>CM026085.1:2790000-4173750 GCA_014839685.1 Anableps anableps | reverse complement strand
TCTCTACTGCTGTATGCTCTAACCTTGTAAAAATATTCTAGAAGACAACCAGGAGCTGTTCTCTTTGCAAAGTATAAACAGCACTTATGAAGCAATTATGCCACCAAATTAATGTGTACATTTTTCAAACATTTCAGAATTAAATGGCAGTGCTATAGAAATTGAATTTTGAAGGTTTTCTTTTACACATCTTTATAAAGGGTGCCAAAAAATTTGTCCACGTCCATATATGTACATGTATACACAGCATAATGTAGAGCAGGCAGATCTCACTTATAGCATTTTTGCTCAAAATTTCAATGTAACACCTTACATGCTGTACATCTTCCAATTGTCAGTGAAGAGTTGGAAATTAAATTTTGACAGCAAGAGGATGTTCCTGTATTATATTATTTTCAAAATATTTTTGTATTATTTTAAACAGGTATTTTTGTTTTGTTTTTTAAAAAAAATCTCTACATAGTCTGCTGGATTCCAATCAATACTGCTGTAGTACCCACACTCTGCCAGTGTGAGAATGTGAGAGCATCACCTTGAAGGAAAACTCAAATCTGCTGGATAATATGGAATACCAGGAGGGAACATTTAGCTGTACATAGTAAATTCACTTTTGTGTAGTAAGTCATTTATTTATGTTTATAAGGGGTGACTACGCCTGATGTGCAGTCCTCTTAACTACATCCAAATTTGAAAACAGAAAATCTTGAGCATGGCTAAAGCAACATGAGTCAAAGGTTTCTCTCCAAATAATTCTAGTTTTGCCATATTGCTTTTACTAGCCTTGAAATATGCAGCCGACACATACACAACACAGCATTTTTTAAAATCTCTACTTTGAAAAGCAATTTTAAAAACGTAAGTATATAGCGCCAATTCACAACACATCCTTTCAAGGCACTTTACAAAAACAGTCATTTCAGTCCAATCATAAAAAATATTCAATTGAGCCTAGTTATCCAACAATGCAGTCTAGTTCATGTACTATTCAAATTGGTTTAAAAAGTTCTTTGTGTAAAGAAACCCAGCAGATTGCATTGAATCATTGACTTGCAGCATTTACTCCTCCTGGACGAGCACATAGCGACAGTAGACAATCGCTTGCATTGTCTTGTTGACTTTACAGCAATCCCTCACACTGAGCATGCATGTAGCAACAATGGAGAAGAAAAACTCCCCTTTAACGGGAAGAAATCTCCAGCAGAACCAGAACCTGGCTCATTACAAGCAGCCATCTGCCACGACCGACTGGGGATTTAAGAAGACGGAGCAGATACACAAAAAGAAACAGAAGAACTGATCTAGGAGTACTTTCTATGTTGAAAAAAACAGTAAAAAGTTAATAGCAGGAGAAGGAGAACAATTAGTTGTGCAGTATTATCTCAGCTGATGCCCTCCTCCAGGAAGGCACTATAACCAAACAGAACACCAGACTAGGTGTAGCTTCTATGGAGAGATAAAGACTGAAAGAACATAAAGTTAGCAGTTGAAATAATAGAAACTAATCCAAACTGGAGAAAAGTAGATGAAGACATTAGTAGCAGAGGGAAAAAAAGTGGTCATTATGTCCTCCAGTAGCCTAAGCCGATAGCAGCATAGCTACAGAGATAGCTCAGGATAACCTAAGCCAGTCTAACTATAATTTTTTTCAAAAAGGAAAGTTTTAAGCTTAGTCTTAAAAGTAGACAGGGTGTCTGCCTCACAGACTAAAACTGGGAGCTGGTCCCACAGGAGAGAAGCCTGATAACTAAAGGATCTGCTTCCCATTCTACTTTTAGAAATTCTAGGAACCACCAGTAAACCTGCAGTCTGAGAGTGAAGTGCTCTGTTAGGAACACATGGAACAATCAAATCTCCGATGAATGATGCAGCTTGATTATTAAGGGCTTTATATGTGAGAAGGAGAATCTTAAATTCTATTCTGGATTTAACAGGAAGCCAATGAAGGGAAGCTAAAATAGGGAAAATATGATCTTTCTGTTTAATTTTCATCAGAACTCATACTGCAGTGTCTTGAAACAGCTGAAGGCTTTTAACTGTATTCTGCGGACTTCCTGATAGTAAAGAATTACAGTATTCCAGCCTTGAAGTAACAAATGCATGGACAGTTTTTCAGCTTCACTCCTGGGCAGGATATTTCTAATGTTAGCAATATTCTGGAGATGAAAGAAGGAAATCCTAGAATATGGGACTTAAATGACATATACTGGTCAAAAATAACACCAAGGTCCATTTTTAGCACCATCCAGATTAAGTGACTGACTAAGCAGTTTCTTTTTCAGACCTTCTAGTCCAAAAGCAACAACTTCTATCTTGTCAGAATTTAAAAACAGAACGTTTAGTGTCATCCAGTGTCAACTCTTATGCCAGGTTCTCATGTCGATTACAGTCAAGACATGACTGTAATCGACCTAACCTCTTTTTCTTTGATGGCTCTTAATTTATGGAATAATCTGCCTTCTTATGTTAGATCTGCTCAAGGCTTAAAAAATTTTAATGTGCTTCTTAAGACCCATTTTTATTCTATGGCATTTAAGTCTTTGTGATTTATAGCAATTGTTGTAAGTTATTTTATGATTATTTTCTTTATTAGAAATAGTGTATTTATTGACTTTCATACTGCCCTTTGGTGCAGCTTTAACTGTTTTCAAGGTGCTTTATAAATAAATTTGAAATTGACGAACTAACCAAATGGATTCATCAGAATTTATGGATAGATATAGCTAAGGATCACTAGAATAACAGTTAAAAGTTATCCCGTGATTATTTTCTGGGTTCTTGTGGACAGGGCCTGAAATGACCCTGAACCCCCACATTCTTCCTTGGGCAATAACAAATCAGTTTGTCAGAAGAGTTTCAAAAGTTGCCTTCTTTATAATCTCTTTTGGTGGCTAGATTCTAAACGGAGATGAGATTGTGGGCTGCATAACAGTGGAGCCATACATGGTCGGAGACTTCGTCAAACTCACCAACAACACTGGGAAGAAAAAGATGGATTTTGAGGCTACAAAATATGGCCTCGCCTTTGGACACTTCACCTACCTCTCCTCTGGTGGCCAGGAAGTTGTTGTAGACTTGCAAGGTATCCATACAGATAACTCTGCCTGTTGATGAACACAGCAATTGTTTGCAGCCTTTAGGTGTATTATGCCACATGGGGAAAAAAAAGAGTTGGCACTATAATGCACTTTTCCTTTTCCACAGGATGGACTACTTCCAATGGGAAAGGTCTGACTTACCTCACAGACCCGCAGATTCACTCAACCAGAATCCCTAGAGGGCCCTCGAACTTTGGTGAAAGGGGGCTTGCAATTTTCCAGCGAGAGCAACATGGGCCAACCTGCAACGAGATCTGCAACCTGCTCAGACTTTCTCCACTCATCCAGCCGCCACATGTTTAAAGAGCTGGAGAGTGCCTGCTGATGCTTGGGATGTTTTCTGAATTTCTGGGGTCTAACAGAGGTCTATAGACATAACATTACTCTGATTATCTGCAGCATATGTTTTATTGATGCAACATTTGCAATGACTTGTTAAATTAGTACAAACTACGTCTGTATTTTAATTAATTTAAACTGTTTTTGTTTCCCATCACTAATTTTTATCAGAAATATTGTCAGATCACCTGAGACTGAAGCAGATAGTTTGAAACTCAAAGCTGTTTGGTAACTATTCAGTATTTCACACCATTTTACCGTCATCTTTTTGTGACAAGTAAAGAGTGTTGAATCCACTTTTTTGCTTTGGTCACTTAAGTTTGATGGAAATTATTTTAAGACTTGTTAAAGACCAGATTTTTTTTCACCATGCCTTGATAATAATACAACCATGTTTTTTCTTTTGTTCATTTACTCAGGGCATAAGAAATCAAATTGTTTTAACTCCATGTATAATTCCACCTCAAAAACATGGCTTTCAGTTGAATTTTCTTTGGCAACATAGACAAAAAAAATGATGTAAATTAACATTAAAAATGGAAGAAATCAGTTTATAAAAGAAGAAAAATTATTTATTTAAGAAAAATTTTATTGAAAATGGAAAAATAAATTATACTGTGTTAACATTAAAACACAACAATGTTGAACAACGTCAAGTTTATTTGTATAGCACATTTCAGCAGCAAGGCAGTTCAAAGTGCTTTACATCTTAAAAACATCAATCAAGTATACAGCAAAATCATCAAAACATCAAAATCATCAAGCAAAATCATTTAAATTATCTAGCAAATACAACCAGTGACTTTTATGAATCTTGCTTCTCAGATCTTTGTTCCTACATCAATCAAATGATTGGTGTCCAAACTTTTCGTCATGAGGGACAAAATCGTTAAGTTAAAAGCACCTGCAGGCTGCAATTTTTTTTTTGTTAACAAATGCAAAAATGTTATTGAAAAAAACTAAATTGTCAGATTTTTGTAGGAAGGCATTCTGTAAAACACTAGATCTGAATCATAAAAAGGGTCAGGCGTTCATTTTTTTGTTTGTTTGTTTTGGAGAAGTCAACTGGTTTCATAGCCTAATGTGATGAAGTACGAGTCAGACCTGAAGCACAAACCATAATCCCAGAAAAGTTAAACAAGCTTTAATAGTAAATATCAAAATGTGCAAGATGGTCACTAACTTCTTGTGATCAGATTTCTGGTCAGACTCTGCAAAAAAGACAGGAAGGTAAATGATTGGCCAAACAAACAGGAAGTAATGCGAAAACAGGAAGAAGTGGATTACATGCCAGAGGTGGTTTCCCAGGAAGTCCTCTTCAGAGGCTTGAACCTCAACAAACTTGAGTCCTCTGAGATGTAACTGTTGAAGATTGGAATGTCCTTTCACTGGGGATCGTTTCACCCACAGGACTGCGTAGGGGCTAACACTCTATGCTGGAAACCTGAAATGATGATGTAATGGAGCACAGAGACTCCAACTGCAGGTTAATGTGGATCACATGCAATTATCCAATGTTCAGGTTTCACCAGGGAGGAGTTACTTTGTGCTTAATCCAAAGCTCAGTGGTTGGTCCAGGTCAGCAACAATGTGGGTCGATAGGGCAGACCAGGTCCAGAGCTGTACAGGTGGGAACAATCAGCAGCTAGCAGGAGTGGGAGGGGCAGAGTAGAGGAGCAGTTAACCAAACAGGTAGTTAAAGGGTTAATAAATAAGAAATAATCGGTGCTGTACAGTTTTATCATTATTATTGTTGTTGTTGTTGTTGTAAGAGGATTTTATTTCTCTGTTAAAATGTCCCCCTAAAAGATGAATAAAAAAGTGTCTATCTGCTTCAATTGCCTGTGCTTACTGGCCAGATCTGCCCGACTCTAGAACTCTGGTTGTGAGCCACCCAAAATCCTTCAGAGTGCTGGAAATGGCCCCCAGACCGCACTTTGGACACCCCTGTTTTGAATAAACTCCTAGTTCACTTTCATAAATACCAACAATTGTATCAAATTTTCAATTTCAAATTTATTTGTCAAGGAACAGTGCACCTCAATCAACATCATATCATGTAAATGTGCCCAAGTTAGCTAAAATAAGATAATCTACACAATCAGTGTCATTGTAGCCATTACAAGTGTCTTCAAGTAAAATATTATACAGCATAAGTCTCTTGTAAGTGCTTTAGTCCCATGATTATAGTCACACACACCCTTAGTCATATGACTGTGGTGTCATCCATCAGCTTAAATCCAGTCCTGAGGTTAGGAACCTCCTTCCTTTCAAAGCACAAACAACATTTTTCACCCCTGACCCACTGCAGCCCCGTGCTGAAAACCAAACCATCCGCTGAGTGAAAAGTCATGTACATGGAGGCATGTATTTAAAGTTTCTGCTTTTGTAAATTAAATTTCAATATTTCAGAAAATACAAAATTATCAAAAGAAAAAGGTTTGAAAGTGTGCTCTGAATGAAACATTAACCTCAGCCTTCAGTGAGTATCCAGATACCAGCTTTTATGGTGTTTTATTGCAGCGTCAGTCAGCAGTTGTTTTATTTATGACCTCAACCTGCGTCCAGCTGTCAGGGCTGGAGCTAAAGCCTGGACCAGGGTCTGTGTTTCCGAGACTCGTGTCAGAGTTTATAAGGAGGTGAGCCCTCACCTATAACAGATCAGTGAACAGATCAGCGCGTCGAGCAACATGAGACTCCTAGTCCTGCTCACATGTTTGCTGGCAGCCTGTCTGGCAGAAAAGCTTCATCCATGCGGTAAGAGGATATTTCAAGTTGGAATGAGTTTTTAATTTCTTCTGCTTTCTTAACATTTCTTCATCATGTCTCACCTTTCAGATATTAGACCAAATATCACTGCGACTTACTCTATTTTTGGTGTTTGGTATTTATCATGTTTTCATTCCACACAGAAAGTCCTCCCCTTCTCACTGGTGCCCTTACTGTGGTAAGCCTTTCATTAGTCTACACAATAAAGCAAAACCTGAGCAGAGCTACTGAGCAAATGTGTAAATCAAGATGATTTACACTCTGCCTTTCTAGTCCACGCAGAATGAAAAGCTGTGGACCTACGCCAAGTACCTGTATGATGCACTGGGACACAGAGTACGACTCATGGAGTTGGGCATCTATGAGAATAAGACCTTCACCTATGACGTTCTGCTGCTCTACAGAGAGGTGACCAAAGCATGAATATCTCAAATATTTATTCTAGAGGGAAGTGACTGTTGATCAGAAGTGAAATAAAGGAAATGGAAGTTTGGTAACACTGCAGTAGAAACATTATTCTACAGATTTTTCCAGCAAGTGGAACCTGTTGTTCAGATGTAAAGTCAGAAAGATTAAAATGAGGTGATTTTAGTAAATCACAGTCACCATGAATGCGTTTTCACAAGAAACAGCCTTATATAAAAAAACTAAGCACAAGGGCAGCTGGAAAACAGATAAAATGGAGTCCACGAAGAAAGCCATATACTATTGTTAAAGGGGCAGTATTCTGTGTTTTCCAATCACATAGAATCATTCACAATCATGTAACTATGTTGCCTTCAGTTATTACAAAAATGCTGTATATATCAAATATGCCTTAAAAGAAATTTCACTTTGTAATTTAAAGCCTTAAAATTGGGCCTCTGTCCCTTTAAGAAAGTCCTGCTCTTTCTATCACTTCCCCCAAGAAGTCTTAACAAGTTGATTTTACATAATACTGGCCCTTCAAAGGGCAGTGATCAGTTTTTAACGCCAGAGATGACAGAAATACCAATAGATCAACTTTTAAATTGATTAATTTATTAATTCTGGTCCTAATACAGCACCATAGTACACAGCCTAAAGGCCCCAACATACTTGCGCCTCCTCGAGGCGAACTCAAAGCAGACGTCCACCGGACATGTCCGCACAAAGGTCTTTTTTTTTTTTTTTAATGGTGTTTTTGGCACTAATGGCCTTTATTGAACAGTAAATAGACAGGAGAGAGAAGAGGAAGACATGAAGGAAATAGTCTGAGATAGGGAATCAAACCCAGGACAACCGCGTTGAGGACTGTAGCCTCTGCACATGCCCCTGCTTTACCAACTGAGCCACCCGAAGGTAAAGTTTAATGACTACGTACATGTACTTGGTGTCGCACAGTGAACATCGTGTCAGGAAATCGTGTTCACATTGAACTGCTTTGCATGTGACACCAAGCTGATAAGATTGGGAGTCAGCACAGTTGCAGGGACGCTGTCACACCATGCCACGGTTAACAGGTGTGCAGTCGTTGCCCTGAAGGAAAAGAAATGGGGCTAGGCGCCCAACTAGCTCATCAAGCTTGCTAGTATTAATCTGGATTGTGGGAAGTGAAGGAATGCCAATCAAATGTATGCAATTGGTATGCTCGACTATTAAATCTCAACCATCCACGAACAGTGTGCGCAGAGTCCACGCAGCTCACAGAATACACACAGTACACCCAAGTATGTGAGGGGCCTTTACTGCCATTGTCCCCCCTGAACAAAAGCATCCCCACACCATGACACTACCACCACCAGGTGAAATAATGGGAATGATGCTTTCAGGTGATGTACAGTGTTAGTTTTTCACCATACTAATCGTCCTGTATGTAGGTCAAAAAGTTCAATGTTGGTGTCAACTGATCAGAGCATTTGTTATGTTCCCTATGCACCTCATAGCAAAGCACAAACAGGATGGTTTTCTTTTAGTCACTTTTCCATAAAGCCCAAATTTGTGGATTTCACAGCTAAGAGTTGTCCTGTTGATAGTTTCTCCCACCTGAGCTGTGGATGTCTGCAGCTCCCCAGAGTCAGTGTACTCCTCTTGACTGCTTCATTGATTAATGCTCTCCCTCCCTGGTCTGCCAGTTCTGTTGGACTTTGTAGGTTTGCAGTTTTGCATTCTCCATTTTGGGATGATGGATTGAAAAGTGCTCTGTGAGATGTACAGAAGAATGCAGAAGAATTTAACCTGTCGATGCTCTCCCTCCTTACTTTCTTGATCAGGCAACCATGTATGAGATACATTACCATAACCGCACTTGTAAGAAGATGCCTCTTAAGATAGAATTTCACCCCCTGGCTATCCCAAAAGATGCCACTCTGTTGGGTCAGGCTGTGGTGGGAAGTTCATCCAGACCTGAACAAGGCCTCTTGGTGAACACCTGGACAGGAGATCTACCAGACAAGTCTGGTGAGAAGGGGTTATATGGGAATAACCTCCCTGGGTTTTCATTCATTCAGCCAATTTTAGAAGCACACTTTTTATTCTCTATCCTTCCAGGAAAGTATTTATCCGTGGTCACTGAATTTGGCTGCATTCCTGTCAACACTAACTACCAAACAAAACAATATGGATGGGTGGTGATAAGGTTGGTTTCAGCATCATGACCATGATAAAGCTATGGCTGACATGTCTGAGCTCAGCCTTATGATTTCTGCATCTGTTTCTCCGTTAGCTTCTTCAACAATGTCATTGGGATTGACGATCCTAATCTCCTCAACCCCCCGAGCTTCTGCTCAGACGCAGACATAAAGGAGAGTCAGGAGGAGCCAGTAGACTTCTTCAGTTTATTTCAAAACAAGAAATGAATACCTCCTTTGATTGTCTCATGTCAGCTAACTCTGTTGACTTGTTTGAATCTCATTTGAGACCTTGGTATGTTCAGTAATTTTCTCAAGATGGATCATTTTATTCAGTTCTGTCCCACTCTCCCACTCTACTTACTTCCCTGCATTTCATTTCATTTTCATTTACCCTGATGGTCCAGTGAAGAATGTATCCCCAGAATATGAGCAAAAATAACCAATAAAGTAATTTCTTCCCTCATTGTGTGTTTGAGTCTTTAATTTATTTGCACGCACACAAATTCACACACAGACGTTTGGGTTACCCCTAACATTAACTAAAGGTTAATTCACGCCATACCTTTAAACCTAACCCCTCATCCTAAAAAGGGGAGTCCATGGCATTAGGACTCGACTTTGGCCCCCACAGGGTCCATCTATACCAGAGAAGGTCCTACATTGGCCACATAAACGAGTACACACACTCTCTCTAAACAGTTCAGGGCAGGCTCATTTAAGGGCCTTGCAAAACCATTCATTCATCTTTAACATTTCCACACTACGTCAGGTTACAACTGCACACTTTAATGTTTTGTACTGGGATTTTATGTAGTAGAACAACACAAACCAGCACAAAATTCTTATTTGGAAGCAAAATATTGTATAAATTGGCATTTTACCGCAATTATAGCTTCAGGTGTTTTGGGGTTCGTCTTTACCAGCTTTGCACAAAAAGAGGCTGAATTTTTTTCCTGTTCAGTCAGACTGAATGGACAGCGTATGTCAGCATCAAGTCTTGCTGGGGAATGTACGGTTTTATATTTACCTCCACCCATCAACTCCAGCCATCTTCCTTGAGCATTCTATAGTCAGTCAACACAAGAGCAGTTATCTGCCTTTTGTGGGCTGCTCTTTCCAATCCACACCATGATGTTGCCACCATCCTTTGCCCCCATTTTTATAGTGCTTTCAGGGTGATGTGCACCGTGGACCACCACTCAAATGATTTTGCATGCAGGCCAAAACGGTAAATTTTGGACTCATCTGACCAGAACACCTCCCAAGTTCCCTACACAGTATGTGGCAAACAGCAAACTGGACTTATGAATTTCAAGCTGCAACAAAATAGCTTTTTTAGCTTCTTGTCCATAAAGGCCAGATTTCTGAAGTGCTTAACTGATAGTTGTCTGGACCATAAATCTTCAAACAAACCCAGGTAAGATAAGCTTGGTTTTCCAAAGGGTGGAATTTGAGTGTAAATCAGTTAAATAAAGTAAGTGAATCACTGATTAATATTTTTGCTGATGCTTCTGATGATTTTGCTCAATGATTTTGTATGTTTTGATGATTTCGCTGTATACTTGATGTTTTTATGATGTGAAGCACTTTGAACTGCCTTCCTGCTGAAATGTGCTATACAAATAAACTTGACTTGACTTGCAGATCCTCCAACTTAAGCTGTTAATCTCTGCAGCTCCTACAGAGTTACCATGGGCCCCTTTGCATCTGTCAAATTAATGTTTGCCTCCTTGCCTGGCTTGTCAGCTTAGGTGGACAGACATTTCTTGGGAGGCTGTGTTCCTTGGTCTTCATGATGCTAGTTCTCTAAGAAACCTGTGAGGCCTTCACAGAACTATTGGGTTTATAGAGAGATAAATTCTGTTAGGAATCTTGGTATATTTTTTGATTCAGCTTTTACTCGTGTTTTTTATGTTGGGCCCTTGTTTGCTCTCGCTTTTATCATCTCAGGAATAAAATTGAGCTTCACTGTGTCTCGCTCTGAACTGGAAACTATTATTCTTGCATTCATTTCATCGCACGTGTACTACTGTAACTTCACCTGTCTGATTTCAACTTCCTTGGATTGGTTACAGATTGACCAAGTATTCGAAATACACCCATGTCATCAAGTGCATCTTTAACTGGCCTTAGTCCTGTGCATTCATTTGTTACCCTGGAGTTTCTTTTCCTTGCTGTATTTTTACCCTTACAACAAAGGCTATGTTCACACAGCAGACAAATGAAACCCAAATCCAATTGTTAACGCCACCTTGGGAATTGCACCCAAGGATGTGGGTATAGCACCAGTAAGGCACTCAGGTTCATTACACCAATGAGAGAGACATGGTTCCACAACTCAAAAAGTTGCATTTATTTATTATTTCTAGTTTTCTTTTAAAGACATTTGAAAATCAAATCACACTAGAAAGGGGAGGGGAAGTGTGCAGGACTGAGGCCTACCAGGAGGGAGGGTGGTCCAAACAGGGAAGACTGGTTCAAAAAAAAAAAAAAAAAAAAGCTAATAAATCAATAAATCACCCCAAGCACTTGTGAACATGCACTCAGTTGTGAAGAGAACCTGGCACCAACCAATCACTTGCACAGCACAAAGGACCAGTTACCCTGAAGACCCTCAACCACCTTCGGCTCTCGTCCTGGACACAAGGAAAGGAGGGTTACAAAAAAAAAAAAAAAAGCACTCTACAAATTAGAAAATTAAACAAGATTTACTAAAGAAAATTAGACTGATCCTAAATCAGATAAACAAAGTAAACCCAACCTCAGAAACACACACCCATTAAAATTAAGGCTCTAGTTAAAGGAACTAAAACTTTAAGGCTGCTAAATAACAGCAAGGCATGAGGCCATGTTGAATAAAAGCCCAAACAAAACCAAAGGAAAAGAAATTAAAAACAGACAAACAAAACATGCAAGAAACAAAGCAAGGGGCTCCTCTGAGCTGCAGCAGCTTCACTGTCAGACCCTCTGAATTACTCCACCTAAACAGGAGATCACATCCTGGCCCAGCAACCACAGGAGACTCAACTTGCCCGTGATTTCCCTTCTGTGGTGCTATGATCATCTAGGGAGGAGAAGTTACCACCACACCCCAGGAGACACCACGAAGAAGTTGTTTTGCAATCAGCTGACCTGTGCACACCGCTGACCAGACAACAAGCACCAAACCAAAGTGGGCTCAATCATTAAGAGCAGGCTTAAATCATCCTGCTCTACTATAATACCTCTGTGTTGGTCTGTCATATACCCCCCTCCCCCCAGAAAAAAAACAACACATGAGATTTGTAGTTGCAACATGACAAAGTTAAGTTAAAGGGGTGTGAATACCTCTCCAATACACTATATAACCTAAAGATTCTAATGTTTTGCAGTTCAAGAGGAGCATTCTGTTTATTCCTGCTAAAAAAAAAAAAAAAAATCTTGAAAGAGGGTCGAAATGCTGTATTTGAAAAGCGTGTGAAAAAAATAAAATCATTTTTTAAGAAGGAGAATGTTTATTGCAATATTTAAAAGTATAGTGAGTAAATAGGTTTCTATGAGAACTTGGGCTTTTGAACCAGTAACATGACCAGATAGTGATCATAGCTTAATGAACTAAAACCAGACATAATTACTGCATTTGGGAATCCTAATCAGTTCAAACAAATTGCAAAGTCCTCTCGTTCAGTCACATGGACATGCCATATTTCACACCCTTACAAACAGGGTCTTTGATGATTATATTGGGTACAGACTGAAAACCCCACAGGCCTATATATAAGGACTGGAGTGAAAAGTGTTCTTGCCGTCGGACAACATGAGAGCTCTCGTCCTGCTAGTGTGCCTGTCGGTGGGCTGCCTGGCTCAGAGACCCCAGCCATGCTGTAAGTACATGCACTGTAAAGAGCTCAGCATCTATATCTCAGCTCTTTACTTGCGTCAACATGTTGTATTTCACTATCTTCTTACCAGCTGGTAATAATATGATCTTTTAAGAGCCCTTTATTCCTGTTGACAGCATCCCCACCTCTCATGTCTGGAGGCCTTTCTGTGGTAAGTTCTAACTGTTCCTGTTCAAACCAACTCAATTTTGTTTTCCTGCTACTTTTAGTAAAACATCTTCTCTCCATCCTAAAGTCCACCCAAAGTGAGAATCTGGCAGCCTTTGCAAAGTACACATACGATGGCCTGGGAAGGCGGATCCGCCTCAGCAACTTTGGATTATTTGACAATGAAACCTTCCATCTGGACGTGCTTCTGCTTTACAAACAGGTGAGAACAAAAGAGAGGTGATTCATACACCAGATTCTTGCAGGTGTTGTTAATAGTCCCATCCATTCATGCAGGGGGTTATGTACAAGATAAACAACAGGGACCAAACATGCCTGAAGAGGCGTCTGAGTACAGACTTCATCCCCCTGGCCATTCCAAAGGATGCTTCCCTTGTGGGTCAGGTTGTGGTGGGCAGCTCTTCGGTTCCAGGGGAGGGGGTTCTGGTCAACACCTGGACTGGGGAGCTGCAGACAAAGAAGGGAATAGGTACAGTTTCTTGCTGAAGAATTCATACTATTTAAACTTTTTCACATTGCACTACAAACCTCGATAAATTTTATTTGGGATTTTATGTGATAGAACACAACAAACTGAAAAATGTGGTATTTGCTTGAGACCCCCTTTTCTGATGCCCTAAACCCTCTAATGCCTGAATTTATATCCAATTGTACAAAAAAAAATTATTGTTTTTTCTGTCAATCTGATGTTAAATTAATTAGTGATTACAAATTTAAACATTGCACATACCATTTGTGTAAATTTAGGTATGATGCTAATTAGATCCACTCGGCACTTAAGGAATGAAACAGACTTTTTAATCTCAGTATGTTGATTATTTCATTGATGATGCAGTTGCTCAAACAAGATTTTGAAACTGTGTCAAAATATGTTTTTAAATAACCATTGCTTTGTCAATACAGCTAAGTTTGTTTGAAATACAGCTAAGTACAGTATATATATGTATGTGTCCTTTGTTGAATTTCAACATTTTGTTTTTGAACAATCAATGGTGTTCATGCTGCAGTGTCTCACTAAATACTGAAAGATCCCGTTACTGAAATGTCCTAGAAGCTGTATGCGTACTTCACATTGCACACATCCACTTCCATGTAGTTTACACTTTGACCTCTCGATATGTATCAAACTAGTTCTAATAGCAACCTTAGTATGAAAGGCATATGTATTAAGCAATTACAAATCTAATTGACATCTGACAGATTTTGAGTTGTTAAAAAAAATGAAAATCATTCATCATTTTTCTTTCATGTCACAGTCGCACCTCTTTGCAATGGTCTACCACATACAATTTTGATAAGATACATTGAAATTTGTGATTGTGATTGGAAAAAATGGTATGAATATATTTGCAATGCAATAACTCAAAGTCATGTGCTTTAAAGTTATACATGAGTTTGGTTGTTGAGTCGTATTTCAGGTTTGATGGTTCAGGGTGACTCCGCTGTTATGTGATTGATCTGTTTGGGGGTATTTTTCTTCACAGCAAAGTACATCAGCACCGTCACAGAGTTTGGATGTATTCCTGTCAGCACCCTGTTTAGCACGGACAGAAGAGGATGGGTGGCGGTCAGGTCAGTGCTCACACCTCAGTAATTGCAGTTCTGTCAGCTCCACAGAGCAGATGTTGCTGCCTTCTTCCATGTCTGAATAAAATGATGTCCTAATTAACACAATCTGTTTGGTTCATGTTGAAATCAATTCAAATTCAGAAATACTTTATTTATACAAAGGGAAATTTGGTGGCATGATTTTATTCTTCTTTCCCCAGAAAGCAAAAGTGCATTGTGCATCTATGTAAAGAAAAAAATTACAAAAACCAAAAGTCTGTGGAAAAGTACTTCCCAGTGTCTACAAAGTAATAAAATTGAACTCATAGCAAAATATAGAAAATAACACTGGGCCCCTGAATATGGAGCTCTAGTGTTGTGGGCCTGCAGAGTCAAACTGCACAATCCTTGCGAGGAAGCTTCCACTTCCAGCTTTATACATGAAGCTCCTCCAACATGAAAACCACCATTAATTGGGGTAATCTTTCCTAATAAGATCAATAAATGATCAAAAATCATCACCTTTCACTGTAAAGAAGAATACAAACCAAATAGCACAACTTTGTAAGCCTGCCAAAAGTACTGAAATGAACAGAATTATGCAATCATTGATTGTTTGGGGTTATCCCATCACATGAGGTTTCTTAAAATCCAAGATGGTGTGCTGTGTGTATAAAACATGATTGTAAGTTCAGTAATAAGCTTTTTATTTCCATTTCTGATGGTATTAATGCCATTAAAACAGTCACACACATAGTATTGTACAACCCCTGTCAATAAAAGTGATGTTCCAGTGTTTGAATGCATAAAATACTTAGAAAAACATGTTTTCAGGTTGAAGTGCTAATAGCAGCTAGCACATCAGCTAGCAAATCCCACTGATTATTCAACCACAGCAAGCAAACATATCAGTTCCATTTAGCTTGGAGGTCAGAAATCAGATCTAGGCGTGAAATCAAAATCATCATAACACATTCACCTTTTAGATCTGCACCTTTCATAATCTTACACAAGTGTGACAGCCATGTTGGATTTCAGCCATATTGGATTTTGAGGTTGGGGTTGGTGTTCAATAGACATTTTACCTATTTTCCAACTTCCAAAGAAAATGGAACATAGCATAAAATTACCACTTAAAACAAACACAAAGAACCTTCCAACCAGGCCTGAACTCAGACACAGAACTTTATTTTCTGTTAAGATTTAATGGTAACAGATTGAAAAATTAGCATTTTTCTGATTGTTTTTGTCTGGTTTTCTGGTTTTTAGCTTCTTCGACAATATCATCGGACTCGTAGACCCCCAAGATTTCACCCCACCACCGTTCTGCAGCACTGCCCAGCTGGAGGAAGAGGACCAAAATACCCCCATATCGTTTTTATAGCTTCATTAAAAACCAAATCTCTTTCCAGAAACCCACTGCAACATCATTCTGACTATTCTGCTGTATTTGACTTCAAATGTTTTCGTGATTTTAGTAGAAGCAGCTCTTCCAAACCCACTGAAACTGAATGAAAATAATGTTGCAATTCATTCATAATGAATTGATCTTAATTATATTGCCCACAGGTTGGTTCAGGTAAAAACAGAATCTGTTTATTTTCACTCAAAGAATTTAGAGAAATAGATGTAACAAGTTGTGGCCTTCTATTGTATTTATTGTTTTCCCCGTTTTATTTTTTTTCTTCCTGTTATTTTGATGTAAGCAGTAATGTTCTTGTAAATCTGGAAGAAACATAATGAAAACAAACCATACAGCTTGTACTAAGCTGGGTTGGGAGATGTTTGAAAAGACAAGATAAATGTAATCTCCTGGATTTATGGGAGTCTATTAAAATCAGCAGGACAGAGTGTCGCAGTCAGTCACAGTAGAAAACACCAGCATTCATTCACTGAGCTGACTGAAGGGAAGCTGTCTGCAGAGCCTTGCAAAAGCATTCAAAAGATATAAACTAAAGATGCACCATAAATCTGCTTTAATATTGGTTTAACACTGGTCCTATATGTAAAACTGGTTTGTTGTATGTGTTTCGGCACATGTGAAATGTGGGGGGCATGTCGTATTTGTTTGGTCATGTGACAGTGATAGTGATGCAGTGTGGGATTGTGGGGTGTTTAACTGAAGCAGAGAAGTGACGTCAGTGATGTGGTTATTTTTTCACACTGTGGAAGGGGTGGCGAGATATGTCTATAATATCAGTAAATAGCGGTTGTTGGACATAACAACAATATTAATTTCGGATAGCGATATTGGTTCATATTTTTGTATCGCTGCTTTCTTATTTTGTCACATTGCAGACACAAATTTGAATGAAGCTCAATAGGATTTAATGTGATGTAACAATATAAAGGAGTGTATCATTGTGAATTATATAAGGAAGGAAAATTATATAAGGTTTATTTATTTATTTAGTTACAAATAAAAGTCTGTAAATGTGCAGCATTTCACTGCATACCTGAGGCAGGATGTGTAAAGCTGGTCTCTACCAGCTTTACACATCCTGCGAATGAAATTCTTGCCCCTTCTTCTTTGCATAACAGTAGTGCCCCCAAGAGGGGACCAGGGGAGGGCCATGGCCCCTGCTTGAAAAATGCTGGCCACCTGTCATTGAAAGGCATATAGAGTCATCTTCTTCAATGAAAACATAAATGGAAACCCAATAAATAAATAAGTACTAAATAAACAAAATTTCATAATATTTTTATTTTTATTTTATTCTTTTTTTTGTTTGTTTGTTTGGTTTTTTTTTTTACTGTGCCCCTCTAAAATTTTTACTGGCCTGGTCTGGCCACCCCTATAAAAATTTTCTGTTGCATGATTCCTCGAGCTCAGTGTCAGATTGGTCTCAAGTCTTTTCCAGGGTGTAACAGGAATGCCCTGTATGAAGAAACACATTCCCACAGCATGATACTACCACCACCATATGTCTTACTGGAGACGCTGTGTTCAGGGTGATGTATAGTGTTACTTTTCCTCCAGACATAAAATTTTGCATGTTGGCCATAAAGTTGTTAGTCATATCTGTTTGCTGTTTCCCCTACATGGCTTGATGCAAACAGAGAACATGACTCATGTGGCTGTCTTTTCTATTGCCACTCTTCCATAAATTTTGGATTTGTGGAGTATACAGCTTGTAGCTGAGCTGTGGATCTCTGCAGCTTCTTCAGTTACAGCTGCTTCTCGGACTAATGTCTAACCCACTGTTTCTTCATCCATATGATGGATTGAACAGAGCTCTGTGAGATGTTCACAGATTGGAATATTGTTCTAGACCTCCAACTTATTTACATGAAAAATACCCTAAAGCTGTCCGTTTTTATTTCACCTCACAACTCTGGACTACTTTGTGTTGCTCTGTCGCATACAATCTCAATAGAATACATTTAGCAAGACACTCAGTGTAAAAATGTTAGGTCTTTAACAAATAAAATTGACCTCATGCATACTAAATCATCTAATTCTATCACGACTAAAATTTGCATAAAGAAGTTTATCCAACATGCTTTTAGAGATGAATCATTTCAACTGTTCAGTCGGAAGGATTCTGGTTTTGATGCATCACCAAAAACTCCAGAATGGGTTAAAATAGAGGAGCTGCTGGGAGGAAGGATCTATGATAACACTCCTTTGTGCACGTAGGATGTAGCCGTCTGTCACTGAAGGAGCTCCTCGGTTCTCTAACAGCTTCAAGCATGGAGTGATGTTATTTTAGCCAGAGTCCCTCTGTCTCCCACCATCTGCACTGGGTCGAGGGGGCATCCTAGCACAGAGCTGGCCTTCCTGATGAGCTTATCTAACCGCTTCCTCTCAGCTGCAGATAAGCTGCTGCACCAACAGACTAAACCAAAAAGATCTTCTTGTCTTCCAACACTAAATTAATTCCTCAGCATGAAAACCCTTTCATGTTACGATTGAGGCTCAGCTCTCTGACAGGAAAAAACTGGCTGACAAAGAGGAACAGGAGAAATCTCCAAAGTATGATTCAAAATGTCAGAAACCAGAATTTTTTTCTAAACTCACTTGCCAATATGTATTACATAATAAAACTGAGCAGTTGTGCGTGTTTTAACCTGTTCTAAAATGATATATTCACTCATAGGTTATTGCTGTGTACAACCTGTTTTATCCATATCATTTATGAGATTGAGTCATTTTTCAGTTCAGCAGTAACAGGAAGAACAAAACAACAAAACTAGAGGAACTGTCGCTTCACTCATTGTTCTCCCTTTTTAAGGGCAAAAATGCTGATTTTTTTTTTTTTTTTTTTTTTTTTTTTGGATTGTCTCCCAGCGGTGGATGAGGTGAAATAACATCCGTGTCCATATCTGAACTGACCATTTGTCAGCTGATTTACCTGAACTCACTGAAGGAATTTCCACTGAAATATTGTTGATTAGACTCCTTTAAAGCCACGGAGGGGAAAAAAAAACATAACAGGAAGCAGGCGTCAGGTGACACCAACTGGGAACTTCACAGGTTGGTTTAAAAGGAAGCGAGCTCTCTGATTGTAGAGAGAAGTCAGGTTGACAACATGAGAGCTGTCGTCCTGCTAGTGTGCCTGTCGGTGGGCTGCCTGGCCCAGAGACCCCGGCCATGCTGTAAGTATGTATACTGTAAACACATCTTTGTGTTTATGGTCGAATCAGATTAAAATATGCTTTTAAACTCCCCAGTCTCCCCAGCCCTGTTGACTGGTTCCCTTTCTGTGGTGAGTTCCCACTTTTTTACTTTCTTTTTCTCCTTCTTTTTTTTTTTTTTTTACGAATCAAATAGTAAAAAAGTGATCGTTTGGGATTATAGCAAATACTCTGTAAATATTGATTTAAAAAAAAGTACTAGTTATAAGTACTAGTTATGGAACAAGACATTTTAATTTATAATACATGAAAAATGTTTTGTCCCACTGGCTGATTATTTCACTTAAACTAGAACTTTTTCATCAATAATAAGGAATTATTGACTCAAAGCAAGCTCCTATATGGTGCTGAAAAGTTACTTGTAAGTTAATTTTGTCTAATTTTAAGTGGATTTCAGATATTTGCACTAGAAACTAGACCAAAAATACTTGGTAAGATTTTGTATTTTTGCAGTGCAGTTATTGTGCATTTATTTTCAGTCCACCCAAAATGAGAAGCTGGCTGCCTTCGCCAAGTACACCTATGATGCCCTGAGACAGCGCATCCGCCTCAGAGAGTTTGGATCCTATAACAACCAAACCTTCCACCTGGACGTGCTTCTTCTCTACAGACAGGTAAACAGCAACAGAGAAGGGATTTTAAAACAAAATATTCTGCTTTTTATTCTAATCATATCCTGTTCTATAAGGGTGTGATGTACAAGATCAACTACAGGAACCAGACGTGCTACAAGAAGCGCCTGAACAGAGATTTCCACCCGCTGGTCATTCCAAAGAATGCTTCCCTGCTGGGCCAGGCCGTGCTGGGCAGCTCCTCCGGTCCCGGACAGGGAGTCCTGGTCAACACATGGACCGGGGAGCTGCAGATGAGAAACAAAACAGGTAGAAGAGGAGGAAATAAAAACAGCATCATGTGATTGCAGGAAGCACATGACATTTCTTATCAAATCCCAGTGCTCGTATTTCCAGTTTGTCAGGTTGTCCTGCTTGTGTTTATGCAGCAAAGTACATGAGCACTGTGACTGAGTTCGGCTGCGTTCCCATCAGCACTCTGTTCCATTCCAGCAGGAGTGGATGGATAATCACCAGGTTAGTGCATCTACCTGTAGACAGACCTTGAAGATTTTTGCATTTTGACAAACTTCAATGTATTTTATTGGGATTTTATGTAATCGATCAGTGGTGTCCAAACCTACAGCCAAAATCAAAAAACTGCTGACAGGACATAAAATTTTGATAGATTTTAGATCTGAGATGTTCTCACTGTGGTATACAGAGGAACCTTTTACTAGGGGTGGACATTTATCGTATCAACTTAGTGACTGCAAAGCAAGCCTTAATCATCACTCCTCTCCTGCCATGCTTGGCAGTTGCTTTGAGATGTTGTCCTGATTCGCTGTGTTTTGTTTTCACTAAATGTTGCACAGTCCACTATGGTCAGACATCTCCACATTGGTCTCCTCTTCTTCCACAGTCCTTGTGGTCCTTTCAGGTTCTATTAAGTGGTGCCACAGTTCAATGTCTCGGAAAATGTAAATATTACATGAGATCAATAAAAAACCTCTGATATTTTAAACAGAAATGTCAATAAAATATGTTCATTTCTATGCACTCCATGCTTGATTGGGACTCTTTTGCATCAATTACTGCATCAATGCAGCAGCCTGCTCTCAAGGCTGCAGTTGTCCATGTTGATGCACATTTTGCTGCCACACTACTCAATTTCCTGTTAATAGGTTTGGATACAGAACTCGGTGATCCTCCAGCTTCTTGAGCAATCATGTTCTGTGGCTTCCCCTCCCTGTGAAGGGAGTAATGACCGTCTCCTGGACATCTGTCCAGTGAGCGGTGTTTCCCGTGACTGCGTCCTACTGACCCAGACTGAGACGCCTTTCAGCGGCTCAGGAAACCTTTGCAGGTGTTTTCGGTTAATTAGCTGATTACAGTGTGGCATCATGAGTTTCCACGACTGAACTTTTTCACAATATTCTTTTTTTTTTTTTTTTTTTACGTAAATGTATATGTCTTCAGTTTATTGTAGCAAATAAGGTGAATGTGTTGTCCGTTTCATTTTTTCCTCTTTTTTTCCCCCAGCTTTTTCAACAACGTCATCGGGCTGTCTGATCCTCAACAGCTCATCCCGCCACGTTTTTGTAAGGACGCCATGTTGCAAGAAGAAGAAGGGGAGGATCCAGCCACCTTCTACAGCTTGTTCTAGAAGATTCTTATATTTCTAGTTTGCTTTGTTCATGAATCTTTGCACTGAACTATCACTTCTTTAGTCTTGATAAAGAAATATTTGTAAAAAAGCTTCAAGTAAATAACTTTATCATGTGAATCATGTATAATTTTCTTTCTACTTCACAAATGTATACCACTTTGTGTTGGTCTTTTACATAAAATTCCTATGAAATATATTTATGTTTGTGGTTGTAATGTGACAAAATACAGAAAAGTTCAAGAGGTATGAATACTTTTGCAAGCCACTGTTTTAAAGTATTCTGTACATTGATTTATGAATCTTTACATACAGGCCTGTCTGATTAGCAAGAACCTCAACTAAAGCACAACATAGTTTTGGTGTATTTAAGTATACTTAAAGTATACTTAAGTAGACTAAAATGTGGACTAGAAGTATATAATTAGTGCAATGGTAGTATTGAGAATATTGTGGTATATTTTAAATATACTTCAATAAATTAAAATGGAAACCATCCATAGTAATAACTAATAGTATATAGATTAGTGTACTTGCTGCATACTTGAATGTATAATTTGGTAAACTTAAAATTACCTTATAACAGTATACTTAAAATATACTTTTTATAAACTTAAAATGTCCCAAAGAAGTATTAAATTAGTATACTTTGTAGTACACAGTAAGTATATGGCCTATAGTATACTTGATATACTTATACTCACGTATACTTATTAAAATGAAATTCAAGTTTACTACTTTTTGCTAAGGGGCCTACTGTGTGTGTGGGAGTTCAGAGTTCAGAGTTCAGAGCCCTGCATACTCAAGCACAGCTCTGGGATCTCTGCTGTTGAATAAAAGTTGGTCACTAGATGGCGGTAGATAGTCAGCAACGAGAGTTACAGCAGAAAGGCTCTCAGTGAAGGAACACGTTATCGCACCAACTGTTTAGGGTTAGGGTTAGGTATATGTTATATTAATCGATTTAATGTATCCTGATTATTGAAAATCTATTATATATATATATATATATATATATATATATATATATATATATATATATATATATATATATATATATATGTCCACTTTTAATCATTTTAGAGGACTCATGTACTAAGAAACACTACATTTAGGCCTAAGTTGTAAAAAAAATGAAAATAAAACAAATAAAGGGGTAATTTTGGAAAATTAACAAGAGGTTATTAAAATTATAAGTCATACTAATACAACATTTTTTGTAATTATGAATAATATTTATGCCACTACTAAAATTGATTTGAAGGTTTTAGTCACCATCAGATAGCTGCCCATATCTGGCCTCCACTTACAATTCGATTTTTTGCAGTTATTTAGAATAAGTATTTCTATATGAATGAGACGATGTTGACACATTATCGTAGCCACAATAATAAAATGAGGTTACTTTTAAAAAATAATGTTGACAAAAACCTTGGGAGAAACTTTAAGCGACCGTAAACGTCGCTAAAAGCTTCAAGCTTTCAGCTTGATTTTGATCTTTCATTTTTCTCTTTCACGTTTCCAAGATATTTTATATTTTAAATGATTTTTAAACACTTTTTCATCAAGTCAAATGTATACACTCGTCTTGGGATTTTTGCTGGCATCCACTTATCATTTATCATATAAATCAGTAATTTTAGAATAAAAATACAGAAACCATTATCTTTGTGCTAAAATCTCTCAGAGGGTCAACTCCAGTTATGTTTCATGATTTATTTTTTGTACTTTTATTGTGGGACATGATTTTGTCAAAGTCTCAAGAATGTGTGTAGACATGAAATAAACAG
The DNA here is from genome assembly GCA_014839685.1 of Anableps anableps. Classification (NCBI taxonomy): domain Eukaryota; kingdom Metazoa; phylum Chordata; class Actinopteri; order Cyprinodontiformes; family Anablepidae; genus Anableps; species Anableps anableps. Next base: position 4,150,714 of record CM026085.1, on the reverse strand, counting down.
ACATATGCTTGCTTAAACACATACTTAATAACTTACTTACTCACTGATACTTTCCAGAGGTGGAACATTTTTATTCGTTTACATCATGATGAGCAGTCACTTGGTAACAGTAGTAACACACACCCCTTAACACCCTGACCTCCTGCACCACAACGTCTGCCGCCGCCAGCCCTCCATCCTGTGCAGCCGTTTCTAACCACACCAGTCTGGCATCAGGATCCTCATCTGAGAACTGCAGCAGGGACCCTGAGCTGCGCAGCACCTTCAGACACTGCTTCAGCACCAAGGCAGCCTTCTCTGCGCCCTCCTTGGACCTCAGCAAGGCATCTGTGGTGCCCTTGTCAACAATAAGATCCAGACTGCCGGGACCGTAGTGCCTGTCAAGCTGGGTGCAGTCCAGTTCTAAAAACTCAATTTGAGAGGAGACATTGTGAGGCCGGACGGCTTCAGCCTGAACGTGCTCCTGCATTAGCCGCACAGCTACGGCGGAGATGTCGGCGCACGTGACTCGAACCGGCAGAGCGGAGTCTCTGTAGATGGAGGGGCCTAATGCAGATGTGCCACAGCCCATGTCCAGCACCTGGACAGGAGAGCGTGGGGACGCAGTCTGCAGGAGGGGCATGATGAAGTCCTGCACAGCATCGAAACCGAAGAACCACTCGAAGTTTTTAAAGCTGGGATTCCTGCTGCTGGTCTCAGAGTAGAAGCGGTCCCACGCTGATTTCTTATCCATGTTTTCCATCAGCTCAGCTTGACATGAGAAGGAGAAACGGGACACAGTGGTTAGCAGGACGACAGGTATAGCGTACCATCTAGTCCTGACTTATACTGTGGCTCAAGTCTTTAGACAAGTAGTTTGGGTTTCTTTACACTTTGTCGTGTTAGAACCTGAGTGTATTTTGTTGGGCTTTTATGAAGTGGACCAACACAAAATCACAAATAATTGTGAAAAGGAAGAAAAGGATACATCACATTCAAACAAATACAAATCTAAAATGTGTGGGGAAAAATTTTATTCAGATCCATTTACTCTAAAACCCCAAAATAAATTATAGTGCAACAAGAGGGTCACTAGAGCCACTCCGTTGATCGCTGCTCAAGGGTTCCAGCGAACACCAAAGCAATGTGGTGAGAAGTTTCGTAAGACAGACAGGACAGGGTTGAAGTAGGGTTAGCTTAAATAAAACACGATTCGAAGCTGTGAACATTTCACAGACACTGTTAAATTTGTCATGTGAAAAGGATGGTATGGTTACAGCTGCAAACCTACCAAGACATGGCATACATAAACAGGCAGACTGGGCAAGGACAGCATTAATCAGACAAACATATAGGAGGTTACGCTAGCAAGTTCTGCATAACTTCTGTTTTTGAATAAATTCTGTTTTAGCATTTTTTTTTTTTTTCATCACAAATTCCGTTTTAGCTTTTGTTGTGTTGCTGCATTGTAGCGTTTCCATTTTTGTGACCCTTCAGGGCCACCATATAACTAAAAAGTCCAAACCAAAATCCTACCGGGAATTGGTGACAACACATGAAAAATTCTCTCCAGTCAATCAGCCTGAGCTTGACTTACTTTACAAAAATAAAAAAAAAATAAAATAAAAAAAATAGACAAAAACAATGCATTATATAACTTAGAAAGCTGGTCGAGACACTGACATTTTAAAGGTGGTTCTAATGCTCAAGGTGGCTGACAACTGCACGCCACATTTTCAGATTTTAATTTCATTTCTAAATACAAAATCAGACTGTAAAAACAAAACAAAACAAAAGCATGTATCTTTTCCCGTCAGCTTCACAGTTATGAGCTACTTTGTGTTGATCCATCGTATAAAAATCCCCAGAAAACAGAAGTTTGTAGTTACATCAAATGCGTCAAAGACAAACTTTGCAGTTTTGCTACTTGAACCTCAAACCCTAAGAGGTTAGTTTTTATCTGTGCGGTATGCAGCTGTTGAATACATTCTTAAAGAATTTAGTTTTAGCCTGCTGTAAATAACCAACCAATTAACCAACTCTAAATGTCAACAGCTAACATTTTGAACCAAAAACCAGTTAGCTTAGCATAACTGCAGAAAAAAAAAAAAAACAAACAACAAGACAATCCTGAGATGGATAATTCCAGCTTTGGACATACTTGTCACAGATGAATGTTGCCTTACATTCCTGGAAAATACTCTTCTGCAAGCCACAGTGAACGATCTTGTGAGAGCAGACATGTTGGTTTGTTCTCTCCAGCGCTCAACCACAGAGCTCTCACTCTGACCAGAATTCTTGGGATTGAACTTCCTCAGGAGTCCAGTAAAATGTGAAGAGAAAACATCTCCCTACTATTTACGATCTCTGATTAGTTTACCTGGGAATGACATCCATCATGGTCCGCGAGAATATTCAGATTTTTAGGAAGCTGGAGATAAAATTAAAAAACAAACAAACAAAAAAAAAAAGGAATAGTTATTCGATTTTTTTAATGAAGATTTTTTTTTTTTTTTTTTTTTTTTTTAAATGCCGTTTTTCGTGGCTAAAAATGGAATTCGATTCAAAAATACTTTGTTATTCCCAAAGGGAAATTAAATGTTGCTTTAACTCATACAAATTTTTTCAGAGTTGGAGATGCTGATTGCAGTGGGCTGTAGCAGTCTGTATTACAGCGATTTTGCTGAAGGCTCTGACTGAAGACGCTCCATTGTTGTATAACAGTCTCATGAAAAAGATACAGAGGGTTGTCCACAATTATTAATATGTTCTTATTTTCTTAAAGCAGGTTGCTGTGATTCCAAATTATTTCGAAGTAATTAGTCCACAAAATTAACATAATGTACACATATTTTTTCTTTTTACATACAGCGATTATCTGATGAATTTGTTGTTCTAGGCATAGTGTACTGATCTTCTGCATCTATCCTTACTCCATTCACGCACGCTAGAGGTTTACACGATTTGCACATTCCTCTAAAGGGGAAAGTCAAAGTGTACAGCAGAAACAGCGCCTCCTAGAGTCACAACATATGATGGTCACAGCATCAAAATCAGTATCAGCGTTATTGACCAAGATTGTGTCCGCTTCGGTTGACTTCAGTTTTCAAGTGCTCACAGCCTAGACATAAAGTAGCCTATAAATATATAAACTTTAGAGGAAATAAAATATAAACATAAAAAATTAGGTGCCTGCTTGTGAAATTCTGAAAATGTGCTTCATCTTGTTCTCAGAAATGTTTTAAATATAAAAGAAACATAAACCAAATGTATCATCTTTTTCATCCATTTTTGGCCACTAAATGAAAAACGATTTGTATTTGAATTTAACATTTTGTATTGTTAATAAGTGTATTTAATATTTAATGGATTTCTAGTCAGTGGGGATCCTTATGAAATACATTGATTGACCAAATGCTAAATAAATCACATTTGGTACATGTAAAAATTATTACAATTTCCTTTGACTTAGAAATTTTAATATTAGCATTAAACCTAAATAATAATAAAAAAATAAACTGAGCTGATTTCTGATTTCTATCTGACATAGGTTCATAATGAATGTTCAGTGTGCACAAGTAAGTAGTTTTCTAGATTCAAGAAATGATTGCCAGAAAGTTACATTTTTGGAAATGTTTACCGTTTATTGGATGATTGAAACAGAAAAGCGTCACCTGGATTTCTCAATTGATCTTTGAGGCGTTTATGGTCACATTTTCATCAAACTTTCCAAACCTAAAACAGTATCCATTTAAAAAAATAAATAAATAAAAAAGTGTTTATAAAATGTGTTTACAAAAGTTTTGTCTTTAAATCTTAAATTGCAATGCAGACTGTAAAATATATTTATCCATCTGCAATTTAAATGTAGCCTTCCATCCATTAGGCATCCATCCATTGCCTAAACCCACTTACTCTTGCAGGGTTGGTGGCCATCGCCAGTTGTCATGAGGTGAGAGGCGGGCGGGGTAAACCCTGAACACGTCTCCAGTCCATCACAAGGCAACACAGAGACACATGAAAAACAACCACAACTCAAGGCAGTTTAGAGAGACCAATTTCCAGACTGCAGGAGGAAGCCAGAGTACCCAGAGAGAACCCCCACATGCACAAGCAGAACATGCAGAAAGAGTACAGGAAGGGATTTGAACCCAGGACCTTGTTGCAAGGCACCAACGTGACAAACAGCATCACTATGCAGCCCGACCCCTCAAATCATTTCATTAAATTCCCAAAAATAGAAATCTACATAAATTGGCAAATAACTGAAATATCTTTCAGTAAATTCAAGTCTAAATAAATGCACTGCAGTTATATATTCAAAAATTATAGAAGTGTAAAAAGTTGCACTGATCTAAAAATTGGATATAAATAATTCATTACATTTCATACACCCATTTTCACCCTTTTTTTAAAACTAAAAATATATATTTTTTTGTATGATTAGATATTCATTCAGAAAAAAAGGTGGTTTTTTTGTTTTTTTTTTACATTTCAGTTCCAAAGAGAGTCTTTGCATTTGCTTGTCTCGGAGTCCTGAATAAAACTAGCTTTTGTAAACGTTTGTCCAACTAAACAGCAGAAGAGAAGCACAGGATTCGATACAGTATGTTTCTAAGTAACAAACTAACTTTGTTGATGAGGTAAAGGTCTCTTTTTTAAAAAAAAAAACAAAACAAAAACCAGCAAAAAGGATACATCTGGTACTACTCTTTGCCATTTGTTAGTGTCATTGCAGTTTGTCCAAAAAAATGGATCAGGATCTGAGTCAAAGAAAAGGCAACAAACAAGATGTAAATTGCTTTAATAAAACTCAATGAAACGCAGTGTACCAAAGGAAGAGAATCAAACAAAGCAAGTAGATAACATTTACAACCACAAAAGAAAAAAAAAAAACCTGTACAACTCTAATCAGCTGGAGTCACTTCTATTTTCCAACTATTTTTTTCGTTAACCATTTGTGTGACGGCGGAGGATAGCCTTGGGGTTTTGGAGTAAAAGGGGAAAATGAGACGCGTGTGAGTTTATCGTTTTATTTCCAAATAAATGAGAAGAACCTCAGACACAGATGCAATTTTTAATCAACGTGGCAGCTGATGTTATTTTTTACTTTTAAACGCTCCCCCTGCGGAGCGCAGCTTGAGCGGGATGTTGTCAGATGTGGCCCAGGAGTGTTATTTGTACAGGATGTCGTAATGGCCTGGTCTGTACAGCAGGAAGATGCGTGGGTCGCCCCCTTCAGGGAAGATGTGGTTATTGACAGTTCCTCCTTCCCCTCTGTCCATGTACTCCACCAGAATGGATACATTCAGGGCCTTGGCTAAGGCAATGATGTGAATGTGGTCACTTTCTTTAGACATAGGCTCTACTTCCTTGGAAAGGGAAAAAGAAAAATTCACAATAAACCACATATGCCAAACACTGAAGTAGAACATGTAAATTATGTCAACATTAAATTGGTGCTCAAGGGCTGTAGTCTTTCAAGGGTAGATATAATCTGAACTGAAGTTGGCACTTTAGCATTAGCTTCCGCTAAATACCGTGTTGGTGTAGCGCTTTAGCGGTACTAATGTTTATGATTAGTGTTTAAGCTTAGCACAACTAACTTTTTAGCTAGCGGTGTCCACCACTGCTGTTTTATATGCTGTAGCTCTTAGGGAAAAAATTACAATCTTCATTTCAGACTAAAGAAAATCAGTATCGGCCAGAAAAAAGACATGATGGGTGCATTTTCCCCAGACTACCCACCTGCTGACAGAACTCCTTGATGGTACGTCCTCCCTCGATGAAGTGCTCGAAGAAGCCATGCTCTCGCTGCAAGTAGCCTGAGGTTAGGAGGCGCAGGTAAACCACTACGTAGTCTGACATATTCTGGTCATTGAAAGAGTTCAGCAGCTCCTGCAGGCTCGGTTGTTTCTCACACAGTTCAATCAAGTCCATGAACTAGATGGGAGAAACATAAAAATCACTAGTAAAAAAATGAACAAATAAAATTTGTATTATATTGTACTTTGACAATCTCAGCAAAAATGAACTACAAAATATATAGACAACAAATTAGAGCAAATTATGAAAAAAACATAACTGAAAGATCCTACATATTTTTTTATTTTGGCCGAGTATATTTAATAAATTCCAGTTATGTTCTGCATCATTTTCTCATGGCTCAGCTTTTAACAGTGATCTAACTTAACGGATGTTTTCTTGCCAAGTGGTGAAGACAAAGCAGAGTAGAAAGTCTTGAAAATAATATTTTTTTGACCCTCAAATCCAAAGTGTTTCCACATAAATGAATTCACTTGGCCTTTTTAGTTCACTAAACGCTGCTGCTTCTCCTCCTCCTGGTAACTGTACTTGCACAGCACGACTGCAAGCGAGCTCAGCCTTCACAGGGGTTGGAAGAGCCCGTCAGTCGGCAGACGATACAAAAGAAGAGCATACTTGTAAACCGGAAACATGTCAAATCAACGTTTTTAGAACCTTGTTTTTGTGACTATCTGGAACCAAAATCAGTACGGAAAGATAAATTCAATCAGCAGCACAGCGCCTTCGAGGGAGATCAGCTTCAGCTAAGAGGCCTGAAACGTAAAAGCCGTTAAACTGATAGTTCTGATGTCACCAAATACTCTACTCGGGCAAAAACTATTCAGCGAATGACAATAACCAAAAAAAAAACAAAAAAACAAAAAAAACAAAAAAACCCCCACAAGGCCTAACATCTGCTTTGTTTAATAAAATGTAACTTTAAAATGAAGGTTGTTGTTATTAAGGGAAAAATAATTCAAACCTACTTGGCCCTGTGTGAAAAAGTGATGCCCTTAAACCTACTAACAGGCTGGGCCTCCCTACCAAGCGCTTACGATAACCTGCAGCGAGTCATTCCCAGCTCTGGAGGAACTCTGGCCTCTCATCCTTGCAGAATTGTTCTAACTCAGTCACACTGGAGGGTTTTCGATCATGAATGGCCTTTTTAACATCATGCCACAGCATCTCAGTAGGATTCAGGTTAGAACTTTGACTAGGCCACTCCCAAGTCTCCATTTTGTTTTTCCCCAGCTGTTCAGAGGTGGACCAGCTGGTGTGTTTTGGATCATCGTCCTGCTCCAGAACCCCAGTTGGTTTCAGCTTGAGGTCACCAACAGATGGCCGGACGTTCTCCTTCCGGATGTTTCGGTCGACACCAGAATTCATGGATCCATTTATCCCAGCAAGTCCTCCAGGGCAGCAAAACAGCCCCAGACCATCACACTACCACCACCGTGTTTTACTGCCAGTATGATGTTCTTTTTCAGAAATCCAGTGTTACTTTTACGCCAGATATAAGGGACACACACCTTCCAAAGAGTACAACTTCTGTCTCATCATCCATCCAATACGCTTCATCTAATATATTAACTTGTTACATGCATCCATTTTCTAGGGCTTGATGAAACCAGTTTTATTTTCCTGAATTCCACTTTTTCCCCATTCTAACCACATTTAATAACCCAACAAGTGTGTAATTATGGAGTGAATGAAAACAATTCAACAAATCAATAGACGAAGAGTGATTCAGCAGAACACTTAATGGTTTTACGAGGCGTTTAAAAACCACTTCATTTTTTTCAAGAGCTAAAACATGAGCAAAACGAAGAATCTCACATTTTTCACATTTTATAAAAGAAAATCTCCGCTTTAAAAATGCTTTAGAGTTGAACTCGACACTAAACTGTGTCTCACAAAGAAACCTGCAAACAGTAAACACTAACAACTGTCAGTGTTTGTTTTTAACGCTCATGTTCTGGCAGCAACCCTGCCGTTTGCAATGCTTTATCAAAAATAGCGCTTTTTTTCCTAAAGGAATCTCTGATTCGGCAAACGGAGCAAAGTCTTGTTTCACTGCAGCCCCTTCATTCAAATGCTGAAGAGTTAATGATTGTCTCCTGACAGCTCGCGCCTCCAGTCAACCGTGTGTTGACAAAACTTAAAGAAAAGTTGTCTTTCCAACGCATAAAAATCGCTCGTCCTGAAACCTAGCGCTGTCTGTCTGGAGAGGAGAGGTGAGCTGAGCCGGGATCAGCCTAACCAGGCAACGATGGGTACGGGAGCTGCAGCGGCCAAAATACTACAGGGTACTACTACAGCGCAAAACCAAAAACGCCACAAAAACTAAAATGGAATTCATGCTGAAGAGGAAGGTGTGCTAAAACGGAGGATATGCTACACTTGCTAGCGTAACTTCTATCAGAAATTACGTCAGAATATCTCCAAAGACAAGGCTTTTTAAGACCTTTTTTAGTGTCACCTTGAATGAAATTTAATACTGAAAAAACTATAAATATTGGGGGAAAATTGTGGGGAAGTTGCTGCATTACAATCAAACATAGCAAAAACGGTGACATTTCTGGGGTGTGTGTGGCTCCTGGCAGAGGCTTTGTGCTTCTCACACCACATATGGCTCTCTGCAGCCTCAACCCCCCCCGGAGTACAAAGCTTCGAGGTTTTATTGCGCCGAGCCTCGTATGGTTTGGCAGAGGAGGTGAGCCAGTGGCGCAAATGAACGCCATCCAGCCAACTGGTGATAAATTTGCACTGACGCATGACAGAGACAAAAAAGCGAGCTAGCAAGTGTATAACGGCAGCTTGTTACTGGTAGCCTCAACCGCCTTGAGTCACAGAACGATATGAAGATGTCTGCGTGTGACTCAAACTTTTGCCTGACAGAAAAGTCCCGTGAGAAAAAAACTACATTAAATAGTCCTGCCACGACTAAATTTAAGCCCTGTGACTAATGTAATTAAGGACACACGAACTGAAGACTTTGTAAGGATGCGCGGACACCCTGCACTACAGAAAACTACCGTGTAGCTTTTCCTGCTCGCTAATATCAGGAAGTTCTGCGAGATCACACGCTTCGCTGTGGACTCCATTCTGTTTGGTAAATTCCACGATCCCGACCGCGTCTTCGGCATTGTGGAAATCATAAGGCCCTAATTTTCTATCCAGGCCAACTCCGTGTCAGAGCTGGCGGTCTGGTACCGCATGAATGAGGAGAACATGCCAACTCTTGAATCTTTCTGTATTGCAACAGTGACACAAACTCTGAACAATATTAGCAACATGTTATAAAATACTGTGATAATATTTTCGCATTACTGGGTTTCATTATCTCAGTCCGTCCTACATGAAGGAGGCCAGTTTGGGACATCACACCAAAGAGAAGCAAACCTACTCAAACAAGGAACTATGTGTCTGTAACCACGTCAAGGTCAAAGTTCAATAAACCATCATTCCTGCAGTTTAAGGTCCTTTTGACGCGATGTTGGAGAAAGCAACAGTATGATCCCTCTTTTCTCTGGCTATATGGAACACAGTAGCGCTTTGTTACTAGGGGTGCACCGATAAATCCGCCCCGATTTCCTTAATTTTGGGAGATGGGTGATCAGCCGGTGCTTACGTGAGAAACCGATCGTATCCACCAATCTTAATCGACCTCCGCAAAGGTCTGAAAATCGGCCGCTGCCCCCTTTTGCTCTGCCGTGAGCTAGGGCTGACTGACAGACCCGCCCACCAGGTCATGTCTGCATGTCCGTTTAACAATAGTCACCCCACTGTTGTTACTTAGCAACTTTGTCACTATATTTAGGAATCTTTTGGACCAAAAAAAAAAAAAAAAAAAACAAACAAAAAAAATCAGTATCTGTCAAAATTGGAATCGGCAGGTCAGGCTTTGTAAAGATCGGTGATCGGCCAGAAAGCTGCAATCAGTGCAGCCCTGGTTGTTACCTCTCCTCTACTTGTCGGGGACGATGAATGAACTTTCCGTTGCAAAATAACAGGCAGTCAGGCGTTGAAACTGAAGCAGCGCCACCTGTCACTCTTAAGGTTATTAAGGCAAGCGTCTCCCCATTCCAAGAAACTAAGACACTGGTCTCCCCATCTATAGGGAACCATCCCACTTAGTGGAATGAGAACCAAGACATTCGACTTGGAGACCTCGACTCTGGCAGTCCGGTTCAGACACCTGCTGAGTGTCAGGAGTGTTCGCTGAGGCGAGACACTTCCAGTTTTCCCTCCTGAACCGACAACTTCTCCAAGCAGACCTCAGACGAGTGCAACCCAAAGAGCAGATGGCTGGGATACTCACCGTGTTGTGGAAGTCCTCAATGGTAAACTCAGTGAAGCCTTCGTTAACCAGGTCAAGCTTGCTTTTAGCTGCAACTGCTTTAAATCTAAAGTACAAAAACATTCATTAAAGACAGAAACACTTTAACACACAACCTCACACTGTGATGTTTCAAGGTAATCTCACAAACACACACAAGCTAAATACCTAATACTGACAAGTATGCTTAACCTGCAGTGCAGCAATGATGAGACAGTGTAAGGCCAAAATGGACCCTTTTGTTTTAAGATATAAAAAAAATCCAAACAAAAACACACACTTTTTCTCCACATTAATAAGCACCAACAGCACCCGTTACGCCTCTTACTTCTGAAGTTCTTTGCTGTCATCGAGCAGGGACTCCAGATGTGCGAAGCCGAAGGCTCTGTAAAAGCAGTTTCCATCTGGTCGCGTTTTGCGGATGTATGCGTACTTTTTATATAGATCCTGAGACAAGAAACGAAGAGGAGTTACTTTTTAGAACCACGCTGTAAAGACACAACCACGTCACAAAGAGGAAGCAACAGCCTGCCCGACCTTGAGCTTGAGCTGATAAACCGTGTCGTCCTCGGCGTATTCTTTCTGCAGCACCGACAGGTCCTGTCTGTCCGACACTAACGGGTTGGTGTTTGCGATCTGCACACACAGAGGTTACAGTTAGTCCGCATTTTTAAACAAGTTGTCAACTATGCAGTGACAGTGGACCTCTGGTATTCACAAGGGTTAGAGACCCCCTCTGAAAACACGTAGAACTGCTGATTTTAACAGTTCTAACACTAACTATGACCCAATGTGCAGTGGAAACCGTCTTCGCACTACCGCTTGGAGCAGTATGTGATTCTCAAAGTAACCTGCGTGTCAGGACAGAGGGCTGGGCAATATGGCTTAAAAATAAAATCTTCACGTTTTTTCGTACCACATCTGATTTTAATCGATTCTTTTTCTTGCTTTCTTTTCTAAAAAAAAAAAAAAATCACGAATTACAGAAAATATTTTCAGAAACTGGTTTTTATTTCAGTCATTCTTTCTGTGAGTTGTATGACGGAGTATCAGGGCCAAGCTATGAGAATTTTTGTTTAAGTGCGAGAACAAAGTATATTAGCAGAATAAAGATGCAATTTCACCTGAAAAAATGTCAAAGTTATGAACAAAAAAAGTCATTTTCATGAGAAGAAAGCTTTTAGAGTTATCGGGATCTGACGTGAGCAGCTCAAGCTGTGCAGCTTTCTTCTAAATAAACTCCGTCATTTGCTCAATCGTTTCAAAGTCCTGCTACTGATAATATTTTGATGCTGATGTGCTAAAAGATGAAGTGTTTCCTTATCTGTAAAACCAATACCAAAGTATAACTTCACCAGATACTCAACATTCTGCATTTTCATTTTTTATTTTTCATGTTGGGCTCATAAGATTACTACAGTATTCTCCTAAAAGTACGACTTTATTCTGCTGATACTGTGACTTTATTCTTGTGATATTTCAACTTTATTGTCGTACGACTTTATTCTCATAATAAATAATAATAATCGTAGCCTGCCCCTAATATTCTGTGATAGAGTTGACCTGAGTTCAACGTCCAAATAAACAGAAGCTGTAAAACAAGCCTTTCGAGCAAGATGGCGGACCTGGGTGCGCTTACTGATTAATCGAATTTTTGAAGATATAATTTATGGAAAATCAGGATTTTTTTTCCCCACCAATGTACAGCTTGGGTTTCTATAGTTCAGAGTGATGTCAGCGCGCCCAGGGCGGCCATCTTGTTTAAAAAACGTCTTTTACAGCTTCTATTTATTTGGACGTTGCATTCAGATCAACTCTGTGACGGAGTATTAGAGCCAGGCTAACTTTTTTTTTTTTTTTTACGAAAATAAAATCATAATGTTACAAGAATACAGTCATAGTAATATGAGAATAAAGTCCTAATATTACCAGAATAAAGTCATAATATTAGAAGAATGTAGTAGTAATTTTATGAGAAGTCCAACACAAAAAAATATATTATCCAAGCTTTTTTCGTCATTTTAAGACATTCTTCTGATAAAATCGCATCTTTACTCTGCTGATATTGCAACTATATTCTCATGAACAAAAATACTTGTAGCCCGGCCCTGATACGCCGCTGTACAACTCACAGAAGAGAAGATTGAAATAAAAGTGCATTTTTGAAAGTATGTCATTTGTAATTTCTTTTATAGGAAAGAAACAAGAAAAAAAATAGTAAATTAAAATTGGATCTGGTCTGAGAAAAAAAAATAAAAAAAAAAAAAAAATAGATGTTATTTTTAAGCCATATGGCACCGCCCTACCCCAGGGTCTTCTGTACTATGAGCTAACCCAACACAGACAAGATAACAGTTACGGTGTATATGTAACATGAGCTTCTCCGTCCTCTAACTCCTAAATGGTTGGTCAGATTCCCAAAGTCCAAACGGTTCCTTCCTACTTTTGGGCCCTTGTCTGAAGCAGAGACCAGTGACCACGGGAAGTCATGGGCGCAGCCACCAAGGTGTCTGAAGGTGGTCAGGAGAGGAGCCATCGGGGCAGACGGAGATCCATCTCCACCCACAGACCACCACAAAGGCGGCCACGCTCGCTGTTCCAGCAGTTTCTGCACATTGCTGCCATCAGTAGCGTTCTCCTCCGCAAGCAGCTGCTTTCCAACCCGATGCAAAAGGCCCAGCAATTTCAGGGGGAGGATGCTGCATTTGGAGTCCCAGTTGACAACATGCGACAGAGGAAGCAGTCTAATAAATCATTTACCTGGGACAGGAGAAGACCCAGAGAGCCAGCAAGTGTGTGAGAGGAGCACCCCCGTGGGGGTCTGCCTACAGCTGCAGAGGAACGGCTTTATTGCCTACCGCAGCAGAGAAAGACACCTGGACTAAGAACAGCCACATACCCGATCAATAACAAATACAGGGTTGACTTCTGGTAATATATCTTAACGTTTAAACTGTTGATTTGAAATCGTTTGCTCATGTCATCTTGAAGTTCCTATTCAGTTAGAAACTTCAAAATCAGGTTTTCCCCTCTTTCAACTGTTATTTCAGCGTCTTTAGTAGAGAGGAATGTTGAATGACGACCAGGCTCTGAAAGCCGTGGTTGTCACGCAAAAAGGAACAAACACACACTCATTGCACATTTTTTCACAAATCTACAGCTGTAAAATAAAAATACCTTGAGTGTGGCCATAAGAGGGTTAAGTACAAAGATTTACAATAGCAATGGTAGCATTGTGTTTAAAATCTTCATACACCCCAATAGTGGAAATGGCCCATGCCTACTCCCAATACAGTGCAGCAAGCAGCACACACAACAAAACTCATAAACCACATACCTGATAAGTTATGTTAATGATTTATGTCATGATTGTTATAGATGAGCATGTACTGTGTCATCGGGAAGCAACAAAAGAAGCCATATACAGCCCTTCCTTTTATTAAAATGACAACATGTGGCCTGGAACGTCAAACACATCCAACCACTTTTAAAGATCTCCGTTTGTCCTTAGGGGCCTCTAAAACAACCCCTCATGGGTAAAAACAGCCGTCCGTTTCCCGTTGTCTCTCCTTTTCTTTTCCGTGTCTCTCTTCCACAGCCTGTGTGTGTCGGCGTTCCCACCAGATAGCTACCAAGTACCCACAATGCAATGAAGGGGCAATCCCCTTCAAAGAAACGTTTGATTCCTCACCTCCTGCTGAATCCTGTCCTGCTGAGCAATTATGGCCTCGTCATACGCAAGACAATTAACTCCTGCAAAACAAGAAGAAATGGAGGATAGAAAACTCCATCAATGTGGAAGGCCAGAGCAGAAAAGAGAAACAGAGTACTGCAGGTAAACTGGAGGACCTGGTTATGTAATTTCCTTTCTTTTTTTCTTTTTTTTTTGACATAAACACAACCAACAGATTTTTAAAAAATTTAATATGCACTAATGCATGTTTACTTAAACACATGAAAAAAAAAAAAAAGAACCTGCAACATAATAGGGGAATTTATACCACATAAAAGGCGAGCAGGAAAAGCTCATGAGAAACCACATATGATGACAGAGTAGATGGCAGGAAGGAAAATTACGCCTACATTTTCTCTTTTTTTTATAAATACAGTGGACTCCTGCCTTATCATGGTGGATTATTGGTGGATTTGCCTTATTCGCAGATTTTTTGTTTTTTCTTAAATATAAAGAAAACGCAGCTTAGGAAGCATAACTTTGTTTTCCTGGACATGATGATATAGCAACAAATAAATGACAACACAGTCTACATGTCCAAATCCAGCATTTTTCATTTAGAGCCTGAAGTCTATTGACGTTTTATTGTCATTTTAATATCTTATGTACATTTTTGTCTTCGTAATTTCATCCTATCTTGATTCTTAAAAATAGAGGGACGTGATTGTTCTACAAATGACACATTAACGCATAAAAAATAGTCCTGAGAAAAAATTAAAAATGATATACTAGCTTCAGAAATTGAGAAATTTTCGTGACCATTAAACAAGGACATAAACCACAATTCATCAGTTAATATGAAGCCAATTTTCTCCAGAACACCGGCTGCGTCCGAGAGCTAAACAGGGTTAGCTTCACTTATGCGAAAACAAAACAATTTCTGGGCACGACGAAAAACGTCGCCACACCGCTCAGAAAGCAAACCCTCTCCCCTTACATGTTAACCCTACATATTGAACTCTGTGTAAAGTTTAACACTAGTCCACGTCCACGGACTGTTTCCCTGCAGGTAACTAAACCAGCGGTTTTCTTTCTTTGTTTGTGTAGCTGCAGCAGCTGCAGCTCGCTAGTGTTAGCTGGGAAGCTGTGGCCTTTCAGGTGGTGTGTCAGCCACGGTTACAGGTCCAGATGAATCCCTCAGCGGACAACTGCAATTATCTGAGCTCCAGCTGCCCGGTAAATGTCAGCACACCTTGCTGGAGATTTTCACGAGTAAATGATTTTCTCACCTTCCATCTCTCCCTGCGAGGATTCCTGCTGTTCCTCCGCCATCTTAGCTATCGAGATCTGTTTCCTCCTTCTGCATGACCTCATACATTACACACTTCCGAACAGAGGGGAGATAAAACGTGTTCCATTTATTTATTCATTTACTATAATGGTGAAATATTTCTGGTACATGAAGTAAAGAAATAATTTAATCAAATTCTAGGTCTGGATAAGTATAGAAAAGAAAACGCTGGGAGTGGAAATGATCCACTTTATTTAATTTTGTGATAAATTAGAGCAAAACAATAATACATGTTGTGGAATTGCTTTCCCATTCTTCCAATTTTGTTCATGATCATCAATACTATAATTGGCTTAAAAAATATTTAATAAGACAGAATGATCCCACTGGCCATGGGTGGTTCTAGACAGGGGCCAACTGGGGCCAGTGCACCTGCAGAACTGATCCAATTTCTTATGATGAAATGCGCTGGCACAGAAACCGGAACAAATTGCGCCTTTGGATCAGTTTCATTTTTTACCTTCACAGTTTTACTTTAACAATAAATTAAAAATTACATTTTTGGACTTTAAATAATTCAGCTGTATTGAGCTTTCATTTGCGAAATTAGGGGTCTATATTATCTCAAGAGTTGGCTGCACGGTGGTGCAGTTGGTAGCAATGTTGCGCTGCAGCAAGAAAGTCCCCATCTGTGGCCTTTCTGCATGAACTTTGCATGTTCTCCTTGTGCATGCCGGTGTAATCCAGCATCCTCCCACAGTTCAAATTGCCTTTAGGTGTGTGGTTGCTTGTCCTGTGTGTCATCCTGACCTGTCCAGGGTGTACCCTCTCTCCCAATGAGATAGGATAGGATAGGCACCTACCAGGATATGCAGGTATAGATAATGAATGGATGGATGTTTCAAGGGCTTCAAAGAAATCTAAAAAAACAATAAAGCTTCAATCTTCACACACAATATATTTGTATGGATTAAGCAACCTTTAACCAATCGTTATTGTGTATCTGGGTTATCTTTGTGATGCTGGTCTTTCAACAAGTGTTGAGCAAGGGTTTTGTAATCATAACTGGCTTCTAGGTCTGTATTGTCAATCAGCTTAGAAACTTTTCTAGGTATAGGAAGAGGTGGTGTAATACCAGGTTTAAAAGTACATAGAAAAGTCCAAGAATCCAATATTTCTTTTAATGTAAAGAACACAAGTTGAGATCTTCCATAAATGTCTGTAACAGTCTCTCATCAAACCATCTTGGGAATTTGTCCAAGAATTAGGATTTCATGGCCTTCTCCTTTTCATTCATATTGATATCTGCATCACAGATATTCTTAAAAGTATCATTCAGGGTCCGATTCCAATGCTAAATATGTTCAAAAAAGAAGGGGGGGCAGTATCTGATTCAGATGAGGTCTATAGATTGCTGAAGAACTGTTTCCATAGAAGAAGTAGAAATCACAGAATGAAATTCCATTCTAGGTCTTACTACGACAGCAACCAGTCTAATCTGGATATGATTGACCCATCAGCGATAAACCAGGTGAAAGTTTTGAGCTGCTGGATTTTCAGTATTTTACTTGGAAAGTGGTACAAAATTTAAACATAACTTGATTTAATTCCAATGATTTAATTTAGACCTATAAATGCATGCATCCATCACTATGGTGAAATTGTTAATATTAGATTAGTAAGAATTTCTTTTTAAAGATTTGTTATTGTATTGGTAAAACTGTCTTTATGCTTTTCTATGAGCATATCATTATATTGTTTAACATTTTTGTAGCCATAAATGTTTCCAAGAATCAAGAATATTTTTTATCATTTTTCTCTTTCAGGCCATGTATTCTGTATGCTGTTTTTATCTCTCCGCCTAATCACCCTGTTTTCATCTGCTCATTCTCTTTCATTATTTGTTGCTCTTCTTTCTCATTCATTCAAAAAGCTTTTTTTTGAATAAATGCATCTTCAATTTTCTGTTAAAAAGCCCCGGTTTGGTGATGCCATGAAGATCCAGAGAAAGCTGGTTCCAGAGTGTCGGTTCGACAACCGAAAAGGCCCAGTCATCCCAGGGTTTAAGATGAGAACTTGTAACAACCAATAAAACCTGACCACGCGCATAAACACTGACAAGTTCATATCAATAAGGAGGCACGATTTTTAAAAATGAACAGTAAAAGTTTAAAATCAATTCCAAAATGAACAGGAAGCTAGTGGAAAGATTATAAAACAACCAGACTTTAAAGATAAGTAGATCTTTACATCATCTGCATAGGAGGAGAAGGCTAACTGATACTGAGTAATAATAGGTCCAAGTGACAGCATATAGAGTGAAAATAAAAGAGGGCAAAGAATGGTGCCTTACGGAACTCCACATGAAAGAAGATACTAGAGGAAACAAAATTATCCATAATTTGCATTTTGGTTTTACAATCTTTATTGTGTGCTGCAGTCATCTTCAAAAACTTTGTACATTTTTGCAACCATCAGCGAGTTTTCCTGTAGTTCCACACCAAAGTTGTAGATTTTGGAAGACGGCTTGAATTAGAGGCAACGTCCACTGAACTGTAGTCATGATCTTTAATGTCCATCATTGGCAAAATGGGTTCTAGCTTGGTTGTAGTTTGCACCAACTGCACAAGGTTTATGCTTGGAAAGTAAATCCAGACTTCAGCTTGCACTTAAAGACGTTCTAAAATGTTTTTTCAAGTTATTTTAGGCCTATTACTTGCACTTTATTGAATACAGACCATAATTACTGAATCTTCCAAGAGTCTGTGTCAAATCACAGGTCATTTACAAGTAGCATTAAGTGACTTCCTTTCTAACTTCTGAGGTAAATGGAGAAAACACGATCAAGATAGAGTTTGATTTGGAATGTTTTCTACACTGAGAGTTTAGAGAGTTTTGCTTCGGAGAGTTTTGCTTTTGGAGAGTTTTGCTTTAGATATTCTAGATGAGGTTGGTGATAAGATTAATCTTTTAATTTTCATCATGGACCTTTTAAAATATGTAAATTCCACATTCATTTATTTGGAGCTTATTCAACGTAGAGGTGGTTTGAGTAATGTAGCTTACTGGTTGGACATTGCTTTAGAACAAATCAAAATCGTGACTCCAGTTGACCATCTAAAACAAAAGGTTTTAGATGGTGATCTGTTCTTCAGTTCGCTGTACTATTCTGGATAAAATCAAACTTTACAACAGACTAACATTCCATGTACAAAACTCAGATTTGTCATAGCAGGTGTTACTTGACAAAACAAAGTAAGCTAAGTAAAAAATGTCTCAGACTAGATGAAAACGTCCCAGAATTCACATTGGTATCTGTTGAATGTTGTTCATCTGGAGTTTTGTTGAACAAAGCCAACATCTCACCCTGAACCCTTTTTAAAAACTTTTTGCGAAATCCTGCATTGGAAATTCATTATTTTTTTATAATTCAGTGTTTTTGTTGAAAAAAGAAATGGACCTCTGGCTGTTTGCTTTAAAATGAACTTAATGTCAAGGTTGGTATTCACAATATTAATGGTTTCCTTTTTTATTGCTGATTTACTCCCCCTAATGTAAGAATATGATTGATTACAATCTTACATCTACAATCTGAGTTGAATTTCTGACAGGTTGAAACAGAACAAAAACACGTTGAACTCTAATAAGAGGAAGCTGTGGGGCTAAAAGATAAATCTCGGCTGAAATGTGTGATCCTTTCTTTGATTGTTTTAAAATTTCAAAGAGCTCAGAAAGTCCCTGATTATTTTCCCACTACAGTCATGGTGTTTAAAAAAAGTCCAATTCTAATTGATTGCTGTACATCTAGAACAGCAGTGTTCAAAGTGCGGCCCCGGGGACATTTGTTGCCCTCGAAAGGATTTTGTACGGCCCTCGGCCACAATACAAAAATGGCACAAACTTGTTTTCACTGCCTTTCAAAAAAGATACAGACAAATTAAAGTCTTCTAAATATGGAAAGTACAACACCAAGTACTCATCTTTTATCAACCATATTTTTCACTTTTATTTAATTTTCATAGTAAACAGGACCAGTGACTTTTACTTGGGAGCAGACTTTGGTCCACCTTTTCAATAAACTCCACTAAATAAACCAAAAGTTTTTGAAGAATAAGCAACCTATATCTTATTCTGGTTGCTGTGAATAAACACAAAAAAATACAGACGAAGATAACAGAAAAAAAAAATCGATATTTAGGATATTGTTTGTAGGTTTTTCATTTGTTTGGTTGTTTTTAACAAGGCAAACCGGCTGGATTTTATATTTCAGGTCTATAATGATTTATAGCTCCCTTAGCTCCGGAAATAAGACGTCTTTATTTTATTAAAAATATTGTGTTGTTTTGTGCAGATAAAAATAAAACTTTCTCTTTTTTTCATTTTTAATTAAAAATGAAAAAAAAAAAAAAATCAATCTTGTGTATCCCTGAATTAATTTTAAACTTGACAGTTTTGGCCCATGAGGTAAAAAGTTTGGACAACACAAATATTGAACTTTCATAATAACCCCTGCTTAATGCAGTCTTATAAGGTCTGAGTAGACTGGGATCGTGTGCTCACGATACTTGTCACCCAGCAAACAGCAGCATATACCAAAAGCAGTCATGTGCTGACCTTATATATGAATATGTACTTAGAGATTAAAGCAGTTCCCACAGTGGCTTAGCACCTGTTTTTCCAGCTGACACCCTTATGAAGCGAGTGGAAAGAAAGATAAACAGGGCAAAGCTTGCAGCAAACAAGGGCCACAGTGATGATCTAGTATTTATTTAAACTTTGAAGTCCTATGTAGTGGTTCAAATGTACAAAGTAAAAAAAAAAAAAATCCCTTGGGTAATTGGGTGTAGCCATGCACGCTGATGCAATTTTACCCTCCCATATTTATGCTCAACACCATACAACCCTCCAGGGGAAAAAATGAAAATCCAGACATGTACTCAGAAAGATCGTCTGGAACACAGTGATATTTGGGATTAAAACATAATTCATAGCTCAGTAAATTTTACCAGCCACCTGCAATTCCTAGCTGTGCACAGCAGGGAGAGCTTTTCCTCAATAAATCAATACTGAGCCGTTCAACGGCTCTCGCTTTTGAGGTGATTGGGATCAGTGCTTTGTTTGTCACAAACTGCTGAAACATTCTACCCAAAGATCTCAAACTCAGGGAGCGTCTGATGACTGCCTTGGAAACAGCCATATATGCAGCAGGAAATCTGTGTAACATGGAGCAAAATAATACTTAAAATTCCATAAAGAAAAAGTAAAACACATTTTATATTCCCTTTGGCACACCCCCTATGAGGGCAGTAACAGAACCCAACAATACTTAAAATATATCTCAACCAAACAATAAAACCAACAGTCCACAGATAATAAAAAAGGAAAATACATATTTGGTTCTGTCAGAGTATCAAAATGGTTTAGATAACGTCACATTCATCTTGCAAAGGCATAATTCTGTTGTTGGTGCTGAAAGAGCCACATTGTCAGAGTACTCTCCAGTATGAAGAGCTTGTTGACAGAAATGTCCATGTTTACATTCATTTTTGTCCAGAGTACACCTACGCATACATACAATAGGCAACTCAACATAGATGTAACAGACTTTATTGGTCCTTTTGCTTCTTTGAAATTTCATACCTTTACAGTTTTGGCCATTTCATAACCAATTTTTGTCCAATACTAGAAAGAGTCGTCTGCCATGTTTTGTACTGACCAAGCGTCAATTCGTACCCACCAGGGGGACGTTATCCACTTTCAAACTGATAATTTAAAGTATGTTTTTAGAATCTCCTCATAGCCTTCAGAAAGGAAACGTGAATATGTGCTTCTCGTGAAGATTGTCAATCATGTGGTTTGATCAAGGATTAAAATCTTTCATTTCTAAGGCAGTCATCCAGTCGATACAGGAATAGGAACTCCAATCAATGACAGTAGGGTGTAAAATAGTCTTCTAAAAATAATATCCAATTGAATTAAGTTATAAATGCGATTCAAGCAGTTTTGTGACTTTATGCTCATAATTCAAAAAGCAACAAAAAAGACTGATGCAAACAAATTTCAATGCAAATGTTACAAATTCGCAAAAGGATGAATTCACTTAGAGATGACTGTGTTTCATGTGCTTTTATGCTTTCAGTATATACAATGTCAATTTTCATTAAAAACATGCAGAAGTTGGGTGTACTGAACTTCTATTCACAGTATCCTTGAGTAAAAAAACATAATATGGGGAGTTTTTTAAGTTTGCAAGGATACGGGAAACAACCAACCTTGCATTTTAGAAAAAACACTTTTCATCTGTCATTTCAATAAAAGAAAGTCTAACACAGATAAATCTGTCCATATGTGCTGAAAATTAATGTAGAGACATTTTCTTGTCTTAATGCCTGAGATGAAGACAGAGAGACTCAAAGACAATACAGAGGTATGCATGTTTCAGGTGTGGCCAAGTTCTGGATCAGTTCCCAAACAGTTGTGTGTATGCAAACTTGTCACATGCACAGTTACTCTTCCACCGAACACCACCTGCTCAACAGTACACCCTCGCTTTGCTGGTGTTGCAATCAACTCCTCTGATTTACATACTTTCCCACAGAGTTTTTTTTTTTTTTTTTGTTACTCCTCTCGCATTTCCTGGTTTCCACTGGTATGAAATGCTTCAGGTGCATACGCACAAGGTTTCTCAGCTGTGTTCACCTGTCAGCTGAACCCAGTTAAAATAACAGGATATTGCAAAAGCTGAAGCAGCTTCAACAACTGGGAAATTAGTCATCTTTTCTGTTTTTAATGTGACTGATCTCCAGAACTTGTGTAAAAATCAGGACTTCTTCTTAAGTGAAGACAGTTTCCATCTTGAGCAGAAAATAAAAGATGCTTTTTCTGTGACTTTTGTCCAAAAACACAGCTGCCCAGTTTTGCGGGTTCACCTGAGGTTCTGCTGCCACCTGCTAAACGATCTGGGCCTTGTGAACGTAGGAAGTGTGGGGATTATGATTGTGAGCCTGAGGGCTCATCCTGTTCTTTGAGAAATTTGAGCTGGAGGCCTCACTGTCCTGATCATCAGGGTGCTCCTGACTGGCAGGGCCACCCAGCCCTTCATCGATCTCATCCTCGTCATACGTTGCTTGTGGGTAGGTGCAGCTTATAGGAGGGGGTTGGTAGTTCCTGATGGTGCTTCCTGAATGTGAACCTCCTTCTGTTTGGATGATGGCATTGCCGTTCATCTGTCTTATGACATCAGTTGAGCGTACCGCAGGATATGTTGCTTGTGTGAGAGGAGGAAGCATTCGCGGGTCCTGCTGCAATGACAGAGGAGAGATCGTCACTAGTCCCATTATTCTCATCAGGGAAATATGCAGAGGTTAGTAAACTGGGTGAGAAGTTCTCCATAATTTGGTGTAAGCAAGCTTAGACATGTCACAAGCAACATGAAACACTTACCAAGGACATGTTGCTGCTTCTCACATATTGCTCTACTCGAAGCCGGGTTTCATTGTCCCGATCCATAGGCCGGTCCCTCCCCCTCCGGGAGTTGTTATAGATAGACGGTCTACCCAGAGAGTCGTACGCAGGACCCCCTCCTCCACGCCCACCCGAGATAGTTGATCTGCTGTCACGGCAACGGGCATTGTCCTGTTAATGCAGGAAAACATACTCATTAATATAAACAGATACACTTATCAAATGCATAGGTTGTCATGTTTCCATGTTGTGTGATAAGGTGAGTTTGCTCATAGACTCTGAGATGTCAGAGCTACAAATATGCAAAGCTATATTTCTGTCCCAACCAGGATGTTTTAGAATAATCTCATGATGATCTTTTACAGTATCCTGCAAAAGTATTCATGCCCTTGAACTTTTTCACACCAGTTTTCTGATTTCAAGTTGTAAAACTGTTAAGCATTATCTTGTGCTGATAAAATCCCAATAAAATACATAGAAGTGTGTGAGTGTAATGTGAAAAAAGTGGAAAAGTACAAAGAGTAGGAATACTTTTTCAAAGTACTGTATTTTGGAGATTTATTTACGGTTTCATTACTTTCAATCTATACTTCACATATAACAAACTACTTGGTTAGACATTGAATACAGTGGACCACCATTATTCATAGAGTTTCAGATCAAACTTCCAGTGAATAGCTAAAATCCACAAATACTTGAGATCACTTCTAAAAAAATGCTTAAAACTGCCTATTTTATAGTTCAAATACCAAATATATCTCAATGTCCATTAATACAAGTAGTGGAAACTATCTTAGTAGTACTGCAGAAGCTAACATCCCTGGTCTTCCTTATCTCTGCTCTTGGGTGTATAACCAATCAGAGCCAAGGCAAATTAAATTGTTTTTTAAATGTTTTAGATGTGCTCTAAGAAAAAAATCTGCGAATAGGCAAATTTTTAAGCAAAACATTTGGAGATGTGTTCCACAGAAAAATGCGCACATAGGTGAATCTGCAAACACTGAACCTCGAATAGGCGGGGGTCCACTGTATTGCTATTGCTAAAGTCAGTAAACAATGAAGTTTATTTCAACAAAATACACTGTAATACATATTAAAAAGGAAGCAAAACAAACAGGTTAGTGGTTGCAGCTTTCTCCTTAACTGTCTGAAACACACAAAACAGCCTAATCATAAAATATCATCCTGCTACCATCACAAAACACACAGCAGTAGTTCTCTTCTCAACTGAATCCTGGACTTTTTCACATTGAGTGAAATCATGCTCTTGTTAGCTTGCTATTAAGTTATTGGATGATATCACTTACTTGTTAGCATGCTATGAAGGTTAATGGGTGATATCACTCACTTGTTAGCATGCTATGAAGCTAATGGGTGATATCACACTCTTGTTAGCATGCTATGAAGCTAATGGGCCTGGCATTGTCTTGGTTTTTTGTTTTCTCTGAAACCAAATCAAATCTAGCTACTATCCACCTCATACCTGAAGGTTAGCTACAACATAGCAGTTTGCTTTGGTAGCTAAACAAAACTACTTGTGTACTGATCTGTATTTGTCAGGTAGATTGTAGTTTGTAGATTTGCAGTTTGTAGTCCACCTAAATTTTTTTTTTTTTTTTTTTTTTTTTTTACTATTTTAATGATCACATGCTTTTGGACATGTCTATGCAAAGCTTGGACATGATCGAGCTGGTAATCACGTTAAACGTAATTAATGTTTAACTTCTCTCCTCACCAGGTTAAACAAGTACTCAAAGTGAAGCAGGACCATTCCTGTTGTCAGTGGATTATTATTTCAAAAGATTAGGAGACAAATTGAGTTTGGTATTTAAATTTGAAGCAAACACTAAAAACTCTGTGTATTAGCTCTTTGTCAGTAAAAGCTCAGGAAGAAAAAACACTTTGCGGTTCAGCTGCAAATGTCCACCAGAAAAGAAACATGAGGTTCTGAAAAGGACTAAAGGCACTGCTGAAAGCAGATTAGGTATAATCTTAAATTAAAGAAATATTGACAAAATATAGACGTTTTTTTTCTTCATTTTTGTGACATTTTAAAAGTTTGTTTAAAATTTGCATGATAAGTGGATGGAAACATAACTAATGACTGGTGAGAAATTAGAACTAAGTTATAGCTTAGTCATTTTTTTCTGTATGTAGTTACCAATTTATGGTAATCAGTGACTTTGACTCTATTACGCATACCTTACCAGACAGTGTTTTCATACTTCAAATTCAACAGCCCAATTATTTGTCTACAAATAGTTTAGAGAAGAATGAGGATGCAAAACTATAGAACTCAAATGTCCCAAGAAAACGCAGTCTTAAAATGTGTCAAAGGCCTTTGATAATGCATTGTGTTACTATTAAGGTCAAAGTCTGAGATGCACTACACTGAAGAGCTGAAGTTTAGAACTTAGCCGCACGGCATCTGGACAGTAAAGCCTCAGTCCCAGGCCCTGGCTTTGCATGCAGATTTACATTGACCTGTAGACTGACCCCGAGGGATGACAGGCTGTTCCTCAGGGTTCCCTCCACCCTCAGAGGGATGTGTTCCTCAAGCTGCAATGAAAAGAAGAATTAAAAAAAAAAAGGGGGGGGGATACTAACTAATAAGAGAAATGCTGAAAACATAGTTATATCAGCAAATAAAAGAATTATTTTTGACCAGTAGCACCTCTCTGGCATCAGTGCTGACAGAGTTCACCCTCCTGAACGAAGCTTGTCTGGCTAGAGTGCTTATTTCCTCCCTGGGGAGATATGAGATGGGAAAACAACAGTTAATTTAACCTTTAACTGAGGTTTCAATACCATATCACATATATTATAAATAATGTATATATTTAAATACTAATTTTTGCTCTTTGTTTGCACTGACTCATACTTCCTCTGTATTTTCGAAACCCTCCGATACTATAAGGTGTCAAATTTAATATGCTTAATAGCTCTAATTTGTTTTCATTAATTTGTATGTGCTCAATCTGTTCTGTGGAGATTATTAAAGCTGAATCTGATTTTATCTAATCTTAATTAACAAATTCTTATCTTGTACTTTTTCTGAGTTAGCTCTTCTTCCAGCTTCTTGTTCTTCCGTTTGTGGTGACAAGTGAGAATGATGACAATGAGGAGCATGAGAATCAGCAGTCCACCAGCTGTGCCTCCCACGATGAACATCATTATGTTTTCAGAATTATTCTCGTCTTCACGAGGCTCTGTGAAAGCAGATAACTGAGATTAAAGGGATGGGGCTTCTACACAGATACATGGATTCTCACAGTTTGGGTTACAGTGACAAGTTATGCTGAAAGCGCTGTCATCTACCTCCTAAAGTGATCTGCACCTCTGCCCTGGCTTCACCTTCTGTGTTGTTTACCAAGCACTGATAGGTGCCGGTGTCTGTGGTGTTAAGGGGTCGTTCAAAGACAAGTCTTCCATCAGGGTGGGGAACTACACCTCCAGGAAGGTGTCCACCTAATCTGTAGGCAAAACAAAAAAGTTCAGCTGTGTCAGTTCAGTCCATTTAGAACTATTAATTGTGCACTCTATAAATCAGGAAAGCAGATGAGAGCAAAATTATTAAACTATTCTTAGTTTTTTTTTTTTGTTTGTTTGTTATTTGTTTTGGGTTTTTTTTTTTTTGCAAAATTATCCCCATGATGAAACATAGTGGTGGCAGCGTCATGTTGTGTGGATGATTTTCTTTACAAGGGTCTGGGAAGCTGATCAGAGTTGACAAGAAGATAGATGGAACTAAATACAGTCCAATCCAAGGAGAGAACCTGTAACAGACTGCAGTAGCCAAGCTGGAAAGTACGGTCGCAGACTGACCACCCCTTTGAAAATTTTCTGGCTCCACCACAGTGCAGTAGGGGTTTACCTTCTAGCAGGACAACGAGCCCAAACAGCCAGAACTATGAAGGAATGGTTTGGATCAGAACTTCATGTGTAACAATAGTACAGACTTAAATCCAGTTTAGAATCTATGGCAGGACTCAAAAATTGAAGTGCACAGATGTATTAAGTCTGATTGTGCTTGAGCAAAGAATCTTTAAAAAAAAAAAAAAAAAGCCTAGGACATTATTTTTAGATTTTAATTTGTAAAGATATTTTACAACTATGAAAATACTTTTGCAACAAACTGAAGAGCTTCAAGGTTCTTCCACAATTTAACCAGGTGAATTTTTTTTTCAAAACTTGTCACCAGCTCCAAATACAAAGTTAGGGTGCCACATTTGATTAATCTTTGTTGTTTTACAAAGGGAATATATAAGATGGCTAACTTGAATGTTTTTTTCGACTTCAAAAAATTTAAACTATGTTCCAAATCATTTCCCTTTTGTCTTTCACCCAGAGTAACTTTAATATAAGTAATTTAGGGAAGTTTTTATGTGCTTTATGTATGATTGAATCAACTATCCCTTATCTGCGGTGGTGCTGCCAAGGGGTGTAAGGGAGGGCTGTGACCACTCCTGGAAAATTACTGGCCCCCTTATTGGCCCGCGCTGAGAAGATCCTACCCCCTTTAAGAAATCCTTTTCAGGTCATACAAACCATAAAATCTGGCCACCCCATGACTATTTTACGGGGGGCCTCTGCTTATCTTCGCTGTCATAAAAATCAATCACAGTGAAGATAATAATGAGTCAGATGTTCATCCAAATATAACTAAAATAAATAGTCCAGATGTACAGAGAGGGAAAGCACTTAATATTCATATGATAAATTGGCTGAATAATACAAGAAATAAACAGAACAACTATGCAGATGCAACCTGCAAATAGCATCTAGATTAAAATCATTGGCAACAGTGATGTGCACAGACATTTTGGGGGGGCAGGTGCTCAAGTGGAAAAAAGGGTATCTTTTGCAAAACATGAAAACTAGTCTTGCTAGTGTGAGAGTTATTACAGCCAGACTTGTTGAGCAAAATTACAAAAATGTGGGGCACTGGTAATTTAAGCTTATAAATCCAGAAAATGCTAGTTAGGGCCACATACAATACACTGTAAAAAAAACAAAAAAGGAAAAAAAAGAAAGAAAGAAAACTAAAGATTTCAGAAGGGCACTTTTTTGTCCAGAAGAAAAAGGACAGGTGCTCCAGCCCCACTTAGAGTCAATCTGTGAACATCCCTGATTGGCAGCAAGCAAACAGAAGAAAGATGAAAGATCGTAATGTGTGACTGTTCTTAGTGCTAAACTAACTGAACTATATATCATCCTTCATACCCAGTGTTACAGTATTCTTATTTATTAGAAGTCAAGTCAAGTTTATTTGTGTCACAAATTTCAGCAGCAAGGCAGTTCAATGTGCTTTACATTGTAAAAACATCAATCAAGTATACGGCAAAATCAATCAAGTATACATCAAAATGATCAAAAACCATCAGTAAATATCAATGCATCAAAATTATGAAAACCATCAGCCAAATATCAAAATCATAATCATCAAAATCATCAAGCAAATATCAATGCATCAAAATCATAAAGATCATCAAGCAAATATCATTCAAAAATATTGATCAATGTTGTTAAGAAGTTGTTTAACTGTTGAAACACAGTTTTTTCAATAATTTTGCTGATGAATAGAAGGTTGGAGATTGGCCTGTAATTCTGCAATAGTGGTGTATCCAGATTGTTGTATTTTATCAGTGGTTTGATAACTGTTGTTTTTAGAGCCTGGGGGAAAACACCTGATGAAAAGGATGAGTTTACTATTTGAATCAGGTCTGATGCAATGACAGGCAGAACTTTCTTAAGGAAGGTTGTAGGTAGGATATCAAGACAGCAGTAGGATGGGTTTAATTGTTTCAGAATTTCTTCTCAGTTTTTGTGGTTGAGTTGGTGAAATTCAGTCATTTTCTCTGCATTTGTTATGTTTGGGCATAACATTGTTATTAGATTTGGTATGGATGTTCAGATTAACCCTCTAATTTTTTAAAATTTTCTCTGTAAAAAAAGTTGGCAAATTCATTGCAGGCCCTGGTAGATTGGAGTTCAGGTGGTAAAATCACATGAGGGTTTGTCAACCTGTCAACTGTGGCAAACAAGGCACAACCATTGTTGATGTTTTGGTTTATGATTTCCACAAAAAATGTTTCCCCTGCATGTTTTAGTGATGAGTGATAGCTTCACAGTCTCTCTTTGTAGATTTCAAAGTAAATGTGAAGTCGAGTTTTACGCCATTTATGTTCAGCCCTTCGACAAAGGCTTTTTTTACTTCTTACAAGTGGAGCATTTATCCACAGAGATTTCTTCCTACCAGACACAATCTTCACTTTAACAGGAGCAATGGAATCGATGATGTCTGAAATCTTAGAAGGGAAATTATCAACCAACTCATCTACTGATAAAATTGAGGTCAAAGAATAGATTTAATTAAACGTTTCAGCTGTGTTGCCTGTAAAGGAACGTTTTGTAATAATATCTGCTTTACTAAGTGAATCAACAGAGATTGTACTTTCAAAAACAACAGAAAAGTGATCAGACAGAGCGACATCAATTACAGAGACCTTGGAGATATTTATACCCTTGCTGATAATCAAGTCCAGAGTGTGTCCTCAATTATGTGTCGGCTGTTTAACATGTTAAGTCAAACCAAAGTTTTTAAGTACATCATTTAACTTTTTTGCCTCTCTATCTATTGGGTTGTCAACATGGATTTTAAAGTCGCCCATTATTATTAAACAATCATAATCAATGCATATCATAGATAACAGCTCACTAAAGTCTTTGAAAAAATTTGCCACATATTTTGGGGTTTTGTATAGAGTTAGTGTCAGAGTTTGTTTGTGGCCTTTTACCTCAGTTCCCAAATATTTAAGAGTCAAATTTGCTGAGGAAAACCTTTTTACAGTTTAGTGAATCATGAAATATTGCAGCAACCCCTCCGCCTCTCTCATGTTTTCAATTCTCACTTACAAAATTCTAATTAGGAGGCGTTGATTCAATTAGTTCAGGTGTTTCATTGTTTTCATCCAACCATGTTTCTGTAAGAAACATAACACCAATATTTTGCTCAGTAATGAAGTCATTAATTAAAAGTCCTTTTGCTGATAGTGATCTTATATTTAGCAGAACCAGTTTAAGTGACTTGGGGATAGAGAATTCTCCAGTTTGAGGTTGCTTTAGACAGGGGATGAGTCTCAGGTTTGATTTTGGACCTCTGCATTTTCTTGCTATTTCTTTATTAGTAATTTGGACAGAAATACTCCTCTATCTTTCTCCCAGGGGGCCAGATACTTTCTGGTGGAGGACAGGTGTATAACTAATGTCTGGACCCCCGTCTCAGATTTCAAAGATACAGAATGAATGTTTTTTCTGATGGGCCAAACCGGGTGGCGCTGATGAAGTAAAATATGCTTTTTGGGTACTCAAGAGGGAAATTCCTAACAACACCTGGCGGTCCATTTTCACACTGAAGTTATGGTTCTGGTCAGTTCTGTGTCGAAGCTTCTGATGAACTACCCTTGATTCCAGTGGGTGTTGAAGGGGTGAGGGAGGTGAGGGGGCGGGGTAGAGCAGCAGCTTTGTTTTCAGTTTGTTTAACAGTTTGTTTTAGGAGAATGTGCTCCTAATCCATCCTTATCGGATGTGTTGGTTGGGCACCATGGCCAGATTCCTCCCATATCTTGGCTGGGACAGTGTTCTCATTGTTTACATTGTCCTGTGGTTGGGGAGAGCAGGTTGTCTTGTTAACAGCATGTAAAATGATTGAGGTGAGAAGTTTTGTTCTGGCCCTATTCAAGGACACTCTATCTCGTTTGTATTGATGATAACGTTCCCAGAAGAATCTGTGATTGTCATTGAAGTTCATTGAGTTGATCGCACATGTTTTGATGAGCCAGTTATTAATCATAAGCAGTCCGCTGTATCTCTCATCTCCCATTCCAACTGTCGGTAGCAGTCCACTGATAAACACCTTTATTTTTAGATTTCTGATAGTGCTTATAAGATTATTAAAGTCATTTTTCAGGATTTCTGATTTTTGTTTGGTGATATCATTAGCTCCAATGTGTATAATTAGAGTCTCAATATTTGGGTGATCAGTGGTTATTGAGAGTATTTCTGGAGTAACGTCAAAAACTGTATAATTTGGGAAGTAGATTACTTCCGTCCTCTTTGTATTGCAAAGGTTGTGGATTTCTTTCACCATATAATCACCCACAATAAGAACTTTTGCTCTGTCTTTTGTTTTCTTGGTGTTCATTTCAGGAGAAAATTGTGTTGATCTTGCCTCATAGCTCCTGTTGTTGAGGGACTCCTGTTGAAGTACAGCAAACCTGTTTTTCAGTGGGATTCCAGTGGAGTCGGGATGTGTTGTGGCCTGAATTGATTGTTTTGTCCTTGGTGCCGGGTATGAGGAAGATGGAATTTTGATGGCTCCAGCTGGGTGATGTTTAGTTCTTGGAGCAGATGTTGAAGAAGGGATATCTCGATTTAATGCTGGGAACTCTGTGTCATCTAGGTGAAGAGTCCTTCCCATTAGTTGTCTCATCAGAGATGTATTTTTTGACTTAGCTCCCAGAGAGTTCAAGGGTGGGCTGTTCGCTGATGTGGCTGTGAGCTGTCTGTTGTGAGTCATTGGTAGGGTTGTTTCATTTCTAGTGCCTGCGTTGATCTCAATATTCATCTCCAGTCGATGAATCTTAATTTCTAATGATTGACATCTTTGCATAATACTGAGCTGTCCATTGTTTTGAGTCATCATTAGAGTTGTTTCATTTCCAGAACCTGTATGCTTCAATTCTACCTATTGAAGTCTTTGTATAATATTGCTAATGTCCCTGGTGTCAACCAAAGGCATCTTGGTCATGTTCAGCTTGGAAGCAGAAAAAAGGGTAAAAATGAAGTAAAAAGTAAGAATCCTGCAGTACTAAAATCTGAAGTAATACAGTTATGAAGGTAGACAAAGTAAGACTAAATATAAAAACTGGGTATATTAAATAACTTTAGCAGGCAAAGATGGGCAGGATAAGCTGTTCCTCCTTCATCGACAAAATTCAAAAGAAGAGAGGGTGTGAGGCAAAATAGGCATTTGTTCTGCTAAACACCCAGGCCAGCTGGGTGACTCATAAGTTCAGCATCTGTGAAGGGTGTCGCCCTGCTGTAGTTGTTGTTTTGAATGCATTTCATTCACTTTACACAGATTAGAGTTTCATCATAACTTATGAACAACCGCATTTCCCAAAACACACGTATTAACATGCAATCCCACTTCTACACACAAACCGCTGTTGGGTGACATGTTTGTTGGGTTAGAAAACAGACTGGAACTGTAGAACTACCTGATTATAGAGAGCCGTTTCATTCAAAATTAAATAAATAAATGCTGTTATTAATACATTTTTAATAAATGTTCCATGAAATAAATAAATGTCCCCATGAAACAAAACAAAATTAATATTTTAAAAAACTCATTTTTACCATATTTGTTTATTTATTTATTTCATTGTTTATTTATTTTGAGAGTTATTTATTTATTTATTTATTTCATTGTTTATTCATTTCATAATGGTGACTTTTATTTTGTAAAGTTATTTTACGTATTTCATGGACTTTTATTTTTGAGCTCCGTTTTTATTTCAGGCTCTTTTTATTTCATGTTCTTACATTCAAATGAGGGGGCGGAGTTTTCTCTGTGGAGCAGCTCAGGTCAGAGTGCAAAGAGCTGAGAGACAGCGAACTTAAGTGCATCTGCATGAGGGTTGAACATGCGAGGCTGTGAGCTGAACTGACGTAGCACAGTCATGCCAAAGTTGTTATCCCTGACAGAGCTTGTGTTCCCTGCGTCAATACGACAGGCCTTGCTTTCCCTTGTAAGCGGGGGAGTTAAGCTATACTCATGTCCTCTTGTTTTGAAATGCATGGTTCTTCCAGGCAGTCATTGCCTCGACTGCCAATGACTGTGTTGATCTGAGCAGGTTGTGAAGAGCTTTTGATTAAACAGAGACAAGTTCTCTTAGTACTCCAAACATATTCCACCTCTTTCATTGTCCTGGGACGTCAGTTCAAGCCCTTATAGCCGGCATGTTCCACCCTCATGGAGATGCACTGAAGTTCAGGGTCTCTCTGCTCGCTTCACTCTGACCAGTGGCAGCCCCACTCCACAGAAAAAACTCTGCCCCCTCATTTTAATATAAGAACATGAAAAAAAGCACGAAATAAAAATGCAGTTAAAAAATAAAATCCATGAAATACATAAAGTAGCTTTACAAAATAAAAGTGTCACAAAATAAGGCACCATTATGAAATGAATAAACAACGAATTAAATAAATAAATCTTGAAATAAATAAATCCTGAAATAAATAAATGAAATAAAAAATAAACAAATAAGGTAAACATTTATTTTGTAAATATATAATAGTTTATAAAATATTTGAGGAGTAGTTTAGGATTTTTGAAGTGAGATTCTGTTAAAAGATAATAACCAGATAACACAGGTACATTTAAAAAAAATTGGAGGTTGTGAAAAGTTCGATATTTTTGACTCTCATTTCTGAAAATGAAACTCATACATTATATAGAGTCATTACACATAAAGTGAAATATTTTAAGCTTTTACTTCTTGTTATTTTGATGATTATGGCTAACAGATTCAGTGTCTCAGAAAATTAGAATGTTACATCAGATCAATAAAAAAGGCTATTATAATCAGAAATTTCAGACTTCTGAAAAGTATTTCCATTTAAATGTACTAAATACTTCATCTGGGCTTCTTCTGCATGAATTATTGCATTGATAACCCACTGGAGGGACCGTTACAAAAGTGGAGATATGTGGGATGGGTCATAGGGCTTAGCCACAACCCCCAAAGCCAGCTTGAATGAGTGCCCATATCACACACGTCGCCATAAATCATGTCTGTCTTCAATATCAAAATCACGTAAATCTTTCAAGGCTTGGTGTAATGACTTGTCAATCACCTTGGGTGGCACCTAGGGTGTCCATTCAGGTTCCAGAGGTGGCCTGGCTACCCCTCTAGCTCCACCCCTGAGCAACAGGAACGATGAAGTGCTCCACAATGTCCTGGTAAACAGTTGCATTGACTGTGGACTTCAGAAAACACAGTGGACCAGAATCAGCAGATGACATGGCACCCCAAAACATCACTGACTGTGTAAACTTCACACTGGACTTCGAGCAACAATGATTTTGTGCCTTTCCACTTTTCCTCCAGACTCTGGGACCTTGATTTTCAAATGAAATGCAGAATTTACTTTCATCTGGAAATGGGGAGCACCAGTCCAGCTCTTTTTTTTCTAAGCCCAGATCAAACATTTGTAGCCTATGTTTAGAATTCATCTGTGCATTGACGTGTTGACTTCAACCTCAGTCCACTCCTTATGAAGTTCCCCCAAACTGTTAGTTAGATTTTCCTTGACGATACTCTTAAGGCTGCTGCTGCACCTTTTGCAACCACACCTTTTCCTTCCACTCAATTTTCTATGAATATCATTGGATACAGGACTCTGTGAACAACCAGCTTCTTCAGCAATGACCTTTTCTGGCTTACTGTCCTTGTGGAGGGAGTCATTTACTGTCTTCTGGACATCTGTCCAGTCAGCAGTCTTTCCCATGATTGTGTCCTACTGACCCAGACAGAGAGACTGTTCAAAGGCTCAGGAAACCTTTGCAAATTTTTTCAGTTAATTAGTGGATTGGGTTGAGACAACATGAGTTTCTGATATTTACCTTTTTTGTAATAATCAAATTTTGGATTTTCATGATCTATAAACCATAATCATCAAAACTGCAAGAAATAAATGAGTTCGATAAGCACTATTTTATTTAATTTTACATTCCCCCATTTTCTAATAGGTAGAACGAACCCCCTGGTCCCAGACATCTACAATCTACTTTGTATTAGAATAAATCTATTGACCTTTAAACTTTGTCTCCTGAGAGTTTCTCACATGTGGATCAGAATTTTGCCACAAAACTGGTATGATAACCTTGAGGAAAAACATTTCCACAAAAGTTTAAAACCAAAGTTTATTGTATTATTTAATGGCTTTCATTGAAAACAGAAAAGCAACAGTTATTACAGCTAAAGCTATGAGTTAACCATAGGTGGAAAAGCAGAGACATGGGTTTTTTTTTTTTAGTCAGTTATCAGCAGTGCACAGCAACAAGTGGGGGAGGGGCAGCGCCATAATCATTCAGACACTAAATCATAGGAGTGTAATGAAGCAAAATTATAGCTCTTTTGTAACTATAACTTTAAAACATTGATACCTGATATCTGTAACCGACCTATGTCAAGCCATAATCAGCCTGACTGTGTTTAATCAGTCTGGGCCTGGATCGGACCATATCTGAATTATAACTCAGCTCGTAAAACAACTCAAGCTGGGTTGTTTTTAGCCCAGCAGTTTCCAGCCAGTACAACTGAAACTAACATTAGCCATCGTTCAGAGGGGCTAATAAGCTAGGCTTCACACATAGCTTATTTGTTTCACAGCACTCCGTGTCATGAGCAGGAAAGAGGAACTTGCTGTTTTTATATTTGCATCTAACACATCAGAGTGATAGCATCTCTCACGTCTTATCTGACAAATCCACAAGCTTCATTTCCTCCTTATCAATAACTCCACACCTCCTCTCTGCTCATGCAGATTCACCTCTCACCTCACTGCTCATCCCTTTCCCTTTTTCCTTTTAACCCCCCTCCCCGTCCCCCCTCCTTCGTGTGAAACTGTCTCATCTTTCTGCTTTCAGCACAAGCCACAACATGACACTGTGACACAAGCGATTACTTCACCTGCTGCCATTTACTCACAACAGGTTTGCCTGCTGCTGCAGCCATGGCACACGTGGTCTCAAAGTGCGCAGGTGTGAGTAAGAAGAGGCTGAAGGTAACAACTGATTTTGGGTGCAGATTCACTTCTCCGTATGTCTGTGAGTGAGCGGTATGTGTACAGTAAGCAGTACTCACTAAAAACATCTACCATAGGTGTTTCCATGACTAACAGCAATTAATACACACATCATCATCATTATCGTCTGCAGCAGCTCCATGAAACACCAAGCTGTCTTTACTTTACTTCTGAAGCAAATTAACTCATTCTTTATGTATTTCTGTCCTGTAGGTCCAGCTGTCAGCTTTCATTATTTAATGGGAGCCACGATTCTTTCTGTACGCAGAACACACTTTTCAAGTCGTACCACGCCCTGAGAATATTTAATGCACCAAAGAAATGGCTTTAAATAGGCGGTGGACCCAACAGAAGACACCATACTTCTCAAATGAAACCGACAGTTGGTTTTAAATTTGGCCGGCAGAGTTCGTCCAGCATGCTGAACGTTGATTCTAATTAGAACAACACAGTCAAGCTCTCACAATTGTTTTTTAACAGTTCAAGAGGAAATGGTGGGGTTCACTGTTAAGTGTGAGCAGATCTCTTCCTGCTCTGGAGCACTCTGGTACACTGCCTTGCAGAAGTATTCACAATTCTCATGTTTTTTCAAATTTTGTTGGGTTAAAAGCATAAATTATATTGTTTTATTGAGATTTTATGTGGCAGACCAACACAAAGCAAAGCATAACTGCATAACTTTTTGCCCTTACTTTTTTACTTTCAGACTTTTTTTTACTTTCAGACAGTTGCTCAAACAGATGCAAAACTCAGGCAACAAGGTGTTGTTTTTGCAACTAGGAGCAGCTGATTAGCACATCAAAAGCTCAAATCACAGTTGAACTATGATCCCAAAGTAGGAGTTAAAAGGAGAAGTAGGAAGTTCAAATCTCTTCAGTTAATCATAATGGATAAGCATCAGATCCCTTACTCCAACATCTCTCTGCCCGGATTCTTTATCATACAGCCAGACAGAGATTTAAAGAGGAGTGGCAAAAGCAAATGAGGTAGCAGTAGTAGCAAAACTTCAATTCAGATGTTGAACTTTAGTTAACGAAAGGTTTACAAAACAGCCAAGTAAATCAGCGCTTTAAAATTTATCCGGAAAAAGTAATTTAGGGGAATGGGATGATTTGCTGTATATTTGATTGATGTTTTTATGACGTGAAGCACTTTAAGCTGCCTTGCTGCTGAAATGTGCTATACAAATAAACTTGACTTGACTTGAAGCTAAGTGCACTAAGGTGCACTAAAGTGCACTAAAGTTAGCAAAAGCGCTAAAGTGCAAAACAAAAAATTTGGCCACTGCACATCCACCTGAACACACTATCCTCATAGGGAGACATGGTGGTAGCAGCATCATGTTGATAAGGAACTGGTCAGACTTGAAGGCACAACAGGATCAAAACACAGAACACTACTGGAACAAAACCTGCTAGAGGCTGATAAAGACTTAGGGAGGATGTTCACCTTCCAGCAGGAGAACTCTAAAAATACAGCTAGAGATATAATGGAATGATTTAGATCAAAGCATATTCATGTCTATGAATGGCCTAGTCAAAGTCCAGACCTAAATTAAAATGAAAACGTTTGTCAAAACATGAGAAATTGTCAAAATGAAAAAAAAAAAGTGTGACAGAACTAAAACCAGCCAAGACATAGCAATCTACCTAAACTGACAGGCTGAAAAAGGAGAACATTAATCAAAGCAGCAACCAAGAGACTGTAGCACTGGAGGAGGTGGAGAGATCGATCAAGTTGAGAGAATCTATGAAGACATGTGCCCCACAAACTTAGCTTTTTACAGAAGAGTAGCAGGAAGGATGCGCTGAAAAAAAAAGCTATGAACCATTTTAAAGTGTGCCACAAGCCATGTAGGGGACAAGGAAAACATGTTGACAAAGGATGACCGAGTCAGGGCCTGTCCAGACCAGAATAGAAATATTTCACCTGCTGTCCAAAGAAAATGGTGATGGGACTGTCACACTCTGGGAATGCTTTTCATAAGCAGGAAGTAATCTCTGAAATTTGATCCACATAGATGTTCTCCATTTAATTTGACTAAGCCTTAGCTATTTTCCAAAAGATGGGCAAAAAATTTAGCCTCGATGTGCAAAGCTGCGAAAGATGGATCACAAAATAGATAAGTATTGACTTAAAGGAGGCTGAATACATTTGCACACCACACTTTCCAGATTTTTTTTTGTAAAAATGTTCTCAAAAAGCCTTGTATTCTTTTGCTTCCACTGCACAATTATTTGTTACTTTGTGTCGCTCTGACACAAGATATCCTAATAAAATACATTGAAGCTTATCATGGCGCAACAAAATGTAAAAAAGTTCAAGGCGTATTAATACTTTTGCAAGGAACTGTGACATCAACAATGACATGAGAGAAGTTATTTTTTGTAAAAGGTACTGTATAAGTGACATATTTTGTCATCTATCATTCACACATTGCATTACCAAACAAATCAACAAACATCTTAGACCAGCTTTGTCATGGTCTAAGATGTTTGTTGCACAGTAGTAGTAATAATATGGGCTTGTTTCATCACCACAGGTCCTGGGTAAATTACATTTGTCGAGTCCACCATAAACTCCTCTGTATACCAGTATTCTACAGTAAAATCTGTCCAACAGATGAAGGTTGTCCCCATCTATGCAACGGACAATGATCCCAAACAGGGACGTGCTCAGATAAACTCTAGGTGGGGTTGGAGCACCTGCCCCTCTTCCTCTGGACAAAAACAGTGCCCTTCTGAAATCTTTTTTTTTACAGTGTATTGTGTGTGACCCACTGTAGCATTTCCTGGATTTAAAAGCCTACATTACCAGTGCCCCACATTTTTGTAACATTGCCTGACAAGACAGCCTCTGGACAAAAACAGTGACCTTCTGAAATATATTTTTTAAATTATTATTTTAACTGTCTTGTGTGTGGCCCGATGTAGCATTTTCTGGATTTAAAAGCCTACATTACCAGTGCCCCACATTTTTGCAACTTTGCCCTTTAAGGCTGCCTGTAATAAATCTCACACTAGCCAGCCGTTGCCCTTTTTTTCCATCTGAGCACCTGCCCCCAAAATGTCTGTGCACATCACTGATCCCAAACATAGACTAACATTGTGGTATGATTGAACAACCTAGGAAAAAGTAAATTGTACAGGGAATTAGGAGCTGGGGCAGATGAAGAAAACCCCAACATTTAATGGGTATTTTACATCTAAAATGACCAGGTAGTATCAGTAAATGTTACCTACATCCTGGGGACAACCTAATTGCAACTTCACCACACATCCCATTTAAATCCATAACATTATAGGCCAAAAATAATTTGCATGGTTGCTCTGCAAGTATTAACAAAAGCACCAGCGGCCGACCAGACACATCAGACAGTTAGTCATGCAGTTCCCAGACAACAAGAGTGGTAGGTGAGCATTACTGTACCTGGTCCAAGTGAGGGTTGGTTTAGGATTTCCTCCATATTTGCACCTCAGGGCAGCATTCTCCATACCAACAGACCATTTTTCATCATAGCCAGACACTTCAGCATCTGGAGGAACTGAAAGGAAGAGAAGCTATTTTCAATCTCTGATCTGATAAAATTCTAAAAGTCTTATTGTTATAAATTTAGCTTACAGTGTAATAAAAAAAATTGATTTTAACCTGAAATCATGTCAGTAATAACAAACAACTGATTCACTGGTGAATACTCACAGTGCACCACCAGCAAGTTTCTGATCCTGCGTGGGCTCGGAGTAGCTGGATGCCAAACCAGGCAGTCCAGCTTCTTTCCATTCATACTCCTCAGAGGGTGCACAGAGTAGTGTGTGAAGACAACCCCCTTGTCAGAAGTCCGATTGACAGCATGACCATTCAGTTCGGTGTCCCAGGAGAGCTGAGGAGGTGGGCTCGCTATAGAGCGACAGGAGGCCACCTGCTTATAGGGCTCACCCTCCCTTACAATCACAGGATCCAAGGAGGTGATGGGAATAGCTGGAAGGAGGTTTGTTATGTTAGTTTATCAGAAAGAAGGAGGTCTATACAGGTTGAATTTTGCAATGAATCCATCCCACAAAAAGACACTTTGAAATGCTCAAAAATGGAATTTAATCCAAAGATATGATTTTACTTTTAGTTAGCTGACCATACTAATGGTACATACAGGTGGCTCAAACTCAAAAACCATCCAATATGGCTGAAATAAAACAAGAATGAAGAATGGATTGCAAAGAA
This sequence comes from Anableps anableps, assembly GCA_014839685.1. NCBI lineage: Eukaryota > Metazoa > Chordata > Actinopteri > Cyprinodontiformes > Anablepidae > Anableps > Anableps anableps. Next base: position 4,111,072 of record CM026085.1, on the reverse strand, counting down.
GAATGGATTTTAATTCCTCCACAGTTATCTCATTAAACACTTTTTTGTGTGTAAAGTGCCTTGAGAAAATATTTGTCATAAATTGGTGCGGTACAAATAAACTGAACTGAATTAGAATGACACTGAACTGAATTAAACTGAATTTAATTAAACTGAACTAAACTGAATTTGAATTAAATTACATTACATTACATTGAATTGAATTTAAAGCTGCAGTATGCAACTTTTACAAAAATATGTTTTTTGCATATTTGTTAAAACTCTCACCATGTTTGTTGCTATCTAAAGAAATGCACCACTCCTAACCTAAAACAACCAATCAGAGCCAGGAGGAAAGTCTTAGTGCTGTCAATCACCCTCGTGTACGTGCTGCTAAATGTGCTAATGGAAAGAAACAACTTATCGTTCCAGGAAAACTGTTTATTCGCCATCATCAGTGGCCATGCTGACTAGCCTTAGCATTAGCAGCAGGCTATGTTGTGGTGATCCAGGTGTAGCATAGCAGAGAGGAAGGGGGTGTGAGCTGCATGTACATGAGGGTGATTGACAGCGCTAAGCCCCGCCTCCTGACTCTGATTGGTTGTTTCTGACTGAGTGGTGTATTTCTGCAGTTAGTACTGGGAGCACTGGGAGAAGGCAGAGGAGCTAGATGTTGTTTTTTTTTTTTTTTTTTTTTATTTTTTTTATACAAATTATCTGTCTTATATTATACTGTCACGACATGATAATTCTAACAACTTGAATTGAATTGAATCAACTTACATTGAATTCGACTGAACTGAACTGAACAGAATTTAAGCTTAACTAAACAAAAATTCAATTCAATTCAATTCAGTTCAATTAAAGTATATGAATCACTTATTTTAGCTAGGGTCAAAATGTATAGGTAAGGGGTGGCAATGGAACAATGCAGTTTTTTTTCTTGTGCTTTGGAGAGTCACAAAAGATTTATGTACCAGAAGCAAAGTGACCAATTAGGTCAAACTTGTTGTTCATCACTTATATTGTGTTAGTCTTTACCCACATTACATCAGATATATGAGGGATCAACTCACTCCACACGGTGAGAGATATCTTTCTGTCAAAGTTGCCAGATGGAAAAGTACTGATCTCACAGATGTATTGGCCTTCATCTGAGCCCTCTGTGCTGATGATGACCAAAGACGAGTCCACCATGGGTTGACTGCTCTTAAAGCGCAGGCGGCCTACCCACTTCCCGAACGCTGCACACAGAGAGGGGCCAGTAAAAGAGACATCAAAGATAGCAAGATTATATCATCGATAGAAATACTGTCAGTGTGAAAAAAAGGGGAAGTAATTCAATGAGATCTGTGAAACTGTAGCAGATAAAGTGGAAATGGTTAGGTGCAGCAACAACATCTTGCAGCAGCGCAGAGCAATTCAACCTACCCAGCTGGCCTTCAGTTGGATGTACAACAATCATCTGTTGCTTGGTCCCATCAGGGCCAATCTTACACCAGGTGACCTGCACCACACTGTCTCCGCTCGGCTGGTAGCGGCAGGGCAGGATGGTCTCTTCGTCCTCCAAAGACCGTAGCTTTGATGGAGTGTCCTCAAACTCTCCCTGTATCCCCGTCACTGAAAAACAAGGATTGGGAAAAGATGATGTACATGAAAGTAAAGTATTGCAGTGCCATAAGAGAGAACACAGCCCCCCTTCAGCTCTTTCAGATGCTGTCACCTTTCAAGTACTAACTCCCAACTATCACATTACGATCGTTTATGATAGACCAAGATAAGGAAGTGCATAATTATGAAGTGGAAAGAAAAGCGTGAATCGTTTTTTCATATGAAAAATCTGAAAAGTGTAGCAGTCATTTGTATTCAGCCCCCTTTACTCTGAGTCCCCTAAATAAAATCCAATGCAACAAAATGCTGTCACATGTATATAATTAGGGTTGCATGTTGGCACAGTTGGAAGCGCTGTTGCCTTGTAGCAAGAAGGTCCTGGGTTTGAAACCGAGCCTGGGGTCTTTCTGCATACATTTTGCATGTTCTCTCCATCCATGCAAGAGTTCTTTCCAGGTACTTTTTGTTCCCACAGTCCAAAATCACAACTGTTAAATGGTGTCTCTAAATTTTCCTTAAAGCCACAGTACGTAACTTTTATGAAAAATATGTTTTTTACATATTTGTTAAAATTATCATTATGTTGTGACAGTGCAATATAAGACAGATAATCTGTGAAAAAAATGAAGCTCCTCTGTGTTCTCCCAGTGCTCCCAGTACTAACTGCAGAAATTCACTCTGTCAGAAACAACCAATCAGAGCCAGGAGGAGGGAAGCAACCTTCAGACATGAGTTGTGTCAGGGTACCTTTTCCTTTCCAGATGTGTCAAACAATCAGGAGAACTCATCTGAGCATTCTGCTGTCCGAATTTGTACTTCCTGCTAAATTTCAGTCTGATCTTCATGTTTTACTTGAACAAAAGAGGCTTTTTTGCTTCCTCTTACAAGGGCTTGGTCAAAAAGTTATTGTCCTACAGAGCATGCAGCTCTGTCCTGGGACCCCCCCCAATGACCCGCTGCAGGTGGTGGGAGAGAGAAGAACTCTAGAAAAACTAAAAAAAAGCATCTAGACCAATGGTGTCCAAAGTCAGTCCTCTTTGGACTGTACATGTTAGAGACCCCTGTTATAGATCAACAGAAAGTAATGCATGTTAAATAAAGCAAAAAGGATCTAAAAGTTTACAATGATTCCGAAGTGTGGCATGTATTTGGATTCAACATCTCTGACTTTAATACCCCTGAATAAAATCCATTGCAAACAATTGCCTCAATGGAATGTGTTCCTGTGTTTACAATGTTCTGTTTACTCTATTTTCCATGTGTTCCTTTTTAACTTGATGGATGTTACTACGACAAACAATACAGACAAAATACCATCAAGCTTCAGGTGAAATGAAGACACACTGAGGACAGAAAAACAAGGAGGAGAAGGAAAACAGGATGTCTACCAAACATGCTGAGCACAAGTAAAGATATGTCACTTAACGAGTTGCTCAGGATGGGCTTTCAAAGCAAACTATCTGAGATTACCTCAGCGTCTGGACATCACAGTCAAAGTGGCCCCTGAACACAAACACTGAACAAAATCTACACACAATGGTCTTGTGTATTAGTTGTCTCACACACACACACACACACACACACACACACACACACACACACACACACACACACACACACACACACACACACACACACACACACACAAAATATACACACAGAGACAGAGCTATGATGTTGAACTCTGCAACCTGAATTTAATAGTTAAGGTGCATATGCCTGTTTGCACCTGTCAGGAAATTATTTTTCCTGGCACGCTGCAGAAGTGGAGCTGAATGAATGTTTGTGGACGTTCACCTGATACAAATAAGCTCATTGTTTGCTTTGCAATGACTGTAATTCCAGCAGTGATGTTGACAACCTGCTCAATGAGTCCGTGTATCTGATAAGGTACATGGCAATACAAAAAGATAAAAACAAGCATAGAAGATACTATTATCATTATGTTATTTATTTTAGCTTGACAGATCGGTGAGTGGATTAAATGTGTTTGTCAGTTTGAATTCTGAAAGACCTAAATAAGTCTTGCTTGTATGTTTAAACTATCTGGCTCTATCTCAAGTTTCACGTCAATATAACAATAATAACATTTTCAGCCTCTTCCAGTGTAGAAATGCACACACTTCAAAAAATAAAACCACCTCAAAGCCCGGATCCCATCGTTAAATGACGTAGAATATGATCTTGACACTGGTTCAACAGTTGGTGTACCGCTAAGGGTCGCTGGCGCCAACCCTAAGGCAAACACAGCTGCTAAATTGGTTTCCATAATCCAGATAGTGAGGAAGAGTGCTATACTAGAAGGAATTTAGCGTGAAGATTTAGACTGAACGTTGACAGGTAATAATTAGGAGGAAGCTAATACAATTGTTCAATCTTAGCAGGGGAGTGCAGTCAAATGAGTTCTTTCTATAATGCAGGGCTTTTGTTGAAGGAGGATGGACAACAGATATAGTAAAAGTCTGTTTTTTGGCTGGATTAGATTATATAAAATGACTGAACCACTCCTGCCTTTTTGTGCCTTGTTTTACCTGCAGGTGAGCCGAGGCTCAACACAGAGTTACAAGCACACGGCTGTTTGTATCATAGCATATCAACCTCTGTAATGTAACCTGATGTGCTAGCAGTGGTAGCTAGCAGTGCTCCTCATTATAAAACCCTCAGCGTCTAACTTTGTCCTATAAAAAAATCTGATGCTTAATCGGTTGCCAACAATAAGCTAGCATCCATATGTATACTGGTGGTGGTGTAAGACTGTTTCTGGGTGCACCTGCAGTAAAGTGGCTTGTTTTGGTAGCTAACAGTGTGTAGGGTGTGTTAATTTTTTAAGTAACTGGTTTGCAGTTGTTTATTTTCTTTTTTTTTCTTTTTTGTTTGTTTCAACAGTTACAAACTAGTGTACATGTCCCCTGTTAAACTTGCACCTTCACTTTTAATTAGACTAAGCCCAGCTTGTGGCTTCTCGTCATTGGCGGTTGAGTTACTGACGTGACAAGAAATTAAGACAAATGTGTGCAACAAATCTGAAGAGGCCTCTGACTGAAGACTGTGACTGTCATGACATGCTAATAGCTCAAAATCCCAGAAGAGACGATGTTCCACAGTAACATGTCCTGGATGAAACCAGTTATTGGCAAACACTGCTAATCCACCTCATTTGCTTTTGCCGCTCCTCTTTTAAATCTCTGTCTTTGCCCGGCTTTCTAACCATATGGTTAGAAAGCCGGGCAAAGATACATAGGAGTCGAGCTGAACTTCCTCCTTCTCTCTCTGCATCCATAAACCCTCCTTTTAAGCTTCTCTGGGATTTGGGGTCATAGTTGAGGTATTATTTGATCTTTTGAGATGCTAATTAGCTGCTCCCAACAGTAAAAACAATATCCTGTTGGCATGGTTACCCATCATAACTGCCTGAAAGTAAAAAAGTAAGAACAAAAATCCTTCCAGCAGCATAGCATCCAAAAAAGGAGGGAAAAATTATCTAAGAACAGAGCTACTCCAACATGCTGCCACCATGAGCAGATCAGCTTGAGAATAAGGATCTCAATTTACAACAGAAAACTGTCACCAAAAAAAATTAAAAATCATATATAATTGATGTGGTCAGATCTTAAATCATGGGAAATGCCATCTCGATAACCAATTAAATTATATTTTTGCCTCCATAATATTGCATCTGCATGTCTGTGAAGCTGACCTGTTTTTGCAAAAGTAAGGCAAAGCAATATTTATGACGAGTGAGAATCCAATCCCGGTGATCAGTGTAATTAAGGCTGGGACTGGGCTGGACGTCTGCTTTAAGGTAAGGTGAGGGTGGTGTCTGACTTCCTTCAACAAAAGATCCATCCATGTGTGAGTAACACATCTCAGAACTTTTTAGAATGTGAATGGTTTCTCCATTTACAGCAACAGAGTTCACAAAGCAGCTAAACAGGCTAACACATAATCAAAGGCTATTTCTTAGGTCATCCTTCCAATCTTTGGAAAATAAAGGTGCAGCACCAATTATACTGGTAAAAGTGTAAAATTTGACGTTCATGTAGGAATGCTGGTCCTTCACTCACACACACAAATCATGCAAATCATCATGAGTTAAATGAATACGGTGAACATTGTAGTAGTGAGTGTTTGACATTCAGCATATAGTGACATGAAAAAAATTATTTTAAAATACTGATACTCATTCAAATACAGAGACATTTTAGATATGTTTTAACTTTAATCTTTTTTTCCATCTTTATTCAGTAGGACTGCAGTTTTATCTCAACCTATAGTAGCAGGTACAGAGAGAGAACTAGTATAGGGACACATCAATGCAACATTAAGGAGCATATTTTTTTTTAATTTATAGCTCTTCTAAAACTGATCCAGTAACTGCTGAGTGCTTGCAGAGAGGATGGTTTGGAGAGCCATTGGTTAGACAAATATGGACGTTATTATATACAAAGCTGTACCATAGCATGCTAGGATGACAGCAAACACTTTGGCACGTTGCTTTACAAGTGGGTGACAATACCTGCTTCAAGATACATAAATCTTTTTATTTATGGCCACAAGCTTGTTGATCCACATGGACCATCCTGGGAGTGTTTTTTTCACCAGTGGTGGGCACACTTCTGCTAATCTGCTAATAGTGGAACTAATCTTCCATGTTGCATAACACATTTAGCGTCCCCTAAATTATTTTTACAGATAAATCCTAACATGTTACTTTACCTGGCTGTTTTATAAACTTTCTGTTGAATAAATTTCAACATTGATATTTTGGTTATTGACTGTTAAAAATTCCTCAAGCAGTTAGATATTTATATTCACGCTCTTCTTTTTGAAGTGGGTGAAGACTGCTAAATGGAGCAATTTCATTTCCTCTCCTCACATTCTCCACCCATGAGGCGGTGCAGCTAATGACATTTATTCTGTACCCAGAATGCATCGCTGTAGAACAGTAAACAGTTTGAAATCTACTAATATTGCACACGCTTTCTGACCAAATCAATCAATCAATTAGGCAAAATCAGCAACACAATTAGCAATACTCAGCCACTATAAAACTGAAAATATGACTGAAAGGTTTGTTCCAAACAATCAATCCCTGAAGCACAACTGTACATGTAGGTTGGCAAGAATAAATTTGACCCTGTAGAGGGCGATAACTTCTGTTGTAACAGAACTTATGTTACATTGACACATGATGGGTATCAACATGGTTCAATTTAGGGCTTTAGCATTGGCTTCTGCTCGATGCCATGTTGGTATAGCGCTTTAGCGTTAGCAAAACTAATGTCTATGATTAGTGCTTTAGGGATAGCACAACTAACTTTTTACTTAGTGGTGCCCACCACTAACTTCTACTACTAGCTACAGAAAAATTAGTCTTCACAGTGCTTTGCTAAAATTTTCATAATAACTCTGGAGGATCTTCACAGAAGCTATTAATAGGATCATTATTGGTCATGCAAGAAGTGGCAAGAAAGCAGCCATCGTTGAAAGAAGGACATAAAAAGTTTGCCTGAAATGCAAATCTCCATGTGTGGCGGAAAACTGCTGTTGGTCTATCATATAAATCCAAACAAAACACAATAAAGTTTGTGGTTCCAGAAGCGGATTAGCTTTAATTAAGTCTTGTGGAACAGTCAATCCTAACACTGCATGCGGGACAGTGTAATGAGTTGGAAAGGATGTGAATCATGCATTTACCATCAGAGCTGGTGAGTGTACTGAGAAACTAAGGTGTGTATGTGGCTGCTTTGAGCGTCTATGACCTTGGATGAGGTTTTGGCCTTACTGTGGAATCTGCCTGCGCTGCATTACTGGAATTAACCCTCAGCCTATCCTGGCTTAATGGATGGAAAACCAATATTTCTTCCCATAGGTGTCACAATCATATCTATCACCATGGGGACTGTTGTTGACCTCATTAGGTTTCCAAACGACAGCCAGTTGACGGATCATGGAGTGCCATGAAGTTTCACACTGTAGAAATAGAGTGGGGGGTGCAAGGACCTCTTGACCTGTGGTGTTTTAAGGCTTAACGCATACAAAGAAGAAGGGTTCATGCAGTTCCTATGCTTCAGTAGGCAGATTGGTCAACAGCAACCTGTTTTTCCTGATCTATCAGAGAGCACCACCAGTGTTTTCCAACAGCCCTGCTCTGACTGGCATTAAAACACACTTCTAAGCTGGAACTCCAAACTTTACATATCACCTCAGCTGAAAATGACTTTATATTGTAATCAATGCAAATGTTCACAACTTTATGAGGAGCCTTCAGAACACTTTTGTACATCCAGGCTGTTCTTTATCATCATAATATTCAGTCAAATCCAGGTAAAAGTTCATCTTACCAAAGATCTGGAGCACAAGGAGACCCAGCGAGAGTCTGTTGAGCAGAGATGTCATCCTCCTTTGGAGTTACTGCTAACTGTGCACAAGCTGGGACACTGTCAGCACGGCTGTGAGGCTCATCAGTCCAGGTAGTAGGATCCTAAATTAGTGGGCAGCCTGGAGCACGAGACGCCTTCATGCCTCGTGGTGAGTGATCATCCTCAAGAATGGTTTAGGCTGGGAAAATCCTGGTCCTGTCCAAAGAGCCGTCCCGAGGGCAGAGTTAATTTTCTCGCTGTGGGATTCTATCCTAGAATGAAGTTAAGCCATCAGGTTGGTAGTGTAGTGAAAGAAGGTGCAGCTTTACTTGATTGGGATACACCTGTTTGTGCTATGCCTCTTACTCCCTCCCTCTGCTTCTCACAAACACAAAAAACTCACTTTTCCAGTTTAGTAAAGGCATCGTGACAGTTATTTTCTCGTCTTTACTTGCTCGGCTCAGAGGAGAGGCAGGTGAATAAGCATGCCCTAGAAAACCTGTTTAAACTGCGTCCCAATGACACAGAGTGAGGCTCATAACAGCAAGGCTGAGACCGAAACTGGAGGGGCCTCCTCCCACTGAAGAAAACCAATGACCCCTTTAACTTTAAGAGACATAATCCTGAACATAAAGGTCACAATGGCCTCTACTCAGAAAGAAAGACATAAACTAATCTGCCCACATTAAGTGTATTTATTCTCACGGTAATGGTCCAGTGCTGAAAAAATGTGATCTCCTTGTGCACTTTCTAAATAAGTAGGGTGATGTTGTTTGGTATATTTACCTAGTAGTTCCTTCAACTTAATAACTAACACATCAGAGATCTACTTATGTCACTGTGGTGAAGAGCAACTCACCACAGTGACAACTGTATCTCATTAATTAAAATGTTTAGTGTCGTAAAATTCAGACTTTCTATATTAAGTGAGTTAGATAGCATGTAAAGATGTTTGAATCTGTATGTGAAGTTCCTCAGGGACATGGTTGTTACATGTTACACTCTATATCAATGGTATGCACTGACATTTTGAGGGGCTGGTGCTCATGTGGCACCTTAAGCGGAACATGTAACCACCAGCTGCCTTACTAGTGTGAGATTTTTTACTGGCACAGCTTGGACATCGTGTATATATACCAAATTTCAAATCAATAGCCATATCCTGTCTGATGCATTTGTGTAATAGTGTGCAACTGGTTGATTTCTCTATGAATCAAATTCAACAGGTTGATTTCTCTATGAATCAAATTCAACAGGTTGATTTCTCTATGAGTCAAATTCAGAATAACAGAACAGAAAAAAAAAGCACAACAGAACAGAACAAAGCAATGCAGCGACACAGAATACGGCCATAAGAAGAATCATCTATACTTCTGCATGTAGCCACTGTGATATAAGTCAGAAATTTTTCTTTGAGAGTTAAGAGTTAATGAGATTAACTACAATTCCTGAGAACTCATAACAAAATGCATGCTGATATTATTTACATATTAAAATACTTTGATCATCACATAATTTTTACACACACAAAAATAGAAAATACAACTTAATCTACATGCCCCATTTTTCCTGAATAGAACTTTATTCAAGATATTTTTAGTAGCATATGAATTGTAATGTTACCCAGCTCATTTGGCTGTTTAAAATTTGCAATAAAAAAGACAAGTCAAATTGAAGTCATTGGCAATTATACCAAATGTAATAACTACATCTATGAGATACATTAGAATTTTTTTTTTTTCTAATTTAATCTAAGAGCTACAGTTTAGATACTCTCCTGGTGGCCGAACAAGACATAGTGGGAAAGGGTATGTCACTGATTGGCTAGCTCTGTTAGACAAAATTGAGGCAAATAAAGTTTTAACTTTTTCGTCTGAGGTTTAAGAGGCAAATACACTCATGCAGAGCGTAAATCATAGATATTCATGACTCACTGGTAGCCAGGTGTTGTTTAAAGGTGTTGTTTTGAAATTCTAAAAGATATTAGAAGTATTATAAGTAGTAGTAAGTGGAAGATTGATCAGTATTTTCAAACTATAGTTGCTTGATGATATTTTCTTGATGATCCTTATGATTTTGATGCATTGATATTTGCTCGATGATTTTGCTGTATACTTGATTGATGTTTTTATGACGTAAACCACTTTGAACTGCCCTGCTGCTGAAATGTGCTATACAAATGAACTTGACTTTTTTTTCACAACTTGGAACAGCTGATAGGTATTTCAAAAGCTATAATAACACCTGAACTATGACCCCAAATCCCAGGGCAGTTGAAAAGGTAGTGTCATAGGTGCAGAGCAGGACCAAAGAGCACAGAGAGAAGAAGGAAGTTCAAACCATCTCTTCTATCGATCATAATGGGTAAAGATCATATCCTCTACTCCAACAACTGTCTGGCTGGCTTTTTAACCATATGGCCAGACAGAGACTTGAAGAGGAGCAGCAAAAGCAAATGAGGTGGATTAGCAGTGCTTTCCAGCAACTGATGGTGTCATCCAGGACATGTTACTGTTGAATAACATCTCCGCTGCCAGGTAGCATGTCATGACAGCCATGAGACGGTCATACAGAAACACTCTTCAGTCGGAGACTTCTCCAGATTCATTGCAGGACTGACTGCTACAGGAGATCCTTTCTTCCCACAGCATCACCATCCACGATTCTGAAGACACTTGGATAATATGAATTTCAATATTTAATTTCCATTTAGGATAAATAAAGTTGTTTGTTTTTAACAAGTTAGCAGTCTAAGTCAATAAGAATGTTTTCTTAGCATTAAAATACTTAAATGACATGCTTCCTAACAGAGGATGTACAGTACAATGTATGTAGCTGTTTTATGCGCAAACTGTTAAGAGTGCTAAAAATAATTGCTTTTTACTAAAAATATCACTACCGTTTATGTATACAGCAGCCATATTGGGTTTTGAAATGTGGGTTGCTATGACAACTTTGCTTACTCTTCCCAATGGAATTCACCAACAAAATATCTATGTATCTATCTATTTGGTTTTGTTTTTTCCTTTATATTTTCCTTTTTGCAAGTTTTTAATCACACTGATCAAAGATAAAGTGATGTCCATATTAATGTGAAATCTCCTGGGAGGAAATGATTGTTTTCAGAAATTTGTGGTTCAGATTTAAGGATTAAAAAGTTTTGACAGGGGGTAATAAAAGAGATAGAGGCGCCTTAATCTAAGGCCATATTTCTAAAAGAAAGTTCTTTAATATCATTATGCCTGCAAAACAAGTCTTGAGTATACATGCATCAGCTTCAGAAAGGTCAAGGAGATGCCATCACTGCCATCCTGTGGTGTAATGGAATTACTGCTCAGTAAGGTTAACCGTAAAGGATCTGCTTGTTAGATTTTACTTCCCTTATAGCCACCTTACCCCCAAATTATAATGTACAAAAATGAAACTATAATACTACAAATAAAAGGAAAGCGTATACAATTAGTCAAATTTACAAAAACAATAAGGATAAAATTTCCATCAGGTGCCAGTCAGTATGATATGCATCTAAAATCTTCATAAAATATGAAATCTCCCAATTCAGTCCTATTTTTTATTATTTTTTTTACACATAAACATTAAAATGTATCTGAGGGACAGCACTAGTCAAGATAAAAAGTTGAATATGTGTTACAGAACAGGAAGAGTATTTCATATAGCACTTATAATGAGAAGCTTTCTGAGAGCTGCCCAGGCTGGGCTTCACTTCTTCTTTCCCATCTCTTCCCTCGCAACTTCTGCTAGATTCAACAAAAGCAAAATGGGGAAACAAACACTGGTGTAAAAAAGCAGAGTGTGATATGTGTTATGTTTAAATACAAAAAACAAACAAAAAAAAACAAGACAGAACACTGCAGGTGGATGAGATCACTTCTTCATGCCGATGGTTTCGTATGTGTCTTGCTTGTGAGGAGTCAGACCCTGAAGGAGGGAGAGAGGAGGATATATATTTATATACATATGAATAATGTGAAACTCTAATCTAACATAGCGTGGTGTTCTGAAGCTCACCGTATATATGCCCTCTTCCACATTCTGACAGGAAAAAGATGAAAAATATATTAGAGACAAAACTGTCATTGCAACACAACCATCAGACCGACAAATGACAAATAAAACGGGAACTCTCGCAGTGGCTTCAGAGAGTGTGGCTCAAACCAAGAATTCAAGTTTTTAAATGAAACCAAATAGAAGTAAAGCCTTGTCATAAAATTACATACAGAACTTATTTTCAGTGGGCTACGTTTAAAGTGGACAGGATGTTATCTTTATTCTCATCTAACCAGTCAGCTGCTCAGTAGTCAAACCGACCGCAGAGTGGAGACTCAGTATTAGCTCAGTTCACCACAAAACAAACACATTCACACTGCCTAACACACACACACACACACACACACACACACACACACACACACACACACACACACACACACACACACACATCTGATGTATACAGGCATGCTGTGTGCTCATTTCCTTCTTCACGTCCAAAACCTCAGCGTGCCCACTGAGGTTAGCCTCTACAGAAGTTCAGCTTCATTTTCGTTGACTGAAACGCCGTTTTGTGCTGCGGCGTGGTGCGTTCCACATACTTTTAGACAACGGGTCTCATTTTAGTCATGCACTCATTCTCACCTGCTTTGACTTTCCTTTTCCACCACTGGCCTCTCTGGCATTGTAGATCTGTCAAATATATTCAAAGAAAAACATAAACTATTGAAGCACCAGATAGATTCATGTACAGTAAATATATGATTTTACTGCAGTATCAATCTACAAGGCCTTGCAAAAGCATATGAGGTTACAACTCTAAACCTTTATTGAGATTTTATGTGTTAGACCAAACACAAAGAGCCTAACTATGAAGTGCATGAAAAATAATACACAGTTCTCAACATTTTTCACAAATGAAAATTGGAAAAGTGTGTTTTATACAGGATACCCACAGTATGAAGCTGCCACCACCATGTTTCACCTTGAGAATGGTGTGTTCATGGATTGTAAATTTTCAGCCATACACAGAACTTTGCATTTAGGCAACAAAGTTCAACTTCTACATGTGGCGAAATGTAAGCAGGACTTTTTTTTATGGATTTCTTTCAATAATCTTCAAGGCACCCTTCCATATTGGTCAGATTTGTGGAGTGTATGACTAACAGTTGACCTGACGATAGATTCTTCTACCTGAGCTGTGGATCTTTGCATGCCTTGGGATTTCGTTTTAAACCTCTCTAGAACCTTCCTCCCTGCAGTGTTCCTTGGTCTTTATGATGCTGTTTGCTCAGTAATGTTCTCGTTTCAGAGTTACATGTCATCAGTAGTGGGCACACTTCCACTAATACGCTAATAGCTAAGCTAATTTATCACTTAGAACTTTAGCACTTTTGCTAACTTTGAAAATGTTTAGCACACTTAGTTTCCCCTAAATTAATTTTTTCAAATACATTCTGAAGTGCTAATTTACTTGTCTGTTCTGTAAACTTTCCATTGAATAAAGTTCGAACAACTGTGTTGAAGTTGTGAAGTAGTTTTCAAGTCATTTGACATTTATATTAATGCTCTTATTTTGAAGTGGTTGAAGACTCTTTAATAATAATTACGATAATAATAATAATACATTTTATTTAGAAGTGCCTTTCAGAGCACTTAAAGACACTACAGATCAAGCAACAAACAAAAAACACAAAATAAAAACAACTGCTTTATGATTTATGGAGCAGTTCCATTTCCTCTCAAGTTCTCTCTCTTTTTCATTTCAAACAATATACAGGAACAAAATAAAAAATGAACAGTAGACAGGAATATATATATATATATATATATATATATATATATATATATATATATATATATATATATATATATATATATACGTAAATACAATATCTAAGGCTATTATAGAAAATGTAAGTTATGTCAAAATTAAGTGGGTTGTAGTCCTTCAAGGGCAAATATTTGAATTTAAGTTGGTGCTTTAGCATTAACATCTGTTAAATACTGTGTTGGTGTAGTGCTTTAGCATTAGCAAAACTAATGTTTACAATTAGTGCTCTAGGGTTAGCAGAACTAATATTTGGGATTAGTGCTTTAGGGTTAGCGCTACTAACTTTTAAGTTAAGGGTGCCCACCACATCATTTCATGTTATTTACACCGACATGAAAAATGTATTGTATAGATGAGATTTTTCTAGCATACTTGGGATTTTCTTGCACACTTTTGTTTATTTAACATTAATGAAAAAGAAACATTTGTGTGGCTGGAGACACTTAGGATGCAAACCTTGACTCTGCAGTAGAGCGCAGTCAGGATGATGCCATACAGGAAGAGAATCCCATCCAGCACATAGCAGATCTCTGGTTCCGAGAGAGCAGCTGGAGGACGGGGAAGATAGCAGAACATTAGAAGAAGCCTGCTGCGTACACTGCTTGGGTAGCAGGACTTCCACTTTTACACACTAGGTATGACAGTAACTTGTCTCTATGATGATGATGTTAGTGTGGAGTCACTTACAAAATGACCTTATTAGGCAACAGTGTTTGAACCATTCTGGATTGTGAAAGGTAGTACAACGGCAGCCATTACAGGGTCAAAAGCAGCGGATGAGAGTGTACAGACTATCTAAACCTGATAGAAACAGATACAATGAAAATGAACTGTTATATTTATACTCCATTAGCCTTTACCAATACTTTCTTTTCAAACAACATATACAGAAGAAAGAAGTCATTTACATCCACTGCATAAAAACACACCTTTTTTCATCACTGATATGGAATATCTCAACTTTTTTTAGGTTAACTGGGGATTACCAAAATTATTTGTATTTCCTAAATGCCAGAATAATGGGAAATCTTATTAACTTCACATTATTTGCTCAGTATTCGGCTGGATAGCTTTTAAACCGTATGCCTTGAGTCAAACATTTTTCTAAGCTTTAGACAACAGTTTGTTGTAGTTGTGTTGCATTCCTCCTAACAGAACTTGTGTAACAGTCAGTTTTAGGCATCCACACTCACACTCAAAGATGTTTTGTGAAATTGAATTTAGAACTTTGTCATCCTCATACTTCGCAGTTAGACACATGTTCTCAGGCTTCCCCTTTTTTTTAGTCTAAATGTAGCAATGGTCAGTAAGGCTAATTGCTTACATAGTTTCATCAAACCACAGGATATGTCTTCAAAAATTAAGGTTTTTGTTCATTAGCGCACTTGCAAATGGTAAAGTGTTGCTTTTAGAGCAGCAGCTTCTTCCTCTCTGAGCAGCGTTTCAGACGATTCTGGTAAAGGATTCATTTTACCGTGGATAATGACACTGACCTATTTCACCCACCATCTTCACAAGATCTTTTGTTAATGTGGGATTCATATTTACATTTCGCTGTATGATGGCTGGTGATTCCTGTGCTGTTTTGTACTTCTATATAATTGTTTGAACAGATGAACATGCCAGCGCAGGTCATCTGGAAATTGTAGGAATCGTAGAAAACAAGTGTTTAAAAGATTTCTCTCATCATTTAGTTTTTTTTTAGCCAAAAGAAATAATTGTTATCCTAACTGACCTAGAAAACAAGAAAAGTTTTCTGTGATTTACAATGATCTGTTTACAGTATATATGAATGTATGGGTTCAACTGGAGTTCAGACAGTGGTGGAGCTTTATTTTGTAACGAAGTGAGAGAGTAGAAAACTACATTTTTTTTTTTCACAGCAAATCTTCACCCGACATTGTAAGGCAGGCAGACCCACCGTGTTGTTTGCCTGTGCTGTCGGGACGAGATGTGTAACAAACTAAATAAATAAATCAAACAAAAGACTAATATTTCTGTACAGGTGCTGAAAGGTGTATGCTCATTTTGTACAACCCTATAGGATTTTTACACATGTATACTCAACATGACATGTTTGAAGTAGTTTGTCACATTCCTCAGGCTGTACATCAGAAAATATGCAGTATGCGATACAGGTTGAAAGTTAGGATAATATGACTTTAGATAAATAAAACATGAATACACTGTTCGTCTTTCTGCATTAAATCCACAATAAACATACCAGATTGTGAGTTTCCTGTGCGGACAGTAAAAACATTAAATGCATTAATCCCATTCCATTGTAATTTTAGATCTGCTTTGACATCATTGTTGCATGTCCGTAGAGTTTCCAAATGATTATCAAGTACAGGACAAGAATTCAGGGTACATATACTGTAAAATTACCTAATCTTCAAAATGCACCGATCTGGCTTTACTGGCCGGCAACAATTCCTGGTTTTCTTTGCAGAGCGATCTTCCGATCACCAGCCAGAACTGCTTCTGGTAAAACTGGCCTATTTTCGGTCACTGGCCAGTTGATTCCGCTTATTGCAGTCTGAGCCATTTTTCACTTTATTAATACTGAACACACTTTTACAGTGACAATAAATGTGTGTGTGTATATATATATATATATATATATATATATATATATATATATATATATATATATATATATATATATATATACACACACACACACACACACAATCAGTTTCAATCATTTTAATAAGCTTTCAAATGAGGGCTCGTTTGTCAGATGAAAAGTAGCTTTTGAAAATAACCTTTTAGCAGATATTAAACATACTTTTCACTAAGCCAAAATTTCTGCATTAAAAATATTTTATTTAAATTTTTTTATTGGTCTGATGTAATGTTCTAATCTTAAAGGTTGTGTTTTCATTAGCTGTAAGCTGAAAATCCTCATACTTAACAGAAATAAAGTCTGGAAAACATCAATCTATAATCTATTCATTGTGTTTCACTTATTGAATTGACTTATTCAAATAAAGGAACTTTTCACTAATATCATATTTATTGAATATGACCGGTGATTACTGAATTTCACAGCATGACTTAGACTGAATCCCAGCCCTACGTAGTTGGACTCATCAGTCCTCTCTCATCTCTACTACAGTCATATTCAATAAATTAGAATATGCGTTCTAATATTCTCATTTTAAATGTCATGTTTTTATTAGTGGTAAGTGGAAAATCATCATAATTAACAGAAATAAAGGCTTTCAAACATCCATCTGTGTGGAATTAATCTATATAATGTGTTTCACTTAGTGATAAAGTTCCTGAAATCCAATGATTTTCAGTAATATTCTAATTTATTGAATGGGTCTGTATGTAGACAGATAAAATTATGTCCATATGCAGTCCAAAAATAGTTAGCGATCCTACAGCAGATCTCAGCATGTTTTTTATGCCAGTTAAGAATAAACAAAAAGACAACACTAACAACACCCAAATGAAAAATAAATCTATTTAAATGTATTTAAAATAGTAATAAATTATGCTACACTGTCTACAGTTAGCAACATAGTAAAATGTTCTTTTGAAACATACCTAAAGTATGATTGATTAATGATTAATCTGCTGGCAAATTTATCAAAATATATTAACTGAGCAAAATTTTATCTCAAAGCAATGAGTTAGAAGACATCAAACACAGCATTACAGAAGTTTTTGTTCCTACGACAACAGCAACCAGATGAATTACTGTCGAGAACTGAAATCACGATCGAAGTACATCCCTATGCATCACAAAGAAAGGTTTTGATGACACTCAAATATTTTAAATTGAAACAAAATTTTTTGCTATTTTTATGCTGACTAACAATAATTAGACGAAATATATCAGAACACCTAGACCTTCTGCTTCCTTTACATAATCAGTGTGACATGGGCTTATGACGTTCTGATGGCCAATAATAAGGCCTTGAAGTTTTGAGTTGAACATCCTCAGTTTGAACATGTCCTAAATGCTAAAAAAAATATAAATTTTTCCTTTAGCTATATGATTTAATCTGGCTTTAAATGAAAGTGGGAGCTCATGGACAGGATGCAGTTATGTTTACCTCAGGACTGCAGTCGCATAGATTTTATTTTTAGATACAGAAGCTGGAGTATGAGAACCTGTCTGGCTTGACATTCTGTTGCTTCCTTCCCACTTTCTTTCTTTTCTATTAAAATCCAGGAAGTGGAGCGCTTCCCTAAAGTCTTTGATCACATGATGGATGTCCACAAGTCACTTCCAGTCACACTCCTCTTGCTTTCGGTCATAGCTCGACCTGCTGTCTGAGGATGATGCTTTTATCTTATTGTCCAGGTCTCAGGTGGAGCAGCTGAAACTGAACTCATGAAGCCCGTCCATCAGTGGTGGTGATCGCTCCCTTCCTTTTCTGATCTAGTCACCAGCATAGCTGCTTTCAGAGGAAACCACCAAGACCTAAAATAGCGTCATGTTAATATGTAACTAATATCTAAACACGCGTCCTAATAAATTCACAATGTTTCAGTGTGCTAGCGTTTGGTTTTGCTTTTATTTGGAACAGCAAACTTATGCTTAAAAGCTAAAGATTCAACACATCATTTCAACATAAGAGCGTTTTATAATGCATCCGAGAGGAGGTGGCCTCACACTGTGGCTTAGAACGATTTAAAAAAAAAAAAAAAAAAAAAAAAAAAAAAAAAAAAAAAAGAGGGCCATGAGCTATGGTCTGGAAATGTTGTTTTTGAAAGATTTTTCAGGTGTAACAGTTCTGACATACCTAACATCTAAAATACAGAAGACAAACATCTTTTACTCCCTCTCTAACTAACCGTTTCATTACCACAGGTTAAAAACAGACGTGATATCAGCCCACTCACATTTTATTTCACTTTAACGAAAGGGGACATGCAGGAAGTACAGAATTGTGACAATCTAATTAAAAAAATAAATAAATAAAAAATGGATATTTCAAATCAAAAATTACTTTTAAGAGTTTTATTGTTTAATGAATAAAATTAATGCATTTTACAATTTCCTCTTGTATTTGTGGCCGACTTTAAACAGATATGTCTGAAGATAAAATGCAGATCACTTTTGTTTCTTGGTTTATCAGTTTTACTTCTCACAAAAAAAAAAAAAAAAAAAAAAAAAAAAAAAAAAAAAAAAAAATCACAAAAAAGTACAAGTTGAGCTGTTTCATCCTAATAAAAAACGTCCTATAAAATCTAATCAATCAAGTCTGTAGTGAGATGAGGTTGTACATTTCTGTACAGGATGTGGAAAAAAGGTCCCTTAAATGAACAGAGCTGTTAAAATGGTGTGTTTTTCTGCTGGTTTACAGTCAGCACGGTCAGTTTCCCTTTTCACAGGAACTGTGACTGCACGTCTGCTGCCTACACCGAGCTGAATAAGGCCGAATGACACTAAAACCTCGCTGTGCCCATCTGCCAACTTCAATCAAAATCTAAACATTTGTTTTGAAAAAGTTTGTGATCTACTTCTTGAGTATTTTTTGTGTCTGTGGTGTTTCCCCCTCTCTGATTAACCAGAGTTTAGTCTCTGAGCGGATCAAAGAGGTCAGCGCTCCGGACTCACCAGCTCTGCCAAAACACATCCACAGAGGGACCGCCGCCAGCAGCCGACTCCTACTCCACACTCTCATGATGACAGGTTACAACACGGACGGCTGGGAGCTCCTTCGCAGCTTCTTGATGTTTCTTTCTCGCCTCTCTGTGTCTCTGTCTCTGGTGAGGGCTCGGGTATTGCGTACCTCGCAGCTATAAGGGAAGTTGTGGTCTGAGCTCTAAGTCCATTTTTCTCAGATCTCATCAGACCACTCCCCCGTTTGAACACCAAACCAGAGGAAAAAAAGGCACCGCCTGAGGCTTTGGTATCTGCTTTTAGGTTTGACACAAGCTTCTCTGAGGAAATGGAGCAAGTTTGAGCAACATTTAGATCAGCGCGCAGAGACAGGAAGAACTAGCCGCATCAGCTCAGAGATAAAACATTTATTAGGTTGATTTGGGTATTTTACATGTATGATTAGAGGTTGACTACAATGAGCAGAAAACAGGAAACAGAATCTTCATCAGCAGCATTAGCGATCAACCTCCCCGAACACAATGTCCTGCGTACCTGAGGGGAAGAATGAAAGACGGGGCTGAGTAAGGCGAAACTTTATGACCGCTTCTGCTTTTCTAACTATAAAAATGATCCGATTCTCACCAATGATGGCCACCACATCTGCCAACATGTGTCCTTGGGCCATTTTGTCCAGACCAGCCTAGAAAGAAGCACACATTTTAATATTTGCACCAACAGCGCCCTCTACACCCTGCAGATCAGCTTATAAACAGCATTTTTTTATTATTCATGACGAAGCAGCCTGAAGACCCTCCACTAACTACACTAATAGTTTGTTTATGCAGTGGAAAAGACATTTTTGCCCTGAAAACCACAAGTTAAATGTGCTAAGCTGTGCTTCATGTAGCCATGAGCTAAGAGAAGGAAATGAAGGAGCTTCAGTGGGAATTTAAAAGTGATTCAAAAAGTCAGGAATTAAAAGTAGCCTCAAAGACAAGTCATTTAATATTTTAAATTATTGATCGATAGGTGTTATTTTATTCTGGTGTACGCACCAAGTGAGCGAATCCTGGAGCTTTGATCTTACAGCGGTAGGGTCTGCTGGAACCGTCTGATACCAGATAGACACCAAACTCCCCCTGCAAGAAACACAGAAAATACACCCTGATACGCAGCAAACACACCCCAATACGCAGCAAAACACGCCCCGATACGCAACAAACACGCCCCGATATGCAACAAACACGCCCCGATATGCAACAAACACGTCCCGATATGCAGCAAACACGCCCCGATACGCAGCAAACACGCCCCGATACGCAGCAAACACGCCCCGATACGCAGCAAAACACGCCCCGATATGCAACAAACACGCCCCGATATGCAACAAACACGCCCCGATATGCAGCAAACACGCCCCGATACGCAGCAAACACGCCCCGATACGCAGCAAAACACGCCCCGATACGCAGCAAAACACGCCCCGATACGCAGCAAAACACGCCCCGATACGCAGCAAACACGCCCCGATACGCAGCAAACACGCCCCGATACGCAGCAAAACACGCCCCGATACGCAGCAAAACACGCCCCGATACGCAGCAAACACGCCCCGATACGCAGCAAAACACGCCCCGATACGCAGCAAACACGCCCCGATACGCAGCAAAACACGCCCCGATACGCAGCAAAACACGCCCCGATACGCAGCAAACACGCCCCGATACGCAGCAAAACACGCCCCGATATGCAACAAACACGCCCCGATATGCAACAAACACGCCCCGATATGCAACAAACATGTCCCGACACGCAGCAAACACGCCCCGATACGCAGCAAAACACGCCCGGATATGCAACAAACACGCCCCGATATGCAGCAAACACGCCCCGATATGCAGCAAACACGCCCCGATACGCAGGAAAACACGCCCCGATACGCAGCAAACACGCCCCGATATGCAGCAAACACGCCCCCATACGCAGCAAAACACGCCCCGATACGCAGCAAAACACGCCCCCATACACAGCAAAACACGCCCCGATACGCAGCAAACACGCCCCGATATGCAGCAAACACGCCCCGATATGCAGCAAACACGCCCCGATACGCAGGAAAACACGCCCCGATACGCAGCAAACACGCCCCAATATGCAGCAAACACGCCCCCATACGCAGCAAAACACGCCCCGATACGCAGCAAACACGCCCCGATACGCAGCAAAACACGCCCCGATACGCAGCAAACACGCCCCCATACGCAGCAAAACACACCCCGATACGCAGCAAAACACGCCCCGATACGCAGCAAAACACGCCCCGATACGCAGCAAACACGCTGATATGCAGCAAACACGCTGATATGCAGCAAACACGCCCTACTAGTTCAAAATAAGCTGTAGTTAAAATGCTGAACTGACACTTGTGTCTCTACTGAACTGCTGACAGGTTCAATGTTGAGTCGTTAAAAAAAACCCAGCAAAATGCAACAGAAAAGAACCGTTGATTATTAGGAATAAGTTCTTTTGGTGACATTCAACCAGAGCTACAAGACAATGGTTCAGATCAGAGCAGGCTGCACTGATTGCAGTTTTCTGGCCGATCAGCGATCTTTCAAAAGCCTGACCTGCCGGTCCGATTTTGGCCAGTACCGATTTTTTTAGTCTGAAAAGTAGCTAAGTTGGCATCAGTGGGGTGACTGTTACCCGCACATGTGCAGACGTGGCCTGGTGGTCTTTTGTTTGATTTATTTTAGTTTGTCCGTCAGTTCTCCCTCGCGGCTAAGCAAAAGGGGACAGTGGGTCATTTTCAGACCTTTGCGGAAGCATCGGCCGATCTCCCAGAATTAAGGAAATCAAAGACGATTTATCGGCGCACCCCTAGATCAGACCACGTTCATCTGCTTGAATGGCTCAGTCAAAGTCCATACCTAAATCCAACAGAGGGTCTGTGGTAAGACTTAAACTCCTGTTTACATAAACGCTTAATCTGATCTGACTGAGCTTGCGCCATTCTAATGTGTAGGGCTAAAGACATAACCCTGCTAAAATGGTACTGAATCAGGGGTTGAATATACATGCACCCCACACTTTTCAGATTTTTAGCAGTTTTGAAAACCATTTATGCATTTCCTTCCACTACATAATAATCCCATACTTAGTGTTGCTTTGAAACATAAAATCCCAATAAAAACACATCAAGGTTTGTGGTTGTAACCTGATAAAACCTTAAAAAGTCAAGGCGGTATGAATACCTGTCCAAACCACTGCAGGCGAGGGTAAAGCAATCGCACCCTCTCGACCTTTAAAGTGAAAGAATGAAAATACCGATTCGACATATACTGAGACTGTATATTTTAGTAGTTCTATTTCCAACTAGAGACTAAAAGGGTTATTTAAAGGATATTTAAAAAGAATTTATGACAGTTTATGATTAATGGAGAATATATTCTCCCTAAAAGCATAAATGATGACTAATATTAGTGGTTTTTAGTGTTACTTAAAGTGGAGAACATCAAAACTGTACACAGTCTATTCACAGTTCAGTATTTGTGGATTTTTCTGTGGAACGTAGCATCAAATTATTCAAAAAATTAAAAATTCTAAAATCTTGAAAAGAAAATGCAGCTTGAGAAGCTCAAATGCCTGGTGTGATGCGACTAGACACGCTATTGGCTGGTGTTTGCGAAGCAGCCAGTCCAGAAGTGCTGTTCATTTTCCTTGTTGCTGATTGGCTGTACCCCCAAAAGCAGAGATAAGGAAGACTGTAGATATTCCATAGTAGTGTCAAGATGGGTTCATGTGTATTAATGAACATTAAGGTATATTTGGTGTTTGAACTATTAGACAGTTGTAAGCATTTTAGAGGGGGTCTCAAGTATTTGTGAAGTTCAGCTATTTGTGGTCCCTAACCTCTGAATAACTGGGGTCAGCTGTGTTATTCTGGGCCCGTATTCACAAAGAATTCTAAGACTAAGAGAAGCTTCTTGTGATGTTATTTTAGGAAAATTAGGCCTAAAGAGAGCTCCTAAGAACAAAATGTTAGGAGCTCTGAGAATCGTTGTGAATACAGGCCCTCATCAATAAGCATATCTAAGCTCAAACTACATTTGGTGAGAATTTTTTTTGCATCATGTTTGGGTGTAGAAACCGTCACACCACAGTATTTTTACTCAAGATTAGCACCCAGTGAGTGGATATTTCATGCCAGCCCATGCCTGGATATAACAGTTTTCTGCAGCTCTGCTGGAAGGCACACAAACGTCTCCTACGAGGACGATATCGGGCCCTTTTAGATTCTTCTTTGCGACAGCTTGAGAGTCTTTTTATTGTAATGACATCATGTTTAGCAAGAATGTTCATTTAGAAGTCAGAAAAACAACAAAAAGTCGAGCAAAGCACAACCTGAATATGATCCGGTATGAGTGGCCTCACCTTTGGTGCCTCTACAGCCGTGTATGTGGCACCTGGGGGAACCTGGTAGCCCTCTGTGTAAAGCTTGAAATGATGGATCAGAGACTCCATGGAAGTCTGAAAAGAACAGACATAAAACACAACCCTGAACCTTCCATGTGGATAACAGGAGAACTCATTCTGCTTATTACAACATGTTTTACAGCTAAACTAATCAAGTTCCTAGCATGAACCTAAACACAAACTAGCAAAGTGTTAAACAAAAGAACAAAATCCAAGTGAAGGGTTATCTGCTCCGCCTACCTTCATCTCAGACCTCTTCGGCGGAGCCACTTTGGCGTCATCCACCTTTATCTCGCCCTCTGGCATCTTGTTGAGGGCCTGCAGCATGATTCTCAGGGACTGCCTCATCTCCTCCACCCTGCACAGATACCTGGATACATGCAAACAAACAGATCACCAGCTGCTATAGTTCTGTTTCGCTGCGTCACAAATGGAACCAACTGATCCAAAAACAAGAAACAGGAAAAAAAAGGAAAAAGTTCTAGAATGGTGTTCTTTTTCTTGACTTTTGTTCATCTTTCTGTTTTTGGATGCTGTGAAGCTGGAAAGATTTTTGCTTTTACTTTTTTCATTTTGACAAGTGGTTATAATGCATAACCATGGCAACCAGGTATTGTTTTTACAACTGGGAGCAGCTGATTAGCATCTCAAAAGCTTAAATACTACTTGAAATATGACCTCAAATCCCAAAGAGAAGGAGGAAGTTCAAACCATCTCTTCAATCAATCACAATGGGCAACGGTCATATCCCCTACTCCAACATCTCTATGACCGTGCTTTCTAACCACGGGACCAGGCAGAAATTTAAAGAGGAGTGGCAAAAGCAGATGAAGTGGATTAGCAGTGATGGTGTCATCCAGGACATGTTATTGTGGAATTTCATCTTCAGATTTGTGGCAAGATGGACAACAAGAGATCCTTCCTGCCCACAACATCACCCTCCACTTTGAAGATACAAGTTTCAACATTTCATTTCCCTTTGGGATGAATAAAGTATGTTTGAATTAAATTCAAAATAAGCCAACATAAACCAGCGTTTTAAGCTGCCTTTTACCTGTCGTAGCAATCTCCATTGGTTCCGATAGGAACGTCAAACTCAACTTCATCATATTTGTCATATGGCTGGGACTTCCTCAGGTCCCACTTGATTCCCGATCCACGCAGCATCACTCCACTGATGAAGGCATGAAATAAGACACATCAGCTGCCAATAAAGCTATGGAGTCCCAACTCGTCCCCACTTTAATCAGAGGTTTACCTGAAGCCGTAGCTGAGGGCATCCTCAGCGCTGACCACCCCGATGTCCACAGTACGGTTCTTCCAGATCCGATTGTTGGTCAACATCTGGGTGGACAGAACCCAACATGGCACTGCGATTAGTTCCCTCTTCTCTACAGGTGCTTCTTGACATTTATTTGTTTGGACTACAAAACTATGCATGGAATCTGTGTACCTCTTCCACCTCATCAATTCTCAGGGAGAAATTCTTGCACCACTCATAGATGTCATCCATGAGGCCGAGGGGCAAATCCTAGAACACGTGAAGGATGAAGAGCATTTGGTGAGCAAACTGACACGCCTTAGGATCTCTCTTTAATGCTTCTTAAATGACTGTAATGCCAGCTATGTCATGATGCATTATGGAATCTAGAGCAAGAGTGTTCAAAGTGGGTCCAGGGGCCATTTGCAGACCCTGGACTGAATTTTTTCAACAACAATTCAAGAATAAATTAGGACAAAACTACGACTTTTAAATTAAAATCTACTCACAAAGCTGTTAGATGCAACACAAAGTGATCATCTTTTCCAAGCTTTCCGGTTTCCTTCTATAGGACCACGTCTACTCATTGACTTATACTCTAAAGTACACCTTGGTGCACCTAAATCTGCTTTCAATTGGTGCAATAAAACTTGGCTAAATACAGCAAGTGCTTTCAAATGAGGACTGATCTAGATCTTGATAGAATATTTTTTCAGTTTTCTTCAATCAAGCCCAAAATAACATGCAAACTGTATGCCTTTAACTTAGCAAGGAAAAAGTTTTGGATCTACAATTCTGTTCCTATGAAAAAATAAGATCATTTACTTAATTAAAATAGTTCATGCTTAGTTTGCTAAGTAAAAAAAATTAAATCAACATTTTTGGTGATTTTAGTTTTTAAAAATGATATTATTTTGAGTATTTTTGAGCTGACAATTTTAGCCAACGTCACAAACAGTTTGGATACCCCTGTACTAGAGAAAGAAATAAGGGTCCTTCACCCACCTGATGAACACCACCTGGTCTGATGTACGCTGCGTGCATTCTGGCTCCAGACACTCGTTCATAAAACTCAAACATCTGGGGGACAACAA
Organism: Anableps anableps; assembly: GCA_014839685.1. NCBI lineage: Eukaryota > Metazoa > Chordata > Actinopteri > Cyprinodontiformes > Anablepidae > Anableps > Anableps anableps. The sequence goes on along the minus strand of CM026085.1, from coordinate 4,084,878 downwards.
ACATGTTTTCAGGTTAGTTATCAATTTCTGGCTTTTGAAACGAGGTGATCTTGTTACATTAACACTGTGCTACAATGCCAGGCATATTACTGACCTTCTCTCTCTCCTCAAACATCCAGAAGAAGGGCGTCATGGCACCTATGTCCAGCGCGTGTGTGGTGATGGCCATGATGTGGTTCAGGATCCGAGTCATCTCTCCGTATAGAACTACAAACACAACAGATTCCAACAGATCTAATCAGCTCTGGGACAAGGTTATTAACACACTTAAAAGTTGGTTTTATAGAAGACAAATTAATAAAAATATTAAAACTTAAAAGACGATAGTTTTTCTGGATTTAACAATGATGCCACTTCATTGGCTTTTGATCAAAAACGTCCATTACTTGTTTTTATAAAGGATATCACAGGCTTTAAACCTAATTGGCTAGCTTGGGCCCAAACAGCTACACAATGCAAACATAGTTTAGCAGCATAAACAGACAAAATCCTATCAGATGAAAGAAGTTTAGTTTAGATTCCTTTTTACAGTTTTAGAAACTTTCCTAATATGAGCTTCAAATTTAAGTTGGGAATCCAAAACAACTCCCAGATATTTGACATTTGTTAGATTTCTATATTATTAGCACAATAATAACACAGACTTTTCATCTGAGTGGGACATTGAGACAACGTCGGAAAGACTCCAATCATTAGCTTGTTGAATAGCTTGCTGGGGAGTCTTTGCAGTTTCAAATATGACAGCATCATCTGCATAAATTTGACACTGAACATCTTGACAACTTTCAAGTAATTCATTAATATGTAAATAAAATAGCAATTGTCCCAAATGGATCCTTGTGGAACACCCATGTTATAGGAGTGAAAAGCTGTAAACTTTAACACACTGTTCTCACTTTTTCAAATAGGAATTCAAATTTTTCACAACAATCAAGAGCTTGTTGTGAAAAATGTCACTTTTGCAGTTTATGGAAAAAGAACATCATGATTTACAGTATTAAACACCTTTTTATGGCACCGACCACGTTATGTTCATCTAAAGATCTTTTGATGTTCTTTCAACGAGTTCATTGAGGTTTTTGAATTAAAAATGTTGCTTATTTTGTCAATATGTAGTTTGATTAAAATGAGATTAATTAATTACAGACCCTGCAATTAACCCAAATAAAAATCTTAATAGAGTCCCGCCACTATTAAAAACTCAAGTGTTATAAGAGCATTTGTGCCAATGATTAATAAAATCTGGACACATACTTGACTGGACCTGTACAGCAAACAGCCCCCTCGATCTTCAGTTTGTTCACCATTATCTTTAAAAACTCTCTAAACAAACGCATTCATATTTTGGGCCTGAACATATAAAATGAGCACCTCTGATCCACTGAGCCCGAGGTGGAGCCTGGATATTGAGCAGCTTCTCCACAGCCAGAGAGTAGGCCTCCTCATTGCACATCATGGACACATAATCCAGACGGTCAAAGTAAGGCAGAGCCTGAAGCACAAAGGAAAGAAGAAGAAAGAAGAAATCACTGGGAAATATGGTTCAAAATGAATCAGTAATAACCCCCTTGTTTGCATTTTTACATCCTTATTATTCAAATGTATGACGTCAGAAACACAAACCCTAAAAGGAGGTGCTTCTGTCTCCATACCTGTAGGTAGGTTTTGTACTCGATGAGCTTTTCGGTGCCTCGATGAAGCAGGCCAATGTGTGGGTCGCACTTCTTCACAGACTCTCCGCTCAGCTCCATCACCAGACGCAGCACGCCGTGAGCGGCTGGATGCTGGGGCCCGAAGTTAATGGTCAGGTTGGAGACATCCTTCTCAGCAGGGGGGTCTTTGTCTGAAAGAGGCGAGGAATCAGTTCAGAACCAATGTAGAGGAGGAGAAAAGCAGCAGAAAGAAAGGTGGGCTGGTTCGTACCATTCCACGGGGGAGGGGTCCATTTCTCATTGAGGACGGTGGGATACATCACTGCCCCCGCAAACTGCTCCGTCCACTCCACATCTGGCTGCCATTGTTTCTGCCTGGAAGCAAAATGGAAGAGGTTTTCTTAATGCTGAAGAAAAATAAGAGGAGCCCCAGGATGGAACCTAGGGGTACTCTGCACATAGAGATCAAAGTATGATTTCAGATTTTTTTTTTTTTTTTGGTTTATGTAAAGTTTTGTGAACATTTTATAATATTAAATCTTTTTTTTTTTTTTTTTTTTTAAATATGCTATATTTTGGATTTTATTCAAAAACTACACATTCTAGATGTGATGATCACCCAAAAAATTTGAAGACATTTTACTTTCTTACTTTACTTTTTTTGTTAATCTAGTACAGTGAATCACAGAAGTCTTGCTCAGCCAAGGTTTTTCAAGTTGTGACAGTTTGTGACCCTGTGTGAGTGTGTGTGTTGGGGGTATCCAATAGCATTCCAAGACTGAACAATAGGGTTCAATCTCTAAGTCTGGATAAAAAAACAGAAGAAATGTCAATTTTTTCACATTGTTTTGTTTGTTTGAAACAAAGATGTTATAATATTACAACAGGGTTAATAAGCAATATATTTCGCAGATGACTTTAGCGTCTTTTTATTAAAACATCTAAAAACTTTGCATGAAAGTGTTTTAAAAATCATTAATAACATGATTAATATACATCCCATGGTGACGTATGCAAATATAGTTTACATAAAACTTGTAAGTTACAGTTCATTAAGTATTGCAGGTATTTGGAAGAAGAATGTCATTAAAATGATAGTCACTTTAAGGTAAAATATAGCCAGTATATTAGTGATCAGATGAATAATGGCAATTTCAAAATAATTTCTAGATTAGGGGTCTGCAAGTGGCTACTTGAACCTTCAACAATGGCTCTTAATAACATTGGTTAAAAGTTAAAAAGAACCAGTTAATGTTTTTAAATGTAGATATAACAACAAATGCAGGTTTTTTTAAAGAGGTTTTCAGTTTATCCTTTTATTGCGAAGCAGCCATTCTTTTTCAGTTTATTGGCACCAAGGACAAAAAACAACCAATTCGGGCCATAACACATCCGGACTTCGCTGGAATCCCACTGAAAAACAGGTTTGCTGTACTTCAACAGGAATCCCCAAACAACAACAGGAGCTATGAGGCAAGATCAACATAATTTCTTCCTAAAATGAACACCAAGAAAATATAACATATCACCAAACAAAAATCAGAAATCCTGAAAAATGACTTTAATCATCTTCTAAGCACTATTGGAAACATAAAAATGAAGGTGTATATCAGTGGGCCGATACTGACAGTTCGGCAGGGAGATGAGAGATACAGCAGACTGCTTATGATTAATAAATGACTCATAAAAACATGTTCTCCCAACTCAGTGAACTTCATTGACAATCACAAGTTCTTCTGGGAGCATTATACAAACGAGATGGGGTATCCTTGACGTGTATTGTTAGGAACTTCCCTCTTGAGTACCCAAAGCGCATGCTTTACTTCATCAGAACCACTGGGTTCTGGCCCATTAGAACTTTATCCACTCTGTATATCTGAAGTCTGAGATGGAGGTCCAGGCATTAGGTCTACACCTGTCCTCCTCCACAAAGCATCTGGTTCCCAGGTGGTAAGATACACGAGTATCCCTGTCAGACTTACTAGTAGAGAAATAGCAAGGAAATGCAGTGGTCTAAAATCAAACCTCAGATTTCTCCCATCTTAAGCAACCTCAATCTGGAGAATTATTTACCACCCAAGACACTTAAACTGACTGCTAAATATAAGATCACTATCAGCAAAAGGACTTTTAGTTCATGACTTCATTACTGAGCATAATATTGATGTTATGTTTCTTACAGAAACATGGTTGGATGAAAACAATGAAGCACTAACTGAACTACTAATTGAATCAGCGCCTCCTAGTTACAATTTTTAAAGTGAGAATCGAAAACATAAGAGGGGCGGAGGGGTTGCTACAATATTTCATGATTCACTAAACTGTAAAAAGGTTTTCCTTGGCATATTTGACTCTTTTGAATATTTGGGAATTGAGGTAAATGGCCACAAACTGACTCTGACACTAACGCTATACAAAACCCCAAAATATGTGGCAATTTTTTCAATGACTTCAGTGAGCTGTTATCTATGGTATGCACTGATTATGATTGTTTAATAATTGTAGGACACTTCAACATCCATGTTCACAACCCAATACACAGAGAGGCAAAAAAGCTGAATGATGTACTTCAAAATTTTGGTTTGACTCAACATGTTAAACAGCCAACACATAATTGAGTTTTTATGCTCCACTAATCTGGAACAAACTTCCAGAAAACTGCAAAACAGCTGACACACCGAGTTCATTTAAATCAAGGCTAAAAACCCACCTGTTTAGAGCTCCCTTTGATTAGTAGTAAGTGGAACACTGATCAATATTTCCGAATTATATTTGCTTGATGATTTTTATAATTTTGATGCATTGATATTTGCTCAGTGATTCTGATGTACATTTGCTTGATGATTTTAATGATTTTGTTGTATATTGTTGTATATTTACTCAATGATTTTGATGTATACTTGATGTCTTTACAATGTAAAGCACTTTGAACTGTTTTGCTCCTGCAATGTGCTATACAAATCAACTTGACTTTAATTTCCACAAAGAATGGCACTAAAAGTGCTAGTAATATGTTTTATAGATTTTTATTTTATTTTATTTTATTTTTTTTTTTGTCATTAGCTTGGAATCTATGTGCTTTTTAATTTTTTTTTTACATAATTTACCATCCCACAGAAAAAAAAGAGATCCAACCTCTTTTTGCTGAACTTTGTGTCTTTATTTTAAATCCTTAAAACAGATCTAAAATAGTTTGCTAAAAAATGACAACAAATTTCCTATAGTAGATATTTATCTAAAATTATAAGTTGTCTTTTTTCTAAAAGTCGTTTGACGTTTTTGACTCTAAATGAGTTTTATTTGGCTGGTCTGAGAGCTAAAAATGGCTCTTTAGGTTGTAACTGTTCCAGATAGATAGACAGATAGATGGGGAAAGCTATTAACAGTTGAATATGAATTTGTGAAACACCTACACAAACTTTACCACAATGTTTAATTAAACTAAAGCTGCTTTCCTGTTACATCACATAAGATGGTGACATAAGATGTTAAGAAGCCCTGAGTAATGTGTTTATCTCACCTTGACACCTTCACTTAAACGAAAGCACGCAAGGCCATTTTTATGACTAAAACTGACTAATTCAAAAGGTAATTCATAAATATAATCCTTATCTTACATTAACACTGAGAGCATACTTGCATAGTTACAGAAGTTGGAAAGGACTTTGATGGAAAATGGAGCCTGTGTGAGGTAAACAGTAAAACTAGACAACAACTAAGCTGTAATTCACCCGCATATGTATGTGTTACTATTATAGCACCTCGCTTATGCATGTATTTATCGTTTCGGGTGTCTGCAATTTGACAGGTAGTTATTTCACAGAGAAACCTCACTAGCATCATGTTAGCATTAGCCTTCCAGTTTTCGCAGAGCAGCAGCGGAACAAAGCTCTCACATATCTCGGTGTCTCCTTCTCACCATACCTGTTCTGCAGTAGCGTACAGCCAGGGCTCAATAAACTCTTGTTCAGTATTAAATTATTTGAAGGACGTCCTCCCAACCTAGAGAGCAACCTCAACATCGTCGCCGCCATCTTGGCTGTTAAACAACTAGCCAGGTCTCTTCTTTAGTTGTTTCCAAAGCTTCAGCAGGGAATTCAGAGTGTTACCGCCACCTGCCGGCGTAAATACAAAATGGCTACTTTTACAGGATTTAAGACAGTGACGTCCAAACTTTTTGCAATGGCCAAAATTGTGAAGTTAATTGCACTTGGAGGCCACAAAAAATATTTTTATTTTACCTGCTCAATGACCGAATAATTGATGATTTTATTGAAAAGAACAAAATAGTCGGATTTTTGTTGAAAAGGGATTTGTTAATACTGCTCAACAAAAATAAAGGAAATGCCTAAACAAAACAGTGTAACTCCAAATCAGTCACCTTTGTAGAATCAATGTCACCGGTTAGGTAGTAATGCTTATTGTGAATCAATTTCACCTGCTGCTGTGCAAATGGAACACACAACAGGTGGAAATGAGAGGCAATTAGCAAGATAACCCCAATAAAAGAGTGATTCTGCAGGTGCTGACCACAGATCATTCCTCTGTTCTCATCCTATCTTGTTGAACTTTTAGTCACTTTTTCATTTTCTCAGTGCTTTCATGCATAAAGGCTTTATTAGGCATGTTTTACAGCCCAATGAAGTTGTTCAAGTAGTGCAGCTAATCCAAGACGGAACATCAATGTGAGCGGTGGCAAGAAGATGTGCTGTGTCTCTCAGCACAGTGTCCAGAGCATGGAATAGGTACCAGGAGATAGGCCAGTACACCACGAGACACGGATGGGGCCATAGGAGGGCTACAACCCAGCAGCAGGACTGTTACCTCATCCTTGGTGCAAGGAGGAACAGGAGGTCCACTGGCAAGGCCCTACAAAATGACCTCCAGCAGGCCACTAATGTGCATGTTTCTCAAACTGTCAGAAACAGACTCCATGAGGCTGGTATGAGGGCCCGAGGTCCACATATAGGGCCTATGCTTACAGCCCAACACTGTGCAGCACGATTGGCGTTTGCTAGGGAACACCAAAATTGGCAGATTCGCCATTGGTGCCCTGTGCTCTTCATGGATGAAGCAGGTTCACAGTGAGCACATGTGACAGACATGACAGAGTCTGGAGACAACGTGGAGAACGTTTTGCTGCCTGCAACATCCTCTAGCATGACCGGTTTGGTGGTGGGTCAGTCGTGGTGTGGGGAGGCATTTCTTTGGATGGCTGCACAGCCCTCCATGTGCTAGCCAGAGGTGCCCTGACTGCCATAAGGTACCAGGATGAGATCCTCAGACCTATTGTGAGACCATATGCTGGTGCAGTGGGCCCTGGGTTCCTTCTTATGCAGAACAATGCTCGGCCTCATGTGGCTGAAGTGCTTCAGCAGTTCCTGCATGAGTGCATTGATGTTCTGGACTGACCTGCCTGTTCCCCAGCCCTGAATCCAATTGAGCACATGTGGGACATCATATTTCGGTCAATCCACCAATGCCACGTCGCACCACATACTGTTCAGGAGCTAACTGATGCTCTAATCCAGGTCTGGGAAGAGATCCCTCAGGAGAACATCCACCGTCTCATCAGGAGCATGCCCAGGCGTTGTCAGGAGGTTTTACAGGCATGTGGAGGCCACACACACTACTGAGCCTCATTTAGACTTGTCTTGAGGAATAGTCACTGATGTTGAATCAGCCTGTCATGTTATTTTCCACTTTCATATTGACTATGAATCCAGATCTCCATGGTGTCATAAGTTTGATTTACATTGAGCATTTTTGTGTTATTTTCTTCTCAGTCAGTTCCTCTGTTAATAATAGTTTTTCAATGAGAATATATATATATATATATATGTGTGTGTGTGTGTGTGTGTGTGTGTGTGTGTGTGTGTGTGTGTGTGTAGCAACAACAATGGGACATGGTGTCAGTCTTCTTATGCACTTGCTGTATTAATCAATGTAGGCACCTAAGTGTGCTTTTTTTTTTTTTTTTTTTTTTAGTAAAAGCAGCACAATAGTGGTGGTTCTATTTGATATGAAATTAAGATGAATGCAGAAACTTGGCTAAAAACTTAGAATATATAGATAGATTTTATTTATCTATGAGAATGTCATCCAGTTTCATTAATGCGTTGGAAAGTTTCTCAGACCAATTTTTGTAGTTTCTGTATCTCCTTAGATGTTTTCTCTGCTTGATGCCAATGATTTGACCCTTCCTAAACAGAACATCTCATATCTGTTTGTTCAGGTAAATTCAGGTGGCAACTTTTTTTTTTTTTTTTTTTTTTTTTTTTTTCTGTCCAGGCAGTGAATATTGTTATGCTTTTTAGTATGCAACATGGCAGATTTGGATAAAAATATATTTTTGTTGTTTGATAAATTAATAAAGAAATGTTTTTCTGTAAGAATTAATTCATCCTCTTATTTTTTTTATCTTTTTCTCTGATTCAAATTAAATTTGAAGTTTAAGATACTTTATTAATCCTTAAGGTAAATTAAATCTTTTAGTTGCTGACGCCTGTGTGCAGGAAGTATCTCCTGTAGCAGTTTGTGTCACAGCAAATCATTTGAAGCCTCTGACTGAAGACACTGCTGTATGACACTCGTTTTTGTTTAGCATAAAAAGTGTTTTTGTTTTGTATAACTGACGTACCAGGTGACAACTGGCTATAAACTGAAATGTGACCTATAAAGCTGATATTTAAAAACAATATTAATTTAATAAAATTGCTAAAGCAGTATATAAAACACACAATGGTTGTGAAAGTGAGTCTGCGTTGCAGGATCCAACCTGTTGTCACATTACAACCGCAGTCATGTAAGTAGAGTTTAATGGGATTTTACGTGGCAGGATCATGCTGTGAGAATGCTTTTCTTCAGCAGGGACAGAGAAGGTAGCCAGAGTTGATGAGAAAAGTGGATGGAACTAAATACACAGTACAGTACAATAACTAAAAACAAAAACCTGTTAGAGGCTGAAAGTGGAGTACGTCCAGTGACTTGAAGACATTGTCACATTACCTAAAGGAAATCTGCAAATTTCCAGATGGTTCCCACTTAAACTCACACAGATTTGTTGAAAAGAGGGTTTCAGCATAGAAAAAGTACATTCCTTATCTGTATTGATTTATCAAATACTGAACTGCAGGTTTGTTCCACTGAACTCAGTCTAATATTCCTTCAATAACAACAATAAAAGGTTTTTAAAAAAAACATACCAGCATTATACGATATTAAGTGTTAGCTACAGTTAATAGACAAGAATGATTGTAAATAAAATAAACAGATCATTTCATATGAATAGAAATGATTGCAAATTAATATAAATGAATGAAAATGGTCAAAACAGAACAAGTTTTAAAAGTTTGGTTGGAAAACTGAATTATGAAGAAATTATAAAAAAAAAAAAACAAAACAAAACATTGCAGTGGTATAATAAAAGAAACTAATGAAAAGTTGTAACACAGACTAAAATTATGATGTTCCAGTTATTACTCATCGAAGGCTACTTTGATTTAAAGGAACTCAGTGTTTTGGCTGTTTTGCAATTTTCTGGAAGTTTGTTCCAAATTAGTGGAGCATAACAGGTCTTTAAAGTATTTTGGTGCTAAGCTATTCAGTGATTTATAAACTAACAAAAGTATTTTAAGCTCTATTCTCTGAGCTATAAGGAGCCAATGGAAGGACTTTAGAACTGGGGTGATGTGCGCCATCTTCCTGGTCTAGGTGAGAACACAAGCAGCAGCGTTCTGGATCATCTGCAGCTGGAAGACGTGAAGATACTGTTGCAGTAATCAATTTGACTAAAGATTAACACATTGATGAGTGTCTCAAGATCTTGTTGGGAAATCAGTCCTTTAATCCTGGAAATGTTCTCCAGGTAATAAAAGGCTGACTTTGTAACTTTATATGCCTCTGAGGGTTCAGGTCTGAATCCATCACCACTCAGATTTCAGGCGTGATCACTCGTTTCTTGCTGTAACAGCTGGAGCTGTGCACTGACTCTTAATCATTTCTCTTTAGTTCCTAAAATAATTACATCAGTTTTGTTTCTGTTCAGCTGAAGAAAGTCATAGCACATCCACATGACATTGTAATGTAGAGCTGTGTACCATCTGGATAATTATGGTAACTTATCTTATTATGTATTATAATCTGAGCTAGTGGAAGCGTGTAGATATTAAATAACAGGAGCCCCAGGATTTAACCTTGGTGTACTCCGCATGTGATTTTTGTCAGCTTTAATTAAAAGTTATCGACTGATACACAGACAACAGTCTTGTGCATGGATTTGTAAAAAATGACTTATATTCAGCTTACATACACTACACCCGATAACATACACTGCAGATTTATAACTGAGTCAAGTTCAATTGCTCAAATAAGCAGATTCCAAAATGGAGACAAAAAACACACTTTCTTAAAAAACAGTGCTTTTATTTATGTAATACTGTGGAAAAATAATTACATACCATTTTTAAAAAATATCGAGGATAATGAAATTAAAAAATGAGAGTTTGATAATGTTTGTCGTACATCTTTTTGAACAGCTGTCTCTGCTACCAACAGTACGATAAGATAAACATTGGATTCTCTTAAATTCAAAGACACGATAATACAGGATACAGTCCTACCAGAGGTATAAAAGTACTGGAACGGGTGGGTGAGAAATGATATGGACGTATACTGAAACACACACGCGCTCATTCACGCTTCTATACAAACACACTGTACAAATGGAAGTGTGCAACCCCAACCCCCAACCCCACCCCTCGATCTTTCGCTCTCAACCCAACCCACACACTCTCGCAGTCACAAGCTTAATACATGTCAATACTGTGGACAAGCCTTCATTAAAACCTCTCTCCTTCGGCCAGATTTGGCAAACAATGAGGAATGATTCAAAAATGGAAAATGCAAGACGCGCTCTCCCATAAGGCCACTCTAAACCCCATCGCCTGTGTTTGTTCTCTTCTCTGTCAGAAGCCTCCAACCTGTAAGGAAATGTCTTCACCGACAGAAGGAGCGTCTACTGCATACATGTGGTCTGAAGGAACACGAACGTTTGGCACAAGGGTTTCCTTTTTTTTTTTTTTCATTTTTACACAGGAGTGTGGAATACATCCCCCGGTGGGGGGGGGGATGGATGGGGTTTGGGTTCCTGCTCTTCGCTCGGGTTCCGACATTTGGTCCATAACATCATACACGATACATACATGTTTTACGCCGACAAAAATAATTCTGTAATGTTTAAAAAATAGAATACAAAGCTCTAGTCTGGTGTGCAAATAAACACAAGATGTAACAGAGATATAGTTGAGAGACGTCAGAGGATGAATACGGCGGACGAAGTGCAACATGATGGACAACCCCCCTCCCTCCCACGCCCCTCTAACAGGCCCGACTGCACTGTACACACGGGCTCTCTGGGATACTACTGTTAATGTGCTCTATGATCACTGAATAAGACGACCAGATAAAAGGAAATTAAAAATGGCGGCCAGACATGGCTCCACACCAGCTGAGGTTTCTTCCGCTCAGCGCGTACCGTCCCTGGCAAGATGTTCTCTTTCATCGCTTTACAATGTAAGTTCAGAACAGAGGCCGGGGGGGGGGGGGCTCCTCGGATCTGCGACCTCTTGTCCTCTCTCGGCCTGATTGTGACTTGCGTTGTCCGCTCTCACAGAGCTCACGGAGTCTCCCGTCCCTGTCTCGTGAAACATCCTTCATTTTCACCCTGTTTTCTCTGCTTTCTGAGTTTCGCTCATCCTCCCTCTCTCTTACGGGCATGGTTTCAGGATTTGTGCCTATGTGTGTGTGTGTTTGTGTCCAGCAGGACATGTACATTTATGGCTGTATGTGTGTGTGTTTTTCGGTGTGACTCTATTTATAAGATGCCTCTTTATGCTCGGCTAAGACTGTGAGGGGGGTGGTGGAGGAGGGGGGGGCTCTGCTTCTCGCTCTCACATCACACGTGAGTCTGCATTCGCTGCGTGTGTCGGCTGTGAGAGTAGTCAGAGTGCTGCGAGGTGTAAGAGAAGCGAGTGGAGCTGCCGTACTTTCCCAATCCGGTCTCTGATCCGGAGGGAGCCGGGCCCCCTGGACTGACCCCGACCCCCGGGCTCGGCACCCCGGACCCGACCCCGTACATCTCGTAGGAGGGCCCGGCCTCCAGAGGGGCCAGGCTGGAAGGTGCGAAGCCCATGCGGTAGGTCTGGTAGTGAGAAGGGTAGCCGTAGTTGTCATAGGCCAGCTGGGAAGTGGAGTCCAGAAGGCTACAGTCCCCAGGAAAGTCAGTGGCTGCTGGGGCGGGGTTAGCAGGGGGCTGCTGGCTTTGGCCCCCACGGGTAAAAGTGTTGAACTGGGCGTAGCTTATGTGAGACAGTCTGGAAGGTGGCCGAGGGTCATAGCAGGCTTGTGGGCGTCCGGGGGAGGTGAGAGGACCCGGGGGGACGGGGGCTCCTCCGCTGGCAGTGGCTCCCGAGCCCCCAGTGCTGCTACTGATGGATGCTGCTCCCCCTGGTGTTCCTGCAGGGGAGCGGTAGTCGGCGTAGTGTAAGGTGGAACGGGACCCAGGGTGGACTTCGTCCTGGGTGGAAGCTCGCACGTTGTAGTATCCGTTGGTAGGGTCCTGAAGAGACAGGTGGGCACAGATGGAAATAAGCTTGAGATGGTTTCAAAAAATGTTGCGTCTAACAATCGATGACGGTTAGTTCCTGCAAAGAAAAAAGAATACTTCCTCATTATCCTCACAAACTTTTGCAAAAATATTCACACCATTTGAACTTTTTCACATTTTGTCCAACCACAAACGTCAATGTATTTTTTATTGGAATTTTATGTGATAGACTAACACTAAGGACTGCATATATAGTGGAAGAAAAATCATACGGGGTTTCAACAGTGGTGGGAACCGCTAACTAAAAATTTAGCTGTGCTAACCCTAAAGCACAAATCATAAACATTAGTTCCACTAACACTAAAGCGCTATGCCAACATGGTATTTAGCAGAAGCGGCCTTCAATTCAAATTATATCTGCTCTTGAAAGATTATAACCCTTGAGCACCAATTTAATTCTGACATTATAATTTGCATGTTCTATGATGCCCTTAGATATTGCATTTATGTTTATATCTTGTTCTCTACTGTCTGTCTGTGTTTTAGTTTATTCCTGTATGTTTCTTGTTTGAAATAATGTTATTGGGAAAAAAGAGAAAGAATGTGAGGAGAGAAAACGGAACTGTTGCATAAACAGTCTTCACCCACTTCAAAATAACAGCAAGAATATATCCGTCTCAATATTTGAAGAATTCTTAACAGCCGATAACAAAACTCCAAAACAGATGTTGAACTTTATTCAACCTAAAGCTTAAAAAACAAATAAGCAAATAAGTGCTTTAGAATTCATCCGGAAAAAAATTTATTTAGTGTAAGCTAAGTCCACTAAACATTTTCAAAGTTAGCAAAAGCTCTAAATGAAAAATTACCTTTGTTATTAGCGCATTAGTGGAATTTGGCCCACCACTGATCAAAAAATTTGTATTGCAAACTTTTCAACACTCATTTTTCTAACACAAAAGTGTGTGACATGCATGTCCATTTAGGCCCTTAAGTCAATACTTAGTAGAAGCTTTCTGCAATTACACCTGCAGGTGTTTGGGGTATATCCCTATCAGCTTTGCAAATCAAGACAATGAAATTCTGTCTCATTCATCTGTGGAAAGTCGTAAAATCCCAATAAAATATCACTAAGGAGTGTGAGTACTTTAGCAACTTAAATGAATAAAAACTTCAAATATAAAAGGCAGATATACTTACTAAGACAAAAATGCAGCAGCTTTGTCAGATAATTTCACTTGTAAATATATATTTAGTTGTGCCATTAAGTCCCTCCCACTACCTAATCTTCATATTACTTTCAGCAACACTTCCACATATTCTGGCAACAGGAATACTACAAGAAAGAGAGTTCAGTTGGTTTTGTTCTATTATTTCTTTTAGTTTTCACGCATTCTCTGTGGACCACACCCCAGGTATCTGTGTTTTTTTTGGAATATGGTTTTCTGTTGCTTTGTTGGAAAACACATGGACCTCGCTGTTGCTCTGTAAGTTATCCTCTCCTTTAAGGATGAAAATAAGCCTTTCAATGAATCTCTGTAGAATATTTTTAAGGCCTGTGGCTACAACCTGATAATTTGCTTATCTGTTGTCTTATTCTGGCAGGATGGTGTCAATCTATTTCAGGCGTCTTCCCCCCCTCTAACTTTGTTTCACTGCTTTAGAGCTTCAGGCGGTGGGTAGGAAGAAAGACGTCAGGGCGATCTAACCATGTCCCGGGGTGGATTCCAGTCTGTGTTTGTTCCGTACGTTCTGAGGCAACACTTCAGCTTCAGGGGTCTGCCTTCCTTTGACCTCAGATTATTCGTAGGATGGGGGAGGTTGTAAGTAACATTTTGGCAGCTTGGTGGTTTAAAATGCTTATCTTCCAGATTTATTCCTGAATGTTTCAGTCTATCAAACAAATTTTAATATCACACAAAGATCAGTTGAGTAAGTATAATAATGAGATTTCAAGTAATGATTTCATCTCTCAAGGGTAATAAAGCAATCGGAACCAAGCTGGCCCCAAAAGCTGCTAACTTCTTGTACCAACCTCTGCAGCAACAACTGCTATCAAGTATTTTTAATAACTTAATCAATGTTTTACTTCACCATGGAGGATTTGGTCCACTCTTCTCTGCAGAAATGTATACATTCAGCCACACTGAAGGGTTTTTAAACATGGAAGGCCTGTTTAAGGTCATGCCATAGTATCTCAATCAGATCTGGGCTTTGTCCACACGGGAACGTAGGTTTCAAAAACATCTGCGTCCACATGGTACTGTTTCCAGAAATGCTTTCATTCACCCAGAACGACCCAAGATGCCTTTTTTTACTCCCCCAGACCTGTAAATGGCGCTAAACGTGGAGTATGGGACATGAGCATAAAGCCTCCACACAAGGTTAATGGTAAACACAAGGAAACGAGAAAAGGCGAACAACAAAGCGCGAGTAGATACGTTTGTGTGAAGTAGTGTAGAGGGTTGGCAGTATTTTCACTGTCCACATGAATACGCAAGGACAAAATTGTCACTCTGGAACAAAAAAGAGGAAAAAAAGTTTAGGATCCCCTAAAATGCTGTTTTCGTGTGGACAGGGGCAAAAACGGTGTAGGTTTTGCCCTCGGAACTCCTCGGACATTTTTGTTGTTCCGGGTTCTTTTGTGTCCTCTTGGATGAGCTGTTGATGCCCTCTCAGAGTAGTTATGGTACTCCTCACTGTTTGTTTCATTTATTTAGAATTTCCTCTGAACCACGGTTCATTGGAATCCCAAACAAACGGGTTCAGAACCCTTTCCAGACTGATAATGTAATAACTTTGTTCCTCTTTTGTTGAATTTCTTTTGATCGGAGCATGATGTGTTGCCTTTTGAGATGTTTTACCCTACTTTGTATTGTCTGACAGGTTTTATTTAGGTGACTTCTTGATTCTTCATGTCCGTCAGCAATTGAGAAAAATGATTCATGCCATGTCCGTAGCAACGTCAGTCCAAATAAAAAGCTGGTGAGTTTTAAAGAAAGACAGCTCACCTTTAGGTCGTACTCCTGGCGGGTGTCCAGGGTGTCGCTGCGGAGGTCCGACTTGAGCTCTATGTCATCTTTAAAAGGCTGATTAGAGGGAGAGAAGGACACAGAAGGGAGAAACTAAACCGTCAAACAACAGAACGAACAAAAAGGAGAGGAGCCAGAACAGAAAACAGGAGCGGGAAGGAGAAAACAGAGTACGAGAGAAAAAGAGAAAGAGGAGTTAAAAAGGAGCGAGTGAAGAGTAGGTTGTGTTTGTTTTCAGTTAAAAGGTACAGCGTGGTTACACTGCAGGGAGTCAGGGAGTTATTCTACAGCTACGGGCTGTGGAAGCAGATCCCAACCCAAACACAAACACCCCGCTCGCTGCCACTCACCGAGTACATGGCCTTGACCATGCGCGAGGCCGTAGACACGCTGCCGGAGTCCTCCTCCAGGCTGTGGGTCTCCTTGGTGATTGTCTCCACCTTGATGTCGGGCTTACCCAGCGTGACACCGCGTCGGCCTGTGAGCACAAACACACTGTGAGTGAAAAACAGGCTTGACGCGCCCCTGTGGAGGTCGGTGTGTTTTCACAAGCTGTGGGAACTCAAACAGAACCAACATCCCTACACTGGAGAAGAAGTCAGGGTTTCTGCAGGTTTCACCAACTCAAACTTAAGACTTTTTAAGACTCTTATCAATGAAATTTAAGACCTATATCACGACAGAAATGTAAAAAAGAAAATTGCATATTTTATATTGTAGTAGTGCCAAGCTTCTTTTCACAGAAAGAATCTAGCAACATATGGGTTGGCAACGGAAGTGAGCCAGTGGCAAAGACGAATGTCGTCTTGCAAACTGGCAATAAATTTAGCTAGCAAGTGTATATTAGCAGCTAGTTAGCAGTAGCCTCAACCGCCTTGAGTCACAGAACACCATGAAGATATCTGAACGTAACTTACCGTTTGTGTGACAGAAAAATCTCACGAGAAAAATAAACTATTTTTGTCTGGTAGTATACCAGACAAAAATAGTCCTGCCGCCATAAAATTTAAGATCAATGATTAACATATTTAAGACCAACTTACATTTTTTCTAATGAATTTAAGAGATTTTAAGACCTTAATTTTACATGAATTTAAGACTTTTAAGGATGTGTGGACAACCTGGAACTTGACTCCCTTGGATTTGGATAGAAGATTTACAGAGAGGATGACTCACTGCCTTTTCGCTGCCGGTAGAAGATTAGAACAAGGACAAGCAGGAAGATGAACAGGAGTATGGTGGAGCCCACTGTGCTACAGGCTATTATCCCCACTGGAACCTCCTCTGTGTGTGACAATGGAGAAACACACACACCAGAGGTCAGGAATACAATCCGGGTCCAACGTCTCACTAAAACAACACAAAGTGTGTGTATTCTAGCTCACCGGTCTCCTCCAGCGTAATGATCATGGTGCCTGGACCGAACGAATTCCAGGCCGTGCAGTTGTAGGTGGACAGGAAGTCCGACTCCATCACGTTGTTGATGGTGAGGGTGGAGAGGACGCCGCCGCCCTCGGCTGCAGGCTTGCTCTGCTCAACTGTGTACCTCTCAAGCAGCGTGCCTTTCTCCTTCTCCCACACATTCTCTTTCCATGCCCACACCTGCAGCACACACACAGGACAATGGCCTGATGAGACTCAATCAAAGAGATGCAATCAGATTCAGTTAGCAGGGTTTCTGCAGGTTTCACCAAATCAAATGTAAGACTTTTTAAGACCACTTTCAGACCATTATCAATGGAATTTAAGACCTGTATCACAATAGAAACGTGCAACTGAAAATCACAAATAAATAAATCGTATGGGTTGGCAACCAAAGTCAGCCAATGACGATGAACATCAACCAGCCAAAAGCCAATAAGTTTGCACTTACCCATAATAGACATAAAAAAGCTAGCTAGCTTTACCCTAGCAAGGGTATATTAGCAGCTGGTTAGTGGTAGCCACAACTGCCTTAAGTTACCAAACGAAGGGAACGCAGACTGAAAGATTTGTGTAACAGTAAAGTCCCGCAAGAATAAAGAAAATTACATAGAATATATGAGACTAAATAGTCTTGCCACAACAAAATTTAAGACCTGTGATTAACATATTTAAGGCCAGCTTAATGTTTTGCAATGAATTTAAGACATTTTACGGCCGTAATTTTAGATACGTGAATTTAAGCCTTTTAAGGATGTATGGACACCCTGGTTACAGTGAATTCACATGTCCGATTAATCTTTACAACTTCAACCCTTCAAGGTGGGTCTACAAAACCTTTTAAGAGTATTTATACTCCTTTATCCTGCCTGTATGAGTATGGCTTTCCATTGGTTGAGTCTGGATTTGGCACTACCATCAGGGCAAAGGTTGTGGTCCCTGAGAAGCAGGGACCACAGAATGACATCATTAAAGGATCAACCACAGGTCCTGCGCGCTCACAGTCCGCTCACGTTCCCACCCAAATTCACCTCCACTAAGTGGAACACACTGCCAATGGAGACACTGCCAACTTGGCTTGAACCAAACCAGACATTAACTGGCTAAAGACTTGACAATGAAGAAGGGGCTTTAATTCCAGTGAAAGGAACTCCTGATGCTGCAACTTGCTGAAATATTTGCATGATCTGAACTCTATGGGAACAGTCTGGGGATGATCCTGTGCATCAGTGTCTGACCACACCAAGGTTCTCCTAGAAAAATGGACAGATTTTCTAATAAATTCAATTCAATTTAAATGTAAAAACACTTATTTTGTGCCAAAGGAAAATAAAACGTTGTTGCAATTCATATCATCCAAGAATTTTCAAAGAGTTGTTGTAGATGGTGAAGGTGTGGGCAGGACGGATCTCCAGGAGCAGTCAATTTTGCAACAAATGTAAAGAGAACTCTGACTGAAGACTTGCTGCATGACAGTCTCATGACTGTCATGACATGCTAACAGCTCAATTTCCAGGTAGTAGAGACAGCTGTTGGCAAGCACTGCTAACCCACCTTAGCTCCATTGTCTATCTGCCTGTTGTAATCAGCAGTGGCCATATGCATCCATCTCGCTCGGACAGAAATTTGAACAAGCTCTCATGCGAGCGCTCTCCCTGCATGGCTTCCTGAGAGTGGCAGCAGCAGCGTTCATGTTTCTGCAAGCTGAAGCGGAGCACCACAGTGGGTGACTGAGCTGGCGAGAACATTGCTCATTCTCCACCTTTAGAGCCACTAAAAGCAGCTGTATTATTCAGCACTCAAGTACTGTACTAGGCTCAGTTAATTATACATAAGCCCACATGTTTCTATAATGTGCCCACTTATTGAAAAGGAGGGGGAGGGGGGAGGAGCAGAACCTCCTGGCTGTGGCGTTTACAGGGACAACTGCTCCTCTCCAGTCCTTCATCTTTTATAAATGTCTTTCTGTCCCGAACTTCCCCACTCGCATCAGGGAGTGCAGCGCTGCCTGCGAGTCAGGACGGATCAGTCACCGAGCCGAGGCCGCTGCGCCGCGTCGGCGCTGCGCACTGACGCAGAGCTAAAAGCGGACTGACTTAGTGTTACTTTGTTTGTGTGCTAGGATGAAGGAACGCTCTGAGAGAGTTCCAGGCTGAGTCACCACTCAGAAAAGAGAAGAAAAAAAGAGGGACAGTGCCTAATAGCAGCCAGCAAGCAGGAAGGGAGTCATTTAGGAAGGGACAGAAAACAGTCTAAACTGAACTGCTGCGAGCCTAAAAGCTACAACCATTTGTGGCCAAAGCCTTTCCTTGTCTGCCGTTCTTCCCAACTCAATAATTGATGTGTCGCTAAGATTTGAAAATTTCCACTGAAGGTGCCAGGAACGCTCCATATTGTCTCAAAAGTCTTAATAGAGAGTCTACGTGACAGACCAAAACAAAGTAGTGCATAAGTGTGACGTGGAAAGAAAATCATGCATGGTTCTCAGAATTTTTCACAAATAAAAACCTGAAACTAGGGGCACCGATAGCAATTTTCTGGCCGATCACTGACCTTTAAAAAGCCAGATCTTCTGATTCTAATTTTGGCGAACATCGATTTTTTTTTTCCTGAAAAGTCACAAAATATAGCGACAAAGTCAGTGGGGTAACACGTGTAGACATGGCTGATTTTCAGAGCTTTGCAGAGGTAGATGAGATCACCTTCACATGTAAGTATCGGCCCGACCTGAAATGTGTGGCGTGAAATTCAAACACTTGACTTTGACACCACCAAATAAAATCCAATAGAACCAATCAGCTACTTAATAAAAACTGTGTAGGGTAAGGGTTAGGTTTATAGAACAAGACACCAAACTTTAATCCTTTTACAGGGAGCTGTTCATCATCAGAACAGGC
Organism: Anableps anableps; assembly: GCA_014839685.1. Lineage (NCBI taxonomy): Eukaryota > Metazoa > Chordata > Actinopteri > Cyprinodontiformes > Anablepidae > Anableps > Anableps anableps. Next base: position 4,065,269 of record CM026085.1, on the reverse strand, counting down.
AAATCTATCTGTCTACTTAAACAGACCGGCAAGCCATGGGGAACATTAATCAGAGACACAACTAAGAGGCTCATGGTAACTCTGGAGGAGCTGCAGAGGTTCACCTTCCAGCAGGACGGCCACCCTAAACATGCAACCAGAGCTGCAACACAACCGTTAAGATCAAAGCGTGTTCACTAGAATGGCCCAGTCCAAGTCCACTTGAATCTGCAGCAAGACTTGAAAGTTCGTGCTCTCAGTTGCTAAATATAAATGCACACCGCAGTTTTAGAATTTTTATTTAACTATGTATCAGGTCCTTTTCACATAATAATGAGCCCATCAAACTCATTAAAGTAAAGTCTGTGATTGTAACAGGACAATGTGAAAAGGTTCAAAGGGTGTGAATAAGGGCTTTAAGGATATGGCTTAAAAATAAAATCTCAGGTTTTTTTCATACCTGATCCAATTTTAAGCGATTTTTTTTTCTCTCGCTTTGTTTACCAAAAAAGAAATTACAAATGATAGAAAATATTTTTTTAAAGCGGCTTTTATTTAAATCATCCCTTCTGTGAGTTGTATGGTGGAGTGTCAGGGCCAGGCTATGAGAAGTTTTGTTTAAGTATGAGAATAAAGTCATAATATTAGCAGAATAAAGACACAATTTTAAGAGAAGAAAGTCGTGAAATTACTAGAAAAATGCTGTTTTAATGAGAAAAAAGCTTGAATAATGATTTATTTTTATTTTTCATGTTGGAGCTCATAAAATTACTACTTCATTCTTCTAATATAACAACTTTATTTTGGTAATATTAAGATTTTATTTTTGTAACATTATGACTTTATTTTCATAAAAATAATTGCTAGCCTGTCCCTAATACTCCACTATAGAGTCGACCTGAATTCAAAGCCAAATAAATAGAATCTGTAAAAAAACCGCTTGTCAAACAAGATGGCCGCCCTGGGCATGCTGACATCACTCTGAACTGTGGAAATCCAAGGAGTGCATTGGTGAAAAAAAAATTCCCAATTTTCCAAAAATTACATCTTCAAAAACCACAAATTCGATTAATATTCTAGTATTCTAGTGTGACTACTTTGACTAGGCTCTGTGTACTTTCACTTACGATCTTATCTGGAGGAGGTGTACTGGCTATGTAGCATTTCACCTCTCCCCTCTCCCCCCTCACAGCGTACTGCACAGGCTCACTGGAGATGATAGGTGGACCTGGGAAAACACATAAACCACAGTTTAGTTGATCTGATTTTTAGTCTTTTTATTCTCTTTTTTTATTTATTCCGTCTTTTAGGTGGAAGATGTGTGTGGTGGTTCTGACCGTTGACCGTGAGCGCGACCTCGGTCTCTCCCACTCCGATCCGTGGAACGATGGCCTTGCACACGTACTGGCCAGCATCCGCCTGGGTCACTGACTTCAGATACAGCTGGTTGCTGTTGCTCAGAACCTGCGGGGGAGGCGATAAAAGGAGCACAAATGTAAACAAGGCGAACAGCAGATAGTAAAAGGACCGGTCCACATGGAGAGGATGGGAGTAGTACGGCTCTCTCCGCATGCATACTTTATTCATCTAAAAGAGTCGACATGATCTACTCTGACCAAATCTAGCCAAGTAAACTCACACTGCAGTTCTTAACCTGTCACAGAGGTTCTATAGTTGCCTAGCAACCACGTCCATCAGAAAACGAAGTGAGGGAGATGATGGTTAAGTATGAAAGCACCCAGAGAGAGAAACACCGGATCATAAAGGCGTGGGTGTTGGCCAAGTCGGGACGTATTTAGTGGCTCTGATGTGAGGAGGGTTTTCTGAGCTGCCTGTAACCTGGTTCTGGTTCAGGCTGCAGATCCAATAGTAACCAGAACACGCAAGTACTTTAAATTTCAGCTTAAGTTACTCAATAAATGCTTCAATCAAATATAAAGACCTATAAAACTGTCTGATGTTGCTACAAACTCTGCTAAACAAGATACAGCTACAGTTGAAACCAGATGTTTACATACAGCCATTAAAAAGACAAATCCACCTTTTTTCTCGCTGTCTGAAGTTCAATTAGGCCAAACTTTTCTTGTTTTAAGTCAGAATTGCCAAAATTATTTCTCTTTGCTAAATGCTGCAGTAACTAGAGAAAACGCTTCCCCTGGGCTTTCCCCTCATTGTTTGAGATAATTGTAATTATTTTGTATATACACTTCTGATTTTAAAGACCTTACTAAATAAATCTCAGACATATTCTTTCTCTTATTATGGTGGCATTTAACAAATAGAAGTAATTTCAATAATTCTAACTGACCTAAAAAAGAGAAGTTTGGTCTGATTTAACTTCAGACAGAGAGGAAAAAGGTGAATGTGTCTTTTTATTCGCTGTATGTAAACGTCTGGTTCCACATGTAGATTGACAAAACTTAGATTTTAAAAGCTCAATTTCTTTCCAAGATCCTTCCAGTGAGATGTGTCTGACAGTTTGTTCAACTAGGGATGTTAACGGATTGGATCAAACTGGAAGTCCATCATTTGAAATTTTCTTCTAATAAAAGAGAAATTATAAGGATAAAACGTGGTGAAAATTCCTGTTTCTGTCAGGGGAAGATGGCAGACATAGACACTGGGAGGTGTGTCGGACTCTTATGTGGAAAACGAAGAATCCAAAAAGCTTGAGCTTAGCTTTTACCATGTTCGATCCTTTCTTGAACCAGGTGAGAGTGAGCGGAGGGTTTCCGGCCCATTTGCAGTTGAGGGTGACATCAGAATCCACATCGACTGTTTTCGGCTGAGGCTCCACCAACAGGATGGGACCGACTGGAGGAGGAAATCAGGAAAATAATTCGGTGAGACGAAAGGTAACGAGCTATCATGGAAACACAACATGGATGACTCTGCAAAGATCATGGTGAGGTGAGTACGGCAGGACTCACAGTGAACATCCACCAGGATGCTGACGTTGGTCTTTCCCACCGCGTTGAAAACCAAACAGGAGACCGGCTCGGTGAAGAAGGAGTGGTCGGCCTTGGTGGTGAACACACTCTCCCTGGCACCCTGCAGCACCACGCCGCCTTTAGCCCACCTACCGTTCACATAAACACTGTTAGCTTTTCCAAAAAGATGAGAATGTAAAGGCAATATTTCAAATAAAAGCTGACTGATAAAATGTTCCCAAAAGCAGACGGTAAAGCCCAGAATTATTCAAACTACTCGCAGATTGAGATTTGAAGTAATCTTTTAATTTCAACAACACGTTTCTTCTGCCTGGAGAAAATATTAATGTTTGGTGTGACTTGATTGAGAGAATTCATGAAGGGGGTTCAAGATTATGTTACTGGCAAGAAAGCCTTCCAACCTCAAGCAACTGTAGTGCAGCAGATAACTGAATATTTCAGCAAAATCTTTCACATGCAGGTACAAGAAGCTAACTTAGCAAAGATGTTCCCAGGGGCTTGCTTTTTTGAAAACAAACAAAAAAAAAACATTAGCTACTTAAAATTCAAGATGGCAACCATTTTTCAAGATAGCCATCATGATCCTCAAGGAAAATGTATTTTTGTGCAAAATTTTCCAATATTTTTCAGAGATGAATACTTTTAGTGTCAAATCACACATAATTGGACCCAGAGAAATCATATTTACTGATAATTTTTTTTATCTTTCAAGATGGCCACCATGGAGGTCTTGGAAATTAAATTGTTGCATTAAAATCACCATTGAGATGAATGTGTTTGGTGTCATATCATAGCCTACATATTTTTAACCATAGTGATCGTATATATTTTCTTGATCTTGTTTTTTTCTTTTTCTGGTGGACATTTTTCAAAATGGTTCTAACGGATAATATGTGTTTAAATTAAAAATCTGCAGTAGTTATTAGCCACAACTAACCAAAAAGTTAGGTTTACTAACCACTAATCCGCTAAACAAAAATCTTAGTTCTGCTAATAGTAAACCACAAAACATATTTAAAAATTAGCAAAAGCTAAAGCTAAACTGATTTAAAAAATTGTGGACGATAACGCTAAACTGCTAAACACATGGGAAAAAAATTAGCGCAGCTAACGCTGAACTGCTAAACAAAAAATTAGCAGAAGCTAACGCTAAGTTGCTAAACACATTAAAAACTTTTGTGGAAGCTAACGCTAAACTGCTAAACACATAAAAAAATGAGCGGAGCTAACACTAACCATTATCCGGCTGTCTGTCTCTCAGTCTGTCACACATCTTCATCTCCTTCCAGTTGACGACTGGTGTGAGACTCACAAACAGCAAAGTCCTCAGTTTATGATTTTGCTTCATAATATTACTTTAAAGCTGTGTGAATAGGATGACCAAAGTCGAAAACATGATGTGACATAAAGTTCATCCAAGTCATGAAAATGGGTAACATTTTATGGCAATAACTGGCTTAAAAGGCTCAAAAACGGCGGCCATCTTGAAAAATGGCTGTCATCCTGAAATTAACGGGAAATATGAAAAACATGCAACCTGAGGCGCGAGCATGGTAATGTTTATGCTTGTATCCACACTTGAAAGATTGTTACAGTAATAAGCTGCACTATTGGAGCTCAACACAAAAGACCAGTAGAAACATGTACAAAGCCTTTCAGCAATTATAGGCAGGGTTTATTGCTATGATACCAAAACATGATTGTAGAGTAGAGTGTAAACACTTTTTGGACAAGCCATTTGATGATCAGAAACCAATTTCCTGATTGAAATGAAATAGTTTTAAATCTAAATCTTCCATGTGTATGAATAACTATGAGCTGAACTGTATCAGTGGCTAGTACTGCGAAGAAAAGAGCCCAAAGCAGACCTGTAGCCCATAATAGGAGGGTTGGCGTGAGCCTGGCAGGTGAAGGTGACTCGGTCTCCTTCTAGGACAGAGCGAGGTTCAATGGACAAGGTCACTGTTGGTGGATCTGGAAAAACAACGGAGACTCTTGGAACATGGACTCTACAGCTGTATATGCAGTACATGGTGCAGTTCTGGGGATTATCAGATGCAAGATGGTTTTTCATGCATTAGTTAATAACATCCTTAAACCCTTTCATCTGGTGGCAGATGTTACACACTCTATTTAACATTATGCTGCTTGACCCTCGCTGGTTAGTCCTAAATGTAGCAGTTGGAAGAGTATCATTCATCATTCATGGTGGCAGCAGCTCTGCTACGTTAGTTCTGATTTGTTCTTTTTCTAGACTTTAGTTCCTTCTTCTTTTGTTTTTGGTTGAGGCGTTCCATGTTTGGATGATTATTCACTCTGGTTTTGGATGCTGTGCAGCAAGAAGGATTTTTACTTTTTTACTTTCAGACAATTGTTATGATGCATAACCATGGCAACAAAGAAATGTTTTTACAACTGGGAGAGGATGATTAGTTAGCATCTCAAAAGATCAAATAACACCTGGACCACAGCCCCAAATCCCAGAGGCTTTCTAACTATACTGCCGGCACCAGACAGAGATTTAAAGAGGAGCGGCAAAAGCAAACGAGGTGGGTTAGCAGTGCTTGCCAACAACTGATGGTGTCATCCAGGGCATGTTACTGTAGAGTATCATCTCTGCTTCACGGAAATTGAGCTGTTAGCATGTCATGAGACTGTCATACAGCAACAATGTCTTTGGTCAGAGGCCTTTTTACATTCGTTGTAGGATTGATTGCTACCTGAGACCCTTCCTGCCCACAGCATCACCACCCAAAACAACTCTCAGAAGATTCTTGGATGATATGAGCCATGACAACATTGAACTAAATGAACATACTCAGTAGAATGCAGTGTTTTACAAAAGTATTCCTATTCCTAGGCCTATCGCAATAAGCAATGACTCAATTAATTGTGCGATAAATTAAAATGAGCTTGATAATTTCCATTCTGATTTTTAATATTTTTTGTTGGCCAATTTTGTTTACAGAAACTTCATGATCCATTTTATTTATGGTTTCAGTTGAATAAAGTTTTTATTTCCATTTTATCTATTGTTTTGGGTTGTCATTTTTTATTTTGGATACTTAAAATATGTCTAAAAATTGCTAAATAAATATAGAATATAATTAAAAAACAATCAATTGATGATAAAAAAGTGATGATAAATTTAAAAAATTACAAAATAAATACAACAAATGAGATCCCTGCATTTTAACGTAGTTCAAGTGATGTGGGGATATCTGAAGGCAGCTGACTGAACTGAATTTTATTTAGACGTATCAGAATAAAGGCAGTAGAACACATATGCATGACACACTATTCAGTAAATTTGTAAAAAAAAAAAAAAAAAAAAAAAAAAAAAAAAAAAAAAAAAAAAAAAAGGGTAATTACTATGAATTATTTTTTTCTACTTCAGAATTATTTCCTAATTTCTGTTTGGTCTATCACATATAATCCAAATAAAATGTATTGAAATCAGTGGCTGTAATTTGTGAAAATGTGAAAAGATTCAAGGAGCATGAATACTTTTGGATTATTTTTTTATTTTTTTTTTTTTCAGTTTGCCGCCTCATGTTAAAAGCAACAGGACTTACGGTGCACATTAAGGGTGACGGTTGTACTCTTGCCAGATGGAGCAGCCAGGTTGGTAGCCACACAGCTGTAGTTCCTCCCGGTGTCGGTGTCGATGGGGTGGATGGGAAGGTAGCTCCGTGTGGTCACCCTCTTCCTATCTGGAAGCACCTCCTGAGGACCAGGCAAAGAGTAAAAACACCCAGAGAATGCCTGACCACTTTTTTGAGTTGAATGTGTCCTAATGAGTGCATTTAAACTCACAGTGGTACTGACAGCGCCCTCTATAGGCAGGCCGTCTTTCAGCCACTCGACCATCGACGGCGGTTTAGCCCCACGAGACACACAGGTAAGGTTGTAGGACTCCCCTGCGTTCAGCAGCACCTCCGGTCCTCCGTCGATTACTGGGTCATCTGGAGGGACTGAAAAGGAGGAAAGATGTAGAACCCGGTTACAACACATACAGAACATCGTTTACAGAAGACACAGGAAGAGAAACGCACTCAGGACGGTGAGTTTGGCCCTTCTGGACCTCAGAGCGGCATCAGGGGCCTGGCACTCATACAGGGCGTCGTCGGACAGATCCGCTGACAGGATCTCCAGGTTGTACTGACCCAGCTCCTGGACCCGTAGCACGCGGTACCTGGGCCAAGCTGTAGCACAGACATAGGCACAAAGACTTTAGAAAAAGCAATAAATTCTAGGAAGAAAATCCTGAAGATGGACTGAACATCTCCCTAAGGCTGGGACCAGCTTCGTTCTGCTCCCACCGGTTAGAAAACATGCGCCATGGCCGCCGCTGAAATCGGTCTTTTTTAGCCTTAGCCTGAAGGCCACCAGAGTTCTGCATGGACATGACATCGACGAAGATACACAAAAATAAACATACACTCACACAGAAACCCTCGCAGCTCTTCCCTTCCCCCATCCCAGCTCCAGCTGTGCAGCTGCTGTGCATTCTCGCCAGTAGGTGGCGTCCCTGCACTCCTCTAGCATCAGGTGAAGGGGGGGATGAATGCATTACGACAGGAGCGTTTTAGAGGACCTAAATCGACTTCAGAGTGTTTGTTTGTCGTCTGGGTCACACATGAACCTCGCCGCTGCAGCCTCCTGACTCTGGCTGCATCTGCGCAGGCTGCCTTTCATATGCATGCATTTGCATGCAGGGTGTCGCATGCACAGGAGTGTGCAGGGACAGAGGGCGTGTGTTCATTTGCATGTTCTCACAAAGCTCTGCCTTGAAGCTTTCAGCCGTTACAGTAGCAACATGATGGAGTGATAGAAAACAGAGGAAGGAGAAAGGCAGGAGGGGAGAAGGAGGAGTGCAGGAATTAAGAGCGAGGCCGATGAGTGACGGACGGACGAGTTAAAAGAAGAATCTGAGAGGGCTCAGTGCAACAAAGGCAGCTGAAAGAACGAGAGCAGCAGGGACAGAGAGGAACAGGGGATCTAAGAGGAGGAGGAGGTCACACAGGAATAGCCTGACAGAGGAGAGGAGAGGGGAGGAGAGGAGAAAGTCCCAAATCCAAGCCATCAGTACTTCACAGTGCTGAGGTGATGTGAAGAAGAAAGGAAGGAAAATAAAACTGCAGCAAAGGCATATAGACAACACCAATAAATACAAAGCAACTATATCTCACTAATAGTGATTTTCCCCTCTGGGATAATCAGTTACACATCTGGCCACATGTTTTGATGAGTAACTGCGCAACCCCTGCATCAAAACCCCCTCCTCAGTTCGAACCAGTGTTGTAACTCAGATGAATCACTCAGCTGGCGCTTTGTCCGAGTCAACAGAAATCAAAGTGGAAAATCACCGGAGAGACACAGAGCCGCTCCACAGCTACAGTGTTACAAGAGTTGACCAACATATAGCGCCCGGACTGATACCAGACGTAGCCCCCCCCCCACGGTGGGTAGCGGCCGAGGCCCCGTTTTGACAGAGGCGATGACACGATGTTGCTCGGCTGACATGACAGGCTGAGAACGGCGCCGGGGGGGAGTGGAGAAAATTCCCACCGAACATCAGCGCTGAGGCCGGGCAAATTTAGCATCCAGCTAAGTATGTGCACATTTTGGCACAATAGGACGTGATGGACGGGAATGTGGCCTCTTGTTTTTCAGGCAGTGCTTCCACAGCTCCAACGGTTAGCAGCAGCAACTCGTCAGTGAACACGATGTTGAAGATGATAACTATGAGATCAAATCTACGCCGTTTAGTCTTTAAAGTCTTGCAAATATTTCATAAGAGCAGTGGTGGGAGGGAGGATTCAGGTCCTTGAAGCTCCACCATCTTCAATGCTTGAAATGGAATCGATATTCTTTTTTTTTTACTGTAGAAAAAGTGTGGTGTGTTAAATGTGTTCAGTCTTGTTCTGTTCTGTTATTATATTGTAAATCTACTTTGTAAGGGACTGCAGATGTGAATTAGCTTATGCTATAATCTGGTAAAATGGTGACATTTATGTTTGAGCTGAACACTGTCCTTTTTTAAATAAAGTTTATTATTATTGCTATTATAAAAGAGCGTACCGACCCGTGCCGCAGCCCTCAGTAGAAACAAGGCATTTGTTTGAACTTTGACTAGCCCATTCTAATACATGAATATGCTTGATTGAAACCAACTTGACCAGCTTTCCTGTTGCTGCTGAAGAACAGCATCACCACAGCATGACCCTGCTCCCACTTTGTTTTACTGTGAAGAGAGTGTTTGCAGGGTGATGTGCAGTGTTAGTTTTCTGCAACACATTGGGTTTTGCATGCAGAGCAATAGGTTCAGTTTGAGTCGCCTCCTTAGCACCTTTTAAGGCCTGTAGCAAACTACAAACAGGACTTTTTTAATGCCGTATTTTCAACATTGGCTTTCTTCTCACTACTCTTTCTTTATGGGGCGTAACAGTTGTCCTGGTAACAGACTGTCCCCCCTGAACTGTGCATCTCTGTAGCTTCTCTCGAGTTACAGGTGGCGTCTGGTCTGTTGCTCTGATCAAGCATCTACTGGGGGACCAAGTTTAGGAAGACATCCAGGTCTGTGCCATACGTACTCTTTTCATTTCTAAAAGATGGGCTAAACTACAAAAGAATCCAGAAGAGGACTAAGGCCACTGAAAAATCTAAAGTATTTTGACTTTATTCTCAGATTTTTGACTTTTTTTTTCTTAGAATCTTGACTTTAAGTACTTGGATGGTAAAACTTACATCTGAATTTGGTGAAACATGTCTGCTGTGTTGGTGGTGTTAGATTTTCATCTGTAAATAAATCCCTCAAAAAAAGCAGATGTTTGTGGTTTTAACACGACTCGGCACATGTTTGACAGAGATTTGAACTTTGATGAGCAGGTGAGCTCAGTCATCAAATCAAGCTTTTACCAACTAAGAATTATAGCCAAAGTCAAAGGTTATCTCCCTCTTGAGGCTCTGGAGAGAGGGATCCATGCCTGTATGTCATCGGAGCCAGAATTTTTGTAATTCGCTCTTCTATGGGGATTGACCAGAAATGAATATACCACGGTATATTCGTGGGCTGCACAGCGGTGCAGCTAGTAGCAACAAGAAGGTCCAGGGTTCAAATCCCAACCTGAGGTCTTTCTGCATGGAGTATGCATGTTCTCCCTGTGCATGCCTGGGTTCTCTCCAGGTACTCTGGCTTCCTCCCACAGTCCAAAAACATGACCGTTAGGTTAACTGGTCTCTAAATTGTCCTTTGGTGTGAGTGTGTGTGTGTGCATGATTGTGTCTCTATGTTGTCCAGTGGTGACCTGTCCAGGTGTTCCCCACCTCCTGCCCAATTACTGCTGGAGATGGACACCAGCCCCTGTGGCCCCATGACTGCAAGGATAATCGGGTACAGAAAATGGATGGATGGATAATATATCGTCTGCAACTAGTGTAGAACACAGCGGCCCATCTTCTCACTGCTAAGTGAAAGCGTGACCACATATACTGGGAAATCTTGGTATTTAGTTGGTGTTACTTGTCTATGAAAATTTGGAGAACCACTAGCATAACTGGTAACCTTCATTTCCAGCAAAAGCTTGGTTTCGTCCTTATTTTCATGTGTGGTAGTAAGTTTAAAAGAATTCCTGACTTAAAAATGCACCCTCAGCAAATTCAGTTCAAAGGAATCAGAAGTTAGTCTGAAAGCAGAAACTGTCTCTCGGGGCTATGAAAGGAAGACCTGAGGACAGCGTGTGATGTCTTACCCCGAAGGTCCTCTCCGATGCCCAGAGCCAGACCATCTTTGGTCCACTGAACAATGCCAGAGTAGTTGAAGACAACACAGGACAGGATCACCCTCTGGCCCCGCACCACCGACTGGTCTGCCGGCTCCTGAGAGAATCTCGCCGTTCTCACTGCTGGTTGGGAGGGAAATCAGGAAAGAAAGAGAAGTGAGAGAATTTACAGGCGAGCTGCTTTAAGATCACTCCAGCTTATTATTGCATGTGTCTGCTATCGGATGATTATTTGGTTCAAATCTGCATTCCCCCAACAGCAATGGATTGACATCATTACCACATTTGATCACTCTCTGGCTTACGGCCACAAACCGAGCACCGCGGTCGGGTAGCGAACCAAGTCTAAAGACAAAGGTATGAGGGGAAAGGAAATCAGAAGAAGAAGTATGAAGTGGGGGGAGGAGGTTTTCAAGCTCACTGAGGGGAGATCAAACAATGATCTTCAGCCATCGGGTGGCTCACACCCCGTCTGTTCTCACTCCCGACTTTTATCCCCCCCTCAAAACTCGCTGGCCCTCCCTCTCTTGTCTCTCCCCTCCCCATTCCTCCCTATGAGTCATCTCCCTGGCTTCCACTCCACCAACCCCAACTACAGTGGCTGTCATTGTCTTCTGGACCCTCTGCCTTCCAGTCTATAGACCGCAAACCACAGCAGATGGCCCGGTGCCGCCATTGCTCCCAACGACCACCTAATATGAAAAACCCCCCCACTGCTACTGTTCCATGCCGTGTGATGACAAGGCGTAATTAGCTATCCCTTAAAGGCACGGCACGCGTAAAACATCGGGGGCGTAAACCCAGAGTGGAGGGCTTTCTGTAAATTCTCCTTCTTTCCACTTCACCCCCCCACCCGCCCCAATGCTTGTTATTTTGAAGAAACTCAGAGTAGATGATTAACCCACTGCTGCATTGCCTCCCTTCCTCTCCTTCCTCTGCCGTTGCCTTTCTCCTTCTCTTCCCTCTCATGATGTTGTGTGTCCTTTACCCAAATTGCTTTGCCTCCCTCACCGCCTTTACAGGCTATAAGCATACATCCCCACTCGCCTCCTTCCCTTTCTCCGTCTATAATGCCGCTATGAATGTCCTTCTGCTGGCACTGATTTCCCTCCACTTCTCCATTCCTACTGTACCCTTTTTCTTTCTATATACATATATAATGGCGTATATGCCCTTTTACCCATAATGCTTTCTATTTCTGTGGTCCTCCTCCTTACTGGTTGGAAGAGGGTTAGAGGCGGACTGTCACAACTCATTTATCACATTAAATATCACCCCTCTAGCACTTCTCCCTCCCTCCCTCATTCACCCATCTCTCTTCTCACTTTTTCCCCTCTCTCCCTTTTTTTCTCTCCACCTCTTACCATTTACATTTCTCACTTGTCCTCTCTACTTTTTTTTGTCACTTCTGCCTCCCTCTCACTCTACGTCTCTCATGCCCTCACAAGTCTCCCTCAGAGCCCTAAAGCACTTCGCCGAAGGTTCCCATCGCAGTCTTTTTTTAACAACTGCCATATGCCTGTGCACCGTATACATCCCCATGTCCCTATCTTTTACATTTGCTCCCCCACCCCCACCCCAAACACATCATGTCATATTTAACACAATTTGTAGAGGTAGAATAAGCCTGATAAAACAAAAGAAAGCAGTCATGCAAAAAGATTTCAGGAGCAATCTTTACAATGGCTTCTGACAGTGCAGCACATTAATATTCTGAAGATAAAGGGGATGTGCGAAGATACGCGGTGAAAAAGGAATCAGATGCAGATGGAGCCTGGCAGCGTGCATACCTAGAATAACTCAGTACTAGCCCCCCAACCCCTCTCCCAAAAACACAAAAAAAATAAGCCTGTGTTTGTTCCCTGAGGAATGCCCAGTTTAACTGGATGAATTTTAACTAATGAATTCAAAAACAAAAGCATATGACTCAGACAGCTATAAAAACAACCTTAAACTGCAAACATTTTATCTCTCATTACACATCAGTTTAAAGTACCCCAAATGGACACTCGGGTGTAAGAATGATCATTTTCATTGATAAAAATAAACTTTTTATGATGTTTGAAAACCCTGTTGTTGGGATTCCTACTTTTACTGTCTGAACTACTTTTCTCATTTTTATTCTTTAAGAGCATCAGAAAGTATTTGAAAATATGTTGGAATTCAATTAACGTCTGCACTGCTTAACATAACTGCTTTAGTGAAGTAGCTTATCTGATAATGGGTAGGTTTTATTTTTCGAGCAGCTTTTGTGTTTGTGGGGCTCTGACTGTACGGATTGACAGATGTGTAGCAAAATGGAAGTCAGGAATTGTTAAATTCTCAAAGACTTCTCATTGTCACTTTTTGTCATTACTGCAGTAAAAAGTAAAAATATTGAGGTAATATTTTATTACTTCATGTTTTCTAGCATACATGTATGTAGCAAAAGTTCATACTAAGCTATAAGGTATAGAATATATTTTGTGTTAATAATTACTTTAAGTTATTGTTCTCTAACTACAGAAAAACTAAAGATGAGTAAAACTGTGAGAAGCTCTGTTCAAAAACTGCAGGTATGTTTCAGTTTTAGTTTGTCAGATTTAGAGAAGCAGGCACATGTAGTGTCTTTTCAGTGACATCACTGGAAATAATGTAATAAAGGAGGAGACCCAGAGGAAGACCCAGAGGAAGACCCAGGACACGCTGGAGGAAGGCCTGGGAACACCTTGGGATTCCCCCGGAGGAACTGGCCCAAGTGGCTGCTGCCCCCAAGATCCGACCCCGGATTAAGCGCAAGACAATGGATGGATAGTTGGATGGATGGATGGGTCGTTTAAGTGATGGGCTAGATCCATATTTGGTGCGCTCATGCAAATTTTGATTTCTGATTGCCAAACATTTCCTGTAGATGCACCTGAAATGATACAACCCCCACAATAAATTAGGTTATTTTTTGTAAAATATACAAACTAGCAGCTGCTTGGAATAACTAAATTACACAAGACCATTTTACATAGCTCACCACAAGTAATATTACAAGTGATTAAACACATAATGCAACTTTAAATGATAGTAAAATATTCAACCCCATCATGACAAGCATCTTTAGTACTTAGTAGGGCATCCTTTTACCTGCTACAAAGGTGATTGACATTTTCACACATTCCAAAACCACAAAATGTTTCTGTCAACCTTTCCTTTAGTTTAGTCCTTTTAACAAAATTATCATGACTTTCTTTGTTCAGTTTTTTTTCTGCTTTATATTTACCTATCTTTTCCTATCCAAGGAATTCCCTGCACTTGGTTACATTGGTCTTACAGGTTGTTAGGTCATTATTTTGCTCCTAACCCTGAAGGCTCTCGAACTCTCAACATATTATCTGAGCACAACATTACTCTGGATGGTTTTTCATGCTTCTTTAAGGAATCGTGGATTAAATGCAGACAAAGATGTACTCAAAAAAAAGAGTACATGAGGTAATGTCGGTGTTTTATTCTTCCATCCATTTTCTAAGCCATACTTATCCATGAAGGGGCACAGCACCATATGTGGACTCTATGTGGAGGTGGGGTACACTGTGGACAGTTCACCAGTCAATAAGAGGGAAAAACATAGACAAACAACCATGCACACACATCTACAGGGAATTTTGAAAGAACTATTAACCAAACAGTCATGTTTTTGGACAGTCGAAGGAAGCCAGAGTACCTGGAGAGAGCTCATGCATGAACAGGAGAACACAAAAACTCCATACCAAATGACCCCAGGTCAGGGCAGCGCTACCTCTGTAGTAGTATGCCATTTATGATAACTACACAATATTTTTAAGCTATAATCTTGTTCTTACTGTACAGTTTATTATTCTTAATTTTGTTTATTACATATTTTTAATACTTTTTGATCTTTGTGTGAACATAGATGCCTTGACAATGCTGTTACACCTGAATTTCCCCACTGTGGGACAATAAACGATATTTCTATTCCATTCTACCAACTGCAGTACCTTGCAGCTCCAATGTTTCACCATATTCGACTGTTCCAAAACCGAGTCACACTGTATTTGAGTCAATCTGAAGCGTTTCATAAAAACACACGATGTTACTCCACAATATAAAACACTACCGGGTCAAAGAAGAGCCAAAAAAGTATAGTCTTATGCTTTCTTAAGGGTCTTTTAGATTTTTTCATTTCCTGGAAGTTTCAAAATGTTCATAAATTTGCTTTTTTTCCACTTCAAATTTTAACACAAAGGTGGCAGTGTCGACTTAGGCTCTAAAAATCAGACTAGGCCCCCAGGAGGTAAAGACTTTCCAAGAAATATTTAAATATGCTGATCAAGAACAATGCTAGCCATTATGCAGGGACTTTAAGTCACACATGAAAGACAATTGCAGAACTTTTGGTCTCAAAAGGACAAAACTAATAAGTCTGCACATTTCCTGCTAGTAAGTAAGACGTGCAGTTTTAATTTCAACTTCAGCGACACTACTTACTCTCTTGTTGTAAAGCAGTCTGACGGAGTTTCTATTTTATAGTTAAAAGCTGCTTTCTTGGACTTAAAAGAAGATATGGCCTACCATAGATGGCAGATGCCCTAACCCTTACAACAAATGTTAACTTTGTGTATCTTCCTTGCAAAGGGAATCAATCACTAAGCCTTCTGACATACTTATAAAGGTATGACAAATAAAACACTTCCATGGGCAGAAAGGATTGAACATCTTTCAATGTTTTTCCTAGGGACTTGGTTTTGGGGGGTAGGCATAGACAAAAACTTAAGTAATTTTTTCATTGCCTTCTTCTGTGGGTGCACAGGTCTATCAGCCCCGATTTCCATTATTTTGGGTGAGCAGTGATCGGCTGAAACTTACATGTGAAACTGATCTAATCCACCAATCCTATCTACCTCCTGAAAGGTCTGAAAATCAGCCACTGACCCTTTTGTTCTGTGGTGACAGAGGGCTGACGGAAAGACTCGCCCACCAGGTCACGCTGCGTGTGCGCGGTTAACAACATTCACTGTAGCCAACTAAGTGACTTTTTAGCAATATTTAGCACACAAAAAATCAGTATTGCCAAAATCAGAATGGGCAGGTCAGACCTTTTTAGAGAGCGGTGATCGGCCAGAAAAATGCAATCGGTGCACCCCTACTTTCTTTTAATAACAGCAATCCTTCTATAGAACAATTAACTGCTGTAATCAATGTAATGACAATTAACACAAACAAAATATATTCAACAGTAACTGAAGAAGTGCTTGAGTATGTCTTGAATATGTTCTACATATTCAACAAAATATTCCTAAGGAAAAATGTTCTTTATTCATGTTCTGTGTACGGTATTTATATATCTCTCTTCATTTCTATATCTATCTTTTTTATCTGTCTCTCTCCATCTTTCAATCTTATCAACTGTCTCTCTTTCTCTCTCTAATTAACATGTATGCATTTTGTAACCAAGCTCAGTCTTCTACAACCAGGGGGAGTATTTCCAATCCGACAACTAAGCAAGGTCAAAACCTTTTGTTTGGTGAAGACTTGATTTTTTCTGAGTCAGGGGCCGGGCATAAAGCACTTGGGCTGTTTGGTATACTTGTGCCTTTGCCATATGTACCAGGAGTAGGAAAATTGCTCCTGCCGCTACTTGTGTTATAGTTGCGCTTTAAAAGGTTTGAATTGAGTGCACGTGAGCTGAGCAAGCAGTGTGGCCTTATGTTGATGCTTACGTTGGTGCAGTATTCTCCAAAAATGAGCCCTTATAGGGAGATTATATAAATACCAGTGCAGGCAAACCTGCTCTGCAAAAACACCCTCCAATTCAACCACTTTTATAGAAAGGTGGCACACGTGATCCACTGCGAGTGACAAAAATTTGGAGGTACACAACCCTGTGCCGCAACAGCGCGTGTACCCTCACACCCAGTTCAATGCGTCAACTGGGCACTTCATAAGAGAGAGCTGAAAGTAGAGAAGCGATCAAGATCTTCTTGGAGGGTGGGCAGTCTCAGCAGGGCAGGGCGCCCTACTGGATAATGTTAGGAGAAACACTGTCTGTTACAGTGTCCTCTAAAATCCATTACACATGAATTTCATTTTAGACTACAAATACTTGGTTAAATGCAAACTGTCAAAAACAAACTGTAAGAATGCTGACTGTGTATACTTGACATCATTTTTGCATGGTTTTTATTATTTTAGCTTTGAACTTGAGGCCTCTCGAAAGTTCTATGTCTATATGACTAATTGCATTTATTGTACTAATTGGATATATCGAAGTTTAACAATTCTTTTCTCGGCAGGATTCCTATATGCAGTCTGGAAGAGTATGAAATCAGGTATATATATTTTTGTGGTCTGGATAAGATTAAAAAAATGTATGAAAAAACATTTTCCATACTATTCATGGTTCAGTATTCACAGGAGTCACCTATTTGCATATTTTTCTGTGGAATGTAACTCCAAACCATTTACAAAAAACCTGCCTATTTGTGTATTTTTCTGAAGAGAACGTGAAATATTCAAAACAAAATGCAACTTGAGAAGCATAAATACCTAGTCGCAATGCTACTTGACCCACTACTGGCTGTTAGCACCATTCATTTTCCTTGGTGCTAATTGGCTCTACCCTCAAGAGTGGAAATAAGGAGGCCTGTAGAAATTAGTTTCTGTGGTAGTGCTAAGACGATTTCCACTGTATATATTAATGCATATTAATGCATATTTGGTGTTTGAACTATAAACATAGGCAGTTCAAAGCATCTGAAGGGTCCAAAGTGTTCATAGATTTTAGCTATTCGGTTGCAGCTGTGGTTCCTATCCCCATCGAACACAGGGTTTGTATAGTCCTAAAAGTTTAAATTCACCGAATTATATTACGTTTCTTTTTTGTTTTATTTTTTAAGTAACTTTTAGCTCAATGTTTTACAGTGTATCTTTGCAAAACTAACGTACAACCTTACCTGTTTTCAATAAATCTTGACTACTTAAACCTGAACTGGACAACTCTACACTGAACAGATTCTATAAAACCTTAGTTTGGGATTTATGAAACCTTTATTTTATTTTTGAAAAGCCAAAAGGTAGCAGTAAATTCGCAAATGAACTTAAATAAATCAATAATATTTTCAGAGATTTCTACTTAAATCTTTCTTGAAATAACACTGATCCCTCTAACTCTGACACAGATTGATATTTAAATAAAGTTTTTCACCTTAAATTAAATGAGCAACAGGAAATGGTTCTAGAGTTTATTTTAACTACAACTGAACTCAATGTTGGTATCTCATGTAACATTCAGAACACAGTAGGAGTTGACAAATAAAATCCCATGAACCCAGTTTCATGGATTGTCTTATCTCATGAGCATCATGTACAATAATGAAGATTTTATATAAGATTTTGTATATATAAACAAAGAATGTCCTGTTTTTTAATGCTTACATTTTTTTCATGCCCTTGCACTGCAGTTTTATTTCTTAACTTCTGCCCAGAGTAGCTTTCTACCTACATAAAAAGCTTAAAAAGTCTTTTCTCAGATGTCCGTAGTGTACAGGCGGGTTTAGCTGGGTTTAAACTACCTTGCAACCTCTACAGCAGCCTAAGGGCAAGCAAATCCTTTCCTCCACTGTCTCGGATGCACTAGCTGGAGGTATTCCCTCAACTGCCTCCATAAACCGTAACAACATAATCCAGACCGAGCGCTTCTGAGCAGAGGCTACACAATCTGCAAAGGAAAACACCCGCGCGAAGGCTTGACGACTGAAAACATTGACTCATTTGAACATCTGCTCATCGCCTTCTGATTTCCATATTGCCCAGTTAACACTTGTCAACATGGGTGCATGTGCCTGTGTTTAAAGAAGGAAAAACACACACACACACACACACACACACACACACACACACACACACACACACCACAGTTGGAGGGAGAGTGCATGCGAGGGAGCTTGTATTCTTTCATTAAGTGGGTTATGCTGCAGTGACAAATTTAGAGTGCCCTGATTTCCTTGAGTCGCTCGTCCCAGTGATGCCACACAAAGATGGTCACAAAGGGCTGTGACCATGGCCGCATGCGCACGGACACAAACCCAAAACCTGGCAAAGGGGATGGTTTAACGTTCACCACACCGGCTAACCATTTCCTGTCAACATGCACACAAACACGACCACTCCGATCCCGAAGCATGTAATCAACACATGCAGGCGGTTTCCTGTACCGGCTTGGGAGTGAAACACCAAGACAGCGGGGAGCACGCCCGGCTCCACAGGGAATGGGTCTCGGTCTCGTCGAGGATTAAGTACGACCCGAGTCAAAGTTTTGAAAGGGATTAGGATTAATCTGGGAGCGAGGACCCTGAGAGACAAACCTCTGATTGTGGGAGCGGACACAAAATGCCAAAGGCGAGTGAGTCACTAAAAGCGCTGCCGCCGCAGTGTGAACCGACACAGCAGTTCAGCCCTCGAGCACCTCACACACTGTGTGATGATGTGTTAATAGCTAAGTAATCAAGCTTTCATTTGTTTAGATATATTTCAGGTTATTGCAAAATGCAGTTTTCAAATAATTACTTCTTTTATAATTCAAGAATTCCTTTCATGAAATCCACACATCCTACCCTGATCTAAACAAATTCAGCTAAGTTACCAAAATCTGTCAGTTTGGAAAAGAACCTTTAAGACCATTATCAATTAAATTTAAGACCAGCAGAAATGTACAAAAGAAAATCACATATTTTATATAGTAGTGCCGAGCTTTTTTGCCCAGAATGCACATAGCATCGTAAGTGTTGGCAACAGAAGTACGGCCAGTGGCGAAGATGAACGTCATCCAGCCAACTGCCGATAAATTTGTACTTACAAATGATAGACCCCAAAAAACTAGCTAGATAGCAAGTCTTTATTAGTAGCTAGTTTGCAGTAGCCTCAACCACTAATAGAACATAATGATGAACTTTTGCCTGACAGAAAAGTCTCACAAGAAAAATAAACGAAATAGAAAGTAGGAGATGAAATAGTTCTGCCACGACAAAATTCAAGACCACTGATTAGCATATTTAATGAATTTAAGACATTTTAAGGCCTTAATTTTATATACCTGAATTTAAGACTTTTTAAGGGTGCACGGACATCCTGTAGTAGATAGACAGGAAAATGGTAGAGAAGTGGGGCGAAGTCATACAGCAAAGGTTCCAAGGTGAGGAGTCGAACCTGGGACAATCATGACGAGGACTGTAGCCTATGCATACAGGGCACTCACTCTACCCACTACGCCACACAACACCCCACAAAGTCATTTCCAAGGTTTTTGCTAGTTCAGTAAACCTCAATCAAGAGCTGGAACAGTGGTGAATCTTCATCCAGGGGGTTCAGAGAGGAACTCAGAACAATATCCAAACCACTGCAGGCCTTACTGCATCATTAGGGCTAGTGCTTATGGCTCAATAGTAAGTCAAAGACAGCCAGAAATGGCATCTCACATCCACCAATCCACCCCCCCCCCCAAAAAAAAAAAAAAACACATTTCATACTACGTTTTGAAAGTCCCTTTATATCTGACCAAAAACTACTTTTATTTTATTTATGGGTGCGCTGATAAATAGGCAACAATTTTCTTCATTTTGGGAGATTGGCTGGTACTTATATAAGAAACCAATCTTATCCACCTCCACAAAGGTCTGAAAAGCAGCCACTGTCCTCTTTTGTTCTGCCATGAGATAGAGGGCTGACTGACAGCCCCACCCATCAGGTCACATCTGGACACTCGTGGTTAACAATAGTCACCCCACTGTTGCCAACTTAGCGTTACATTTAGCGACTTTTCAGGAAAAAATTGGTATTGGCCAAAATGGGAATCGACAGGTTTTAAAAGATCAGTGATCGGCCAGAAAACTGTAATCGGTGCACCCCTAACTTTATTAATCTCAAAACAAGCTGAAAATTTAGAAGGACAAAATCCATTCATCAGTTTGTTACCTTCAACTCAAAAAGTCCATCTGTACTCAGCTAAAAAACATTGAATTCAAAGAAAAACAATATGAACGAATTTGGGGATCTGATTACAAATGCTGTGGCAAGAAGACCATTAATAGGCCATTCATGCTGCATGTAAACCCTCCAACGTCTATCCAGCCAAACACAGTCTATAGCCTCCTTATCCTTGCAGGGTCCCGGTATGGGGGCTGCTGCACAATGATGGAGAAGATCTACTGCCAGATACCGTAAACATTCAATGGCAGTTGTTGCTGCCAAAGGTGGAACTAGGGGTGGGAATCTTTTACTGATCGATTCCGATTTTTTGGAGCCATGATTCGATTCAAAAACTAAATATCAACACTGCTGTCTGAGCACATTTGTGCATAATACATGCCCACAAACATCTGACCAATCATGTCACACAGAGCTGTGCACCGGAGGGTGCAGCGTAACTTGGGTCAGCTGTAGCTTGGCTCCACGCATTTATAGCATTCCCGAAGTGCTCAATCTTCATTCTGGAAACCTTGCACACGATGAAGCTCATGTTGAGCTCGGTCTTCCCGAGCATTTGGTAAAAACAAAATAAGTACAAATGTTTGCCTTCAATGAAGACCGGGCCCATTTGAATTCCTCTCTCTCTTTCATTTTTGTACTTTCCTCTTTATTGTGGTGCTTTCCATGCATGTGTACGTTCTAGTACCCTCTGTGTGGTGACGTCAGGACGTCCCACGTAGTTACTAAATAGAGGCCAACAGCAGCAGATTTTTAATAAATTTTAAATCGATTTAGATTAGCCAGTCACTGGTCTCAAGGTATGCCACAGTTTTAAAAGGCTCTGGTTACAAAACCATTGAAATTTTCTGTCATATCGCTCCAGTGATTATGCCATGGAAGTCTCTTACCACCACATGCCCCTTCAGAAATGAAATCATCATTTCAAAAAAATATTTTTTGTATTTACTCGATATTAAGATGTGTTTGATGCATCAGGGACCATTAAACTATTAAAGTGAGAAAGAAAATTAAAAAACAGAAGAAATCTGTAAGGGGGCAAATACTTTTCCACGGAGCTGTATGTATGTGCATGCAGATGTTTGAAGCTATTTTCAGCTGCACTTCACTCTGCTTTATTATCACCTTTTTCACCTCATCTGGCGGTATGGGACAGGGGGAAACGGGGAGTGATGTCACACAGTTCACACTTCAGGCTTCTGTCATTGAATCAGATCCTATATAATGAAAACGCTGTTTGTGTGACTCGTTTTGTATCCATCTAATTATCTTTGTGTCTGGTCCCCCTCCCCGTACCCTTCTGTACCCCTCCCTCGCTCCTCTGCAGCCAATCCCTGGCCCCGGCTGGATCACCGACTTACGTCACCATAGCAACAGCTGACGTGTAAAGTAGCTACCCGAAAAAAAGTTTTCTGTCCAAGCGTGTCTGCGAGCACACCCGCGACGCGCATCTGTGTGTCTGATGAAACCCTCCCTGGTGCTTGGTACATCCATTTTTCGGACAGAAAAAGAAAAAAAATCAATGACCTCATCGTCCCTCCACCTATTCAATTAATACTCTGAGCCAGCGCTCATGTCCCAGTATTCCTCCCTCCCTGCCCTTTTTTTATACTAATACTCAATCTGCTTCGAATAATTCCTGTATTTCTTGTGGGATTCCACGTTCGCACAGCCCACGGTCGTGATGTGCCGGTGTTATGGAGGGACCGCCTGAGAAGGAGATGAGGAGGAAACAAAGAGACAGGGAAGGTCCTCAGACGGCATGCTGAGAAGTGCGATGGAGGATGACATCATTGTTTCAGGACAAAGTTGCAGCCACAGAAATCACGTGCCGCCGTCTCTCTCCCCCCCGCCCAGGTTTGACTGTATATGACACGCGTGTACTGCGGCTGTCTGCGCATCAGCCGGAGCACAGACACAATGCCTCAGGAAGAGGAGTCGAAATTTCCAAAGTTTAAGTTTGGGAAAAAAATTGTGTTTAAGGTAAGTGAAGCCAGTCATTTATAGTGCCTTGCAAAAAGTATTCACATCTACTGAACTTTTTCACATTTTGTCACGTTACAACTAGGCACCGATGGGAACATCAGGGCCGATAAGGATAGCCGATAGTTTCCAACAAAGAGGTGATAAAAATCGGTTAGATGTGACAAAAAAATTGTCACATTGTGGAGAATTTTCATTGAACCACTTAAGCCTTTTTTTCATACAATATTAGCAATACATTAAATGATGCAAATAAACAAATAATTCAATTCCCCTTTCAAATAAGGAAATAAACTTTTTCCTTTTTTTTTTTGCCTAAAATGCAAAAACATATGCTATATTATCAGCCCTTTCTGCATGACTTCACAACAATACAGTGAAGGGCTAATCTGTTGATTATTTTTTGGATTAAGTGATTATTAAATGGATAGCAGTAGGTGCTTAATAGGAGATTTTGTTCAGATAATTTGAACCAGGTGAAGCTAAAACTGTAATACTTAAGGAACTTTGGGTAGAACATATTTATAGACATAGGTTTTTTTTTAATCTTAAATGTAGAATGTATTTATTTATTTAGCAGTTTTGGTTTAACTACTGCTCTGACTGTATACTGTATATACTCCAGCTAACGATTAATTGATTACTAAATTAGTTGGCGATTAGTTCAACAATCGATTCATCACAATGAATCGATTAATTGTTTCAGCCCTGGTTATGAATATCGGCCCAGTTCTTACTCATCAGACCGACACCAGAATTGGCTAACTTTGGCTGGTACTGATGCTGATTTATCGCACATCCCTAGTTACAACCACAAACGTCAATCAAAATCGGTCATAACTGTAAAGTGGAAGGAAAACGAAGGAAAACGGGTCTGATTACACTCAGCTGAGCAGCCAGAATAAGGAGCCTGAAGTCTGCCCCCCTTCAACTCATGGTTCAGTGTTTGCCTATTCGCAGAATTTTCTGTGGAACATAACTCCAAATTATTAGTAGAAAAATTGTATATTCACAGATTTTTTCATGGGAAAGAAAATGCAACTTGGGAAGCTGAAATATCTAGGGGCAATACTACTACTATTACTACTACTACTACTACTACTACTACTACTGTTGCTGCTGCTGTTCCAAGTGTTTCACTGCTTATCTGTATACTTTGTGTATCTTTCTGTTTCATTTTTAATTTTTATGTATCATTTTTAATCATGGGCTAAAATGGCTTCCTGGATTATGGTTTAAAGTATAACTCTTCTTTGAACTATTAAAATAGGTAGTTAGAAGTGTTTTTCGAGGGGGTATTTGCAGATTTCAGGTATTCGCGGGCGGTTGTGGTCCCTAACCCCCACAAATCCTGGAGTTCGACTGTATGTATGCCTCTGTTTATAGAGTCGATACGCCAAACCTTCACGATAAAACCCTTCTCCAAGTATAAAGAGCTCTGAACTTCAAGTAGCATAAAGCTAATTAAAACTGCTAACAGTATCCTCTCTATTCATAAAAGCACAACAGTGTGAATGCTGGGTGACTTGTGTTTTCAGGCTGTGGGATGTAATTCAGCCCGGACAGATATCATTTCATAAAAGGAGACATTCTGAGTGGGTTGGTGATAGTTTGATGAAATGATGTAAAATATTACAACTACCCCTACTACCAATAATAACTGTAACATTAGTAGTATTGGTAGTAAAGTTCACCTGATAAATGGGTGAATCTTCACTCATTAACCTTTCTACAACATTTCCCTGCTGTTACAAACCTACAAGAAGACAAGAGCAAAACTTTTACCTAAGTTTTTTTTAATTATTATTAAAATAAACTGTTTTAGAGTACTTCATGTCTTCAAAATATAATCATATTATTTAAATGAAGGACTCACCAATTTATATAATTTGGGCCGATATTGATATCCGACATAAACATTGCCATTATGGCCGATAATAATATTTACTGATGTTATATATATTATTTATATTTCATTACCATTTCAATACTTTGAAAAAAACTACCCCACCACTGACTTCACCACTGCTTCTCTGCTTCAGTTAAACTCCCCACAATCCTGCGCTGTACGACTATCACTGTCACATGACCAAACAAATACCACATGACCAACCTCCTCCCCTCCTCCTCTGTAAACAAAGGGCAACAAGATGGAAATGAGCATCGGTTGTTAATAACGGTCCAGTTTTATTTATCGGACCAATATCAATATGTTAAAAAATGACCAATATTGGTCAATACTGATGTTAGTGCAGATATATCGTGCATCCCTAATTTAAATTCAAATTCTGCTTGACACAAGTTGGCAAAATTGTGTTAGTTGATTATAATACTGTCAAAAACACTCTTTGCCTAATTTTATAGTGTGTTGTTTTTGTTTTCAAGATTGTATGTAGAAAAATGCTGATAAAATTGAGATTGTGATTTGACAGCCAAATTAAAAAAAAAAAAAAAAAAAAAAAAATAGTATGATATTTTTGTCATATGGACCACTTCTATTTGCAGGTATTGGATTAAATATACAGAGCCTTGCAAAATTATGCATGTTTAGTAAACTTCTTGTTACAAGGACAAATTTTGATGTTTTTATCAGGATTGTGAAGTGGAAGGATACATTAAAACAACTCCAAAGTGTCAAATAATACATCTGTCACAGTCAAAAATGTGTAAATCTCAAATTCTTACACAACATTGAGCATTTTCAAGTGGTTTTTAATGTTATCCAGACATTGGCTGTATCTGCTAATCTGTTACTAACTGAAAAAATAAAAATAAAAATCTTCCGTCGGTTCTACATGGATCACTTTTTGAAGTTCTAAAACAAAATAAAAATAAAATTAATTTATTTTTATTTTGTTTTAGAACTTCAAAAAGTGTTTTTCCAGATAGAAGTGTAGTGGAAACGCACCAAATCTTGACTTTATGTACCGTTAATGGGGCCAGGATTTTAACGCCTTAAGAAATTTTTTAAAACAATTAATTGCTTTAAAAATCTTTTACATACAAAGGTTCCGGCTGGAAACCTTGGCATTCGCGTATTTCTGGTACACCCGTAAATTTGAAGCACAAGCGACATCCACACACAGCGACAGATGACAAACCTTTTCTCTTGGCCCACTGGGGGTTAACTGTTGCTTAAAAAAAAAAAAAACAATCTGATGGGATGCTGGAAAAGACTAACAGGGCCTGAAATTCACAGCGAGATTGCGGGTATTGCGCAATATGAAATAAATTCCCGCAAATCTAGGTTTTATAATGCGGAAAATTCCAGCATGCATCGGGGTCATGAACTAAAACGCAGAGCACTTCTAGCGCTCTCTCCTCCTCTCTTTAAAGTAAGAGCTCCCGCCGCTGTGCCAGTATAATCCTTGCTAGCAAACCAACAGTGGTCGGATTCAGCTATTTTGGTTAGGTAATTAAAACATGGAGCTCTCATTAAAACGTAAACTTATCAGCTGAAGGCGCGGAGCGGGGGAGGGCACAACCGATAAATAAACAACGGCGCCAGAGGCGGCGCAGATACCACTGATGTCATCTAGGACCC
This sequence comes from Anableps anableps, assembly GCA_014839685.1. Classification (NCBI taxonomy): domain Eukaryota; kingdom Metazoa; phylum Chordata; class Actinopteri; order Cyprinodontiformes; family Anablepidae; genus Anableps; species Anableps anableps. The sequence continues at coordinate 4,039,059 of CM026085.1, read as the reverse complement.
AAATCCTCGTTTCCTGCAATTACAGTAGCCTTAACGTTACCCAGCACCCACAGGAAAATGCCAGCTCCGAATATATCTGTGGTTTAAACAACAGTGGTGAAACCAGTAGCGAATCTTTTAAAAACTCGCGATGCTTCAAAATATCAACTTCGCTCAGCAGCTCAGATGTTTCTCATTCAGTAGCGGCGAAAAGAAAACGTGATACACATTCAGTGAGAAGTGATAAATTGCCTGCCGAGAGCTTCACCAAGTTTGAGAACTCCAACGCTACATTCAGTTCTTCATCCATTCATGCACAGATTCACAGGGATGTGATGGTTAAAGCTACTGAAGACACGCAGATGTGTTAAGACTGATGTATGGAGGACTAATCCTGCCAAATTTGGCAACGATTATAAAAAATAAATAAATAAATAAATAAATAAAATAAAAAAATAAAAAAAAAATGGCAGGATAAAGTTATTGATTTGGTAAATATTACATCCAAAAAATAAGAACTTTTCAAACTTATATGATTATCCAGTGTGACATAAAGTAATATTTATCATTTTCAACAGTATTAATTTAACACTATCAATATTATTTAACTTCCCTTGTGTATATATAGTTTTCAATTAAATGCGATTAATTTTGATGAATTCATTACAGACCCTGAGATGAACTCATTTAAAAATGTTAATTGACTCCCACCTCTAATACTTTCCCAAATGCAGTGTGGGTCCTGGAAAAGCTAACTTGAGTTTGTAATCATATAAAATCTATGGCTGGTAATTCTGCAAGTCAAAAGCACCTAGCATTTATTTTACTATCAACATCATTGTCAATTAATGTTCCAGGAGCTGATTGATCACCCAGGGCTTATAGATTTAAAGCATCACTGTGGACGACGGGAGTGTCTGCAGATCGAGATCAGAACTACCACCTGTGCCTGTCTCCCCTCAACAACATGGTGGCCTGACAGGGTGGCCATAATAACCCGTCACCACGGTAACGCCACTATAGGAACAGGCAGTGGGCAAAGGGAGGTGACCCGCTGAGCATCAGCCCAACACAAAGGTGTCTCCTGGAGGTTGGGGGGGTTGATATTAGGGCAGAGAGGAGGAAAAAGCCAGAAGACTCAAACACTCCTTCCTTTGTTTGCCTGCTTGTTCCCTTCCCTTCCTCTGTCATCTTACCTTCCAACCCTCCCCCTAACTTGCAGTTAGCGACCTCTCTTTCTTCTTCTCCTTTGTGGCCCCTCATTCTCCATTCCCTTTGCATTTGCTTGGCAAGCATCTTTCTCTAAATTCCTCCTCCTCCATCTCTGCTCCCTCCGTGTGTTACCTTCCATCCTCCCAAGATTTCAGGCTTATTCAGGACGGCGTGCAACACAAATGATTCTGACCGTTTCGCTGCCCTGCGCTCAAGAGTGCGTGTGCTTTTGCTGAGTTTTCTATGAATGCGTGAGTGTGCCGCCCCTCTGTTCTCTGGGGCGCCTCTCATGCGAGCGTTTCACATCTGAAGAGCTTTATTTGTGCGGAACCTCTGTTATAGACATTGTTACCATGGCTACAGCCGGTGAGGACTGCTGACATAATGATAGACACGGTGGCTATGGCAACCCCGGGATCAGCAGCGGGTAATATGATAATTCACAAACGAGGCATCCGACACGGTACGGCCGCATGAATTTGCTGGATCTGCAGAAGGCCGGTCGCCAGTCCGTCGGCGGTAATCTACAATCCTTGACAAAGAATACGCTCCTGTAACCAAGGGTGACCAAATCTAACAATAGCTGTCCTCTGGATAAGCCTGAACAAGAGGATACAGTACCTATCACGCTGCCTCTCTGCAGCAGGGCACCGTCGTAGCTCACAGCACACGAGTCACCACCGAATTCAACTGGAACAATCAATATCATAATGAATCTATAATTCCCAGCAGCTGCTCCCCATTGATTGTGGCAGGCAACCCATTCCAAAAGTCCAACATCCCCCCCGTCCACCTCCAGAGAGAACATAAGCGACCACATCACGAGTTGATTCAGATTCCACATGCCTACCCTGTCCACAAAAAGGCCAGCGATACGGCACAGCACAGCGATGGAATGTTTTACAAACAGCGTCCTCCGTCCATAAATCACCTCCTTCCAAGGTCTGCTTTAATTCAATCCAGTGCAATCTAATTTTATTGGTATGTGCTGTAGCTTCCTGCAATGTCATCTGTCACAAAAAACCATCTCATAAAAGCTTGGGGCCTTGACCTCCTGAAGCGGCGCAACGTTCATGCAAAGCCTCTTGGAAATGTCACCGGTTCTATGGTTGTTTCGAAGAGAAGGTACTGAGATGGTACGTTCTGAAAAATGAAGGACATCTGGAGAAATCTGGGATGAGCACTGTGGTCTGAAAGTCTGGTACTGACTGGAAGATGCTATTACATAAATATATCTTCATATAACCTGAAGACAATGTGCTGTAATACAGAAATGGTTGTAAAATTAGGCCCCAGAGGCAAAAAAAAAAAAAAAAAAAGTCAATATTAGTGATATGCCATTCAGTAATGGAAATGTTCCCATTTTCCTTGGTGGCTGGCATGGTAAATACTGTAAAATCACAGTTTTGCTTCATGTTTATGTATGGAATTACCTTAAAAAATAAGAAACTTGCACAACTTCCACTTTAAAAACACATCTGAAGCTTTCATGTATGCTGTTCTGGGTTTAAAAAGATCTGAGAGATGTTAGGAAATTATCCTCTGATGGATAAACACAGATGACCTTGTCATTCTTTTCTTTTCTCTCCAACACTTGAACTCCATCTCTATCAAGGATCTTGCCAAACATCTTCCTTTTCTTTTATGGTCAAAGTTTGTTACATTCAATTATTTGAATGAGTATATAAGAACAATCGGAATCAGCCAAAACCAGAATCATCCTGTCAGACCTCAAAATAAAACCCAAAATTAGTATCTGGAGCATCCTTATTTCAGGCTTTTACACATTTCCCTCATCTACAAACAAGTCAAATTCAGTAAATGAGAAATATTTCTGATTGAGAGAAACATGGGAAGTACTGGTGTGGAAACCTATAGCAGAAAATCTCAGTTATTACAGTATTATTGTTTTAAAATTAGAATTGGCAAATGCTAAGGGACATGTCTGCAAAGCAAAATCAAAATGCCGATAAATGAATTATATTTATAACATTATTACACCTGCAATAATCAATATGTTAGAACATAGCCTGTGCTAGCTATGTTCAGCTTTCACACTCTGACCTAAAGTCAATATGGACAGGCTCAGAAGCTACATTTATTTCCCTTTTGAAGTTTTCTTGCGATAATCAACATGTCCTTAAAGTTTAAAGTACCTTCAATGGAGTGCCAGAGAAAGTGCCAGATTGGCCAGAGTTTTCTCCTGGTGCCCCATGCCCACCTTATCGCACCCCCACTGCCAGTTAGCTCGCTGAAAGATGGAGGCCATACTTTTCCCTCCCTTCCAAAAAAAGAGACAAATTTGGCTGTTTGGGAATATGTCTAGATGCATAAAACACAAGCCAGTGGTGTTGTGGAAACTAAAGCCACGCCATTCATCACTTCCTTTCATCACTGTATAAAAATCAAAGAAACATTAGGTACAGCGGACTCCCGCCTATCCACGGTTCAGTATGCACGGATTCACCTAATCATGGATTTTTCTGTGGAATGTAACTCCAAATTATTTGCGGAAAAGACACCTATTCGCAGATTTTTCTGTATTTAAAAAATATATCTATATATCTATATATATCTATATATATCTATATCTCTCTCTCTCTCTCTCTCTATATATATATATATATATATATATATATATATATATATATATAAAATGCAGCTGGGAAGATGAAAAACCTAGCCACTATGCTACTTTACGTGCTATTGGCAGGCATTTGCAAAGCAACCAATCCAGGAGTGTTACTCATTTTCCTTTTGTGCTGATTGGCTGTACCCCCAAGAGCAGAGATAAGAAAAACTGTCAACATTAGCTTCTGCAGTAGTGCTAAGATGATTTCCACTGTATGTATTAATGCATTCTGAGGCATATTTGGTGTTTGAACTAATAAAATTAGCGGTTATAAGCGTGTTTAGATGGGGTTTCATATATTCATGAATGGTTGTGGTCCCTGACCCCTACAAATACTGGGGTCCACTGTAAATGGTGCCTGTATCAATAATTCTGTAACTGAAATAATTAAAATATGGTATTATTTTTTTGCTGTTTTATTTAAAAATAAAGGGTAGTAGATCAAGTTAGACATTCTTGTTTTGAATATTTGTGTGGATAGTGCGATATTGTGGTCTTTTTACTCGTGGTTATCTCACTGTGAGAACCTCATAAAGGTCAATGCAGAGTCAGCTATTAGTCCTGCAGATCGGGAGCCAGCAGGCTCACAATCAGGTTCTAAAGTCTTATGGAAATCCTTCACTGGGACTGGATTCCCAGTGTTTGTAGCCTTGAGGTGCTTTTTCTATCAACTTGAGATGACTTGCAAAAATGGAAATGGGGCAAAGTCCGATCTGCATCTCCGAGCGTGAAGTAAGCTCTGCCTCGAGGTTACAGCATTAAGTTGACAGCTGCAAACCTTGAGAGGGGGCCACGCATCTGCGCTGCATTGTTTTAATGAGCGGACTTCAAAAACATCAATGAGTTTTGCTGCGTATGGGACGGCTCGGCCATTAGTCGGCCGCGATTTAGCCCCGCGGGCACGGGGAGGAAGAAGGCGAGCGCAGCGGTGCTCGGGTTGGACGCTGACCCTGATGTTGTTATGGTAAGATGGATGGAGCGAGTCTGATCTGCGTGCCTCAAAGGCCCCGTCCCTGCTGAGGAGCACTAACTTCGAGGGTGACATCAGCGTCGGCAACATTCCTGGAGAAGGAGGGGGAGGGGAGGGGACGGAGGGGGAAGGAGGAAGAGTACGTCTCAAGAAGTTTCCAAATTACGCGACTAACACCCACCAACCGAACGAAGAAACACACACGGTCCGCGTTAGCCAGCGGATTTCATTTGGTGTGTGTTTCACAGTACATGAGCTCCTCTCGCTCATCATGTGCTCCCAGTTTAATTCATGTGCCCCCTCCCCCAACTCATTCTCTTCCCCCCCCTCCTCTTCTCTCTCCACCGACCAGAGGAATGCACATCTGGAACTTATTAGAGAGTCAGAGAGAGAGAGGAAGGGGGAGATGGAAAGAGAAGCAGTAATAGTTTCGATGGTGGTGGGGAGGTGGGGGGAGTCCAGGAGGGGACAGAAGGGGAGAAAGAATGCACTTTGGTAAGCAGAAAAAAAAGGATCATGTTGGGAGAGAGCTGAAGAAAGTTTAGCAGCGATTAAAGGTGATTAACCTCGGGGTGGACAATACGGGGGGTGTCCCCCTCCAACGGTTCAACCCCGGCCTGCTTGTCCCCACTGAGGGGGCAGTCAGGCCTGAGTAATGGACCCTTTCTCCGTCTGCTCCTCCTCTGCGTCCCTTGCTTACTTTTCTCTTACTTTCCCCCCCTCCCCGCCTCCTCCCACAGCAATGCAATCTCTAAAACAAACAGAATAAAGTCTAATCACTCTCGATCAGGCTGCACCCACCTGCCCAATAAGACGGCTTCTTTTTACCCCCCCCCCCCGCCCCCTTAAAAAAACCCACCAACTAAAACCGCTCCTGGCTGCAGAACATGGCCAGACATTCAGTCGGATGAGATAAAGCCTTCCTCTCTACCTCGGGGCAGATTTTTTTTTATTTTTATTCTCTTTTCTTTTTAGAACTGGAATTGCCCCCCAGCCCGTCAAACACAATCACATTACGGGGGCTTTTAAAACCTGGTGAAACATTCACTTAACGGCTGAGGAGGCACACTTCTGATTGAATTTATCTGCGAGCACCAGTCAGATAATGAAACATCTGCCTCTGCGCCTTTGGTTCTCCTTAGCAACACTTTCCCAAAAGCATTATGGGACGCTGAAGGATTGCTTTGAAGCAAACACATCAGCAACAACAGTGCCAAAGGTTCCCGAACTGGCTTATTGACTCGCAGGGATTCCACTGCTTTCATACCTATGTCATTCCACATCTAGAGGCTGGTAAGGGGTTTCAGCATGATGCCGTGAAATGGGTTGTTAGCCTTAAAGAGCGCAGCGCTAAGCTTTCAAAAAGCTATAAATAGTTCTGGAACCGGTGATCCACCTGGAGAATCATGACGAGTTTGACTTTCTGAAGGTGAGACTACTTATTTCCATGACTTTTCTCCTGCTTTCAATATCTTCGAATAGCTTTTTTTTTTTGGTAAAATCAACTTTTGTCTTAAGAACACATTGACCAATACTTCCGAAGTACATGCTCCCACACATTTCACTCTCCATCAATTATTTATCTACTTTCAGAACATGTCTGACATGAACATGTAGGATTTAGTGTTTTCAGTTTAAATTCAGTTTACTTATATACCACCGATTCACAGCAAATCCCATTTCAGGGCAGTTCATTTAAAAAAGGGACCAATCATAATCAGAAATAATTAGGGCTACATCGATTGCAGTTTTCAGACCGATCACCAATTTTTAAAAAGCCTGACCTGCCGATTCCGATTTTGGCCTATATCATTTTTTTGTCTGAAAAGTCTCTAAATATAGTGACAAAGTTACTAAGTTGGCAACAGTGGGGTGACTATTGTTAACCGCACAGGTGCGGATGTATGACCTGGTGGGCGGATCTGTCAGTCAGCCCTCTCTCACGGCAGAGCAAAAGGGGGCAGTGGTTGATTTTTAGACCTTTCCAGACGTAGATAAGATCAGTGGATTTCACATGTAGGTATCACCCGATTGTCAGTCTCCCAAAATTAAAGAAATCAGGGCAGATTTATCGGCCAGCCGATTTATTGGTGCACTCCTAGAAATATGCGAAACTGTAAAACCTATCACCAGATTTAAACTCAGTTCCATACATTCTAGTTCAATCCAAGATACAATAAAACGCAGTCAAATTCAGTTTACATGACATCAAGACAGTAAAAAACAAATGTTTTGTTGCGTTTTAGCCTCTCATTTACATAGGAACAGCGTTTTTGGCCAGACAAAAATGCAAAGGTTTGACAACGGGCTCCAGAGTAAAACTTTACAGAAACACAATGTGAATCACAGCCGTGTAAAACCGAAAACATTTTGAACTTGCGCACTCAAGCAAGGTTTTTACCCTCACACAGAACAACAACAACAGGACCTCCATGTTCTATTTGTGCTGCTCCACCTCTTTAGATTATTTTGCCGCATAAAGCCAAATCTGCTTATTGAGGAACATTTATGCCATCAGTGAAGATCCATAGATTTACAGGAGCCAGATAATGTGTGCACCTGTGTACAAGCGAAGGGTTATGAAAACACGCCTCTCGTTAAAAAAGTTCAGAAAGTTTCACCGCATCCTACAGGCCTGGCATGTGCACTACATCATTTCCAGTGCTATTTGCCTTTTCAATCTGCTGTTATGTTAACACATTTTTTTGAGCTACGCAACCAGGGTTTCCCCCAGAACACTCACTAAGTCCAATGGTAGTGGCGCTAGGGAAGTGCACCAGCGACCCACCGTGTTTTTGTGTTGAAAAATATTAAAAGTTGACAGGAAACTTGAAAATATGACTAGTTAATTTTGTGTTGTTGGAAAACATGACTGACAATAGTTACACAGCAATTATACAGTGTTAAAAAAAGTAAACACAAAACAATACAATTAAACTAATTAATATACATTTTTTGCACTTCAGCTAAATCCTAATTAAGTAATCAGCCAATGGATCTTAAAGCAAGCTGGCCACATTTAAAAGTAAAATAAACTAAAATAAATATTACCTAAAATGGACAATAATGAGTATTTATATGCTTAACTAATATTCCTAGGGTACAATTCTTCTCAGGGTTTCTTATGTTTTCCTAAATCCTACTGTTTTGTTTAGTGATGTCTGCCTGTTGGTGCAGTATTTTGTGATTGTGGTTGTTATTTATCTAAGTGAATGTGGTATTTGCAGAGAATAGCCTGACTGAATGAAAAAGACCTGCCTGTGGTTGGCCGGTGGTGTGGCTCATTTTGTCATGTTGTAAGCACAGACACTGAGCCAAGCGCATACCAGAATACGTATTGACTGAGTGTGGGTGAGATATAAACGCACACATCACACATTATTCTTTGTTCACAAAGATATATCGCATTAGTCTCACTGCACACTCAGGTATACATAGAAGGTTGCTCTTATGACATGCTATTATCCCCGCAAGCTAGCACCCTGCCTCGTCTAGCCACGGCTTGGTGGTGCACATTCCCCTCGGCCACCAGGTGAACAAATGGGCTCATCGTCTCCTACACTGCTCCTCGGACTTTGGAAAAAGAAAGCGTCAAGGGTTTATTGATGAAGTTGTTAGCGTGTAGACAGGTAGGGACAGGCACAGGTTATGGAGTTCTGGTGATTAAAAAAAGACCCCACATAAAAAGGTGTCTTTTTATTTTCACGTGCTGACCATTATAGGTCGCCATTGTGCTTTCAACCATTTCACCAATGATGCTCTTTAACCCGTCTTTGCTATCATTGTTACTGGTGTATAAATACCTATTGAAATCAAATAAACAAACAATGCTTAGCCTGGCAGGGAACAAGTACTGGCAGGCCCCCAGTCTTACAATACACAGGGGGAAACCCTACACAAACTACACAACGAAAAAAGGTTGTTGGAAACATCGCGTAAACAGGACCTGAGCAACCCAGTTGCTGCATCATTAACTTTGCGGCAATCCCTCCTCCTGAGGAAGCATGTGGTGAAAGTAGAAAGGAACAACCCCTTCTTAACCAGAACAGTCCCCCAGCAGAAGAACCTGGCCAAGTGTGAAGAACTGTTTCCATACCACAGTAGCTAACACTGGTCAAGTTGAGTCACCGAGAAGCGACATCAGAGCAGGAGCAAGACCTCACAAGTGATGGGTGTTACATGTACCCACTCTGTCCTCCCTATGTTTGGATCTCTCTTCAGTGTGAGCCTAATGGGGTCAAGGGATGCCTAACAACACATAAAAACTCACCATTAGGTGGTTTTTATGTGGACCCCACATAAAGGGATCACAACCGCCTGCAATTAGCTAAAATCGATGAATTCTTGAGACGCCCTCAGATTCACCTATTCATGTATAGGTGAATCTGTGAATACTGAATAGTGAAAAGGTAATAGTGATACTTGCTGAATCTGTATTGTGATGAATTTTGTGGCTAATATCAGGTTTTCGTAAAGCTTTGACCAGCCGATAACAATTTTAACCAATTTTGATTTTTATTTGAAAGCTACAATTTAATATTTAAACTCATCTATAGTAACGCTCCTTTATGAAAAAGGCCATTCCTTGTAAAACAAGGTCTAACTAAGATTTTTTTAAATCATTAGGGACTTGACATTTTAAAGTGACTTCAGCAACTGATGTTAATGGTAAGTGCCGTTAGTGCAGTTAGCATCACTAAAACACAACAGCCTCTTTGTGCAATCTTACTTAACTTTGTTATATCCAAACTGCTGCCAACATTTCCAAATCAAGCATGACAGACAAAAGCTAAAAGCTAAAAAAAAAATTAAATATACAGCAGCAACTGTGCTCTACTCTGTTCAGCCTTCCTGTTATTTGATGAAAGTCTTGCTCTCTCTCACTCTCACTCGCAGCCTGAATGAACCTGTGGTGTGTCATCCTCTGACTTCATTTTTTAGCTAACTTTTAGTCATCTTCACTCAGTACCAACTTCCACACAGAAGAGTGATACCAGTCCCTGGTAGCACTTAGCACTAGGGTATTCCTGATCCGATATTGACATTGGAAATCATTCAGATATCAGCCAAAAAATGAATGTCGGATTATTTTAGCCTGCATCTAAAATCCACGAATAAGCACACCGATAGAAGCACTCAGACCCATTGGTTAATAATAAATGGGTCAGTTGTTCTCATACTTATTGCTGTTGACTATTGTTCTCTGAGTAATATCTTTTCTAACATTTCACATTGCAAAATAAGTAATAAAAGTATGTATGATTCGTGCTGATATTGGGGTTAATATCAGTGTCAGCCAATCATCAAAGCTGTAATATTGGTATCGGAAGTGAAAAAGCTGTATCTAGACACCTCTACGTAGCATGGCTATGTTCTTAGCATGGCTAAAAATATTATTTTTCAATTTCCTACCAACTGATCACCGGTCAGGGACAATCTCTAGTATAAATCTGGGGAATAAACACAAGTTTAATTAGAGGTAAATGCAAATCTCAAATCAGCTGATTGAAAACTGATGTGTCACAATGCACGAGATTCTTTATGAGGCTTCTGTAATTTTTTTTTTCATTGGAGCTATTACTGCCCCCCTTTGACTCATTAACATTGCACACTGAAACCATTAAATCTGATCAACCAATCAGAGGCCTACGGTATTGTCAGTGGCAGCGGCAGATCATGGCCTGGGTGCGCACCAGAGCACAGAGGGTGTCAAACGGTCCACCTGGACGGGAGCAGGCCTCTGTCCGAGTCAGCACTTCAGGTGCAGCCCTGAGGCTCAATGGTAAGTTACGGGAGAGAGTTTGCAAAGATTGATTATGCAGTAACATTTAACAGCTGTGTTAATGGTGGCACTTGCTTGAGAGATACCACCGAGGGTGGTATGTAGATGCTAGGAAGGGATACTGAATCAGTCACTCAGAGACACTCTGGAAGCAGGCATGGCTGCAGCTCTATTATTCACTTTAAACAAGGCATTCTGATACACTGACGCTTTAATTAGCGCCTCAGCTAATAACCACCCAATCATTAGGGGGACAATTGCATATGTGCAAATTATGGGCCAGGTTATAGTGTTTTACTGGTCTAATGAAGACGGATGCTTGGAGGAAAAGATGCTCCTGAACTGAAAATATAGGGACATTAATGTCCGCCCTCTTTGAGGTTATATGCAAACATCTTATATTTTTTCATAGACTTTTCATAGACTTCACAGACAGCGCAAAATCAGCCTTCAGATAATCTTGTCTGGAGGATAACCAGTGTGAGTAAATACCTTTTTGTATGAGAGCGCATCTTGGAGTAATAACCAGATTATGGAGTGTTAACAGCGCATTGAGAGACAAAAGGACGCACATGTACGGAGGCTGAGCTTTCAGCAGACAAACTGTGGGGGGATCTGACAGGAAAGGCTGCCAGACTGTGTCACACAGAACGCCATGAAGCACCTTGTTTTGTTGATGAAAACCAACTCGTGAGTTCTTATCAACAGTGGCTGTCTGGGTAGGGTGCTGAGCAGAGCCTGGCAGACATGGTGACATCATCTCTTTCTATACCTTGCCTTCCATGAACACGCCCACCCCCCCTACCTATGATGAAGCGGTGGTGGGCCGATCGGCGTGCACGCTCCCGGCTGGCTGAGGTACACAATGAGGTGGAATAAAAAAGCAAAAAAATGCAGATGTGGCTCAATCAAACAGGTAGCTCAGGGAAACGACAAGCATCCTCTCCTTCTCTTCCCTCAGCCTCCTGTCTCCTAGCAACTGGGCTCCAGCTGTGATTGTCACAAGCCAATAAATAGCCTACCTGGCACCCCATTGTGTGCAGAAGGTACAGAGGCAGGGTGGGGGGAGAGGGGGTTGAGACAGGCAGATGCACTGGTGCACACAGGCAGCCCCTTTTGTGCACAGAGTGAAAATGAGGCCCACAGGTAGGAGCCCACGAGAGAATGGAGTGTGTGTGTGTGTGTGGGGGGGGTGCTGCTTATTAGGGGCCTCTGTCCGTGGTCAATCACTGTCATTCCCGTCACGTCCTCACCGCCTCACTATACCACTGCCCGGCACGCGGACAAATTCGCTCACGTGCACAAAGGTCATTTAGGCCTGTGCGCGCGCCGGCACATAAGTCCCGTTTAGCGCACGCACGCGCCACGTCGACCGCAAATTGAAACATGCACGAGACATTTGTAGAACAAAAAAAAAAAAAAAAAAAAAAAAAAAAGAAGAAGAAGAAGAAGAAGTTTAACATCGTTTTCATGTTGGCCGCACTTACACGCGCAGAGTCACGCGCCAAAGGTGATCCATTGCTGCAGCGCCTATATGGGAATGCTGTGAAATCATGCAAAATGCACCCCCACACCGCCCCCCCCCCCGCTCCAGGACGAAGAGGTCAGTCAAGCTTTCAAAATATTACATTAAATTATAAATCATTACATCATGTTATCATCATACCCAGCAGGAATACTAAACGCAGCCTTACCAGTGTGGAGACTGAACGCCAAACTCAGGAGCAGCAGCCTCTGCATGGTTCAGCCGACCAATAAGTCCGTTATTGGCTCAGACCTCCGTGAGGACAGCATCAAAAAGCGGGAGTTATCTGACTTCTAACAGCGACTACAGAATCAGCTACAGCCTCCAGCGGCGCTGCTCCACCTCTGTCCTCCTGACTCGGCTCCGACTGGTTTGCGTTTACACCATTTTCCGCTCCTGTTTTGTCCCTCTTTCTTTCCTTGTTTCTTTTCACCTCTCTCCTCTGCTCTTCAGCGACAGTCCGTTTTCTACTTCACTCCGGAGCGACAAGCGGATCGCAATGTCGTCTCGAACTTCCTCTCAGACTTTCAAAATAAAATTCAAATGAAAGCAGTTGATTTTTAGGTGAGATTTTTTTTTTTCTTCTACAGTACAAGTACATCTCAAGAAGGCACAAAACAAAACAGCAGTTACTCCAAAAATAAGAACTCACACTAAACTAAAATCAAGGATCATGACAGTTCATTTGGATAATAATATTTACAGACATACATACTTACAGAATACTTATCAGTTTCTCTGAACGTTTGAATATTACATGAGCTGTAAAAGGTCATCGCTAAAGAAACTAGCAGCTATAAAAACATCGTAAAGCAAAGCCTATTTATTCAACAGGATGTTTCAGAGCATTTAATGCTTCTCTCTGCTAAGATTTTTTGAGATGCTAATTTTATTTCTACAGTAAATGAACGCACTGTTTAGTAGGTCGACATTTCAGTGTTAAAAACGTATATTTTTATTTTGCTGATTTAACATTCTACCTTTTTATGAGCTAAAAGCAACAATAAGAAAAATGAACAGAAACAAATGGTTAACATATATGACTGGGCTTTCAGTTTGTCTTTTGAGTTGAATTCCTGAAATAAATTACATTTCATTGATGTTGCAATATAATGAGATGTACATTTACTCATTTAATATCAAATATAATAACACTATAGTTGATGTTTCAAGTGTAAACTAAATTACCAGGCCTTATTTTGTGAGATAATAATTTAAATTCAATGACCTCACTAATATTATTTTCTAATATTTTTATATTTCCCTTTTTATTAAGCCACTAATTTATAAAAATAAATAAATATTGAAATACGACTTATCTATTTATTCATTTATTTATTACGACGAGTGAAATAAAGTTAACTCAACGTGACCACGTTCTGCTTCCTGTGTCGTATTCGTTTTTTCTGACTTGACGTCATATTCTCATTAGCGGCGCATTCCTTTCTCTCCCACACAGCTCTGCCTTGCTTTTTTCCTTACCTTCTTAAAATAATGTGGAGACACTTTTAAGAAATGTTAACGAATAAATAATGTACACGTTCATAAACTATATGTTTGCTTTGATATGACACGATTCAGTGTCCAGTGTAACCTTTGGGCATGACATCATTGTGGATTGACATCAAGCTGATTAAAATACATATAAATGCACTGCTGTAGGTGAACTGAAGTTCGAGTTCAACGGCAGTAACAGACAAATAAACAGAAAATGTACCTGTCCCGTTCAAACTGACGTGGACTACTGAGTACAATGACGTCAATGTGATGAAACGGCGCGAGCACATGACGGATAAACAGGCCTTGTCCTCATTCCTGTCATATAATGCAGGCTGTCCTGATGGAGTCCCCTGAAAGAGGAGCTGTGACAGCTCAGCGGGTCTCCGCGATGAGACGCTCTCTCCCGGACGCTGATGCTGGAGCTCCCCCTAGCGTCGCTGCTCCCTTTCCGAAGCAATGTCAAATCCTCTCCCGGAACGACCACAGGAGGAGGACATCCACAGTCTCTGCATACCCATGGAGACATGAAGAGCTTTGAGAACAGATGCGACCTGTGTGAACCTGTTTAAAGCTTGAGCCTTTCAAGCTTTCAGATATGGAGTAAAAACATCAGACTAATTTATGTCATGGCTACAATTTATTAGAAATACATTATTTCTGACAGCAGGGAGGGATGTTGTGTTTTTCTAGCAGATCACAAAATTTTGCCAGCTTAATAAAACAGATAGCTAGCCAGACCTAAGTTCCTTACAAACTATCAAACTATCAGTAAGCTTGTGTATATGTGTGCTTTTTTTTGTTTGTTTTTTTTTTTTGGGGGGGGGGTTCAGAAAGGAGAAATATGAGAAGAAATAGACTGAAACAGCTCATTGCAGAAAAAAAAAATAAGTGTGTTTTGTGCGTTTAATTATCCCCAGTTATACTTACATCACTTTGACTGAAGATCAAACACCAATAAAAGTATCACTAAAATGTGCTTATTTTTCAGGGAATAGATGTAACGGAAAAATAAACGCAGACCTGCCGTGTTGGCATACAGAGTGACCCATCTCTGCCGGGACTCGAACCCGGAGCCTCTGGATTAGAAGTCCAGCGCGCTATTCCATTGCGCCACAGAGACTGCGCCAGCCGAGCAGCCATCTAACATAAGCTAGATTCATAGCATTCTCAACGATTCCTGCATCCCTGCAGCATCAGGACCATTCTTAGCCGACATATTGGTAGTGCTCGTGTTGACCACTAGAGGGAGCTGTTACAATAAATTTCAGTGATCAAGCTACCCAATGTGCAACAGGAAGTTAATCATTCGAGTCAAGAAAGTAAAATTCTCAATATGCCTAATGGAGGTGAATATTTTATTTTGAAGGTCACTCAAAAAGAAGCTTTTTATTGTAATTGCTGAATTCATCTTCATTTGAAAACCTCAGCCACAAAGGAGGATTTCGGAGCATTGTGTTGTATTTATCTATAGGAATTTCAGTGGTTTTCAGTCCAAAAATCGGAGAGAAATATGTAAACACAAGCTTAATGAAAGCAAAGCAACAAGTGCGTAATCTTCATCAGAGCAGTAGTGAAAAGGTCAAATATTTTGTAAACCAGTATCGTTTTTTTAGGTGGAATTTGACTCGCTGTGTTCACGGACGTTGGCAGTCTGACAGTCTAACAGAAAGGAGGTGCTGATTACTCCCGCATTGCATCAGAACCTTCCTTACCTATAGTATTATTTGCATTGGATAGTCTGTTCCTAGCAGGGAAGTACAGTTGCAACTGTATCTGAAGGTACACCAGGTCTATAAACTCCTGGAAGAGTACATACACTCATCATGGGCGTTAATTTTGGGCCTCTTAATGATTTATTTGAACTGAAGAGTGGGGTGTATGGAGGACCGAAACTGACATAATTAAAAATAAAAGCAGAAATATATATTTTTTCTTTTTCTTTGCACTTGTTTTCATCAAGAAATGTACACATTTTCTTTTTCTTTATACATGTGGTTTTCATCAAGAAATATAAATACATGTTTTTCTTTTTCCTTACACGTGTTTTCATCAAGAAATATATATATGTTTTGCCTTTTCCTTATACAAGCGTTTGTTCTTTTTACATTTCCTCGTCTCCTCTTTTCACTTTACCGTATGCATTTCTGCCTCATTAGGCAAATGAGAAGGGCTGCCTTCTTGGTCCAGCTCCTCTGCTATTGGTCAGCTGAAAACTTACCGCCTTACAACTTGTCCAGTCTATTTGCAGCTTCCCTTAACAACTCCGACATAGCAGTCTATGTCTTTGCGATCCCTCCATAACTATACTTCAATTGCAAAACTGAAGCCAATGGCGTAGGCATGCACAATTCGGCTGCACATGGGTCCTGCTCCTTCCTGTTTATTGACCAAGAAAAATTTGTAGCAGCCCATATGGACAAGCCCAAGGCTTTCTGGGGAAAAGTGTCATGGTCATACAAGACAGTCTGAGATACATGATTACAATAACAAGAAGTACAGGTACATCTAAAAAAAAAAAATTGGAATATTGCGTAAAAGTGCTATATTTCTTGCCAGTCATCTCAGAAAGTGAAACAGTCATTTTATAGAGATTCCTTACACATAGAGTAAAATATTTCAAGCTTTTATTATTTTTTTCAGTTTTAATGATTATTGCTAACAGGTAAAGAAAACCCAAAATTCAGTGTCTCAGAAAATTAGAATATCACATCCTCCCTTGTGAAGGGTGTTGATGAAAGTCTTCTGGACATCTGTCCAGTCAACTGCCTTCCCACATGATTGTGTAGGCAGCTGACCCAGACTGAGAGACCGTTTATTCAGGAAAACAGTTGACTAGGGTGGGACACCATGAGTTTCCAATAATGAACTTTTTCACTGTATTCTACTTTTCTGAGACACTGAATTTTGAGTTTTCATTATCTGTAAGCAACAATCATCAAAATTACAAGAAACAAAAGGCTTGAAATATATCACACTGAGTTCCACTTTCTGAGATGACTGGCAAGAATTATTGCACTTTTATGCAATACAGTATTTACATTTTTTTGAGATCTACTTGTATGTTAGGAGTAGACGCCTTCCAGCCTAAGAACACCCAACTAACTGGCACCCATGGTGGTGGTAGCGTCATGCTGTGGTGCTGTTTTGCTGCCAGTGTACTGTTGCATTGTACAAGGTGGATGTAAAAACTAAAAAAGATGACTAATTCCAAACTCTTTGACACAGTTTGGTGTTCCAACAGGACAATGGCCCCAAAGCAATATCATCAAGACTGATATGTTGGAAAGAGGAGTAAAGGTTCTTGAATGGTCTTCACAAAGTCTCGACTTCAACCCTATGTGGACTAGCCCTAACAGCTGGTAAATGGCAACAAAGCTGCAACTTGCTAAAGGACATTTAGCCAAATATTAGCTCGGGGTACAGTAGATATGCACATATTTGGGTATGTAGGCATAAACTGACTATTAGTCAATGAGAGAAAATCCACAGAAAATTAAAACATGAGCACCCAGTTCTTGCTTTTGAAATTGTTTAAGTTAGGACTGAAACAATTAATTGGATTAATCATGATGAATCAATTACTGAAATAATCATCAACTAATTTAGTAATCAATTAATCGTTAACTGGAGTACAAAGACACAAAAAAGGCCATTTGCTGAAAAAAACAACATACTCAGAACAACAATTAAGCCAAATCTTACATTTAAGATGAAAAAAACCTTGGTTTGTAAATATGTTCTACCCAGAACTCCTCAAGTGGCATGGTAAAGTAATGCTATATTATTGCATTTTAGGCAATAAAATATTTAATTTCTTACTTAAAAAAGGAATTGAATTATTTGTTTAGTTGCATCTTTTAATGTATTTCTAATATCGCATAAGAATGCTTTACGTGGTTAAACAAAAAATCTTTGGAATGTGCCAATTTTTTTATCCGATTAATCATCAGAATAATCGATAGAATAATTGATTACTAAAATAATTGTTAGTTGCAAAGTCTAAAATTAGTCTGGTTGGAAAAACTTCTGACCACAAAGGAGCCAACTTGAAAAAATATACACCCTTAAATCTTCCAGGTTTATA
The DNA here is from genome assembly GCA_014839685.1 of Anableps anableps. Classification (NCBI taxonomy): domain Eukaryota; kingdom Metazoa; phylum Chordata; class Actinopteri; order Cyprinodontiformes; family Anablepidae; genus Anableps; species Anableps anableps. The sequence continues at coordinate 4,021,375 of CM026085.1, read as the reverse complement.
GTAGTCCAAACCCAGAAAGCCATCTCGTACATGTGTTTTGAAAGGCCTCAAAGTGTGTTACACCTCTAGGAACAGTGCCTCCAGAAAACTAACATTGTAAAGCTAAAATATTCAGGTCTAACTTTCAGGAAGTACAGATTAAAAGCCAGAGTATCCCTTAGAGCCCCTTCAGAGTAAAGCACTCTAGTCAGGTGAGAATAAAAGAACTTGTGTGCCTTTCAAGAAAAAAAAACTACATGTGGCGCAAACTAAAAACTACTATACCATATCAACAGTGAAGCATGAGGGTGATACCATCATAGTTTGAAAATGCCTACATTAGCATGTAATACTAATGTGACCAAAATCAAAGGTTAGTTCTTTTTGAAAACTTGCTAGAGTAGAATAAAACATTAAATATGACCCTAGGCATACTGCTAAATTTAAAACTCAAACAGCTCAAGGTCTAGGTCTTGGCTTTGATCACACCCTTCTATAAAATGTGCCTACATCATTCTAAAACACACTAAAGTCAACCCACAGATTCTCAAAGACTGCTGCACACAAACATCACCAGTTCAGTCTTAATGGACTACGGCTGTTCTATTGTGCGGAATGGGAACCAATGAAGCAGTCTTATGTGGACAGCTTCTAGGAACATATCCCAACTAACTCAAGATATACAATAGCTTTCAACAGGGCTCCCCAAATCAACATTTATTTTTGTCTTCCTTTTAATTTACTATATTTTCATTTGGTGTTCTGAAAAAAACAAGCAGCAATTCCAAAGGAAGTTTTCAAGGCATTTTCCATGAAGTTATGGTACTTTTAGTGGAGTCATTTCTCTCAGAAATTACATATTTTTTCCTAGTTTCTTCCTGGAAAGTCCCTTGAACATCAGAATACATAGTAGACTTTTAGGGTACTTCCTTAATTTTTAAACATTCAACAGTTTCTAACATGCTCTGTTTTTATTTTCTAATATTTTCCCTTGTGAAGAATAGAAGTGGTTCAGGGGTTGGTTTTGCCTTCGGGTGAGACCAACACTTACATACTGAAGTCTTGATCTACCTTGAAGCAGTTCTCTTCAGACCAAAGAGTTAATGTAGTCATGCTACAACTTGCAGAAGTGAAATTGCTAAATAGTTTCAGCGGAAATTTTGTGGTGGAACTTTTTTTCTTGATAATTTTCCGATAAAACAGAACACAGTGAAAGGCTGGTGTGGACGATGTCTAAGTGGAGTTGTATCGTGTGTCTTTCGAGGTTATATGATGTTTAGAGAAGTGGCAGAACCTGAACACGCAAGTTAACATTTACACATAGGAACAACATTGTTGGTTCCCTTCAGTTAATGACTGAATAATAATAATAATAATAATAATAATAATAATAAGAAGAATAAGAATAAATACAAAGTGTGTACCACACTCAACATGGCCCACAGGAAGCGAAGAAGAGAGATGTCCCAAGATATTAGAAAGAAAATTATAGACAAGCATGTTAAAGGTAAAGGCTATAAGACCATCTCAAGCAGCTTAATGCTTCTTGTGATGACAGCTGCACAAATAATTGTGATGTTTAAGGTCCATGGGAGGAAAATTGATGAGAAATTGAAAGGAAGGGGAAGCATAATACGAATGGTAACCAGAGTCCAGAACAACCACCATCTGTCATTGTTTGAGCCGAAGTGGACTTCATCGGAGACAACTTTGTTAAAAGCAAAGGATAAAAAAAGCAAGACTGGAATATACCACGAAGCATATTGACAAGCCACAAAGCTTCTGTGAGAATGTCCTTTGGACAGATGAGAGAAAACTGGAGCTTTTTGGCGAGGCATCTCAGCTCTATGTTCACAGACCCAAAATGTGGCATACCAAGAAAAGAACACTGTCCCTACTGTGACGCATGGATGAGGCTCGGTTATGTTTTAGGGCTGTTTTTCTGCATCTGCCACTAGATGTCTTGAATCTGTGCAGGTTATGATAAAATCTTGAGATCATCAAGGCATTCTAGAGAGAAATGTGCTGCCTTGAGTCAGAAAGCTTGGTCTCAGTCGCAAGGTCATGGGTCACACAGCTAAAAATACCCACGAATGGGTAAGAGCAAAACATTGGACTATTCTGAACTGGCCCTCTATGAGCCCTGATCCAAACACTACTGAACATCTGTGAAAGTAGCTGAAACATGCCTGGAGAAGGCACCCTTCAAACCTGAGACAACTGGAGAAGTTTGTCCAAGTTTTGGGTACCATCATTTTTCCCCAGGCCTGTTTCATTTGTTTGTTTGTTTGTTTTTTTTTAAAATAAAACTGTTGAAAAAAAGCAATGTCTGATTTTCATTGGTTAGTTTTCAGATAATTTTTTTTCTTCTGTATTTGTTTTATCCGTTTCAAGCTATTTCAGTGACCACTGTGGGCTTTCTGGTCATTAACAGAGGGGTACCAACCCCTTTTGTCATTTTATGTTAGATTTCTAATCCAGTCTGTTCAACTGTGGTAAATTTTCCTTAAATTTTTTTTTTTTTTTTTAGCAAGAGTTGCAAGCAAGAATCAGTTATAAAATGAGACATCAGATGCCAAACTATCCAGCAAATTGAGACACCAAATGCTAAGCTGGCCAATAAAATGATACACAAGATTCTAAGTTATCCAAATACAGCCTTACACAAAACACACTTTTTTACATTTAAAGAAAAAAATTTATTCAATCTTTTTTTTTTTGAAGGATTAAAAAAAAAAAAAAAAAAAAAAAAAAAAAAAAAATTCACATTCTTATTAAGATGTGGATACATAGATTCTTTAAAGATGGCATGTAACATGGTAAAATGGAGCTAGCAGCTACTTATTTAGCTTAGCTAAAAAGAAAGAAGCTGGAAAGGAGACAAAAAAAGGAACTGTGCAAAAAAAAAATCTAAACTTAGCCCACTGACATTGAGTGGGGAACTTTTGAATACAATGTTGGGTGTGTGTGTGTGTGAGTGGGGTGCAAACATTACCTTACTGTGTACAATGATGTTAACCCTGTCCATTAACTGCCAAGCCACAGTAGCTGCCACCTCTAGATGCATATTCAGACTACAGCTTTCACAATGGGAGCCATGTTTCTTCACAGTACTCCAAAAAACTAATACAATTGTTCCCCTGTGAGATAAACTTGATCATAAAAGGTATAGAAATACATATAAGGATTTACTTTAAAACTAATACATCAGAAGTTCTTCTATATGCAAAAATACAAGTTCCAGTAGCGAAAGAACCCAAATGAGTTTTAAAGCATTTACAAACAGCTCCACTGATCAATCACACAAAGCATGTCATCAACATAAATTGAAAATATCTCCAAACTGGAAAGCTGCCTTGACAGAAAAACAAGGAGTAACAGTTTCAGAGGGTGGGGTTTTTGGTCCATGGTGGAAACTTTTGGAAGACTTAATGCTAGTAAAAACAATACCTTCTCTGAACATCTTCAATATAGTGCCACAAAATTTCTGATTTTGTTCCAGAGAAAATAAATGTGATGAATACTTTTCAAAAATGGTGATTCAATCATTATATTTACATTTGGTAAAGGTAGTAGCTGAAAAATTAAGTGCTACATAAGAAATCTAAGTATTTGGTAGCATGCCAGTTACTGGCATGCTACCAAATGGAGAGCCTTTCAGTTTTTGGTTCTCAGTTCTGCATAGAGGTGGTGAGGTAACTGCTAACTTACTGAAGCACTTTGGTTAGGAAAAGCAGAACTACTTACTTGCCCAAACTATGATAGCTTTACCAATGAGGTGAGCTAGCAATAATTTTCTTTGGCAGTACTAATACATCAAATTAATATCTAGTTTTTTTTCTTTTCAAAGTGTTTCATCAGAACTTCTCTCACCTTTCCCTTTTACTCTCTACACCTGTGATTTCAGCCACTGTACAGACAAATGCCATCTACAGAAGTATTCTCATGACTCTGAGGTAGTTGGACTCATCAGTGGTGGTGATGCGAGAGAATATAGGATTGTGGTGGGCACATTTGTTACATGGAGCATGAAAACCCACTTAGAACCCAGTAAGGTAAAAACTAAAGTGCTGGTTGTGGACTTGAGAAGAACCAAGTGCTCCGTGACCCCTGATAACATTCAATGGGTCACGGTGGAAAGGGTGGAGGAGTGTGAGTACTTGAGGGTGTAATTAGACAGTAAACTGGACTTGGTTAAAAAATGCAAATATGGTCTAAAAGAAGGGTACTGGAGAAGAGAACGTTGTCCAAAGTTAGGACAACGTTAAACTCTTTTTTATATCCTCTGTCATTTAAAGTTATAGGAGCTTGTTCAGCAGCAGACTCAGACTGCCACAATGTAAAACAAAATGACACAGAAAATCATTCCTGCCCTTCGCAGTGAAACCACCACTTAATCGCGGTTCATTATTCACTTATTCACCTTCTTATTATTTGCGAAAAACTTGCCTATTCGCGGATCTTTTTGTAGAGCATATATAAAATATTCTTAAAGGTGTCATGACAACAAACTTCATTTTTCTGTGGTTTCGGGGGTATAATATGATCTGTTGTGCACTGATGAGGCCGTGTGACTGTCAAGACCCCTGCTCATAGACGGTCAGCTTTGTTTCTTTGCTCAAAAGCGGACGAATCAGAGAATCAGAGAGAGATTTCTATGTAATTCATATTCTCCAATTAGAGCACACCATCAAGCAAACAGTCCTCCCCTTCCCTCCTCTCCCCAGGTGATACAATTTGAGGGCTAAGTCGTGCTAGCATGTCTGGCTGCTCCACTTGGGAAGACGATGGCTACTAAAAAGTGGAGCTGTTAGTCAGAGGGAGCTCCAAAATGACTGGAAGTTTCCACTTGCTCTCTAAGGATGAGAGAACCAAAGAGTGGCTGAAGTTCATGAATGGGGAAGTAGCACACAATTGTAACCTCAATTTGAGACGATGTTCAGAGCATTTAACTGAAGAGTTCCCCAAATATGGTTGTAGCCAGTCAGAGTGAAGTCAACCAGGCAGAGCCCCATGTCATCACCGTACCCAACCCTTTACTGAGGAGGGAAATCTGGCCTGCCAAAACAACCCCCTGCAAAAAGGTGACATTATTCCTTAAATGAAATTCTTTGAAGAACTGACATATGCAGCAAAATCAACTACATGAAATAGTTCACACAGTGATGTCACCACACCTTTAAGAAAATGCAGCTTGGGAAGCTGAAATACCAAGGTGCAATGCTACTTGACAGGCTATTGGCTGCCGTTTGTGAATCAACCAAATGAGTAAATATTAGCTTCACTGGTAGTGCTAAGACAGCTTCCACTGCATTATAATGCACATTAAGACATATTTGCTGTTTGAACAATTAAAATAGGCAGTTACAGGCATTTTTAGACGGGGTCTCAAGCATTTGCGGATTCACAAATTACCTTAATGGGAATATACTTTTTTTTTTAAATCTGTAAAACACCTCTTACTGTTTTATATCTGCTAACTTTTAATCAGGAGTCTGGTTCTGTTACCTGTAGAATTTCACCATGGTGATTAATGACAGATTTCTGAATTTGTAGATTCTTGTCACAACTGGCCTCAAACCGAATCGGGTCCTAATGCAGCCAAGGAGGCATGTGTATTGCCCTAATGTTGGTTCACACACCTCTCTCACATTCTAGCAATTGTACTCAAAGCTCTCTGCTGCCAAATAGTGTTCGGAGTCACATGAAATTATGTCTACAGTAGTTTTGCAAGATTTATTGTATATGATATACAAATTAATAATCTTTAGGTAATTTAGCAGCTTCTTGACATTAATATATTATTGCCACTTGTTGTAAGCAACTGTCAAGAAATTCAAGCAGTAAGGGTTTAGCATTTCACATCTGTTTTTGGCAAATGCTTCTCTTCCCATTTATATGTGGAAATTAAAAGGAAAACTCTTCACACAAATATGGTATACAGTACTATGTGTGCTTCTGGTTTCATGTCTGAACTAGAAATACATATTTATGTCTTCATATAGGATAGGTACTTTTTGCACGGCAGCCATACTGGAGGCTGAACTGGAGCTGCTTGAAGACTTCGGGGAATATTGTTGCATTCTGGTCTGGGAACTCTAAAAATCCTTTTTACAAATATTTATGATGTGCTTCATTTGTACATGGACACTAGAAAGTTGGTATCAGTTGAAATTAAATTAGCAGTATAATATTAGAAATTATAAAACAAAACACCACATGAGACCTCAAGAATTAACTTTAAAAGGTTAAAGTTAATTGTTTAACTTTAACCATTGTTGCGAATGTTCAGTGAATGGAGCTCTGTTTTTTCAGTCTGTATCTTATGGGACGGTTGCTGAGTAGGAACAGCTGCATGTGTTTGAAGGATCTTCCAGAAAAGGTCTCTGACTCATAGATCAGCAACAATTTTGTGCAAAACAATTGAGTCTTAGGCATTTCCATGAAAAGAAGCAGCTGCTGTGTAAATCTGTTCAGAAAGAACAGCTGATTTTCATCTGCTGTATTAATATTGTAAGGTTTGGCCTCTTAATCTACAGGTTCCTGGGATCACCTGTGCAAAGTTTTGTGAAAAATGAACTGAGAATATGATTTCTCTGTTTTTAGGAAGTGAACGCTGACAACGGAGATGTGTCAACAGTCTGGTTTGTTGGTTTGTACACCTCTCACCACCATGACTGTACAGTTCTCTTCTTCCTCTGCCGGGATGTACAGCTTGTGAAAAAAATTCTGAGAGAAGGAAGAGGCACCCGAAAGAAGAAAGTGTTAGTCCAAATATACCCTAATATATCCTTCCTGAAATAGTGGTGTTATCAGCAATGGTGTCCCAAATACACAGAATAAAGCTAGAATTAGTAACAACTCCCACCCTAGTGTAATACCTCCCCCACCCCTTCTTACCTCATTGTTGTTTTCGATTACATCTTTGATGAAGTTTGGCGGTACTGGTATTTTGGGGAAAATATAATCCTTGTTCCTGTACAAAAAGAACTTTGTTTCAAAGGGAAGAATTGAGCCAACCATGCCCAAGTATCACACTTCTTCAACCTTTCCACATTATACTCACAAACCTCATTGCATTTCACTGGGATTTTATGTGATAGACCAACATATAGGTTAAAAACTGAAAAGTATGGTGTGCATTTGTGTTTCGCCTGCTTCACCTTGATTCCACTAAAAATAAAATCCAGCCTAACTAATAGCCTTCGGGAAGTTGCGTGTAAGTTAATCTTATTATGTGTGCTCTTACACTGCAGTTTTACAGGCACCTGGATGTGCACAGGTGCTCCCTCAACATAAAAGTATGAATAGAAAAAAATAAATCATAAAAATGAATTACAATAGTTCCAGATGAATTTTTGTGCTTCAAAATCAAGGAACTGCCTTCAGAACTTTACTTGTCATCTGAATGTGAACTTGGGAACAACCTGTAGCCAACTTGGCTTGTCATTATTTGCAATGCAGCCTTGTTGCTACTCTCCTTGTCCAGCCCTGAATAAAGCCACCATTAGCTAATACTGTGCATTATGGGAGATGTAGTGTAAGCACTTCAGATTCGTTGCAAGACTGACTGCTACTGGAGATCCTTCCTGGCCAGAGAATCACCATCCACAATGAGTCTTTGAAGATACTTGGATGATATGAGTTCCAATATTTAATCTTCCTTCGGAAGAAATAAAGTATTTTTGAACTGAATTAAACTGAATTGAAATTTTCTGCTCACAAACACTCCCCATCCAACATGAAGAATAAGCCAAAATATCCAGGTCTAGATGTTCAAGACACCCTAAAACACTTACATCTGTAATGTCAGTTAAAAAAAAAGGGTTCTACAAAGTTTTAATTCAGGGGAACAAACTCAACATACCTGTGGGAAATGTTTTCAGGCATATTTCATCTTCCTGTCACACAAAATCCCACTGACATACAATGAAGTTGATGGTTGCTATGTGACAAGTTTAAGTGTGTGATTAGTTTTGCAAAGCACTGTAGATGCCTTACCTTTTAAGACACATAATGGAGACAACCATCAGAGTAATTATCAGGGCTATAACAATGTACACCACGAACAAACGATCCTGAGGATCTGGAAATAAATGCCTCAGAAACATTAGTCAGCAAACAAAATAATGTAATATTTGATGATTACTGGCAAAATTTGAATACATTTGCTTAACTATAAGGTTAGAGCAGAGAGGCATGGTACTATCCTCATGATTTGATGATTTGGCTGTATACTTGATCAATGTTCTTTATGATGTGAAATGTGCTCTACAAATAAACTTGACTTGACTATCCTCTTTAAAATAATAATCAAAAAACACAGAAAATAAAAAAAGAAATATAACTGTACCAAAACACTGCTTATCACTTGGTGGCGAGTTGCCAGACTCGCTGTTGGCTTCAATCCATATGCAGTACGAACAGTTAAAGACCCGCTGCAGCACAAAGGACGTTTGTTCTTCTACATATACTGTGTTCTGAGAAAAGTAGAGACATAAATGTCACTTTGACCCAACAGCAGCATCACATAAAATCCCTGGGGGATCCAAAGTTCTTACAAAAGATGATCATATTAAGCTCATATCCAAGCATATACCAGGTTTGATTTAATCACAGTGGTTCAACTACTTGAAGATGTACAATATTTGTGGAGATATTTGGTAAACCTAATCTAGATTCATTCCACAGAATTTTAGGTCAACTGGTGAATCAAAAGTATAACTGAAAACATGGAATGCAAAGGAAGGAATTTCAGGTGTTTTTAAGGGAAAGTTTATTGTATGTAGAAAACTGAAGCAAACGACCCTAGAAACACTAAAAGAAGAAAACTTTACGACAAAGGTCCCCAACCATGAGGCCTACCAGACCTTTTGTTTATTGGTACCAGGCCAGGCACCAGTCAGTGAATGTGTTGTAATTCTGGGAGTACTGACAAGCAGAGTGTGTGAGTCACTGTGGGCCAAATGTATTTTGTACCTACATTTTGCAACTGCAAATCTTGTCTTTAAAAAAATTGCAGAATGTGTCTATCTGCATCAGCTCCCTTTGCTAGAGGATCAACTGGTACCATTCCTGAACTGCGGCTGGGGGCCACAGAAGATTATTCCAAGGGCCGTATTGGACCCAGATGCAGTTTTGACACCCCTGGTGTAAGTGTGCTTATTGTGTGTGCTTGAGAAGTGGAAAGATATGGATTGAAGGTTAGAGTCACAAAAAAAAAATAAATCAGTAAAACAAGAGAATTTATATTTTTTACAAATGTACATTCAACATAAAATGATTAAGACAGAATTAAGAAAAAGCTTGTCTGAAAAAAACTCAGCATTTTATTAGCTTTCAATACAATGGAATGAGGAAAGAGGAACTATTAACAGTCTGGTAAGATGACCTGAAGGTCGGAATTTACGTGGAAGTCTTTAACAGATACAAAAACTAATTCTTCCACTGAATACTGACTGAAGGTTTCCAGGAGTTTCTTTCCCAGAAAAGAAACAAGTTGCTCAACCACTTCTCTATCTAGAGAATCTCTGAGAAGTTAGTTTTAGACCAGCAGGTTTAAAACTGAGATGGATCTAAAGCGAAACTGCTATACCACAACAGAGTGTCTTCAGTCAGAGGCTTCATCAGAACCATTTATTACAGACTGCTGCAGGAGATCCTTCCTGCCCACAGGCATAGGCATCTGCAACAACTCTGATAGTCTGAATTATAACAACATTTCATTTCCTCTTGGGATTAATAAAGTATTTTTCAGTTGAACAAAACAACAGCATGATTAAAAGAAGCTTGACAAAGAGCAAGTATGAAGGAGTCAATCATGTAGAATGCTAATAAAAACAAGAGGCTCAGCGTCAGTAGCACTTCAAGATGGCATCCAATTTTTGAAAGTATCAGAAATATCTCGCAAAGTTGCGAGAACAATGATTTTATGAGAGCATGAATTGATTGAGGCTTTGTACCCTTATATATCTATTAGAGTATTCACACCCCTTCAGCTTTTCCAAATTCCATCACATTACAATATTTTCATACAAAATTACAACCACAAACATTAATATATTTCATTGGAATTTTACATGAAAGAGTGGTATACAGTTGTGAAGTAGAAAAAAAAAATTATACAGGATTCACAACATTTTTTACAAATAAAAAAACTGAAAAGTGTGGTGTGCAAAAGTATTCAGCTCAATACTTTGTGGAACCACCTTTTGCTGCAATTCCAGCTGCAAGTCTTTCAGGGCATGTCTCAACCAGCTTTGCTCATCTAGTGACTGGAATTTTTGCTCATTCTTCTTTGCAAAACAGCTGAAGCTCAGTCAGAATAGATGGAGAGCGTTTGTGAACAGCAGTTTTCAGATCTTGCCACAGATTCTCCATTGGGTTTAGGTCTGGACTTTGTCTGGGCCATTCTAACACATGAGTATGTTTTGTTGTAAACCATTCCATTGCAGCCCTGGCTTTATGTTTAGGGTGGTCGTCCTGCTGGAAGGTGAAGCTCCGCCCCAGTCGCAAGTCTTTTCCAGACTCCAACAGGTTTTCTTCCAAGATTGCCCTGGATTTGGCTCCATCCATCTTCCATCAACTCTAACCATCTTCCTTGTCCCTACCCCCAGAGCATGATGCTGCCACCACCAGATTTGACAGTGGGGATGGTGTGTTCAGAGTGATGTGCAGTGTTAGTTCTCCACCACACATAGCGTTTTGCATTTTGGCCAAAAAGTTCCATTTTGGTCTCGTCTGACCAAAGCACCTTCTTCCACATGTTTGCTGAGTCCCCAACATGGCTTCTGGCAAACTGCAAACGGGACGTCTTCTGGTTTTCTTTTAACAATGGCTTTCTTCTCGCCACTCTTCCATAAAGATCACATTTGTGCAGTGTATGACTAATAGTTGTCCTGTGGACAGATTCCCCCACCTGAGCCACGGCTCTCTGCATTTGGTCCAGAGTCACCATGGGTCTCTTGGCTGCATCTCTGATCAGTGCTCTCCTTGTTGGGCCTGGAAGTTTAGGTAGACGGCCTCGTCTTGGTAGGTTTACAGTTGAGCTGTACAGTTGAGCCATTTCCAGATGATGGGTTGAACAGCGCTCCCTGAGATGTTCAAAGCTTGGAAATCTTTTTATAGCCTAAGCCGGCTTTAAACTTCTCCACAACTTTCTCCCTGACCTGTCTGCTGTGTTCCTTGGACTTCCTGATGCTGTTTGCTCCCCAGTATTCTCCTAACCAACCTCTGAGGCGTCACAGAGCAGCTGGATTTGGACTGAGATCAGATTACACACAGGTGGACTCTGCTTAGTCATTAGCAATCATCAGGCAACATCTGAAGGCAACTGGTTGCACTCAGAGAAAAGGGGGCTGAATACTTTTGCACACCACAATTTTCAGTTTTTTATTTGTAAAAAGTATTTTGAATCATGTATAATGTTCTTCTTACTTCACAATTGAATATCACTTTGTGTGGTCTCTCGCATTAAATTCCAATGTAATATATTGATGTCTGTAGCTGTAATGTGACAAAATATGGAAAAGTTCAAGGGGTATGAATACTTTTGCAAGCTACTGTATCTCATAAAATCCCTATAGAAATTTGTGGTTGCAACATGACAACATGTGACAATGTTTAAGGGGTATTCTTACTCCACTGTATGCCTTGTTGTTTGATACAGTTTCAGGTTACATTATGAACAAAGCAATCCTGAGGTTTGTCCTGCATCGCTGCCTAATGGGTCAAAACCAGTTATAAAGCTGGTTTTCCTGAGATCTTGCCAGACTTAAAAAGTTTTTAATTTATGGATTGTTGATATTGAGAAACCCAAGTTATTTACAATTCATATAAGTACAAACAGCTGACAGATTTTTTTTTTTTAAATTTGATCAACAAACAAGCCATAACGCCTTTGACTCTTGAATAGAATGTCAGTATATACAGGCATAACTGTTTAGTTTCTTACCTGTTTGTTACATTCAGTGTAAGTTATTTGATATGCCCATGAGTCTTGTCTTAGAATATCTGGAGGAATCCAGTTGATACTGAACTGGTCTTTACTTTCTTTGACTGTCCAAGTAGGGGCAGGTGGTTTTACTTCGCAGACGAAAAAAAAAACAAACAAAAAAAAAAAAAAACACATGAAAGGGATAATTACTCACATAGAAATGCTTTTTAGATTTTTCACTAAATCACAAAAAAACACACATTCTGACACTATTATAATATCATAACTGCCAAAACAGAGGGAACACAATGGATAGCTACAACAATAGACTGAAGGGAAAACAGACAATGTGAACAGTTTCCTCTGTAAGACTTTAAATGTTAATACAAGAACAACTAGTTTTGCTGACCCTTTAAGCGGTTCTGACTGAAGGAGTTCCAAACAACTGTGTTGTTCAGTGTTGCATTAAAGAACATTCCAATGCTCATCTGTGAACTTGCCGGCAAATTACACCCAGACTTCACATCATCAGTGTAATTGTACGATGAGCATTCTTGTAACTTAGCTGGGGGACCATCGACGAAATTAGTCCTCAACCTTGAAAGGAAAAAGAGAAAAAAATATTGATTTCTTTCATGGTTTAAAGAATGCCTTCAAAAAAAGCACTAAGGGGAAAAAAACTACATAAACACAGTTTTGTCTAGATTTTGATGTAGATCTATAGCTAAATACAAACAAAGAAGATAAGTTCAGCAACGTCTGAAGGCTAGGTCTGGCAAATGTGCTTTAGCAAATTCTTTTACTGTGAGTCAGTCCTGTATCTATCTACAAATGTCTTCCTGGTCTGTCTGTGCTGACTTTACAGGGACCTAGAGGGAAGCAGTTCTGTCTCAAGACACATAAAACTTATGATCGAGTAGAGTGACCATCTTGATTTTAGTGAAACATTTATATCTTGAGTAAAATTTATTTATCAGTTTGATGCGCTCAATTTGAGGTAAGGTAAGTCCACTCCACTCGCTCTGTATCATTCAGTAGAGCAGGGATGTCCTCTTTTTCCTGACATTTTTGCCATCACACTGGCGCTTTTCAGCAGGAAGATAAGACATCAGATTTTGGGACTTCCCCAGTAGGGAACATTGAGATGAGAAACAGTTTATATGCTGATAATGTAATGTTCTATCCAAAAAATAGAAATCAAAGCAGCATCATTGTAAAATCTTAGAACTTCTTTTTGAAAGCAAGATATATATTTAAAGCTGCAGTATGTAACTTTTATGAAAAATGTTTTTTAGACATTTGTTGAAATTATCATTATGTCGTGACAGTATAACATCAGACAGATAATCCATGAAAAAAAACAAGCTCCTCTACCTTCTCCCAGTGCTCCCAGTACTAACTGCAGAAATACACCACTCAGTCAGAAACAACCACTCAGAGTCAGGAGGAGGGTCTTAGCACTGTCAGTCATCCTCCTCTCACACACTCCCCCTTCCTCTCTGCTACGCTACCACAACACAGCCTGCCACTAATGCTACGGTTAGCTAGCATGGCCACCAATGACGGCAGGTAAACGGTTTTCCTGGAACAGTAAGTTGTTTTTTTCACCATTAGCACATTTAGCTGCGGTACACAAGGGGTGATTGACAGCGCTAAGACCTTCCTGGCTCTGATTGGTAGTTTTAGGTTGGGAGGGGTGCAAAGATACATACTGCAGCTATAAGTGGACATAAAGGGAAATTATCCCTCTTTCTGATACTGTTTTTTGGAATGCCTTCCTTCTACAATGGGAAAAGATGATTTTACCAAAATTCATTTAACTGAAAAATTAGGTTTTTTTTTAAATTAAACTATGCAGAATTTAATTCAAAACAGAATATTTCATTATGGAAAATATTACCCATGTCTATGACAAGTAGTATAAATAATATAAATAAGCATGGTCTCTTTAACCAGGTTTCCTTATCTCTTTCAAAATCTACCATTTTTTCTCAGTAGTGTTCTTTCAGGAATTGGACTTGGCTTGTATGTTTAGGCAAGAGGGGATCCTAAATGGTCCTCCACAACCTCCTTGTGGTTACCGGTGGATATGATTTTTATTTGTCCCCAACAGCATTGTTGTTTTCTAAAATGGAAAAAAAAAACAAAAAACAAAAAACAAAAACAAAACAGCCTTCTTAAAGAAATTAGATATTATGTTGAAAAACTCAAAACGCCAGGGTTTTGTGTCTGTAAAACACATCTATTTGGGCAGTTAATTTGCATCCTTCAGGATGAATACAGTGAACACTCATTAATCGGGGGGATTTGGGACCAAAGTAGCCTGGCCATTGCCTTCCTGCACAATTCCGCTCGATTCGTATCTCACTTCACGGCACAGTCTGGGCTTTCTCCCATTGACTTGGATTTCTTTACACTCTTGGGAGTACAGCCAATCAGCACCAATGAAAATGAATGGTACTCCTGGACTGGATGCTTTCCAAACAGCAGCCAATAACTGTGAGTCATATTCCAGAGAAAAAAACGTGTAAATACTGAACCGCGAATAGGTGGGGATTCACTTCATTCACATTACTCAACTCACCTTATACTTTTATATTAAGCAGTTAGTAATTCTGCTAAGAAAATATCGATCCATTAGAATGATGCAACATTCATTATGGAGCACTAAAGACTAATAAAGAAAATAAAATGCTTGCCAAAAACTTTTAAACCCTTTAACTCCACATTTTGCTTTCTGAAATGAATGGAATTCTCTATTCTCATCACCAAGCAAAAACTTTGGAGTTATGTTTTAGTTCATGTGTTGAGATATGAAAAAGGACATACCCCATCTCGGTGAGTATTAAAGCCCTAAGTTGGGACTCTTTCTATCACAGCTATGATTTATCCTGCTTCTACAAGTGCAACTTCACCAGACTTCTACTCAAACAAATTCAATCACTGTACGTTACTGAAGAAGATGGGATTTTATGCGGCAGAGCAACACAAATCGGTCCATATTTGTGAAGTGCAAGGAAAAGGAGACGTGATTTTTTTGTAATGTACTATGAATAATCTCAAATGTATAGTGTGTATAAAACATTGTTATAAAATGTGTTTGTTGGTCTTCATGTTGCTGTTTGCTTTATAATCTTCTCCCTCTATATTCCTATTTTTACACAGGTAACCTTTCTCTTCTAAGTAGTTGATTTCTGAACCCCACTGGTTGGACTGGATTTTATTTAGTTAAAATTCCTTACAGTCCTTGCATTTTTCCACTTGTCCTCTATACTGCATTTACATGCAATTTGCCGATGGAAGGTTCAAGTTTAAGAACCGCTCCTCAAGCACAGGTTAGGATCTTGTTTTTATGATTATTATCATTACTAGCTGTATAACCCGACAAGCGATTCAGTTTTACTTTGAAAATAAACTAATTGGCAACTATGTTTCAAAGGTGTGAATCCGAGCTCACGTTAGGCGCTAACTAAGGATGAACGAAAAAAACAAAAGGTCAGTGAAAGAGTCTCCTGTCTTAACCACGCCTCCCGACGCCAGAACGGTGACAGTAAAATGAAAGTATCGTCATGACGTTTTATTTTTTCATGCCAAATCTCTTTTTCGTTGTCAATGTAAGCTGTCACCGTTTTAGCTCCATATACCTGTTTTAAAGAAGCTGGATAGAAATGAAGGCGACATTATCCAACCATTTTCCTCCTTCACGTACAGGCTACTTGTTGTGGCTCCTTCACATGAAATTCCAAGAAAACATTTGGGACTGTAATGTAAGAAAATGTGGGAATGTGCAAGCTAAAAGATGGGATCAAGAAAAGAGATGATATAGCCAAAAGTTTTTCACTCTTTAAAACAAAAACTTTTTGGAAGCCTCAAACTCTCAGTCTGAGTAATTCAATTTGTGATAAAAAAAAAAGTCCCCAGTCAGTCAGAAGCAGTGAGTCAACAGTCACTACGACGGAAACATACAACTCCTTTATGGAGGTTGGATGAATCTCAGCACCTGACATCAGGGGTGCTTTAAACAGAAACCATTTTGTAATCAGTGACAAACCACTGAGACTTCCTCAGAAGGAATGAGAAAGACTCCAAGCAGATGGTTGAATAAATCTAATCTCATGGAGCAACTCCGTATTTTAATAGTACAAACACCAAATATATCTTAATATGCAATAATTCACACAGCGGAAACTGTCTTGGCACTAGAAGCTAATATCTATAGTCGTCCTTATCACTGCTTTTGTGGGAATAGCTGATCAGTACCAGGGAAAATAAATGGCTGCTTTCCAAGCACCAGTCAATAGCGTGTCAAGCAGCATCACAGCTAAGTATTTCAGCTTCCCAAGCTGCATTTTCTTTTGAAAATTTTAGACACACTCTACGAAGAAACCTACAAACAGAATTATTCTGTATGGAAAACAAACAAACAAAAAATCTACGAATATGCAACTTTTTCATGAATAATTTGGACTTACATTCTACAGAAAAATCTGCGAATTGGTGAATCGATGAATACTGAACTGTGAATAGGCGAGGGTCCACTGTAAAATGACTTAATATAAACGAACCAAAAAACATATTTTTTTTTAATTTTAACACACTTTTTGAATTCTATCAAATTTGAAAATACCTAATCACACAAGTTAACTCCACCAACTGAAGCATGCGGTAAAAACTGAAGCCACATTTCTAAGCAATAGCGGTTCATCTTAAAGTGGTGCTGTTTCTTTAAAATCTGTTTTTTCCAGGAACAAAGCTCTGAATCATCACTGAAATGAAAAATTTCACATCAACAAACAGCCGCTTCCACCAATTCAGCAGAACGGCAACACGTTTAACGAGAGATAGAGTCAGCCTTAGCCTCTCAGCAGAAGACATGTCCAACAACACAGGCTCAGTCACTGTATTTACTCAGCTTTACTCAAACAGGAATGTAATGTCCACTTGGGTGCAAGTGGTGGATTTCCTCACAGTGCTACAGTGTTATTCACAGAACTTGAGTTACGCCCAGTAAGTTGCAATTTCTGCTTTTGATAAAAACTTCTTTTAGATGAAAATAAACTCTGCTGCAATGTAATTAGAAGTTATAGGATAGTATGTGCTTCTCGTTGTATAATGACATTAATTAATTAGTCCGGTTATCTGCTCCAAAGACATTTCTCATTGCTTGTTATCTGTAGATATGAAATTTAGAGAAAAAATAAATACTTGAACAAGTTTGGACTGTCCAATTTGGGCTGAGGTTGTGGGTTCTGTGTGTCCCAGACTGTCCAGACTCACAGGAGCTACCCATTAAGACATCATCAGGCTGTGATCCATGTAAGCACATTTAGAAATAAAAGAAATAGATTCTAATATTGTTGACATTTTTTAGAAAGAAAGGAACATGTGGACAGGTAGATAAGGCTTGCTGTCTGAATGGAAGCAGCTTCATGTTCATGCTTACCACCAGGTTGTCTTCTAAGGAATAAAAAGACAAGAAAGTACTTAAAGTTTAAGATCCTCAATATATACAGCATCAGAAACATGACCAAATAGGATTCATTTACATTTCGAAGAATTGTTTTTATGTGAATTTTCTGAGAAATAGAATTTTGAGCCCGACAGTGACGTTGCATTCCATGAATTAGGCCACATAATTAAGCTCATGACTTGTATAGACCTGTGCAGCAGTAACTGAGCAAATGAGAGGATTTGCAGGAACACTAGACCTAGAAGCTGCTCAACTGAACGCTGCATGTTTATTTGCATGGAGAGCATCTCATCGTTTAGGACAGATTTGAATCCTCCTAAATGTAACTGGCAGGCAGATGTAATTTAACTACTCTCCATGATAACGGTGCAGCTGCCGGCTTATGGAGGGACCGACATGTAGAACCACGGTTTGAAACAAAAGGCTTAACCGATCTTAAAATGAGGATCCAGTTAAACTTCCTCAATTTCAGTGAAAAAAAAAAACCTCACTGAAGTTATTTGATGTGGGAAATCGAATCCTAATAACAGTTCAAACTCTGTTATCTACTATGTGTTTTTCAGCTCCTGGTAATTAGATTAGCTTCATTGTGAAAGCAAGGACTTTCCAACTGAAAGCAATTACCAAAGGAATTACCCCTATTAGGAATTTTATCTCTTTATTCGCTGACACATCATCAGTCCAAGCCTTAGATTTGAACTCAGAAAAACAAACATTCTAGCCTTGGCCTTACTTTCTGCCTGTCACTAATAATATAGAGATTTTATTCCTTATTTGGAGGTTTCAGTGAGATGGAACCAGCTTTTTAATATCTATACGTCAAAAGAAGTTTGGTCAACCATTCAGGTTTTCTTATCTAGGTTAAAATTGAAACTTCTTTCTTTTTTAAATGTGCTTTATAAATATATATGACCCTGACCTCCTCAAAGATATCGCCAAGCAAATTTTCTAACAATGATAATGACTATTAGTGAGCAAGCAAACACAGATACCGCTGGTTTTTCTCTGTCTAGGTTAATAAAGGGGAACCATCCTGAATGCTATTTTTTCCACAACACAGCCCCACCTGATCAAGGCAGAAGATTAGACTCACTTTATCTTTTTTTTCATGTTCAGTAGGAAGTATCACCTATGCTATTTAAACATAAGCTAGGAATGCCTGTAAATATGTTAACTCTTGAACTGATGCGGATTTGGGCCTTAAGTTTATAGCCCTATTTGATATTTAGAACTGATCTTTCGGTTTACCGTGACGGTTACATTTACACAACTTCTAGGTGGGTTTCCCAGCTGCATAAATGGTTAAAGTCATGCTTCCCACAGAGCTTTGTAGGGTTTTTTTTGCTGATTTGAATGAGGCCGCGTCATTACATTGTGGGATGTACCTCTTACCGAAATGATGTGGGTCAACACGGGATAGATGGGTGTACAGGCAGCTTTGTGGTTTTTTGCCTAATCCTCCTGAGACCCATCCCCTCTGTGGGGGACATGATATTCAGCTCTATATTTTAAACATTACATTTGCAATCTATGTTAGTCCTACTGTGCCGGGCTTTCATGCAGGGGATTAGCCTTTACTAAAGTCCAATTTCTTACTTTGTTTTTGGGTTTCAGTCTGGCTGTGATGCAACCAAAACAACTCAGAGTGTATCAGGAAGTGTTGCAAGATAGCCACATGCAGCCCTCACTTTGCAATAATGTCAGATCAAACATTATTTATTGCACACATAGACGTACTGATAGAAGAAACGCAGATCTGTATCATTCCAGACAGAGGACCAGGAGCAGTGAGTTTGCTTGGCAGCATAGACGTAGCAATCCAACATCTTCACCAGTTCTGAGAGGATTAGAAACGAAAACATTCAGACATGTTTTAAAATTGACAAATATGTAAAGTTTGTTTTAGAACAATGTATTTTCCCACTGTAGTAATGTGTTCAAATGTTTAAAGAAAGAGAGTCATAATAAACATAAATGTCCTGCCTGGGTAAGAGATTTCCAAAACTGCCGGTTCACTTTGGTTATTGCCACAAACAGTTCTCAAAGAATAATGACAAAATCCTCCCTCCATGTACATCAGCTCACTAAAAGACCGGTTGGAGGTACTCTATTGTCAAAAGGGAGACAAATACAAACACATTAAATACACCGACAGACAGAAACAGTTGTCCATCTACAAGGGATAATCCAGTTGGATAGAATGTGGTTCACATGTAGCCCAGAAACAAAGAGCCTGGTCACAGTCACAAGAGACCTTAAGTGGTGGAAACACTGCAGACATATCAGGGATAAAGATGTCGAGAAGTTCAAAACAGGTTAAACTTATGAGGAAACATCATTAGCTTTGAACATCTCACAGTGGAGCATGGTGGTGGCAGCAAAATTCCAATGGGATCTTTTTCTTCACCAGGGATGGGGAAGCATTTCTGAGCATACTTTGCTCTCAACCATTCCATTAAAGCTCTGGCTGTATGTTCATCATAGCTGTCTGTAGGGGATGCAAAAGATTTGAGGCGGTAGCAAAGATTCCCTTTCCGGTGGGACCACCATCTCCCCTACACTTTTCCGAACACAATAATCAAATTTGCTGACAACAACATCATAGTGGGACGCATGTACAGGTAGGAAGTCGAACTTCTGGTCGAATGGTGCACACACAATTACTAGGTTTTAAACACCTCAAAAACCAAAGAGGTTATTACGGACTAATAGGAACACAAAGATTTTGTTGGGCATTAAGGGGGAGGAGGTGGAAAGGGTTGATTCCATTAAGGCTTCCTGGTTGTTCACATCAGTGAGGATCTGACATGGTCATCTCTAACCTAGTGAAGAAAGTTTAGCAAAACTCTTCTTCCTGAGGTGGCTCAAATAGGCCAGTAGCACCATTTTAGCCACTGAGAATTTTTTACTTGAGAGCTCAGCAAGCATTCTCTGCCAATGCTGCACTGTGTGGTATGGGAGCAAAACAGAGACCTTACCTTATCCAGGTAATAAAAACAGCACAAATGGGCCTTTTCCAGTAGCACAACTCAGCGTGGCTCGACTTGGGCCTACGCAGTTATAAGGGTTTCCCACTATCGATGGTGATGTGGTACCGGCCGCTTTTTTAGAACCTAATTTGCTGGGGTTCCAAGCATGCCAAGTCAGGCTGAAAACTCAATGTCAGATGACTGTTGCTCACTGATTGGCTTGGCGGTGGAGTCACTGGTTATGTCACGAGACTCCCTTACAATAATCCAACATGCCATTTGTAAAAACTCTCAACAGCATTTTTGGAGTTATTTTGGACTAAGGCAGACTGAGCAGAATGTTCAACATAGCTACTAATGTAGTGTTGTGTTTGTGCCCCGTACATACCACGTCACAGTACTTTTTGGACTCTGGGGCTGTCCAACTATATGACGACCCCACACACTACAGCTGTTACTCAATGATAATGGAAAACCACCAGCAGAGTTGAGCCGAGATGAACCACTCTGCTAGGTGCCATTGGAAGAGGTTCTACTGCCACATTCCTGGACACTGTATATCAGTGGTCTCAAACTACATTTCTTGAGGGCCAGAGTCCAGCAACTTTTAGATGTATCTCTGCTTCAGCCACCTGGTTCCAATATTAGCTCATCAGCAGAGCTCTATAGAGCTTGACTGCATGCTAGAGAGGCAGTTTAACCACTTAATTCAAATATGTAGGACAAGGGGCATATCTAAAAGTTGCAGAACTCAGGCTCTCGAGGAATGCACTGCTTTATATGTTGACTAGCTGCAGCGGAAGGTATTGCCATTGAACCATACAGCGTTGCATTGTTATTTGGTACGCTATCTCATGGTCGGTCGTATTCAGGAGACCATTTCTCCAATAATTGGACTCTCCCTGACCAAGCGGGATTAAACCCAAATGCCTAACATGGCGTCATATTAGTGCAACGACAAACGTGACGCACTAGTATGTCTCGTGGTTGTCGCAAGCAGTGACGTTTTTCTGTCCTCCAATCAATGGACTGTGTTATGTGATGCCAGTAGCTCCACCCTAACCGTACTGTACTATTGTCCTATGGATCTACATCTAAAGAGAGCCCAGGAATGGTGCAGTATGGATTGGTTGTATGGGCTGCTTTTAAAAAGGAAACAGATTAAACAGCGTACTGAACTGCACCCACCCGCACCGTGCTGCTCAGTGGAAACAAGGCATATCAACGCTGATGTAAATTAGCAGGGCATTCACTGTTTTTCCCTCTGCCATCTGGGAGTTGAGGAAGCCGGAAATCATTTCATTGTGGGTAACTGCATGAACAATAAAGTATTGCTCTACTTCAAGCATACAGCCAGAGCTACAATGGAATGGTTTAGATCAAAGCATATTCATGTATTAGAATGGCACACAATCTGGCATAAATATTTAAAAAAGAATGGACAAAAATATCAATGTGTGGAGTAAACAAAAAAAAAAGATAATTTGAAAAATTTAAAACAAAAACTGTCAGAGAAAACCATGCCAACCAATAAAACACATTCATGTTTCCACCAGTTGTGATGTGACAAAGGGCAATGACTGCTGGAGATAGGCACCAGCCCACCCACCCCCAAGTGATCCTGCAAGGATGAGTGGGTTTAGATAACAGATTGATTTAACAAAGGTCAAAAGGTAAATAAAGAAAAACAAGTTTTGCAGATAGTAATTTTATTTAATTTTCAAACAATCTAAACTTGTTGCATTTTCTTTTCAGTTTTCACTCAATAGTCAATAAAAGTTGAAACTCACCTCACAGCTGTGTGTTTACATTACAGTACCATAACCCCTAATGTCCTGTTGTATATTTTTATACAGGGTGCTACAGCTATCATTTAAACATGATTTTTTTTTTCTAAACATATTTGCTTACTTACGAATGAAGCTGTTTGATACTTTTGCTTGTTGCTTCTTATCTCTCCCTCATACACGCAGTTTGCCATAGAGTGCAGAGGTGGCTCCCAGGTGAGCTCTGGATTGAACTCATCTTTCCAGTGCAGGGACAGATTTTGGGGTGGTAAGATCTGGCCTTAAAGTGAAAACAGACAAGAGACACAAATCTGGTTATTTAAGATTTAGGAATTGCCTTCACGTAGTTTTATTTTTTCTGATGAATTTTAAAAAGCTTCCAGGAAGCTACATCAAAAGAATTCCTTTGAAGTACAAGATCCTGGTAAACATCAAGGCTAATTTAAGCCAATGATGGGAGGGGGAATAAGACAGGAAGAGCAACATTCCTACCTCACAGCTAACAGAAGGTTTTTCATTTGGTCACTTTTTTTCTTTTTTTTCAGAAAGTAAAATATTCTACTTCGAAGTTTCCACTTCAGCTTTCTAAAACCATATAATGAGGTATATATTTTTTTGTTGTAGTTATTGGTGTCAGTTCCCTTTAACACAATAAACCTGTAAGCCATTTCCTATTTCCCCAGTTCATCCGGGAATGAATGCCAGAACTTACAGGACGTCACTATTGGGAAACAAGTAAAACCACGTAACAGAACCATATTATAACATCACCAAACACCAGGAACATGTAGCTTATTTAAAGGTCCTCTTACCTGTTGTGGTTTTAGCCGCAAGAAACAGGCAAGTCAAAACGAAGAATTCCAAACACTGAAACATCCTGCTAATACAGTTTAACGCCAGGGTTTTGTTCTTTTTCTTATTCCCTCCTCATGCCGCTCAGTGTGGACAGAGAGACGTCTTCCCGCTCATGACAGAATGACGCCTGGTTTCCAAACTGGCTGTTTACTTAAAGGGGAAAAAAGAGAAACGAGCAGCAGAAGTTCGCTTTCGCTTCCAACTTCTTTCAACGGGGGAGGCACAAGAAGTTTTGGAGGCTGGAAGCTGGAGGTGGGCGCGGCGTCGTCGTTCTTCCCCTTTTGTCAGAATATGAGTGTACAGCTGAGGGGTAACAAAAGAGTCGTCATGCTCCCATGGGGAGTATATTTTTTGCACATCGTTTTGTGTTCAAAGCCGCAGATATACAGTGGGGAAAATAAACATTTGATACACTGTTGAATTTTCAAGTTTTCCGAATTCCAAAGAATGGAGAGGTCTGTAATTTTCATGGTAGGTAAAATTCAAACTGTGTGAGGGAGAATCTAAAATATAAGTCCAGAAAATCACATTGTATAATTTTTAAATAATTAATATTTTATTGCATAAAATAAGTATTTTAACTTTTTTATACAATAATAACTTAATATTTGGTATTGAAACCTTTGTGTATAATCACAGAGGTCAGGTGTTTTCTGTAGTCCTTGACCGGGAGTGCACTCCTCCATACAGATCTTCTCCAGATCTTTAAGATTTCTGGTCATGGAGCCATACTCCATGGAGTCATGCCCTGGCTGTGTGTTTCAGGTCAATATCATGCTGGAATACCCAGCCACAACCTATGTTCAATGGTTCTATTGAGGGAAGTAGGGTGTTGCCCAAAATCTTGCGATACATGGCCCCATCCATCCTCTCCTTAATACAGTGCCGTCATCCTATCCCCGTTGCCCAAAAGCACACCCAAATATTGATGTTTCCACCCCCATGCTTCACGGTAGGGATGGTGTACTTTGCATTGTACTCATTCTTCTTCCTTCAAACACAGCCAGTGAAGTTTATACCAAAAAGTTCTATTTTGGTCTCATCTGACCATATGACCTTCCCCAATGCCTCATCTGGATCATCCTTGGTCATTGGCAAACTTCAGAGCACTATGCATCCATGATGGCTAGTGTGTCACTATGGTGACCTTTGAGACTGTGATCCCAGCTTTCTTCAGGTCACTGACCAGGTCCTCCCATGTAGTTCTGGGCTGATCCCTCACCTTTCTCATGATCACTTATACTCTACGAGGCAAGATCATCCATGGAGACCCAGTCTGAGAGAGACTGACAGTCATCTTTAGTTTCTTCCATTTTCTAATAATTGCACCAGCAGTTGTCTTCTTACCAAGCTGTTGCCTATTGTCCTGTAACCCATGCCCACCTTGTTCAGGTCTACAATTTGTCCCTGGTGTCCTTAGACAGCTCTTTGGTCTTGACCATAGTGGAGGTTGGAGTCTGATTGATTGGATGTTTGTCTTTCATACAGGTAATGAGCTCCAACTAGGGCAATTAATGCAAGTAATGAGTGGAGGATAGGAGGGCTTTGTAAAGACATACTAATAAGTCTTTGAGAGCCAGAATTCCAGTCTAGGGTTCTGTATCTACAGTCCAGTGGAGTGTAGAAGAACCAGAAAAGAAGAAAAGTGAAGAACCAGTTCAGAGGATGGTCTGAACTGGTTGACCATAAATGGTGATGTGATTGAGTCCAAGGGGGGATTTTGATGTGTTTACAACCAGTTCTTTTGTTTTGTCAATGTTGAGTTGGAGGTAGTTATTTGAACACCCCAGTGCAAAATTTATAGCTGAGGGTGAACTATGATCGAACTGTTGTCTGTGAGTTGTCCTACTATGGCTGTATCATCCGCATATTTGTAGTAAGTGGTGGTGGGTAGTGAACTCTGGTAGTCGTTTGAGTACTGAGGACACAACCTTGGTATTCTCCAGTGTTGTTTAGAATGGTCGATGATGTTGTTGTCTGTATTTTCACAGTCTGTGGGCTGTTGCTGAGGAAGCTGTATGTCCAGTGGATGAGGAGAAGGGTAGCATTCAGATACTGTAGGTCCTTGATGAGTCGATAGCGCTGGATTGTTTTTAAATGCGGAGCTGAAGTCAATTAACAGATGTGAAGCATAGTTGTTAGTAGTCTAAAGATGGTGAAGGAGGGAGTGGAGAAGGCATGCCACTGTGAACTCTGTCCCTCTTTTCAGTCAGTATGCAAATTAGTATGGGGAGTTGTGGGCTGACAGCTGGTATGATAGTATATTAACTGCAGGTCAACACAGGGAGTAAAAAAGTTTTTAAAAAGCCTTTTAAGAAGCTTTTGTTTCTTATTAAAGTTTTGGATACTTAAAGGTCAATTAGTCAGTCTGGTAAAATGGTACACTTAATAAATAAACTCAGCAACTAGTCACATTATATATTCTTACCCTAACTCTTGAGATGTTTTTTTTTAATCTTTCAATTAAAAAAAGTTGTAATAAACCAGTTTTTAAGGCATGAACCCAATCAAGCTTAACTGAGGTAAAACCCAGTTCTAACACAAAAAAAATCACCTATAAAATTAGGAAGCAAATATTGACAGTTGAACACAGCTCAAAATGATTACATTGGTTTTGGTATATTGTTTATTTTTGATACTGGGATTGTGGTTCAGCTAATCAGAGTTCAGTTTGTTCTGATCCTTGGGTGTTTGTGTTGTGGTTTATGTTCTATATTGCTGTATTTAGTTTGCATCTCTGTGTCTATTATTTCTTAGGTTATTCTCGTGTTCTGTTCTTTGTGCATTTGGATTTATTTCTCTTAGATCATGGTACATTTTTCCACCTTGGTTTATAGTTTCTGATTGTAGTTCAGTTTACTTTGTGTAGTTATTCACCTTCTCTCAGTCTGCCTGTTTGCTCTCGTCACCAGCTGTAATCCCCTGATTAACTCACCTACATTCTGTCATTCTCCACCCTTCCCTCAGCATATAACCTCACCTGGTTTTCACTCATATTTCTGAAACAATTTAACTTTAAACATAAATATTTTTTAAAGACACCCACATCGGAGTCTAATATATTGTTTGACTTTATACAACATTAGTGATAAATTGCCTTGAATGTAAAGATTTGTGAAACAGCTTCAAGTTTTTATTTGCTGTTTAAAAATTGGTTTAGTTCATTCTTGTTTTTAACAAAAAACAATTAAATATTTGTAATAAAAACCCACAATAACATAAAATGTCTTACTCAAACACGTAGATACCAAAAATTACCTATCCAAAACCTATCCATGGTGATATCATGGGCACTTTTAGTGTTTGTTGTCCTATTTTACCTGGAGACTGGGGTAACTAAAAGTCTACTCACTAGGATCCTCACTGTCATAACAATAATATTTGACTTATTAATTATAGCTATATTTAGAAGAGAGCTTTTGTTAATGACTAAAAACATTTGATATCATGCTACATATTTCTTGATCTACAAACTAAAACAAACAAGGAGCACAGAACTAAAAGAGCTACCCAAAGAAAGCTTGAAATGATACTACCTGCTGCTGGATTGTAAAAAGTATGTAAATCCACCTACAAAACAAATATATCAATTTTTCCATCTGTTTACTTTCTCTGTCTTTTCATCTGTCAAGCAGTAAAAGCCACCCAAACAAACAGAGATACTAAATTCCATAAAGAAGAAACAGAGGATGGGGTGATTTGTTTTAGGGAACTTTGGCGTTGTGGTGAGACATGCTGGATTTTTGTGCACTGAACGACAAAGTAACAAAGCAACTACAAAAGCATCAGATAAATTGAACACAGCTTTTCCTCAGTTTAATATTTTCTCACATATTTACAGTTTTTCATCCCTGTTTTCCTTTCAGAAAGTTTAAAAGCTGAGTGTACATAGTGGAAATACATCCTTAAACGGCAGTTAAGATTTTTTAGTAAACTGTTTATAGTAATGAAAACCTCATTTCCATGTAAAGTATACCAGAAAATCGACTGAGTAAGAGTCAGCCGACAGAGCTAGTGGAGGTCAGCGATTATCCAAATGCACGCTTACATTGGCTCAAAAGAGGGAATAAAGTTGTGCTTTGAGCTTCTCTTTCACTTTTAGCATTTCATCAAAGAGAAGTAGTGCCAACCTTGACACACTCATGCTATCAGCTACCTTCAGCCCAAACACATAGCCTTGTGCCACATAGCAGCAAGTAAGAGCTTCTTGTACAAACAGAAGATTATGTACTTATTTTCCACCACTCAGGTCATCACTGGTTGTGTTGCGTTTAGCTGCTAACCTGCCGTTTAAGCCATTTCGTATATGCTGTACAAAAGCTGACCCTCTTCTTCTCCTGAGTTGGAGGTTATGAGCAGAGAGTTCTCTTCCTCTCTGTACATTACCCATTCGGTGACTGGACGGCCTTTTTTTTAGTCATTTTTGACAGAGTGCATTTCCTTATGCTGTCTGTGATGCACTTGGTCAGCACGCATCTGCACTGCCATGGAGAGGAACGACAGGACTGTGGCAACGACTAGCTGACCCTCTTCCTTCTAAAGAATTAAACTTTTCAGTTTAGTTTTAAAGTGGTAATGCATCATCCTTCAGTTATTTCTGTGGTTTGCTTAAGTCTTATTAAATACAGTCTCAGTAAAAAAAAAGATTTCTGCCAAGTAGCAAGTCTTGAGTAGGATGAAGGATGGAAAAAAAAAGGAGTTCCATTATCCTTCTTCACCCACGTTTTATACAAGACCTCTAGGCTGAAAGTTAGTTTTATGAGGTGATAAATCCAACCGTATAGTTTTGTTTTTTTTTAACTGTGGAAAACATGTAAACAGAAGGTCAAGGTAGGTCCAATGTGACAATCTACAGTCATCTGTGAAAACAGGGTGGAGGTTTTGGTACGGTTTGGGCTGGATGCATCTAGAGGTGTTGGAAATAAAAGCTAATGGGATTATTAGGGTTAGGGGTTATGGGATGGTACCACCTGATGGAATTTCAGCATAACTCCCTATAAACTCAGTACAGTAAACAAATACCAAGATAGAAAGAGACACAACAGAACATCATCCGTCATGAACCCATTTCATGCTATAATTTGGCTGCAAAGACTGTCCCCTGTTCAAGCTGCCTCCAAACGTTCCAACATCAGAAAGTTGACCAGACCATTGCAGAACAGTTGGTTAGAGTGTAGCTCTGCTTGTTGCACACCAACGGAACATCTCCAGACCCCATTCCATCTTAGAATGCCGATGCAGGAAGAAGTGGCCTCACCCCCGACTCTTAACTGTTGTGTTCAAGAGCCTGCTAACTGGCTTTCAGTCAGGACTTGGAACCAAACCTTTTAAAATTAATAATATGGGTTCATTTTGTCAGAGAATACAACAAAATGCAGAAAACTTCCAAAGAGAAGCCTGAAAAAAGGATCCTGAAGAATGTTGACCAGAGTGTTAGCCTTGAGAGTTGAGTCTGTTAAAGAACGAAGATGCTCAAACCAAATCTGAACCTCCAAAGTCATATTTCACAGCTTTTGCTTTTCATGCTGTAATGTTGAGGTTTTGATAAAACTCTGCATGTTTCCCATCATACATGGCAAAATGTAGAGAGCTGAGTTGCTGTGTTTGCAGGTGAAACCCGTTTTCATTGACACGTAATGGTGGCAGTTCCCTCCTGACTGTTCACATGTTAGTCCAGGCGAGGTTCCCTCCCAGCAAATCCACACAGGACATCAGCCCGATGAAGCCTCTCATCCAAATGTTTAGCTTCTTTCCAGGTTCACACAAAGTTCAGGTCCAGCTGCCTTTCAGATATTTTACTTTGTTAAAATAGGTTGTTCCTGTGTAGATATTAATTCAGTGCAAGTATCTGTGTGCTCTCCTTGTTGAGGCATGTACAGGTTCTCCTGTGAAAAGAGTGGCAACGCGTTCGTGAAAACTGAGAAAATCTAAAGAAAAACATTGACATTTTTACACTTTTCTGAAAAAAAAAAACCCTACCTTATTACTGTTTATGTTCAAAAACTCCTTTATTATAGAGGGGTCAAACTTGTTGCAACCGAAGATTTTCTTATGTCTGCAAAAGAGAAGCAAATAAACAGAACATGTAAGTGAAAACAATGTTTCTGTGGAGCATGTTAAGACTTGCATCAGCTCCTGGAAATGCTACAATAATACAGGGAACTGCCAGGTTACACCCATCTCCCCTGCTTTTACACGGCATGTTTACAATTCTTGCAAAGGTACTCAAACCACTTTAAACATTTAACGGTTTAAATACATATACACACATACATACATACATACATACATACATACATACATACATACATACATACATATATATATATATATATATATATATATATATATATATATATATATATATATATATATATATATATATATATATATATATGACATAATTTTAAATAATTTTTACATATTTGCAGTGTCCCTATATTGGCTACATTACTTTTGACAGACTGCAGAGGAGTCTGTCTGCAGAGGAGACTTTTTTGGCCTTTCTTTTAAAGCAATATTTCTGCTCCTCCATAAAAGCCAGATTTGTGAAGTGCAACAAATTTTTGTCTTCTCCTAAGTTTATTAATCCTATAAATGGATTAATGCTCTTAGTGGAGGTGGATGATCATGGTCTTTAGTAGGTTTTCAGTTGTGGTACACTTTTTCTATTTTCAGCTGATTAAGTTCAGTCAGTGTTCAGTTTATAACCTAAATCTGTTTTAAACTTCTCCACAACTTTATCCATGACCTGCCTGCTTGGTTTTCATCATGCTCTTTGGTTACTGATATAAATGCATATGACGGTCTTAACTTGAAAAACCATTTCATATTTCCTCCCCTTACACAATTATGAACTACTTTGAGCTGGTTTACCATTAAAAATCGCAATAAAATACATTCAAGTAAGTGGTTTTACTGCAATAAAATGTGAAAAAGTTCCAAGTGGTATGAATATGTTTCACTGTCAATTTCCTCTGAATCTTAAAAGGTCTCGGCTTCATTTCATTTGTCGATCAACAATGTAATTTACATGTCTTGAAAATGTGTGAAACGTCTGACCCTCTTCTGATATCACAAACTAAATCTGTGGTTTGTTTTGTAATTATTGCCTAATATTTTGGAAGTTCTCCAGAAATGTGCGGCGCAGACAACTTTATTGAGTTCACATTTCCTATTTTCTTCTTCACTCATGCACAAGTGATTCCTATAAATGCACTGTATCCTATATGCTTTCGGTTTTTGTTACTGCTGATCCCAAATGCTTTCCCTTTAAACCTGTCTTCTAATAGTCCCCCCTCAACACACGTACTTCTTGAAGCAGTAGAAGGATAGGGTGACACAGAAGCAGATGATGATTGGGAAGATAATGGCCACCACATTAGCTGTACTGATGCAAGATCTTGTGGTACCTACAAGAAAAAGAAAGCAAAGTCTCTTTCATTTTTAAATACAATTTTCAGCCTTTTGTACTCAAAACTCCAGGACCTGAAGAGGCTTCAGCTCAGACATTAACAGCAGCTCATGTCTACTCACAGCAAATCAAATGGACAAGAGACTTCAAGGATTTCCAACAGAACCAAAGGAAAAGAAAGCAAGTAATGGCATGTTATTAGTGACTGAGTCCACACTAAGACCTTGCAGCACCAAATAATATTAGTTTCTCACAGAACTGTAACTGCATTCTGTTCCACTTCTTTAAAGTAGTTCTTCAGTTTCCGTATATTTGATTATGTAACAGTTCTTTTAAGGTTTTGTCAAGGTATTACAATCAGGATGAGGTCGGGGCCATTGCAACATGCTCGACCACTGTCCTCGGCAGTTGGTATGAGGTGTTTGTGCTGACATGCAGTTCCGTTTTCACCAAATGTGTTTTAAATTCTGGCCAGACATGTTCAGTTTGCCATCAGCTGAAATCTCAACTTTTTTCTGGACGCAGCGTGATAAAATTTAACTTTAGTGGATTAGGGTCATTAGCATTTAACATGCTAGCTAAGGCCAATACAGTCTGAACAGGAGTATTTAATTGTTTTTTCAGTGTATATGTAATGATGGATCCAAATTACTTGCAAAATTGTTTTAAAACTATATTAGAAATTTGGGCTTACCAAGTTCTGAGCTGTAAAAGAACCCACTGTACCACCTTCTGAAAGTTAGAGGTTTCTTACTAATCAAGTTTCAAAAGCAATTCGATATTAAGTCCTATTTTTTTAATATTTAAAAGTGCTTCTAATCAGATGTCAGAGAAAGCACCAGAAACCAGAGTTTTCCCTAGGTGTTTGGGGCAATTAGTGGCACAGTATCAAGTCCTCCCATTTGGAAATATATCCAGTTCCAAAAAACACTGATGTGGCAAATTTCTATCACAGGTAAGAAAACTATTAGCGATAATACATTCACAGAACCTCCCTTCAAAAAATAAACATATAACCTTTTTTTTTTTTTTTTTTTTTTTTTTTTTTTTTTTTTTTTTTTTTTTTTAGGTAATCTCACATATTCTGATAGCAGTCATCAATAAATTTGACTGTACTGTAAGGTAAAACTAGAACTGGAAAGCTACGAGATGGAGGAAGTTCAAACCATCTCATATCCCAGACTTCATCGTCTCTCTGCCCGGCTTTTTAACCATACGGCCAGACAGGGATTTAAAGAGGCACAGCAAAAGCAAATGAGGTGGATGAGCAGTGATGGTGTCATCCAGGACATGTTACTGTAGAATATCATCTCTGCTGCCTGGATATTGAGCTATTAGCATGTTGTGACAATCATGAGACTGTCATACAGCAACAGTCTTCAGTCAAAGGCCTTCTTTTCAGATTTGTTGCAAGACTGACTGCAACTAGAGATCCACAACGACTCTTTGAAGACTTGGATGATATGAGTTATGACATTTAACTTCCATTTAGGATAATTAAAGCATTTTTAATTGAACTGAATTGAATAAGAGGCATATCTGTGAAGCAGCTGACAGCAGGCTCTACTAGACCAGATAGTCTGACTAAATTAGCTATGGTACAATATACTAGTGGTACTCTATAAAGAGCAGAGAAACAAAAAGATTTAATCTTTATGGGCAGTGAACATATGAAAACTACTACTACATTTACAAGCATTTACAAGCTTATTCTATATTTTTGCCTAAGCCTGTATGTATCAAAATGAAAACAACAATAAAAGTTAACTATTATAACTTAGAATTATCTTTGCAGCACTACTATTAATCCTTCAACATTTTTTTGCTTTAAAGGGGCAGTAATATGTATTTTCCAGGCACATAGTGCCATTTTATAGCACAATCAAGTAACTATGTTACCTTTAGTTGTTATAATAATACTGTATATATCAAATAAGACATAAAAGAAATTTGACTTTGTAATTTAATGCCTTGAAATTGGGCCTTTGCTTCTTTAAAAACTCCTGCTCCTTCTGAAACTCCACTTCCAGGAAGTCATCACAACAGCTCCTCTATTAACCCTTTAACAATGTTTTTATCAGCATTTTACTGAGAAGTAGCCCGTATAATGAGCTCAGCAAATGTCCAGTTCCACCAGGTGTTTGCTAATTGCTGCTGGCTCGTCTGAAGGAGCTGAGTGGGAAAGTTGCAGGGGAGGGGTGTTCTGTGAGGCGGAAGCTCAGAATCTTGGAAACTGCAGCTCAGAGGAGAAGCTGTGCCTTGAAGGTGAGGCTGTATCCATCCAGGCATTTTGCACAGCTGAATGGTTGCCACAGGAGATTAAAGGATTTCTCAAACATGCATGTACGACTCAAGGCAACACTCCAGGTATGTTTTTTGATGAGAGAATAACATTATAATGTGATGTAAAAAGCTCAAAAAAGTTGATTTTACATAATACTTCAACTTTAAGTCTTTGTGTCAATACCAATACCTGGGCCATGCTTCCTTACCTCTGATCCTGCTCATTTAAACATAGAGCTCTTTTCATATATGCTATGAGATATGGCACAGGATATCATGGTTCAAAGACAAGATACATTGATCATATTTCAATTTACATTATCTGTTCATAATGTCCAACACAACTTAAATATGGAACACATGTCAAACAACCATAACATGGCTTGCATACCTGTGTGTGGCAATGGAAAAGAGACTCTTTTCTTTTTGCTAAAGCTAAAAATACTGATCTGATCAAATCATAAGTATATAACCTCAAACTTGCATATTTCAAAGAAAATTCCAAGCAAGTAATGTAAATAACTTGATATGAGCCATGTTAAGACAGGAAGGTGTAAATAAAATTGGATATTTACCATAAGGAATAACTTTACTGGTGACGCTGGATATTTCTGGGCAGTAGTTGTTATCAGTACTGATGTTGTATTGAAACTCGTACCCACAGCATTTTTTGTAGGGAATGTCCACAGTCGGTTTTTCATTGATGTCATAGCACAGAAGAGACTGAAAGAAAGGGATATTATTAGTTTATTTATATCACTCAGAAGATAAGGTACAAAAAAAAGTGTCTATTACCGTAATTCTCAAAAGAAATGTTTTCTGCTCAAATTTCCTATATTTTTGTTGTCTTTTCTTGTCAAAAAAGTGCACTAGTTTTTGTGAAATCTTGTTATTAAAGAAACAGGAACAGCATTTTTACCAAAACAATGAAATTAAATATGAGTACTAGCCTTTACTCATTCAAAAACAGAAGTAAAACTAAACGCTTCCTTCATTAGTGAGATGCTGATGTGCGTGTATTGTAGTTTGGCGGCTACGTGCTTGTTTTTTTCACAAACATGATTTTTTTAAAGTAGTTTAAAGACCCAGAAAAAAACTGGCTTGCATGAAATGTGCAGCTTCAACATATCTGTGCAGGATGGAGGGTTTTTTTTAGTTTCCCTTGTAAAAGTATTCATATTCTTGGAGCTTTTACACATTTTGCCACAAATTTCAATTTATTTTATGAGCTTTTTTGTAACAGAGCATAGGGGTGGGTGATACGGACTTAAAGTTTTATCACGATATTTTGTGATACAATTGTGATCATGATAAACATGACTATAAGAACTAGTTATTCCTTCTTTTTTAGGTAACTGTATGGCTGTGACTGAATGCAACAGCAATCATAGCTCCACAAACACAGATACTGCTCTTGAAAAACATTCCCATTTATAATAACCTTTCTTTAGGACAGCAGTCACATAAAGAACTGTGATTTGTATCACTAAACTGCACACAGTAACTGCATTTAATCACATTTTCACATTTATGGATATTTATTGATGTTCTCATTGAACATAGGAGAAAATAGTAAAAATAACAATCCTGACAATAGTTTTGGGTTTTTTAAACATCATCAACTGGAAATTATCATGATGACGATAAATCAAAATTCTTATCATGACAAGAAATTTGTCACAATAAATGATAAATGATACAATAAATGCCCACCCCTAACAAAGCAACACAAAAGTACAGCTTAATTGTGAAAAAAAAAATTGTAAAAACAAAAAAAAAAAATTGTCAATAGCTATCACTAAGGGTCTCTTCTGTTAAGTCTATCCCACAAAGGTACAATGACCCACACTTTTAGAACCACTGTTGTATCATAACCTTTTGCATATTTTGGTTTTAACATGGAAACTTACTTTGTTTCCGCATTCTTTGTACCAGAGACAGTACCGCCAAGTACAACGCTCTCCAACAACTGGCTTTGTCCATGTCAGCTTGAGGTAGGCTTCTGTCTCGTTGATACTCAATTCAGGCACATATATTGCTGAAAAAAACAACATCAAAACCTAAATGAAAAATTCCACCAGACTGGGCGCAATGCAGTATAAAAAAAAATATAAAAAATAAAAGTGAGTAACCAAAGACTACCAACCTATCTTAGGTTTAAAGGTGTTCATCCTTGTCTCAGTCTCCACAAGCACAAGGGTTTCTCGAGACGTCTCACGTTCCAGGTAACAGTCATTCCTCCCTTTCATCTTGTAAGGCTCACACACCTTCAGACTTTGTATGTCCTCCTCCATTTTTCCAGCGAACCTGAAATAAGAGAAAACAAGCCACTAAGTCATACACAATGCAGATTCAGACGCAAGTTCCTTAGCGCAAGTTCCTTAGCGGCCACTAGATGGAGACCTAGTCTGTGAAACAAATCTGAGTGGGGCGACTCACTCTCTTCAAATAGTTTTTTATGCAACTGACAAGGGTTATGGAGAACACAACTGTACATTCTGGGTCAACAAAGTGAAACATGAGGAATTATTAACTGTCTCTGTTGACATTTTTATTCTGTTGTTACACCTTTTAAGAGCATAAATAAACAAACCAATTCCCACCTATAGGACACTTTCAGATCCTCTGATGGATCAACTGGAATCCAGGAACAGCTGATGTTGTTGGACAGGTAAAAACATTTGAAGTCCCTCACCAACTCAGCTGCACGGACAAACAATAAAGTAGAAAGATAGTTAAAGTACCTACATCTGCCTTGAAAGCTCAACAGTGGATTATTATTGTTATTTGACTGTAATTACAGTATCGTCATCCTTACCATATTCCTTTGGTGGTTTGATCTGTTGTTTTACAGGCTCACTTTCATTCCAGCCTTTGCAGTCGGTTTCTAGTTTGGAGTAAATGCTGAGCTCCAGAATGTTGGAGGTGAAATCTTCAATGACATACTGTTCAATGAAATTTTTATGCTCTACACGAGTGACCTGAAAGACAGCAACAAATAGTGTTGGATTAAGTCCATTTCTATAAAATTCTAGGTTAAATCTAGATGTGTTTAAATAACAATAGAATGTCTTCAGTCAGGGGCTTCTTCAGGTTCACTATAATACAGATCACAACAGGAGAACATTCCTGCCCACAGCTATCACTATCAACAATTATGCTTAGATGAACATGGTTTAATTAGGAGTGACAAAAAGATTTAATTTCCCTCTGGGATAAATAAAGTGTTTTTGAATTGATTTGAAGTGTAACTTGATGTTTTTGGCACTCCAAAAGTTGTGGCAAAAAGAAAACAAATTATGTCACTGATTTCCACTAATTATGCAGGCTCCAACTTAAGTTTTGGTCATGTTTCAACATTTAGGTTACTTGTTTTTTTAAATGAATATTTTTAAAAGGCCTGGTAACTGTAGGTAACAGCCAATAACAGTTAACAAAGAATAACAGTTAGGTAGTTCCCTTTAGGTCTTGAAAAAGAATTAATTTCAATCTACAAGCCAGACTTTTCATATTTGATTAAAGCCACTTTGGATAGTTTTGGTTGTGTGTGTGTGTGTGTGTGTGTGTGTGTGTGTGTGTGTGTGTGTGTGTGTGTGTTTTTGCTGTTGTTGTTGTTAAGCGTTTTAATACTCTTTCATTGTTACGTCTAATCCTTGTCTTCATTTAACCTAAAATATGTCACGCCCAAAAGGTCCCATTCAAGGTTAGCATGAATAAGGATGATGAAAGTCAGGCTTGGTTGGCCCATTTAATCTACTGTAAACACCTTTAACCACATTTAGACATTCATAGTTCCTTATGTGGGTGTCTTTTCAATGTTCCATTTTTAACCACAGCTTTACAGTATTGAACCTTTCTATTCAGCTCAGTTTTGCTAGAGGGGGAACAACCTTTAACTATCTACTATCTGCTTACCTTTTGCCTCGCTGTCAAGTGTCAATGCTTATGTCATCCAAACCCATGTAATCGAGGTGGAATAAGAAAACTTTTTTTAAAAATAACTTTGTGTCTTTGTTAAATCTTGCAGTGGAAATTCATCTAATCTAATATTTAAAGAAAAACAACCTTGGCTTGTTCACATGTGGACAAAATTGTTGGTACCCCTCTGTTGATGAATAAAAAAACCCACAAAGGTCACTGAAATAACTTAAAACTGACAAAAGTAATAAAAATATAAAAATTTACTGAAAATTAACAACAAAATACTAAGCTACCAGGTTTTATTAGTTTTTTTAAACGACTATGTCAAAGCACAATTCAAAAGGAATGTCTGATTTTCATTGATTCATTTTCAGTAGGTTTTTCTTTTTTATAACTTTTGTCAGTTTAAAATTATTTCAGTGATGCTTCTGGGTTTTTCACTTATTAACAGTCATTACCAACATTTTTGTCCACATGTGTATAACTTAGAGAAATTTTGGGCTGCATGTTAAGGATTTAATCTTCTTGGAGTTAAATGTGACCATAAATATTGGGGAAAATAATAAGTGAAAAAACCAAAAACAAAACTCTAGCATTGGAGATTTGGGTTTTTTTTAGGTGTGCAAGCACTCCTTCAGAGCTGGATGCACATTTTAAAAGCAGAGGCGATGAGCTTGAAATAAAAGATTGGACAGATCTTAAATTTTCCAACATAAAGTATCTGAATGATAGTAATGCTACATGCTAGATGCAATCTCAGGATTAAGTCAGGAAAGAGTTTAGGCTCAGCTTTTAAGTCACAGATAAATGTAAATTCCTAACAAACAGCCCTGATCTGTGATAAATTGGCTGCTCAACTGATGGGCACTGCTACAGTATGTGCTTCGTTGAAAATATATGAGGCTTGAAGATGTCTAGTGGCAATGTTTTCCTGTTTTTTGTTCTGTTTGTTTTAGGTGCTAGTGGCCTTTTTTCCATATTTCTGATAGTATGTAGACAGGAAAGGGGTAGAATAGGGGGAGACAACATGTGGCAAACGTTCCGAGGGCAGGAGTTGAACCTGGGACCTCAACGAAAACTATAACCTACGTATACGGGGCGCCTGCTCCACCCACGACACCACGCAAACGCCCCGTGTGGTCCTGTTTTTACATGAGGAACGTGAAAAGAACATAGCTCATCTTGGCGGCATTTAACAGCACTCTGAGCTGAAGCATGTTCCCCGTTTTTATCATTTTATTACAGAAGAACATTGTGGTGGTTTAACTCCCTTTTAACCAAAATTAAATATAGCTAACCTGAATTTATTTTGGTTTGCATGGCTGCAGAATTATAATAGAGAGGATTTATTGCAGAAGTATCATTTCCCACCTAAAAATTGTCCAGAAATCCTACCATTTGATCTGAGCAGGAGAAAATCTCCTGTTAAGCAATCAATTTTTCACCAGTGTGAGACTATGTTGCACCTGGGGGTCAGCAATTTTGCTTGTGTCAGTAGCTGTTTTAGACAGGATAATAGGAGTTATTGAATGAGTGGAAGAAGCTGCAGCTAATCACACCATGGATGTTAACCCCCCACCACCAACAAAATGTAGCTGTTCTTACGGGCTTATCCTTCTGTCGTATCTCAAATTTAACGACACAATTCTGCGGCAGCGTGTTGGGCTTTGGCCAAGTCCAGCTCACGTTCACAACGAATTTATCGATCCAGTAATAAAAAACGTTTTGGGGAGCAGGAAGTCTTTGATCTGTAGGAAGAGAAAAAAATGACAGTCAAATACACAGCATAAAGAGGTTCCAGTTAGATACAGCACCTGTAAATCTCACCCCAATGCCCTTTGGTCATTGGGAATAAAAGGAAATACTAAAGTATTAATGACTGGTTAAGATGTTAAAGGGGTCATGACAACAAATGTCATTTTTCTGTGGTTTCGGGGGTATAATATGATCTGTTGCGCACTGATAGAGGCCGTGTGAATGTCAAGACTTGGTATCAGAAGCCCTGCTCATAGACGGTCAGCTTTGTTTCTTTGCTCAAAAACGGACGAATCAGACAACAGTTTATCTTTCTACATAATTCATATTCTCCAATTAGAGCGCACCATCAAGCAGACAGCTCTCCCCTTCCCTCCTCCCCCCAGCTGATACAGTTTCTGCATGTCTGGCTGCTCCACTTGGGAAGACGATGGCTACTAAAAAGCAGAGCTGTTAGTCAGAGGGAGCTCCAAAATGGCTGGAAGTTTCCACTTGCTCCTGAAGGCTGAGAGAACCAAAGAGTGGCTGAAGTTCATGAATGGGGAAGTAGCACACAATTGTAACCTCAATTTGAGACGATGTTCAGAGCATTTAACTGAAGAGTTCCCCAAATATGGTTGTAGCCAGTCAGAGTGAAGTCAACCAGGCAGAGCCCCATGTCATCACCGTACCCAACCCTTTACTGAGGAGGGAAATCTGGCCTGCCAAAACAACCCCCTGCAAAAAGGTGACATTATTCTTTAAATGAAATTCTTTGAAGAACTGACATATGCAGCAAAATCAACTACATGAAATAGCTCATACAGTGATGTCACCACACCTTTAAGATCAAGACCTATATGATCAAGGCACATTGAAAGTCAAACAGATGTGATTTTGTTTCATATAGAAGTATATAATACACCCAATCCAGCCACACAGACAGATTAAAAATAAGTTAGATACATTCCAGTTCATTACTACTCATTACACAAAGCAGTGCAGTGCAATCAAGTTCAGTTTATTTTTCCAGTTGGTAAAAGTTCTCTTACTAAACCAGTAACCTGTTCTCCTCAGAGAACATGACAGTACAGCAGCTTGCATTGAGTTGTCAACTTTGCAGGAATCCCTCATGACGTGCAATCATGTGGTGACAGTGGAAAGGAGTGGCTCTCTTTTAACAGGAAGAAGGCTCCAGTATGAGCACCCAGCTTCCATGACCAGCAGGGAGCTTGAGAAGACGGAGCAGAAACAAATAAATAACGACAAAAAAACTCAGAAGCACTGAACCAGGAGTACTTTCTATGTTACAGAAATAGTGACGCTCAGTAGCTTGGCCATCACTGGACCTTCAAACATCACTGGACCTTCAAACAGGATGGTGATCCCAAGCACACCTCAGCGTCCACCAAGTGTTTCAGGAGGCATTCTAGAAGCTACAGAGTGGCCATCACAGGGGGCAGGGAAATTCAAAAAGGGCAGCTGCTGCCCTGAACCCAAGAATGTTAATGAACCAGAAGCCTTTGCCCAAGAGGATGGGGCTCAGATTCTTCAGGAATGCTGCCAAAAGCTGGTTTCTGGCTAGGAATCCCATTTGCAGCAGGTCCAAACAGCAACAGGTTGTTAAATTTCGAGAAACCACCTGCAATAGTAGCAACGTTAAGTTATTTGAACAGCTACTACTATGTATATTTTGTCAATGTGTTCAATTTAAACTGGGAGTTAAATCATTACAGATGCAAGTTGAGGTGGTTTACGTTCTGTTATAATAAGCTTACACTATTAATTTAGATCAAAGAACAAGAAACAGTGGCTCTAGAAACTAGTTTCTGGATTTTACTAATCATTTCAGTTTATTCTGACTCGGCGTGGAACGGTTACTGGTATGAAGGTATACCAAGATTTTACAAAAATTACTCTTTCAAAACCAAATAAATCATCTGTTATACCAGACTTATGATGTAAAGTCCTTTTAATGAGACACAAGAGAAAAATTTCCTCCCCCACTTATGCATTGTGTGTCAGCTGGCTGAAAGGAAGCTGCTACACTGCTTCGCCATTTGGACAAACTGAGCTGTTTGTAAATATACACGTTTGCTAAAAACACTGATAGTCATGGTGAGAAAACTTAAGGAGCGCCACCAAAGATTATGAGCAGCATGTCTGTAAAGCAGGCCACAATAAATATTAGGGATGCACCGATGTTAATGCCGATGTATTGCGCATCCCTAATCATATTAATGTGTTGGTCTACTACAGCACAACAGAAAAGCATTATAATAGGTACAAATGTGGAATATAAATCTATAATCTATATTAAATTCCAAACTAAAATACATGTGTTTTAATGGTAATAATATAATGTTACATTGTTTTGACTGCAGAAAAAACTGTTTTGATTAAAAGCAGTTAAATCATTATATATATTTTTTTTATTTGTTACAATATTTCCTCGTTTAGGTGCTGTGAAAGTTATATTTCTCAATTTTTTTTTTTCCTTAAATCAATGCCTTAAGCAACATTTCAACTATGATAACGTAAGGATGCTAAAATCTTTGTGTTATAAGGTCTGATCATTTTCCTGAACTTCCTATAAATTTCACAGCTAAGGAATGCTATAAATAGTTTGAGCTCCATAGTTAGACTGTTCAAAACTGCAAATGGAAAAACAATATTTGTGTATTTTAGTGCTGCAACATGATTTTTTTACTCACTTTAACTGAATAATTATCAGGTCAAGACCAAAGAAATGAAAAGGATTGACGTAAAAACCAGGAATCTTCAGGCTGAACTTAAACAACAGCTGTCGTGTAGCTCTGTTCTACTGGTTCTACTTATAGTGGAGCGTATTTAGCTAGGCTGTGATGTTTCTGCATCATGTTCTGTCAAGTTAGCTGGAAATGAAAACATAAAAATGAAGGGGAGTATTCCTGTTTAGCTTATGCAGTTTAATGCTCAGTTTACTCATTAAGTTACTAATTCCACGCTCAGTTTCGCTATAATTCAGCTTCCTGGTAGATGGGTCATTCAAATAAAAAAGTCCAAGATTGTGAAGGTCTCTAGTCACCGGTATCATCAAAATGAATAAATAAAGGAATAGCACATTTGCAGCTATCCTCAGAGATGGTGAGCGCTGATAATTAACATCACCCTCCGTGTACCCGTTCACACCTAGCTTCTCAGGTAATATCAGTGGTGCATATTATGCTGGTCAAAGATGTTGAAATATCCCTATTCTGATCAAGTTTAGCCTCAATGGATGTTTACCAGTAAAGGCTCAAATGTCCACTGGAACATTACATTTTTTAAAACAATAATAAAAACAAACAAGTTCATTTGGGAGAGTAAAGCAAATTGAGGTTTACAGACTGTACTTCCCACAACAAGATGGTTTTAGATTAGTGTTAGAAATCAATAAGATGCATTTATGACTCTGATTAGACTGTGAACTGTTTTTTTATATTCCAGTCTCTTAGATAACAGCAAATAGAGGAAGAAGAAAACAGAGAGCATAAGGAATTAAACTGATTCTATAATGTTTATTTAAGTAGTTTAGAAGCATACTGAAAAAAATTGTTTGGAAATTATTGGAGGGCTTGGTTTATTATATATATATATATATTAAACTGTGAATGGGAGGGAGTAGAAGAGAGCTCATCACTCACATGAAAGTGAAAGAACCCATCTAGCCCAACTCTGACATTAAAATGAGGCCAAAGTTAATATGCCTCATAGCCTGAATAAAGGGCTATTTCACTGTTTTTATGGCCTCTGCTTTTGTTCAACATCTAAAATAAGGAAAGCAAAACCTGGGCTAAAATATTTGAGACTTATCAGACTCATTAAAACACAAACATGAACTTGCAAAACCTTTATACTATACTGAATACAAATATTGACCATTTTGAGCTTTTCTCTGGGATTTTCATAACGTTAGATGATGTTCTGTTTTAAAATCTTATTACTTAATAATTGCTAAATAAATGTTTCTGGATCAGAAACCAGACAAGAAAAAAAAAGACAAAATATTAAATTACAATACAGTCTTTTTTGTGGTCAAACAAAAGGATAAGCAGATAATTATATATGTTCATATTTTCTTTTCATATCTGAAATAATAAAAACATAAAATGATTGGCAAAGAACAATGGAAAAATTTACCCACTCTCTCATATTCTGACATCTTCCTCATCTTAACTTGCCCAAACGAAATACAAGCTTCACTCTGTGATGGCACAGCTGATACTCTTAAAGCTGTGTTTTTTGTTTTGTTTTTTGTTTGATATCAGGTTTACAATGTGATTAAAAACGTCTCTTTTGAAAAAAAAAATTAATCATAATCCAAACTCACAAAAAATGTAACTGTGGTTATTTTATCCCCAGTCGTTCATTTATGTTTGTTTTGTGGTTTAATAAAAAATGTGCAGGGCACCGCCTTTGGTGTGAATAAGGAAACAACATAACATGGTGCATGTTTTTGCATGTGGGATTTTCCTTTGAACAACCAGAAACAAAAGTACAATGACAAAAAAAAAAAAAAAAAAAAAAAAATTAAACAAATCTGATTTTTGTTTGAAAATACAAAGCATTAAATTGATTTAAAGGCAGCTTTTTTTTTTTTTTTTTTTTTTTTTTTTTTTTTTTTTTCTCTCTCAAAAAACTGATAAGCAGACCTCTAAATTTATTTTGATTTCCTTCTTGTATTTAAAAACAGTGAAAACAAAATCACTGGCAAAGATAAAAAATTAGCTGGTTTTCACATTCCTCCTGACACCTAATTCGGATAATCGTACACTGTAGGAGGCGCTGTTTGTTTTGTCCCACATACCTTTTCACTTTAAAGCAAATAATCTGAAACATAAAATAGATTCATTTGTTTTTATAGCACATAATGCGGTGAGATCAATGGGACCTGTTGGATATATGGACAGTGACGTAAAAGTGAAATAATAACAAAATCAAGCCACTTAAATTTCCACCCATTTGTTTTAACATTAAAAAGGAAAAAACTGTATTTTACTGTAATATTTTGTGTTTTAAAAAATTGTAAATTAAATAAACACTTGCGTTTTGATTTGGATATTTTCTGCTGAGAAAATGACCAAAACATGGGGCATTTGTAATGTTTTAGATTTGGAACTCGATGTTATCAAAGAAGGTTATGGTTTTCAGGAAAGCCGTGAAATAGCCCTTTACTGACGCTGGGACTCGGATTCGAACTCGCGCCGAGCGTTAAAACCACAGTTTCTGTGCGTTTCTGGAATGACACTGAGCTGCTGATAGTAGCGCAGTGAAGGACGGGGTACGCAACATATGTCAGTGTTCAGAAGCATATTTTAAAATCATTTTTATTACAGCTCTGCTGAAACCACTAATACAAATTCTACCGGAATAAAACGTTTGACATCCTCATTTTGGTTTTAACAACCGCGACAGTTTGAATTCAGCCCCAAAACTGAATGACAAGCATTTTAGCACAAGCTATTATTTATTTATATGTTTCACTCTCTAAAACTTCACAGAAAAGACATTCATTGGAGACTGTTTAAATTAGAGTAAAGGTATTAAAGAACAACTCAGTCACAGAGGTAAATCTCACAATTAAGAACTGGAAATTATATACAGCTGTAACTCGTGTTAAGTACAATTTAATTTTGCCAGACACCACCAAATTACTCTGCTATATAGTTAAGCTAATGAGTGATAAAATCAACAGCAAACATACATGATAACCAACAGGCGGTAAGTTCTCGCTAACTTAAGACTCCAAGCTTAATTACATTTAGAAATCAAAAAAATAAAAATAAATAAATTAAAAAAATGTCGATAGAAATGAGGGGAAAGCGGTTAGTTATTTAACTGAAAGTGTTACCTGCTTCGCCGTAGGGTGCCATCATGACGGCGAAGCTCAGAAAGGTGACAAAGTGCAGCGCTGCGCTCATGTTTGTCCTCGAGCGTCTGAGCTGTACAGTTCTGCGCGCGACAAATTCCCACAAGCGCTCTTGTATTCCGAGAGGACAGGAAGAAGGGGAGGAAAAGCAGACTACAAATCACTGCCTGCGACAGGCAAACACAAACGGAAGGGTGCCCAGAGGACCCCCTCAGAAAAGCAGAAGAAGAAAAACCAAATGGGAACAGAAAAACGAGCACAGACAGCCTCGGTGGGTCAGAGGTGTCTGAAGGGAACGGCGGCGGCGAAGCTGCGCAGGAGTACAGTAGGAGGAGGCGGAGGCGGAGGAGGAAGAGATCAATGACAGTCAACCGTACATAGTCTGTGTCAACAACAGGTTAGCGCCATAAAACACTGCTT
Source organism: Anableps anableps (assembly GCA_014839685.1). NCBI lineage: Eukaryota > Metazoa > Chordata > Actinopteri > Cyprinodontiformes > Anablepidae > Anableps > Anableps anableps. The sequence continues at coordinate 3,976,718 of CM026085.1, read as the reverse complement.
TACTCTAGGAACAGAAAATAAAACATTAAGGAGGAGTAAGCGCATGCGTGTAATCTGTGGGATATCACAAGCACAAGTGACCATCCATTCCTACAGGAAGTCGTCAGCCGCTTAATGAGTCTGTGAAACATTAAGCTGAAAATCTGTATGGTATGATAATGGATTTATGCAAAAGAAAAACACACGACGTGTAGGAGAGCAGAGGCTGGCCAGAAAAAGAAATACGCAATGCAAGGTATGGGGCATTATTTTCCAAGCAGCAGAACCAATGTTACACCAAATTTATTTAAGGGCTGCTTAAGAGTCACTTCTATTCCATACGGAAATATAATTACATAACTATGCCATAGGTGTCTTCCACGTCCCTTCACTGAAGGGCACTGAAGCTGAGCACACGTTGTAAGTCAGTTTGTGTTAACAGAGTTGAGTTTGGAGGTTGCGTCCATCAAAAATGTGCCAAATCTATTCATCCAAAAAGGACGGGAGTAGAAGGAGGTAATAAACGAGGAATGAAGGCTAGAAGGACGGAACAAGAGAAGGAAGGAAAAAAGAAAGGAAGGACATGATAGAAAGAAGATGGTAGGAAAATTGCACACAAGTAAGGAAACCATGTGAGAGAAGAAAGGAAGGACAAGAGGAAGAATGTAGAGACAGAAGGAAGGCTGGAGGAAGAGACATAACATTTATCCAGTGGAATGGATAATATGGTCTGGTATCTAGACATGGGACCCCTGGGCAGTGGGTGGTCAGCTGGTGACCAGCGTGAGGAGGCGATGACAGGCTGTTGTGGTTAAATACGGTTCACCCACACACTACTCTAGCTCTGCTTTGTTTCATGAATATATGAAACAAAATCCAATAAACCAAACAAGAGTCCACAGCAGAATAAGCTGTCTGGCATTCGCGATGAGGATTTAGCAAGTCTTTGACATTCGAAACCCACACACTCAACTCTACTGCTGAACCCACAAATGCATTTTCCCTACGAATCTAAGGAAATAAATCAACTTTATTCATAAACCATATTTGACAGAGAAAAAAAAAAATCAACAACAATTAGGGTAACCAACTAACCTAACAGTCATGTTTTTGGAGTTTGGTAGCTTAGGCCCTAAACCTTGGGCTGGCTCTGTCACACAGACCAGAAGTTGGACTACAATTTTATTTGATGTTTATTATTATTTTTAATGCAGACATTTATAGAATCCACAAAAAAAAACAAAAAACAGATTCATTATCTGATCATTCAGTTGAATTCAAAAATACTTCATTAATCCTCAAAGGACAATTAAATGTTATAACTCATATAGTCCAAGTTTCTTCAAAGAGATGTTGATGCTGATGGCTGTGGGGAGTAAGGAGCTCCTGTAGTGGTCAGTATTACAACGACTCTGCAGAAGCCTCTGACTGAAGATGCTCCGTACTGTATACCAGTCTGATGAAGAGGATGTTCAGGGTTGTCCATTATGTTCATTTTGTGAAGAATCTTTCTTTTCACCATCACCCCCGGTGGTTCCACAGTCATCCCCAGAACAGAACCAGCCTTCTTCATCGGGTTGGCGAGCCGTTTCACATCCCTGCCTCAACGGATGATGGCAGGAGAAATTACACTCTCCACAACAGACTTCTAGAAGATAACACACAGCATCTTCAGCTGTGTTATCAGCTATTTCAGGAGTTAAGATGAGTAAGTCTTTAGACTCAGCTCACAGAAAATAGCACGTCTTTCTCACAGCTTCGATAGGTTTCACCATGACAAGACAGCCAATCCTATCATGCCACAGTCCTTTACCAGATGCATTGCATTTTAAGCTACAGTTGTGTTTTCTCCTGTTTCAACATCGTGTAAATCGGAATTAGTTGCTCCCATGCAGACACAATATGTTGTGTCTGCATGGGAGCAAACAAGAAAGTTCCTCAGACAGATTTAAAAATAAACACCGGAGACGGAGAGAAAACCTGCAACACAAGGGCTTCAAATTCTATGTTTAGAACACACAGGTGTTTGTTTATGCTTCACACATGAATCTACCTGAAAGCAGAAGTGCAGTGGCTTCAGTTTTTTGTTTCTGTGTGCGTGTGTGTGTTATGTTGTTGTGCAACAATGCATTTGGTTTGGCTGCATATATCAATTAATAAACGCCAAAAGCAATCATTAAAAGCAACGTCAGTAATTTTAATCACGTTGACCAAGTCAGGGCATTATTTGAGTATCAGGGATTAATAGCCGAACAACTCTCAGTCTCTGCAGTTCTTGTTTCATGAATACCTGGCTGGTGGGGTGTGGTATCATACAGAACAATAGAGGAAGGGCTGAATTCATGCACTGACACTATGACTCAGTCTGAAGTTAAATCAGAGCAAACCTCCTGTTCTTGGTCAGTTAGAATTACCAGAATTCTTTCTATTTGATAACTGCCACAATAATGAGACAGAGAACATGTCAGACTTTATTCACTGATGTCTTTAAAAGAAGTTTACATACAGGATGATTGCTGTCTCTAAACAACGAGGAAAAGCTCAGATGGTTTTGGAAACTTCTGACAGGTTAATTGACACATTAGCATTAATTAGAGGCACACCTGTGGATGTATTTGAAGGCCACACCTGGAACTCACTGCTTTCTGGTTTGACACGATGAGAAAGTCAAAAGAAATCAGCCAAGACGTCAGGAAGAGAGTGTGTGGAGCTGCACCAGTCTGGTTCATCCTTGGGGCCATCACTCCAAAAGAAACATAAAGAGCCAGACTGCAGTTTCCAAATGCCCACAGAGACAGACACCTTCATTTCTGGAGACATGTCCTGTGGTCTGATGAGACTAAAGTGGAACTGTTTGGTCACAGTGACCATCGTTACATTTGAGGGAAACGGGAAGACAGCACTTGTAGGCCTTGGAACACCATCCCAACTGTGAAGTATGGTGGTGGCAGCATCATGTTGTGGGGCCATTTTGTTGCAGGAGGAACTGGTGCACTTCATAAAATAAATGACGTCATGAGGAAAGAACATTATGTAGAAATATTGAAGCAACATCTGAAGACATCAGCCAGGAAGTTAAAGCTTGTCTTCCAAATGAACAATAACCTCAGCATCCAGCCAGAGCGGACTGGTCAGCAACCGTTCAAAGGGCGGACAAACAAAGAAAGGGATGGCTGGGTAGACACAAAATATAGACAATGGAATAGAGAATAAATTAATAAAATACCAGCATTTTGTGTTTGGAGAAACAGACTTTGCAGGAAAATATGGTGGTGTATGTGTCCCTTCTCAAAACCATGGCTCTCCTCATCTTCCGGCTGAAGAATGAAGTACAGGTACACCTCATTTCAGAACGCTGAGCCCCTATATTTATATTGATTCGTCACACTTAGAGTGAAATATTTCGAGCTTTGTTCCTTGTCATTTTGATGATTATAGTTTACAGATAATGAAAACACAAAATTCAGTGCCCCAGAAAATTAGAATATTGTGAAAAAGTTCAGTCGTGGAAACTCATGATGCCACACTGTAATCAGCTAATTAACCGAAAACACCTGCAAAGGTTTCCTGAGCCGCTGAACGGCGTTTCAGTCTGGGTCAGTAGGACGCAGTCACGGGAAAGACCGCTCACTGGACAGATGTCCAGGAGACGGTCATTACTCCCTTCACAGGGAGGGGAAGCCACAGAACATGATTGCTCAAGAAGCTGGAGGATCACCGAGTTCTGTATCCAAGCATATTAACAGGAAATTGAGTGGAAGGAAAAGGTGCACCAGCAGCAGCCTTGAGCATATTGTCAAGCAAAATCTATTCAAGAATTTGGGGGAACTTCACAAGGAGTGGCCTGAGGCTGGAGGCAGCGCATGAAGAGCCACTACGCAGTCGAATCCTGTCCTGAACCAGAGACAGCACGAGAGAAAAAGAACTGAACTGGGGCTCAGTGATCCACAGTCCTCTTTTCAGTAGTCCATGGATAAGGAGCCCCAACCAAGTGTTGAGTGCATAGAAATGAACTTGCAGTGGACCACCATCTAATTGCAGGTCCATATTCGCAGAATTTTCTGTGGAACGAACTCCAAATTATTTGTGGAAAATTCATTGATTTGCGGGTTTATTCATGAAGCATATCTGAAATATTCGAAGGAAAATGCAGCTCAGGGAGCTGAAATACCTCGGTGCAACAATATCTGACATGCTATTGGCTCGCGCTTGCAAAGCGGCCAATCCAGGAGCGCCACTCGTTTTCCTTGGCCCTGATTGGCTGGCTCTTTTTTAGACGTACCCCCTCCCCATCATTGACTGCTCCTCTTCTCATCTTTCTGCTCTTCTTCCTGTAAAGAAAACTCCAGAAAACTCTTAAATAGACAGAAATCAGAAGAATCACTGTTTTCAGGTTTTATTGGGAAAAAAAGCTTTACAAAGTAAGTTTGACAAGCAGCTGCACCTTTGCAGAGAATGCAATAAAACTCAAAGATAAAAACAAAAGAAAAATCTTTGCTAAGACAGATTTTGCACTGAGCTACAAAATATCATACATACATACAAACATACATGGATACAGAATTGAATTTACATCATGTCAACAAATTATGTACACATCAGCTTAAATATTAATCATTTATCTGCTCGTTTCAGTGTAGCACTTGTGAAATACTTGGAAGTGACTTGTGATGGGTTTCATTAGTTGAGTTAGAGAAGGTTTTATGCTTTGTTTCCCCCAGAAGGCAGTGTGAAGGCACCGGATCTAAACCCAGCTGAGCCGAGCTCTTTACTTACTCACTGGATTGAGTAAATATTATCACACAGTTTTTATTACTGTACCCAGTCCTGATTTCAAAGGGAAAAAACGTCTCAAGAGTTAAAGCTCTGCTATTTTTTTCTCATTTGTCAAACATTTATTGCCTTGCTTAAAAAAAACAAACAAACAAAAAAAAAAAACCTTACAGAATAGTTTTATTTAAAAAAAAAAACAAAAACAACCAAACTTTATTTTTAATCAGCATTGCTACACAGCTTTCATTCCCAGGCAGGAAGCTGAATATTGCTTCTTTCCCCATGGCTACTATACAGTAGGAGTGCACCGAGAAATCAGCCCCGATTTCCTTAATTTTGGGAGATCGGCTGATACTTACACGAGGAACTGATCTTATCTGAAAATCAGCCCACTTATTAACAAGAGTCACCTCACTGTTGCCAACTTAGCAACTGTCGCTATATTTTGCGACTTTTCAGATAAAAAAAAAAAAAAAAAAAAAAAAAATCTGTACTGCTCAAAATTGGAATTGGCAGATCAGGCTTTTTAAACATCAGAGATCGGCCAGAAAACTGCAATTGGTGCACCCCTGCTGTACAGTGCCTTGCAAAACGAGTGACACCCCTTTAACTTTCACACATTTCGTCATGTATTTTATCAGCATTTTATGTGATAGACCAACACAAAGCAAAGAATAATTGTGAAGTGGAAGAAAAATTAGACTCACCAGTCTGATACACACTAAGTAACATCCAGTGTAATCAATTGTCATGAAAAGCCTTTTAAGGGACACAGCAAACATGTGGAAGAAGGTACCCCGGTCACATGACTGAATGAATTACATCGAAGTGTATTTGTGTGTTAGAATGGCCCAGTCAAAGTCCAGGCCTAAGAATTCAGTGTCTAGGTATCAAAGCTGGTAGAAGTCTTGGATCTGTGACCATTTTTCAGGAGGAAAACCCATCTCAGTTAGTGACAAAATGTATGCAAGTTCACAGGGTAGAAACACAAGGCACCATTTTAATCTGCTGCGTGACTAACTGTTCTTTTAACCTGGTCGGAATACGCTGCCGCACTTCACAAACCAAACACTTTGCATCGCATCTTGATGCTTTCGCTTTTACGGCGTGTCACAATGAACCTGGTTGTGTTTTTTCAACTTGGTGTGCAGAAAATAAAAGACGGGAAACAGGAAACAGTGAAGTGCAGCTGAAAGAGGCTTTAAAAGTCGCTCTCCTGTAGAAAATTTGACTTGGGGAGGGAGAGCGGCGTTCTGCATAGATCCTCAGGGCAACGTTGCTTCAGTGTGGAAGGAGAAAAAGTGCATCGCAGTCTGGAATTCATGCACACATTTAGCCCAGGGTTTTTTAAAATACATTCTGAGAAATACTGCTCATTGTGGTGTGAATATCCAATCCATGTACCATGCTATGTTTTATTTAGATTTTTTTTTCACCCCAGATTCCTTTGCACATCAGGCGGAGACACCAGGGGTGGGGCAGCTTTTTGGCAAGCATAGGCAGGCAGCTGCCCCCCTTATCACCCAGTTTATATCCTTAAGGGAAATGTGGAAGGATAAACATTGTGTTTAGGGGGTGGGAGGTCTGTGAAAACCCAGAGGAGGGGGTGGGGGTGTCTGAGGTCAGCTCAGATTGGTGGACGTTCCACTGATGGCACGGAAAACATGGAGGGAGTTCTGCAGCAGCGATCGCATCATGTCCTCCTGGTAGATCTGATGGGGGTAAAAGGAAACACACAGTTAAAAGGAAATCGGGACACACACACACACACACACACACACACACACACACACACACACACACACACACACAGAGTGCAGCTGCATGGGCTGATTAGATGGGATGCACTATGGTGGGCTTGGGCTGGTGCAGGCAGACGAGATGAAGGCACACCGAGTAGTAACAAGAAGCAGGATCACTCATGATTCTGATCACTGAACTGATTCGAGGGGGGGTTAATTGATGCATCTTAACCATCTTTTTCCAGGGTGGCATGCTTCTGAACATTAAAAAAACACACACACACACACAAACAAAAAGACCCCCCCCAAGACCTGGGTCTAGGAGTTTTTCTTTAACCTAGACAGGGTCAAAATTATACACACCCTCACAAATATATCCATGCATCCCTTCTAGTGTGACGTCTGTTAGCAAGTTGAAGGGAAACCTCACGTTCTGTAGCCAGCAACAAGCTTCTGGCAGAATTCAGCCTGGATATTGGAAAATCTTGTCACAATTATTTGAGCTCATTTAATTTGGTTGGTTTTCTGGCCCCAGACTAGACTTTTAACCAGAGTTGCTAATTTTATCAGGGCTGAAGCTTAACGTTAGCCCACTGTATCTGTTCCAGAACCAGCGTTGGTGTGTGTTAGGGTTCATCGTCCCGTTGGAACTGGTTTTTCCTCATCTGACCCAACCTGGCTCTGAATCTCTCATGCCTTACTCTAAAGGCTTAGGTTATCCTGAGCTCTCGCTGTAGCTATGCTGCCATAGGCTTAGACTGCTGGAGGACAAACTGACCACTTTTCTTTACTTTCTTCTTCTACTACTCTCCAACTTACATTATTTGCTGTTATTCCAACTGTAAACTGTTTCTCTTCTCTCCATAGAAGCTACACCTGGTCTGGCGTTCTGTTTGGCTGTGATGCCTTCCTGGAGGAGGGCTTCAGCTGAGATAATGCTGCCATCAACGAATGGTTCTCCTTCTCCTGCTGTTAATTCTTTACTTTTCATTAACAGAAAGTACTCCTACATCAGCTCTTCTGCTTCTTTTTGTGTCTCTACTCTGTCTTCTCATCCCCCCAGTTGGTCGCTGCGGATGGCCGCTCGTACTGAGCCAGGTTCTGCTTCTGCTGGAGGTTTCTTCCTGTTAAAGGGGAGTTTTTCCTCTCCACTATCGCTATGTTCTCGTCCAGGAGGAGTGAATGATGCAAGTCAACGTCTTGATGCAATCTGCTGCCAATGGTGAAGCGTACTCACTCAGACTTCAGTATTATTCCTTGCGCCTCCATTTCCAGCAGCACTTGCTGTAACCTTTACTTGGATAGAAAACTTTTCAAGCTAATTTGAATAATAAACTGAGCTTAATTTACTGTTTGATAACTAGGATTAATTGGAATTAATGTGTGACTGGATGTTAGAATGATCAGAGACAATCCAGGAGCCATGAAGGATCACGTCTATCATTAACTGGAAAATGCAGGAACACAAGTGTCACTGTGCACAGCACAGTGAAGCTAACTTTTGCACCAAAATGGTTTACTGACCACATTGACAAGAAGGATGTTTGGATGCCTCAAGGTGAAGCTTTCAATAACAAACCAAGTGTCAAGCACAGTGGTGGCAGTAGCATAATGAGGGAGTGTTACACCACCAGCAGTACTTGTGCACAGCTCAAAGTGTGCAGAAAAACGAAGGGGGACAACCTCCAAATTCTTCCACTTAAACACAGCTGGCTGCTCCAACAGGACAATGATCCGACCCACTCGTTAAAACTGGTTTCAGGATGAATAAAGAAGGCTGACGTTAAGCTCTGGAATGTTCCAGAATTCCACACTTTTACGAACTGAGGGTCTCGAGCAGGGGTCAGCAACCTTTTTCATTCAAAGAGCCACATATTGCCCTCGCAATAAACAATTTTCTAAACATGTATGACATAAAATATTTTATAATGAAAGATAACAATATGAAACCAAAACTTATTTATATGCTTAGATTTTACAACAAATGATTCCTCTATTACAAAAGAAAACCCCCCAATTTTGTAGAATGAGGTGGAAAAAGAAGAAAGAAAGGCAGCATAGTTTGAAGCTCGTTACTTTTAAAAGCCTGTTGTAGATATTAAAAGCAGATTTTGCACAAGGACTTTAAAAAATCCATCCTAAAATGACCATTTCTTGTTGCATTCATAACCCGAAACATTTCCTTTTTGGTTTTGTAGGAGCCACAGTGGAGGGCCAAAGAGCCACATGCGGTTCTGGGGCCACAGGTTGCAGACCCTTGGTTCTGGGAAACCAACCAATTTAAATGAGTCCTAATCTTAGTACAAGTGGTTAAATATCTGCCACAAGCAGACAATTATTAATAATTCAAAATCATGCACCCAATTGTTACTTTTTAAGAATCATTGAAAATCCTAAAAGTTGAATTCATCCTAAGTGGAGCAAAAATGACTAGCTAAGCTGCAGTTGTCAAGAGACAAACGTATGAGAAAGAAACCGAGTCAATTCAAGGTGGACGAGGGTGCCATGAGGCATTTGATAGAGAGGCACCCAGCTGACACGTGGACTGAGCATCATCAAATCTGGAAAAAAAAAAAAAAGTAAAAACCACACCTTTAGATGTGTCCAGGAAAAACGATGTGAAAGCACACTAGGAAAAAGTGGGACAACTAGAAGATTCTAGAACACTAGAACTCACTGATAAAGCAGCATTATCTTTGCCCCAGATCCACAGTTTAGTTTGTCATCTGAAAATTCTGCAGCAACCTTTGTGCTCATGAGGAGACAGGTTCTGCTAGTATGGTTGCGTGACTAGAGGCATGAGGAGGCTATTGATGGCAGCGGTCCAGGTATCATGTTTGTAGGCAGTCTGCTTTGCTTTGGAATGTAAAGTTAAAACCAGGGCTTTAAAGAAAAGGAGCGATGTTCTCTCTTTATGTATATTTGTGGCTATGTAAATATTCAAACCTGAAACACGAAGAGCAAACGTGTTGGTGATTTGATTAAAGGCATCTAATTTGCATCTGGTTTTTTCTGTTTTTAACGCTTTGAGCGGCACGGCTGTCGGACCTTGATCTGCTCCTTCTGTTTACCAGAACGAGTGATCTGATTGGCTCACTGGGGAAGGAAGCCAACCAGTTGAAGTGGATAATAAATATGCCAAAACAACTTTCCATCTGTCTGTGCTGAGTGCAGATCTTTCCACATGGATGCATTGCATTAAAACAGCTGAGCTCCACCACTTTCAGTTTGATCAAAGCCTGTCATTTAAGGTGAAATGTCTGCCTTGAAAAACAATACACATCTTCACATTTTACCAGAACAGGCTGGAATGAATGAAAAGAAAGGGGGTGCAAAATTATAGTTGGTGTCTAAATAAAATGATGAAACCGTAAAATCGCCCATTACCTGCTTTTCCTTAAAGCTAAAGGCCAGCACGTTGGAGAGAAGAAAGAAAACTAGTTAGTAGGAAGTAAATCACACACACTGAACCCAACCAGAACAAAAAAAAGTCCACAAACTCAAAATCTCAGTTTAAATTTCATTACATCCTCGCTGTCATTAGTGTAATCCTACTCGCAGGGATTTTAAGTACAAAAGAAGACATTGTGCAAGCCATCTGATATGATGAAGTGCATCATTTGTTTCCAGGAAGCAGTCAAGAGGAAATTCAGTTTCCAATAATTCCTGGATGCTCAGCGAACACAGATTCCCGTCGCGGGTCATTATGAGTCACTTGCATTCTGTTTATGAGCAGCATTAAACATTAAGCTGCAGCTGCAACATGGACGAAGTTGAGTGATGTCGAAATATTGTGGATATGTATATTATGGATAATTTATCATGTTTCAACCACAACGTGTTTTATTTCAGTTGCATGTGACTGACTAACACAAAGTAGCACATATGTGAAGCGAGCCATAAAAAAATTATACAAAAATGATAAAAATCTGAAAACTAAGGGATGCATTTGTATTAGATTTGTCATTCGTAAGGGTAATTCTGGAGGAGCCGCAGAGATCCACAGCTCAGTTGGAGAATCTGTTCAAGGCTACTAATCTGACCTTTTTGGAAGAGTGGCAGGAAGAAAGCTAATGTTCTAATGCTAAAGCTATAAGTTCTGTTTGCAGTTTAACGCAAGCCTTGTAGGGAACACAGCAAACATGTGGGAGTTGCTCTGATAAAATAAGACCAAAGTTAAACTTTTTAGACCAAATGCTGGAAAATTCCATAAAACTCTGTTCAAACATACTTTAATTAACCCAAAGGGGGAATGAAATGTTGTCATAACTCATATCATCCAAGTATCTTTAAAGAGTCATTGTGAATGGTGATGCTGTGGGCAGGAAGGATCTCCAGGAGCAGTCAGTCTTGCAACGAATCTGACGTTGGCCTCTGATTGAAGACTGTTGTTGTGCGACAGTTTCATGACTGTCATGACCTGCTAACAGCTCGATATCCGGGCAGCAAAGAGATCACTGCTAATCCACCTCATTTGCTTTTGCTGCTCCTCCTTAAATCTGTCTGACCTCATGGTTTGAAGTAGGGGATGTGATCCTTCCCCACTATGACAGATAAAAGACAACTTCCTCCTTCTCCCTCTGCTCTCTTTCTTTTTGTTAAAGGGGAGGTTTTCCTTTCCACTGTGGCTACATGCATGCTCAGTACGAGGGATTGCTGCAAAGTCAACAACACAACCCAAGCGACCGTCCTCTGTCTCTACGTGCTCGTCCAGGAGGACTGAATGCTGCAAGTCAATGACTCAACGTGATCTGCTGGGTTTCCTTCGACAGAAATCTTTTTAACCAATTTGAATAATAAACTGAACTTGACTGCATTAATAACCAGGATCTAGTGTTATTTATGTATGTGAATTGGAACCTGTCAGTATGATTGGATTGAACAGACTTTTTTTTTTTTTTTTTTTTTTTGAAAAGTTCCTTGAGACAAGGAGTGTTGTAAAGTGGTGCAATATAAAGAAACAGAATTGAACTTGGTGGTGGCAGCATCATGCTGTGTGGCTGGTCAGAGTTGACTGGCAGACAGAAGAAGCTAAAAAAAGAAGGAAAACCTGTAGCGGCTCAAAAAGAAAAAAAAAAAAAAAGATTTGGAACCGGAGACCACTATCACATACAGCTGAGGTAACACACACCACAGCTTGCGGTTACAGCGGGACAAAATGGGAAAAACTTCCTTTTTTTTTTTTCCAAGGCACTATACACAAGGCTGAATATTTTCTTCCATACAAAGATTTTTTTAAGGAGGGAATTCAATTCGGTGTACTGACATTATTCTTTTCTGATTCTTCTGATGGAAAATCTAAAAGGAGACAAATCAGTGGTAAAAAATCCTCTGAGCGATTAACTTGTAATTTGTTTGTGAAACGGATGATGTAACAATGTGAGTTTGGAACTGTAATTTTCCATCTGTGTCTAGACGGAGAATGGCTTAGTTTACACGATATTATCTGATTCCACACATCCGCGTGTCACTTAGGCAGAGCTTGGCTTGCCAAACACCAGAGGTAGCGGTCAGAGGTGGCGACTGCGATCCCAGAGACTTTGCATGTCCAATTAAAGCGTGGCTTAGTCCACAGAGATGAGCTCTGTGTCGTTTTTTTTTTTTTCCAGATCTCTCTTCTTCCAGTTGCAGGACATTTGTTTGGAGCCTTAACAGCAGGTGCAAAAAAAAGTTTCCAGAGGCTCTGGTGAGGTCTGTGTTTAGCTGCATCAGTGTTTCTTCAGTCAAAAGAGTGACTGAGGGTACTGTCACAATTTGGTTTCCTAATCAACCAAATGACCTAATCAACCCTGGTAACAAGTCAGAGCCGCTCCGTTGTAACCCAGTCTGACTCTGGTTGGAGATCATCTTGAGGTCGAAGAGCTCTCAAGACTTGTAGAAATATATCTTATCAAGTTGAAAATACCTAGTGTGTATTTTGGCTGGAAAGAAACATGAATAATTAATCACGTCTCAAACCTAAAAAGACCTGTTTTGCTGAGGTTCAAAGTGTCAAATCGGATCATTTCTGGGATTATTCATCACAAACCTGTTTGAGTAGCATTTAAACCCCTGTCAATGTTCATTCTCATCATTCAACTTTCCTGTTACTCCTTTAAAATTCTGGCTGTATAGCCTGTGTCAGAGATGATGAAACCAGCAGGCTGATTTATGCCCACAGAACTGCTGTGTCAACAGCTTGCGTAATTGCACTTTTGAGAAACTGACATCTAATGACAGCATATATTGGAAGTACTGCCTCTGCCAGTCAGCTGCAGGCATGAAAAGATTCAAGCATATACAGAAAACTAGATGGATTGCATTTGTAAGTATTTTTAGAAAACAGCCTTGAAACGACCACGGTTGATTCCATGATTCCTTATTGAACTATTTTTAAGCATCTTTTATATTTGACTTTTTTTTTTTTTTACTCAACATAAAAAAATAGAACACCACCAAACTTCTGGTTTGAGTTCAAGTTTTTTCACTTTTGAGTTGACTTATTCAAGTGTTATCCACTGACGTTTACTTCCATTTTGTTTACACTGGGGATGCACCAGTATCTTCTGGTTGGCGTCTACTCTGCATCCCAGTAGTCAGAGCCAAACATGGAGACGCAGCATTCAGGTTTTATCCCCACTAATCTGGAACAAACTTCCAGAAAACTGCAAAACAGCCGAAACCCTGAGTTCCTGATTGATTAATAACTGGAACATTGATTAATATATTTGATAATACATTTTATTTGAGGGTGCCTTTCAAAAACCCAAGATCACCTTACAAACAAAAAACAGACAAAAAACAACAAATAAACCGAGTCAGCAACAATTATATAAAGCAAGTCAGTCAACAAGTTGCAACAACAGTTAATCCATGTTAAAGTGAATCTGCCTGTTTGAAAAGGTGTGTTTTCAGCTGGGATTTAAAAGAGGGAAGAGAGTCTGTGTTCCTAATGGCAGGAGGAAGGGAGTTCCAGAGCCGAGGAGCACAGCGACTGAAGGCTCTGTTCCCCATGGTGGCAAGAAGGGCAGAAGGAACAATAAGATGAGTGGCAGACGAGGATCTGAGGGGGCGGGAAGCAGTGGCGATGTGCAGCAGGTCACACACATAAGGAGGGGCAAGGTTATGGATGCACTTGAACATCAGAGTTAAAATCTCGAAATTTCTCCTTGCTTCTATGGGCAACCAGTGGAGCTGCTGCAGAGCTGGGGTGACGTGTTCTCTAGGTAGGGTACGAGTTCTGAGTATCTCTATATTTGCCTTGATAGAGCGTCTTGAAATATCTTGATTTCTTTCCAACAGTGCTCCCTCCACTCCAGAGAGCTGATGGAGGACCACTGAAAGTGACATATACTCTCTCAGTCCGCTTCTGACTATTTCTAATCCTGATATTCGCTCACATCTTTCTTTTATGTGTAATGTGTTTTCCTTTTGGCAACACATTGTATATCCTGGCGATAGCCTTATTTGCAGTTGTAGTGTATGCCATGAATTCTTATATGTAAAAGAGAGAAAAGTTGTCAATCCATTTTTTGTCCAAGATTGGAATCGTTTTCATGTCCGTTAGGCTGGAATCCAGTGACATAAGCACACCATCTAACTACTTTAAACATTTTTAATCTCACAGGTCTTAACTACTTTCTGCCATACTTTTAATGTATGATTTGCCCAGGAGTTGGAACCTTTCAGTTGGCTTGCTAAGTCTTCATCTGCGATTGTTGCCTATAAGGGGAAATTTGTTGAAAAAAGCATTTCTATGGTCTTTCATTTGGCTTTGTAGTCCTGATTACACCAGTGAAGCACTGGAATCAATTGTGAGGTGTAATAGTAAAGCTTTAAATTCGAAAGTGCTGTCCCCACTTTTTCTTTACCTAATTATAGGACAGCGTAGCAAATTCTTGGTTTCTTACCCTGCCGTAAGAAACGTGACATCCATTTATCCCATTCCATAAACTAGGTGTTATCTACCTCTACTGGTAAAGTTCTAAAAACACAAAGCAATTGCAGCAATATGTTCATTTTTATTGCATTTATCCTTGATTTCAAGTTTAGGAAGGGAATAGAGTTCCATCTGTCCAGGTCCACTTTGTTGTTATACCATATATATTATACATGTTTCCTTACCCTTTCAGCACTGTGAGAAAACGACCACAGTGCTGACACTGCCTCTCTGCTGCAGTTAAACACTCCACAAGCCTTTGTTGCACCACTACCACATGATCAAGCAAATACCACATGGTCAACCCCGTCCCAAAACAAACACAAGCAGCAGCAAGATGGAATTATAATTGGTTATTAATATCAGCACAGTTTACATATCGGACTAATACTGAAATGTTAAAAAATGGTGCTAATATCAGCCGATACCGATAATAATGGTGATATATTGAGAATCCCTAATTTATACTACTTGAATTTCAAAGTATTTTTGAAATTTATATGAACTATCCATATGATAAATATGTCTGAAAGATACATTTCTGGGAATCAATGTGTGGAATCATTCCTAATTTTTTCATGACCATAAAGAAAAGAAAAATGTGCTTCCTATATACCCTTCCTAGCTGGCAATAATATACCCATATTATCCACATTTATAGCCATATAAAAGCTAGCTTGTTTTTACTTCTGTTGCCAGTAACAGAAGCTGATAATCCTTTGCTAGCTTGTCTGCTACTAGTTACCAGTAGTCTCAACCGCTTCGAGTCACAAAACACAATGAAGATGTGTGTGTGTGTGTGTGTGTGTGTGTAACTCAAACTTTTGCCTGACAGGTAAGTCCTGCGAAAAAAAAAACCCTATATGGAATATACGAGATTAAATACTCTCGTCACACAAATTTAATACCTGTGACTAACGTATTTGAGGCCAGCTTACATTTTTTATGAATTTAAGAGAAGTAAAGAATTTAATTTAGATACATAAATTTAAGACTTTTTAAGGATGCATGGTAACAACCCTGTACATACACATCTTTATTTTATTGGTTATCTTTTTTATAGATAACTTGCATGAAATTTAACACATTGCATAGGTTTTTAATAAGTACACATTCTCAATTTCACCATCTGTTTCACTTTCTAAATCTATCACTTCATTACTTGGATTCTTTACGGTTGCCTTGTCCATAGGCAAAGTCAGGGTTGTACCAACCTGTCAAGATTCAAGAATCCAGGTAAGGTAGAAGTATAAAGAATGCATTCTTCTGTTCCTCTGATGCAATCTGTGTGACTAACAGTTTCTACATTAGAACTGAATATGTCTGGACTTCCAGTGCTGCCAGATATGAATAAGAAAGGTGTGGCCCCACCAACGCAGATCTCAGCTAGCCTTCAGGTTACCTGTTCATGGATGATGTCAGACAGCTCCTTCACCATATCCTTGAAGTTGGACTTCAGACCCTCGTGATACTCGAACTGGTCCTCCTTGATGATTCGTTCATTAATGTCCAGCGCCATGCTGCATGCCTCGACAAAACGTCTGCAAACAAAAAACAGAGAGAAAACCCAAACCTTGATAAAATAAATAAATAAATAAATAAATCTGGAGCCTACTTGACTTATGAGGTAAACATTTACCTGAAAACCTCCTTAAGCTCTTTGACTTTCTTACTGCCGGATGAGTTGGATTTGCTCTCGTCCAGGAATGCCCTGGCGTACGCCATAGGGCCTGCGTTCACCTGCAGTGAAGAACAACATGCCAGAGACTGATAATCTTTTTCACACATCTATCAGAGCCAACAGATATGGATCTGCTGCTTCTGCCTCTGTCACTGACCCCTGAACCATCTCTTCATGTGCACAAATCGAACACAGGAGATAAAACTGTAAAGATTTCTGGGACTCAGGAAGTAAGATGGCGGTTAAGGAGGTAAAGGGAAACCTGACAGACTTTTTGGACTCGGGCAGCGTACCTGCACGGAGACGCAGCCCTGGAGCTTGAGCTGCAGCTGGATCATATCCACTTCCTGGCTGGAGCACAGCTTGGTAAGCTCAGCCGTGCGCGCCTTCATCTCGTCGATGGCTACGTCCACGGGCTTCAGCTCCACCTGCTTCTCCCCCGCCACCTCGATGCGCTTTTTCACATACGGGAAAGTGTTGACGGCTGGGGACGAGAGCGAACACGAGCCTGGTTGAGTCATGCATGCAAATATGGCAAAACAAGCAAAAATAAAAAACGGACAAACAAAAGCATAATTTTCCCTGCTGACATCTCAGACTGAAGCGCTGAACCTGCTGCAGGGAGTAAACAGAAGGAGGGCCAGTATTAGGAAAAACAGACAATGAAAAAAGCTGCAGGGTGTCAGTCTTGGCATGAGATAATCCAGCTAACCTGACTGAAGTGTTGATGGATGGATCCACACTGCTCCAGCTACCATCTGGTAATGCTAATGTTTAACATCACAGATCACATGCACTGATAAATGCATGTTTCTAACACATTATAAACCTGATGACTCTTTGAGCTTTTGCTCTCAGTTGTTTGTTTTTTTTTTTTATCATCCTAGTAACAATAAAAACCAATGCATTATTAATGTGCTGTGAGCCTATCTGATGGTGACTACAGAGCACTGAAAGAAACAAACACAGCAGCACTTCTCTAAACTACAGCCTGACGTCTAAAAGTATTAATACTTCTGGAACTTTTTCACCTTTTGGCACAACACAACTACAAACGTTTGCATTTTAGTTGGATTTTATGTGATAGACCAGCACACAGTTACGCATAATTGCAAATAGGAAGGAAAACAATACTTAAAAAAAGAATCTAATAAGTGTTGTTTGTTCATGATTCTGCTTTGAATCAAGGCGAGACAAGAAAGGCTGCATCCTACGAAGGACCCTGCCTACACCGAGCAGGTAGTTCACCTGCTCGGTGTAGGCAGGGTCCTTCGTCGACTGATGAGCGAGAGGGAGCAGCTGTGAAATTGGACGGCCTTTCCTTCAGATTCATTCCTGCCTTTACCTCAGTGTGTGTCCTGTCGCCTCGCGACCGTGATAACACTAAGCGCAAGCTGGTAAAATGCAGCTTGATATCTTGCTGAGATTTTTTATGATTTTTTTAAATTCTTAATTAAATATTTAAATAAATAAATTTTTGACAAAATTTATATTAAAAAACATGTCTATGCAACTATGATTTTAATTCTTAAAATCTGGCTTTTTCTCCCCTGAACTGTGCCCTTGTCATACCAAGTTCATAATGGCCTCATCTGCATTTTGATATAACTTTAATATAATCATATATAAAACTGCACTCCTCTCCTGCTTCATCTGCCATTGTTACAGGAACAAAAATCTCCCAGTCGGCCTGCGATGTATCTTTGGATAGGGTGGGCTGTGAAGGATGCACCTAACCTGTCTTTCAAATCTGGTAAAAAGGACACACATCGCTGTGACATCATCAGCCTTCAAAGGGTGCAGGCCCTGAAGTCGGACACACCCTAACTGTTGTCCTGTCAACAGATTGTCCACCTGGGCTGCAGATATCTGCAGCTCCTCTGAAGTTACCATGGGCCTCTTTGCTGCTTCTTTTGCACTAATTCAACCCTGATTTTAAGGCTGCATTTACACCAGCCCGGTTTAGTCCACTTTAATTGAACTCTCGTTCATTTGCCTAGAAAGTCCAGTGTGGGGAGGTCTGAATGCATAATTCAACTCTGATGGGTACCAAAAGAGCGAACTCTGGTCCGCCTACAAACCTATGTCTCGCTTCAAATGCATATGTGAATCCCAAGCGGACTGGAGACCGCTCCAAAAGCAGGAAGCGGACTATAGCGGAGTCCAGCGCTAGCGGGAGAAATGACTCGTGGCAAAAGAGAAAATCCTTCAACTGCTAAAATTTGATGCCTCTCCATTGTTGTTTACACTTCATGAAGAAGGAAGTTGCACTCAGTGTCATGTTCAGAGGTTTTCATGTTGTCTCCTTCAGTGGTTCTTTGTGCAGCGTCACCACAGGCGAGGGGGGGGCGGGACAGGCTGCTCAAAGGGTTTGGTTCATTGGACACAGAACAGTGTGAAGGCGAACCACACCAGCTGAAAATGGAACAAATGTTCTAATTTTGGCCCCTAATCGAACCAAGTCTACCGGACTATCAGGTGTGAAAACACCCCCCTGGATTTCTCCACACCTTTCTCCCTGACCTGTCGGCTGAGATGGACTCTGTTTACCAATCAGTGGTAACTACAGACTAAAGGAGGCTGAATACAAATGCACGCCACACTTTTCAGATTTTTACCTCTAAAAACTGAATATCATTTATCACTTTCCTTCCACATTTAAAATTCTGGTTGCAGCTTGACAAAATATGAAAAAGTTCAAAGGTTATGAACACTTGTGTTTCTTATGTACTTGTGAGGACGGTCCTCCTCTTGCACTGCTCCTCCACGCCACCGTGTTTCTTCCCTGACAGCGTGTACGGCGTCTCGAACACAAAGCGATTGATGTTGTGGCACTTCTCGAAGTCTGTCTTCTTCTCCGGCGCCTCCTTCTCGTCGAAGTAGGGCTTGACGAACGTCACCTGGACGTAGGCGAACCTGGAGTCCAGCTCTTTGGGGTTCACCTAAATGAGTATGGAGAAGATTCAAGAAATTAAAACGTGGATGCGAAGCACAGGTCAAAGCTGAGCCACTTGAGCCACTGAGGGAGGATGACAATGGCATCCAAAAGCAACTTTCCAACCATCTCCATAAAGGAATTAGTGTAAACTTGAATCGTTTGGCTACCACATCACATAATCCTCACTGGTACCTCTGGAGCCCAGAAATCAGTTCAGTCTATCAAGTGAGACTCAATAATGGCTCCTCATGCTGAAAAAAGAACATTTCCCAGCATTATCTTGGACTAATGATATTTTCTGAATCAACACAGCAGTGAGGCTGTAATGCCAAGTACATTATTTACATTCCCGACTGTTTCAGCTCCTGCTGCAGCTTGCCAATTAAAGTCAAAAATCCCCCTGTTAACTTCATGCGTTTCCTGACAGCACCTTGTTGGAGTCCTGAATGATCTTGACGTTTTCTGGACCAAACTTGTCCCCGTAGAGGGTGAGCAGCCGCTGGGAGATTTCCGACAGGCCAGTGAGTTTGGGCTCTTTGTAGATGTATTCCTTTCCATCCTCTTCCTCGAAGAAGCCCTGTCAAACAGAACAGAAGTTTACCAAATTCCACTGATGATTAGCTGTGTTTTAAAATGTGGAACACGTTCTACAAGATAAACGTTTTCTCTTTATTGCATGCACTACTGCTACTCAGTAAAAATAACCCCATCAATAAGAGCTTCTAGTTCGACGAGCCATTTGTGCCAAGGTTTGAACTTCCTTATTGTTTCTACTTTATGTTCTTTTTTCATGTTGTTTTGCAAAGTGGAGCAGTCTTTCCTGCAGCAAAACACCCACTCTCCATACTACCACCTCTGCTGTACTTCACGGCTGGGAAGGTTTTCTCAGCTTTTTAAGCTCCCTCATTTTTCCTCTAAATATAACAAAGGTAATCGTGACCAAAAATGTATTTTAGTTTCATCAGATCGCAGGACATGTCCCCAAAAATGAAAGTCTTTGTCCCTAAATGCATTTACAAACTGTAATCTGGCTTTTTATGCTGCTTTTCATGGCTTCCTCCTTGCTGAGCAGCCTTTCAGTCCATCTCTGTATTAGACTTGTTTCGCTGTGACAATGACACTCACAAGAACGGGTGGGCAATACTGACATCGAAATTTATCACGATATTTTGTGGTAACATTGTGATTATGATAAAAATGATGAGAAAAAGCTAGTTATTGCTTCTCTTTTTAGGTACCTGTATGGCTGTGACTGCATGGCACAGCATTTATATTGCCACAAACACAAATACTGCTCTCGAAAAACATTCCCGTTTGAAGCAGGCTTCTTCAGGACACCACTTACGTAAAGAAGTGTGACTTATATCGCTAAATGCGTACAGAAACCTCATTTAATCGGATTTTTGAACTGATTAATATTTATTGACGGAGTGGAGAAAATAGTAAAAAACATTTCCGATAATACGATCAGGTTTTTTTTGTTAAACGTCAATCAAAATTTTTCCTACGATAAGCCGTTTTTCACGATAAATGAAAAACGATACGATAAATTCCCACCCCTACTCACAAGGTCTTTTATTTGTCTCTGGTGTTGATACACACATTTCGCACAGAAACACCTCAGACACAGCCTGTGCACCGTGCAGGGTGCTTTCTACTGGATAAGTAACCCCTGCAGAGCTGCATGTGGAACATACCTGACCGTAAAAAGCAACTCGGAAATATGTCCCGAGCAGCCTGCGGCCTGACTGGATCACCTCCATGATTTTGTTGTAGGCTCTGTGAAGAGTGTCATACAGCCGGCTCAGTTTCTGAAAGACAAACAACAAGAAGAAAGGCTATTATGGCATGTCAGCGGCGAGCTTTTTTCAGTCATTTATAGATCTTTTTCATATACAAGGGGGGGGAAACAAACTATTTTACATAAAATAAGAAATATAAGATAAGTTAAAAGGAGGAGGTAATGAGAGTTGAATAAAATTATACAAACAATGCCATGTCTCCCACCCCCTGCATGAAGTTGTTGCACTAAGTTTGCATTAAGATGGTGATGATGATAAGGAGCCGGTATAAAAACTATTTACTTATGATAAGAAACCAAAAGCAGCAAAAAATAGGAAAATAAGTCTAGTAAAAACAATTATTTAAAGTTGATTTAAAGCCAAACTGAGGTGCAAAAAACCCACACATATTGCAATTAGGAATATAAGAAATTAAGAGTAAATTAACTTAAGTACTAAAAGTCAGTACTAAAAAGATTCTTGTGTTTGCTTTTAAAAACCGTCAATAAACTCTGTAAGGTCTGATGGCAGCAGAAAACGATGCCTCACTGACGCTTTTTGTTTTTACTGGATGGCTTATACAATAAAGTCTGATACATTTTTAATATTAAGACCATTACAAGTAATTAAAAGCACCTTAAAAATCAATTCTGAAATGTAAAGGGAGTTAAGAAGGACTTTAGAATCGGAGTAATGCCAGCTCTCTTTCTCATCTTCGTTGGCATTTGTGGAGCTCAGTTTTGTTGTGGTTGTAAAGGGACTGTGTTCCTATTTTAGGAACAACAGAAAACACAGCATCATAGTTACATATTCTGCACACTGTAAATGAAATAACCATGTGGAATTAAATCTCTGGATTGTACCCTCAAGAACAGTCAAACTCTGGTGATAAAATACATTTTTGGTATTATTTCTCATGCGAGGTAAAAAATTTAAGCCAAAGCCAAACATCAACACAAGCTTTTTTAATTTGGTCCTAATGGTTCATTTCCAGAGTTTGGAGTTTTACAGTAATTTTCCCTCTCTCTAAGGGTCATTACCAACTTTTTTAAATTTTAGTTTTGTCCAGATTGAGCTGAAGGAAGTTCTCTAGCATCCATAACATCATATCTAAGATTTAACAAAAACAAAAAACATAGGACCTAATACTGAGCCTTGTGGAACTCCATATCTTATTCTGTAATCTTTAGATGCTAAATTTTCCTGATTTACAAAAAATGTAACTCAGATATGATTTGAACCACTTAAGAACAGCTCTGAAGATTTCTGTGATTGATGGATGGATCCATCCAACCATTCATCCTGATGGTTTGTTCAGGTGAAGAAACCAACCATTTTGAATTGGAGAGCACCAATTACACTTTTCCTGCTGATCACCAATCTTTAAAAAGCCTGACCTGGTGATTCCAATTTTTGCAGATACTGATTTCTTTGTCTGAAAAATCTTTAAATTGGCAACAGTGGGGTGACTATCGTTAACTGCATTCATGCAGACATGACCAGGTGGGCGGGTCTGTCAGTTAGTCATCTCTACGACAGACCAAACAGGGACAGTAGATGATTTTCAGACCTTTGCGGTGGTAGAAAAGATTGGTGGAAAAGATCGTTTTTACATGTATCGGCTGATCCCCGATCTCCCAAAATTAAGGAAATCTGGGCTGATCTGTTGGTGCATCCCTAATCTTGAGTACATCTGTCTCTGCGCTAAAATAACACTTGAAGTCTGATCAATTTCAGAAAACTGTTTAATTGAATGAAAACAAGTTTCTAGTATTCTTTGTTTACAATTGTTAAATTAGAAATGGGTCTGTATTTCTTATGCCCACAGGAACCGAGGTTATTTCTCTTCAGAGTTTAACAACAGCGGGATTAATGCTTTGGAAAAGATCTCCCTCTAAGGAACATAACTAACATGGTGAAACCAACCTCTTTAAAAGAAGCCAAAGAAAATTTAATGATGCCATTATTAAATCTAAAAGGGGAGTTGCCTGCTTTAATTGTGAGATGACTGTACCAAGCATTGTAAAACCATGCGTCATTCACTCCTTTCCCTTCAGATATGTGCTCCTTTCTACTGGTCTATTACATAAAAGCTCAATAGAACTCACTGAGGTTGTGGCTGTAATGACACAAAATGTGCAGCTAATAAATATCTTTGCCAGACACGAATTAATCCAGCAGCTCACATTGGAAACAAAGATCCGCAACTGACTGAAAGGATATGTATTAAAGATAACAGCTGTGTAACCCTGTAAGAAACAGGTTGTATGGTCTGTTTCAGGTTACAGGCTGGCAGCTTTTAGGACAGGATTTCAATATGCTTGAGAGCCAGGAGGAGGAAGAACAAAATATTTTGTATAACAATGTTAACAAATGCTAACAAAGTTAACAATGTTAACTTTGTATAACAAAGTTGTAAGAGCCAACAACTCGGTGTTGCAGATGCAAATGTTCTACCTCCTGCCACTATCAACCACTGCACTATCAACTACTGCTCTGCCACTAGTCTTCCTCTGGTGTTTCAATTGAAATAGTTGGAGCTGCTTTTAACTTTTATGCAACAAGGGTGTTTTCAAGATGAAATGACATGACACCGAACAACTTCATTACTGCTCAGCAGGAGCATCCCAAAGGTATTTTTACATGCACTGACACTACCATAAATGAGAAAGACTGGGCCCTTTTCAACACCATATGTAGCTCTGAGAGGCTGTTCAGACTTGTTGCTAACAAGCAACTTCACCCAACCAAACGAGGAAATAGCTAAGCTTTACTGAAACTTTGTTGCTATCCATGGTCAAGTCAAATGCCTTCTGGGGGAAAGATGTTGCTGAAAGGGTAATCAACTTTGAGCTTTATTGGCCACAAAGACAATGGCTGAGCCAAACGGCCGGAGCTGCTCTTGATGCCTTTTCGAGGCCATGTTCAAACCACTGGGGGGTGGGGGGATTCCATCTTTTTCTTGAGCAAATATTTTACTTTTGTATTGCTTATATCCAGTGATGAGCACACTTCTGCAAATCGTGGAGCTAATTTTTAATTTAGCGCTTTAGTGTTTTTGCTAACTTTGAAAGCATTTAGAGGACTTATTTTCCCCTAAAAGTTTTCCAGATAAATTCTAAAGCATTAATTTACTTGGTTGTTATTAAGCTTTCAGTTGAATAAAGTTTGAACATCTGTGTTGAAATTTTGGTTATCGACTGTTAAGAATTCTTCATGTAGTTAGACATTTATATTCATGCTCTTGTTTTGAAGTGGGTGAAGACTGTTTATGCAGCTGTTCCATTTCCTCCTCCCCCCCATGATGTGATGCAGCAAATGCTAGTTCTGTACCAAGAATGCATTGCTGTAGAACCGAATGTAATTCCATTCAGATGGGTGTGCAATAACAAATTTGACCCTGTTGAGGGCTATATTCTGTGGTGAGTATCACCATGATTGAATTTAACAATATAGTGCTTTAACATTAAATTCTGACAAATATTGGTGTAGCGCTTCAGCGTTAGCTGAACCAATGTTTATGATAAATGCTTTAGGGTTAGCCCAACTAACTTTTTAGTTAGCAGTGCCCACCACTGCTCATATCTGTAAATATGATTTACACATTTTTATTTTGAATATGTCATTATTATGATTACTATCATTATGATGACTGATTTTTTTTTTGGTGCTTGAATGTGTCTGTAGTGTAAAGTACTTTGAGGGGTCAATATGACTGGAAATGTGCTATATTTAGATTCAGACCATTTACTATTTCCTGCCAAATCTACAGCTCTGTGGTTGAAACTTGGACAAAGTTGGGTGTTCCACAGAGTGAATGATTCCAAACACTCATAAAAACAGATTTTAGGAGGATAAAGGAGGCAGTGAGTGACAGCCCTGACCTCAACCAGTTTTAAAAAAGCTCCACTCACTCTGACAAGACGAGCAGTCAACTATCCAGTCAGTATTGTGCAGGCAAATTAGAAGCTTCACACTGTGTTCTGTACTGATGCCTTAGTGTACTGGAAAGGCAAAAATGGAGCAATAAAGACAGCTTGCAATATATGTTATTTTAATACAGATCAGATCAGTGAGCACACCAGCTGTAAACAAGCACACTTAGGTAATCTGTTTTATTCTCTTGACTTTCAGGACTGTCAGTTGGGGCCTAACGAGTCCCTTATTACAACAGAGAAAATCAGTGTTGCATAAAAAACATTCTAAGAGCCCTTATGAGTCAGAACAAGTCGAGCAGGTTGAGATAAACGGCGCAGTGGGTGGAATGCTACAAGTTTCACCATCAAAGAAAGTGACTGGCAGGTCGGATAATAAAACAAGCAATAAAACCTGGGCCAAACTGATGTGGTACCTCATATTCATGACGCTTCTCATAGATGGGGATAATAAGCTTGGCGATGTGCGTGATGAGCTCGTAACGCTCGGCTTTCCACAAGGCCTCCACACAGACCTCCAGGTGCTCCACCAGGACTTCCTAAGAGAAAGGGGAAAATAGTGGGAACACTCTGAGTTCTACTGTGAAGAAAAATGTCAAAAACAACGGTACTAAAGATTGATTTCGCAAAAAAAAGTGAGCTTTCTTTGAAGTAGTATCAGAATCCGGGCTTTTGAAAACCAACCAGTCATCTCGAATATAAGAAAATAAAAGCAGAAGGGCACACCTCGGTGTAATACACATCCTGCATTCCTGTGTCCTCTTTCATCGCTGCTTCCTCTTCAATGTTACAGGTGACCTTCTTGAAGGCAGCCAGGCCGCACAGGAACAACTCTGATCAATGAGGAGCAGAAAAAGGAATTCTGACACGAATGATTGACTTGTACCAGAAGCAAAGGCGTCGGTTCTGAGTAAAGCATCGTAAATTCATGAGAACACACTGTACACTTGGGTCATGTTAAGGAATTTATCTTGCACGAACACATGTAGCACACATAATGTGGGTTATAGCTATGTCATGTCATAAAGTGACTGGCAGGTCGGATAATAAAACAAGCAATAAAACGTGGTCCTAAATAAAAGTAGACATAACTTCAAGACAAACATGATTCTTTAGAGATAACCAACCCACTGTCACTACCAACTGCTCCAAGATAGCCACCCCACATTTGCGTAGAGGATTATTTTAAGGCGAGTTTTGCATGAGACAGAAGACAGTTGTGAGATGCTGTTTTGGCTAGACATCTCCTTTGCATGCTGCACGCAGCAGTGGACAGTGAGGTCTTTAAATGCTGGAAGACATTTTCCTAAAGGACTACAGCAGTAAAATGATCACTCAGGCCAACCAATGATGGTTTTGCTGCCTCGTGTGCCTGCCTGCAGTCCAGACCCCAGCTTTATCACCGATTAAAATTAAACCTGTCCTTGTAGTGCAGTATCTCTAGCAGCTAATCAGGATCCAGAGTTTGCAGGATCTGCAGGTTTCAGCAAGTCAAATGTAAGACTTTTTAATACCTTTTTCAATGCAACCTTGAATGAAATTCAGAAAAAAAGCTATAAATATAAGGGGTGGTTGGGGGATCCTGCTGTATTTCAATGAAGCACAGCAAAAATTGTGACATTTCTGGGGTCTGTTTGTGGCTCTTGAAAGCGGCTTTGTGCTTCTCACACTGCATGTGGCTCTCTACAGCCTTAACCCCCAAAGCACCATGCTTAAGTTTGTTTCGCACAGAATGCACGTAGCATCGTATGGGTTGACAACAGAAGTCAGCCAGTGGCGAAAACGAACGTTGTCCAGCCAACTGGCGATAAATGTCATCTTAAAAGGCTCGACACAGGGGAGGTGACATCGCTCCCTCTCCATTCATTTCCTATGGAACTTGCATGATGAGGCAACAATCGTTGGGTTTTGAACCAACTGGCAATGACTTTCGGCTGTCGTTCGTCGCAAAAAAGCTAGCTAGCTACCTAGCTAGCAAGGGTATACTAGCAACTAGTTAGCAGTAGCCTCAACCGCCTCGAGTCACAGAATACAATGAAGATGTCTGCGTGCGACTCAAACTTTTACTGACAGAAAAGTCCTGTAAGAAAAAAATCCTACATTTACGAGATTAAATAGTCCTCTCATGATAAAATTTAAGACTTATGATTCACGCATTTAAGGCCAACCTACATTTATTTTATGAATTTAGGACATTTTAAGGCCTTAATTTTAGATACATGAATTTAAGACTTTTTAGGACTTTTTAAGGATGAGTGGACACTCTGGTATCATACGTGATGTTTTAACACAGCAGAGTTGTTATTAGTACTCAGATCAGGTTAAAAGAGTGGCTTGTGTTTGTGTTGAGACTTACTTTTTCTGTGCAGATATTCAGCAACCAGCGCAGCCACATGAACGTAGCACATGGCAGCCTATGGAGAGAGAGAGAGGCACAAACCAGCTGAGTCGGTTCAAATTTTCTCAAAGCCGAACTGAAAACAGAATCAAGCATCAAAAAACATTAAACTAACTTAAAGCTGAGGCCGAGACTCCCAGGATTGGAGTCTAACACTGCCAGCTCCACGGCATGGCATACATACCATCACACTGACAGCACTAATTAATGGATCAGCTGGAAAATCAATTTCCAAATATGTCGACACATAATCAGCAATGATGCAATCAAACCTGAAAGGTTTCATGTGCAGACATAAACAACTTTAGCCAAAATTCATTTAAGTCGTTCTGTTTTTGTTTGCAGAGATTTTGTCCTGTAAATGACAGTAATTCAAGGGAAAACACAACATTTTTATTTTTCATCTAAAACCATAGGAAGGCATTTTAATTATTCTTTTTCAAAAAGTGTTCAAAATAAAAATTAAAAACTAAACACATGGGAAAAAATTATAATATCAGAACATGATGAAGACAAATGTGTTAACAACTCTGGTTTTATATTTCAAAAAAAGCCTTAAAATTAATGAATCTTTAATTGGAGCAGCATAATGTCTTATGTCGTCTTTTTCTTGGATGGGCTGTACTGGAATGTAATTTCCCCCCTGGGGGATAAATAAAGTAATTCTGATTCTGATTCTGATAATCTCACACTGAACAAACACGTCCCCGCTCTGTTTGGAGATATTTTTACCTCCCTTACCATCCGATCCATTCCGGGTGGTGACGATGCAGTAAATATGAGTCACTGCCCAGAGACCAGTGGCTAAAGGAAATAATCCTCCGTACTCCATCATATTTATACCACAAGGAAACCGAATGTCAAGGATTATTAATTAGGAGTTCTGAAAGCCTCAAATTGACTAAAAAAGTACAGTATAAATTAAATTACTTAAGTTGCATTAATTTTAAAAAGATTATTAGGGGTGCCAACAACTGTGTCACTTTATTCAAAACAGTCTTGTCTTAAGGGCATTTCCCCCAATGAATTAAATATTAAAATTAAAGGGTGGATTTGTTTACATTTTTAATTGTGAGATAATGCTACAATAATAAAAGATTAATTTATTTTACCATCTTCACCAGTTGCGGTAATAATTATGCAGGGAGTAAATGTAATGTGATGGAAAAGCTGAAACTGAACTGGTGTTTGACAGTGATAGTGATGTAGTGCAGCACTGTCGGGTGTTAAACAGAAGCAGAGAAACAATGTCATGGGTGTGGTCATGTTTTTTTTTTTCTGACAGTGTCTAAAGGGTAGGGAAAATTATGTAATCTACATATAATTAGTAAATATCTGTGATTGGCCATAGCAGCAATATTAATATTGGATAAAGACATCGGCCCAATTTTTCATATCGGTGCATTCCGCATTTACAGCGCCTGGACCACCGGTTTGTCATACTCTCTGACCTTCCTGTCTGAAGTTAAGCTAAACATTTTGAATCGAGCCGTGTGATTGGACGAAGGACTGCCATGATCTAAACATTGTGAATTCTTCCTTGTTTCTTTTAGCACAGATGAGGCAGTCAGACTTGAGTTCTCTATTGACTAGAAGAAACTTTTACGACGCCATGAGAGACATAATGAAGCATAACTGGACTAAATTTTCTCCTAATCAGCATATCAGCAGCTTGTTTGTGTTTACATTATTACACCTTTTCTTTGAGCAAACAAAAACAGCAGGAGTGTGGAAATTATCCCTAATTTATTTCTCCTCTCCTTCCAAGCATCTTGACACTGCTGTAATCTGCTGTAATTCTTCAGTGTTTCAGGAGGTTTGTCAACAGTTAGATTCAGACAACTTTATTAAGCCCAGTTCTTTTCAGCCAACCAGGCTGTACATTAACCGCAGGAAGTTAATCTCACACTGGAGAAACAAAGGATAATCAAACCTTTTACATTTAGCAGATGCATTGTTTAGTATAATACTTTTTAAAAAAGGACAATCAACTTTTAATTTGTAATCCATGACTTTCTATTTCCCTGGGATGTAAAAAACATATGACATGCCATTTCTCTCGGCAACCCTTCAAAACAGGAAAGACATCTGAACACACCATTCAGATTATGCAAATGTGTGTCATTGCTTCAAAATCAGGAAGTGGGTCCCAGAAAAAAGCCGTTCTTTCAAAGCAATAATAATAAAAAAAATTAAAACAACTGAATTTGTGACAGAGGCTAGATCAGAACCTGTGTACTTTGACTAGGATGGTATGGGAGGTAAAAGATATCTCTAAAGCTCACCATCTTGAGGTTATTAAGTGTCCACAACAACCAAACAACCACTAGACAGGGTTGTAATGGAAAAATAACGTAAAAAACATGAAAGCACTAAAAAAAAAAAAAAAAAAAAAAAAAAAAAAAAAAAAAAAAAATTCTAGTTCAGCTTGGATTTTAACTGGAACCATGTGCTTTGGTCAGATGACTTCAAAACTGAACACTTCAAGTGGGTTTGGTGTGGAACAATGGATGGATATGCAGGAAAGCCCCTCATGGCAACTGGTAAACAAGGTAGAGGGCCTGTGATGCTGTGGGCCTGTGTCTCTTCCAAAGATCCTGAGAAGCTTGTATTAGTATCAGTGTGAGATTAAACAATTCAATCATGCAAAAGGCTGTAAATCTCAATGGGTTCATAAAACAATTAAAATAGTTTTGAAATGGCTGTGGACACACTTGGAATGCACAGTGCGTGGATCAACTGATGAATGGTTTACCTAGAAGGCCTCTTTCTGTTTTCATTTCTCAAGAAAATACCTTTCAGATTATATTTTGCTACACCTGTTTCATTTGGTCTTTTAGGTCAAAGCAGCCATGCTCATAAATACCAATATTATAGGACGCAAGCATTAAACTAATGAAAGTCTTACAGATTACAATATGTCCAGTGTGGGAATTTCTATTTTCTCCCTTTTAATTCTCACTACTCCCCCTTAATGATTGCTCTCAGTAGCAATCTTTAATCAGTCATCAATGTCAGTTTATGTTTTTACTGTCCAACACCTCAATCAGCATCTCAGACACATTAAACTCAACAGAGCAGGGTGGATCCTGAGCGCTGTGCAGATATTTACGAAGGGCGTGTTTCTGAAAAAAGGGCTGAGCCAATTAAATATAAACCTCTCTCTCTTGTTGTTCAAATTATTGTGAGACAAGGAAAGTGAACATATTGCAAGAATTTAAGGGCACATTAAATCAGCTAACCAAGAGAACAAGGACCAGTTAGTGCACATTGTCTTCGTATGATGTAAACAACAAATAAAGATGAAAGAAAAGGGTTTCCACGAGACCACAAAGTGAAACCACTGTTGATGTTTCCTGTTGATACCTCGGACAGGTCTCCGTTCTTCAGGTGTGCTCTGGCCATGCTGTCCAGCCAGGTCCGGCGCAGCTCGGGGGTGCTGGCGTAGGAGCGTGCCAGGCTGTACTGGAGGTCCAGAAGCATCTCGGGGTCTTTCTCGTGCTCTCTCATCTGGGCTGTGGCCATCAGAACCGTCCGTATCCGCATGGTCAGACCCTTTACTTCAGAAGGAAACGCTGTGGACTGCAGGACATGGAGAAGACAAAAATTAATTAACTGACATGAGCAAATGTGTGAACAGTCTAACAGGAAAACTACCCTCAAATCCCTTAACTCCCCCTCAAATCAACAGCTAGACAGTTGATGACATGGACACAGTTGTTAAATCGTGTTTACATTGCCGTGGTGTGAGTGGGCATCCAAGAAAGAAGCAATCCCCAAAACTGACACCTTAAGGCTTGACAGAATTTTGGAGAATCCCAATCCGGATGAATCAAATATCGTCTAGAGAAAAGGTTTTATGGTCAAGTCTGAGCTATGAGGCCACACTAACAAGTATCTTTGGAAGAATGCTGTATCCAGTGTCAGGAATGGTGGTGGTAGCATCTTGCTAACATGGCAATAATTGGTGGGAACACTTCTGGACATTTTGCCTTGACCGAGTGACTGACTGACTCAAGTGGGACCAGTCTGTTATCTGGGCTGCATTAGGTGTCTTAAACAAGGCTTTGCAATTGCCTTTTGTTGCATGCTTGCTAATGCTTTGCTGATTATATGTTGTGATATTTGTATATTTTGTTGCTGTGTTGATCTAAGATTACCACGTTAGATTCTCTGGATCCAGAATAATTGAATTCAGTGCTGCTGACATTCATTTTCCTCTCTGCCTCTTGCTTCTTGTTTTCTCCCTTCTCTTCTTTTCTTGATCTCCCCATGCATATCTAGTTTTTGCCCAAAGCTGCACGGTCGAGTTTTATAGCTCTTTGTTTCAAAGCTGAATCTGGAGAGTGACCTGACCCTCTCCTCTTTTGCTTCCTTCACCCCACCACTCTCAGAGGGGGTCTACTCTTTTCTGTTTTATAACACTCTCATATATGGTTCTGTAGATCAGATTTTTCCTGTTTTCTTGTGTAGTTAGTTAATCAGTTTGAAGTCAGTGCTTCAGTATTCTATTTCATTTTGTCTATCTTGTTTGTTCATTAATCTGATTTGATTCCCATTTTTATTATTCAACATATATCCTTTTTCTCTTTTCATCAGTAGTTAGACTGGATGCCAGTAGTTACAAGAAGAGGTTTTTATAGAATAATTCAGCTGTAAGGTCAGGCTATTTTGTTAATAAATTCTCAGATTTGATTAGAAATAAGCACATCAATGATCATTGCTCATTGTGTGAACAGTTCTTCTACCTGTGGTTCTGAATTCATTCCTTCACGAGAGACTGACTAGATTTGACTTATAATTCCAGAGATTCTGGTGATGCTCCAATTCAACTAATGAACTTTATTAATAAGTTAATTAATAATAAATTTTTAATCATAATAATTAATAATTACATAAGTCAAACACTAATGCAAATTCTGATTCCCAACAAAGCCCATAATTGAAACTATACATTATTTTGGAATAAATAAACCACACTGGTTGTATTACAAACACTTCAATTCAATAAAATTTGAGATTAAACAATCACATTTGGCTCACAAAGGCATGTTTGAGCATAACCCTGCTTTCATGGGAAGATTTTAATAAATAGAATCCTACATCCTTTTCTGTGTAAACTCATGTTGACTCTGGGAGCATCTCGTCTACCTTCATAGCCTTGTCGCTGTTTGCGAAGTTGTTGATAATGGAAAGCGACTCCTGGAAACGGGAGCTGCCTGTGAGTGCCACGTCAGAGATCAGTTGGCTCACTGCGATGATGATCTGTGGAGGATAAGAAGGAAAAAAGAAAACAGGACGGAGAAGAAGAAAAGCTGTTGAAATGCTTTCAGTAGGGCAAAAGCAAAAGAGCTGTTTGCTACTATGGCAGAAGGTGGATGTCTGTCAGAGGAGCACACGATCGGACCCATCAAGCGTCCTCCTGCAACCGACACCCTACCTGCAGATGCGTGCGCAGGAAGGTCTTCCTCTTGGTGTACTCGTAGTTGTTTCTCATCAGGAGGTAGAGCAGCGCCGACGCCTCAGCCCTCAGGACGGCCAGCTTGGAGACGCAGCATTTGAGCACCTCGCAGCACAGGTCCTCGCACAACGTCACGCGGCCCTTAAACAGCACGGATGGGAACTGTGTGGGGAAGGGGGACGAGGGGCAGCGTGTTAGTTAGTGGATTAAAAGCAGATCCAAGACAGGCGCTGAGATTAGGACAGAAAGTTAGGAACTGTATGGAGGGAAGTGAGCAAGAAACAGCAAAAGCCATTAAAAAGCATAAGTCTGAGTGTTTCAGGCACGATGCACAGGGATGACCAAACACTATGAACATGCTTCTCTTCTCTGAATGACGGTTTCATCCACCATCATACTTCACATTCTGATTTCACTTCAGCTTTGCAAACAAATTTTAAAAAGACACGACTGAAAATCCCTTTGTGATGACTGAGTATGTACAGAGATTTCCATACGAGACATAAAACATGCCAAAGCAGGAAATAGCATTAAAAAAGCCCTACCCTATAAAAACACTGATGAACATCAATCTTATAAAATTTTTAAACTGTAAAAGGATTTACTTTAACATATGCAGTTACATATTTGTTGAGATCTGACAAAGACTAAAGAAGAAATCTGATTTTCTTCCAAAATACGATGACACACACGTTTGATCTGACCTCAACCTTAAAATTGAAGAAGCATCGACTAAAAGTAAAAACGAGGGCCGCAGATTCCTTGATAGCATTTCGGAATTCAACAGAAATGACCAGATAATATCCAGTCATGCATCTGATATCCTGATAATTTATCTGATTGTTCCAAAACTAAAACCAAAACGGTGTTAAGTTGATGAACCAAATCAAAGCTGAAGTTTACGGTTTTGGAAGGATGAAAAGAAGGAACTTTCTGATTCATCTGTATTTGAGCTGATCTAGTTAAATCTGACTGCTTTTAATCTGTAGATGTCAAAGGCCTAGCATGGTCGAGCCGAAGTCAGATAGTTGACGTGTGGTCACGTGGTTTCGCGACGTTCGTTTTTGAACAAACTCTTCAAGGTCCACAAGATAAACCAGGCAGAGCTCCTGTGACAAAATAAACAACGTGATTTTTGTCATACAACTGTGACGATGAGAACCAATTTCAGCATGTCGCCTCAACCATGGAGAGTCCTTAAGCTTCTGCAGTAGTGCTAAAACTGTTTCCACAATGTGTATTAATGCATATTAAGGTATATTTGGTGTTTGAACTATTAAAATGGGAAGTCATAAACATGGGGGGGGTCTCAAGTATTCATGGTTTTTAACTATTCAAAGGTGGCTTAAAGATCTGACCTTTATGGAGCAGTGGCAAGAAGAAAGGGTTTCCATTGCTGACAGAAAGCTGTAAAAGGTCCTATTTGCAAATTTGAAGCTTTTGATCAACATGCAAAATGATACACGTGAGATGTCACCCTGAACACACCATCCCATCGATCATCTGTGGAGTCATCATCACAGGTATAATTATCAGTACATTCAGAGTGACTGATGTGGGGAAAAAAGCCTGATGATGGAAGATCAAAGGACTCAACTCCGTCGTTGTTGGATCTAGTTTCTAACTGACATGAAGCACTAAAACAAAGCTCCCTAATCCTGCCCTCTGGTTCAACTTAGTCTCATGTTGCATTCCAGTTACCTGGGAAGTCATAACTTGGAGCCGGGTTTAACACCAGATCCAGGGTAACAGCGTTCTAGTAAAGAAGTTGGAATTTCAACATGTTTGCACTACCTCTCACAAACATCATTTTAAGCTTTACTTTCCACAAACAAACACCACTTCTAGTTTGTTCTGTTTATACTTGCAGGCACTACATGTAACATTGATTTTAGACGCACTTATAAAACAAACATGTTTCCACCACATCTCACTACTGTTGACGCAAGGAGCGGCCATATTGAAATGCGAAGTCAACTTTACAAGTCGAAAATGGGGGCAGTCAGAGTTGCTGGCAGTTTCCCAACGAGCATATTTGGGTGAGCAGGATGAAGCCTCCCTCTGCAGTTGTTTCCCATAAGGATGCTATGAAACACTTCTGAGTTCAGCTTTTTGCACTCTGTCAGAGAGAAAAAATGCAGAAACACATTCTGATATCGCAGGCTGCTACTTGGAAGTGGGGTGTAGCCTTCTTTTGGGAAGTGTGTGGGCTCCCTCACTTGTCTGGACTTAGTGCTTGAATTAAAAATGTAAATAAGGGAAAAGACCAGGAAAACTAAGACAGCGTGTAAATACCGGCAGCAGACATCTTCGCCTCGGATAAACATGGTGAACAAGATAAAGAGAGCCTCCAAACTAAGGAAAAAATATCGATATCTGTGTGTGCACCTTGTTGATGAATCCCCGGAGCGCGGCGAACACGTGTCTGATAGCGGCTTCCGACTGGCCCACCTTAAGGAAGGTCAGGTAGACGTCAAACACTTTCCTCATCAGGGGGTTGTGACCGTCGCTGTCCAGCAGCTGGGTCTGGAACGCACACAGGTGTTTATTGGTGCTTCGTAATCACTATGATTTTTCATCTGTAGATGTGGTGTGAGGGTGTGTGTGTTGACCTTAAAATATTGAGAGAAAAGAGAGAGGACATCCAGGACGCTCAGGCACACCTCGGTGGAGATGTTGCCCTCCAGCAGAGCCTGATGGTGGATCTCTGCCTCTGATGGTCCCGCCCCTCCAAAAGCAGACACAGAGATCTCGTTAATTACAAAAAAGAAAAACCAGGAGATTATCTGGTGTCTCTGCTTCTCTGGTTTAATGATTGAAAAACAGCTCATGAGGCCACGGATGGATAAACCTCCACTGATGTGCAGCTGGAAGGATT
This sequence comes from Anableps anableps, assembly GCA_014839685.1. Taxonomy (NCBI): domain Eukaryota; kingdom Metazoa; phylum Chordata; class Actinopteri; order Cyprinodontiformes; family Anablepidae; genus Anableps; species Anableps anableps. Next base: position 3,941,234 of record CM026085.1, on the reverse strand, counting down.
TTTGCCCTCACTTTTTTTAAACTTTTGGACAGTTGTTATGATGCGTAACCGTATCAACAATATGTTTTTGTTTTTTTGTTTTTTTTTTATCTTTCTTTTTTTTTTTAAGACACCTCCCCACCAGCTTAGGGTGCCCCAAGGCCCACCAATGCACTGAGTGCCCCCAGGCTAGGGCCAGGCATCGATGCACACACTGGCCCAAAACCCCGGCAACATACCCGCCAAGACCCTAGCCTCCCAGGACCCAACCAGTACCCCAGCCCAGGGGCGACGCACCCCCAGAACCCCGAGTCCCAGAGCCCACAACGAACCCACCCAGGAGCAGCCTGGCCACCAGGTCAGTAACCCAAAAAACAAACAAACAAAAACAATGTGTTGTTTTTACAACTGGGAGCAGGTGATTGGAATCTCCAAACCCAAAGAGAAGGAGGAAGTTCAAAGCATCTCTTCCATCGATCAAAATGGCCGCATAGCCATATGGCCAGGCAGAGATTTAAAGAGGAGTGGCAAAAGCAAATGAGGCGGCTTAGCAGCGATGGTGTCATCCAGGACATGTTGCTGTGGAACATCGTCTCTGCTGCTCGGAGATAGAGCTGTTAGCATGTCATGGACATCTTCAGTCAGAGGCTTCTTCCGATTTGCTACAATACTGACTGCTACTGGAGATCCTTTCTGTTCACATAATCATCCATGATGGCTCTTTCAAGATACTTGGATGATATGAGTTACAACATTTCATTTCCATTTGGGATAAAGAAAGCATTTTTGAACTGAATTGTGATGTCATTTATTTCTCTTTTCAACATGCTTTAAAGACAAAATCAACAGCCAATTAATGGATGTGACATTTTTTCCCTCTTTTGTTTGCCAGGCATTTCTGACGCGTACTGTGGTGTCTGACATTCAGACATCCATCATTGGCAAGAACTTTTATTCATGACCTGCACAAATGCAGGTTATGCAAAGAAATAAAATACACATTACTCTGGAAACCTTTTAGCCGATTTTAATCTTGTAACAAACAAGTTAGGCAAGAGTATGTGCACGTCTCTGCAGCAGAGTAAACCTGTCATTTGACTGTTGACATTTGTACCAACATCCAGAGCTTTGCAGCCCATCAGTCTGTCATTTTTATTCATTACAGTAAAGCACCTGTGGTCACCTTCTTGAATTGGTTCCAATCCTTTGGCAGTCAGTGTTGTTTCTTTCTGCACCTTTGTTTGTTCGAGGCCAGTCTGGGAGCCACTCACATTATTTGTGTTTCATCAGAAGACATCAGTGAGGAACAACACAGACACAGATTACCTCCTTAATCTTATAAATTACTATGGATCAGTGAAGCGGAAACCTTGTTATTATAGCTGTTGTCTTGCAGGTGCCAGAGGTTTATGTCTACATGTGTTTGGATGTTGTCATAGCCGTCTGCTGACAGTGAAACAAAAATGCTCCTCAAATTATATGGTTAGCATTTTAAATTAGCATGCAGGATGTTGAGTCCTTCCCCCCACTGTCATAGAAATTACATTTTATTATTTTAAACTCAAGTAATAATTATACTGAATTCTTTTTATTTAAAATATATTTGTTTAGTTGCCATGTTTTCCCTTTATTTATTGTTTTTTTAAATTTGAGTGTGCAATCAGAAAGTTTCCCTTTGGGATTAATAAAGTTTATTTGAATTTGAATTTTGAATTTGTAGGTTCAATTTAATTCAAAAATACTTTATTTATCCCAAAAGAACATGAAATGTTGTCGTAACTCATATCATCCAAGTATCTTCAAAGAGTCGTTATGGATGGTGATCCATAACGGTCAGTGGCGGTCAGTCTTGCAATGGGTCCAAAATGGCCTCTGACTGAAGACTGTTGCTGTATGATGGTCTCATGACAGTAATGACATGCTAAAAGCTCAATTTTCGGGCAGTAGAGATGATATTTCACAGTAACATCAGTTATTGGCAAACATTGCTAATCCACGTCATTTGCTTTTGCCGCTCCTCTTTAAATCCTCCAGCTCCACAAGACATCAACTAAACTGCTTCAACTAAAAAAAAAATATGAACAAAAGTCCACAAAAAGAGTCATATTATAGTCATATTATAAACCAGAAATTTTGAAAAACTTTTCCAATCCATTTGGAAAAAATTAACTTGAAGTTGAAGAGGGTAGCATTCAGCATTTTGTTCAATTTAGTTTGGCTGTTCACTGGCTCAGCAATTTCCTCTTTATGTCCTTACAAAACCTTTCAGAAATACTCCAAGCAGACTGTATACTATGAGAACCTGATTTTTCTGTAGTAACATCAATACAACCCAACACTTTTGCATATCTGTTCATACTTTAGTGAAGAGTTGTCAGTTCCTTCCTGAGAAACAGTTAAGAGAGTAAACATTGTAGAGACGGTGTTTTGCATACTGTGAACTGGGGGATAAGGTTACCTATGTTGAGGGTGAGGGAAGTTTCCATGGTGCTGAACTGGTGTATCTTGGTCTGCATCAGACTAGCGCGGTTGTAGCGCATGGCTGGCATCGTCTGAGACTTCCTGTCTGAGGAGAAGAGCTTTGACACGCATACGTCCTGGCTCCTGGAATGGAAGATAAGAAGGATTTTTCACAAGCAGCTGTGCTGAGAATTTTTTCCTTTTTTTTTTACCAGAAATGCTGTAAAAAAATAAGGACAGAAATTAAGAGAAGAAGGGCAGTTGTGTCCAGTTGGTCTCCCTCTCTGTCTTCTTTTACCCAGTCCCTCTGCTGTAGGCAGATTTAGTAGTAGAGGAGGAAATATTTATGTAATCACTTACTTTCATTTGTATATTTTTATTAATTAACCAAAGTTTTGCAAAAATTCAGTTTTCACTTGTCAAAAATGTCAAACTGTATTGACCAAACAGCAATCTAGACTGAATGTTTTTAGACTGTGGGGGGAAGTTGGAGTACCCGGAGAGAACCCACGCATGCAGCAGCATCCCTGTCAGAATGACTAATAGAGAAATAGCAAGGAAATGCAGTAGTCTAAAATCAAATCTCAGATTAATTCCCTGTCTTAACCGACCTAAAGCTGTAGAATTATCCACACCCAAGACACTTAAACTGGGTCTGCTAAATATAAGCTCACTATCAGCAAAAAGACTTTTACTTAATGACTTCATTACTGAGAATAATATTGATGTTATGCTTCTTACAGAAACATGGTTGGATGACAACAATGAAGCACCTGTACTCATTGAATCAGTGCCTCCTAATTACAATTTTATAAGTGAGAATAGAAAGAATACGAGAGGCGGAGGGGTGGCTGCAATAGTTCATGATTCACTAAACAGTAAAAAGGTTTCCCTGGGCAACTTTGACTCGTTTGAATATTTGGGAATTGAGGTAAAAGGTCACAAATGAACTCTGACACTAACTCTATAAAAAAATAAAAAAATAAAAAAAAAAAAATATGTGGCAAATTTTTTCAATGACTTTAGCTAGCTGTTATCTATGATATCCATTGATTATGATTGTTTAATAATTATGGAAGACTTTAACATCCATGTTAACAACCCAATAGACAAAGAGACAAAAAAGTTGAATGATGTACTTCAAAACTTTGGTTTGACTCAACATGTTAAACAGCCGACACACAATCGAGAACACACTCTGGATTTGATTATCAGTACGGGTGTAAATATCTCCAAGGTGTCTGTAATTGATATCGGTCTGTCAGATCATTTCTCTGTTGTTTTTGAAAGTACAATCTCTGTTGTCTCGCTTAGTAAAACAGATTTTATTAAAAAACGTTCTCTTACAGACAACACAGCTGAAACTTTTATTCAAATGTACTCCTATATCTCACTTCCATGCTGTAAACCATGAAATGGGAGATAACTTCTGTTCTAAAATTTCAGACATCACTGATTTCATTGCACCTGTTAAAGTGACGATTGTGTCTGGTAGGAAGAAATAAAGTGGATAAATGCTCCACTTGTAAGAAGCAAAAGAAGCCTTTGTCAAAGGGCTGAACGTAAATGGCGTAAAACTCGACTTCACGTTTACTATGAAATCTACAAAGAGAGGCTGCGAAGCTATCACTCATCACTAAAGCATGCAAGGGAAACATTTTTTGTGGAAATCATAAACCAAAACATCAACAATACTTGTGCCTTGTTTGCCACAGTTGACAGGTTGACAAACCCTCCTGTGATTTTACCACCTGAACTCCAATCTACCAGGGCCTGCAATGAATTTGCCAACTTTTTTTTTACAGAGAAAATTCAAAAAATTAGAGGGTTAATTTGCACATCCACACCAAATACAATAATGATGCTTTGCCCAATCATAACAAATGCAGACAAAATGGCCACATTTCAACTATAAAAGCTTAGAGGAAATTATAAATCAATTAAACGCCTCCTCCTGCTGTCTTGATATTCTACCAACAACCTTCCTTAAGAAAGTTCTGCTTGTCGTAGCATCTTATCTGATTCAAATAGTAAACTCATCCTTTTCATCAGGTGCTTCCCCCAGGCTCTAAAAACAGCAGTTATCAAACCACTGTTAAAAAAGAACAATCTGGACAGATCACTACTGCAGAATTACAGGTCAATCTCTAACCTTTCATTCATCAGCAAAGTTATTGAAAAAGCTGTGTTTCAACAGTTAAATAGCTTCTTAACAATGACCAACCGCTTTGACGTTTTTCATTCTGCTTTCCGTGCTCACTGAGACTGCCCTCGTCAAAGTGTTCAATGAAATCCACACAAATACAGACTGTGGATGAACCACAGTGTTGGTTCTGTTGGACCTCAGTGCACCATTTGACACTGTTGACCATAACATATTAAAGCAACTGGAGAGCTGGGTCAGACTCTCTGGTTCAGTACTCAGTTGGTTCGAATCCTATCTAAAGAACAAGGATTTCTTTGTGTCAATAGGCAACTTCTCATCGGAGTGGACAAAAGTCACATGTGGAGTACCCCAAGGTTAAATCCTGGGACACATTGAGTTCCTTTAAATCAAGGCTAAAAACCCACCAGAAATCTGCCTGCAGAAAGACGCCAGGCTGGGATTCTGACCCAGGAACCTTCTTGCTACCAACTGCAGCACTGTGCAAGTCCAGTGTGGAAAATCATTATCAAACTGCTCAGTAATATCAAACTTTCTTGTAAAACCAGATAAAACATCATCTGTTGAAAAATTAACCTGCAGTCGTGGCCCTTCGAAGCTACTGACTTTAGGGTGGTCTCAGATGACATGTTGACAGATAATTGTATGTAGGTTACTGTGTTGCCGCCTTACCTGCTGATACTTCTCTTTCCATTGTATCGAAACTGGATAATAGAAGTCCTGGAGTGAAAAAAAACATGGAGATAACCTCTTACATTTACAGTTATTTTGTTGCGTAACAGAGAACAAGTTTTTCCCTGCTTGTGGCAGGGAAAAACTTGAACTAAGATTAAGCATGATGGGACAGGTTCGTGGATTTACTGAAACTTTAGTGGGTGTAAACAGGCCAACATGTAGAGAATAGGTGCTGCTTTCACATGCTACTCACTCGAGCAAGCTGAGGAAATTCATGATGTCCTGAGGGCTGATTTTGCTCCAGTAGGCTGTCAGAGTTTCTGGAAGACAGTTTGTTTTCATAAGCCCAAAGGCACCTACTCTCTGAACGCCTTTAAGTCAAAGCCAAGTGATATTCTGAATGCCAAGTGTAGGTCTGTGACTGACCTTCTGATAGGGTCTTCACAATGTGCAGGAAGGAGAACAAGAGGCCCTTGATCTCATAGTGCCCGAGTCTGCCGGCAGGAGGCCCGGCGCTGCTGCTCATGGTGGAGCCACGACGCTGCAGCTGAAAGCAAACAGGAATACACAGTGACTTCCACAACGATGCAGCGAGTTCAGGTGTGTCAGCAAGAAATCAGCGCTCTCTGCTTCCCAGCTGAAGGGATCAGTGATCCAGTCTTTGCAGCTGTATTCCACTCAGTGTGGCCAGACGGTGTTCATAAAACAGTTTATTTTGTGTTGGAATGTAAACCATAAAGTGGGCTCAGTGCTGCTGCCTGCATTCCTACGGCTTCAAATGCACTGAAAGGACTTTGGTGTCATCTGAACAGTCAGACTACATCTGTGGAATCTGGCTAGGCAATGACAAGAAACATCACCAACATTTTTCCACCTGTCTGACATTATTATGCAAGCCTTGAGTAAAGAATTATTTTATGGGTGTTTTAGTTTTTAAACCTGGCTTACTGAAGTGTAACAATGTCTGTGAATGACTTATCAGAGCTGTTCAATTACGATGCAACTGCTGTAGGCAGAATCTGGAACTCGGTTCAGGTTCCAGTGGTCTTGTTGTCGACACTCGCGTAAATAAACCTGATGATGAAGGGCAGTCATGGCAAATCTCCCGGAAGCTCAATTAAGAAAGCCATCTGTCATACGATCCTGCAAAAGTTGACTGCAGATCTGCAAAACAGTACTTATGATTCCTAAGTGCTGGTAGGGTGAGGAAGCAGTCTTCCTGTGGTCTTCCTACAACTTGGAACACCAGCTTGAATGGTGTTGCTATTGCACATGCCCAATCCAGATGAAATGTGGCATGCTGACCTCTGTAGCAGGGTCCGTGCTCACATGAGATGCAAATCAATCAGCGCCAATCAGGGACCTGATTGTCAGCACCAGGGGGACCAAAAGCCCAACACAAGAATCAACAAGAGAACAGGCCGTTTCCTACTGGCAGAGAACACAAATTTCCTCACTGTCTATACTGGGTTCATTAAAAAAAAAAACAAACAAACAAACAAACAAACAAACAAACAAAGAAAAACGTGACTTTTATCAGTTTAAAGACTACATATTACATGTTTTATTTTGTCAATTTTAGTTTATGTCTTTCCTACTCCTTAGACACAAAACATAGAAAGTTGAGGTGCAATCAAGTAACGTAGGGAGATAAAAAGTAAAAAAAAAAAAAAAAAAAAAAAAAAAAAAAAAAAAAAAAAAAAAAAAAAAAAGGTTTTTGGAACTGTAAATTGTTACAAAAGGGGTATAAGAGAGTCTCTGCATATGCAAAAGAAAAATCTTTCTGCTGTTTAAAAACTATTTAAGATAAAAAAGACATTTTCCAGAATTTAGCTTGTTTGGCTTCTGTAGACTCTGTGATGTACAGTCACTAAGCAGAGATGCAGATTAAGACAAATCAGAATTCCAGATCTTTGTTTGGAAAAAATGAATCCCATGTGCAAACACATCCGTACTCCTTAACAACCAGTCCAAAAGACAGGCATACTCATTTCTGAATTTCTCCAGAACATTTTCATTTGATTTTACAGAGAACATGTACTGAAGCTGGATCTTGAAAGATGTGGACAGACAGGCCTGACACCCATAGATCTGAGGAAGGCTTCCAAACATTTCCAAAATACGGAGAGCGTTCTGAAGCTAATAACTGGCTTAGTTAGAGAGGTCTATGCTGCGCAGTATCCTGCACAGTGTTTCATCATGTATTCCTAGCCTGAGCATTTCTTCAACTTTGCACTGGATTGGTTTATTGTCTGTAATTTTATTTAGAAATCCAGAAGGAACAAATAATAAGAAAAGTGATTTTCTTAACTGTTGGGATGAGAAAGAAGGGTCATGTGGATAAGTAATAAGGAGTTACAAAACTGCACCATTATTCTGTTCAAACTTGGAGCAAAATGAAACAAATATAGTTGCAGTTCTGTCTTATTTAAGGAACCACAGCCGCGCCTCAGGAACAGTAAAGGCTGGTCTCAGTTCAGCAGAGGATGAGCTTTCTTAACATGGATTTTTGCCTGCTAAGCCAAAAATCACAAAAGTCTTTCAAAGTGGATCCAAAACAGTGTGGAGACAGGGTAAGAGTCAAAACCAAGAAATCCCTACAAGGCTAATAAAAAGCGACGTGTTTATGCAGCTGGAAGAGATGGATGCCTTCGTCTTTGTGAACCATGAGTCAATTATATTTGTATTGGTTCTGGAAGACAAAGAAAGTACCAGTATCACATTTACCACTGCTTTAAAATGTTAACACACTGTTATTACTAATCCCCACAACACGGCTGTGACTTCTGGTATTATTATAAAACCTCCATTTATTTACTTTAATAAAAGGCTTCTTCACTATTAGAGGAAAAAATGATAAGCACAATCTGGAAAACGCTTTCATAGGACCAGATGAACCCACTATACTTGAAGATGCTTTCACATCGACCTTTAAGTATACAATTATTGCTGCATTACTATAACACACCATGAATAAGTTGGGACTGTGAAGCTTTTAACAATTTACAATGTTGTAATAATAATTTTATTATATAAAAACTGAGGGGGGTAAATTAAAACACCCAGAAACAATTGCTTTCACATTTCTACTTTGCTTTTCTGATAAGAATGCTGTAAAAGATTTTATTTAAACTTATATTGTATTGAATATAAATTTCAAACAGGACCTTGAGGAGTCAAAACGTGCACCATGTACTGCACACCCTTTATTTCAAGGGCTTCCAGGTAAAATCAATGTAAAATAACAAAAATAAAGAATTTCTCTTTTTTTGCTAAAAAAAAAAAAAAAAAGTAATAATCAAAATCACAAAAGTGTGACGGAGTGCCTTGCAGGTGATGTTGGAATATTATCCAAATCTGGAGGTGTGAGAGACTGGCAACATCTTTATGTTTTGTCCAATGTCACCTGAAAATAAGGTGCTCCATTTGGGACCATTTGACATAAAAAAATGCGCTTTTAAAGAATGGAAATAAATATGTATTAATATAGTTTTTGGTTACGTTTCTTAAATTCCGTGATTAATGTACTGTGGGTCCTCACCATAAATCAGAAAAAATATTGAATTTTCTAAAATTTTAACCCTCTAAATACCAATGAAGCCCATTAATTGCTCTCTTTTCAATAACCCTCCCCCTTTTTTACTCTCCATCAGCCTGGTGTTGATTTGGATTTGTCTGAGGTAGGGAATTAAACTCCGATTCTGATCAGCTTTTACTTTGTTGTGCAAAGCTGTTGAAAGTCACAAAAATTATTTTTTTTTTCATTTCATACATGCAAATTAGTAGACTTTCAGTACATGAACAAACTATATTCACCTCGTGGAAAATAATAAAACATAAAATTTTGTAGGGATTTAAACACCAGGAATTAAAGAAATATAGAAATCAAATTGCAATACCGATGTATTCAACAAAATCTATTTTGGAAGGGAGTCAGTTGTGCAAACTTGCTGTAAAGGAACAAACAGTTTGATTAGGTTGAAAAAAATTATCATAAAAATTTTAAATTTACACTAAAATACACAAAATAGCTAAATATCATTCCATTTGCATCATGATGGACTAAGTTATGAAAGAATAAGTTTGAAGGACACAAAAAGGGGGGTTGATTTTCTAAAATAGATTAAAAAACTTGGAGAAAGAAAAAACAGGCGACAGAGGCCCATTTCTCTCCATAATGGAAAAGCAACTAGAACATGCCACTGATGTAATTCAGACAAGTGTTTATCTCCATGATTCAGGAAACGGCTCAAAGAAATGAGCTACTCATTTAAAGTTGCCTACATCTGCATCCACAGCATCTGAAACTGCTGGAAAACAAGACTGAACGACGCCTAGGTTTATCTCGCCGCCACCACACAGAGTGAGGGGGGTGGTTCAAAAGGATCTTTTCTCTAAAAGAACCGCAGCAAAAAGTGGGATGTTGGGGTCAACAAGTTTCCAGGACAACCCTTAGACACTGTCTACAAGCCAACTTTTGTGTCCCACATCACTAAATTTGTGGGGTTTCCTAAACTCTTAACTGGAGCCCTGAGTTTTGGGGGTTAGATGACACCCAAACCGAGCCAACATCTCTGCCTGGCTTTCTGATCTAATGGCCAGCCAGAGATTCAAAGAGGAGCAGCAAAAGCAAATGAGGTGGATTAGCAGTCCTTGCGAACAACTGATGTTACTGTGGAATATCGTCCCTGCTGCCCAGGTTTTGAGCCGTCTACATGTCATGACAGTCATGAGACCGTCATACAGCAACAGTCTTCATTCAGAGGAGATTTCAGATTTGTTGCAAGACTGACTGCTACTGGAGATCTTTCCTGCTCACAGCATCACTATCCATAAAAAGACTGTGAAGATACTTGGATGATATGAGTTTTGATAACATTTAAGTTCCCTTTGGGATTAATTAAGGATTTTCGAAATAAATTGAATTAAAAGTTGTTGGGTTTTTTGCATTTTCTAACTCTGCCACGCCAATGTGGAACACACTACAGCAGGATCTGCAGCTAATCAATTTCATTCCTTTGGAATTTATTTTAAGACAAAAAGAGAAATCTTCTTATGAAACTTGTTCTTGTTTTTAGTTCATATTTTATTAGCTTATTTAACTGAATCAAATTTCTTAATTGCTTGTATTGTTGCTGTTTGTAATTTTTTGTTTTGTTTTATAAAAACAGGTCTATCTTGTAAACGAGACCTTGGATTTCAATGGGACAACATGTATAAATAAAGATCAAATAAAAATAACTAAAAAATAAATGTAAAAACTAAACTCCAAAGAAAACTTGAGGGTTGAGCTGAACAGATGAGAGGCTAAGGGGGGACGCAGGAGTTCAGCCAATCTGGAGAAAGGAATGGTCAAACATCCCTGTCTCTATGCTCCAATCTCATAAAATGTGTTATAGAGTGGTCCTGTTGGCAAGTACCAACTACTACAAGAACAGGACTTTCATTTCTTATCCCACTCTGCTGCTTATATCAGTGGATTAATGTGAAACCTTCTCACCTCAATGCTGTCTGGTGTTCCTGAGTCCATAAACAGAGAACCTCTGGAGTCCTCTCTCCGCACAGTTTGGCCATTCAGAGCTGGGAGACCTGGAACCAGAGCAGCCCAGAGAGGTTAGTGCAGTTGAAATAATGAGTAATGTTGCTACCAGAAAGGCAGGCTGGTAAACAGACTGCAGACATCAACCAGAAGGCTACTGAGTCTACTCAGAACCATCAGCGTATGGCTCTCTGGGGACAGAACAGAGCTTTCAAATTCTGCAGTTTTACTTTACACAAAGCGCTGTGTGACTCTGAGTATATAAAAATCAACAGTGGAGAACAGAAAGTAGCAAAACCAGCTTTGAGAAACTTATGAAAGATTTAAAGTTGAAGATGATGACTGCAGCTTTTTTTGCTTTGATTTTCCTTGTCTTCTGCAAATGGGACTAAATAGGCGGCATGGCCCATTAAACATTAAAAGATGAGGGGGTTTTAAGAAAACGACATTCTGATTGAGACGTCATTATGGCCCAGAAGTACTCTCAAATTGGGCAGCACCTTTCAGATTGCAACTAGGAAATCACAATTAGACCTAAACGCAGAAAGGGCGCCAGTGCTCTTTACCCAATCAACCAGCCAATCAGTATCTTGCCTAATGAACCGTCATCACCGGCAACTATAAAACTGATCAAAACACAGTAATGTCCATTGTATTTGAACACTGGGGTACTTCCTTTTGATATTAATGCAGTGTCCACGCCCTTTCTCCGGTGCTACTTTCATCTCAACATCATCATGTCACCAGTGAATGATGGACAAATCAAGAAGTCTTTAAAATAATAGAGGAGTCCAGTCTGGGAAAGGAAGCAACAAATGTGCAGCAACAAATGCCAAGAAGAAATGAACATTAATGTAGCGCACACACTCGTCTGGTGCCCAGCTGTGGCTTTCACACTGAGTGCTGCTAATGGATAAAGTCGCGTGTTACGTAAATATAGCTGTGGTGCTGGGCCCTGTGCGGTGATGACACCGGGTGATCTGTAAACAGGAAGAGGTCGGATGGTCGATGTTTTGCGTAGGAAGCTGTGGTTCTTGACTCACCGTGGTCTTTATCCATCGCAGTGCTGATTCTCCTGCTGTCCGCGGAACTGCTCGATATCAGGTCGTCTCTGGAGCCCTGCCAGACCACAGAGACAGATTCAGACAGAGATATGGAGAGCTTACTTCATGTTCTACTTGACTCAACTGGACTTTATTGCAACAAAAATGTAACAGAGTTCATATTTCACCAAAAGATTTTCTTTTCATACAACAGACGTTTTATTAAGTTCCACTGAAAAAAACACATGTACCTTTGTGCTTACATATAGTTGCAATTCAAATGATTCAACCCCCACTGTCAATACAAGGTTTCCCCTGGGTCATTATTAGCCTGGAGGGCTGCCAGGCTTTACTTGGACCCTCGCCAGGCTAAAGCTAGGCTAGGTTATAGTGGATTCGTTGAACTGGGCACGAGGCTAACTGCGCCTCGTCCACTATCGTAGCATCTGGTCACGCACTTGCGAATTTCTGAAACTCGCCACGGATTGCGCGCACCACCTTTCACTCAAAATGGACAATTTAGTGTGGTATTTTCTGAAAATGAGCCCTTATAGAAGGTACATATAAATGCCGGTAAAGGTGACCACCCTCCAGATCATCCAGTTTGGATAAAAGGTAATGTGATCTGCAGTGACTTACAAAATTTAGAGGTGCACAAACAGGTGCCTTGACAGTGCTCGAGGCTAATGCACAGGGTAGGAGACGGCACAATTGTCACTCACATACTGAGCCCAGTTCTGTGTGTCAACTATAAACCTAGAGTTATGTGTCAAGTGTAAAAGCAACAGCATTTGCTTAGCTTATGTATGCTCAATGTGAAAAGTGCCACTTAAATACTGAGCTATAGTTGTGCTTCTGAAAGTTTGTGTTGAGCGCATACAAGCCGAGCAAGCGGTGAGGCTTTTATACTTGACACATACATTGGTGGCGTATTCTCCAAAAATGAGCCCTCATAGAGGGTTCATATAAATGCCAATGGAGGTGTACCTGCTCTGCAAGACCACCTTCCAAATCATCCAGTTTGAGTTAAAGGTGGCGCGCGATCCACGCCGAATTACAAAAATTCAAAAGTGCATGACCAGGCGCTGCAACAACGCACAAGGCCACCATGCAGCGGCGGGGATGGCGGGTGCCCCCTTACCCCCAGTATAATGCATCAACTATAAACCTAGCTAAAGGTGGAGTTATAGTCACGCTTTTAGAGGTATGCGTTGAGCACGTGCAAGAGGTGTGGCTTTTATACTTAATGTGTACGTTGGTGCAGTATTCTCTGGAAATCAGCCCTCATGGAGGATTTATATAAATAGCAGTGCAGGCAAACCTGCCAAATCGTCCAGTTTGAGTGAAAGGTAGTGCACATGATCAGTGGCGAGTTGTAAAAATTTTGAGGTGCACGAGCAGGTGGCATGATAGCATTTGAAGCCAACACACAGGAGCGGGGATGATGCGTTTGGTGCGTATTCTCAGAAAATGAGCCTGAGAGGATTCATAGAAATGCCAGTACAGGCGAACCTGCTCTGCAGGAACACCTTCCAAATCGTCTATTTTAAGTGAAAGATGGCGCGCCTTTAAACAAAATGGTAGGATTTAGGAAAGGATAAAAAAATTTAACACAAAAAATACTTGAATGTTGTACCCTAAGAATAAATTAAACATACAAATATGATTACTTATCATTGTCTATTTTAGGTCTTTTTTTTTTTTTTATTTATAACCAGCTTGTTTTAATATCTACTGGCTGATTACTTAATAAGGATCTAATTGATATGCAAAAAATTAATATTTATTTTATTGTATTTTTTTTGTGTTTGACTTTTTAAAGACTAAAGCTGGTGTTTAAGTGTTGTCAATAATGTCTTCCAATAACACAATTACCTAGTCATATTTTCAAGTTTCTTGTCAACTTTTAACATTTTTTAACACAATATCATGGTGGGCCGTGTTATTGCGTGCCCTAGTGCCCCTCCCACCGGGCTAAGCAGGATTTCTGGGGGAAACCCTGAATTACATTTACTGGCAAAATTCAAAATTGTTAGCCAGTGTGAAGTTTTGGGATTCTTGTGCAGCGATTAAAACTGAAACTTTTTGTGTCAGCAATATCTCCGCAGAAGAAAGAAAACCATGCATAATACGCTGAAGCATGGTTAATATAACTTTACTGGTTAATATATTAACAGATCCTATCAGCAAAAAAACAAAACAAAAGCAAACTTTAGAGTTAGTCATGTATTCTCATATCAAATTATGGATTATCTGTCTAACAGCTGGCCCACTAATTGGATGTCATTGGGACCCAAACACACAACAAAATGTCAAAAAAAGAGAACAAAAGACAAAGTGTTGCAATGGCTTAGTCAAATACCAGATCTCAAACCATCGGACATGCTGTTTCACAACTGAATGTCGGTAAACCTCAACTAAATGAAGCAACACTGTACAGGAAGGAGCCCACAGCTCTGACGATACAGAACATGGTTATGACAAGCTGTTGCTGTAAAATGTGGTTTGTTGCAAGCTGCTGACCTTTTCATCACGTTCGGTGGTCATTTGGTTCCCACAGTGCTTCTGTATTTTGCCTCAGCTTTTGTCTTTTCAATAATAGATGTCTAATTTGACTCAGATCACTGTTCATCTGAGGATGCCATTATGCTATTTTAAGGTCAGATTTTTTTTATATCATCATATATAAAATACCTCAGATAAGAAAGATGATGAACTTTGCCTTGACTGTACATCACAAATCTGCTGTATCATGGTTTCTCTTCCCCTGAAGAAATCTGGTTTGGACTTGAAAATAATAAAATATAGCATAAAACGAAAACTAATGTAAACCACTATGCTATGATTGTACATCACGATAATTTTCATCAACAATAACAGAAGATTAAGCAGTGTAATAGGGCTAAGGAACTTACATTTAAACCAAGCCCAAGATTTGACATCTGCGGCTGAGCCGACAGCTGCTTCAGGTTCTGGTAGAGCAGCTCGTAAAGTGGCAGGTACAGCATGCAGATCCTGGCCTGTTGGTTCTGAGACATTCAAAAAGAACAGATTAACACTTCAGATTGTTCTTTAAACAATCTGAATTTAGAACTGAATACTTCTAAACAGATTGGTGCAGTCTGTGTGGGCAGAGATTGAAATCGTCCAAAAATTTCAGTTATCATCTTCTCAAAACATTTAAACATGAACAAATTACAGAAGATCTAAACAGCACTGACATATGTCAAATAAATGATTTAAACGCTATTAGTTCACATATATGTGCTTCAATTTTTTCTCATGTGAAGCCTGAAACCTTAAAGAAAATGAATAGAAAAAAATATGTATTCAGTTATGAGGGCTGCACGGATTGCAGTTTTCTGGCCGATCACTGATCTTTAAAAAGCTTGACCTGCAGATTCCGATTTTGGCCATTTTTTTTGTCTGAAAAGTCGCCAAATAAAGCGACAAAATTCCTAAGTTGGCAACAGTAGGGTGACTATTGTTAACCACGCACATGCAGAGGTGACCTGGTGGCGGGTCTGTCAGTCAGCCCTCTCTCACAGCAGATCGGTTTCTCATGTATCAGCTGATCTCCCAAAATTAACAAAATTGGGGCCAACTTATTGATGTACCCCTAGATTTAAGGACTATTGCTTTACATATATGCGCTTCAATTTTTTCCTATGTGAGGCCTGAAACCTTAAAGAGAATGTATAGAAAGGAAATGTAGTAATTTATGCTTATTATCATATTAACCTCTTTTTACTGAAACAAAAACAAAAAGCAGCAGGCTAATTTATTTTCATTAGCTAAGAGAGATTTTAAGGTGTTTTGCTTTGTGTTTTGATTTCAAACTTGAGCTGAGCATCTGCTAGCTTAGTTACACCTTTACTAAGGAAAGCTGGGTTAACAATGCTATATTTAAGTTACAGTTTTACCCTCTATCAAGTCTAGAAGCCTATTTTGCCAAGAGAGAAAAATGTGTTCTCTCTCCCTCCCCCTTTCTTTCTCTCACAGTCCTGGCTGGGAAGTTCTTGTATCCTGTTCTTGACATATCATGTGTGTAAGGGTGTCTTTTTTGTGAGTTGTCTGACAGCTATTGTATGATTGGTCAGAAATTCCAAGTGGGTGTGGTTATTAACAAACCAACGCTGTAGTGGGAGGAGCCTAGGAGAACTTCCCAGGAGTTCTAGTCAGGGGTGAAAGTAAGCCGGTACTGTCTGGTACTGCGTACCACTATAAGAGATTCTGTGCTGGTACGCAGTACCAGAAAGAAGGGAGAGCGGATGTCTGCTTTTAAGCCGTCAATCAGAACCAATCAGGGCGCACTTTGGGTCAGAATAGCTCCGCTAGCAATAGGGAGTCTAAAACACGACTTAATCTGTTTATGAATAGCTTTTTTTCTCATTCTGAATTGTTTCTGAACTGTCCGTGCTGGGCCTTGTGTCTGTCCCCTCCCCTTGCAGCTCGAAGCTTTCGTCATTAGCCAGCCTTTAAAACGTTCACTGCTACGTTTAATGTCTTTCTGCTTGTTACAAAATGTCCCAAAGAAAAGCAAACGGAGAGTAACTGGTTGTGTTTCATGTTCAACACAGCACAGCTCGAAAAAAACCTGCGTTTGAACCAAAGATTGGAGATTTCACCGATATTACACAAGAGCGCATGGCACACGTGTCTACTTCCAGAACACAGTGGTTGCTGAGGAGATCGGTGCGTTTGATTTAAAGGACTGGGGCATTTCACACAGGTGGTCCACAGACATAAAAACGTCGCTTGCAGTGGGACAAGATGAAAAATCAATCGCCTACCATCTACAGACCTTTAAATAAAAACCGAGAAAACACCGCGGAACTGTGAATTTTTAATTTAAACAAAATCAAAACTTGATAACAATGCAGAGAACAATTCTAATTTGTTCAAAAGAAAAGACAGGGATACCGAAGATGAAAAGTTACCCCAGACACTACAATACATCAGAAAATTGTTTATCAATGTTTCATATATGCCAGCAGAGGTGGAAAGAATACAAAAATAATGTCGGCTACTCAAGTAAAAGTAGTTATTTTGATATAACCTGCACTTAAATACAAGTAAAGTTAGTCATATTTAAAGTAAAAAGGACCTCATTAAAATTTTACTTTAAGTAAAAGTTACTTTTTATGAGCAGAAGAAAGTTCTGCTCATCACAAAGGAAATAAGAACATATTGGTCTCAAAGTGTTTTTATTTAAATGAGCACCTTTATAAATAAAAATGCAACACAAAATAAAACACGGTAACATATGACATGATGAATATTTGGGAGGTATTATGTGTAATTCTAATTGGGCATACACTTCCAATATTTTGTGTCTGTTGCTGTCTGTAGGGATCTCTACAGCTGATCATCTGCCCCATCTCTGCATCCTTCTCTGTCACACCAAACCCTCTGCATCCTTCGCTACATCTATGAAGCTTCTCTGTGGTTCTCCTCTTCCTCAGAACCTGGCAGTTCTGACCTTCATCCCGTCCTCTGTCCAGTATGTCCACTGTCCCTCCTGTCTAATAGTTTTAAATAACTGACTAAGCACCTAAACATCTGATCCTCTGTTTTCAGCTTTAGCCAATAGAAATTATGACACAAGCACCAGATAAAACTGATTTTACATTTGTTGGTAAAACAATATTCAGACTATTCACATGCTCAGAGTGTTGAACATAAACCAAACTAAGTTTACACTGTATGATAAAGCTGCTGCCTTGCTCATACAGTTAAACTGGTCTCTTCGGTACAGCCACGGGCTCTCTTTTTCTCAGAGGTTACCTTGAACTACACTCGATGGGTTTTTCCTAGAACCTCTGTCTTCCAGTTGATGCAACACCATGAGATCTTACTACTAACCCAGCAGAAGGACCAATGCCGTTTGTTCTGGTCTTTTCTTTTCACTCAGTTACATGATTTCAAATGTAACTGAGTTAAAATACTTTACTCAAAACAGATTCAAGTAAAAGTAAAAGTTCAGGTTTTGCAAAGAACTTTAAAAAGTACAGACAAATTGTAATTACAGCAATGTGAGTAAATGTAACTAGTTACTTTCCACCCCCTGTATGCCAGTACCTCAACAATCAAAATATCTACTTTTTGCGTTATCCGTACTGTAGGCTACAGGTAGCCTACACTACAGTACAATATTGATATGTTGATATTTGTTTGAGTTTGGACTTTGCTGAGAGAGAGAATACATAATTTTTTAGCCACAATATAGCCAATGACGGTTTTTGTCACAGTGCTGGCAAGAATTTAAAGCTACTTTCACCCCTGGTTCTAGTGAAGCATAAAATTACTTTGTTCTTCCCACATGAAACACAAAAACAAATTTGTTCTTTTTAAGTTTGAGCTAGCAACTAGTTAGCTTAATTTAAGTTACTTTGGAAACCCATAGTTGAAAATTACATTTAAACTACAGTAAAACGTTTTTTTAAAATATATTGTGTTTAAGAGTATTTATTAATAATTTATTTACATTAGCTTAGTAAACTACTGACACCCTTGTGTGGAAAGGTTTTAAGATGGCAGTGATTTTAAATTTGAGGTCTTCGCCTGTTGGAGTAATTCATTATTCATGAGGTTGAATCTGTTTGCAATGTTTTTCATTGAAGTTACAGGATGATTTTGTAAAGTCTAAGTTCTATTTAACATACATTCACCAATTAGCACTTTCTCTCATGTTGAGTTCCCAGTCAGTGCATTCAGTTGAAACCAGAAGTTTACATACATCAAATAAAAGCCCACAGCCACCTTTTTTTCCTCATTTAGTAAAGAGAAATAATTTTGGTAATTCTAACCGACCTAAAACAGGAGAAGTTTGGTCTGATTTCACTTCAGACAAGGAGAAGAAAAGGCGGATGTGTGTTTTTATTCGCTGTATATAAACTTCTGGTTTCAACTGTAGATGGGAATTTGGAAAAAGAGTGATTTCTTTTTTAATCCTTTCATAAAATAATCAGATTGTTGCAATTCAAGCCACACAGCTTGTCCCTAGAAAACAAAACAAAACTGGCTTGAATTCAGTTTTGTGTTCAGAAACTGTTGCATAAAACAAGAACACAGTAAAAAACAAAGTGTATTGTTGAGGACATGCAAAGTTTGGCCACAATAAATGATATAAATGACAGTCCTTTACTGGGAATACAGACAAAGAAGTCACTCCAACCCTTTCTGTCACCCGCTGCTATCAGTGATGGATATGCACTAAACAGTGGCTTGTTTGCATAACAGACAGCGCTATCGCTTTGGGAGAGCAGCACACACCCTTAAATCTTATGTGCAGTTGGTGACTTGTGTCACATTAAACATTAACTTCTTAAATGCAAACATGAAAGATATCATTTGAAAATAAATAATAAATAGGAAACTGTTAATTTTTTTGTCAATAACTGAAGTTAAAACTAGTTCATGCTGCGGTTTAAGTTTCAACTCTGGTCTAAAACATGATGTTATGTTATTTGGCTGTTCTAAAATGATCTCGTTGTACGTAACTCTGGTCTGTTGACTGCTGGGATCACTCTGGCCCCCAGTGAGTGAAAAATGGGTCTTAAGCTGAAACAGGAAGTGGACAGATGAATGGATGTTGGCTTCATCTCCCTGTTCTCACCTTAAATGCTGTGTAGCGGTCATCCATAGCATGTTTAATCAGGAGGTTCTTAAGAATGCTCACGGCCAGCTGTCTGACCTCAGGCCCCTGCTGCAAGGCCTCGGCAACTTCTCTCATCAGCAGTCCCACCAGGAAGTGATTCCTGCAGTATTCCTCTGTCAGGCTGAACTCCAGACTCTGCTCTGTGTTTGGGCCGAACAAGAAGTATTAGCATTTTAGTACAGGATGAAGTAAAAATCACTTCAACAAACATGAAAGGAAGAAAATAGGAATCACCAATTATTCAATTTGTAACTTATTTAAAATATAAAATGTTTGGGTAACATGCAGCTTTAAACTGTTTTAGACAGGATATTACACTGGGAAAATTCAAAATTCCAAAAGTCATGGAAAAAATGAAATGCTTCTTCAATTCCTAATGTTTTTTTTAATATCCAATCATTATGAAATATCTCCTCTTCATTTGGTATTTTTCATGAAATAAATACAACCTTACAACACATGACATATTACACTGTGGAATTATTTCTTTAAAAAATAATAAACCAGAATGCAGTGGAAGTGTGTGTTAAACTAAGTCCATCTAATGACTGAAGACAGTTATGAGGCTTTCACAAACACCAGATTAGCACTTCATTTTTTTTTTTTTTAAGTGAAACTGAATACATCAAAGAAGTACTTTGAGGCCAAGAACAGGAATGTTGTTCTAAGTGTGTGGCATTAGTGAGCATGTTAAAATTGCCATAATATTTCCGTCAAGTTCTCACGATTTTATTGAATAGTTAAATTATTATCTGATATTTGCCCAATATATGTTTAATAGAAGGCTATTTGTTTCTGTTGATGTGCTTCAATTTTTTCTATGCAAACTGGAAACCTATCTTCTGTGTATAAAAAACTAAATATAAGAGTCAAATAAGTTCATGTTTCTTGTTCAAAGTAAAAAAACATAAAAAAAAAAGGCAGACTAAGCGAATTGTGCGACTTTTATTTAAGCTTTAACTCACCATCAGCTAGCTTAATACAGCATGCACTATAGAAATTTGGTCTTAAAAACACAAAAAAGTTACAAAATAACATCATAAAAGCTAAGCAGTGTTTAAGACAGATATTAAAAAAGGCAGTTTTGTTTATTTTCATAGGCTAAAGCTGAGATATTTGAAGCTATCTTGGTTTACAGTTTCTTAAACTTGAGCTCACGAGCTCGTCAAACCATTTTCTGGAGAATGACACCTAGCATATATAACAGCATTAGGCTACTTTAGAAAACCTAAGGAGTTTTGTAAAAAAAAACAAACCCAACATTTATTTTGTCAGGTTTATAAATTCCTACAAATTAGCATCCAATATTGGAGAGATTTTAAGATAGGCTGGTTTACAGTTTCCTAAACCTGAGTTTACCTGCAAGCTTAAATGTTTTCTGGAAAAGAGAAACACCTGTCTAACAATGCTACTTTATAAAGCCTAAGCTGTGTTTAAGACAGATGGGGAAAAAAAAAACCCTCAATACGTTTCTTTTGAAATCATTTTCTGGGGGGTGAGGGCAGGGCTGGAGCTGTTTCGCCCTGGAGCTGCTCTGGTCGGCTGGCTATTTGGGACTATGTGGACTCTTCCTGACCCGTCTCTGGATGGGGTCGGGGGCCGGCGTCTGGACCCGGGTTGTTCGGGTGGTGCCCGGCTCTCGACTTGGCCGATGGGCTACTCTGCAGCTGCAGAGGGTGGGGCTGTCTGTTCTTCTCCACCCCAGAGAGAAGGGGACCATCTTCTGGGTCCGGGGACAGGTTGCCCCTTTGGGGGACGTTACCTGGACCTGGGAGTATAGAGTGTGTATGGGGAGTGGAAGAGGGTGTATGACCTCTCTTTTTTTTATGTTGGGCGAGTGGATGTCAATGTCTGTATGTGAGCATGTGAGAATGTATGATTGTGTTTGTGTGTGGCTGTTTATCTGTCAGGTTGGGTTCTGTGCTGCCCCCTCTCTTGGATCATCTCAGGCCCCCCATTAAAATGTGGGGCCTATTTCCCCTCATCACGCTTCCCTCCGATGGTTGGTGCCTCTGCCTGCCAGTGCCCTGGTGGCTCTTGGTGTCTGGGGCTGGGTGCTGGGGTATGTGCCAGATATGTATGTGCCTGATGGCTGCTTGCCGGGCCTGCGTGCCCTGGCTCGGTCAGGCCCCTGCTGGGGGGTGGTGTGCCCTTGGGGGTCGGGTCTCTTTGCCCATGATCTTTCTCGTGTTGTCTGCATGTCCTGGTGGGTGGATCTGCGGGCCCCCACACTTACTATCAAATGTTCTTAGGGAGAAACCTTATAGACACAAGCACACACACACACACACACACACACACACACACACACACACAGGTGTCTAGATTCAGGTGTTTGTCAGATACACTCTCAGTCGGGCTGCGGTTGCCACTAAATACATCTTGTATTACCTTGTATTGTGTACTTTCCATTGAAGTTATAACTGTTATTAGATATGCATATGCTGTTTGTTGTTGTGGATTATCTGTTTTGTTTTCTCTTTCTGCAGGTCTCGAGGCAGACTTCATGGGTGTTGACTTGTTTTATCTCGATGTTTTTTTTCCTCCTCTACTTCTATCTCCTTTTTTCTCTTTAAACCTTTCCTTCATCTTTCCCTCCTTCATCTTTCCCATTTTTTTTCTTTTTTCTTTTTCTCGTCTTTGTGTCCATTACATTTGAAATAAACCCAAAGCAATTTTAATAAAGTTTCATAAATATACCAAGGGGAACATCATGGCAAGAGCCGTAATACTCCGTTTGTAAAAGCAAATCTGTTGGGCCTTACTTTGACATGCAGACGATAATTCTGAGTGCCACACTGCCGGACAGGACACGTAAAAAGAAAAAAAAAATGTAGTGCTCTTTGCACTATAGAACTTGAATGTATACTGAAGAGGCAATTATTTACTTTATTCGGGTTTGCTGTAGACCTGGAAAACATCTTAAAGTAGCAGGACACCAGACAAGAAAGACCAAAATGGGGATGTCTGGCCATAAAGTGCCATGTTTATAAAAATACTGGCACAAACAGCTCATACCAAGGCTCAAGCATGGTGGTTGTGTTCTGATGACACGAGCTTGTTTTACAGCAATAGGACAATAGGACCTGGGCCTTATGGTCAATGTGATGACCCAGTCAAAATCCAGACTTTGACCTGACTTAAATTCTGCAATGCAAGCTTTAGAGAGCTGAACTCAAGCAAATACTTGCAAACCTCAAAAGACTAAAACAATAAATGGGGTAAACAGAAGAAAGGTCACAACTCAAAAACAATTATATGTCTAATAAGATAATAAAGAAGATGGGTATTGTTGCTAAAGATAGTTCTACAACCTATTAAATATTGTGATAAATATTTTCCTTAAAATGCTCCTGCAATTTGAACGAGCTTCAGTGAGTAATAATAGCGTAGTATGTCATGTGCTTCTGAGGTTGTATTTATATTAGTTTAATACCTGATAGGAACCAAATGTTTGGTGCTTTTACAACTTAAATATTTAAGAATAAATTAAAAAGAACAAACTGAAACAGAAACGACATAAACCGGCTCAATACATCATACAGCACTGAACTTAACCAGTACTAAGAAGATTTTTTTTAATAGTTGCAACGTAACACAAATGCAAACTGTATCATTCAAAGAGCAACACCGCAAACCAATGTGCAACAGATTCAACAAAACCACGAAACACATCAAATCAGACATTACTTCCACAAATATGAAAATGAGAAGATCCCAAATAATTCAAGAATATTAGGAAGTTCTGATGCAGGAAATTTTTATTTCATATAATCAGAAAAGATCAAAGAGTCCACTAGAATGGAGAAATTATCTGTGATGTTAATTCTAGAGGAGCCAAAGCTTGAAAACCAAGCATCTATCTGCAATTATCTTCACTAATGCTGGATGCAGAGAGAGAACAATATGCAGAGGGAAGAGGCTCAGACAGTGAGAATGATAACCGCAGCTCCATAAGAGATGTTTTTAAGCCTCTGTTTACAAGTCGAAAGTCAATTAGGGATTAAAAAAAAAAAAAAAAGAGGCTTGGTTGAGTCCCTTAACAGCAGAGTGCTTCTCCACTGCAATACAGAGGTCCCAGAAGCAGTGACCTAGCATGAGGAATGTTCAGAATGAGTGGAAGAAATGAGCGCCTTAAGAGATCAGGGGGCGCTGTCGGCGGGCGGAAGGAAGGGTTAATGCCAGTCAGAACAGGAGCGGTGAGCAAAGTGTTTGCACACGGCGGCAAATGTGTTACGGAGAGGTGAGCATCACCTACCTACAGGGCCAAAAAGCTCCGCCGCGTACGGAATTAAATCTGACCACAAGCGAAACAAACACACATAAAAAAAACAGAGAGGGTGGGGTGAAGTGAAAATAAAGAATTTTTGGGGTAGACTAAATAATCCATGCAATGTTTCCGCCAACACATAGATTGTTTTGTAGTTATAGAGATGCAAACAAATTTCTGTTACATTTATTAATCTGGGACTGAGTCATGACAGGAAGGTATAAGGTGTCATTTGATAAGCAAGTTCAAGGAGAGCATCGGTATGATGGATGCAGGTTAGAACAAATATTTAGCAGCTAGTCAGCGTTTCTGTATGTGCTTGGATGCTTCTGTAACCTCACCTTGAACTCTCTGTAGCTTGGTGCGTCCAAACGCCATGGGCAAGTTCAGAGGGATGAAATGCTCGTGATTACACAACGCCATTAGGAACTCAAACTTCATTTCTGTCAGCACCTGAAAGATGGGCATGGAAAACATTCAAATCTCTCTCATCGTCCATCTTGTGTAAATACAATTGTTTAAATATGACCAGGAGGTCTGTGTTTCTTTTAGTTTGTTAATCAAATTTGAAGCTCACCCACAAATGTGAGAAAACAAACTAGAAGCAGGCTTGGAGGTTAAATAAACAGCTTTGCGACACACTATGGGTAATGTGTTTCTGAAAAACGAAGCAGTCATCTGCATATTGTATGTGTTGAGGTTTTAAAAAGTCACATCAGAGGACAATTAGCACATGCTTTGACCTAATTTGGATCTTTGTCAAATAAAAACAAAGAGGTTAAATTTCATTCAGAGTGGATCTTAAGTGGATCCCAAACAAAAACGTACCTTTGGATCTTTAAGACTGAAGTGGCACATGTAGTGGTTGACCAGGCCAAACGCGAAGCCTCTGTTCATGAACGTCAGGCACCTCTGAGTGGAAAAATCAGACATCTGAGGTTAATATCACAATCCTGTGATCTCTACTGAAACCTAACCTTTATTGACCAATAAGCATTAAAATACACAGCTGTTGTGTCTTTTGTCAAATTTCATAGATACAAATGAGTCGGTCAACCTGTGATTCATAAACCACTGTGCAGGTGTAAGAGGAAAAGGAAATGGTAAATAGTCCTTGATTAAAATAAAAGAAGAAACCGTCATCATGTTTTGCATGTGGCATTCAGACCTTGATCAAACTGGCCAGGCTCAAGTTGATGCTTCTCGCTTCCTCTGGGATTTCCATGTGACGAATGGTGATGTGGGGCATAATGGACAACACGAGGGATTGCAGTGCCTGGTGAAAGCTGTCGGGGAAACGTTGGGCCCGTGGCATCTGAAGAGATAGACAAATAATTTTTGTTTTATGTAGTTCAATCAACATGGATGTACTTACAGGCTATGGTACATATAAAATTAATGCAACTGCAATGTATATAAGACTTGGTGGATTTTCAAAAAAGTGTAGCTCCTTAAAGGAAATCTCAGATTTGGGCATGATTCAATAGGGCATGCCTGCAAGTGCATGTATGTACAAGTGTATGTAAAATAAATTTTCAAGCTGACATACTAAACTTCCAACGAAGGGCATAAGCGCTGGCCTCATGGTTGGAGAAACTGTGTCGTCATGAAGTTGCTAAAGTAGCCAACAGTGAGTCAAAACACTAAGAGGACATCACCAGAAATCTTGACTTGTAGACATTATTACCATAACCTGATAGTTTGATAGGTTTGGCATTGTGGGTTAGCACAAGGTCTGGAGGTAGTCTCCGCTTATCCAGGGGTTAGACTGCAGGGACATCAAACTACAGAGGTCTGGGGGGCCCTGAGCAGCTGCTTAGTTCACTCATGCCTTAGGTCAGCTAAGTACGTAGCTTGTTTTAGGTCCAAGCCAATAGCTGATTACTTAGGGTTTAACAGAAGTGCAAAAAATTTATATAAATTATATTAATTATATTTTTTGTTAGCTTTTTTTAAGACTATGTGTGTTTAGGTATTGTCAACAATGTCTTCCAGTAAAATATAATTATTATTCCACTAACATATTATTAAATTTCTTGTCAACTTTTAACATTTTCAAACACAAAAACATGGTGGGCTGCTGGTGGACTTCCTTTGCGCCCCTACCACCGCTTAGCAAGATTTCTGGGGGAAACTCTGTGGATGGATAGTAGAACTGGGAATCAACTGGAAACACAAATACTTCCACATTCTTGCTTATATCCAGTTCCATACTTTTCCATTCTCTGTTGGAAAGTTGGACCTGAGAACTGACCCTTGATTGTCTCTTATCGTTTGTATTCGACTTCACACAAATGTCAGAATGTGTGACCTTTTCAGTGGAATATAAGACATCCTAAATGTAGCTTGAAACTTTGCCTTTTCTATCTTAATTTTCTTATAGGGTTTCTGCAGGTTTCACCAACTCAAATTTAAGACTTTTTAAGACCATCATGAATTAAATTTAAGACATTAGTCATGATACATAATCATATAAAAAAGAAAATCACATATTTTATATTGTAGTGCCAAGCTTTTTTGCTTGGCACTACAATATTAAATCAGCCGAATGCTGTCACAACACATCATGTTAAAGATAAAGAAATGAAAACTTAAACCGTAAACACATAATGAAGACAGATCAACACCGGCATGTAAATAAACACTAAACTAGTTCCACACTCTTTCTTCCTGGTTAAGCCTCAGCTTCTTGCTTAAAGTGTTGTTGGTTAGCTCCAAGATGAAACCCAGATCCTTGACACTGCAATGCACAGTATGCACAAGAGTAATGACCCACTAGGATCCTCGAGTGGAAGGTTTATGAAACGTAATGACATGTTTTTGTCACATCACATGCAGTGTGTTACAACTTGTCAGGCACACACCAGAAAAGGATATCTGGATTGAGGGGTTGTCACTGAATACCAACCTTCATGCGGTTTCCCTCCTGCAGGTACTGGGCCATGGACTTTGCCATGGTTTCAAAGAAAAACCACGAGTACTGGAAACAGAGAGAAGAGAGAGCCGTCACAACTAATCTGGAAACAGAATATCCTCCTACACAGAAAAAAGGAGTCACCACAAATAAAGAAACAATGATGGGAAAATACGTCAAAGACATAGATGGCAGGCAGAAACATGTTTAAAGACTTTTCACCTTGTTGAGGCTGTAGATACTAACAAATTTGAAATCTAGTATGCCCCCTGCTGTTCAGAGCTGGTATTACACCTTATTATCTCTACACACCTTGAGCAATTTATTGCTAGTGTTGAAATCTGCAGTTTGCTTAAGGGTGGTTGTTACAGCGGTGGCCAGCACTTCATGAGTGGTAGCCGAGCCTCCTGATACTGGAGTATTAGTCACAAAGACGTACTGAAACAAAAAACAGCTCATTAATATTGACATTTAAACAGAAACGACTTAACATGAGCTGCTGTTGCTCTGGTGATAGAAATAATTGTTAGGAAGTTGGATGTAGATTGTAGGTCACCTTAACGAAGGAGCGTAGGTAGTGTTCCAGTCCTTCCTCGTGACATTTGGACACTATATGTATGATTACACTGAAAGGAAAGAGTGGGAAATGTTAAACCTATGAACATTCAAAGACGTATACGGACTATATTAGGTATAC
Source organism: Anableps anableps (assembly GCA_014839685.1). Taxonomy (NCBI): domain Eukaryota; kingdom Metazoa; phylum Chordata; class Actinopteri; order Cyprinodontiformes; family Anablepidae; genus Anableps; species Anableps anableps. The sequence goes on along the minus strand of CM026085.1, from coordinate 3,913,833 downwards.
TTTGTGTTCTTTTTGGTCAGCTCTGGCTTGGGCCTGTGAACTCTTTCACGGATGCCATTTTTTCCAATCTCTTTCTTAATGTTGAATTGCTATGTACATAACTGAGGTAAGTGAGGCCTGCAATGCTTTCAAGGCTTTCCTGGTTTCTTTTTTGACCTCTTGGATATGTTCTTGGAGTATTTTTGGTAGGCAGACCACTCATGGACAGATTTACTGCTCTATACCTCCTGCATTTGTTCCAGTTTTTCTGCCAGGCCTAATTCTAATCCAATGGATCTTACAGTACTCTGGTTTGATGGAAACCCAAAAGGCTTAGAGATCATTCCACACTGACAGTGATGTCATTTCTCATCTCTTCTTCAATTTCTTGACACCGGAGCATGATATGTCGTTGATGTACTCCTTTAGCCTACTTCATGTTGTCAAACAGGTACTATTTAACTGTTTTATTGACGATTGACCAATACAAGTGAGGCAGTCATCTGACCTCAACGTGTCTAGTGAAACTCAGCCAAATAAATGTGGTTAAGGCAACCAGAATATCTGAGGAATGGTTGTGATGCTTTGTTGAATCTATGCCACAAAGAGTTAAAGCGGTTCTGAAGGCCAATGGGGTCCACACTATTACTAGCACAGTGTGCTTAATAAAAGGGACGGATAGTGTGAATGATCCGTAGTAACTCACCGCAGAGAGTTGACAGCAATCTCGTGGGCTTCTTTGGTGGCAGCTGTGAGCACCTCAAAAAGCTGCATCAGCACCGTTGGGAGGAAGGTGATGACGATGTGAGTCTCCATGGCATGTAGGCACTACAGAAGGAAACAGTGACAAGAAGTGACAGATGGGAGTCAGATGAAACCGTTCGAAACTCATGAGAGGAATGAAATAAGACTAGATAAAGGTACAGTTTTAGAAAGTTGTGGTTTCATCATTGCTAAAACATTCTCCTGTACTGTCCCTAGTGCCTTAAGATCTTTTATTGAGATTCTACAGAATTATGGAGTGACCGGAATTGACTTTAGGGGTTTTGAGTAAAGAATAACTAGGGGTTTCCCCTCCCCCAACCTGTTGCTGATCACTGCTCGTCAGATGGCTGAAAGAAGGCTACAATGTTTGTGCCTCACTTACTGTACATGAAGGACAGGAAGGAAATGATTTTTCTGGTAACCTAAACCTCAGAGAGTCATGGAGTGGAAACTAAAGGAGCAACACTTAAGGTAGTGCAGTTGTCAAGCTACAAGCGGCATGTCTATTAAGTAGCCAACTGCAGGCTACCTACCTGAGCAGATAACCCATAATAATAATAATAATAATAATAATAATAATAATAATAATAATAATAATAATCATCATCATCATCTTGTTATACTTGTTTCTCTATAGTCAGGAGAGCAGCAAAAGCAGCATTTTCTGCAGAATAAGAAAAGTTGGTCAATGAAAACTAAAGGTGCTTATTTTTTATACACACACACACACACACACACACACACACATATATATATATATATATATATATATATATATATATATATATATATATATATATATATAGATAGATAGATAGATAGATAGATAGATAGATAGATATAGATATAGATATATATAATTTTTTTTAAATTCTTTTAATTCAAGATCAAAACAACAAGAGATATATGTTAAAGACAACATCATTAAAACTGTAGTGACCAATGTATAAGATCATTTTGCTAGTAGGAATAACTGTTGAATACTATAAAAGCAGTTAGATCATGCAACTGGGTTAAAATCTTTATGAAAATATAGTGAATCTTTGAGATATTTACCAAAGGTGCTGCTTGGCTATACTAAGGCTGATTGTAAATACCCTACAATCTGGATGTATATAGATGCTGGAACCCCTGAAAGTTACTCCTTGTGTGGCTTTTCATTTGTTTATAAAGCACTTAAAGAACTTAAGCAATGGTCTAAATCAGTAGTTCCCAAAGCTGGGGTAGAGACGCCAATATGTAAGCATTGGGGTCTTGAGATCCTCTTAAGAAAACAACCTAAACACTAAAAATAGAAATGAGAAAGCATTGGCATTTTATAAATAGTTTGAAAGATTAAAGAAACAGAACTTGAGCTATGGATTGGGGTCATGAACTCTTGCCTTTTTATTTTGTGAGTCAGAAGCTGGAAAGTTTGAGAACCACTGGGTGGTCCTTGCACAACTATCCTGGTTTTAAATAGCGTTTATCATCCAGCAGTGTCGTTTATTTTTTCAGTCATAAATGTGGGCTGAATATGAAACACATCAGGATTGCTGTGTGTATTTGGTTCAGTGACATCACAAGAGGCACATGAATGGAGCTGATCAGCAGGAATTGGTCAAATCTATAGCAGAAAAGCAACTTAAGACCAATTTCGACAGTGGTGTGAAAAAGTGATTTCTTCTATTTTTGCTTTTTTCCATCCCGCTTAAACATTTTAGATAAAACTACATTTATATCAGACAAAGGTATTTGAGTAAAAACAAATCATTATTTCATTTAGTATTATTTCTAAGAAGCTAAAACAGAAATATATGTGAATTACATTGAGAATGATGATTCACTTAAGATCGGGGGTGCACCCATAAATCCGCCCTGATTTCCTTAATTTTGGGAGATCAGCAGTCAGCCAATACTCACATATGAAACCAGTCTTATCCACCGATCTTATCTTTCTCCACAAAGGTCTGAAAATCAGCCACTGTCCCTTTTTGCTCTGCCATGAGAAATAGCTGACTGATGCACCCGCCCACCAGGTCATCAGTGGGCGGGTGCACTGATGACCCGCCCACTGTCATCAGTGCACCCGCGTGGTTAACAATAGTCTCTCCACTGTTGCCAGCTTAGCAACTTTTCAGAGAGAAAAAAATCGGTATTGGCCTAAATCGGAATTGGCCGGTCAGGCTTTTAAAAGATCTGTGATCGGTCAGAAAACTGCACCCCTACTTAACATCCATGTGTGCAGAACTATTTATACCCTGGCAGATTTTTTTATGCTTGCCTATTTTATGGAGAATAGGAAAATAATACAAAATTGTAACGACTGAGTGAGTTTTGGGGGCTCCTGACAGACCGTTCGCATGTTTTATCCAGAGCTCCACTGACGTTGCTGGATTCCTAGCCACATGGAAAGCAAAAGAATGAGAAAAGATAGTTCAACTCTAGAAAACAGGAAAAGGATAAAAAGGTATCCAAGAAATTGGGGATCCCAATCAGTAGCGTTCAAGCTCAAGGTATGAAGTGGGAAATGTGAGTAAAAAAAAATGTTGGGGACCTAAAATAAACCCAACAAACATAGTGACCTTTCCATATGGAGGCACTTTAAAAATAGTCACTGCTGCTCACCTTCAGGTATTTGATGAGTTCTGCTGGGTTGCCATCGGATGTGGTCTTCATCAGCTGGCAGTGCTGGAAGAATTTATGCAGATGAAGGTCCTGTAGGAGAATATAAAGCTGGAGCATCAGAACCATCTCATAGCTGCCTTTGTGTCTGCTTCATTTTTCATGCATCGGATAAAGATTAGAGGCTTGACCGCTGACCTGAGGATATATTGTTGACGCTACATGGGTCTTCACTTTGAACAGTGGCTTCGCATTTTCCACCCACTTGATATCCGGCTGGGACTGTTAGCAGAAGAAATAAACAGCAAGAAAGAAGAAGAAAATGGTTGATCACTCTGGTTTCTGGTACTCTTTTGATAAAAATTTTTTTTTAGACACTCTGCACATGATGCAGATTAACTTCCTGGTCAGATCTTCAGATTGGTGGCAGAACAAGGATCTACCTTCCTGCTGTCCTGACACAGATATCCAGCAGGCAGCGTAGCAGCGACAGGTAACTGGAGCTCCGATGACTGCATCCTCCCATCTTTGAGCAGAGGCATCCAGGAGTAGCCGACTGACAAACACCCAGAACAGGAGACGAATAAAACAAATAGAAGATACGTCAAATAAGATGTAAGAATAGTGATCTATAATTAACACGATTAAACAACATTAACACAATGAAAGCAAAACATTAACTTCCAGGAAGAATTCATGAGTCTGAAGGCTGCAGCATCAGTTTATAAAAGCGTGCCCTTCTTTATTTCTCATTATAAAATAAAATAACTAAAGAAAATTGGAACAGAATAATTCTCCATCCAACAGAAGCTCAGATTCTCTTTAGTTTTATGCCTCCACACCTTTCCTTCTTCACACACACTGAATTATACCTACTGATGGTATTACTTTTCATATTAAAATCTTACTGTTTAGTATTTTTATATTTCTGACTGAAACCATTATATACAGTTGAAACCAGAAGTTTACATACCTTTTTCTCTCCCTATCTGAGCTTAAATCAGACCAAACTTCTCTTGTTTTAGGCCAGTTAGAATGAGCTAAGTAAAGTATCTAGTAAAGAACAACCATGTTGGTAAAATTAAAAGATGACTTCAAAGCTTTTTTTCATTTATTAAAAAAATTAATAAGAAAGAAAGAAAATTACATTTAAAATATGAAAATAACAATAAAAAAGATTATTTCAACCTTAAATTTACAAGGGATATGAAGCATTTATGACTTATTGCATGTACTAAACAGACATCAATTTGTGCAACTAAACCAGTACAAATCCACATTCACAAATATAACATTTGGAGTACCTCAAGGATCAGTCTTGGGCCCAAAAACATTAATCTCAAAACTGTTTATTGTGACATATTAATGACACAGGCAGAGTGCCAGAGATATTACAATGTTAATATCAAATGACAAATATTTTCTGTTCTGGTGTGGAATTGCAGAGGCTTTTGGAGATGGTCATAAAACAAATAAATAAATAATAGTATGATATAAATTAATTTCAACAAAACTATATATATGGTTTCTACTACTATTGTATCATGTGAAAACCTAACAGTAAAAATATTGCTAGCTCCCTGTATTTAACTTTATTCTCAATTCTTATGGCTTTTGTTGAGGAATAAAAACTGAACTGAATGGTCCCTTGCAGTTGTGATACTCCACACACCGACATCGAAATGATGATTGTAATTTGATATACTGTGCCGCCCTGAAATGTTCCTTTTGTCCCCACTTGATTCAGAGGCAGACTCACCCAGTGACTCCACTCCATCTCTCTTCTTGCTGCTTGCCTTACTGCTGGACTCACAGCTGACGTGGTAAAAGGTGAAGAGGATGTGGTGTCTCTCGTGCACGTGGACCGGCAGCTCAATTTTAATCTGCACACAGTGGAACAGCAGCATTTCAGTTTTACACAGATGCCAAATAAGGAATCAGACCCATCTTCCCCCCAAAAAGCCCCATCCCTTAGTTTGTGATGCTCTCAACTTGAAAGCTGACCTTGGCAGTCAATAACACTTTATTTGGAAACATTTGAGAGCATTTTGGGGAACAAGATGATTAATTAATAGGAGAAGACGTTTTCCTCCACTTAGCCTGCAAATGGAGGGGTAGGGTGAATAAATCTAGTGGGATGAGATTCAATATATCCATTATAGTAATGGTCTGTTTACATTTCTGGACCCGCTCCAAATTAAAGTTCCAGCATCTTCTCCTTGTCCAACATGGCAAAGATCAGCCTGTGAGTTAAGCAGCTGAGGGGTGGCTGTACCTGAGCAGCGAATTCATCCAGCTAATTTTGGTACGTTGGGCTTGGCTTGTGTTCAGACAAGAATGGACAATCTAAGGACAATGTGGCTATGAGCTTATGGGTCATGACCGAAAGAACAAGAACTTGGTTACAAGCGGCTGAGATGAGCGTCCTGTGTAGGGTGGCTAAGTGGGCAGCTCGGGTGGTTCGGGCATCTGATCAGGGAGGTTTTTATTATTTTTAATTCTGATTTATAGGCAGAGAGAGAGAGAGAGAGAGAGAGAGAGAGAGAGAGAGAGAGAGAGAGAGAGAGAGTTTCTATCCTTTTTCTACTTATTCAAACTGATATCATATGGTTACAAATGTTACTGATTTCTTAGAACAGTTGAGAACAAGTATCTGATTTAGTATCTGATAGTTCTATAAATCAGGACTCAACATGATGCTTTCCATGCAGCAGGGTGGTAAAAGGTGCTGCTTTATGATTCCATTTTGATTTAATTAGCTTTACTGCCTCTACTTCTTTAAAGCAAAGTGTGTTCATTTTTAACTTCTTGTTTGGAAGTTAAAAAAGAGTTTTAGTGTTTTGTTAAACTGTTAAACCAGACCCAGTTTTTACCCTCCACACAAGTCCAGTCTACAGCTGATTTCAGAAGGCCTAAATGAAAGAAAACAAGTGAAACGGTCCTTTAAAAAAATGAAATAATGAGTAATTATGGGTTCTCTTGATCACTAACTCTAGAACAATGACCAAGAGAGTTCATTTCTTTTCCTTATTTCATAGTCTGCTCTTCCTACTAAAGTTTATTTTTTCAGTTTTTCTTTTTTTTTTTTTTTTTTGAAAGAAATGTAGTTATATTCAAAAGCAAAAAAAAAAAAAAAAAAAAAAAAAAAAAATTAAGAAAACAGAAGACAGAAAACTACATTTAAGGAAAAAAAATTGTATCTCAAAAGTGGATTTTATCGGGCTCTGGGAAAATAAAAAGTTTGACAAAAATTCAAGTTGAGATGAAAAACGTTTATTATTTTATTGTCTTTTATGTAACAGAATAAAGCATAAAGTCCGAAGCTTAAACATCCAAACTGTGTTTTTTCTAATACCTTTTATTATTATTGATTTTTTTTATTACTGATTGTTAATAAATGCCAGTATTTATGATATGATTTCTAATGGTGCTGCTTGATTTGAGCGCACGTTCCTTCGACGCCGAGGACCTGTTTAGCTCCACGCGAGGGCAGCAGCAGCAAAGAAAATGCTGTTTCTCTGTGCTTCACATGGCAGTTTTATGACAGGAAGTGAAATCTGATGCAGAGAACAGCTGGAGCTGCTGGGAGAAATCCAGACCTGGGAGGCAACAGAGATGGAAATCTCAACTGCGGTTAACTTTTGAGATTCTCTTGGAAAAATTTTGATTAGATGTATTAGCGATATGCATGAGACTGCGACAGCCAAACAAGCCCATCTATATTTAGATATTATGTAGGAACAGCTCCTGATCACTGTGTCGTTTCAGAGAAACTACTCCATGAGAACTGAGGCAGGTTATAGTAAAAACCTGCTTAAGATCCTAATCCCCATGATTCCACAGCCATATGGAGCCCTCTGCCCCCCTCTGTAACGACCGCCTTGTTCTTTCACTCAGATCCAGGCTTGGTGTGGCTGAGGAGCCAGCGAGTTCACAGCTCTGTCCTGAGGTAGATTTATGGGATTACCTCAGGGCTGCTCAGGCATTTCATTAATCACCAAATATCCTGAGCAGTTTGAAGAAAGCCCAGGCTGCCTGAGTGGAGAGCTCACTCCATGCTGTTTCGCTTACAGCCAGAATACCAGACAACACAGACAGGACAGAGGCTGACCTCATCGTAGAAGTCGGGGCTCTGGTTGTGGTGCAGGACAGCTGCGTAGGCGCTGCTGGCAAAGAGAGAGTCCCCCGGCTTGCCGTAGATGCACTGAAAAAGAAGCAGAACACACAATCAGCCGAAAGATTCGGTTTGATGTTGAAGGACAGCTGTGAGCAGGAGCTTTGCAATCTGTGGTTACTAACAACGTTAAGAGGAAGCACAGCATGAGGGCGCTTTGTTGAACAACAGGGCAGTTCAGAAATGGAAAAGATTTAGTCCAACTACAAAAGAAAGGAGGTTTATTCTTCGTAAAGCTGCCACATTTCTGGACATCACAATCGTAATGATATACACAGACTGAACCGCGCCTTAATAGTTGCTCGTTCTTTCAGGATTTCGTTAGAAACATTTGAAAAAGACAGAGTTCCTTGCATATATGAATAACACACGTCAAAACGTGTCACAACCATATGGGGGTTTAAAAAAAAGGGTCATAATTATCGTATATGTAAAAAAAAAAAAAAAAACTAGTTGAAATTTGAAAACAAAAAAAAAATTTAAATTAAATGTCAAATTTTTAAAATTACAATCTGACAAATAAGCGTTCCAAATAAGAAGGAATGAAACTATATCTTTCTTTCAGCTTCAAAAAAGCTTCACGTCATTTCAGGTTTTTTTTAATTAGGCCTGCCCTTTTTTTTGTCCGTTTCAGATTTTCATCAATTTCAACCAACGACCAGACTGATTGACATTTTTACCTCGATTTCTACATCAGTTTCCCAGTCTTGTCACAAAGAACTGACTTCGTTCCCCTACAGAATTCTGACTTTAATCTCAGAATTCTGACTTTTGTTCTTAGAATTCTGACAATATTTTCAGAATTCGGAAAAATAAGTTAGAATTTTGATGGTTTTTTCCTCAGAATTCTGACGTTTTTCTCAGAATTGAGTTTTTTTCCACAGAATTCCGACTTTAATCTCAGAATTCTAACCTTTGTTCTCAGAATTCACTTTTTTCCCCACAGAATTCCGACTTTAATCTCAGAATTCTTATGGTTTGTTCTCAGACATCACACTTTTGTTTGTGAAATCTCTCATTCTAGGTAGAAACTGGGTGCCAACTGCAGACCAAAACAACATACCAAAGTGGCTTTGATTTTCCACCTTTGTACAGTTAGACTAAATCAAACTGATCTAAGCTGTACAGGAACCTTGAGCAGCAGCAGCTTTATGGAAAAAAATGGTCATGCCTGCAGGATCAAGTGGCTCCTGGTCAGAATGTTTCTAATGAGGAGAGACGAACAGGAACTCCACACCACTCTGATGGGCTGACGCTTTAATTAGGACGTTAACAAATGCTGTCATCTGAAATGAATGATAACGAGCAGTCCTGGCCAGAAACAGCATGGCTGTAATTGGACCAAATGGGCCCCGAGGCTTTCTGGGTGTTTAAATCCCACCAGCTTAGAGGCGGAGATGGAAGGGGTTTTTTTGTTTAAGAAGCACGATGCTGCAGGAACTGAGTCCAAAAACACACACCTGGAGGCCCTCAGCCCTGCAGCAGGCAGGCCGATGGCTTCCACGATTACCTGAGCCGATATGAGGGTGGAGGTGCGGCTGCAGGAGCTGCTGGAGATGTTATCACCCCCCCCACGCAAACACACACACATGCTGTCCTGTTAGAGCTTGCACCAACACCAAGCAGCTTCCACCTTGTTACATTTTCATCATCGGAAGCATGATTCCAACGGATGCCTCATCTAGCTGGAAGCTGGTTGCAGTTCTGGCTGATCACTAAGCACAAATGACTGCAATTTCAGCTTACAGTCAGTGGGAAATTCCCACACCTCCCATCAGCTACCAGGTATAAACTCCAGTCCCTACCTGATCTTCTGCTGGCCCTGATTACATCTCCTGGCAGGTGTGCCACCAGCTCCTGCTGTTTGCACACAACTATTTCCACTGGTTGAGCCTGAGGGGGATGTTCCGAGCCGCAGCCTGATGTGTGGGGGTGTATTTCAGCTGAGATATGACACGCCTGACTGCTGTTTTCATCTGTCTGACTCGGCTTAATCAAAAGAATCAAACACAGATGTTTTGGAAGGTTCCAGTCCAAAGAACTTCTGTGTTTCTCACTTTGAAAAGTGAGAAAGAAAACAATCCGAGATGGAAAATTGTGACCGTTCATCTCCCAGTCATAGTAACCAAGGCTGTGGAAGATTCCGATTTGATCTTTCTTCCTGCCAGAATTACTGATGTTCCTTTAAAATGATCTGTTACCTGACTCAGTTTCTAAGAATCATCCATACGTTTCCATTTGGACTGAGGTCGGGGCGTTTGGTGTTGGTCTGCTGTATCCGTTCTACAACCAGCTGTCATCTGGGATCCCTTTCCTGTTGGAACGCCTAACAGGGCTCAGAATAACTAGGAGCTAGTCCTTCTCTGCAAAAGCCACTGGCAGCGAAACAGCCCCACATCATGATACCACCACCACCATGTCTGACAGTTAAAATCCACACTCCAACTAACAGTTTCTAGTTCATAGCAGGAGTGCACCGATTGCAGCTTTCTGGCCGATCACCAATCTCTAAAAAGCCTGAGCTGCTGATTCAGATTTTGGTCAATACCAACTTTTTTGTTGGAAAAGTCACTAATTATAGTGACAAAGTTGCTAAGCTGGCAAAAGTGGAGTGATTATTGTGAAATGGGCACATGCAAATGTGACTTTGTGGGTGGGACTGTGGGTCAGCCCTCTCTCACGGCAGAGCAAAAGGAGATAGTGGCTGACTTTCAGACCTTTGTGGAGGCAGATAAGATCTGTGGATGAGCTCGGTTTCTCATGTAAGTATCGGCCGATCGCCAAACCATGCCCGATTTATCGGAGCACTCGTAGTTCATGATATCGAGATAACATTTTCCTCACTCTTGTCTTTCTCATCTGTGCTTCCAGCAATCTCTTTGACCTTCAGACACACTGCCAACTGTTACTGCATTCTAAGCAGCTCTTTGCTATAAGAATATCGTGCACACTCATACTGCATTAACAATGTTTTGTATACGAATACATTAAAGCTCCTATCTACTGTTCAGCAGTCGGACCAATAAAATGCAAAGTTGTCCACTTTGAGCCACCTGTAAAAACACTCCCCCCTCCTCCATAAAACTTTTTCCTGTTGACTAGTTTAGGTGATACAGGATGAACCTGTATAACCAGAGCTTCAACAAACAAATACTCATGCACAGTCACATTCTTTAGTCAGTGTCTTCTCACCAGCTAAGCTGGGCTGCGTGTTCAAAGAGACCAAAGACTCAGGAAACCATGTTTCCAGGTGACAACCACAAGCGTATACATAGCAGAAAGCCTGTTTTAGAAAGCTCTCAGCTCCCCTTATAAAGGTCTTTTCATTAGATTTGATGTCCTTCATACCTGAAGGTATTTTTTGTGATGACAACAAATATTTTATCTCACAAAAACAAATATATTTAAAAAGTTGTTGTACTTCATTAGTAACATTTGAAAATTTCAATAAAGCAGTCGGATTGGGTGGGGGCCGCTGCCCAGGTGTTACCGGCCAGTTGGGTGGGCCGGAGGACAATGTGCTTGGGGCTTGAGTGGGGCACAATAGGGTCTCGGGTTGGAAAGGGAGGCTGAGAAATTTGGGTTGTGCCTGGGGAGACAGTGATGGTTTGGAGGCTGGGCACATTTGCCGAGGCGTAGGATCCTGGCTGGTCATTTAGGAAGATGGCCTGAAAGTCTCTGGCGGCATCATGGGGGGGGGGGGCGCTCCTACCCTTGGTAGGGTGTTGTTTGTGTGGGTGCTAAGGCCACATCCCAAAGTTGTGGGCTCCCATTGGGAAAAGAATGTAAACTGTGCAGAAAGATCCCACACTGGGAATCAAACCTCGGGACCTTCTTGCTGCAAGGCAACAGTGCTACTAACATGTAGAGGTATTTTTTGTAGGTACTCTATTTACCAATTAAATGACTTCCGAAGGCAGCTGGTTGCACTGGATTTTATTTAAAGATATCAGAGTAAAGGGGGCTGATTTCATTTAGAGACTCACCTTTAAAGGGGCAGAACCTTCTTCATCTGAATCTCTGAACTGCATGCAGACAGCGATGTTCCTCGCCTGATGGGGGAGGAGATAGAAGTCAGTGCACACAGCCAAGCAAACGGTCAGTGACCCACTGAGCCAATGTGTCACATCTGCTTCACTGTCTGCAGAGGATGTTGTCCTCACTATTACATCATACATGTGGTGCTGGTTAGCTTCACCTTCGTGAAGGTCTTCTGGTTGTCGTATTTTAGTTGAAGGGGGTAGATGTAGAGCTGGTTCTTGTAGGTGGTGAACGGGTAGTTGTACTTGGCTTCCACTGGGAGGAATTCCTCGATCTCCACAGACACCCGCTCACAGCCGTCCTCGAAGGGTTTGATGGGGATGTAGGACGACGTCACCGTGTCTGCAGCACAGAGAGCACCGTCAGCTCGGAGAGCAGATAAAAAGAGCACTCCCATCAACACACTTCACTGATGCAGCATGATCTCAAACTGCAACACATTCTTATTTGCATTTGGACTATGTCAATCAGCCAAAATATGACCTACTTTCCTCCCAATTATCCTCAGAAACACTCATCTGACAAGTTGCACTTTATAAAACATCACTACTTGTTTGATCTTTGCAAATTCTTTCAATGTAATCGCGGTGATCTAGAAACTCAGGCTTCCTCTTCTCTTTTGTGCTCTTGATAAAATCATCAACAGTGAAATGAGAAAACAAGAGATCACTGAAACTTGTTACAGTGCCAAATGTTTTCAAAGTTAGCAAAAGCACCAAACAAAAAATTAGCTCCGCTATTAGCACAGGAGTGGATTAGCGGAAATGTGCCCACCACTGGTAAATAGACGCTAAAACTGAACTTTTTGGCTTACATCTAAAATGCTATGTGCAGAAGAAAATTAACACTACATACCACCTTGAACACTCCATGCCCACTATGAAGCATGGGGGTGGTAGCATCATGCTGTGAAGCTCATTCCATTCAGCAGGAACAGAGAAGCTGGTCAGAGTTGTTGGGAATGTAGATTAGATTAAATAAAGACCAGTTTGAAGGGGAGGTTCAACTTCCAGCAGGACAACCACCCTAAACTCACAGCCAGAGCTACAGTGGTTTAGATTCAATCATATCCATATCTCAAAACAGCCAAGTTGAAGTCCAGAACTAAATTCAACCAAGAATGGCACAATGTGAAAAATGCTGCGCTCCATACAATCTGACTGAGTTTGAGTTGTTTTGCAAAAAAAAAAATGGGTACAAACTTTAGTCTCTACATGTGCAAAGCTGGTTAATTATTTTTTTATGGCTGATGGCATGATAATAAAACAATGTTCTGGGAAATTTGAACATACTTGAGAAATCAGGCGGGACACATTCAATGGTCACATTCAGCTGTCCTGGAATGATCTGCAGTTTGCTCTTCTCAGGTCTGAAAAGCAAAAAAAAAAAAGGATCGTCAGAGGCACTTCCTCTGATGCCATGTCAAATTTAGACTAAAGAGAATTACACTCCCACATGACTGCTTTGTGTAACCAAGAAGTGATGACGATGATGACTCACTTCTTGATGTCGGCCAGCAGCTTGAGGAGGTCGTCCGTGGAGATTTTGCTGCTGTCCTGGCGATAGAGAGGAGAAAACTTCCCGTCCATGTCCAGGCTGCCCTGAGCATCTTTGAACACCTGCCTGGATCAGATCAGATCGCTCAGCATTGAGGTCCAACACGCACTCTGCGCAGTCGAATGACAAACCCTAACACGCCGCCTTGGGAGGTGTTCTTACTTGGCTGCCCAGGCGAAAGGCATCCTGTAGTGGCCCAGGCGTTGGCAGGTCTGTTTAGCAACTTTGAGCACCTTCTGAGCCGTCTGGTGATACATGGGAGGAGACACAGCGTAAACACCGGAGCAACATGCGAGTGTGTAAACTGTGCTGAATGTGAACAGCGGGCGGGGGGGGACCTTGTTGATGTCGGAGGTCTTGATGTACGGCTCGGTACAGTGGGTGATGCCATTCTGCAGCACCTTCTCCACCCGAGCCACCAGGAAGATATCCGCATGAGGGTTGGTCACCGAAAAAATGCCCTGGAGGGGAAAAAAGAGAAGCAGAGCGAGGAGGATGAGCGAAGTGCTTCCAAAAGTATTTATCATGTTACAACCACTAACTAGAATGGGATCTTATGTGACAGATGAACAAAAAGAACAGGTTCATTCTAGAGTGGAAGGAAAAGGATATATTTGTTTCAAAACTCTTTACATCAAAAAAATCTGAAAAGGGGTGGCAAGGATTTGAATTCGGCCCCCTTTACTTTTGATACTCCTGTTATAAATGTAGTTGTTTTGTGAAGGGAAGGTTGTGGAGCAGTTTAAAGCAGGGTAAAACTATATTCCACTTCCTTCCATCTCAACTGACAGGCCAGGTAGGGACAGCACTAAATAATAAAGCTTCCTTATGGCCTACAGCACGGGTGTCCAAACTTTTCAACACACGTGCCAAAACCCCCAAGTTGAAACTACTCTGAGGGGCCAGAAAAATTACATTTTTTTGTAATTTCTTTTATTTTTATGTCTTTTATTTTTTCAACTGCTTAACAATAACCTAAATATGCAATATTTTTTAATGAAACTGACATGGTCATCTAATTTTGTCGGGATCTGTTAATATTTTGTATCTACAAAACATAAAAAGTGTCTCACACATCTGCTCTATTAAAAGACAAGCATACACTTTCTTACATTTTTGGGCTCAGTAACAAGAACGGTAAATGGGTCAGTCTCTCTTTAAGGAGGCTTGCTATATTTAGGAAAGTTTGATAAATGGTTGAGCCCAGGTCTGCTTTTGGCTGAAAGCCACTGAAAGTTTTTGGTCCTTTTGAAATTAAAATTATCTTTTTAAAATAAAAGACAAGTACTTTGTTTTGCACCTAATATTTTCTACTTCCAAATTTTAAATTGTCAGTGAAAATCTCGCCCAAAAATATTTTTAAAAGGTTTATCATCTGCATCGTCTGCATTGTAGTCGGGGGCCACACAAAAAAGGAAGGAAGGAAGGAAGGAAGGAAGGAAGGAAGGAAGGAAGGAAGGAAGGAAGGAAAGAAGGAAGGAAGAAACCAACCAACCAACCAACAAAGGAAGGAAGGATGGAAAGAAGAAAGGAAGGAAGGAAGGAAGGAAGGAAGGAAGGAAGAAACCAACCAACCAACCAACAAAGGAAGGAAGGATGGAAGGAAGGAACTAATGAAGGAACAAAGGAAGGAAGGAACGAACAAAAGAATTAACAAAAGAATTAACAAAATTAACAAACAAAAGAAAGAAGGACCGATCAAGCAAACAACAGAAGGAAGGAAGGAACTACGGAGGGGAGTTGCTTTTCTTCAGCAAGCCTGAGCTATTTTGCAGAGAATCATGGCCACAAACGTTCATGTTCCAGATGAACAAAGCTGGTAGAAACAGCCGTACTCCCAGCGAATGCTGGTTCTAGAAAGCACTGACTCAGGGAAGTTGAATAAAACAAATTTCTGCTTTTTCTTTTTTTCTATTCTTTAGTTTCACTTTCACACAATATGAAACACAATGAAGTTTGTGGTTGGAACACGTCAAAAAAATAAGTCGAACAGACATGAACATATTGTATGCAATATATCGGAGGTTTTATTTTGTTTGTTTTTTATATTTCCCCTGCGACAAACGATGAACACGTAACATCTCCAACGCCGGACATCATCAGATCATGAAACCTGAAATGCAACCCAGTCAGAAACAAGAGCAGGGGGAGCAGGGGAAGCAGCTGAAGCGAAGTAAAACTGTGCAGGAAAACCACAAGGCACCAACATCTATATTTGGTCTGGTGTGATAAGTTATTGCTCAAGGTTACAGTTCAGACAAACAACCTGAAGAAGAAAGAAACAAATGAATGTACCCAGATGACATGATCTGCTGCTTTCAGCACGTTAGCCAGCAGCCGGTTTAAAAACGCTGCAAATGCAACACTTTGGTCTCAAGAGCCACAAACTGTTTTTGGAACCATCACAGCAGAATACAAGCTGAAACTCATTATCGCATGCAGCGAGGCAGATGATTCAGAGCTCCAATTATCTGATGAGACAGTGAGGAGGTGGAGGCTGTGTCCTTGGACCACACCCAGCCCCACTAAATGAAACTGGGCTCTGTTAGGCTATAATCACTGAGCAGGAACCTGAGCCGCTTGTTTTCCTTTCAGGCTGAGTAGAACAGTCCATGGGAGCTGCTACTGACTGCTGCATGGCCTCACATTCTCCACATTCTGGGCCGTTTCCACCACAAACATCAGTGCATTCTGTCGGAATGCGACCAGATTTTCCTACGAGTGCAGAAATTTACTTAAATGTTTAAAACAGCATGATGCTGCCACCACCATGTTTCACCAGGCAGATGGGATGTTAATGACTTCCCTTTCTCTCCACGTATGGGTTTGCATGTAAGCTCAAAAGTGAAATTTTGCTCTCATCTGACCAGGTGTCCAAACTTAAACTGTCACCAAATTAAAAAGACTGGTAAACAGCAACCATTCCTTTATTCCTTCCTTCCTTGTTGTTCCTTCCTCCCTTCCTTCCTTCATTTGTTTTGTTCTACCTTCCTCCTTCCCTTCCTTCCTTTATTTGTTCCTTCCTTCCTTTATTTGTTCATTCCTTCCTTCTTTCCTTCCTTTATTTGTTCATTCCTTCCTTCTTTCCTTCCTTTATTTGTTCATTCCTTCCTTCTTTCTTTCCTTTATTTGTTCATTCCTTCCTTCTTTCTTTCCTGTTTGTTCCTCCTCCCATCCTTCCTTTATTTGTTCGTTCCTTCTGTCTTTCCATTATTTGTTCCTTCCTTCCTTCCTTTATGTGTTCTTCTTCCCTTCCTTCCTTCCTTCCTTCCTTTATGTGTTTCTTCCTCCCTTCCTTTATGTGTTCCTTCCTTCTTTCCTTCCTTATTTCTTATATTAATAAAACAAAGTAGTCAGACCTTTGAAAATGGATCCGTATATAATTATCTATTCAAAATATAAATTGGAAAAAATCCAACCAGAAGGATATATGGCTTACTCTTCGAAAACACTTGCCGTATTTAGCCAAACTTGGTGAATGAGATGTGCCAAAGTCTCCAACAGTGGACCTCTGGTATTCGCGTGGGTTAGGGACTGAAACCGCCCACTAATAGCTAATACACTTAATACCTTCTCTAAAAACACTTTGAACTGCATGTTTTAATAGTTCAAACACCAAATATAGCTTAATATGCATTAATACGCAGTGAAAACCATCTTGGCAAACAGCAGGAGCTAACATCCAGAGTCTTCCTAATTTCTGCTCTTGTGGGTACAGCCAATCAGTGCCAAGAAAAATGAATGCTGTTCCTGGATTGGCTGCTTTGTAAATGCCAGCCAATAGCAAGTCAAGTAGCATTGCACCAAGGTATTTCAGCTTCCCAAGCTGCTTTTTCTTTCGAATATTTTAGATATGGTCTACAAATATTTTTTTCTGTGGAACTTAAAAAATTGTTTGAAATATGCAGAAACACTCATTACAGTGGACCCCCGCGAATAATACTTTATATCGTACCAAACTTTTTACATTTTAAGATTTTATTTTGACATTAAAAAATGTGTCTCTTTGCATCAGCCTCCTGTGCAGGCTGGACAAACTTGTACCATTCTTGAAATTGGGTTCAGAGGCCGCACAAAATCGTCCCAAGGGCTGCAAATGGCCCTCAGGCCGCACTTTGGACACCCCATCTTATTGCTTTCTTTCCAATTCTCTTCATTAATGGTCATAATCATATAGTGCATGACTAATACTAATCCTGTTGACAGATCCTTCCATCTGAGCTGTGAATCCCTCCAGCTCCTCCAGAGTTACTACAGGCAGCTGTATATCTTTTGACTAATTAAAAAAACCTCTAAAGACAGTTGGTGACACTAGATTTTATTTGGGGGTATCAGAGTAAAGGGGGCTAAATACAACTACACATCCTTTTTCCTCATCTTTATTTGTGAACAATGTTGAAAACTAACTATGGTGTGTTCATGTATCCAATAAAATTGCAATTTTGGGTTGCTTTGTAACAAAATGCAAAAAACTTTAAGAGCTCTGAACACTTCTGCAGTCTTTCTAGTTCACTTGGGTCTGATGAAATGGAATTAGATCGGACTGACGGCTGGTGCAAAGAAGGAATAAGTGAGAACAAGCTGTGTGAGTGCCGTTGAGCTCACGGCACCTGCAGGACTAAAAGCCTGAGCCAAAGCTAGTGCTCACATACAGGTTTCGTTTTTCAGGCCTAACATTGTGCAGGAGGACCAAAGAGGCTTCCATCAGCAAAAATCTACCTCACTTCAGAAAAATGGTAAATCAATGCAAAAAAATATTATTTTTTTGTAAATTCCCAAATGGAAAACAAGGACAGTTGTCCATCATACCAGTGGAGGACATCCAAACAAGTTCATGTCAAGGTTAGGCAGGGAAATGCTTAGTAATACAAAAAACTGTATGTCAGGACATTTAAATAAGGCTTTGGCTTGGAAAGGTTGCAGGAAAAATCCTGAATGACCAAATAAATGAGGCTGATATGTCCGCCTCATGAAAACTGCCACAAGCACGGTGGTGGAAGGCTGATGATTTGAGCTGGTTTTTCAGCCACAGGACCTGGACAACTTGCAGTTAACGAACCGACCACGGAGCAGAGTATTCTAGACTCAAAGGTACAAATGAACCTGAACACAGCAGCAAACTGTAACAGAATCCAAACAGAACAGAATACTGCTGATGGAGGCTCAGAGTGCTGTGGATAACCTTTGACCCTGAATCCTAATGAAAAACAAAGAGAAAGTGAAGAATCATCTAGAATGATCCTAGAGACTGATGAGGTTTTACAGAAGAGTATTACAGTATTGCAAGTTAGGTGTAGCATCACTGGGTGCTTAGTTTCAGTGCATTGGCTCAGTTTGTGTAACATGTCATGTTTTTGTTCATCTGAGGTTATATTAGGACTTGATAAGAATCACCAAATGCTCTCATGCTTTGATACAGAAAACGTCAGCATTAAAAGAAATAGTACCTTAGTTTTTTATGACTGTATAGGTATAGCAGCAGTCAGAGTTAGCTAGCAATTTAGCATCTCAGCATCTGAGGTTTGGCACCTCATAGAGCTAAATGATGAATCTTTCAGTGCTTAGTTTGTACCTGTGTGGGGAAGCGCAGCAGAGCCTCCGACACCCTCTGCACAAGAGGGAGGCCTTTCCCTCTCCCACAGTCTCCATTCACCATGACCCCTCCTCCACCACCCTCTCCCGATCCTCCACCTGCACCCTCAGAGTCAGACGAGGGAGAAAGTTGACTGGAAGTGTCCGTCAGCATCTCCCGCACACACGGAGGGTTCAGGTCCACGTGGAAGTCGGCCGAGATCTTACAGTTTTTGGAGAGGTCGAAGAGAGCGAGGCAGATGAAGAACGGCTCCACCTACGGCAGGGTTCAGGAGAGACAGAAGAAAAAGTGGGATGAAAACCTCAGGAAGACACAACAATATCACTTTTCTGGGGCCAGTCAGAGAGGAAGTTGCACCAGTTATGGAAAAAATTTGTATTGCCATGGAAATGGACCAGGTTTTTGGTTCCACTTCTAAGTAAGCCAGCCTGATCAAAAAGAAATAATTCATTATGTTGGCCAAAAATGAGTTTCAGCGCAGCGTCATGATGCTCGAACAGTCTTTAAAGAGCGTTCATTTAAATGTCAACATGGGCCACTGAACCCATCAGAAAGTGAGTGGAAACAAGGGAGGAGAGGAAGAGTGTATGCTGCTTTCAAACCACAAATATGAATGGGATCATTCCTCCATCCAGCTTCTCTAATGGAGGAGGAGGAGTTTCATATTGCATAAAACCACTCTGGTGAAGGTGTAAACTGCAGTATTCCCACTCCCTGAGTTATGTATACATTTGATTTTTTAAGTAATGTGTTTTATTTTAACTGCAGGACAGCAAATGCATCGTCTACCACCGTTCCAATTGTTTTAGGGACATTTGGGACACCTGGAGCTTTCCTGCAGACCAACATGAATAATGAAGGTGCATTATCTGGGACAGGAAGTTCAGAGGGGGGTAAAAATGAAAGCTGTGTGCTGTGGGAAAATATGCATGCTTGCACACGGAATCACAAGAACGGTACCTTCCTGTTGGCCTTATTTACAACAGATTGAATCAGTTATTAAAAACAACATTAGGTGTGGCAGGAGCATAAATGTAAACCTAAAAAACTCATAAATGAATTATACTTCAGGATTAAAGTTGACCAACTTCTAAAGATCCACTGAGAACGCCACTTGATCCCCCTGATCATGATCCAAAAACCCAATCTTTTTCCCGATCAGTGAATGCACCATACCAAGAGCTAACAGGTCACACAGAAGTTGGAAGAAATTTACAGTTAATAATGCTAACCATGCTACTCATGCTAATCCCTAAGATAACGTGCCAAAGACAGTTTAAAATTATTTTGTCTTTACACTGAGGTACCCGTGAAATCCTCTAACTGCAGAGACTGCTCTCCCTCACTTACACAGGGAGACGCTGCCTCTGGTTCACAGATACGGCGGACCCCCCACCTATCCGCAGTTCAGAATTCGCAGATTTTTCTGTGGAACTTCTTAGTGTAAAATTCGCCGATTTTTCCGCAGAGCAAATGTAAAACATGAAATACCTCAGTGCAATGCTACTTGATTCTTCAAGAAGTTAAACATTTATCTTCATGCTCTTATTTTAAAGTGGGTGAAGACCTTTTCCTCTCCCCATGTTCTCTTTTTTTTTTCCCAATAACTTTAAATTCAAACAAGAAACAAACAGAAACAAAATGAAACACATACAGTAGAGAACAAGATATAAACATACATAAATTCAATATCTAATGGCATTATAGAACATGTATATTATAATGTCAAAATTAAATTGTTGCTTAAGGGTTGTAGTCTTTCAAGGGGCAGATATAATTTGAATAGAAGTTAGTGCTTTAGCATTACCTTCCGCTAAATACCGTGTTGGTGTAGCGCTTTAGCTTCTGCTAAATGCCATGTTGGTATCACACTTAAGCATTAGCTTCCGCTAAATACCGTGTTGGTGTAGCGCTTTAGCTTCTGCTAAATGCCATGTTGGTATCACACTTAAGCATTAGCTTCCGCTAAATACCGTGTTGGTGTAGCGCTTTAGCTTCTGCTAAATGCCATGTTGGTATCACACTTAAGCATTAGCTTCCGCTAAATACCGTGTTGGTGTAGTGCTTTAGCATTAGCTTCTGCTAAATACTGTGTTGGTATAATGCTTTAGTGTTAGCGGAGCTAATATTTATGATTACTGCTTTTAGGGTTAGCGCAACAAATTTTTTTAGTTAGCAGTGCCCACCACTGTTTATATATGTATATGTGTTTATATACATATATAAAGACAGTAACGTACATTGGTAAGGACCCCGTCAGCCTTCTCGTTAACGCAGCCCTGCAGGCTGAAGGTGAGGTCATGGCAGCTGACCATGATGCGCCGGCCAAAACGCTCCTCGAACGGCTTCACGTCTGGCTCGATGCCCGAGAAGTCCAGCCTCTAGATATAGGACAGGGAGGGGGAGGGAAGGATGGTTGAGTTGGTGGAGAGGCAGGGGGATTAAAGAGAAGGGGAGGAGGGTGGACGGATCAGAAGAGATTGAATCAATAGTGAGATACATAAATAAGTGATGAGGGAAAACAAGTATTAAAAGCATAAACTTTCTTTACCTGCGTTTCAGGGTCCAGGGAGAAAAGCTTTTGTCTGCCTTCATTCCTGTTGATCTTATTGAGCTGGTCTGTCTCCCTCACGTACTGCAAAGTGCACAATGTTTAAACCTTTACTCTCCCCATTTTCAGTCTCTCTGCCACAAAACTGGCTTCACTCTTTCACTGGGAGCTCATGCTTTCTTTCCTCTTTAAGCAACTCAAACAGAAGACAAGACATGCAGTCGGCAAAAGAAATGGGAGCATGAGGGGCCATCTTATGTAGACAAGTGAAACCCTCCAGTGACAGTCAGAGCCTCAGTTCCTGTCTGTTCTAACTGTGTAGCCTGCAGACAGACTGGAACATGAAGCAGCAAAGGCCCAGAGCCAAAGCAGGGCTTTGTTGTCAGTGAGCAGCTGTGGGTTTAAACACATTAACGCAGCAGAGGGTCTGTGGAGGAAACACTGCTGCTCTCAGGGTTTTTCTGCCCTGTTCCTTCGCCTTGCTGCACAGAGAAACCCTCCAAATAAAAAATTTACAGCAATCACCAGTTTTCTCCAACTCAACAGTGAGATCTTGCCAAAACAAATGAGAACAAGCAGCTGTTTTCAGAGCATATTTTCAGCAGAATCCAAAGAAGAGTTTTCAAACAAAATGGTTACAAAAATTCAAAAAAAGTAAAAATTAAAAATAGAAAAAAGTGCAGAATATTAACTGGGAAGGGATGGCCAAGATTTTGACCTTGAAAAATATTTTTTAATTACTGTTAATCTTTTGTATTTTAACAGTTTTTCTTCAAGATTTATATATTTAAATGTATCATTTCTATCATGTTTTTCCCAGTTTATCAATGTGTTCAACACAAATTGAGAATAAATAAAAACTCAAAAAGTTTATATAGTGCATCGCAAAAGTATTCACACCTCTTCAACTTTTCCTCAAACTTCAATGCATTTTATTGGGACCAATGCAAATCAAAAAACTGAAAAGTGCGGTGTGCACTTTTGCCCGCTTTAGTCAGATTTAAATCAAGTGAATTCAAAAAGACTTTATTAATCCCAGAGGGAAATCAGATGTTGTAACTCATATTACACAATTTTCTTCTGAGAGTTGCAGATGCTGATGGCTGTGGGCAGGAAGGATCTCAAGTAGCGGTCTGTGTTACAGCAAATATGAAGAAGCCCCTGACTGAAGACACTCTTTTGTTGTATAATAGTCTCATAAAAAGGATGGTCAAGGTTGTCCGTTATTTTCTTGATTTATGAAGCATTGTTCTTTGCTCAATACTCTGATACCCCGAAATAAAATCCAAGCAACCAATTGCTTTCAGTCAGAGCCCACCTGTGGTTAATTTATTCTGAATATAAATCCAGCTGTTCTGTGAAGCCGTCCGCCTAAATTAAACAAGGTTTTTATCAAATGACACTAGAATTAAACTTTTGGGGCGACTTGCAAAATTAATATCTAGCGGGAAAACCGACACCGCAAGTCACCCAGCACAACAGCGATGGCAGCATTATGCTGTGGGGATGCCTGGATGAAGCTAAATACATGCAGTCCTAGAAGAAAACCTGTTACAGGGTGGAAGACACTTCAAACTGGGGCGGAGGTTCACCTAAGCCTTAACCATTAGCTGTAAATGCAGTGAAAGGTCGTTCTGCAGAGTACTAACTCAGTGGGTGGAACACAAATGCAAGCCACACTTTTTAGATTTTTATTTGTAACATCGTGGAAAAACATCAGTATTTTCCCCCCACTTCACCATCATGCACTACTTTGTGTTACTCTATCCCAGGGGTCTGAAACCGCTACAACCAAAGGAGCCCTTTTGCTCTTAAGACAGCCAAATAAAACCCGTTTAGAGTCTAAATGTCACATGACTTTCTGAACAAAGACAACTCTTTAGACAAACATTTACTTGACGATTTTTTTTTTGTTGTTCTCATTTTTAAAGAACTAGCGTTTTATTTCTGTTTCAAGGATTTAAAATGAAAGATAAACACGAAACAGGATGGATATTTCTCTTTTTAAATCACACAGATTCCAACCTAATGACAAGAAAAACAGATCTAAAAGCATATTACTGCAACTTTTAGTGTCATTCTTTGGAGAAATTCAGTGCAAATATTGCAGGAAAAATGTCAAAAACAGTTAATTTTATATCTGTATTTAAAAGCATTAACTGGTTCCTTTTCATTTTTAGCCAATGTTATTAAGAGCCACTGAAAGGTTCAAAGAGCCACTTTCAGCAGCTTGCAGACCCCTGCGCTGTCCTATTAAATTACAATATAATAAACACACTGAAGTTTGAGAAAACGTGAAAAAGTTTAAGGGGTGTGAATACTTTTACTTTTTTTAAGGTGTTGTTTAGCTTCAATATCATTCAAACATTATCAAACACTATTATTGCGTTGTGAATAAATGAATATGGCTCATGCAAGACTTTGGGTTGGTAACTGCATCACATGACTAACACCTCTTTATCTGCATCATCCATCCATTGTTCCTACCTTCATGAGTTCAGTGTGTAGGCTCCTCCCCTGGCTCTCCTGCAGACCTTCACCTTTTCCTTGGCTCACAGTGTCGTCATCTGATCAGAGAGCAGACAATGCATCAGCAAAAAGCCAATCCATAGAATGTTAGCAAGAGCCAAACTAGTTACATAAAACTCTTGGCGTTCCCCCAAAAATCAGCTGAAACAAGTGAATCGCCAACCCTCTGCCTAAAGAGATAATTAGCTAAGGGACGTTCAGACACTGAGACTTTAAACACACTGCTAAGTGATGAACGTGTCTGTTTAAAGCAGAAGTATGAGAAGAACATCTGACCTGCGGTGAAGTCCAGTGGCTCGGCTCCGTTCCTCTTGTCGGAGATGGCCTCGGTGCTGCTCTGCAGAGCCTGCTTCAGCGTGGCCACCCAGTCCTCCATCTCCGCCTCGCTGTCCGCAGCCAGGAAGTGGCTGTAACGGTCCTGCATCTTCAGCTCAAAGCCGTTGCGCCGCATCTTGGGACTCTGAAGAAGCACAGCAGATGTTTCAGCTAGAATTTGAGCTAAAAAGCTGTCTCTTGTCAACTTAAAAGCACTTGGTAGACTGGAAAATCTATTTTTAAATAACGATTTCATTTTTTTGTGGGAGCAAAAGGCTCAATGTCAAAATACTTTAATCATCCCAAAGAGAAACTAAATGGAGCTCATATCATCCAAATGTCTTCAAAAAGTTGTAGATGCTGATAGTTGTGGGCAGGAAGAATCTCCTGTAGCAGTCTATATCACAGCGGAAAAGAAGAACCTCTTGAAATTATGAGGAAAACCTTTTTTAAATGAGAAAGAAGTTTGGATAATTAATTATTATATATTATTTGTGTTGGAGTTCTCATAAAATTACTTCATTCTTCTAATATTATGACTTTGTCCTTGTATTATTTTGACTTTATTGTCATGTGACTTTATTCTTGTATTACTTGGAAACCCAAGGAGTTCATTGGTGACAAAAAATCCTGATTTTCCAAAAATGAAACATTCAAATATTCGATTAATCGATAAAATCGATTTATTGCCCAGCCATACTTATTCCGTTAATGAATGAAATTGCCAGTTTAAAAAACCAGCATTTTGCTTTTATCTTTGTCTTACATGAAGTGTGACAGCAAAAGACTTTATTAAAGTACCGTGAAGCTGTGACTAATTGGAGGAAATCCTGGTATGAATATAATATACATCTTTCTCAATAACCCTGACTAAACACAGTGAGTGATCATCAAACTAAAAGCTTCCCGGCAGCCAGCCCAGACCTGACGGAGGTACCAACAAGTTGTCTCAGGCCCCTCACACCCCCCACTTTTCCTTTTTTTTTTCTGCTAGCCCAATCCACCCAGTCAGAGGAATTCAGTAAATCTGCCCCAGTAAAAGCAGCTAAAAGCCCCTGGAGTGTGGCAAGACAGGGAACCTGAGAGAGCTCACATAAACACCACAGGCCGCTGCAGGAAACACAGCAAGGCTGCTGCTGCTGCCGCTGCCCGGCTCAGCGTGTACCTGAACAACATCTATGCAGGAGTCCAGGTAGATGGAGCCTTTGGTTTCCTTGCAGTTCTTCTCATCTTTGTAGGAGTTGAGGATGTAGGATCCGTCAGGGAGCTGGGACAGGTAGAAGTACCTCCGTTTGAACACCTGGAAGTCACAGCAGAGGACAAATCATCTCTATCAAGCTTTAATAACTCACATACCCCTTTTTCACATCTATAAACATTACAAACGTCAATGTACTTCAGTAAGGTTATGTATGAAATACCAACAGAACGTAGAGTATAACTGTAAGGTCAAAGGAAAATTATCCATGGTTTGTTTTTGTTTTTTTTTACAAGTATAAATTTGAAAAGTGTGGGGTGCATTTATATTCAGCCTCTTTACTCTGATACCTCTTAGTAAATTCTAGTCCAGTCGATTGCCTTTAGAAGCCAGGTAATGAGTGACTGAGTATAATCTCTTATCAGAACAGCTAAAGATGTTGTGTGAAGGCCTTAGAAAAAAGCATGGTGGTGGCAGCATCATGGGGTGGCAGCTAGCTTTTCGTCACCATGGGCGAGGAAGCTGGTCGGACTTAAAGGACAGATGGATAAACCCAGGGCAGCCCGGGAAGAAAACCTGTTGAAGGCTGCAGAAGACTTGAGACTGAGCCAGAGGTTCAGCTTCCAGTCCGAGCTACAAAGCACATTCCTGTGTTAGAATGGCCTAGTCAAAGTCCAGACTGAAATCTAACTGAGAATTTGTTGAAAAATTTGAAGGGGGTTAAATTGTAAAAGAACATTTTAGTTGTGAAGACAAATAGTTGCACTAGATTTTATTTAAGGGTACTGAGAGTAGAGAGCATGACAGTTTCAGGTTGTTTCAAGATGTGAAAAAGTTTAGGAAGCATGAATATTTTTGCAAGACGGCGTATACTAAATTGCTATTTTAACTTTCCGTCACCAGAGGCAGAGTGTTGGTGTGTGGTTGATGTGCAGTGTCCGCTGTGCTAATAACAGACAGCAGTCGTGGCACTGACTCACCCTCATGGAGACAGACAGGCTGCTGTTGATGTTGGCTTTCTGCAGCCAGCCCTGCTTCAGGATGCCCCCCCTCTGGGAGCACAGCGACGACGTGTCCTGCCCGACAGAAAGCACAGGGAGCCGTTCAGGACCGCCTGCTTTTCTCATATTCAACTTAATCATTATTAAATGTCCGTTTTAGCTGTACTCTGCATCTAAACCTTTCTGTACAGGATATCCAGGGTCAGAACAATCTGAGATGACTGCTGAGAGCTCATTTATTGTCTCACACTGCAAGGATCACTGCAGTTCTGCAAACATTCTTTTTGGCAGATCAGACTATTAGGGAGTAGCAATAAGCATGTTCACACTAATCCATCGTTCTGATTGGGCCTACAGAGAGCCAAGCCCATCCCTGGTCCTCCTGACTGCAGTATTATGGTATGGAAAGCAGACATTTTACTGACCTTCCTCCCTCTCTCCTCTGCCTCCCTGTGGATGCTCGATGAGATCTATTTATAGGACATATTAGGATTCTAGTTGCACTGTAAGAGGGCTGAAAGGCCCATCTGACAGACCATAAGTCAGCCATGTTCCATCATGTCTGCTTCAGGAAACGAGGAAAGAGAATGTCTTTGTTTCTATTTCAGGACGGCCCTGCTTGTTCAATAAGACGAATCAGAGCATCTTCCAGAGGAATCTAATCTCTGAGATTTACAGAGCACCACTAAAAGCCTCCCACACACAGACACACACACTGTGCTGTCTGTTCCTGTTCGGAGACAGCACGCCGATCCATGCCTGCTGTCAGCCACTCACCTCATCTTTGGCGTCTTCATCGACCTCAAACACGTGAGCAGGAAGCTTGTCTGTCTTCAGCCCTTTGCTTTAAAAAGACACACAAACAGGGTCAATAACCCGCTCTGCTCTGTCTGCCTGAGGTCAGCAATGTCCCTCTTAACAACAAAAACAACAGCATACATCTGGCCATCCACATACCATCCAGATTTTTTTTTTGAACACAGACACTAAAAATACATCTTAGTAATGGAGTAATTTCTATAGCCAGAATATGTTGTTAAAAAGCACACTGAAGCAAAACACCTTGCAAATTCTGTATATTTGGGTCGATGACGTCACAATGGGCGCTCGAATGGCCCATAGACTCTGAAGCATTCCAATTTGCTTCAGTGCATTTTATTGTTTGAGGTGCATAGAACTCATAACCGCCATGAAAGAAAAAAATTAAAGCCAAACAGGAAGTCATAATTATGAGTTTTAAAGTCAAATAACGAGAATAAAAGTCATAATTTTGAGAATAAAAGTCATAATTTCAACTTTCAAAGTCATAATTTTGACTTTCAAAGTCTTAATTATGAGATTTAAAGTCATAATTGTGATAGAAAGTCAAGCTATTTCTCTAAGGAGGCGTACTCCAGTATCTCATAATCATGACTTTGAATCTCATAATTATGACTTTGAAAGTTGAAATTATAACTTTGTATCTCAAAATTATGACTTTTAATCTCATAATTATGACTTTGTATCTCCTAATTAAGATTTTGAAAGTTGAAATTATGACTTTCTATCATAATTATGACAGAATCTTATAATTATGATTTTGAAAGTTGAAATTGACTGAAAGTCCAAATTATGTCTTTGTATCTCAAAAGTACGACTGAATCTCATAATTATGACTTTAAAACTCAGAATTATGACTTCCTGTTGGGCGTTTTTTTCTTTCATGACAGAAAAGGGCTTCCATAGTGTTCTCACATACACCTCAAATATTTTTTTGCAGCCATACCGAACACACACATAAAAGCACATTTGAAGGAGAAATTTGATGAAAAACATGCAAATGAAGCCGAAAAAACAAGAAAAGCTTGAACCTGCTGCCATACACCTTATGTGATGTCACCAGAGGCATCGACACATGGACGCTTGTTTTAAGGACGGTTGATTTTTACCTTGATAAATACCCAATTACAACAAAATAAAAAAATCTGACCATGGCATCTTATGCAAGTAAGAAACTACATCTAAAGTGAGATTGACTCAATAGGTAGAAACGTCCAACTAGCAGCTTTAGACTGATTTCTTTGCTTCCAGTGTCGAGAATATTTTGCAAGGCTAGATAGATATGCTGATGTATTTTGCTAGGGCTATTTTACAAGATCATACCAAAAATTCAATGCAATTCAAAAATACTTTATTTGTCCTAAAGGGAAATTAAACGGTGTCATAACGCAGTAACATGTCCTGGATGACACCATCAGTTATTGGCAAACACTGCTAATCAACCTCTTTTGCTTTTGTCACTCCTCTTTAAATCTGTCTGGCCGCATGGAAAGAAAGCCGGCCAGAGAGACGCTGGAGTTGGGGATATGATCCCTGCCCATTATGATGGATTGAAGAGATGGTTTGAACTTCCTTCTTCACTCTCTGCCCTTTGGTCCTGCTCTGCATCCATGAAGCCTCCTTTTGAAAATGTTGGTTTTGCAGTATTATCAGTATGATGGGCTAATATGACGCATTTTCCAGGGATCTTTTAGCCATCTTAATTGCTGAGTGTTCAATTTTAAGACCAAAAGTGGATTTCAAACTACAGCGGACCCCAAGTGTTTGCGGGAGTTAGGGTCCACAACCACCCGCGAATAGCTCAAATCCACAAATACTGGGAACACTCTCTTCTGGTTGGAACACCAGCCAATAGTGTATCAGGCAGCATCGCGTCTGGGTATCTCAGCTTCCCAGCTCCATTTTCTTTCCAATATTTTAGATGTGAGCTGTGAAAATACGTGAATAGGTGAATCCATGAATACTGAACCGTGACAATGCGGAGGACTACTGCATTACTAACACAGTACTCTAACACAATTTCAGCTGGAGCTAATATCATCCAGTCCTGCTAACAGCTATGACTCATTGGCTTCCCTATTCCCCAGTGGTTGCAACAGCAGTGATAAACTCAGTGACCTCTTCATCGCTGTGAGAGTTCAAACGTCAAACCTTTCTGAGCTCTCTGTGCTAGATTTCATTTGAGCAGTAGAAGATTTAGAGCTGCATGAACATATTGGGGATTTCTTGTAGGTCACCACCCGACAGAGCCCTGTGAGCAGAGGAAAATCTGCTGTACGTCTTAAATAGCTGGCAGTAAAAGGACTCCCAGCTAAGTTAAGAGGCCGTTTTGCATAAATTCTGAACGCTGAACACACTTTCTCCAACATTATCTCACTTATTCCCATCAGTTATTATCCTTTACCTTGGCAGCATGCGGAAATCGCCTGAGTAAGCCTCATATTTGTAGTTGATGACGTGCCAGTCGGTGTTGTACATCCTGATGCACTGTGGATCAGAGAGATGGATTAGCAGCAGAAACACAGAAGTGAGCCAAAACACAGTCATTTCCTCAGTATAAAAGCCCCCATATCCCTATGTTGTGAAGGAAATGCCAGCTTGGTCTCATTTGTTTATAACCCACAAAAGGTGAGTAGGGGTGCACCGATAAATCGGCAGGAGATGGAGTCAAGGGTCGCCTGTTATCGATCACATCATTTACACACGCACAAACAGCTGTTATATATGGAGAATGCTTTTTAAAGATCAGTGATTGGCCAGAAAACTACAATCGGTGCACCCCTAAAGGTGAGATCTATTTAACGTCTTCTATTTGCCATTTTTTTCCCCTTTCAACACAGAACATTTCTGCTTACTGAATGGATCTTTGTTAAACACTAAATGACGTTGGCTCCATTTTAACGAGCCCTTTTCTGCGCTGTGTCACAGTCATGAGAGCTGGCGGAGGAACCCAGATTTAGCGCCTGGGAGAGCAGCATGTTCATTTCACGCCACAGGAGTCAGGTTTCCATTGATGATTAAAGAAATCTCTGCAAGCTTGTGCTTACTGCTTCAATCTGCACATTTCTTTGTAAACATAACAAGAATAAATACTGGAAAAAAAGTGGAATCAGTTTCTTTTATTTATTTCATTGATTAATAATAAAACAAAGTGTTGAGTTAGACTGCTGTGTTGAGAGCAGCTATGGTTTTTTTTCACTCCGAGTCTCTTTTTGGATCTTGATAAAAGGTCTGTTGCTGCTGCTGTTTAGTCAGCATACCTCTTTAGCAAACAAACTCCTGGCCTCTTGCTCGGCGTTCTGAGGAACAGAGGGAACAACGGTCCTCCTCTGCCGGGAGATCTGGGACTCCTGCATCCATGCAAACACAGCAACATGTAAACATTGAGACACATGTGAGCATGTAAATATTACACACTGAGGAGTCTTTAACCTGTAAGACTGGGGACATAATTTGCTTTGCAAAAGTATTTGTAAGCCTTATTCTTTTTTTCCCAACACTTCTTGTAAATAAACAACCATACAGTCAATGTATTTTAACAGGATTATATGAAGTAGTCCAATATAGAGTAGTGCATAATTCTGGGATACATACAATAAACGTTTTAAAAATGTCCTTTTTAAGATGGTGTTAGTTTTCCACGCAGCGTTTCATAAAAAGGAAAGAGTTTAGCATTATCCCTGACCTGCAGGCTGTGTTCCTAAGTCTTCTTGGTACTATTTGTTCACCAATGATCTCTAACAAACCTCTGAGGACTTCACAGAACAACTATAGCTAAGCTAACCAGCTTCCATGCTAAAAAAAAAAAAAAAGAATATCCACAGCATAATACTGCCACCAGCAGCTATTTGCCAAGGCTTCCCCAGTACAGTTTTCTTCATCCTAAGGTTAAATTACATATTGGTATTTACCAATCAGGATTTGTTTAGGGAGTTTATTAAGGGATATAAGATTAAAGATTGATGAAGACCAGTCCCGGGCAGACTTTCGCTAATCTGCTAATAGCAGAGCTATTTTTTCATTCAGTGCTTTTGCTGACTTTGAACACATCTGGCGCACTAGCGCATCCCCCAAAAAATTTATTTTTCCGGATAAATTCTAAAACACTAATTTACTTGCCTGTTTTGTTAACTTTTACTTGAATAAAGTTCAACCTCTGTGTTGAAGTTTTGGTTATTGACTTTAGAATTCTTTCTCTTATTTTGAAGTCGATGAAGACTGTTTAAAGCAGCAGTCCTGTTTCCTCTCCTCACATCCCCCCCACAAACAGCAAAGAACCAGATATAAACATAAATACAACATCTAAAGCCATTATAAAACATGTAGATTTTAATGTCAAAATTAAATTGGTGCTTGAGGGTTGTAGTCTTTCAAGGGCAGATATAATCTGAATAGAAGTTAGTACTTTAGCACTTTAGCATTAGCTTTCACTAAATAACATATTGGTGCAGTGCTTTAGCATTAACTTCTGCTAAATACTATGTTCACCTTCAGCATTAACTTCTGTTAAATACCATATTGGTGTAGCATTTCAGCATTAGCTTCCACTACATACCGTATTGGTGTAAGACTTTAGCATAAGCTTGCATTAAATACTGTGTTGGTATAGCGCTTTAGCATTAGCTTCCACTAAATACCGTATTGGTGTAACACTTTAGCACAAGCTTGCACTAAATACTGTGTTGGTGTAGCATTTTAGCATTAGCTACCGTTAAATGCCGTGTTGGTGTGGTGCTTTAGCGTCAGCGGAACTAATCTTCATGATTAGCGCTTTAGGATTAGTGCCACTAACTTTTTAGTTAATGGTGCCCACCACTGGTAAAAACAAACAAAAAAATCTTTAAAAAAACATCTATAATTTTCCTTCTGCTTAACAATGTACTCTACATTGTGTTGGTTGATCACTAAATGCATTAGAACTCACAGAGACATCGTCAACGGGGCAGAGCAACAGGTCTCTGTGAGGGTCGCTGTGGATCTGGGCCTTTCTCTGAAACACCACTGCTTCGTAGTCGAGTGGCTCGATGATCTTTGGCTGCTCCTTAAAAGGGGAGGATTGGAGATGAAACATGCGACACGTCATTTTCAAACAAAACAATTCCCCTGTAATTTTAAATCTGATATTTTCAGCTTTAATGTGGCTTTTTGCCACCAATGCCACAACTGAACCACAGGAAATCAGTTGCTACTGCAAAGCATAGAGCAATCTGGGTTTTGTACGAACAAGCCAACAAAAGACAGAAGGTGATAGAAGGAGAGAAAACTGATGCGAAGACAGAAAAGGTTCATGAAAAAAAAGCAGTCAGAGGATGATTGATGCATAAGAAAAAAGTCACAGTATCACATGCTACAACTGAATATTTACACTTCCTGTTTTGAGTTTCATAGAGAAGTGGATGATATGAAATGACCCCTCTGTCTTAAAGAGGCCTGCAGGTTTTCAGACCAACAAGTAAAAACTTAAACCTGCATTTGTGATTGAAATTTAATTTACACAAAGTGTCAATGTAGGTCAGGCTAAGCAGCAACGCTGAGCCAGTAAGCCTCAGTTGAGCAACACCAAGTTGTTTCTGCTTGAGCTTAAAGAATCAGACTGGGAGGATCTGATCGGCTTCTGTTTCCTGAAAAATGCCGAGCAGAACAGTTGCTTCTGGATGAACGTAGAGCTAAGCATCCTCTGCAGCTGGGAGAACACTGCAGTGATTTTCCACTTTGTGTTCCATCATATTTCTAGGTAAGCAATTCACAGCTGAGAGGTAGAGTTTTGGGGTTTTATTTCAGAGTCAGCCACCCCCGCTCCCACCCCATCCCCATTTACTGTAAAACTCTTTGAGAAAATGTCTGCATGTGCAGCTGCACCGGGTAATTAGCTGATCAAGGGTTTTTTTGTCACTAATTACTTTGGGATGTGGTGTGTGGTTCGATTAAGAACGATGGCAGCAGCTTGAAATCTGGGCACATTATTGCTTCAGAAATGGTTTAGTATCCTTCCTCATATCGTATCTTAAACTTCAAGGTACTGAATGGCTCCAGCCAAAAAAAAAAAAAAAATTACAAAGACTGCTGACAGCAGCAACTGTTGACAATCCATTGCATGAAAACTCAGTTTCATAGGTCAAAAGAAAAGTTCCTGGTGGAAAACTTTGTACAGATTGATGGAAAAAATACCTGAATCAACTTTAAAAAAGTCCAAAATAAAGTCGTGGTGTAATGAAACATAAATCTCACAAGACGAGACACAATACCGAGTTCACAAGAACGAGACAAGATTTTAATATTACTTTAATATTAGTTTAGTATTATATTATAATACTTTAACATTACTTTCAATTTTCAAAGATCAAATTTATGTTGCATTTTTATTGATTTTGGCACAAAACCAATAAAATGATGTCTTGAAACTTTTCAGACCTTCGAACGGTGCTTCAACTTTGCTTGGTCTGCAGTATAACAGTTACCATTTCCCAGTTGGTATTGCTAGATTGCACTGTGGTGGTGATGTAGCTCAGCGTACCTGTAGATGTCCAGGCAGCAGTTATAGTGATGGTTTCTGCCTCTTTCAGCCTCTCATCCTCTGAACAACTTGCAATGCTTATATACTGACTGTATCCTGTTTGTCACTATTGCAATTTATCTCTCCTACTGAAAACCCAAAATGCTGCCAAACAAATTATATAATTGGGGCATCTTCATTAACTAGGGGCGCACCAATTGAAGTTTTCTGGCCGATCACAATCTTTAAAAAGCATGTCCTACCAATTCCAGTTTTGGTCGATACAGAGCTTTTTGTCTGAAAAGTCGCTAAGTTGGCAACAATGGGATGACTATTGTTAACCGCACAGGTGCAGACGTGACTTGATGAGCGGGTCTGCCCGTCAGTCCTCTCTCACGGCAGAGCAAAAGGGGACAAAAGGGGACAGTGGCTGATTTTCAGATCTTTCGGGAGGTTGATAAAATCAGTGGATAAGATTGGTTTCTCATGTAAGTATCGGCTGATTACAGACCTCTCAAAATAAGCAGAGTTATCGGTGTACCCCTAAGCACAACTTCATCAGGCGGAACCATGGTGACCATAACTGGCTAGTGCTCAAAATATAGCAGTTACCTTAACAGGAAATATTGTTATGTTTTAATATTGTGAGATCTAGTTTGATGAGCTCTTGTTACACCCCTAGTTGAAAGACTTTGGAAAAGTTCCATTTGACATTGCAAACATCATCAGGTACAGCAAAGATTTCAGAACCGTCTTTAATACAGCAGACCATACCAATCTTAGACTTAACACACTTGTTGGCATCTCTGGTACTCATTTTTAGTTAAATAATTTGTCAACAAATGATATGAAAGAACCCCTCTGTTTTAAAGAGGCATGCTTTAATCTAAATGCACGAAATGGAATTATGGAGTTCCCCTAGGCTCAATACTCAGTCCCACAACTTTTTACCTTTTACATGCAGCCACTTGGAACTATTATCAAGAGCAGTATCAATTTACACTGATGACACAGTTTTTACATTATTGTCTGTTGAAGATGTAATCTTTACCATTATAACACTGGTGTCTCTCCCTCAGCCAATAGGCTAGTGTCAGGACCCACTTGTAATAGGTTAGCACTCAATCCTAAAAGATCTAATGAAAAAAATCTAATTTTGTGGAAAATAACTGAAATGTAAGAAGTGTGTTTCAAGGGTTGGTCAGTTTTTTTGAAATGAGGTTCTGAGTAGTTATTGGTGATATTTTCTGTTCCAGTAGTAGAGAGATGCTGCTACACTCTAACCTTTGTTTCATCCTCTTTTTAATTTTTTTCTAAAGAAAGATGTCAGGTCACCACAGGCTTGCTGGAAAGCGATAAAACCTTGTTATTATGAAGCCAACAAGCTCGTCAGACGTATTATTGGGGTTACTCTTTACAAAACTATTTAAAACCTTCCCTTATTCATTCATAAAGCTCTCAGTGCAGTTGACCCTTGTCTTTTTACCAGGTTAACCTCCAGTCCATTCATTTTTAAGGTTTACTTGTTGGTACATCCTTCAGTTTATTATTCTTTGGTCTCAATATTACCTGAGTTGGATGTTTCACTAACACTGTTTCATTCTTTTTAAAAATGTATATCTATTTCATCTCTGTATTACCTTAAAAACACTTTAATCCCCTCCGGCAGTGGAAATAACATTTCTAGAACTAAAGCCTTTGGCTGCACAAAATTTGTTCAGATATTTCTAAAAACCCCTTCCAAATACATTGGGATTTGTGCACAGGCCATTTTGGAAAGAATGCGTGGCCATTTGTTGTTTTCTAACCTGTAATTTGGGTTAAAACTAAGATGGTTACATGTTCATGTTTTCTCCAGATTTTTCCACGAAGGCCCGGTGTGCTCTGATGCTCACTTGAACATTGAATCTAGCATTACTGCTTCTTGTCTCAACTGAGAGCGAATCAAACAGAAGACAACTACAAGTCTGTTAAAACCATTACACATGGCTGTGACACTACTGCGCCCAACAGCAGCTCTACTTCCTGTCATGTGCAACAACCGCAGCGCTACAAGTTAGAGCTACTTGTGTGCAACACGGTGCACAAAATACCGAGGCGGGGGGAAGGAAGCAGAAAAGAGAAAAGGAAAGACAGACAAGGGCAACTTCTGCTTTTCACAGAGGAGTAGAGAAGCTGAAGAGTCTTTGGCAGGCGATGAAGTCACAATTGTTGCCAAGTGAGAAACAAACCAAAACAGAAAGGGAACGTGTCTAAAAAAGCTGGGTGTGACCAAACAGCGAAAGCCACCGAAATCATTGCAAACTCTCAGCGTGTCTCACACTTTCTTCTCTTAACCATCAGTCTGGAAGCTGAACGCTCAAACCCCATCACAAAGCAGAAACCCCAGCCCTTCTCTGGTGATGATGATGTTAGCAAGGCTGTTTCCAGATGTCTGTGTCCCATTACGCTCTCCATCTGTAAGGAACTAACGACTCCAACATGACCGAAGCTATTTCTTCACATCGACTCAGAGTGTAAAGTGGCTACGCTGTCCTGTAGCTGACCCTGCTAAGTGCTCCAGTCTGTCTGAATGAGCTGAACACACGTGCAGCTCATTTCAAGAGCAAAATTAGGCCTAACAAGGGTTCTTAATCTTTGCGATAGTTACGTCTATTTTATATACAAACTACTGACTAACAGATACCAGATATCTTTTACTTAAGCCCCTTCTCTATTGTCAAGTCTCACTCTAGCCAGTTAATGTCTGGTTCAGTTGGGTGCATCTCCATTGGCAGTGCATTCCTCACTATGTGGGCAGGGGTCCCGCTCCCATGTCATTTTGCGAGTGTACCTTTGGGCGGCCAGTTTCTCCGAAATCTCTAAGTGTTTTTGTTCATTGCAGGTTGTCCCATCCAGCTGACGGTATATGTGCTCTTCTGCCAAAATTAATAAAAAGGTTTGGACCTCAAGATTTGACCACTAAATTATTGATTGGTGGCCATACTTCCACGACTAGTAGAGCTAATTTTTCGCTTAGCGCTTTTGCTAACTTTGAAAATGTTTAGCGTACTTAGCTTCCCCTTAATTAATTTATCAAGATAAATTCTAAAGCACTAATTTACATGGCTGTTTTGTAAGCTTTCAGTTGAATCAAGTTGTTATGTTTTGGTTTTCGAATTGAAGTTAGTGCTTCAGCACTTTCACATTAGCGTCCGCTAAATACCAAATACTTTATTTCAAACAAGAAACATACAGAAACAAAATAAAACACAAACAATAGAGAGCAAGACTAGTTTGTTGAGGGTTGCCCCATCCAGTTGACGCTATATGTGCTCAAACGCCAAAATTAATAAGAAGGTTTGGACCTCAAGGTCTGACCACTGAATTATTGATTTGCAGCTCACATCCAGCCAACCTGTATCCTGTTGCCTGTATCAAGATGAAAGAAATATTCTGTTTTCATGATAAGCAAGTTGAATGTTATCAATAGCAGATCTGAGTAGCTTTTACTTGAAATATGAACGTAAGTTCAGTTCAATTCAAAAATACTTTATTTAAAATTAAATGTTGAAAATCATATCATCTAAGTAACCCACCTTTTGCGCATTATCTCTTTTTTGGAAAAGCCAAAAACCACCTCAATCGAACATAAAAACATTTTTGTGAAATTGAGGAAATTATTTCAAATTTGGCCATTTTCTTTAACCTTTTTGCAATGTAATACTTTGAAATGCACATGACTGTCATATATGACTGTCATGACATGCTAAAAACTCAGTATCCAGGTAGCAGAGATCATATTCCACAAAAACATTTCCTGGATTACACAATCAGTTGTTAGTATACACTGCTAATCCACCTCATTTGCTTTTGCCGCTCCTCTAAAAACCTGTCTGGCTGAATGGCTGGAAAGCTGGACAGAGAGATGTTGGAGTAGGGGATATGATGCTTGACCATTATGATTGATTTAAGAAATGGTTTAAGCTTCCTCCTCCTCTCTCTGCTCTTTGGTCCTGGTCTGCATCCATGAAGCCTACTTTTGAACTCCTCTGGGATTTGAAAATAATTACCCAAACAAACAATGCCTCAACCAAAAAAAAAGATAAACAAAAGTCTACAAAAAGAACAAGTCAGCATTAACGTAACAGAACTACCCCCCCATGTATGACATAATTCTGGAGTTGCAAAGGAGGAAGCTTTAAAGTGAAAGTAAGTGCAGTGAGTAAAACACATTGAATATAAATTAAAACAGGTTGAATTGTTCTGTAACACTGACTGGATGACAATGTAGCAGCGCACCAGATCAGCTCAACACTTGACAGCAGAACTTGTGTTTCTCTGTCCTCCGTCATGTAGATGTCAACACTGAATTCCTTTGGACCGTTTCCCAAAAAGCCCTTCAGTTTAATGAAATCACATGACCACAAACACACAACAGAGAAGGGGGGTTTTTCAGGTTTGACCAAATCATCAAGATGCACGTTTGTTGGTCTGGTATTTACTGATAACAAAGGACCCAGCTTGGACTTTGTAAGTATCTGCTAAAATGAATGCCTAAAATATGTATTGGTGACGCTGCTCTTCCATAGGATTAGATGGAATCTTCTTTTCCTTGATGGTTTCCAAAATGATTCAGTCATGGATCTCTTCCAAGACAAACACGACCCAGAACTCAACACGGGGTGCTGCCTGGACTCCTGGGGGCAACATATTCTTAACTGGCTGTGTGAAAAACGGCTTAGGCAATTTAGTTGTGTGACAGCTGTGCTATTAATCATCTACCCACAATGTTATCTTTACTTATCCACCAATCAGAGGCCATTCTTTTCCAAAAACCATTTTCTTCCTACCTGGCCATTGTTTTCCTATTCTAAAAGGAGAATGTGCTTTCTGGCTTGGAAAACCAAGGCTAACTGGCTGAAAAAGCCTCATACTCAGACCTATGAGCTTCCACAGTACAACATGTGGAACAAACATGATCAATGCCTCCACTTCAGCAGTTACTTAATACAACGCAGCAGTAAATCGCTCCAGTAGTTGCTTCTGTGTCGACAGGTTTAAGTGTTTCAGTCACAGGACCGTCTGCTGTAATAAATCCACACCCAATATGCTGAACCGCCCCTTCCTTTTTGGCCTGTTTAATCTGTTTATTTTCTTAGAAAGTAATGACTCAGCGGGTGCATCTCAATAAATTAGAATATCATCCAAAAGTTACATTTATTTCAATAATTCAATTCAAATAATCTAATTCACATTAGACATAGATTTATTCCACAAAGGGTGAAATATTTCCTGAGTTTATTTCTGCTCATTTTGATGAGTATAGATTCTGGTTGTTAAAAAATGTAGTTCATTACATGATACAAATAAAAATAATCTACTAACTAATTAATGTAATATACAATCTGATGTCCAGCAGACGGTCATTGACACCCTGTGAAAGAAGATTAAGGCTCAAAAGGTTAAGGAAGCTGGCTGCCCACAACCTTATTAATGGAAAGTTGCGTGGAAAGAAAAAGTGTGGCCAAGGAGAAAAAGAACTAGACTGTTACTCAGTGGTCCAAAGTCCATTTTACAGATGAAAGTAAAGTTTGAATTTAATTTGGAAATCAAGGTCCCAGAGTCTGGAGGACAAGTGGAATCCATGTTCCTTGAAGCCCAGTATGACGTTTCCACAGTCAGTGATTTGGGGTGCCATGTCATCTGCTGGTTCCAGTCCACTGGGTTTTCTCAAGTCCACATACAGTTGTCTACCAGGACATATTAGAGCACTTTATGCTTTCTTCTGATGACAAGCTGTATGTAGATGCTGATTTTGTTTTCCAGCAGGACTTGGGTCCAGACACCAGATCCAACAGGGCAGACGACCTGAAGGCTGCTATCAAAGCAACCTGGGTTTTTTAAAATCAATCACTGAAATAAACCAGCTGTTATATTTATTGAGATGCACTTGGATACACTCCCTCACAAGCATGAAGTTAAACATTCACAATGAGTGGAGATGAATGACAGATCAGCTCAGTCAGGATATGTAAAGATGTGAGCAGTATGTCAGTTTCTGACTGCCCAAGAATCAAACGTTCCATGCAGATGCATAACAATGAAATTAAATGTGGTTCAGGTTCAATTTTAACCTGCAAGTCATGTTTACAGCAACACCATCACACAGCTGCCTTTCATACCCACTTCACCCTCACTAAGTCAAAGGAAGAAACCATGGAATTTCCGCTAATCTAACCTCAGGAACAATAAATAACACGCAAAAAAACTAAGGTCAGGTAAAACAATGAATCATATCAAGAATAACTTTTCTCATTACAACCCTCCTAATCTCACGGGTATGCTCCAAGAGCTCTTCAGCAGCATGTCTCTACTTTTTTTCTGAGGAGACAAAGCAGGGAGAGTGAGTGATGGTTAAACTGATACAAGCAAACCAATAGAAATTCAAGGAAAACCTAACCTAAATTTTCTAATTGCATTCTGTTTAGACATGAATGATGGTCAGTCCTGCTCCTCAAGCACACCTCTTAAACCAACTGATTTATAACTCCAATATATATCACACAATATTAATACAATCACGTTTCACGGGGTAATGGAGCCACTCTCAGTGTCTCCCAGTCTCCATTATACATATTAATATGTAAGAAGGACATCTTAGTTGAAATCTATGTCAGGGTTTTACTTTCCAAATGCATTCATGCTCTGTCCCTCAGTCATGCATTTAGCCAGATAAATTCACTCTGTCCTATAGGCTCACACCTGATTTAGAAGGCAGCGAGTGGTCAAGGTGCTAAAGTTCAGAGAGACTGATGGGAACATCACCATGGCAGAAAACGTGTGTTTCCACAGTATCCTAATATTTCAGAGTCCTGTTTGCCTCTATATAGCTTAATTAGTGGGATAATGGCTTCTTGATTAGAGTGGCCACACTTCCCCTAATAGTAGAGCTAGTTTTAGCACTTTTGCTAACTTTGAAAACATTTGGCGTACTTAGCTTCCCCTTAATTAATTAATTTAGATAAATTCTAAAGCACTAATTTACCTAGCTGTTTTGTAAGCTTTCAGTTGCATCAAGTTGTTAAGTTTTGGTTATTGAATTGAAGTTAGCGCTTTAGCATTAGCTTCTGCTAAATACCAAATATTTTTATTTCAAACAAGAAACACACAAAAAAAAATCACTAACAGTAGAGAACAAGATATAAACATAAATACAATATCTGAACAAGTAAATTATAATGTCAAAATAAAATTGGTGCGGGTTGCTGTTGTGGCACAGGGGTAGAGCACGCAACCCATACACTGGCCGTCACAGGCTTGAGTCCTGGCCTGTTGACCTTTGCTGAATGTCTTCCCCCTCTCTCATAACCCACTTTCCTGTCACTCCACTATCAAATAAAGGCCACTAGAGCCACAAAAATCCCTTAAAAAAAATTAAATTGGTGCTTGAGGGTTGTAGTCTTTCAAGGGTAGATATAATTTGAATTTAAGTTAGCACTTTAGCATTAGCTTCCGCTAAATATTGTGTTGGTGTAGTGCTGTAGCATAAGTGGATCTAATGTTTATGATTAGCGCTTCAGAGTTACTGCAACTAACTTTTTAGTTAGCGGTGCCCACCACTAGAAACCAGGTTACTTTACAAATAAAATCTCAATTGTATTCATCTCCCAAATCAATCCTATACAGAACTGTCCATTGCTGCAAATACAGTTGCAAGCCTTTGGGGTATGCACATCTAGTGAATTACATTTTGCCCATTCTTGTTTTGTGAAATAGCTAAAACTCAATCACTTTGGATGGAAAGTGTCAGTAGACATCAGATTCTCAAATGGATTTAGATCTGGACTTTGACTAGGCCATTCTAACACATGAATATGTTTTAATCTAAACCATCCCATTGTATCAGAGCTGTATGTTTAGGGTGGTTCTCCAGCTGGTGGGTCATCCCAGTCTCAAGTTAGCTGGCGCCTCACAGAGATTCTTGTTTTCCTTCCACTTCACAACTTTTGTGAAACTGTTGATCTTTCACATAAACTCCCAACAAAATCAGCTGAATTTTGTGGTTGTAATGGGACAAAATGTGAAGCAATGTAACTTTATGAACACCTGTTCATTTTTACATGGATTTTTTACATGGATTCAAATTTGAAGCATTCTTCAGCTGAAGGAAAATATAAGGTGTGTATACAGTCCACTGACCCTGCCTCAAAAATAGTATGCTGTTTTCATGAGACGAGAAGGTAACAAACTGAAAGCATCCCAAGGATAAAGCTCAAGTAACACCTGAACTATGAAACCAAATCCCAGAGGAGTTGAAAAGGAGGCTGGATGAATGCAGAGCAGGACCTAAGACCATCTCTTCCATCGATCATAATGGGCAAAGATCATATACTCCAATGTCTGCAACCTGACATTGTAACTATACGGCCAGACAGATTTTAAAGAGGAGCAACAAAAGCAAATGAGATGGATTAGCACTGATGGTGTCATCCAGGACATGGATGACACCATCTATGTCCTGGATGGTGTC
The DNA here is from genome assembly GCA_014839685.1 of Anableps anableps. Lineage (NCBI taxonomy): Eukaryota > Metazoa > Chordata > Actinopteri > Cyprinodontiformes > Anablepidae > Anableps > Anableps anableps. The sequence continues at coordinate 3,871,702 of CM026085.1, read as the reverse complement.
TATGGGTGGTAGAGCACGCCACCCATATACTGGCCGTCACAGGTTTGAGTCCTGGCATCACATGAGACCAATAAAAATAATCTACTAACTAATTAATGTAATATACAATCTGATGTCCAGCAGACGGTCATTGACACCCTGTGAAAGAAGATTAAGCCTCAAAAGGTTAAGGAAGCTGGCTGCCCACAACCTTATTAATGGAAAGTGTGGCCAAGGAGAAAAAGAACTAGACTGTTACTCAGTGGATATTGATCCCCACAGCATCACCATCCACAACAACTCTTTGAAGATACTTAGATATGTATTACGATAACATTTAATTTCCCTTCGAGATAAATAAAGGCTTTTTTAATTGAATTGGCAACAGAATGTGTCAGTGTTTTAGCTTGATAACTAAAGAGAATATATAGACATTTTTTCTGAAATTATCAGAATTGATCCAAGGAAGGAATGGAAAGTCAATAAAAGTGTCCAAAGGAAAAATTCTCAGACAGGCTGAAGAACTTTTACTGCTCCAAGAACAGCAGGCTAGAATGACATTAGGCCAGGATTTTTTTTTTAAGTCAAACTTCCAGCAGCAGGTTTGATTCTGCCTTAAAAAAGAAAAAAAAAACCCTGACAGGATATTATCAGAAAGAATCAGCACACTCAGTCATAACTAAACTTACTCAACTTGGAAGATGACAGGAATGATTGAACCAACAATGACAGTCACCGAGTGAAAGGATGGCCACAGCATGCCTGAGGGAATCCCCATGTGAGAGAGGCACCCAGACCATCCACCCTCCACAAAACACTGTTCTCCTCCATAAAGTCATCGGCCATTCCCTGCTTCTCCTCCAGTGGCAGACAGTACATACACACATCCCACGTGGTTCAGAACGCAAAAGGACATCCTTCACTTCTAGCTCTGTTTAAGGAAACTCAACCTTATCACAAGATTATTCCACTGATGAGTTCTTCCTGCGTCACACTGCAGGAGATGATCATCATAAGACTACAGGCTTACAAACATGGAGCACGGATCTGTTGGTACCCATGGTAAAGATCCTACTGTATGTTGTCATCCAGAAAGTTTTAGAAAGATCGTACCTTTAATTTGACTGCATTTATTGAATGAGGGAAAAAAATCCAGGACAATTATTGCTAAGGATTTCTTTTTAAATTTTGAAAGAGTAAATCATGACTTTCTTTCCTTGCAGCAAAGAGTGGCACCTCAGGGTCATCATAACAACCATTAAATGCGCCAATACGGCCGATACTGATGTTAGTCAGTATCGGATGTTAGATCCCTGGTACTAATTTTTCATCTTGCGACCTGGACCTGGTTAGGTTCCTAAATCTAATTTCCAACTTCAGAGGTAAATGGAACGCCGCATACAGACTTTCTGGGGGATCTTGAAACACCTCTATGTGGTATCTGTTCGAAGCAAGGATCAGTGGGTTAGAATTTGTCATCTCATTGGGTGTTTGGACTTATCAACGCAACATATTACAGCTAATTTGCTTCATATTATTCTTGTAAATAATTAATAGCAACATTTCCTCTGAGTACTGCTAAAAGCAGCCCAAACACCACCAGTGCACCTCAGATTTAGAACAATATTTCTCAAAAAGTCAAAGCTGTTCGGATTAGGCATGCACCAATAAATCTGCACTGATTTTCTTCATTTTGGGAGATCTGCCAATGCTTACATGAGAAACCGATCTTATCCACTAATCTTATCTACCTCTGCAGTAGTCTGAGAATCAGCCACTGTCCCCTTTGGTTGTGCTGTAAGAGAGGGCTGACTGACAGACCTGCCCACCAGCTCAGTCTGCTGCAGTGCAGACCTAACAACAGTCACCCCATTACTGCCCATTTCGCAACTTTTTCGCAATATTTTGCAAATTTTCAGACAAAAAAAAAAAAAAAATCGGTATTGGCCAAAAATCAGAATCAGCAGACAGGCATTTTTAAGATCGATGATCGGCCAAAAAACTGCAACTGCTTCATCCAGTCTGGATGGCAGTTTGTGCCACATAATAATTAATTAAAACAACACTTGGTGCATAAGTCTGTGCTTTCATCAGTGTGGTAACATTTCAACACAAATGTCCCAACAGTGACTCAGTTCCATGAAACACTGTGCAGGCTACCTCAGAAGGATCAAGGAGCAGCTCGTCTACATCGGAACCACAATGCAGCAGCCCTACAGATATCAGACTGGTTTCTCTGGGACTAGGGAGCCATGCTGCAGCTGTTTAACTGGCTCTGCTCCACATCCGCCTGCACACAAAAGGAGCCCCACAAGAGTGGAGGGGAGGACACGTGTACTTCGGGACAAAGTCACAGGATTTTAGAGCTGCAGCAAATTCAAGAGCGGCCGCTGAGCACTCAGGTGAATCTGAGATGGTGGTTATAATCCCTCTGTGGGTGCACATAGGCTGATGTCTGGATTCAGACACACAGCAGCGGCGAAAGGAGACAAGGTAAAGGGTAAAGGCAGAGAGCAGACAGGAAAAAAAACGCAGAGGAAAAGGGTTTGGATAAGTTATTTTTCAAGTCTATGAAGGACGGGAGGAATGAGAAGTTCCAGCCTCTCCCCGTGTTTAGCTACAGCGGACGCGGAGTGCTCACCACCAGGTCCACGGTGCTTCTCACTGCCTCCGACACGCTCTGCCTGACTTCCGCGGCCGTCCCCGGCTTGCTCAGCCTCTTTGTGAATTTCCGCACCTCAGACATTGCGGCGCTTCGGTTCAAATCCGCTCTTTTGCTTCTTGTCGCGAGACGGCGTGAATGTGGGCATGCCGCGCCGGTGGAAACGGAGGCGGCGGCAGTTCAGTGTGCTGACAGCCCGCCAGATGTGGGGAGGTTGAGTCGGGGAGGAACCAGCCGGTCAGCGGTCCACGTCCTGAGGCGGGGCTGCTGCTGATGATGGGGATGGTGATGATGGTGGCGGTAGTGATGAGAGCAGGGAGGGCTGAACAGCCTGAGATGTTTCACTACATACTTCCGGTTGTCAGTGGCGAGTGGTCTTAACGAAGATCGTCAATGTTAGAAGAAAGCGAAGAGAGCGTTATGGTGACATTTAACTTCTATTTATGAATCAAATGTTGCTAAGCAATAATTTCACTTATCTGAAAGCTTTTAAAAAAAATAATACTATTTTCAAACGACCTTTGTATCATACAAATTTCCTCGTAATCGTTCAAGACGAACCTGAGAAAATTGATGACACAATGCCATCTTGTGGATGATATCGGGAACTGCAACAAATAAACTGCATTTTGTCTTTTTTTTTCTAAACCCATTTTGTCTGCTGGTGCCGGCAGACTCGCAAAGCATCAAAGTAAATGATTTATCAGCAACCAGCAGTGTTTGAATTCTGTCATTTAATCTCTGATAAGTGCTTACAATGCCTTGAAAAGTTATCACAGTCATCACATTCAGTGTACATATGGTTTCCTTGTCCGTATCTCAACATCCCCTCAGTGAGGATAGTAGAGGTGTGCGATACTGCATGCTTTGGTATCGATCCGATACCAAATAAATACAGGGCCCGAATCACTGATACCAATACTGATATCTATACTTTTTATTCAAGTTTGATATCATCAAACTTCTGACCTTTATGTGTTTTTGTGGTTTTTCCTTTGAATTATTTTGTTCAAACCTAGGACATGATTTGGACAAAGCGTACAGGTATCTACACAATACTTTAATAACATATTAACATGATTTGTGTTTTTCTAAATAACCAAAATGCAAAAAAAGATAATTTGAGAACAAATAAAAACAAAATCTTTTTGAGAAACGACAATACAAAAATAAAATAAAATTTCGAGAGGCAATCTGAACCTAAAGTATCAATCTTACCATGGTAGTATCGATCCAATACTAATACCAACTTGGTATCGATATTATCAGTATTTTGGATCTATCCGTCCACCTCTAGTGGATAGTGTGTTCAAGATGATGTGTAGTAGTAGTCTTCAGCCACACATCAGGTTTTTCATGTAGGTCAGAAAATTTAAGTTTTATTTTATCTGACAATCTTGCTACAAACTCCATAGATTTGTGGAGTAGAAAACTGATAGTTGTCCTGTTGACTGATTCCCTCATTTTAGCAGTGGCTCTTTGCAGCTTCATCCATTATGAAGGGCATATTAGCAGATGTTCAGTGTTTGCTATATTGTTTTATAACATAACTCTCTTTTGAACTTCTCCAAATAATAATAATTATAACCTCTATTTAGCCAGGTTTGCCCTATTGAGATCAAAACACCTCTTTTACAAGAGAGAACTGTTCAAAAATGGCAGCATATAGGTCAAGTTTATTTGTATAGCACATTTCAGCAGCAAGGCAGTTCAAAGTGTTTTACATCGTAAAAACATCACTCAAGTATACATCAAAATCATCGATCAAGTATACAGCAAAATTATCAGAATCATTATACATCAAAATCATCAACTAAATTTCACGACATCAGATTAATAAAGATCATCAAACTATCAGTCCATCACAATCATAGTGATCATCAAGCAAATATAATTTGAAAATATTGACCATTGTTCCACTTACTACTAATCAAAGGCAGCTCTAAACAGGTGGGTTTTTAGCCTTGATTTAAAGGAACTCAGTGTGTCGGCTGTTTTGCAGTTTTCTGGGAGTTTGTTCCAGATTAGTAGAGCATAAACACTGACTGCTGCTTCTCCATGTTTGGTTCTGGTTCTGGGGATATAGTTGGAAAAAACATTCAGTTACCACACATAATTACATTAAACACAGACACACAATAAAATATATACAAAGACACTCAAATAAAACTCCTGCAACTTGAATATGATGGAATCTATCATGGTCTTAAATACATTCAGAGCAGTGTTTTAAGTTTAAGCTGTGATCGCAAACTGTTCCATGAGGTTGGAGCAGAAAATCTGAAAGTTTTCTTTCCTCTTTCTGTTCTGATGTGAGGATGACTAAAATTTAAAAAGTCTTGAGAACGGAGGCAGTAGATACTTTTTTGCTTAAAGTTAAAAAAGATTTTAAATAAGTTGCTGTCAGCTTAACAATAACACATGCAAAGGTGGCTATTTTATTTTTGCATATCAGAAACGATGAGTTAGGGCTCCTTAATTTGTGATAAACCTCAAAGTTCCATGATACACACTATCCAGCATATGAAGACATTGAGCAGAGGAATTCATGTATAGTACATCACCGTAGTCAATAACTGGAAGAAAACTCGATTCCAACAATTTTTGTTTTATCCTAAAAAAAAAAGCAATATTTATTTCAATAATAAAATCCAAGTAAAAGCTTCGGCTTGTTTACATTTGAATGAATATGTACTTGAAAAGACAATTTGTCCTCGATTAAGAATCCCCAGATATTTGAATGTGCTCTAGATACAAGTTCAATTTGCTGACCATTACCGGTGATGATGACAGACTGGTTAGACCTTGCTAATATTTAGTTGTTAAAAAACATAAGTTTTGTTTTGTCAACATTAAAGACAAGTTAATGCTGACAAATTGGCACAGTGCATTCTGCATATATGCAAACACTTCTGTGGGTGTAGGTGCAAAGCAATATATGACCAGGTCATCTGCATAAAAATGAACAGCTGAATTGGAAATATCCTTTCCAATATCATTTAAGCACAAGATATTTAACAAGGGACCTAGTGCAGAACATTGTGGTACCCCCTTGTGAATAAACTGAACCGTCTAACTGGACAGCCTGGATTCTACCTGTATGATACTTTGCAAACCATCCAGTTTGTATAGAAGAAACCATCCAGTATGTATAGAAGACCCAACTGTTGTTAGACGTTTAGGTAAGATGAGCTGATCCACGATATGAAATAAATATCAATAAAAAGAGAAAGTCAACACTGATTTTTAATTAGGACTTCTGTTATATCAAATATAACCTTTAATGCTGCAATCCTATGTTTTTTAGGGGTGCACTGATTGCAGTTTTTTTTAAAAAAGCCTGACCTGCTGATTCTGATTTTGGACAATACCGATTTTTTTTGACTGAAAAGTCGCTAAGTTGGCAACAGCAGTCACTATAGTTAACTGCGCACATGCAGACATGATTTGGTGGGTGGGTCTGTCAGTCAGCCCTCTCACGGCAGAGCAAAAGAGGACAGTGGCTGCTCTTCAGACCTTTGTGGAGGCAAATAAGATCGGTTTCACTTTTAAGTATCGGCCGATCGCAAGTCGCCCAAAATTAGGGAAATCTGAGCTAACTTATCGGCCGGCCATTTTGTTGGTGCACCCCTAATGTTTTCTACAAAATCCTGATTGGGACATGAAAAGAATAGAATTAATGACCAGATGTTTTTCTACTTCTTAGAACTTACTTTTATGATAATGCCTTTAATATTTGAATTCCTCTTGTATTTTTACTTTATTTTTGTCTTCCATTTTTATGTATTTGAATTGATTTGGTATGTTTTGTGTTTCTTGTTTCTTCCATTTATGATGCTGTTTTAATTGGTTTTTTGAATGTAAAACCCTTTGTAACACTTGTTTAAAAAGGTGCTATACAAATAAAGTATTATTATTGCTCTGACAAGGGACTCAAGTCCCTTTGCTAGCACAGATAACTTAGAAACTTTATTCTCGATCTTTTTGCTGTTTTCCTTGGTCCTAATGATGCCATTTGTTCTTCATTGTTCGCCAACAAACCCAAGAGGCCTTCAAAGAACAGCTAGATTTATATCAAGATCAAATCAGACACATCACAATACTCAATATACAGGTACAACGATTTAATCATAAATTAATGAGTCACACACACATAATACTCCTACGAGGAAAACCATGTAATTACAGAACAGGACTTTGAACTTTAGTTGGTGTAAAGTAGGATCAAAGAATGCAGCTATGCAGATTGCAGTAGTGATGGACTACAGATGTTTATCTTTTTATTTTATTTGAGTATTTAAAACAAAATACATTATTGCAAGCACTCAGCAATAAAATTCAATGAACCAAATGTCCACAGTATTTTCTATCACTGGTGCTGAATTGTCAGTCTGCAGAACTGCTTGACTGAAAAACAAAAGGGGAATTCTAACAGCTGGTTCCATATCAGACGTAAGCTATTTTTCATTATACTGACTCAATTCTTTCAGAGCCCAGTTTTTCATGTCTATCTCCTGCCGTAATCTGCAGTACTCATCAGCCAGGGCCTCAAACGCTTTGCCCAAAATCTCAAAGGATGACAGCTTTAACTCCACAGCCTGCTTCTCTGCTTTACAAGCCTTCAGCTCACTCTCCAGCTTCTCCCTGCAACAGTGAGATGGCATAAAGTGTTACATTTGTGCATAGGACTCGATCAAAATGCGGATTCTATCAAAAGCTAGTGGAAAAACAAGCATTTGGTGAGTAGAGACGAGACAAACATGCTCTTGCCTTATTTTTTGGTGAGCAGAAACTGTGTCAGGAGAGTAGGTGTCCAGCTGAATTTCCACCATCTCAGTTCTTCAAAGGAAGAAGAAACGTGAGAAAAAAGAGACATAACTAAGCGTCCCACCCAAAAAGTCTTGGCATATAAATAAAAACCCTGTAAACAACTGAATCCGCCTCACTTTATCTTCTGCAAGACTAGTTCACATTTGCCTTCAAAGTAATCCAATTTCTTCCTGTCCAGGTCCGTCTGGATCTTCAGTCTGTGATCCAAGATGAGCATCTGGAACAGCTGAATGCATTTAATCAGCTCCTGGTTTGTGAAGAAAAGAAGGGAAGACAAAACATAACTGTAAAAAGAGGGAAATATTTACAGGTAGGTCACAATAGAATGATTGGTCAAAGAATGATCAGTTTTCAGCTTATTTTTACATTAATATAGCCCTAATCATAGCAAAATGCTCACTATGATGAGCATTTTGCTATGCTCACCATAGCATTTTGCTATGGTGAGCATAGTTAGAAACTATAGTTTCTAATTTACAATTAGAAACTATGGTTTCTAATTGTAAATGAGCCAAAACTATGATTACTGAGTGCTTCACATGTTCATTAGACCATCAGCCCCCATGAATTTACTACGAATCATTTCAAAAACTTCTTCAGATCTTTATCATAAAAGCTTCAGGGTTATAAATATTCCATGGTTTCACTATCTCAGAAATATCATCCGTGGCATAAAAGATTGGAATTCAGCTCAACCTAATGACCTGATGAAAGTCTTCTGCAAATATCTTGTTCAGAGCAAAGAAATATCTCATATCGCTACATAGTCAGAATTTTTACCCAGGTTTTCTTCACTGCAGAGAGGATGACTATGAATGCTTCATGAAACATTGAATTGTTAATAGCTAAACAAGCTCTATAGCAAATTCTAGATCTATGTTACCCACAAGGAAAGCTTGGGAAGGATCAGGTCTTTTTTTCTCTTTCGTTTCCATGTAAAATTTATGTAAAAATCTAAGATATTCATCCTTACAGTAAACATACAGTGTATTTTAATATACACAGTTTTTACTAAAGTGCTCTCATCAATCCAAAATGCCAACAAACCTCAAACCTAAACATTTAAAGCAGTAAAACTGAGGTTGTGGCATCCTTGGGAGAACATCTTTGTCTGTGCAGAATTATTGGCATTATTATATTACAGCTTTTTATTTTTGAGCTGTTAAAGTGAGTATAAAACAACAATACTTACAAGTAAACATTTCTGACACTTCAAAATTTAAAAAAAAAAATTTAATTAATTCAAAAAAAATAAAAAGAATAAAGTTGTGACCAATATCACCATTCTTCTTCTCAGTTACAGTCACAAAACTTCAATTCATGGAGTCTGTCAGTTTCCTGATTTGTTGATAATGGAATCACAGTTTGTACTGCTTTCCTTCACCGTAAATCTCCCATTTAAGAAAGTCCCACAAGTTCTCTAAAGAGTTTAGATCAGGTGAGGAAGGGAGCCGTGTTGTTTTATTTTCATCTTTAAAGGCATTTATTGGTAAGCCACATAGTGGAGCACTTCAATGCATGTGATGTAGCATCGTCTCAGACCTGAACCTTCAGAGACACATAAAGATAATTACAAAGTCAGCCTTCTATCACCTGAAGAACATCTCCAGGATTAAAGGACTAATGTCCTGACAAGATCTTGAGAAACTCATCCATGCGTTACTCTTTAGTCGAATTGATATGTGCAACAGCGTCTTCACAGGACTGGCTAAAAAGTCAATCAGACAACTGCAGCTGATCCAGAATGCTAAAACTAGGAAAATAGAGCACATCACCCCAGTTCTAAAGTCCTCCACTGGCTCCCTGTAGCTCAGAGAATAGACTTTAATGTATTTTGGTGCTTAGCCGTTCAGTGATTTATAAACTAACAAAAGTACTTTAAAGACCAGTTGTTGCTATATCGACCTTCCAGACCACTCAGGTCTTCTGATTCAAGTCTACTGTGGATCCCCAGAACCAGAACCAAACATGGAGAAGGAGCATTCAGTTTTTATGCTCCACTAATTTGGAACAAAATTCCAGAAAACTGCAAAACTGCTGAAACCCTGAGTTCTTTTAAATCAACTCTAGAAACCCATTTGTTTAGTCGCCTTTCATTAATAACTTAAACATCTTTCATTCTAGTCTGGATTGCAACTTTTTCATCATTTCTCTTTATTTTAGCTCTGTAATGTAATGTAATGTTTTGTGTCTGTTTATTGTGTTATGTTTTTTATCATGTGAAGCATTTTGAATGGCCTAGTTGCTGAAATGTGCTGTACAAATAAACTTATGACTAATTCTGAAATATGATAGGTGAGAATGGGTTCCAGGCAGCTGCAAATTTGATTCTTCTCAAATATTTGGCAGTTAATTAGCATCTTTTTTCTCAACATGTTTCTTGCATCACTGTTGGGTACTTGCACTAAACATTTAATGGTTCTAATATGACACCTATGCCTGCTGAAATAAGTAATTAATCGGAAGATAAATTAAAATGAGCTCAATAATTTCTATTCTGATTATCAGTATTTTTTTAAAGGGAAATTTTGTTTACAGAGACTTCATAATCTATTTTATTTATGGTTTCAGACTTAAGTGTTTTTTTTTTATTTCTGTTTTATTTATTGTTTTTGGTTGTATTTTATTTTGGATATTTAAAGTATCTTCCAGTTCCAGTGTGAAGAGTTCTTTACAAAATTAAGGTTCATTGGTCTTAGAGAGGGTGAAAGTGCATTATTAAGCCATTATCAATATATTACTTGAAAATGGTCTAAAAACAAAATTATCATTTATCGCAATAATTACTTGGACAATTTATCGTCTAGCAAAATTTGTTATTGTCACAGGCTTAATGACACCAAAATATTGTGCCTTGTCCTTTTCAGAGCGAGTGAATCTCGCTTCGGCCCATTTTCCCTAAGGAATAGAAACTGACTAATAATTATGCACACCTTGCCTCATAGCCTCATAGCATAATTGCCAAAGTCATATTTTTGCCAAACTGGGATATCTGCATTATATTGATCTCCTTACTCTGCTATATCACTCTGTCTAACTGCCTATGGCCTCAGCCTATCAGAACACTTGTTCCAGTCCAACATCCATAAGTCTTCCCTTTGACTTAGGCTTGCTTAAAAATGTGTTTTTTTTCTTGTTTTCTGAAAACAATAAAATATGACTTAAACAATTATGTTGTGAAGCTAACGATATGCAGTGTTGATCTCATTAAGCAAACCCTTTCACATTACACAAATACACATCACCAAATATATTTCAACCCAATAAGCTTTCAAGTTTATACAGCTTGGAATTGGACTTGTTCAAAAACTCTAGACTGGAAATAATTCATAAAGAATGTCATTTTTGAAATGATGTAAAACCATAGAGTGAACAACATTTCTATGGTTACTTACAGACAGGTAGAGCTGGGTTTGTCTTTGCAAAAGGACAGTGTTTTCACGACATGTCTCCTTCAGCAGCTCTGTTCTTTTCTTCTCTTTGTCCAGCAGGGTGGACAGGTGACACGCTTTGCTTGTCTTTAGACCATCAATCTCATTTTCTAGAAGAGAGTACAGACGACATGTCAGAGAGTGCAGGACAATGAAGCGAGTTAGAGGTACTCGGAGTGAATGTAACATTGACTGAAAGCAACAGGTGGACAACTACCCCACTCAGGCTGATAGTAAGAGAGGAGGCTCAGACACTTTTCCTTCAGATGTTTCTCTAGTTGTCTGGGAAGAGCCTGTTTCATTCGTTGGACATTCTGTGGAAGGTAAAGTACAGTCTGGGAAACAATCTGAAGCTGGGCTGTTGAAAAATTTGTTTTTACTTTCTTCTGCTCAGATTTATTTTCCAGAAATGTACCTTTTCTGAAGGCAGGAGCTGGACCACTTGTTGGGGTGTTAGGCCCAGTACGGATAGCTGGTCCTGGCTTGTAGTGCTGCTAGGATCTAGCTGTCTAGCACACTGAGTCACACGCAGACACCTCTCCAATGTTTCATAGAACTGCAGCAAAAATTCTTTAGCAACATATTCAAGTATCATCCAACATTTGGTTTATTTATTTGAATTGATCTTAGATTTTTTTTTTTTTTTTTTTTTTTGTAATGCTGACAAAAACCTTTGAAATCCAAAATGACATTTAGTAATTCAGCGACCACTACAGAGAAGTTAGTGGGATATACCATGTTCTGATCAGGGGGAACAGTGGTGTTGTGCTTCCTGACATAGAACTCCTGGATCATCTCCTGCAACCCTCTGTGGAGGGTCTCAGAGCGGAGCCACTGGCGCTTCTGGCTCTGCAGTTTCTGCTCAGCCTGCAGACAAACACAAAACAATCAATGTTTATGCAGTTCTCCCTGTACACCAGTAGAGGTCAGTGTGATACAACCTGTTAACTGACTGACCACATAACCACTTTGTATATCCAAGATTGTTAACAATTTACTAGCCCAAGTTATTTTTACAGTTAAAGTCAAAAGTTTACATCCACTCATTAAAGACATGGCTGTCATTTATTTCTTTTTCCAAGGTGGAACAAGCATACAGCGTAGAACTTACTAAAAACAAGAATTGGGTGCATATGTTTGTTTTGAGGTTTTTCTCTTAAAAAAAAAAAAAAAAAAAAAAAGACAGTCAAACATACAAGCTTAAACACATACAAACACAACCACTGATATTCAGTTAAATGTTCCATTTTAGCTAGTTGGAACTCCATCTATCCATCTTCTGTTTAATCACAAATTCTCCACCGCATGGCTCTTCAAAGTGTGGGCTGTGCCCCACCCCGCGGGAACGACATGAGAAAAAAAAAGAAATTAAACAGCGGAAATTTAGCAAACTTCACCAACCCGTTCATTTATCCAGCCACCAGTGGTGCTGTTAAAGATGTGCTAGCTGTGCATTGTTGGAGTGGAGCTCTCTGCCTTTTACATCCCAAAACTCTATAAAAACTTAATATGGAGTTATGAAATTCAGCAGTGAGTTGATTGACATTCAGGTTGTTTGGATCCTTTTGTCTAGAGTTATTAATTTTACCTCTAGGATCTATTTTTAGGTCCCATTTTAACACTTCTGCATTACGGAACTCCACAGTAGCATTTGGTTATTTTTGACAAGTTTGTGTATAAAACTATTTAAGATCCTGAAATAGGACTACTAATTATTTTTGGTTAATGTTCTAAGAGTCCATATCAATTCGGCTAAACTGCCATTGACACTTTTATTTATTTTTATAGTCTTTTTGACATCTTTTGAAATGGAAATGCTAATGGCGTTAGTTCGGTGCTTATGGTGCCTGGGCTTATTTTTGCTTTATGCTAACAGGGTATTAAATGTATTTTTAATGAATGACTTGATGTTTGTTGCACAACATTATTAATGAATGATTGAACAAGATAATTTGTGATTAATGTAAAACTTAATTATGAATTGAATCCTAGGGCGGCTGGATGGACTGAATACGTCTATCCAGTCTGTCCCTTATGCATCTTCATATTACAAAGATTTGCATGGACTGAGTTAAAAGTTAGCTCATAATTTAAGTACCATGCATTCATGCACTCTATGCTCACAATAGTTTCGGTGACACTTGTTTAATGAAATGTAAAAGAAGGTGAAGTAAGTGGTAAGGTGGGAAAGAAACTACAACTAAGATGTAAGCAACATTTTGAGCAAAGCCTTAAGTTGAATATTATAATTTTTCAGTAGCTGGGTAAGACAACTTGCTATCTGGGGTTGATGTTAGGAATGAATCCAAAGCAAAAACACATTCGATATTTTTAATTATTCATTTATTGCAAAATCATCATCATAAAACTCAACAAATACTCATAAATTCCACATTTTTCGAATATGGTACAGCCCTGAGCTCTTGTATTTGGAATACTTGTTTGTGTCAAAAGTTTTACTTCCTAACTCCTGAATGTTTTGAAAATGTTGCTTCAATATTTCCACACACTGTTCCTTCCTATTGATGCCTATTTTGTAAAGTGCACTAGTCTCTTTTGCAGCAAAATGTCCACATATGCTACCTTCCCCCTACTTTACAATTGATATGTCATATGGTGGTCTAAATCAAATGCTTTAAATTAATCTATTAGAGGCTTACAAAGTCATGACATCATCATCTGGGCTTTCCCAGATTGTTTAAAGGCAAAGTAATCATTTTATATGTATATTTTAAAGAAAGTTATTTTAAAAAAAATGATATCTCTCAATCTGGCAGTTAGCAAAAAGAAATAATTTGTTTTCTGATTTTATCTCAAAGTGGGGGGAAAAGGTGCTGTGTCTTTTCATACAGTATAACATCCGGTTACAACTGTATTTAAGAACGTGAAAAGATCCAGGTTGTCTTACCCTGTCCAGGTCTGTTTTAAGTGAGACAGTGAGTCCAGTTTTGTCCACATGCTGTGTCAGAGTGGCCAGGAGTTTACTGAACTGAGGATTCTGGGTCAAATCTTCCTCTGTCACGTCACACAGCGGGAAGGAGGCGAGAACTGCGTGGACAGATCGCAAATATTGGAAGGGAAAAGCCTCAATAAATCGACGTTAGAACAATTTAGAGGGAAAAAAACGCTAATTTACAACTTTCCCCGTGTTATTTAACTTTTAATTTTTGTAAGACGTCAGTAAATTGCGATACTTAAAAGCAAAATGTTGAATCTCTAAGCCTACTTTTCAAAAAGTCCAGAGTAATCCAGTGTAAAGCTTTTCTTACCCTGTTGATGCAAATTGCCTCCCTTCCCCAGCACTAATATGTTCGTTGTCTCGAGCGCAACGGACATTTTTTTTTCTGCTAGATATTTCTCCTTTATGAATTAACAGTGTCACAAGATTTGGTTTGGTCTTCTAACTTCGCTTCACCCACAAGAAATAAAAGAAATATAGCGACGCCACAATACAACAAGCGCTTCCTGAATCAAGTTGCGCGCGCTTCATCAAGGTATTCTATTGGTTAACCAGCCCACATGGCCACAGCGCGTAAACAGGGGTTCTAGAACGTCATACGTCTTCCTGGAGCGCGTGTTCATATCGCATAAGTCATAAATTAAGACTTGTGGTTGTAGTTTTCATAGACATTATTACGTATCAATGTCTATGGTAGTTATGATATCGGGTTCTACGGAAGAGAGTTTAGGGCCACAAAAAAAAAAAAAAAAAAAAAAAAAAAAAAAAAAAATTAAATTCAGAATTTTAATTTAAAAACAGAATTCGTTTTTTTTTCTTCAGAATTTTAAGAAAATAAAGCCAGAATTTTGACTTTAATCAGAATTCTGACTTTTTACAAATTCTGACTTTACTACCAGATATACTTTTTCCAAATTATGACTTTTCTTTCTCAGAATTTTGAATTCTGAAATTAAAGTCAGAATCCTGAGATCAAAGCCCCACCTTCTACTGCAATCACTATTAGGTGTCTACATATAACGCTGCTTTTTCTATTTTGTAAACTGGTATGTTTGTGTTGTTTACAGTATATATTGATAAGATGTGATCTTGGATATCTGTGTATTTTCATGCTGTGCAGAACAGGAACCTGCTGTAAAACAGCAATTATGAAAAAAAAATGCTGTTTTGAACCAGGCCCGATTTCTTTTAATCTTTTCCTGTCTTAGAAATTAAATGAATAAAAAGTCAGAATCTAAAGTGGGAAACAAAAAAAAAAATAAAATAAAATAAAAAATTAGACTTTAGAATGCAAATTCTGACTTTTTTCCTCTGAATTTTTAAGGGAAAAAAAGTTAGAATTCTAAGATTAAACTAGGAATCCTGAGATTAAGCTCAGATTTTTTCCCCCCATCAGCCATAATCTACAAAAGAGGATTAGGGCCACTAAGAAAAAAAAGAATTGTGACTTTAATCTTAGAATTCAGACTTTTTTCTCAGAATTCTGACTTTAATGCCGACGGGCACCTGAGAGCAACCGAGGTAATGGCAGTAGCAGCTCCCTTAGTTGCTTCATCTAGGAGAAAAACACATCTGAACAAATAAGATCTGCTCCACTTTTCAGGTGTATAGAATGAAAAAGATCAGCTGGTTACAGTTAAAGCTCAGCCAATGGTTATGTCATTGAGCAAGACAGTGTTGAACACTGTAAGACAGAGCCAAGTCTAGCATCTGTTGAAGTTGTTGGTGGCAGTAGCTCAGCCATTCCCCCCTCCAGGAAAGTGTCTCAGTTAAACAGAACACCAAAACAGATGCATCTTCTATAAAGAGAAAAAAAACACTCAAAATAAAATACTGGAGAATTTACACCAAATTGCTAATCAATAATTGATTAATGTAATCTTTTGGAAATAAATCTTGCACATACGTCACAAAATAAGAAACTCACTCTTATTTTGAGATAATCTATCTTACAGATAGGCTGTAAGATGGCTTGTTGCTATGATGGGTTTTATATTACTGGGACTATAACAGGAATCTAAAAGAAATTATTTTGGATATTCAAAATAAAACTAACACATACACTTCAAAATAAAAGCCTTAATAGGTCATGGGTTAGATCAGGGATCTGCAACTTGAGGTCCCAGAGCTCTTTGGACCTTCCACAATATCTCTTAATAACATTGGCGAAAAATTATAAAACATACAAACCCCACTGGTGTTTATAGATATAGATATAAAAAATGCTGATTCTAGCAGCTTTTCAGTTTTGTCATAGAAAATTTGCTTTGAATTTCCATAACAGAACAGCACTAAAAGTAACAGTATGTTTTGGATCTATTTTTGTTGTGTTTAGCATGGAAACTGTGTTTTTCTTTCCTTCTTGTTTTACATTTTCCATAATTATCAACATCACAGTGAAGAAAATATCCATCTATTTGCAATTTTTTTTCCTTCTTTATTTTAAAACTTATAAGAAACAAAATGGTTCTTTAAAAAAAGCTAATTATATTTCTTCATCAAAAATGTTAGATTGTCTTTTTTTCAAAGGTCATGCAACATTACCAGCCCTAAACGAGTTTTATTTTGCAGGACTGAGGACAAAACTACCACTTTGGATTGAAAAGGCTGCAGGCCCATGGATAATGTAAAAAGTAGGGTCGGCATTACAGATTGAAAAAAAACCCATTAAAGATCTTTCATACTCTTTAAAACAAAAGTCAAATTTTTCCACATCTTAGAGTATTCTCAAATTAGGGTGCTTTCACTCTAACAGTGTGGGGGAGATACACAAAAAAGGAATGCAAATGTGAAACAAATGATTAGTTAAGGCATTGTGAGGGATTTAACCCCTCACTAACAGGTGCTGTATTTATGATATACTTTCTATGCTCCAAATTGATTTATAAATCTATTTTGTTGCTTTGTTTGGGGGGAAGGTTTAAACCTGGTGATCGATTTAACTTTATGAGTTTGTTTTCTCATCACTCTCTCCTTTTTGAAGTCACTTGGTCCTGTGTTGCCATGGAAGCGTGCCCATGAGCAGTACTGACAAGGACCTGGTGTGTTTAAGATACCCAGTTTTTATAGTTACTCTTACATTGCCTACCCTCATAACTGGATTACTTCATATTTAAGAACTGTGGATTTTTATTTTACTTTTTGTCCTATTTTTTTCTACCTCCAATATAAGCAAGAGCAAGATAGCCCCTGGTCAACACCGGGGACATTAGTAGTATTATACAAAGACTTCAATTGATAGAACGAACTGAGGATTTCTCAACTGGAGGTAAATGTCGAGATCAACGCAGGTTCAAGAAATGGAACAACACTTCCCATGCTTCAAAACAACAAAGAGCCTCCAAGCACTTCAAGAAGCAGCTCACCCACCTGGAACTGTCTTGGAGCTAAGCCGTAAAATAAATCTCATCATTTGGATCTGACTAGACGTCTAATGAGACAGACCCCTCACCTAGATGATATAGCGTGGCCAGTATTAAGCCGAAATATCCCCTCAGCAACACCAGCACCAAAGAAAAGACAACAAGCAGCTGAAGCTGACACGATTCCACCTTCATCAACTCTGGTACCAAGAACTAATCAGCCAGTTTGAGCCATAACACATCCTGTCATGTCTCCATCTGGAAACCCGCTAAACCCTGCTGGAATTCCACTGAAAAACAGGTTTGCTGCTCTGCAGCAGGAGCCTAGAATAATATTTATGTTATGCTTCTTACAGAAACATGGTTGGATGACAACAATGAAACACCTTAACTAATTGAATCAGCGCCTCCTACTTAAATTTTTTTAATTGAGAATAGAAAGAATTAGAGGGGCTGAGGGGTTGCAGCAATATTTCATGATTCTCCAAACGGTGAAAAGGTTTTCCTTGGCAAATTTGATTTTTGAATATTTGGGAATTGAGGTAAAAGGTCACAAATGAACTCTGACACTAACTCTATACAAAACCCCAAACTATGTGACAAATTTTTTCAATGACTTTAGTGAGCCGTTATCTATGGTATGCATTGATTATGATTGTTTAATAATTATGGAAGACTTTAACATCCATGTTAACAACCCAATAGACAGAGAGGCAAAAAAGTTGAATGATGTACTTCAAACTTTGGTTTGACACAACATGTTAAACAGCCGACACACAATTGAGGACACACTCTGGATTTGATTATCAGCAAGGGTGTAAATATCTCCAAGGTGTCTGTAATTGATATCGGTTTGTCTGATCACTTTTCTGTTGTTTTTGAAAGTACAATCTCTGTTGACTCGCTTAGTAAAACAGATATTATTACAAAACGCTTTTGTACAGACAACACAGCTGAAACTTTTAATTAAATCTACTCCGATACCTCACTTCCATGCTGTAAACCATGAATTGGGAGATAACTTCTGTTCTAAAATTTCAGACAACATTGATTCCATTGCTCCTGTTAAAGTGAAGATTGTGTCTGGTAGGAAGAAATCTCAGTGGATAAATGCTCCACTTGTAGGAAAACAAAATAAGCCTTTGTCAAACGTAAATGGCGTAAAACTCGACTTCACGTTTACTATGAAATCTACAAAGAGAGGCTGCGAAGCTATCACTCATCACTAAAGCATGCAAGGGAAACATTTTTTGTGGAAATCATAAACCAAAACATCAACAATACTTGTGCCTTGTTTGCCACAGTTGACAGGTTGACAAACCCTCCTGTGATTTTACCACCTGAACTCCACTCTACCAGGGCCTGCAATTAATTTTGCCAACTTTTTCACAGAGAAAATTTTAAAAATTAGGGGGGTAAACATGCACATCCACACCAAATCCAATGACAGAGGATAACTAGAGACAGGAATAAATAAACATATTATAACTCAAATAACTAAAAAAGGACTGTATTAAAGCTAAACAGAAACAAGGCTGATCTAATCAACATAAGGAACACAGGATAAGAATAATCAAAAACAAGAACCAGAAGAATTAACCCCAAAACCAGCCAGGTTCTGACATGAACAGATGCTTAGAATAAATCAATGTGTGGATGTGCTAAAAAGTTCTCCGGCTGATTAGAAACAAAACTGAAGTTATTATCTTTGGACCTAAAAAGGAATGATCTAGAGTCAGTGCACAGCTTCAGTTATTACAGCTAGAAACTGATGATCAGGACCGAAACCTGGGTGTGGTGATGAACTCAGACCTGAACCTTCAGAGACACATAAAGACAGTTACAAAGTCAGCCTTACTTGATAATACTTGCTTGATGATCTTTATGATTTTGATGTAATGATATTTATTCAATGATTTTGATTTCAATATTTTCTTGATGATCTTCATGATTTTGATACATTGATATTTGCTCGATGATTTTCATCTATATTTGCTTGATGATTCTGCTGTATACCTGCTGGATGATTTTGATGCTTTTGATGATTTGCTGTATACTTGATTGATGTTTATATGATATGAAGCACTTTGAACTACCTTGCTACTGAAATACAAATAAACTTGACTTGACTTGAATCAGCCTCACTGGGAAAATACATTAACTGTGAGGGAGGGGAGATGGATCAGATTGTGTTTAGATTGTTGTTTAACATTAAATTAAAGTTGTTAAAGTTTAATGTAAATATGTAAATGTTTGTTTATTCCTAGAGATTTAACTTCGTTAAGTGTATTTCTGTATCAAAAGTGTAAATGTTGTCTCCACCCCTCAATTAGCAATGGTACAGGCGGCAATGATTTAAAAGCAGTGGTTTAGAACAAGGGGTGTCTCTCCCTCTTGCTGGTGGTTGGGGAAAGTGGAACTCATGTTCTGCTGTAAAAATGTAAGAACAACCTGTTTATCTTTTGAAATATATATAAAAAGATCAGAGCTCTTCAACTTTTGGATCCTGTCTGATTTTTCTTTTTGGTGTATTTTTCTGCCGCCCTGGCCATTTTTAAGCACAAAAGGTTTTTGACTTTGCCCTTAAACCTTACAGACATAATAAACAAGAACTGGTAACTGATGACTTTTATGGAAAAGCTGGAATCACGACATGGAGTCATATGTTAAGTCCCAAGTTATAAGTGCCACCAATTTCTTAGTTTTTAAACATAGATTCTTTTCCATTCACTCACTGATATTTTGGACACCGGCTCAGTGAACTATGGTGAAGTAGTGAAATACAAAGTAATGCCACCAGCATAGTTATTCCAAGAGATGTTGTTGTAGTACTCCATAATCTGAGCTAGGGGGATCCTGTGAATGTTGAACAACAGTTTCCCTATGAATGGGGCCTTGAGGAACTGCATGGATGAGCTTTGCTCAATTTCAAAATAACACAGCGTGTAGCCCCTCTCTGCCAGATAAGAGCCAATTTAGTGCAGTCCCAGACAGTTTCACCCACTTTTCCTGTTAATATCTGTTATGTTCAACTGCATAGAACACAGCGCTGAGATCCAGCGAGACAAAACCAGATATTTTTGATGCATGTGTCATTCGTAACAGATCCCTAATGAGCTTTAAGTCCAAAGTTAATGTGTGTTGGACCTGAACTAGAAATAAAACAGTTATGGAGCATAGTATATACAAAGGGGCAGACCCCATCATTATTTCTTCGAGAATGTTTTAGTATTTCATTGTTGCTTGTTCACGTTGTCGGTGGGTAATGACATATTAAACTCAGATTACACTGACAAGTTGTATACGACCTGCTCCTCCCGTTGGCAAAAACGGTCTAAGGACAAAAAAACTCCTCCCACTCCCCGTCGTCATCAATTCCAGCCGAGCCGTCCACCGGCTTACTGTTAAGGAATTCTCCCACTCTCTCATCAATGAGTGGGTAACATAGGGTACGGGAGTCGGTCAGTGTGAGTGAAATTGTTACTGACATAGAAACAAACCAATGAATTGTGCTGGGATGTGCATCTCCTTCAGTTATTGGTCCCACTCAGAGACCAACCCTTATTTGCTGAGCCAATACCTGATGAAAAGCGTTGATTGACAAGCATTTTACCCAATTAAAACCCATAAATTTCTTGCGGGCAGGTTCTCGAGTGAAGGGGTGGGGTGTTTGAGGTCATTCAGACTCTCTTCGACTCACTCTATCAGCGTGTGTTTGAGGGGTCTGGCGGCTGGTGAGGGATAGTCGCCGGGCGGTTGCACATTTCAGACGGGATTTGAGAAAGGCACGCCGCCGAAAAACTACACCAGAAGCTGAAGAAACCACCCCCGGTGACGACTTCTGTGAAATATCTCAATGCAGCGTCTGCGCCACACGTCCAACTAACAGAACGTAGCCCGGCTACCAGACACTAGCCAAGCTAGCTTCATCCTAGAGAACTGACGGCGTCTGGCTTGTGATAGCTAGCCTCCCAGCTAATCATCCAGCAGCTAACATCATTTAGCGTGCTTCTCCTCCTCGCGCAAGTCGACACTAAAGCAGCCGCTCGCGTTGGAGCCGTTTCGCTCGCGAGCTCTGAATCCCACATTTGGACAAAAACAAATAACGGTTCCCCCCCCCTCCCCTCCAGACTCCTTCCTAAACCAAACTGCCTGCCAGGGGGACATCATCTGCGTTGCGTTGGTTGTTGTGACACCCATCACACCCATCTCCCCCAACCCCTTCACCTCTGCCCCCTCCACCTTTTTTTTCTCCTCCTCCTCCACCCGAAACACTGGAAATCCAGAAGCTGCCAGAGAGCGGCGAAGGGCCGGCGAAGCTGGGGGTGGGAACGGCTCCGGACTCTCAGGGAGTCGGAACGGTTACGGACGCCAAGCACAACCGTGGGGATCTATCGAAAAGCATGGACGGGCTGGCCGTGGAGGTTCGCGGCTCGAACGGGGCCTTCTACAAGGTAAACTGCTTCCAGTGGTTGTTTGCTGTTGTCCCACCTTAAAGTTTCGTTTAATGGAAAAACTGCTTTGTATTTTTCCCCACTGAGAGATAAGCTAGCTCAGTGTCTCTCAGCTAACGTTAGCGAGGAGGAGGAGCAGATGCATTAGTGTTCCATTCAGGATAACGCTAGCTGGACTTAGCTGAGAAGCTAAGTACACTTGTCATCAGCATGTATGGCTCATGTCTGTTATTTATAAGTAAATGGCACCATAAAACCGAGATATTTAAGAAAAAAAGTCCCCATATATTGAGAAGATATAGGAAGCAGGCATTTAAACCAGGAGAAAGCTAATATAAAGTAGCTCCTGTGTTCTCCCTAAGAATTATTTTGTGGTCTGACTCCCAATGAAGAAGAAAGCAGCCCTGAGGAGGAAGAGTTGCTACAGAGATAGAGTTTCTGTTTCATTTCTGTGTAACTCTCCGCTTCTGCTGCTGCTGTTACTCAGTGAAGAAATATTAAATTTCAAACTTGATTACTCCTTGTTTAATTCTATACATTTTACGTGGTATGAGCATACAGTAGGTTCTCTGACACATGGCTCTTCTCTTGAAACTTTCAGCTGCTCTGCCAGCCCACACCACAGTTTAAGCAGCGATCCTATATTTACTCCCACGTTGCCTCACCTGTTGTTTTGTTTTACAGGGTGACAGGTTTGACTCTAATGTGGTTGAACACTTTCCACCACCGTTTGCGCTCATGATTCCACTGCTTTCCTCCTTTACACGGGCTGGTTTGCATTTAATTTCACCCCTTTTGTGTTTGGTATCTCAGCTCTGCAGAATTCAGCAGGTATAAAAGAAATGGACATTTTCCCCTTGAAAATTGAGACCCCAAACACTGCTTCCCTCCTTTTGAGGGAAGTGAGTTGGTACAACTTGTGTTATTTGTCTAGGACGAAGGTTGCAGCGCTTGTGTCTTTCATCAACCACATGGTTGCTGGCTTCAAGATGAAGTGACTTCATGATGAAGACTCCCACTCCTTTCCATGAGTCATGTAATGTCAGGAGGGCTTGACTTTGCTTTGTCCAGTGGCCTCTAAAGACAAATCCACTTCAGGACTTGTTTTAAACCTACGTTTTGTCCGCTGGCAAGAAGTTGTATTTTAAAGTTTAATGAACTTTAAAATACAAGTGCCGACCTGATCAGGATTTTCTGTCCCCTAAGTCCTTCAAGATGAGGCTTTTGTTGACATACAGTCCCAGTCAAGACACTTACCTAAAAGTAATGCTATCTAACAGTAAAAACATACTACATTTACCTAAACGTCATCTACATTAGTATGGTGACTCTGTCCCCACTTATTCTTAATGATTTTCTAGAAACAGCAGGATTTGCTTTTCCTGGTGGTGATGGATATTTTGTCCCAACGGGACAGCCTTATTATACTGCTCCAACTTGGGTTTAGCTTGATCCCGATAACTTAGAACATTACAGTAGCTATCATTAAACATTCAAAGCTTTAACTAGGGGTGCATCAGTAAATCGACCCTGATTTCCTTTATTTTGGGACATCAGCGATCGGCCGATACTTGGATGAGAAACCGATGTTATCCAACGGTCTTATCTACCTCCAAAGATCTGAAAATCAGCTGCTGTCCCCACCAGGTCATGTCTGTACATGCACGGCTAACAATACTCATCTCACTGTTGCCAAATTAGTAACCTTTTTGCTATATTTAGGGACTTTCCAGAGAAACAAATCGCTATCAGCCAAAATCGGAGTGGCAGGTCAAGCTTTTCAAAGCTGGGTGATCTGCCTGAAAACTGCAATTGGTGCGCCCCTAGCTTTAACATTTGTTTCCAAGGATGCACCTATCTCTATACGTGCCACCCTATAAACTCGTGTCTAGCCTCTGTTGATGATGTTTGCATTCAGATTCTGAAGTGCTAAGCTAACATTAGCCTGGTTACTCTCTGTTTTGATATGACTCATTGATAATAAATATTGTAACATTTCCACTTAATCATTTGTGAACATTGTAAATTTAAAGACTTGTGCTTCAGCTGATCCATGCCCAGCTCAGTTGGCAGGGATACCAGGGGATCATGTGACTTTCCCCAGACTGCAGCAGCCAATACAATCTCTCTTTTACCCTCAACTATACTGTGAAGGATGAAAAAGATTTGTCAGGGAAAACTGAGATGCATTCAATCAGCAAAACATTTGCTTGAGCTATAATACTGCTGTCCAAGATATCCGCATGAAAATGGACCACATTTTTCAAATACTGGTTCCAGAAAAAGCAGCTGTATCTATGATATGGCTGACAAAATCAGACATCCCTAGTTTGAACAACCATCCTTGCCGTCCTTTATAAATTATGGTCGCTTTAGAGATAAAATAGACAGTAAAACACCCAAAATTCTTCAGTTACATTTTGAAAAAAATACTTCTCCATCTTCTGCTGTCACTCAAGTAGCAGAGCGTCTCTGTAGTTGGATCCCTGTTGTTGGCCTTTTCAAAAACACCTGAAAGCCGGAGGGATGCTTGGGAACAAGCAGCTGCAGCTCCAGAAGATAGAGGCAGCAAAGAAAGGTAGTCACAGGGATGCTAAACTGATTCAGTATCAACCACTAATTTTTTGACTCTTAAATTTGTTAGTGCTCGTCTTAATTCAGCTCTTTTTCCTAAAGATGTTGGAAGAAGTGTTGGAATTGTACATCGTTTCACTGATGAATATTTCTGTGGTTTAGGAAAATAATTCAGTAGGTCCTCCACTCAGGCCTGTTTTTCATTGGAACTACATTTATACCTTCAGATTCTGTCCATTCAGGGGTTTTTCTGAAGCATTCACATAGGCATCCAAGCAGATATGGTGGCATCATAAGTTAGAACTGTGTACATGAATGATATTGTATGTGACTAAAAAAATTAATACATTTCATCTCGCTCCAGGTCATTCAGTTAAAAAAAAACTTTATTCATCCAAAGGGAAGTTAAATGTCGTCGTAACTCGTATCATCCTAGTATCTTCATAGAGTTGCTGTGATTATCTGGGCAAGAAGAATCTCCAATAGCAGTCAGTATTGCAACAAATCTAAAGAGGCTTCTGACTGAAGACTGCCACTAAAGCTAATTGAAAACTAACTGGCTTATTTAAAAAAAAAAATCTGCTCCAGGAGTTTTTTTTTTTTTTTTTTTTTTTTTAAATGAAAGAAAAACAGTTGTATTTTTGTTTTTAGTTTTAAAAATAAAGAAAATCCTAAAACTTTTACACAAAAGTAATGAACAAATTTTTTTTATTATTTTTTTTATTATTATTATTATTTTTTTCTAGGAACTGTAACATTTTTAAAGGTGTGGTGACATCACTGTATGAGCTATTTCATGTAATTGATTTTGCTGCATATGTCAGTTCTTCAAAGAATTTCATTTAAAGAATAATGTCACCTTTTTGCAGGGGGTTGTTTTGGCAGGCCAGATTTCCCTCCTCAGTAAAGGGTTGGGTACGGTGATGACATGGGGCTCTGCCTGGTTGACTTCACTCTGACTGGCTACAACCATATTTGGGGAACTCTTCAATTAAATGCTCTGAACATCGTCTCAAATTGAGGTTATAATTGTGTGCTACTTCCCCATTCATGAACTTCAGCCACTCTTTGGTTCTCTCAGCCTTCGGGAGCAAGTGGAAACTTCCAGCCATTTTGGAGCTCCCTCTGACTAACAGCTCCACTTTTTAGTAGCCATCGTCTTCCCAAGTGGAGCAGCCAGACATGCAGAAACTGTATCAGCTGGGGGGAGGAGGGAAGGGGAGAGCTGTCTGCTTGATGGTGTGCTCTAATTGGAGAATATGAATTATGTAGAAAGATAAACTGTTGTCTGATTCGTCCGTTTTTGAGCAAAAAAACAAAGCTGACTTCTGATACCAAGTCTTGACATTCACACGGCCTCATCAATGCACAACAGATCATATTATACCCCCGAAACCACAGAAAAATGACATTTGTTGTCATGACCCCTTTAATAGAAGATTATGTCAAAGAAAGTGCATACTTTCCAACTACAAGACAAAAAAGTTACTTAATAAAATAGAATATTCCTGACACTATTAGTGTCATTCTTTGTGGAAAATCTTTGCAGATATTGCATGAAAACAGCTTTTTTTTTTTTTTTTTTTTTTTTTTAAAACAAAAAACACCTTTTACATTTTAAAACACTAATTCCTAAGAGCCAGAGTGGATGGTCTAAAGAGCCACATGTGGCTCTGGAGCCACAGCTGTGCAGAGAGACATTGAAGCCAATGGAAGAGATGGTTTGAAAAACAAACTCAACTATTACATTTGAGTTTATTTCTCTTGGCAGTTATGTAGAATTATCTTTAAAAATGCCCAGATATCATGTATAATTAAGCTAAGTTGTGATTTTCTATTAACAAGAGGAAAACTCCCCTTTAACAAGAAGAAACCTACAGCAGAACCAGAACGGCCATCTGCCAGCACCGATTGGTTGTCATATAAGCTGTGGGGGAAGTTTCATACCCTCTTCAAAGTGGTTATGACACAACCCTGAATTACTCAAATGACGGTGGCGGCAGCTCATTTTTCATGCCTGGAAAAAAAGCAGGAACGACCTGACCAAAACTGTCCACAACTATCCCTTACAGTAGGTGAATTCACACCAGTATTCCCTGCTCCCAAGCGTGCTTCCCACTGAAAACCCCTCTGAGCCTTTTGTCCCATTTATGGTAGTGTCACTCAAAGAAATAAGTCACACCCACTAGTTTCAACCCAGCACAGAGGGTGTTGGTGAGAGGTTATCACACATTTTTTTTTTTTTTTTTTTTTTTAAATAATATTACTTTCTCAAAATTATTGAAGGAATATGACACACAACCTATTGAGGCTGGGCACGAACGGTCAGACGAAGAGAGCTGGTTTGTGAGAGGAGATTTCTCAGGCGTTGGGAGGAGTCTGTGTTGGTCGTCACTTCACCCGACGCTGAATTCACAGCCAGAGAACGGTGTCAGCAGCAACGTGCTGCCTTGGCTTTCTCTCAGGGCCCAAGATGCTCCGTTTCAGAACGGTCCCAGTATTGGCTGTGGTGTGGCCTGAAAGCCAGCTGTCAGCGTGCAGAAATCCAACGCACACAATCCAAATCCTTATGTTTCTGCTCAGCATGCGTGATAAAATGTTTTCTTTTTCTGTTTTTAGGGTTTTATCAAAGATGTCCATGAAGACTCACTCACTATTGTATTTGAAAACAAGTAAGTGTGTTATTCTGTCTACATATATTAAATAATCTGTTTAATAAATGTGGTGGCTTGTGAACTTTGTCCCCTTTTTGTCAGGTTACAACTACAAACTTAAATGTATCCTTAAGGAAATAGTTGTTCTACATAAAAATCTGAAATGTATGGTAAGCTATCGTATTAGCTTTTCACCTCTATAGCCTAAAGTTTATGCCCGTTTTCTTTGCAGAGTTGCTCAATTTCAGTCAGATTGGACGGAGAGTATCTATAAACAGCACCTTTTCAAGTTTTGCCTCAGATTTTCAGTTGTAATCCAGTCTGCACTTGGACTAGGACATTCTAACACATTAATATGCTTGCACAGGATTTTATTTAGAGGTGTTGGAGTAAAGGAGTCTGAATTTAAATGCAGACTTGACTTTTTTTAGATTTGTATTTGTTAAAAAAAAAAAAAAATCAAAAACTGCAGTTTGCATTGATGATGTACATTAAAGCTTGTTGTAACCTGACAAAATAAATAAAAAAAAAAACCTAAGGGGTATAGATACCTTAGCAAGGCACTGTAGTCTCTAAATAAAAGCTCAAAGTGAAGTTGAAAATCTGATGACTGCTCCAAGACTCTGCTCTAGGCCTTTAAAATGTCCCTCTTCAACACCCGTGCCTGGGACACAGCTGTCCATACGTGTCTTGGAACAGATCGTTTTAAAAACCTTCCTGCTCTTCCCGTTTCTGTCCCTACCATACCACAATTTCCTTTACTCCTGAACCCACCTACTGTCCCTTTCACACCCCCTTCCCATCCCTTTGGTCCCTCACAGCTGAGTGTAGATCGTGTGGCTCTCCTAAAAATAGAGATCCAAGATATGTGAGATAGGAGGGGTGGGGGGTGGTACTACCATGGCCAGTGTCATTTTTGAGATGGTTCCCAGCCCCCCTTCTTGTCCTTCTACTGTCTCTGAGCACATGGAGATGTTGGAGAAGTTTCCTGGTGGATATTCTAAAGGATTTACTCTTAGTTGCTTCATAATGATGGGTTAAAAAGTGTTAGTTGTTCAAGATCAGAGGTTTCACTTGAGTGAGCTAGATTTCATTGTGGTCTTATATCCGTATTATAGGGGTGCGCCAATAAATTGGCCCAGATTTCCTGATCTGGTGATCAGCTGATACATGAGAAACCGATCTTACCAAACAATCTTTTCTGCCTTCACAAAAGTCTAAAAATCAACTGCTGTCCCCACCAGGTCAAATCTGCACATGTGTGGCTAACAATAGTCACCCCACTGTTGCTAACTTAGTGCCTTTTTTCACTATGTTTTCAGACCAAACCAATCGCTATCAGCCAAAATCGGAGTGGCAGGTCAGGCTTTTCAAAGCTGAGTGATCTGCCTGAAAACTGCAATTGGTGCGCCCCTAGCTTTAACATTTGTTTCCAAGGATGCATCTATCTCTATACATGCAATAAACTCATGTCTAGCCCCTGTTGATGATGTTTGCATTCAGATTCTGAAGTGCTAAGCTAACATTAGCCTGATTACTCTCCGTTTTGATATGACTCATTGATAATATCGTAACGTTTCAGAGTCCAGTTAATCTTTTGTGAACATTGTAAATTTAAAGACTTGTGCTTCAGCTGATCCATGCCCAGCTCTGTTGCCAGAGATACCAGGGGATCATGTGACACAGAGCGACTTAGAGCTGCAGCAGCTCATAGAATCTATATTTATCAACTTTTCAGACAAAAACATTGGTATCGGCCAAAATTGGAATCATCTGGTCAGGCTTTTTAAAGATTGATGATCGGCCAGAAAACTGCAATCGCTGCACCCCTACCGTATTAGTTACCTATGAAAATGTTGTTTGGCAATATACAACAGAGACATTATTTTTACAGCAGAGCAAGACCAGTTTATTGAAGACAATTAAAGTTTATGAGTTATTGGACCTAAGGACCTTAAATGGCTCAAACTGTGTAACAATATTTAATGTGAACTGTGTGGATAAGATGCTAAATATCTGTTGATTCTCTCGTTCTGTTGAAGCTGGCAACCTGAAAGACAGTTGCCCTTCAGCGATGTGCGGCTTCCTCCTCCCTCTGACTACCACAAGGATATCGGCGAAGGCGAGGAGGTGGAGGTGAGGCCTGCTGCTTTGCTTCGTTCTAACCCAGGCCTTTACACCTGGAGTTCCTGCGAAGCTAACAAGGCTGTGGTCTCTGCAGGTCTACTCCAGGGCCAACGAACAGGAGCCATGTGGGTGGTGGCTGGCACGGGTCAGGATGATGAAGGGGGAGGTAGGTGGCTGTGACGGACGAGTGAAGGAGTGAGATGGGATGGTGGGAAAGATGACCCTAAAGCAAAGTAACCTGCAGACACAAAATAATTCACCGTCATCTGTTTAAGACAAGGCTAAAAGAAAGTTGTGTGGAGGAAAAAACTGCATGCACTTGCTGGTTCCATTTGACTGAAAAGGAAACGTAGAAGCCAGGTGCTGCTAATCAAAGGCTGTTAAAGCAGCTGTATAACAGCTGGATTTTTAGCTGTTTTCTGTTCCATGTCATGCAGATGGGCCTGTGCTAACATAATGCCAAGTTAGAACGACAACACCAATGACCTAATAATATAACCTTATTACCTCTTTTTGATTTACAATTAGTTAAAAATAATACAGTTTGAGTTGCTGCTGTCAAGCAGATACACAATCAAGTGCTAATTTAAATGCAACGTGTACAGTAGACTGAAGATATCCAGTATGCAAATTAGCTAAATTAGCCATAGCTCTGACTTCTAGATGGAGAGAAGATGCTTGGATCCTTGGAATGTGTGGAAAATGCATCAGCAAACCTTAGGTAGGCTTGTCATGATGGTAAATTTCAAACTGATACTAAGAAAAATATATCATTTAAAAATCTCACTTTTTGTAAAAACAGTAGACAACACTAAGTGTTGAATGTTAACTAATCTTAATATCTGTACAGTATTTTCTTATGTTGTAAATTTGTCCTTTACAGTTTCTTACTCCTATTTATTTATTTACCTTTAGTTGAATCTTCATGCTTCCATTTACCTTTTTGTTGCTGCAGGTACATTGGCATTTCCCCTTTTTGGGATATTAAAGGATATTTCTATTCTGTTCTAATATCCTTTATGAAAGTACCTTTGATTCAGTTCTGCAATTATTTTATTTTATTATAAATGCTTATATTTACTGTGTGCTTTCAGTTGTCAGTTTGCTGTTGATACAAATAAATTGTACTAGTGAGGAAGAAATAAAGGATCATTCTAGACTAAAACACTTTTTTTTTTTTTTTTTTTTTTTTTTTTTTTTATTTTTTTTATCAAACATGAATCTGGAGCTTTCAAAACATGTTTTACGGCGTAAACAAGGTTATGGTTCATGTAGATGTATTCAGCAGCAATCCTGTACCATTTCTGTCCTTCTGGTAATCTGCAGAATTTGGGCAAATATAAATGAGTCCGTTTGTACCGATTTTCAATGCAAATGAGCATCTTTGAATCTAGATATTGATTTGTTTGACCATCTTTGCCTTTGGCAGAGTGGTTTAAGGTGAATTTGCGATAATAATTTGAAAAGAGAAAAAGAAGTAATTTGTTGCATCACATTAATCTGCAAAGGGTTAAAAGGTTTAGTTCTAAATAATTTGAACGTTTATTGAAAAGTGGAAAGCCCCAATCTTCCCAGGGGTGGGCAGCATCCAAGCAAATTCGACCTGAAACAAATATGGCAACTGAAGAGCAAGCTTTGTGATAATGTCGTTGAGGACAAACATCTCTGCTTTGGTCTCATCTGACCTAATTTATAGCCCTGTGTATTGAAATGGCCAAAAACCCCTCATCCCAACACGGTTGTGATGGTGAGATTATTTGCCCTTCCTTTGCAGCCACCTCAGGAGCTGAGCGTCTTGCAGTTATTGAGTCAGCTGAGAACTGCAACGTATTTTAGATTCAAATGTGAGACCATCTGCCTGAAGCTCGACCCCAACTGGTTTGTTCAAGTGAAGAAATAATGTGTATAAAACTCTTTTTGTCTTGACAAGTCATGAATTCATAATAAAACCTCGTGGTACTTTCTGCTGAAGTTGAAAGCAGTAAAGAATTCACACACAGCTTCCCTGTTTTAGCTTCACCTTTTGTTAAGTGAATGATGGTCAAACCTGTGGTGTCTTCATCAATTTAAAACCATATAAAGGTCAGTTTTTATTAAACTTACAAAATCAAAATTGAAGGAGGGTAACCTTTCTTTTTCCCAACTCCTGTACAGTTTAGTAACCAAGTGCTTAACTACAAATACACCCGGTTACCTCATAGGTTTCAGTCACCTAATCTTGACTGTAGCTTTGACTTAAAATTCCAGTAATTTTCAGTAATCATCAGGAGACCTCAACTCGCTTCACCACTCTGTTAACTGATCAGGAATATGCTTCAAGAAGCGTAGTAAGAAATAAAAGCCTAGCTGTGAATGAGGCTAGTAATAAATCTGAGCAGTGGATTAGTGGGAAACAGAGGGGACAGATTTGTGGTGGTGGGATGTTGTTGTTTTTAGTAGACGGATGAGAATCTCCAGGAACGTCCAGCACCTCTCTGCTGCACTTATCATTCTTTCTACAGTGTCATCTTGGGGCTTGTATATTTTTCCTTCCTTCCATATGACTGCTATATATTAATTATTTTTGTTTGTTTTGCTTATTTTATTTGTGTCTTGTGGTCGTTCAGTTCTACGTCATCGAATATGCAGCTTGCGACGCCACATACAACGAGATCGTCACGTCAGAACGCATCAGGCCTCTCAACCCCAACAGCCCCGCCTCTCGAAACACTTTCCACAAGGTCACCATCCCTGTCCCCGAAGACCTGAGGGACATGTGAGTCTGTCTTTGTCGAGCTTTGTTATAATGAACGCATGAGTTGAGATTTCTCAGCTGCTTTCTGGAAGTCGGTCGGGCTGTTGAACATTTGTTTGTCTTGTTGTTGACAGATGTGCAAGCGACGGTATTCACAAAGACTTCAGAAAAGCTATCGGAGCCAACTGTATCTTCTACAGCGCTCAAACACACGAGCTCATTGTCCTGGTTAGTAAATTCTCTTTTTATAAAACTAATAGAAATATATCGCCAACAATTTTATTATTTTAAATTAATTCTTATTTCTCACATTAACCTGTCCCCCACCCCACCCAAGTCTACAAATGAGACGACGGTAAAGCGTGCAACACTCCTGAGTGACATGCATTTCCGCAGCATCCGTACCAAACTCATCCTGATGTCCCGCAACGAAGAAGCCACCAAACATTTGGAGGTAAATCATTTGTCAGCAGTTATTCATTCATTCATTCATTCATTCTATTTAACCGAGGTTGTCCCCCGTTACATTAGATCTTGTTTCCAATATGGCAACAGTGCAGTTCAAACTATTCATTTGCATAAAAGCACTCCTCGAAGCACTTGCATATGATTAGCTTAGACTCCAGAGATTTCAGGCCTAATTCTTTCAGGTATAGCTCAGGTTGACAGTTGTTCCTGTCATCTGGGGCCAAAAACCCAAAAGCTTTTCTTTTTTTTCTTTTTTTTTTTTCCGGATTGGTTCTTATTCTTGGAACTGGCATTTTCCAAATGTCTGTTGATCAAATGTTGTGATTTATAGGGGTGCACCGATAAATCGTCCCCAGTTTCATTAATTTTGGATGATCGGCCAATACCTAAATGTAAAACCAATCTTATCCACCGATCTTTTCTACCTCTACAAAGGCCTGAATATTGCCCTCTTTTGCTGACTGACAGACCCGCCCACCAGGACATGTCTGCATGTGGACAGTTAACAATAAAGATCCCACTGTTGCCAACTTTTTTGCCATATTTAGTGACCTTTCAGAGAAAAAAATCGGTATCAGGTGAAATTGGCAGGTCAGGCTTTTTAAAAATCAGTGATCGACCAGAAAAGTGCAATCAGTGCACCCCTAGTAATTTCCTTATTTCCATATCGAAAGGGTTACACAAGAACACTTTTAGCCATTATTGACCACTGAACGTAGCATGTAGAGATGAACAGAATACATGAATGTAAAGCAAACGATGAGTGTGAAAGCACAGTCTTCAAGATGTACCAGTCCAGTTTCAGTCTTGCCGATGTTGCTTCTGCTTGGGTTTCCTTCATAGACCAGCAAGCAGCTAGCAGCAGCGTACCAAGAAGAGGTCCGAGTCAGAGAGGACCTCATGGGCCTCGCCATTGGCTCCCACGGTGCCAACATCCAGCAAGCCAGGAAGGTTCCTGGAGTGACCGCCATCGAGCTGGAAGAGGAAAGCTGTACATTCAGGATCTATGGAGAGGTGAGCCCCTCGTTGAGGCTGCTGTTGTTTGGTCCCAACTTCTCCTGAAGATCTGACTGATGATGTGAGTTCACTGCTTCGTTACAGACTCCTGAGGCTGTGAAGCAAGCTAGAGAATATCTGGAGTTCAAAGAAGACTACTTTCAGGTACCCAGGAACCTTGTAGGTAAGTGAAGGAGCATAACCTTCCCATTCAGACGACCCTCCTCTCATTTTACTTGTATTTTTATGTCTTTATGACATTCATTCCTCCTGTTTTCTTCCAGGCAAAGTCATTGGCAAGAACGGAAAAGTCATCCAGGAGATAGTCGACAAGTCAGGTGTGGTCCGCGTCCGGATCGAGGGAGACAACGACAAAAAGCTTCCCCGGGAGGAGGTAGGCAGGCAGGGGGCTGGCAGAGACGACACTGCCAGCAGCAAAGAGGTGAATGCACCGTTCGGCTTGTCTCTCAGACCACCTGTAGCCACCTGCTCATTCCTTCTGCTTTGCTCCTTCATTCTGCCTCTTTGTTTCTCCTCTTCTGTCAGTAGTGCTTAAGTCAACTGTATAGTCAGTGTGTGGCTCTCATGTTCTGTTGCTCTTAGCTGATGAATTAACATGTTTCAGTTCATTTTGTGTTTGACACACTGATTAAAAACCCTGAACTTGTCATTTGTGCTTCATTAGGGCATGGTTCCCTTTGTATTTGTTGGAACTAAGGAAAACATCAGCAATGCTCAGGCCTTGTTGGAGTACCATGTGTCCTATCTGCAGGTTGGTTGATCCTGTTTTTTCTTTTTTTTTTTTTTTTTTTTTTTTTTTTTAAATACAAATCTCAATACAGGATGTCCGCGCATCCTTAAAAAGTCTTAAATTCATTGAAAACAATAAGTGGCCCTTAAATACGTTAATCACAGGTCTTATATTTTGTTGTGGCAGGACTATTTAATCTCATATATTCTATGTAGTTTTCATTTTTCTTGTGGGACTTTACTGTTAAGTAAAACTTTGCGTTGAGTCTGCGATCCCTGCGTTCTGTGACTCATGGCAGTTGTAGCTACCGGTACCTAGCTGCTAATATACCCTTGAGCTAGGGTGTATTAGTGGACGGATCCTTTGACAGGACGACTGTTAGTGGTTCTCTCCACAAGTCTGGTGACTGAAGACAGCTGGAAGAAACCCTGCTTGCAGTTTGCCACAAATTAGACCAAAATGAAACTTTTGGGCTTTGATGAAATGCACTGTGTTTGTCCAAAACCCAAACACGCCAGGTCAAACATGCTGTGGGGATGCGATTATTTAGCAAATAGTCAGCTGATGGGAAGGTGGATGGAGCAAACCTTGTTAAAGGCTGCAAACGACCCAAATCTCGTGGATGCGTTCCCCCAATGACTAGCAGAAAAGGATTCCACAAAGTATTGATGTGGGGGTCAGAAAGCACATGCCATGCCACACTTTTCAGATTTTTATTTTAGAAAATGGAAGCCAGTTACCATTTTCCCTAAGCTTTGTAATAATGCACTACTTTGGGTTGGTCTGTCACATTAACCCAAATAAAATCTACAGAGGTTTGTAGTATAAATGTGGGAAAATATGAGCAAGTTGAAGGGGCATGAATACTTTTACGAGACACTGCAGGTGGCAGCATTTGTCATGTCTTTTTTGAAATTATGAGAAGAAAGTCATCATATCAGTGGAAAAACAACGCTTTATTACCAGAAGAAAGTTGGAGTTATCAAAAAATGACTACTTCATTCTCATATTATTTACACTCAATTGTCACACAACTTTATTCTTGTAATATTAGGACTTTATTTGTGTAATGTTATGACTGCATTTTCATATTGTTTTGACTTTATTCTCGTATTATTACGACTTTGTTGTATTATTTTGACTTCATTGTCATACAACTTTATTCTCATTATGTTATGACTTCATTCTGGTATTATTTCGACTTTAGTCTTAGAAACTTTTTTCTTATTTTATGACTTTGTTGTGGTATTATTTTGACTTCATTGTCTTATGACTTTATTCTAGTAATATGACTTTATTCTCGTATTATTTTGACATCATCGCCGTACGGCTTTTCTTGCAATGTTATGACTTTACTCTAGTAATATTACGACTTTATTATAAATTATTTGTAATTTACTTTGGGAGTTTTTATTAGCCTGGCCTTAATACTCTGTTGTAGAAAGGGTAGGTAGGTGTGTGTGTAGATAAAGATCTCTCTCTGTTATCAACCATAACAACAATACTAATATTGGATATCTATATCGGCCTTAATGTTCATATCGGTTCATCCCTTGTTTTCATGTGTGGCTTTGAAGCAGGATGTTTACTTCCTTGTGTTCCCTTACTCGGTTGTGTAGTCCATTAGTAGTAAGCCTGCAGGATCATCTTGGAGCTGTCACCTGTCTCCTGCCTGCCCGATGCCTCCTGAGGGAAGCTGCTGAGAGAGCCTCATTTTGTCCTTACCTCATGTGCTTTTATAAATAGCTCCTCTCTGTGGGGCTGGGTAAAGGGTACACCACGGTGTAGATTACAAACTATCTGGACCCTCAGCTTCCAAAGATAACTCGAAGCCCCCCCAACCCCCCTGTCCTGCCTCGTTTCCCTCTCACCTCCCATAAGGATCCAGCTGTCATTGGTGGAGTCAGCTGTCACACTTCCATTAGAGCCAGCTACCCACTTTCTTTGATTGTCACAGAGCGATCATGTCCAGAAGATAGATTTGTAGTAACAAACACAGAGAAATAATCTTGTTTTTCTTGTTCTGAAATTGTTTCGTTTGGTGCTTGGAGTAAAACTTGGGGAGTCAAAACTTTTCTCATTCAGACTTATTAAAGTCGTGGCTGTTGCCTGGAAACTGTCATTTTCATATTTCACTTCACTGCCACCTAGTGGGGGACCACAAGAAAATGCAGTGAAAGAAACAACTCGTCTCTTTTCAATTTGTTTAAAAAAAAAAAAAAAAAAAGACAAATTAACAAATGTGCTTAACTTATTTTACTATATATAAAAAATAAATTATTAAAAAAAAAAAAAAAAAAAAAAAAAAAAAAGCTGACGTGTTCAGCAAGTTTCACTGAAGTTCATCAAATCTAGAACTGTCCCATGTTCTGCAGGAGGTTGAGCAGCTGCGCCTCGAACGCCTCCAGATAGACGAGCAGCTCCGTCAGATCGGGGTCGGATACCGCGCACCCCCCAGCCGGCCCGGAGGGCCCGGCGGCGACCGCGAGAAAGGCTACATGACGGATGAGAGCAGCAACTCGCTTCACGCGTCCCGTACATACGGCGGGCGTGGCAGAGGACGAAGAGCCTCCAACACACAGTACTCTGGATACGGTGAGACAGAATGAATCCAAACATTTCATCTGGATATACTGTAGCAGCGTTTCCCCCGAGGCTTACAGATGAGTCTTTGATTGGAAAAAAGCAACGCTTTTTCTCATTATTAAACATTTGGACTTTTATTTCCAGGCACAAACTCCGAACAATCAAATGCTTCCGAGTCGGAGGATGTCAACGATCGAGACCTGAGGCCCCGTGGCATCGGTGGGGACGAGAGAGGCTCCCGACGGGGGGGCAGGGGCCGAGGTGCCAACTCAGGACGAGGGCGTGGGGGCCCCTCAGCCAAGCCTTCCAACTCTATTAGCTCAGGTACGCTGCGTTTCATTGCTCTTTGGGCGTTCGCCATGGTAACTCTGGAGGAGCTGCAGAGATCCAAGGCTCAGATGGGAGAAATCTGGCCTTTATGGAAGAGTTGTTGGAAGAAAGCAAGAAGAACAGACCCATTCAATAAATATTAATATTATTTAAAAGTCCATTTATTTCAGGAGCTTTATCACTAAGTGAAACACCTTTATATAGATTAATTCCACACAGATGTGGACACTGGATGTTTTCCAGTGTTTATTTATGTTAATTATAATGATTTTCTGCTTGCAGTTGATGAAAACAAGACTTTTAAAATTAGAATATTACATCAGACCAATAAAAAACATTTTTTATACAGAAATGTGGGCTTAATGAAAAGTATGTTTAATACCTGCTTAAAAGAATCTGAAAAAGACGTGAGGGGCTCACCTTCCAGCAGGATGATGACCATAAACATACAGCCAGATCTATAATGGACTGGTTTAGATACGAGTATTCGTACTTGAACTGGCCAGAGACCAGAATGAGATCTGTGGACATCCACAGATACTGGACATAAAACTGATGCTTGCAGATGCAAACCTTGAGCTGTTTTACAAAGAATGGGCCAAAACTGGAATCCTTATATGTTCAGAGTTGGAAGAGGAGTACTCTGAAAGGCTCGCCACTGTTACTGAAGAGAGTTGCTTCTACAAACTATTGACCTACACGTCTCAGATTTTTTTCCTTTAATTTGTCAAAAAAAAAAATTGAAAACAAACTAATTTTTCTTCCACTTCATAATTATGTGCTAGTATGCCTTAATATATCAAATCAACAAATACCTGATCAAAGAAAATACATTGGAGTTTGTGGTTGTAATGAGACAATCTGTGAAAAGTCAAAAAGGGCTGCACTGATTGCCATTTTCTGGCCGATCATGATCTTTAAAAAGCCTGATCTGCCAATTCCGATTTTGGCAGATAACCTTTTTTCTGTCTGAATAGTTGCTAAATATAGTGACAAAGTCGCTAATTTGGCAGTAGTGGGGTCAGTATTGTTAATCAAGCACATGCAGACGGGACCTGGTGGGCGGGGCTGTCAGTCAGCCCTCTCTCATGGCAGAGCAGAAGAGGACAGTGGCTGATTTTCAGACCTTCACAAAGGTGGATAAGATTGATTTCTCCTGTATCGGCTCATTGACGATCACCTAAAATGAAGGAATTTGGGCCTGATTTATCGGTGCACCCCCAGTGAAATGGCTAGTGTTAAGAATGGATACACTGAA
This sequence comes from Anableps anableps, assembly GCA_014839685.1. Classification (NCBI taxonomy): domain Eukaryota; kingdom Metazoa; phylum Chordata; class Actinopteri; order Cyprinodontiformes; family Anablepidae; genus Anableps; species Anableps anableps. The sequence goes on along the minus strand of CM026085.1, from coordinate 3,833,547 downwards.
CCTAATGGAGCATGCTCCTTAACAGCAGATAATTGGTCCTTTTTGTTAACCAGCCTGAAGGGTGGTGGTCATGCAGAAGAAGGATGTTCATATTATACACCATTTAATTAGTAGACAAATGAGAAATATGTTTAGTCATATTTCTGATCATTTCAGTTCTGAGGGATCCAGACAGCAACCCATACTCTCTGCTGGAGGGAGAGGGGGAGCTTGCAGACACTGACCTCAGTGAGGGCATGGCAGGGGACCGCCATAGACGCTCCCGCCGGCGCCGCAACGATCAGGAGCCTAGCGTGATGGATGCCGCCACAGAGTCAGATAATCAGGCCGGCCCCAGTGAGAACGGACTAGGTGAGAACCCTGAACTTGGTGCGCTACGCCGATGCCTTGTAAACAGCAGTTGAAAGTAACACTTCTCCAGAGCTTAATCTGTTTTTGCTGGTTTTCTTGTTAGATGAAGAAGCTCGACCTCAGCGCCGCAACCGAAGCCGCCGGCGCAGGAACCGTGGCAGCCGCCCAGAGGGAGGGTCAGCCAGTCGTGACAGACAGCCAGGAGAAAGTGGTGAGCCGCACCGTTCTCTTGGGAATCAACACACCCACCCAGAGATTGTTCTAGCTGACAGTTTGATATTTCTCAGTGACTGTAGCCGACTACATATCCCGTCCCGAGTCCCAGAGCCGACAGAACCTGCCTCAGAAGGAGAACCACTCTGGACCTGAACCCAAGGTAAACGCAGAAACGTGGAGCGGAGATGCACCAATCAGTTTCTCATGTTTCTATAAAGCTTTAAACTGCTGATTCCAGCTTTTCTTTAGGAACTACAACATAAGGAGAGATTCAGAGAACATTCAAAACATTTTTCATGTCTTTTTAACATAGTTGACCATTTAATGTTTATAGAAAGGTCAATAGTAACATCACATCATTGTAAGTAAAACTTACTGATTTAGCACCTTTCACAGATGGAAATCATAAAGTGCTTCACAGATAAAACAAGCTTAAAAAAAAAAACAGAGCGCTTCTATGATTATTTTAAAACAAAAGCAAAGTTATTTATAGTTCATATTTTAAGCTATTTTTAGCTTCTTGCATTTGCAGGAGTTATTGGAGTCCGTTGAGCCTTAAGCATGAATTCAGGCAAATCCCTGCATTTTTATTTTTTTTATTTTTTTTTTTTTTATTTTTTTTTTTTTTTTTTTTTTTTTTTTTTTTTTTAAAGCTAATGCATAATTATGACGGGCCGTCACAATAACACATTTTGCTGGACGATAAATTCTCCCAGAATTTATTGCAATAAACAATAATGTTGTTTTGAGACCATAATCAAGTAATGTATTGATAATGTTATAATAATGCAAGTGCGCCCTCTCAAAGACTAATAAACTTTAATTTTATACAGAACACTCCACACTGCAACTGGAAGACATTTTGAATATCCAAAATAAAACACAACCAAAACCATAAATGAAATTATGAATATGAAGTCTCTAAACAAAATTAAAAATATTGATCAAAATGGAAATTATTGAGCTCATTTTAATTTATCAGGTGACTGATTAATTGAAAAATTGCTTATTGCAACAGACTTGAATTTATTGCAAATTTTCTGCAAAAATGGTCAAAAACATTGGCTTTAAGTGACTTACACCCACCTGCAGGTGGCAGTATTTCTTCTGCTACACTGCTACAGTGAGTATCTCACTGATTTTAACAAGCTACATTGAGTCTTCTTCCTGTGGTAATTTGCATGTTGGAAAGCATTGTTGGAACAAAGAACTGTGGCAACACTGAGGTAAAAACCGTCACATTTTTGAGTTTCCGACTGCTTGAGTTGGCGGTTTGGGCTGGTCAATCTGAAAATCTTCTGACTGGTTTGTTGTTGCATCTGTAATACAGAGCTTCAAGATTTTTGGACGCTGAATCTCAACATTTCACTCATTTGTCGTTCACAGGAGAACGGAACCAGTGGAAAGAAGGAAGAGCGAACGCCCTCAAAGCGTTCTCCAAGCAAAGAGACGCCGACTTTGGTCAATGGGGTCTCATAAGGAGACGAGCCCCCGCTCCCTCGCGAACCCAAGTCTCAAGCAAGACTCCATGGCAAACTGTGTCCCTGCTTGCATTAACTTAAACCTTAAAGAGATGAAACGTACCTGACAAAATACCTGAGTTCATACTATGAGATGGAAAAAGTAAAAAAAAAAAAAAAAAACCAACAAAAAAACCCACGACAAACGCATCTACTTAAAACCACACGTTAACGGTGTATGCTATCCTATCTATCAGTACTTAGTGCTTATTTAAAAACACAACTAGCTTGCCAAAAGAGAGCTGGTGCATATGACTTGATTTCTAAAGATACTGAAAACACAAGAAACAGGACAAGACTTTATTATTATTATTATTTTTTTTTTTTAACGGTTGACTTTCTTTGTGTCCTTTTTGTTTGTTAATTCTGTTCGTTGTTTATCACTGGTTTGGACTGGGCCGTTGCTCTCTCCACCAAAAAAACGGACGTGTCTCGGTGTTAAAGAACCGACTAGAGGTGTGAACCGCAGGCGTGCGAGCAGACAGTCCTGTAGTTCATGCGAAGCAGAGCAAAGATGGACAGATCGGAATATTGATAGACATTGTGCCTTGAATTTGGAAAAAAAAAATAAATAAAAGCTTAAGTTTTTCCATAAAGTTTGTTTTGTTTCCTGAGAAGACGTAAAAAGAAGGGGAAGTTCAGTTTTTTATTTTTTTTTTTTTATTTTATTTTTTTTTTTATTATTTTATTTAAAATTTGATTTGATGGGTGGAACAAGCGGAGTGATCAAGAGTAAGAAAATGGCTGACCAGTGTAAAAGGGGAGGGGGGAAAAAACCAAGTCTGGTGCCAAATACAAGATCAACGACGCTCGTCCTCATTCCGTGTAGAATGGACAGCATTGGGGGGCAGAGCGTGCAGAGCCGTTCGTTCGCACAAGTGAAGAGATTTGGTAACTATAAAACTAAACCACGAGGGGATGTCATGTTCCTCCTCTGCCTATAGGTCTTTCGATGGTCCAGGGCTGAGTCCACACAGGCACACTGAACTGTAGATTTAAACTAGCAAAGAAACTACACAGTGCCTCTTTCTGTGTCAGAGGCGGCGGCCCCCGCTGAGTAAACCGCTGCAGTGGACGGCTCCGGAAGCACAGGAGGGCTTCTAACAGGAGTGTGTAGGGGTGGAGGTGGAGGGCCAGGAGACTGCAGACTGGGACTGGGGTGGGGGACAGCTTCAAACAGGACGAGAGCCACATGACACAGTTACACATACACACACAGAGCAGCAGGGGGCGCACAAATCACCGTGATTTGGGGGAGAAAAAAGCAGCAGCGTGTCTGTCCTGTACGGGCAGTTTGGGTTGACGGACTGGAAACCTCAGTGGCTCTCTGCTCATGTTGTTACTGTTGTCTTGGTTACAGCTCTCCGTTCTTTTGTTTTTTTTTTTTGTTGCTATTTCCACACCTTTAGAAAAACCTGAAATAAAACATTGAAGTGAAATCAACCTCTCCTGTGGAAATGAGCTCTGATTTCTTTGTCTTGTGAGTTTGCGGTCTATTTTTCTACCTTGCATGGCGTTTAGTCACTGAGTGGTGCCTGTCCAGTGCATGAGGAAACGGTGTTATTAATCAGATTTTTTTTATTTTTTTTTTTTTATTTTTTTTTTTTTTTTGAAAGCCATTGTTTAACTCGCTAGAATTGCTGCTAATCTACCCACTGAATGTCCGACTAATGTAGAAACTCTGCCTTGGGAGGAGAAGTTTATTTGTAACTGAATCAACGTTTTTTGTTTTCCCCTGGGTCCATCATCTCTGATCGTCTTTCAGTAGATGCTAGTCAGGGAGAGACTCCTTTTGCTCGACTCTCGCCAAGTTTTACGCATACAAGGGCAGTATTGTGCATCTCAAGCAAGCATCCACGTGACCAAAGGTTTGAAGAGACAGCTGACAGTGTGTGCAGTTGATTGATTTGAGATGACCCCCTCCACACACTCACCCTTCCCTCCATGCTGCTGTTGTAGATTTCTGCCCAACCACTTTATTTCTAGAGAAAGAACGAGCATTCAAGTGTTTGGACCTTGGTTCAGTTGCATGTGTGAGTGGATGTGTATTTGCCTTTTTACCTCATTCTGTTGACTGCTGTATTCTCTAATGTATCTGTAATCCTCTCGTGTTGACAGACTGCCTGCTGTGTGTGTGTGTGTGTGTGTGTGTGTGAATGCTAGTTGTACTGTTGACTCCTCAGTCAGATTTTTGTCTCTGGTTTTCTCACTCATGTTCTGATGGCAATAAAGGACTTTTCATTGTTTGGTATATGTTTTTTGCAGCAGGTTCTTATCGCCATGTTTACAGTTAAAACCAGAAGTTTACATACACTGACTAAAAAGACACAGCCATTTTTTTTTTTCTCACTGTCTGAAACTAAATAAGACTAACCTTGTTTTAGGTCAACTAAAATTACCAAAATTATTTATAGTTGCTTAATGCTACAATAATGAGAAAGAATATCAGATTTATTAATATCTTCAAAATCAGAAGTTTGCATACAGAATGATTACCATCTCTTAGAACAATGAGGGAAGGCCCAGACGATGACGTCATGGCTTTGGAATCCTCTGATAGGTTAACTGACACATTTGTGTTAATTGGAGGCTCACCTGGAACTCACTACTTTCTGGTTTGACATGACATGATGAGAAAGTCAAAAGAAATCAGCCAAGACGTCAGGAAGGGACTTGTGGAGCTGCACCAGTCTGGTTCATCCTTGGAAACAATTTCTAGATGCTTGAAGGTGCTGCGTTCATCATTTCAAACAACTAAACGCAAGTACAGACATAATATCCAACCATCATGTCACTCAGGAAGGAGACTGGTTCTGTGTCCCAGAGATGAACTGACTGAAGCTGGTAAGACGGAGTCATTGTCCTCAGAGAAACATGTCCTGTACCCACATGGGCTGAAAGGCCACTCCGCAAGGAGGAAGCCATAATTCCAAAAGAAACACAAAAAGCCAGATTGCAGTTTGCAAATGCACACAGGGACGAAGACCTTCATTTTTGGAGACGTGTCCTGTGGTCTGATGAGACTATAGTACAACTAAAGTTTGACCATACTGACCATCGTTACGTTTGTGGGAAACGGGGGGACACTTGTAAACCCGGGAACACGACCCCAGCTGTGAAGTACGGGGGTGGCAGCATCATGTTGTTTGCTGCAGGAGGAACTGGTGCACTTCATAAACCAGATGACACCATGAGGAAAGAACGTTATGTAGAAATACTGAATCAACATCTAAAGACAGCAGCCAGGACGTTAAAGCTCAGGTGCACGTGGGTCTTCATGACCCTCAGCATCCAGTCCAGCTGGTTATGAAGTGGCTGAAGGACAACAAAGGCCATGTTTTGGTGGCCATCAGAAAGGCCTGATCTCAGCCCTGTGGAGAAGTTGTGGGCAGATCTGAAGAGGCTCTTGGGAGTGAGGTGACCTACAAACCTGACCCAGTTCTGTCAGGAGGAATGGACCAGAACTCCAGCAAACTATTGGGAGAAGCTGGTGGAAGGAAACCCAGAACGTTTGACCTGAGTCATACAGTTCAAAGACATTGCTACCAAATACTGAGGAAATGTATGTAATTTCCTGATTTTGAAGACATTAATAAATAAATCTCTGACATATTCTTTTGAAATATTTTTTTTGATTCTAACTTACCTAAAACAAGAGAAGTTTAGTTTGATGAAATTTCAGACTGAGAAAAAAAGATGTCTTTTTCAACTGTACTTCATAGATAAAACAAGGGGACATTTGTGCACATCATAAAAATTTAATTAAGATTAATCGGTCAGTGTCAATTTATTATTTACTATGCAATTAGAGGAGTTACATGTGAATATTAGCCCAAAAGAGCATATGCATTTGATTTTCACTCATTTAATTTTTAAACAGACACTTGTCAGAATTGTGTTTTACAGATAACATGGATGTTCATTTTTTTTAGTGTCTTGAGGCACTGAAATAAGTTTAAATAAGAAGCTTAAAGCATGATGGTGGCAGTATCATGCTTTGTGGGTGCTTTTATCAAGAAAAACATTAAAAAAAAAAAAAGATGGGCCTAAATGTTTTTGGAGGTGTATGTAGCTTTATTTGACAGGTTTTATTAAAACCCTAATCCTTTTCTGTAGAATTCTGAGTTCTGACTTCTTTCTCAGAATTCTCTGTCTCAGAATTCTGACTTTTTTCAAAAAAGAATTCTGAGAAAGAAGCCAGAATTCTAAAAATTAAAGTCAGAATTCTACAAAAAAGGATTAGGGTCATTGAAGAAGAAGACGAATTCTGACTTTAATCTCAGACTCATGACTTTTTTCTAAGAATTCTGACTTTCTTCTAAAAAGTCAGATTTCTGAGATTAAAGTCTGAATTATTATTATTTTTTTTTTTTGTCAGTGGCCCGTATTCTCTTCTGTAGGATTTCTGAGATTACAATCACAATTAATTTTAGTGGCTAATATTCTCTTCCACAGAACAGCAAACAAAAATGTATGAAAATATATTTTTTACACATGGTATATAAGAAACTTCTCATTTCCTTTTCAAATACCATGCGGGTTATGAAGGAATAATAATAATAATAATAATAATAATAATAATAATAATAATAATAATAATAATAATAATAATAACTTGCAGAACTAGTTGCACCAGGAAACGTTTTGCATAACTTACAATTGGCATGTAAGACCAACCTTTTCCGTCTCCCATTTGCTTTAGCCAATCATAGTCGGTGGATTTTGTTTGGCATCTGTGTCGCCCAATCAGATTCCCAGCTCGCGCATACCGCCAGCCACATCTTCGATATTTGTATGATTGGAGTTTCTTTCGATCTCGCTGTTCCCAAACAGTAAGCTACTTTCTTCAAAGCTCTCGGTTGTATTATTTCAATTTATGCTCGTCTACATTTGTGCTTATGTATAATACGGCTACCCGAATCTGACGTTTTATTTAATAGCGACTGTAAATGCTGCGTACTTTGTAGCTAATGTTAGCTAGCCATTAGCAAACTGGCTAAGAGCTCTGTGGACAGGAAGTGGAATCAAGGGAGCTTTTTTGGCTTCCTGTTTAAAGTTGCTCCTATATTTTATATCGTATTCACAGGTTAACGATTTATTTTAAGTGTAAATGTCAGAGTAAAATTCGGGCTAAACTTTTGTTTTCCTTCACTCGCACTTTAAGCTTTCATTTTCTTGATAATGGCGCTGTAGTTTCTCCATCAGACCTCAGCTTTCTGCCTATCAACCCCTGTTTCCATCCCCCCTCCCCCGTTTAGGACTGTACACTGGAGCAACCATGGTGAAGATATTCATCGGTAACCTCTCTCCAGAAACAGCGAGAGAGGACATTGAAGAGCTCTTTGTGAAGTACGGCACAGTAACGGAATGCGCAAAGTACAAAAACTACGCGTTCGTTCACATGGACGATCGCAAATCGGCCACCAAAGCTATCCGTGAGCTCCATCTGCACAAGCTGAACGGCAGGCCCATCAACGTGGAGCCCAGCAGAGGGAAGAACCAGGGTCCCGTCAAGCTCCACATTGCCAACGTTGAAAAGGGCTTTGACAAGGAGCTGCGGGACCTGTTTGAAGAGTACGGCACAGTCACAGAGTGTTCCATTGTGAAGAACTTTGCATTTGTTCACATGCCTCATTATGATGAGGCCATGGATGCTCTGGAGGGCCTGGATAACATGGAGTTTCAGGGTGAGTGTGACCACATCGTATAGGTGCCTCCCAGTAAGTTGGAATGTAGCCAAAAACCGGGTTTATTTCACAAATTCAATTCAGCTGAAACTCATATATTATGCATAATACACATAGTGAGGTATTTTAAGGATTAAATTGTTGCTTTTGATGACTATGGCACGCAGATTAGAAAACCCACAATTCTGTTCCTCGGAACGTTAGAATCTTACATAACCCTTAGGGATGCAAACAATTAATCGACGAACGATTAATTGTCGATGAATGGCTTTAGACCAAAATTAGTTCCAATCGATTAGCTCATAATATCCGCTAAGACCTTCTTTTACAGTTGTAATTTGACCGCCATCCAGCAGAGGGCGCCGGTCATCCCTAAGCGGAACCACTTGAGACAGCAATAAAGATGGCGGGGCTATATCGAGACGGGAAAAAGAAACTGTCCAAAGAAAGTCCGGTGTGGGATGTAAAATTCACTTTATGGTGTTCTGTTTTGGTATATAGACACTTGACAAGCTCCTTAAATTATTACCTTAATAGCGCTCATTCAGCCGTGCTGCATGACAGAGCAGCGTCAACTTCTCATTGAAAAATTATAGATTTGCCACGAAGGTGAGGCTATTATGATAGAAAAGCTGAGGGGATAAGGTTGAAAAAATGTAACGTGATGGGGGGTGGAAACATGATGCCAATAAGCACGGTTAATTTTGAGGGCTGTCGTGAGTTTTAACATTCCTTCCAGAACAACCTCAGACGGTCCTTCTGTATGAACATTGCTCTGTTCATGGGGATTTAACTGTTTCACATACTTTCTTCTTTTCATCGTTTTTTTTTTTCTTTTCAGCAACCTAAGAGATTCCCGTTTTATTATATTTTAAAAGTATGTCTAAGTTTAATAATGTGAGAAAAACCATAATTTTCTGTTTATTCAGTCAGTATTTAATACAACTGACAAAAAAAGTTCAAATTTAATGTTTTGTTTTTAATTCAGCATATTATGAAAAACTTAGCCCTCTCAATACAGGAGAAAACTGAGGTTGTAAGAGAATGACCACTTATCAACTAATTGTTAGTTGATCGGTAAGATCAACTTTAGATTAACTCAATAATTGATAATTACCATTCCTAATGAGAGCAATAAAAATTGGGTTTTTAAAGCAGAAATGAAATAATAGGTCATGGCCTAAAACTAGACAGCTTTCCAGCAGTAATCTACATTCTAATTTATTGAGATGCACCAGTAGTCCATGTTGGGTCATCTAAGGGGTCTTCCTAAAGACGTCTCGATCAAACATATACTCTTTCTTTTCTGTCTCTTAGGAAAGCGTATTCATGTTCAGGTATCAAAAAGCAGACCCAGAGGGGGTCCTGAGGAGGAGGAGGAATATCCACCCCCACCAGTTAGAGGAGGCTACTATCCTCCATATTACCCAATGCCAAGGCCTGAGCCCCCCTTCAGAGGGCGCCTGTCTGCTTACCCCCCTCCTCCTCCCCCTCCCCCTCTCCCACCACCCCCTCCCGTGAGACGAGCAGTGTACCCCGAGCGTGGTTATGGCGACAGGGCGCCCTTTGGGTCAGTGGATTACTATGAGAAGTACAGAGCTCGTCCCTACAGCGCTGCGAGCTACGACGATAGGCGCGCCATACCGCCTCCGCCGCCTCCTTCATCAGCTCTGGTTAGAGAACGCCTCGGGGCGGCGGCGGCGCTCGACCCGTACGAGCGGCGTCCCCTTCCGACCCCGTCTGGTTATGTTGTGAGGGACCGGAGCCCGATCAGGAGAATCCCCCCTCCACCCGCTCCGACGGCTGGGAACGGGTATTCCTATGAGCGCTCTCGACTATCGCCGATGTCCAGGCCGCCGTTGTATGCGCCTCCCCGTACCAGGGATCCTTATGTGGGGAGAGTCCCCCCACCACCACCACCTCGCTATGCAGGCTATTAGAGGTCCAGAGTGTAACACAAGGTGAGAACTGAGACAATGTTTCCTGTTGCTTGGCTGATTACAAATATTCAGATGTTTATCAAAAACAAAAATACATAAGACCTAAATGCGCAAATTGAGGTAGAATCCCATCTCGTATCGGTGCCATCAACTAAAGCTATTAATTCCTGCGGCTCTTCAGCCATTAAACAGACAACCAATCAATTAACATACAAAAACAAAGCGTACAAGTTGCTGCTTCAGGCTTGAAATATTAGTACAATACAAAAGTTTTGCGCGGGTTCTTCAGAATGCGCTCCTTTGACATGTTTCGTGTGCTCTCTTTCCAGGTTTTAGAATATGACAAGATCGTCGTCTGCTGACGCACGTGGCGCTATACACCCACCACGTCTATGGCGGATCGCGTTGCGTTCGCCTGAGGCTTACAGGAAGATATTGCGGACGGCCTCGTGTTTAAAAACATACAACTCCATCTCTGGGGTTTTTTCCTGAGCTGTTCATGAACTTTGTGTTCCTCAAATTGTTTTCTCTCTTCCGATATTCTGAAAGTGTTCAGTAGAACAGCTTTTGAGAGTGTTTGGAGTGTGACGCATTAATCTATAGTTGATGACCGAAAACCATATTCTGTTCAAATCTTTTATAATAGCCTCTGGGGAAACATGGTATATTTTCATAACAAGAGATTGCCTTTACATTAAAATATGTGGTCTTTTCAAGCAAAACTAGTTTTAGTATAAGCTTATGGGTTGATTTAGGAAATGTTCAGTAATTTAAAATCAGTTAAGGAGTGCTTAAATATAATACCTAGTGGAAGGTTGTCCAAAAATCGTAAAAATTTGCGAGACTTGTTGGAAAGACCTCAAAAGTTTCAGTGTGATTTACTTTTTCTTTTCTTTTTTACACTTTGTTCAGTTTTCTTGCGGAAATATGACCTGTAGGTCCCGTTCTGTGTGAATTGTATTTACTTTTCAGGTTGCTTTTTATTTCAAGGCTTTTAATAAACAAATGAAAACAAAAGCAGCATTTAACTGTGAAATTCTTCCTGGTTGTGCTTGGTAGGCAGTCTCTGTTCAGCAGAGCAGCTGAATGTAGGCGTGGCACTGCTTTCACTTTGATTCCTGACACGCTGGTTCGTTTTCACCTTGCTACTTGATGGGAAGTGTTTTCTTTAACATTTCATAGGAATCCTTTTTAAGCATCCTTTGTTTTTCTAGTGGTCAACATTTTGTAAGCCTCAATTACAATTTTGAAAGGTTTGAAATTGTCCGGTTTTGGTGACCTAGTTAGTGCAACGTTTGAGATGTGGATGGAGAAGTTTCTAAGTTAGCCAAAATAGTTGTCTCCATTTGCTTGGACAGAAAAGCGGAAAATCAAGTCTGGTTTATCTCGTTCGAACCTCTTGGCACACCGGTTGCTTCATCCAACTGTTCTTACTTTAGCTGCTAGGCATTGAGTCATTTTAAGGGTGGCCTTCTTCTTAACCTTTCTCATGACTAGTTGCTAAAAAAGCTGAATTTTCTTTTCCTATTTCATTGAATACCTTTTTCCCACCAGTCCCACTCTCCATTGCTATCTTTGAGCTTGAACAACTGTTGTCTGCATAATCATATAGCTTGCACCTTTGGTATTCTTGGTGTCTGTGCTCTTTGTAGGCGGTTAAACCATCGACAGTAGAAGCTAGCCGCGGGTAAGTCATCCCTGATGTCGAGCAGGAGGACTGAGGTAAATGCCTCTCAAAGCTGTTACTGGTAATGATTATATACTACAGGTCAAATGTTTGAAAGCAATTAGGATAACATTAGGATAAAAAAAATAAGATGATAGTGTTTGGAGTCACTTGTTTATTATACTGTTGTGCTCAGTGTGCACTTGACAGCCGATAGTAGGGGTGCACTAATAAATTGGCCCCGATTTCCATAATTTTGGACAGTCTGCCCCAATTTCCCTAATTTTGGGAGCTCGGTATTAGCTGAAACATGGGAAACTGATCTTATTCACCTCCGCAAAGTCCTGAAAATCAGCCATTGGCCTGTTTTGCTCTGCCGTGAGAGCGGGCTGACTGATGTTAACAAGAGTCACCCCACTGTAGCCGACTTGGTAACTTTGTCGTTATATTTACTGACTTTTCAGACAAAAAAAAAACAACAAAAAAAAAAAAAACAGTATTGGCCAAAATTGGAATTGGCAGGTCAGGCTTTTTAAAGATCAGTGATTCGTTAAAAAGCTCTGCTCTGTGTGTGGCCATAACTGTCATCTGGAAGCAGGTGGATTGTCGTCTCCATCGGGGGCCAGTCTTCGCCTCCAGTGGCTCTTGGTACTTTGTCTATGAATGGTGGCAGGATGAAGCAGATGATAGATGAATGGATTAGGGCCTCGTTGGCAGTAGTACGAGTACTGTGCCTTTCTGTTGTGAACTGTGCCAGGCTGGCTGTGTTCCAACCCACTATGGAGAGTTTGATCTTGTCTGGCGAATGGCTTCCACTGGAGGCTGGATACAGTCAGGAGCAGAGAAAGGAGGAGGAGCTTGGCCATCTGGGCGACCACTGCTCTTCATGTACCGGAGTCAGCTGAGGTGGTGTGGATATCTGCTCAGGGTGGTTTTCCGGGCATGTACCACTGGGAGGAGACCCTTGGGCAGACCTAGGAACCACTGGAGAGACTGTCCTTTTTGGGGGACTCCTAGCATGAGCTAGAGAGGGAAGTCTGGGTTTCCTTCCTTGACCTGTTGATCTTTTGATCCAATCTCTGAGAAGCAAAATATAATGGATACATATGCTTTTTTTTCTGTAAGCATAGACTTTTCTGCTTTTTAGGCAACAACGTTTGGCTTTATATGCAAACGGCTTTATTTATTTTGGAAGTTCTGTCTTGAAGTTGTGACTTTTGCAATCTTTTTAACCCTAAATGACATTTATTTCAGTATTTTCCTAGAGAACATAAATGGCTACCTGTTGATTTTATGAATAATTTTAAAATCTCAGTTTCAGATCCATGTGTGATCACGTGCTTTCCTTTGTTGTTGAATTATTAAAGCTACATACTTCAACTGAAGAAGTCCCCAGGTTGTCAAACATGAATCTGGAGGGGATTGCTCTGTCCTGCAGGATGAGCTTTATTCAGAGAGCTGATTTTTGAGAAAGGCACTGTGACGAGAAACTTGAATTCACTGTAAATGTTTGGCTTGTATTGTTGTATTGAGTTTCAAATGTTTGGCCTGTAGTGTACATGCATATATGGGGGGGGGGGGAAACTGGCTGATTCTCTTAACTTTGTAATTTAAATCTGGAAGTTGATGAAACCTTTGTTGTATTTTTCCACAGGTTTGTCCGTTTACTGATGGAATAAGAGTTCCAAGATACCTGAAACTCAAAGAAAATATGAGATTGGTCAGTATTCCAAGGTAAGGCATCTTGAGCTGGAATATTTCATCTTTAGTCATGGCCTAAAGATTCAGCAGTGACGCAATGGCATTTTTTGTTTTTGTTTAAAATAAATCTATAGCATATTGAAAACTTGTAATTCATAGCTTCTGTGGTTTATCCTATCATGCTGAATAAAAACTTCTCTGCCAATCCCGATTGATGCGACACATTTATGTCTTTAGGTCTAAGACTTGATCAGTTTAATGGCTTCTGTCTCGACACCTGCTTCGTTAAAAACTGACTGGTTCAAAATGAGGTTAACGTCTTGGTAGATGGTAACAGGTTCAAAGTTTTTCAGCTTTTATTTTGTTGAAAAACCCCTGTAACGTCATGAGTGGTACAGTGTATGCCGTAGTGTAGTCTACATTTTGTTGTCCAGTTAGTGCAATGTAATCGATTTTTAGATTTTTAATCATATTTAATACAGCAAAATCTCTGATGCTTATATTTAAATGAATGTACCACAAACTTTGTACCACACCTGGCTTTGTATCAAAAATATGTTGTGGAATTTATAAAAAGAAAAACAATTTTTGTCTGCATTTCTTTTGCAATATGTTCCACAGTTTTTGTGGAACTGTATTTTGACTAGAGACAGTGTTGACACCATTTTTTTTTTTTTTTTTTTTCTTGAAGTTCAGTGAGATCATGAGCAGTAAAAGGTCTATTCATCTTAGCCATATAGCATGCTGTTCTAAATACAGCGTCCTTTTCAGCCAGCAGTGTCTGATAGAGCTCTCGCCATACTTCCAAACAAATTCTGACCATCCTCTTGTGTAAGCTCCTGAGCTATTCATGGTCGAGTCCAACTGCCAAAATCAGTTGTCATTGTTGCAGCTGCGTGACGAAAATCGGGTCATTTTGTTCTCAGCTTCGTTTCGTCCGCCCCTTCTTGTGACAACACCCCTGGCAACCTCCCCCCCACGCCAAACTATTGTAATTAGTCTGAATTTCGTGGGTGTTTATGTGGAAAACAGCCACAACTACTCAACTTCCAGAAGCCGGTTTTTAATCCACAAAGCAGGTTGGATAGTTTTTAGGAGCAATTGTCCCAAGCCATGAGCCACTGAAACATTAAAATAATAAAACATTGTTCGGTTCTGGTCCGATGCAGCGGGAGAACGTCCTGTCGAAGCTTTCAGTCCTTGTTTTTTGAAAACATGAAAAATAAGACGAGATTCTCAGGTTCCTCAATTATCCGAACTGGTGTTATGGATGTTGATTGTCGATCCTCTGCCATGATTGCTGTGTTAACTATTTGTTTGTTGTTTTCATATTTCAAAAAAAAAAATTAAAAAAATAAAATAAATTAAGACAGCAGTTCATCCACAATCCCAAGTTGGGAACAAGCCCATATTGTTGTTTTTGATTAGTTGAAGGTCTAATTGTAAGCAAGTATTGCTTAAATTCAATAAAAAAACCCCACAAAAATCTGGTTTTCTTTTAAAAAATTTGTGTATGTGAAATTTATCTTTAATAAATTGATCAAGAAAACCTTTGGATTCATTTTGCCACTTAGCTTAAACCCAAATAGGACATGTTCCCAATACAACTGAAAGCTTGCTGATATTTGTGAGTCAACGTAGTTACAAAAATGTTGCCAGAATTCTTTTGAATGAGAACCCATCCAGACCAAATGAGTGACAGACTCTGGGCAAGGGTCACAACAGTGTTAGGGTCGAACTTCTTTCGGTAGTCTTTAGCAGGGTAGATCCTAAATGAACGGTACTGTTGTAAACCACACCTGGTAAAACACCATGACAGACTGCAGCGGCTCAGACAGTTCGGCCTCGCAGAGCCCTTAAGCTGTTCCCGCTTACATCCCCAGCCAATCATAAAGGAGCAGCTGAATAACAAACCAATCAGAGCAGAGAGCTGTGTAGTGAGCTCAGCCAATGGTTGTGAGCCTCAGATGGAACTGGAGAACAGGGGAGCATGACAACAGGTGACAGAGCAGTGGAGAGTTTGCGCTGGTCCCCTTAAACGAATGTAATAAACACGCGCTGCATACAGATGTCACGTATCATTGGGCACTTTTAAGTGGTTATATGGAAATTCCCAAGCATTTCTAGAAGGTATACGGCGTATAGCAGCGTATCACGTACACTACACCACTGGGTGGATGTGGTGTCTGAAGCTGTCTCTAATGCTGTCAATTTTCTCCCCACAAAGAGCACAAAGCTCTTCCCACAGGGTGGCGCTGTGGACCTTTGGTAGGATTTCCTTACATGTTAGGCCGTTGAAATACAAGTAATATTTGCTTTCTGCTCTAATCTCAAATATAAGAAGGCGGTAATCTTTCATAGCAATCGCTCGGCTAACTCGTGTGTCACTGCCGAAAGCTTTAGGCATGGTTGTACATGATGTCTGCTGTTTACAAACATTAAAAACTTGACTGAATAGTGTGTTGATTCAACAGGAGAACTGCTCATCCTGTGGGAGATTGAGTCATTGGGAGGATGATCTGGAAGGGGAATTTCCACAAGCTTCCAGAAAACCTGCGTGGCCTAGTTGCGAAACATGACTGCAAAGTGATGAGTTCATGGACAGGCTGTGAAAAGTTTTTGTTTCATCTCCTGTGACATCATACTGTCAAGAGTCGTGTTTCCCCACGACTTTGTATCAGATTTTTACTGTCTGAATCTTCTTGACTTTTTAAACATCTATTAAATAGCATAAATTGTATGCATCCATTTTTTTTGCTCTCCTTGTTCTTGGATAATTGCTATTCTACAAATGTTTGAAGTCTGTATTTGTATTAACATCTTGTGTTAAAATTTACAACCTAGCAGATTTCCAGTTGCACTATCGAGAAGATGGCAGCCTAATTAGCAAGCTCCCGACGGTATTCTGTTAACCACCACACACACACACACACACACACACACACACACACACACACACACACACACACACACACAAACTTACTTTATCTACTAATTCAAGTGAATCTGCCAATATGGAAAAAGGGATTTCTACCAGAAGTAGGAAAACTATCAACTTGAAGCAAGACGAGACTACGTTGAACCAAGGTGACCAAGGGCGCTCTTCGGAGCTAACGCCCAGTTGCGAGAGACATCCGATCCATCGTGGTAAAGTTTGGTAGTTGCAGTACTACATAAGAGGTCTTCAGAAAAGCAAGGCAAAAAAAAAAAAAAAAAGTTTTCTGTGATGAAATTCTATATATATATATTTTTTTTTTTTTGTGTGGACTATGACTTCCCTGTCGAAGTGCTTAAACAAGGGGTTCTAGACGCTGTATTCGGCCACGATGCGGGTGTTCTAGGTGGACGGCATCCTTCTCTACCAAGACGCAGCAGAAGCCACAAGAGACATGGCCGCCCACGGGCTTCCAGTCACTATCATCTAAAGCCACTCTGGATCACGAGGAGATGCAGCTGCTTTCTTCATGGCAGAAGGTGGGAAGACGACGGGTGCGGAGCAGAGACCAGGAGCCTGACGCCCAAAAGTCACCAAGCACGATTCAAGGAAAAGCTTCAGGAGTTCAGACGGTTGTCTACATCTAAGAACCGATGAGCAAGATAGTTTTATCAGTGGTAGAAGTAACTTGTTCCTTTTCTTTTTACTACTTATTTTTGTAATCTCCATAGTTGAGCAGAGTTACCATCTCATTTTCCAGTAGCTCTTAGTTGAATGGCTTTTCCTTCTGTTAAATACTCTAATAAAGTTTCAGAACTGCTAAGTTTGGAGTATGTCTAATTTACACCCCCCCCAAAAAAAAAAAAAAAAAGTTACTTTTTGAGTACATATCTAAAATATCCGAAAAAGAAGGGAGATGTACACCCCCAAGATCTGTTTGTGATCAATTTCAGCTAAATCGGAACCAACCGTCATTGACATATTTGGGTATACGCTTACCAAATGACATCTCACAGTAATAAGTTACGGTCTGAAGAGATGGAACTCAATCTCCTTTCTTAGTCAGATCATAGAATTGATTGTGTGAAAATGAATGATCTCCCTTGATACCTTTTCCTTATTTCAAGCTTTTCCTGTAGAACTGTCGCTAGAAGAATTTATTGAAATAGATAAAATGATCTCTAGGGTTATTTGGCAGGGGAAGAAACCCAGGGTTAAATTCAAAACATTCCAGCTGCTGAAGGAGGAAGGGGGAATGGGCCCCCCTTTTTTTAAAAGGATATTACTACGCAGCCCAGATTAAGCCTCTGATTAACCTGTGCTCCCCAAAATTTCATGCTAGGTGGACAGATATTGAACTTTCAGTAATGAAAGACCCTCCAGCTCACACAGTACTGGCCTTTACAAACTGAGATGAGCTTATAAAAGACATTCAAAATCCATGGATTAAAACCCAATTCAAAATTTAGAATAAAGTTAAAATAGAGTAAAGAGACTCAGATTTTTTAAGATACTTACAATTATGCAGTTATTTTGAACATTATATTAAACTCAAAACAGATTTTAATGATCCTATATTAAAAATTTTTTTGACTGCTTTCAAAAATGCTAATGTTAAAGGAGCTATTTCTTGATTTTACAAAGGTTTCTTAAAGAAAAATGTCCGCTCTACTGACTATATTCAAATAAAATGGGAAAAAGAAAGCAATATATCACTGACTATGGATGAATGGTTAAACATTTGTGTGTCCTAGTGGACATGTACAAACTCCCTTTCATGGGGTGAGTTAAACTGGGAATATCTGATCTGGTGTTTTATAACTCCAAAGGAAATAGCAGATTATGATCCAAGTGGTGCTGACTGTTGGAGGCTGTGTGGCGTTCAGGGGATGAACCATTGGCATGTTTGTTGGAAATGCCCAAAAATAAAACCCTTTTGGGAAGAGGTCCATCAGGTAATATCTCCCTTATTTAGTAATAAAATCCCTTTGCAGTTTCTGCTTTTTGGGACAGGCTGATAAGTATCTATTTGCAGTTCTTACCTTAGCCTGCAAAAAAGCACTTACAAGACGCTGGCTGCTTCCAGGGCCCCCTACAATTTCAGATTGGATAGATATTGTTAATGAGATATATAAAATGGAAGCAATTACCTTTTCCATTCATCTTGAGAAAAATATTTTTATTAGCTTATGGGGAAAATGGGTTAGATATATAAAGTCTCTGGGGCCAGATTTTGTAGAGGTGTTGTACTAATTAGCTTATTTGTGCTTTTAGTTTGTCTGTATTTCCTGCTTTATTTTCTCTCCCACCATGTCAGAAACGATACACATGTATATACTGGTATGCACAAATGTTTTTTCCTCTTATTGTTTCCTTTTGCTTTTTTTTTCTCACTCTTCCATACTGTTTTCAGTTGGTATGCATCTTGTTCATATAAACAAGAAAAATAAGGACAGCAAATGATCAGAGGATATTTCTGCATTTTAAGTTGTATCTCTGTATCACTGACTGAAAACATAAAGAATTAAAAAAATAAATTACAACCTGCTGTGTTAAACTGTTGTGGTTACCAGCATAAAAAGTTCAGCCTGATATTCAACCGTTAAAAATATAAGCCGTTGGTTTCATCTCCCACTTTGACCTGTAACGCACCATTTCTTTCCGTTTACAGAAACGCCCGTTTAAAGGCAGTTTTCCTCTCGAAATGGAAGCTAATTCTAACTCATGGTGTGTGACAAAAAAAATCATCTAGTAGTGGAATGTTTGCTTTTTTCCACTTCCTCTTTTGACAAGATCTGTTTGCCACGGAAGCTGTTAGAGTTCAGTTCTTACCGAATGTTGAAAAATCGTGCAGTTAATGGGATTCTTGGTTTTTATGCTCAGCAGGTCTTGACACGGTGGAACACATTTCAGATATGTTTGCCTGGGGTGGTGATGAAACTGGTAGTTCTAGTCAGTTTCATTTTCTGTTCAGTATTAGTAGTAAGGTTAGAACAATTTTTGCACGACCAACATGGGAAATGTCTTTTTATTTATTTATTTATTTTTTTAAAGAAAAATTAATGTAAGAGGTAACAAGTAAATTTACAGAATCAGATTTTTTTTGTGTATTTCTACTTATATTGATTGCAAGCTGATGGACTCTATCACTGAAATGTAAGAAGAAGAAAAAAAGATTTTCACAATGTTCCTGTTATACAGAATAAAAGTTCCAATGTCTGTTTTTCTTTACTTGTATATTAAGTAAAGCTATGTTTTAATACTCCTACTACTAAGTGATACTGTGTTGGTTTCTAAAGGTTTCACCACTGTAACCAGAGCCTAAACATAAGGAGTGCTATTTTATCTCTTGACAGAATCTAGAAAGACTTGTTTCAATATGTCTAAAGTCTCGATGCTGTATGATTCTCATAATTTTGAGAATGAGCATAAGAGAAATGTAGGAAGCCTAAAATATTTTATGGCTAAAGCTTAAAGACGACTTTAAACTGCTACAATGTTGACATCTTTATAGTCATGAGAGATGGTGTGATATAATATGAATTGAGAAACTGGAGCTTAACCCAGATATACCACATTGCTCAACAACACGCTCATATCAGTTTGTTTTATGTTGCATCTCAGTTTGTTGGTTTATGGTTGTTTTCAGTATGTCCCCTGAGGTCCAAGTTCTCTGAGCCC
Source organism: Anableps anableps (assembly GCA_014839685.1). Taxonomy (NCBI): domain Eukaryota; kingdom Metazoa; phylum Chordata; class Actinopteri; order Cyprinodontiformes; family Anablepidae; genus Anableps; species Anableps anableps. The sequence goes on along the minus strand of CM026085.1, from coordinate 3,813,850 downwards.
AGCTGTGTTTTGATTCATCAAGCCCGTGTCCATGACAGGTGCCCTTCCAGGCACACAGCTGCATGTCTCCCTGGAGGGAGACACTGTCAGCACCTCCAAGTTCACCTCAAAACTGGCCTTGGCCTCTCCAGACTCCCGGATGATGAGAACCTCGTACTCTCCGAAGCGGATCAGAGCCTTGTCTGGAAGGTCCATTCTCTCCAGGTATCCCAGTGAAGAGCCGTTCACTGACAGTCGCCCCTTCTGGCTCAGGTTCTGGATGGAGAACAGCGTGTCCGGGCTCTGGGGTGTACGGTAGGCATTTAGGGCCAGCTGTTTGCGGGACACCCGGGAGTCAGCCAGAGAGTAGGTGCAGCCCTGGGCGTCACGGCCCAGCCTGAGAGGATCGTCGGCAGAGTGTCTGCTCCTGGTCCCCAGGGGAAGCAAATTGTAGAGACCTTTACAATTCTGCTGAGGGTGGTAAAACTTGATGTGGAGTAAAGTGAGGAGGTCCTCCTCTGTCTCCATTGTCTGAGACACGTTCATCGTGGAGGAAGAGATCCTGATGAACTCTGTTGACAGATTGGAAGCAATGAAAAGCTGTTAGAAGAAAAAGCATTTAGATATGAATAATGTGGGATGTTTTTGTCCTACCTGAAAGGTTTTTCTTCAAATAAAGAAAACACGGAGTAACTGCTGGAAATGAAACCAGATTGTTTTTTCTGTCAGAGTGCTGTGTACACGGTTCTCTTGTAGTCACGAGTGTCATCATCTCCCACGCCCCATTTGTAACCATGGTGATTTCACGTACAGTTCTGAAGATACTGCTTTTCCTATTTCAAGGTATACTCATAACAGCAAAGTATTCTTCTATGGGTTGTAAATCAGGTTGTCTGCACCATATATCACTAATAATGAGGAGGTAAAAAGGCAGAGAATGGGGGGGATTGTTTTCCCCATTCAGTTTTGAAAAAGCCAGTTTTTGTTTTTTTTTTAAAACTGCAAAATGGAACAGTCATTCAAGTGAAGACAGTGGAGGCCAAGTCTGGTAGTGTCCTAACACAAACAAACAAGCAAACAAAAAAAGAGAGCCTACTATCCTACTTTTCTTTTAGGTTTTCTAATTGCTGCTGAAATACACTTTTACTGTAAGACCTTGAAAGCACCAGTAGAGAACTGGAAATTCCTTTTTGTTGCAACTTTCAACAGGGGGAAGGTCACTTCTCCGTTTCACATTTGTCAGCCAGAATTTACAACTTATCCCAGAAAGCTCGTTCTGAACAGAAGAGCCATTACTTATTAACAAACAGCTGTGTACTGTTTATATCATCGACTAAAACTATAAAGTATTTGTTCAACTGCCTTTTTTGTGTAAGAAAACTAGACCAAAACTAAAACTAAACCTAACTAAACCTAGACCAAAACTAAAAAGTAAATTAGAATGCAGCTAACTATGATGTAATTGTTGGTATTTTCATCAACAAATTGAAAAACCCCCAAGAAATACTGTAGGTAGATGATATTCAGTCAGATCTCACGTTAGTCATTTAAAAAGATGGAACTAGTAACTAAACAGACATTCCTCTACAAATTCATATTTTTTTATTAATAAAGCTATAGAAAATTCAGTTGACATATTAACCTTTAGTCAGATCGTTAAAACTATGATACAAGTATCGCTGGTAGTCAGTAGGCTGCTTTTAGGAGTAAAAGGAATAAAGTTTGCAATTCATCCAGCACTTACAAGCAGATTGGCTCGTCTGCTGCTTGGATCCAGGCATGACAGCAAACCCGGCATGTTCCAAAGCTCAGAAAGCAGTGCTCGCCAATGTCAGGCCATACCACTTGCAACTCAAACCATCAACTTATTTCTCTGCATTTTTCTACTTTTGAACACTGTAGCAACATGTTCAGTAAAGGTTTTCAGTGCTGTGAGAAAGTTTTTGCCCTCTTACAGGTTTTGTTTTTGTCAAACATTACTTTTTTATCATCTGACAAAAATAACTTGAGTAAAATCAAAATGTATTTTTTTTCAGTGACCATTTTATTTTCTAAAGAAAAAGGTATCTAAGAAAATTGTCTTGTATGTGGAAAAAGTAATTGCCCCCTAAGCCTAATCTGGTTGTGCCAGCCTTTGAGGACATAAATGACATGGAGTCTTTACAATAACTGGCAATGCGTCGTTTTTATTGATTTAAATGAATGATAGCTGAATGAAGTTTTAGCATAAATAAACTGTTTAACGTCATATCTCGAGATTCAAATTGTAATTAATGTCTTCTTTAATTTTTTGTTTTGTTTTGTTTTTTTTTTTAGAACCACGGGGAGCTAGACTTGCTGGTATGCTTCGAATCTTTGTCCCACTACACAAGGTAATGGAAAATTCTGACTTTTATGGATCTTTCTGCTGACCTCTCTTTCAAAATTTAAATAAAATGAAACACAACCATCCTTAAACCATTTAAGCGGAGCCAATGTATAAGATGTTGACATAAGTTCTGTTTTCATCGTCTTTCAAGATAGAGGCACCTGTAAAATTTACTGATGTGGTACTAGTTTTATATAAAGTTTCAGAACCACCGTGCCAGTAACCTTCTAGTGGACTTTAACATCCCGCACTCTGGATGGCGGTATGATGCTATTTTTCAAACGTCTTCCTGCTGACGTAGCTAACAGGAAGTCTGTGTGTAGAACTCTCCAGAAAAGAGATTTCATTCTATTCTGTTCGTCTTTGAAAACTGTGAGTAAAGTGTTCGCTGTTATATATTGTTTTATTTCCATGTTATTATCGTTAGTGGTTTGCTTAGCGTCGAGCAAACGCACTCAACAGGCGCGTGTGAGTCCTTCGACATTTCGCGCTGGTGTGGCTGCGGTGGACAAGCTGGAGCTAATAGCTCGAGCTAGCTGATATTGTCCTTATCGTCCTGGAATCGTAATCACTGTCATTGTTTTATTTTATAGGCAAATACATTACACCCATTAGTGCAATATATATATATATATATATATATATATATATATATATATATATATATATATATATATAAACCATTTTTAACCTTGATCCTTGTACCATCAATTATAATTTTTTTTTAAATAATTTAAACAGTTTTTATAAAGTTTTTCTTTTTATCCAATATTTATTCCAGTTTGTGTTCCAATCTTTAAGTGTATTGTTTTTAACATCTTAATCTTTGTATCATGAATTATTAGAGATGTTTTTAGTTAAACCAAACGAGAATTGAGTTTTTAACCATTTTAATTGAGATTTTAACAATTGAAACCATATTTGTTGAATTTTAAACAACTATTTATTTGATTTTACACTATTTTTACCCTTATATATGAATTTTTTTAATAAACCAGATGAAATTTTTCATCAGTTTTATTCAATTTATAGCCATTTTATTTAAATTGCTTTGAGAAATCAACCCATTAGAACGAAAATGTTGCATTAAAGCCATTCCATGTGCATAATTTATGTTAATGTTATATTAACCCTGTTTCAATTTTATTTTCCATTTAGCGTTTTTCTGTTTGGTTTTGTTTTTTGAGATAAATCCATAGCTATGGTGAAGATTTTTGTGGGGAACCTTCCCCGAGAAGCCACCGAGGATGAGATCAAGGAGCTCTTTGAAGAGCACGGCACGGTCACTGAGTGCGCCATCATTAAAAACTTCGCCTTCGTCCACATGGATGACCGTAAGGCTGCCACCAAAGCCATCAGGAGCCTTCATCTGCACAAGCTCCACGGCACGGCGATCAACGTTGAGGCCAGTCATGGGAAGAACCAGGGCCCGGTTAAACTGCATGTCGCCAACGTTGAAAAAGGAGCTGATGAGGAGCTTCGTGCTCTGTTTGAAGAGTACGGTACAGTCACAGAGTGTGCTGTTGTCAAGAATTTTGCTTTTGTACACATGCCCAACTATGATGAGGCCATGGATGCTATTAAAGGACTGGATAACTCTGAGTTTCAAGGTAAGAGTATCACAAGAGAAATGAAGCAATGCACTTTTAGACTAAAATTTACTCTGTAATGTTTCTCTTTTTTTCCTAGACAAACGCATCCATGTTCAGGTTTCTAAGAGTCGACCTAAGTATGAAGAATGTGAAGAGTATCCACCTCCTCCCCCAGACAGGGGAGGCTACTGGCCTCCGCACTATCCAGGAGAGCGGCCTGAGCCTCCCCCACCCAGCTACCTGAGGCCTCGCCCTATGCCCCCTGGTTATCCAGGTCCTCCTCTGCCACCCCCTCCCCCCAGGCGGGCGGTTTATCCAGAGCGGCCCTATGAGAGCGAAAGGGAGCGATACAGTATAGTAGATTACTACGAGAAGTACAGAGCCCGTCCGTATGCCATCTCTCCCTACGAAGAGCATCGTGCTATCCCCCCACCTCCTCCGCCTCCGCCCTCATCTGTCGTTCGAGACCGCCTTATGAGCTCAGCGATTAATCCATATGAGCGTCGGCCCCTCCCTCCTCCTCCTCCGCCTCCCCCCTCATCGTACTACGCCCGAGATCGCAGCCCAATCAGGAGGGCTCCTAGCGCACCGTTACCCCCTCCGCCCAGTAACGGCTATGCCTACGAGCGCTCTCCATACGCAGTTCCACGTGCAAGGGACCCCTATGCGGACCGGCTGCCTCCGCCACCGCCTGCACGCTATGCATACTAAGCGACATGTCAGCATTTTGAAGGTGAGCTTAGGACAGAGAAAGAAGGAATAATTTTTCTCGCTCTCCAACTCCTCCCTCTAAGGGCAGAGGCAGCTTTAGGTTATTTGGGACGAAACCTGCAATTTCGTGTCACAAATCACTGTATAAATAAACTGACATTAGTAAAATATTTAAACTGTGATTATACGCGCCAGGGATAAATGTTCAGTGTGGAGGCTGACTGACAAATGGGCCTTCATACAGGACATTAGGGAACAAAAGTAATGGAACAACGTGCTGTTTATCTTTGGGAGGCAAATCGTTCATTTGTTTTATTTGCTCTTTTTTCAGGATTGTTGTCCGACTGCGTCGCTGCTTCCTGATTCACGTGACTTTATCCTCTTCCTGTCTGTGGCTGAGCGCGTTTCGTTCCTCTACGACGCTCAAAAGGAACTGAATTCTTTACGTCAATGGCTGTTTGTTTGGTTTTAGTGTTTAGAACATTTTTTTTCTTCTTCTGACTGTTTTAGTATTGAATTGTACTGTAGAATCTTTACTGGCAAACGTCTGAATGGTGCGTCTTTTATTTGAATCTTTTCGTTTTATTAATCGCAATATTGTGTGTGACCTTTAGAAAGCTAAATAACCTCAGCATTCCTTTAAAGACGGTTTTAGTTTACTCTCCATACTGCACGTTTGATTAATCATGTAAATGTTCTCCATCAAAATTTAAACTTCTGTGGCGTTGCTGTGAAACGTAAATGGATAAAATGTCTAAGTTGGTAGTTAACCATTTAATCACGCAATGAATACTGTGCGTTTGCAAGATCTGTTAAATTTTCCTTTTTGGTCAAGCATTTTTTGATTGGTAAATGTGATCACGATGCTCACTGCGCAACACCTCTCACCTCTGTAACCGTTGTAATTATTTGCTGTTTCAAACATCTTTCCCTTAATGGAAAATTAACGAATCACAACCATGTAAAAGCGTTCCGTTGATTAAAGGACGTCTTTTGTCGGATCTTGTGAGATCATAGTTATTATCATTCATCAGCGTGCCACCCGACTTTACCCACTCAGTATCAAAATTTAAATAAAGTCATCTCATAAAATTTACGCTCCCAGTGTGCTCAAAGATTTCCACGCCAAAACCTTTGTTGACCTGGGGCGAGGAATGATATCCAAAGGTTGTTGGAGAGCTTCGCAGTCAGCAGGTAAGTCGAGGGATTACTGAGACCAGAAAGATGTCATCTGCTTGTGTTTTTACTGCTTTTGTAGGTTATCGATTTTAAGCCACAGATTTAGGGATGAAACCTTTTTCTGAATCATCAAACTTTATACCTAAGGAGTTTTTACGATTAATGTTAGATTTCACAGATGGGTGACAAAAAAAAAAACCAAAACAGGCATAGACCAGGTCTTATTCCACACACTAAAACATGTCCACTCCATGCAATTGATATCAGTATAGAGGATCAGACATTGACTGATTTGTGTACCATATGATAGGAATAAACATCAGAATGTTCGCTTGGGGCCTCATGTTTAAAAGCATGGTGTACGCACAAAAAGTTCAAATTCACAAAATCTTGAAGCACATTCCAAATCAGTCGACTACCTGATGGACTACCGGGCACCTCTCTTGACATGCCCCAGTTGTAATGTCCAAAAAGATCTAAATATGCCGTTCATATGTTCTTCGCTGTACAATCAAAGGAAGTCGCAGAATGGTAGGTAGACACATGAAACTCTTAACTGAAGAAAACATTTTGGTGGAATCTAAATACTTGGTCGCGTAATAGCGGTGCATTTATTGCACTGTGATTAGCTCTAATTAGATATGGAAAATATTAAGAATTTAATAAAGCAAGCAGGCATATGGAAAATTCCATCTCGCCACTGGCCTGGCCCAACTCAAGTTCAACTTGTGTGGTCCAAATAGGTTTGCAGGCACCCTCCAAAACCCCCTTGTACTAGGGAACCCTGGTGTGGGCAGCTATATGGGCAGTACAAAATTTCACTGTGTTGCACTTCAAGACTGGTACAGCTCAGAAAAGTTCCCTCTAGAAAGTTAAAACAAACGAGTCTTCATCTTGGTCTCTAAAGACGCGCCTTTGGCACTGCAGTTTACAATATCCTTTAATAGGACTAAATTCATTGCTTTTAAAGGTATTTTCTGCACCACTTTGCACATGCTTTCCTTATGTAATTGCACACATGATCCTAGCCGAACATCTGGTTTCATTGTATCGGTTTCCCAGCACAGCCTTTTAAGTGTCACCAACAATTAAAAAGTTTGTCTATTCCAGCCTTGAAGTTAGGACTGTGCACATCTCTGTGATTGGTTCATTGTTGACGCATCTAAAGTTCGTAATGAAAACGGGTTGAATCCATGATTCTTATGTGTACATGAGGACCCTGGTGACTAAAAATACAGTTTAGATATCAGACTGCAAGGACAATCCCTTGCGTTGCATTATGGAGTTTGTAGGTCTAGTAAATCAGCTTCTCATTGATTGAACATGCTTTGTAGTGCCGAGTACAGATCTGACACCTTACAGAACTTCTGCTAATCCAGTTTATGGATGAACTTTACCCTCTGTCTTACTTAGTTGTGGTTTATTAGAAGATGCTGCCATTAAACATATACCAGTGGATAGACTGATACACTCAGTCACAAACTTTAATAACCCAGAGGGAATGGTCTAATTTGGATGTAAATTAGTACACATGAAGAGCAACAACAATTATGTAAATTATTTTATTTCTAACAAGCTGGGAGATCTAAAAGGGCCACCGGAGGACATAAAGTAGTGGCATCATAACAGTTGTCATGGTACAGTCTGATTGCTGAAGTGTTCAGCAGTAAAAACAAAGTTCACCAGCCTCCTTTGGTACTTTATAGTTGCATCACCCGCACTGTAGAGTTGAATCATTTATTTTTATTATGTTGGATGGTTATATCATGGATTTGTCTGTTATGTGGTGAGTACTCCGTACCAAATAGTTTTTGGAATAATGCAGTCTGAGTGCCCTCATATGTGTGGAGATTGTGAGATCATCTACATGCCATTTAATTGTACAACATAACCACATGGCCTGGTGCATGCCCACCAGTTGTGTTAATGTAACTGTTTTGGCAGTGTTTAAAGGAGGTATATCACAGTCTATAGCTAAATTCCTCACACTGTTAGGAAATACCTGCTGAAATTTTAGAAAACATGGTTTACAACAATTTTGGCAAATTTGATTTCAAGCTAATCTGCCTTGGAACTGATCTTTTACAAACACCCCAAAAAATCAGCTTTTGTTTTGTCATCCATCTGTTAAATGAAGCTAAGAGTCTTTTCAGTAAATGAAATGCTACTTCCAGTTTTCAGGCTAAAATAAAGACAATGTGTAAATAGGATTCTTTTAGAGGATGTTTATGTTTGTGCATAATATTTTTCTTCCAGTTAGCATGAAGAACTTAAAAAATAATCTGTATTTGCATTTGTAAGGATAAAACATTTTTGTTTTATGCCTGTTTAATGGAATTTTTGGAAGTGGTATTAGCAAGAAAAAAAAAGGACTTTAAAAAATGTAGTAATTTCAATTTTTGTCATTTTTTTATTTTGATGTAACATAATTAAAATGTTTTTTACACACAGAATTGACTCTGTATTTATATCTCACAAATCCTGTTTTGTGAAAACCATGGTTGTACTTCTTAGCTACATACATTTCAAACATTGTTCTGGTTTGGGGAATGCTAAGGCAGGGATTGCTCCGTTTTTGAAAAATAATTGACATTTTTTAATCAAATACAAAAAAATCAGTAGCTCTATTGCAACTTTAATTTTTTGACATTAAAAGTGTATTAGCAAAATCTTATATTTAACAGTATTTTGAAAAATGTATCTTTTAAAAAATTGTGAAAGTTATATTTAAATGATTTATATTTTTAATTACAAAGGTATTAAGAGAGCTGTTTTACCTTTTGGTAATATATTGTCTTTAGTTTGTCTTCTCTTAATATTTTTACTCTAGTTATAGAAATTGATTTGTTTATATGTTTCAATTGAAATAGGGGTTTGAATGTGCAGTTACCAAGACAGGACTGTAGGTGGACTGCTGTTAAGTAGTGGTGGAAAAACCTTCCTTCTTGCTGGACTGTGAGGTGGTCTACATGCATGTTTCCAAGTTTTCTGAAAGTCTTTTACAGTTTCTCTTTGACCTTTAGCAGCTTTAGTAATTTTTTCAGTCGACAGAGGAGGGAGATAGAATGCTGGTTATACTAGATCTTTAAAACATCTGTGGAACCACATTGATGTAAATTAATAGTAAATGGTTTAGATTCTAAATACATCTAAAAAATTGGAAAAAGTGAAAATAATTTTTGCTACTCAATATGTTACTTGGCCTCTTTTTGCATGAATTACTGCATCAGTGTGGTGTGGGATGGAGGTGATCAGCCTGTGGTTCTGCTGAGGTGTAATAGAAGCCCAGATTGCTTTGATATCCTCCCTTACATCATATGTAGTGTTAGGTCTGGTATCTCATCTTCCTTTTGACAATACTCTAGATTCTCCATGGGGTTCAGGTCAGGCCAGTTTGCTGGCCAATCAAGCACAGTAACACCATGGAAATTGAAGGAGCTTTTGGTACCTTTTAGTAAATCAGTATCTCTGTAAAGCACAAGACTGTTTCTTGTCCTACTTAACCAGTGCAAACAATAGTCAAGCCGTTCATCTTGAAAGGCATGGCAGTTTCTCCTGTGTATTTAGGAGAGAGTTTAAACTAGATTCCTTGACTGTCTCCTCAGTTACTCTATCATTACAGAAAGTCCCTCTTTTGCCTTTTGTAACCCTAAACCATGGTTTAGGGTTACAAAAAACCTCGTCACATACTTTTTAATGTTTACCCGGCCAAGAACCAGAAACTTAGTGTTGCGAAACTTGCCAAACAGAAACTCCTCACAAGGAATTGTTTATAAAGAATGTAAAAAAGAATTTATTTTAAAGAAATACAAGACAGTTACAAGTTCTTCTGTTAAAAGTCACCCCATCAAGCTCTACAAGCAGCATTGCTCTAAGCTTATATATAGAACAGTTGGTCACCAACACACTGCAAGGCTTGTATGGACATCGTCTTCACACACTCTTCAGCCATATCTCACTTCGACTTTCAATGGATTTGAATTTCAGAAGGTTGTTCCTATTCTTGGATGGTCCAAATGCAGATGGCCCCTCACACCTGTAGAATCACTCTTTTTGGCCACCATGTTGTGCAAGGTGGGACTGAAGCATTTGTGTCATCATGGTGGGGGTAAAAAAGCCAATGCTTGACTGTACATGTCTTTTCATTTGCAGTTTTCTTTGTCATGCGACTTCTGGGTTTCAATGTTGAAACATCTGGGGGGGCTGAAAGTTATTGGTTCTTTCAAATTTCAAAACTGGAGATTCATAACAGGTACATAACCTACAGATGTCAAGCAAAAGATGCTGTAGATCAAGTAGTTTATTGCTTAAACCTATGATTTGGAGGTAAATAACTTTAAAACATCACAATATTCATATTTACAAAGAGTAAAGCAGTCATTTAAAGGTCAAGCTTTATATCTTGTTGCAAAAGTCAAAGTATAAAATAATGATTTCACAATAAAATATGAGTATCATTACCTAATTAACTTACTGTAACAAATGAACAGCAATGCCTTAATGTTTAGTCAGGTTCAGTGTGTTGCTCATGAATAACAGATAAGTGTCTCATCAGTCTCCATAGGTCCAAGTTCTCTGAGCCCAGCTGTGTTTTGATTCATCAAGCCCGTGTCCATGACAGGTGCCCTTCCAGGCACACAGCTGCATGTCTCCCTGGAGGGAGACACTGTCAGCACCTCCAAGTTCACCTCAAAACTGGCCTTGGCCTCTCCAGACTCCCGGATGATGAGAACCTCGTACTCTCCGAAGCGGATCAGAGCCTTGTCTGGAAGGTCCATTCTCTCCAGGTATCCCAGTGAAGAGCCGTTCACTGACAGTCGCCCCTTCTGGCTCAGGTTCTGGATGGAGAACAGCGTGTCCGGGCTCTGGGGTGTACGGTAGGCATTTAGGGCCAGCTGTTTGCGGGACACCCGGGGGTCAGCCAGAGAGTAGGTGCAGGCCTGGGCGTCACGGCCCAGCCTGAGAGGATCGTCGGCAGAGTGTCTGCTCCTGGTCCCCAGGGGAAGCAAATTGTAGAAACCTTTACAATTCTGCTGAGGGTGGTAAAACTTGATGTGGAGTAAAGTGAGGAGGTCCTCCTCTGTCTCCATTGTCTGAGACACGTTCATCGTGGAGGAAGAGATCCTGATGAACTCTGTTAACAGATTAGAAGTAATGAGTTTCTGGAGGAGAAAAGTGTTAGAGAAAGCAATCAAAGCATTAGAGATAAGTTGAACTGAGGCAGTTTCTTAATCAGAGATGCGTGATATACAAATAATGAAGGAAACGACAGTCTTACCTAAAATCTAAATGTCTCAACGCAAAGTTCCTGAGAGATTTTCTTTTCTGCCCTTGCACAGAAAAGAAAGTGATCAAATAAGAACTGAGGACGAAGTGAGCAATGTTGTTGCTTCTGCTTATGAAAACAGGAAAGGCTCCTCCTGACTGCTCTGCAATCTGTCGTCATTCTCTCACACGCCCCCCTGTGACCCTGATGCTTTCAAGTGTAAATCTGGAAACTGCAGTACTAGGTATTTTGCTTGAAATTAAGCAGTAGTAAACAGAAAGGAACATGTTTTTCAACATTTTAAACCAATCTTGAATGTAACAGAGTCTAGAATTTCCATGTATTAGCTAACATGAAAAACTGGACGGTTAAATTTGAAAGATTCACTGGGGTGGTTTAGTACTCTCAGTCAACAAACCAGCAGATAAATGTAATTTTGGATTACTTGTGTTACTGTAGGATAAGACAAAGAATAACTATAAACTGCAGTTATTGCTATTAAATATCCCATTACCTTCCCATTTTACATAATAGCTCTGGCGTGTCCTGGGAGAGCCTTTAACAATAGGGAAGTTTCTGCATGGTTTCACAATTGTTAAGCCTTCAGTACTTATCGGAAATTAACCTTGTGAAAGTGAATTGTTATACATTAACCCAGGCTTGTGTAAACTCCCATTCCTTTCTGTCCATCTTCCACATAAATCAGGCCACAAAACATTTGGAGAATCAACAACTTTACAGCTTTACCTCATTTTATCAAGGTTGGAGGGCATCGTTTATTCATAGTTGTCTTAAACTCCATCCAGCATGTGGACTAAGCTTCAGCAGTCAAAGTTCACATTTAACTCCAGAAACCTTTGATATACATTGCCTTTTCTTTCTTTTTTCTCCGTTTTTTCTTTTTCTCAAAAGATAGTCTGTGCTTGTTTTTTGCGAGTATGACCTAATATTTTGGTCTCATATGTTATAATCTTATATGTTTCAGTGCAACTTTGCAAGGTAGAAACTTTCTGCCTATTTGTTAAGCAACACCAGGCTGCTTGGTTGTCTCCTTAATTCCTCCTTTATTAACATCTTTCAAAAATATTAATCTTATTGATTATAACTTTATCTATCTATCTATCTATCTATCTATCTATCTATCTATCTATCTATCTATCTATCTATCTATCTATCTATCTATCTATCTATCAGATTTTACCTAAATTTAAGACATTGAAGCTTTCATAAAATGATTGAAAAAAAATGTATCTACTGATGATCAGCACAGAAAAATTTGGCATAAAACACAAGAAGTAGCAAAAAAAACATCAAACAACCCCCCCCCCCAAAAAAAAACAACTCTCGTTGTACATCCTTAATAAATATGACAAAGGATGTTATAAATTGGTATATGCTAGGTTGAAGAGATGGTTTATAATCCCTTTTAATTATAAATTAATGTAGCTTTTATGGATAACGTAGGTTCATTCACCCTCCAGAACAGCGCGCGGCATGCTTCATATCGTTGTTTGGAACAAGCGGAAGTCGTCAAATCTGACGGAAGTTGTGAGGAGAAAACCTCGTGAGTTGAGCTTAGCTGTTTTGGGCGTTTAACACTAAGGTAATTAAACTATGTGTGTATGTATTGTATTATATACCTGCATTCTGTTTTGTTTTCCATTTCTGAATCAAATGTTTCTGCTTTTGAGCGTTTGTTCGTCTTTTCGTGTTGGATAACTGTTACCTTAAATGGCTAGACTAAGACTAAGGTTACAGGAGGCGCAAATTATTGTTCAGTATTTTACGCTTCCGGAATAAACGCGACAGTCATTAAAACTGACTGACCTTTGATTAAAAAGGTTTAACAACAGAGAAAGTACAAAAGTTTATTTACCGTCAAGTTAGACTCTTTAGCTCTTAATACGACGCTGAAATTCGCGATGAAAATGATGTCCTTGACAAGTTTAATAGGAATATGTGTACGTAATTTCTGTACTGATCTGTTTTCTTTTCTCTCCTCTTACCCCCTGGCATCAAAAATGTCATGTTTATATGGCAGAAAATAAGAGTTTAACAAAAACATAAAAACACTGAAGTTAGCATATTAACAGATCTAGTCCATATCAGCCTAGATTCAGTTTTATCAAACTAAAGAAAGGTTTCATTAAAATGTACTTTATGATTTGTGAAATTTGATAAGTCAGAAAAAAAAAAATCAAAATTTCAATCTTCTGTTTTGCCCTCTCAAACAATTACATCAGAACCCGTGAAAGCACTAGGTTGGTCGAATCTGCTATATAGTTGTAAGGTACATCAAATATTGATTCTTTAAAACATTTTAGGATTATTAAAACATTTTATATTTTTCAGATTAAGCTGTTAAATGGTTATCACTTATGTACATACGGTTTCTTTTTCTTTTTTTTTACTTGCAATACTCAAAACAAAAAAATCCATATTGAAAAAAGGCTGTTGAAAATAAAATGGAAAATAAAAGGCTGTGAATACCTGATACACTGTATGGCTGTTTAGCTGTCCAAGCAGTTATGATTTCATGGAATTATTTATAAACAAAACTGAATATATGGAAAATAATATTAGCATCCTCACAATCCTTAGTAAATGGTTGCTTCCACAGGCTTCTAATCCTGTTGTAAATGAGCCTTTACTTAAGAAACATCCTCTCCATCAAGATGCCCTAATGAATTCCAGACTTACATCTAATCCAGTGTTCTTATCTAAAATGTTTGAAAAAATAGTAGCTTATCAATTTCGTGAGCATTTTGTGAACAATGATGTATTTGAAGAGTTTGTCAAGTTTCAGAGCTCAACATAGCACTAAAACGGCATCAGTTAAAGTCTCTGATATTCTCAGATCTTCAGATAAATAACTTGTTTCCATACTTGTTCTTCTATATCTCAGGACTGTACTTGCTACAGTAGATCACAGTACTCTGTTACAAAAGTTCAGACATGGTAGAGGGATCACACAAACTGCACTAGACTGGTTGAGATCATCAGACCAGCTGATAGATTCCAGTTTGTTCATGTTAATGATGATTCTTCTTTACACAACAGGATTACTTTGGAATACCACAAGGTAGAGTGCTTGGGACCAATCTCTTTCTTATGTATGCATGTATTTATGTGTATGTCCATTCTTTCAGACAGCATGTAATAAAGTCCACATTTTTCTCTATAAAATTCTGGGTTTCAGCCAGCATTTTCCGCACCATGGCCTGGGTCTGGATTGACATGCTGGAGTCCGGACTTGGAGAAAGGCTGATTTACAGTATTAAGTTACAGTGAAACTGCTGCATTTTCTCTCCTCAGTTTACATAACTTTCCTGCCCTGTGTTGGTTTTATACAGATCCTCAATTATGGTGAAGATTTTTGTGGGGAACCTTCCCCAAGAAGCCACCGAGGATGAGATCAAGGAGCTCTTTGAAGAGCACGGCACGGTCACTGAGTGCGCCATCATTAAAAACTTCGCCTTCGTCCACATGGATGACCGTAAGGCCGCCACCAAAGCCATCAGGAGCCTTCATCTGCACAAGCTCCACGGCACGGCGATCAACGTTGAGGCCAGTCATGGGAAGAACCAGGGCCCGGTTAAACTGCATGTCGCCAACGTTGAAAAAGGAGCTGATGAGGAGCTTCGTGCTCTGTTTGAAGAGTACGGTACAGTCACAGAGTGTGCTGTTGTCAAGAATTTTGCTTTTGTGCACATGCCCAACTATGATGAGGCCATGGATGCTATGAAGGGACTGGATAACACCGAGTTTCAAGGTAAGAAAGAACCTTTACAAGTGCTAAGGAAGTAAGATGTATTTTTAACCAAAAACTCACCTTAAATTCTCTGTAATGTTTCTCTTTTTTTTTTTCCTAGACAAACACATCCATGTTCAGGTTTCTAAGAGTCGACCTAAGTATGAAGAATGTGAAGAGTATCCACCTCCTCCCCCAGACAGGGGAGGCTACTGGCCTCCGCACTATCCAGGAGAGCGGCCTGAGCCTCCCCCACCCAGCTACCTGAGGCCTCGCCCTATGCCCCCTGGTTATCCAGGTCCTCCTCTGCCACCCCCTCCCCCCAGGCGGGCGGTTTATCTAGAGCGGCCCTATGAGAGCGAAAGGGAGCGATACAGTATAGTAGATTACTATGAGAAGTACAGAGCCCGTCAGTACGCAGGCTGTCCCTACGAAGAGCATCGTGCTATCCCCCCACCTCCTCCGCCTCCGCCCTCATCTGTCGTTCGAGACCGTCCTTTGAGCTCAGCGCTTAATCCATATGAGCGTCGATCCCTTCCTCCTCCTCCGCCTCCCCCCTCATCGTACTACGCCCGAGATCGCAGCCCAATCAGGAGGGCTCCTAGCGCACCGTTACCCCCTCCGCCCAGTAACGGCTATGCCTACGAGCGCTCTCAACTCTCTCCTGTTTCCCGGCCCCCCGCATATGGCGTTCCACGTGCAATGGACCCCTACGCAGGCAGGCTGCCTCCACCACCGCCTGCACGTTACGCATATTGACATCTGAAGGTGAGCACAGATGAGAGATAAAGTCGTTTTCATATCCCGCTTTAAATAGCATTATCTACCTCTAAAAGGGGGCAGACTTGTGTGCCTTGGTGGATGGATTCTAGTCAACGCATTTGCTTGAACTTTTAGGATGCAAAATTTCTGAACATCGGGCCGGTTGAAAGGTTCTGACCTCAGAAGGCAGTAAAAAAATATGATGGAGCAGCGCGCTTTGTGTCTACAGTTGCAGATAGGTCACTTTTGTAATTTGCTCTTTTTCAGGAATTCTATCCGACTGCTTTGCGGCATGCCACCTCCTGATGCACGCCCCTCTTTCCTCCTCATTGCTGCGGCTTGGCGCGTCGCGTAGTCCTTTGATGATCACGAGAAGAACCCCACTGGTGGCGTTGACGTCTCTTTTTGTTTTAACTTGGAACAGTTCTTACTTTTACATTTTTTGGGAGTAATTCTACTGGTAATTTAATTGCTTTCACGTCTTGAGTAAGGCATCGTTTGTATCGATTTCTTTATTTTTCTGCATCGTTTAAGTAATTCTGATTTATGTGATTTCTAAAAACCTACATTATGTCTGCAACATAATTATGGCAAATCTATGACCTCAAACCGGATTCTGGTCTGCACGTCTGTTCCGTCATGTCAGTGAAACACCAAACTGTAGATTGGCTTAATGCTGGGGACTGTTTCAAAGTTAATGCAGAGCGGTTATCAATGGTACTGTCAACCTTTTGTTTCTATGAAAGCAGATTTATGTAATCAGTTTTTATGAATGCGATCATTACACTCAGCTCTAAATCATGACATGAGTATAAGCATTTGAAAACGTTGAAACTACAGTGCCTATAAAAGGTATTCACCCCCTTGAATACCTTATTTTTTTTAATTTTTTTTTAATTTTTTTTTTTTTACATTTTTTTAAATTACTTTTACAAATCCGTCATGATCAACAAAATTTGGCTTTTTGAAAGTTACAAAATTTTCTACAAAATGACAAAGCATGGAGTCCATTTTCACATAAAGCTTTGACTGGTGAAAGACCCAGGCAACAGTTGTCTGCAGAGTCTCGCCAATCTCGGCTCCTGAACCTTGTAATTCCTTCAGCGTAGTCAAGGTGACCTGGTGGTCTCTCTCACCAGTCTCCGTCTTGCACGATCACTCAGTTTGTGAAGAGGGTCTGATCAAGGCAGATTTACATGTGTGCCATATTCCTTTCATTTCTTGATGGATTTATCTGGACTCCAGGGGATATTCAGTGGCATAGAGATTTTTTTTGTCTCCATCCCCTGACCTATACTTCTCAGTAACCTGTTCTTTGATTTGCTTGGAGAGTTCTTTAATCTTCATGCTGTAATGGTAGCCAGGAATATTGATTGATTAGTAAAAGGACCGTCCAGACACAGGTGTCTTGATATAACAATCACTTGAAAGACAGTTGCTGCGCTCAGGTGATCTCCATCCATTGTGAGACTACAAGCTCCAATAGTCTGGGCCTCTGTTGAGTTAGGTCAGTGACTTTAAAGAAGATGAATATTTATGCAGATCAGTTTTCACTTATTTTTATTGTCTGAAAAGCAATAAAAGTTTGATCATGACTGATTTTTAAAAGCAATAAAAAGGGTAAAACATCCAAGGGGGTGAATACATTGTATAAGCACTGTCTTACTTATTGCCATAATAAATAGCCTTGTCAAAGTCAGTATGTTGGATAAAGAATGTGTCGTCCTTCTTGTGAGATTCCAAAGTTTACTCTTTCCATCAGCGGAATACCCGAATTGCCTTTTCTCTCTATGCCAAAATGTTGCTATTTTGCCATTTTAACCCGCTAAAATAAGAAAAACAAAGAGGCAGCTAACATTTAACAGCAGAGGCCAATTTATTTGCATGCGTTGTCAGGATTACATCAAAGGCAGCAGAGCACCCTCATGATGAACAGGTAAGACAACTTGCCAATACAGACTAGCCATGTGTTTAGGTTGTGTCAGTTTTGCTAGTTCTAATCAGTCATTCAGGTTGATAACATTCCTTAGTATATCAAACTAACTTTCAATCTATATTTACTCTCTGGTAAAACTAGTTGAGCACCATTTAAGCATGAAGGACATCTTCCATAGAAACTTGTGTATAAATGAGTTCCGAAGGAGATGGCACTTGAGCACAGGTGTTAGGATCACAAATCAAAACATGATACACCAGTAACCAGACCATGTGACAAAATCAAAATGGTGAGTACCCGACACCTGTAAGGCCCACCTTCTGTATAAGTGCACTATATGGCCAGTTCATGACTCATTTTGCTTTTCAACTTAAAAAAGCCACAATATGTAAAAAAGTGCTGCTTTGTTTGGGATTTGATCATATTAAATCAGTTATTAATGTCATTGGATGTGCCGTCTCATTTTGCGGCTAACTGAATTTTTTTATAGAAGCATTCCTTCTAAGTGCTTCATTTGGTGCTTAACTGGTTCTGTCAGTCAGTGTTAATAGTCTAGTGAGGAAGTACTGCATTTTTAAGACATTAGCAGTAAAATGAATACTTTCTGCAGTCTTTAAATCAGTCCAAAGATGATTTGGAATTATTTGGAAATCAGTGTTAAAAAATATGAATGAATACCTTAGATGTAGTTTTGTTAGGTTAGACTGTATAACCATACTTTTTAGACTTTGGAAATTTGCATTTGCATTGTCGTGTTACATTTTGATTTTTATATATGTTAATAAAATATTCTTTAAAAAAAATGACATGAATGTGGTGCTTTCTTTTATGCATTTGAGCTATGTTCTTTTCTCCTTGTTCGTACAAACTATTGCTTTGCATTTCTTGTTTAGTCTATTAAGGGTGAAAAAAGACCAATGTCTAGTATACGGTAAGAAAAAGTTCTCAGTTTATACATGCAATTTAAATTATTTGGAAAGGGCTGAAAGGCATTTTGCAGATTAATCTAGTGAACCAGGTTCCTAACATTGCGAGACGTGTGGTATTATACTTGTTGATATACACTGCTCACAGAATTAAGGGGAACACTAAAATAACACATCCTAGATCTCAATTAATTAAATATTCTCATTGAAAAACTTTATTATAAACACAGTGGAATTGATAGAGAAGAATATAACACAAAAATGATCAATGTAGATCAAAATTATGACACCATGGAGATCTGGGTTTGAATTCATACTCAATATGAAAGTGGAAAATAACATGACAGGCTGATTCAACATCAGTGAATATTCCTCAAGACAAGTCTAAATGAGGCTCAGTAGTGTGTGTGGCCTCCACATGCCTGTATAACCTCCTGACAACGCCTGGGCATGCTCCTGATGAGACAGCGGATCTTCTCCTGAGGGATCTCTTCCCAGACCTGGATTAGAGCATCAGTTAGCTCCTGAACAGTATGTGGTGTGACGTGGCGTTGGTGGATTGACCAGAACATGATATCCAAGATGTGCTCGATTGGATTCAGGTCTGGGGAACGGGCAGGCCAGTCCATAACATCAATGCCCTTGTCTTGCAGGAACTACTGATGCACTTCAGCCAAGAAGGAACCTAGGGCCCACTGCACCAGCATATGGTCTCACAATAGGTCTGAGGATCTCATCCCAGTACCTTATGGCAGTCAGGGCACCTCTGGCTAGTTCATGGAGGGCTGTGTGGCCATGCAAAGAAATGCCTCCCCACACCATGACTGACCCACCACCAAACCGGTCATGCTGGAGGATGTTGCAGGCAGCATAACATTCTCCATGGTGTCTCCAGACTCTGCCATGTCTGTCACATGTGCTCACTGTGAACCTGCTTCATCTGTGAAGAGCACAGGGCACCAATGGCGAATCTGCCAATTTTGGTGTTCCCTAGCAAACGCCAATTGTCCTGCACGGTGTTGGGCTGTAAGCACAGGCCCTATATGTGGATGTCGGCCTTTCATACCAGCTTCATGGAGTCTGTTTCTGACAGTTTGAGTAGAAACATGCACATTAGTGGCCTGCTGGAGGTCATTTTGTAGGGCCTTGCCAGTGGACCTCCTGTTCCTCCTTGCACCAAGGATGAGGTAGCGGTCCTGCTGCTGGGTTGTAGCCCTCCTACAGCCTCCTCTGTCTCGTGGTGTATTGGCCTATCTCCTGGTACCTATTCTATGTTCTGGACACTGTGCTGAGAGACACAGCAAATCTTCTTGCCACCGCTCACATTGATGTTCCGTCTTGGATTAGCTGCACTACTTTAGCAACTTCAGTGGGCAGTAAAATACGCCCTATGATGCCTCTATGCGTGACAGCACTGACAAAATGAAAAAGTGACTAAAAGTTCAACCAGATAGGACGAGAACAGAGGAATGATTTGTGGTCAGCACCTGCAGAATCACTCTTTTATAGGGGTTGTCTTGCTAATTGCCTCTCATTTCCACCTGCTGTATGTTCCATTTGCACAGCAGCAGGTGAAACTGATTCACAATAAGTGTTACTACCTAACTGGTGACATTGATTCCACAAAGGTGACTGATTTGGAGTTACATTGTTTTGTTTAGGTGTTCCCTTTATTTTTTGAGCAGTGTAGATTTGTTTACTCTGGCCAGATGTATGTAACTTGTTTCATTTGGTAGTGCATGTTCCTCACTAGAGGTTGTAGTTACAGTCCACAAACAAGCTTGGTTCTTGTTATCTAGTTGCCTAATATATATGTGACTGATGTGACTGTGGCCTTTAGAGTTTGAAAGGTAGCTGTTTTTGAGATTGGAGTTAAATTGATTCAAATCAGTCCTGTCCTAAATGAAAACTCATCTCTGTTTGTTGATGACCCTAAGAGAATTATCTACTACAGGTAAGATATTACCTGATTAGAAAACTTCTCAACAGAATCCACCTTAAAAGTATGAAGGATATATGTTCACATTCCAGCAAACTATTGGGAGAAGCTTGTGGAAAGAAACTCAGAATATTTGATCCAAGTCATATAGTTCAAAGGCAACACTACCAAATACTTGGGAAATGTATGTAAACGTCTGATTTTGAAGACATTAATAAATACATCTCTGACATATTATTTCTCTCATTATTCTGGCATTTAGCTAATAGAAATAATTTAGGTATTTCCTACTGACTTAAAACAAGAGAAGTTTGGTCTGTTTTGATTTCAGACAGTGAGAAAAATGTGTGTGTTTGTGTGTGTGTGTGTGTGTGTGTGTGTGTGTGTGTGTGTGTGTGTGTGTCTTTGTAGTCTATGTACGTAAACTTCTGGTTTCAACAGGAGGTTGTTTTGTTGCACAGAAATTTAAAGCACCCAGTATAACCATGTTCATATTATGTAATGAAGTTTATTTCCATTATTCTGTCGATACACTTGTCTTGTAGGATCTTCCACACACACGTCAGGTATAATCATTACAGGTAAACAGACATTATAAATTCCAAAATCCTCCAAGGACAAACATCATCGTTCTGAGATAATCAAATCTTCTTCCTATAAATCTCATTATAAATTTATGATTTTTATGGATGGTCACATAATGCTGTTTTTGGGAATCAGGCAAGCGATGGAAAGAATCACTCAACCAATTGTCTGACTGAAACCAACAATAAGAACAGCAAAACTGATAAGCCAGCTTGTGGGCAATTTAACAAAACGAACTGGGGGTTAAGTTACATATTAAACTGCAATATGAAAGCAGCAGTAAGCTGCTGGCCTTGGTAAAACAAACTGAACCTGGCTTTACGCCCGACTCCTGGACATAAACATGTTGATAGCAGCTGGTTGCATAGGACAATAAGATGTTCAACACACTGATAAGAAAGTTGGTCTTCATCCTCTAACATGATAATCGTTTATGGGAATGGTTTGTTTGAAGGGCAGCAATTATACAATAAAAAACAACTAAATATTCAACTGACTCTGGTGTATATCAACTATAAAACTAAAAAAGCTCTATCTGTCATTGTTAGATTTAAAGGTCAGGTGAATAAATTATTTGAAGCTGTGGGAATGCAGGAACTACAACTGCAGACTTTCAAAACTAGCCTCTCACTCTCCTTCTTTCCCTTTAAACATTTCTGCCTTTCTTTTCTGTCTCAGTGTCCATTACATCTGAAATGCCACACTGCAAAACTGTACACGTTAAAAAACCCCCCCAAAAAACTGGCTGTACAGTTTTCTGCTTTGCAACACTGGAACTTTAAGAAGTAATGTTAGGATTTTACAAAGCACTAAAAAAGAGAGAATAATCATAAGGTCCTACATATCTTCATTATATTTATGTTTTTTTTTTTTTCTAAAGACATAAACCAACCACATGGTAAGTGTTGACATTTCCAGTGTTCTTTGAAAGCTTCCTGTTTTCATCCTATCAGAATTAATTCTCACAGCTGTACTGGGATAAATTGACAGAACAGGTTTTTTTTTAAATTAGCATAAAAGCAAAACAGCTGTTGCTTAAAGTTGTGATCGTCAGTTTCAGCCGACATCAACCAAGGAGTTAGTTTGCACAGCTGCTCTGCTCTGCACTTAGAGTTTAGGTCACTGTTAATTTCTGGTAAATTAATCCAGTGTCTCAAATAACCAGCACATTATGCCCTGATCTAAAAAGTCATCAGCATCTGTCAGAGAGGGTTACAGCACCATTTCTTTCTGAATTCCAGCAAACCACAGTAAACGCCATTATTTGCAAAGAGGAAATATGGAACAACCAAAAGACTAATCTCAGAGGTCATACTTATCTGAGTTCTGGTTGCAGAGGTCACAGGCCCAGCAGGGATGATCACACACCCACTTTGGATATCACAGTGTTCAGTTCTTCCTGGGAGATCTCAAGGTATTGGCAGGCCAGAAGACAGTACCTCTAGCAAGTTCCATGTCTGTCACAAGATCTTCTCCAAGAAAAGAATTCTCTAATGACATATTCATAGGACTGGAATCACATCAGCTTGGTTATTGTGATATAGGGGAGCTTTTCAAATTTCTTGAGATGCAAAATTTTAGGTTTTCATAATCTGTAAGGCATAATCATCAAAATTACAAGAAATAATAGCTTAAAATATTTTACTATATGTGTAATAAATCTATATAATGTACAAGTTTCACTTTCAGAAATGAGTGACAAAAAACATTGAAGCTTTTCCACAATAATATATATTTTTAGATGTACCTGTAAATAACTGGGTAACCTTAGAAAAAACTGTAGAATCTGATCAAAGGCTTTATTTAAATCTGAAAAGATATCGCCAGCGCCTTGAACACACAGTCTCCAGATTAAAACATGGTGGTGGTGGCAGCATGATGCAGTGGGAATGTTTTTCTTCAGCAAGGACATTGAAGATGATCAAAGTTGATGGGAAGATGCATGGAGCTAAACAGAGGGCAATCCTGGAAGAAAACCTGTTACAGACTGCAAAAACTTGAGATGGGCAGAAGTATACCTTGCAGCAAGATGGTGTCTCTGTACATTTGCCAAAAATACAAAATTGTTTAGATCAAAGCAAAAATATTTACTAGAAAGGCCCAGTTAAAATGGAAATCTAAATTAAATTGAGAATCAGAATCTGTAGTGAGACTTGAAAATTTATGTCCACAGACCTTCTCTATGTAATCTGACGAAGTTTGAGCTAATTTGCAAAGAAGAATGGGATCAATCTGCAACATGGCCAAATGAAAAAAGGTTTATGGGGTTTGAATACTTTAGCAATGCGCTGTAAAATCTATAAACCTAAATACTTCTAAAAGGCTTTTATTGCCTGTTTTGTTATCTTTTCCAATTCAGGTAAAAAAAAAAAAAAAAGCAAATTTGTTGTTAAGATTTTGGCCAGCAGAGGGCAGCATTTCACCAGGATATTACAGAAATCATGCTGGCAAATATTTAGTGATCAAAACACCATTTGACGAAGTGATCCTATATCACATAGGTGTGGCCACCTGACTAAGAAGTTTGCATCAACATTTTATTTTAAAATAAACAGCACACACCATAAGAGTTGTTTAAAAGAGGTCCTACATAGAGAGGAAACTGTTACAATGTTGTGGTCAAGTGAGATAAAAATGTTTCTTAATGTTCCTCATCTTAGTTCAATAAAATGGCATCAGGCTTAGAGCTTTGAAGCTCACATGTTTTCTTCAACTTTAAAGATATCGCCTCAAGAGGAGAGCGTTGTCATTTGGGTGTTACAGGTGGGTGACTAAAATAGAAACCAGAAAAACATTTGTCTTGGCTGAGTTTCCTCTCTGGTCCAGGCCGCTCACAACAACCTCAGCCTCTGTTGTTTTGTCGGCTCCACCTTGCCTCCGTCCTGACAGGATGTCTACGTGGTCATAGCTTTGATGCAACTTGTTTGTTCCTGTTGCTTTACACTAACAACTCTGACTTATGCTTCTGCCCTCACATAACCCGAATGAAGAGAGAATTAGTACGACTGACCTGAAGTTGTAAAAGATATAGATGTACAAGAGTAGTAGGAACTTCCTGAGATGGTTAATAGCGCTCTGTTTGACTTTTTCTTCTCTTTATCTGTGCTTTTGATCAAACTAAATCACACCTTCCTCATCGCCACAAGGCTACACAATGGGGGCAACTGTTGGTATCATTGCCTTGCAGCAAGAAGGTTGTGGGTCCAAATCCTGACCAGGGATCTTTCTCCATGGAGTTTGCATAACTGCCACAATGTAGAAAAAACAGCCAAAGATTGACAGGGTTAATTTTCCGTTTTAGGTTTGAGTTTTTTCTGAGAAACACTGATGGGCTGTAACTATTGTCACTTTGCAAAACTCAGGAAGTTCGGCTTTAGGTGAGACAACTGTTTGCCTCTTAAGCTTCGTCTACACTTAGTAGAAGATTTACCACAGCCTATACATTCAGACCATCGAGATCAAACAATAGAAGTGGGTCAAGAATCTATTTTCTCACTGATGGAAACATCACATTTTACACAATTACACAAACAAAAAAACCCCAATGTGACAGTCTGTCACATTGCTTTTTGTGTCTGCACTGACAGAGGTCCTTTAACCACAGCCGATTCATTTTCGTTCGATTTATAGTGCCATTTCACAACACATGAAATCTCAAGACACTTTACATGAACATATCCAATTCATATTCAGAGATACCTAATCAGTTCCGAACTGCACAGTCAGAGTCAAGTGTAATTACAAACATTCTCATTCAGTTCTTGTTATGATACAGTGCAGTCACATTAATTTTGCAATCAATCCATTTGCAATAACTGACTGTTTTTTCACATCATATCATTTAGGCACACTCCTTTTTGTAGAAATACTTTAATTTGGCCATATTAGATTTTTCAGCATGAACAGCCTGCTTAAACAAATGCAACAGCATCTCAATGGCATTTAAATCCAAACTTTGTCAGTGCCCCTTTTTTGTTCTATCCTTGCAGAGTTGGACTAGTTGATGTGCTTTGGATTCTTCTCTGCTCAACATAACTCATGCGCTCCTGGTTTAATTGTTCTATCAACTATATATAAGGTCTAGGGAAAATGCAGGCCATTCCATTACAGGTACTGTTCGGCCCTCTGTCAGCCATTCGGGGTGGGTGGCCCCTTCAGCAGGTGGTTCATTTGTGCGGCTAGGCGCTCATAGAAAAAAGTCATCTGCTTGAGCCAGTAGTCGTGGATCATGTCTGGGCCTGGTGCTGTCCAGTTCTTCATACCTACTTAGAATAAATCAATGCATGGATGTGCCAAAACTTTCTCTAGCTGAACAGAAACAACACTGAAGTTATTATTTTTAGACCTAAAGAAGAACGATCTATAGTCAGCATGCAGCTTCAGTCATTGCAACTAGAAACTAGTGATCAGGCCCGAAATCTGTGTGTAGTGATGAACTCAGGCCTGAACCTACAGAGACACATAAAGACAATTACAAAGTCAGCCTTCTATCACCTGAAGAACATTTCCAGGATTAAAGCACTAATGTCTCAACAAGATCTCGAGAAACTCATCCATGTTTAGTCGCACTGATAATTGCAACAGTGTTCACGGGTCTGCCTAAAAAGTCAGGCACCTGCAGCGGATCCAGAATGCTGCTGGTCGTGTTCTCACCAGGACCAGACCAGGAAAATAGAGCACATCACCCCAGTTCTCAAGTCCTTCCACTGGCTCCCTGGAGCTCAGAGAATAGACTTTAAAATACTTTTGTTACTTTATAAATCATTGAATGACTTAGCACCAAATACATTAAAGACCTGTTGTCATTGTATCAACCTTCCAGATCACTCAGGTCTTCTGGTTCTAGCTTACTCTGCATCCCCAGAACCAGAACCAAACATGGAGAGTTTTTATTTTCCACAAATCCAAAACAAACTTCCAGAAAACTGCAAAACAGCCAAAACACTGAGTTCCTTTAAAGTAAAGGCTTAAAACCCCACCTGTTTAGAGTTACTTTTGACTCATAATAACATAAACATTGACCAACATATTTGATGTGTATTGATGATGGCACTTGATAAAATGTAATGTTTGTTACTGGTCTCTCAACCGGTGACTGATGTGTTTATGATGTTTTTATGTTTTCATGATGTAAAGCACATTGAACTGCCTTGTTGCTGAAATGTGCTAAACAAATAAATTTGACTTGACTTGACATACCTGAGACTCTTTGTTGGATGTCTGTCACTGTGATATTCACTAGACTTTGTTCAGGGAGATTAGTGTGGTCTGCTAATAGGTCTGTTAGCCACTGTGCATCATTGTTATGTGAGTCTTCATTCTCCCAATACCTTTCCAGTCTTGTTCAATCTCCAACCATGGTGGGTTGGCTCATGTGTTATTACCTTGCCACTGGGAGTTCACTTTAGCTGATTCGGTGGAGGACAGCCTGTTTATTCACCTGGCTTCTATCTTCTTTGTGTATCTCTTTAGTCGGGCAAGTCAAGGCTTGGAGTCTTTGCTTGGCAGTTTCCAGGGCCTCATGCATGGGCATCTGTTTGTATTGCTGGGGTATTCCCTTTCCTTTCTGGATGCACCCTTCAGGAGTTCTGACAATTAGCTTACTTCTTTCCGTGTTGCCTTGATTTTGGCTTCCAACCTTCTCCTCCATGGTGGACATTGTCCGTTGTGGCCGCTCTTAACATTGTCTATGCCAAGCATCTCAAGGATCACATTAGGAACAGAGTGTTTTTTTCTTGGTATGATATATTATGGGTCGGTGAACACAGAGCTTATGTGCCTCATCAAAAAGCTCCAGTTTTGTCTCATCTGTTCAGAGCACATTCTCCCAGAAGCTTTTCAGCTTGTCACTGTGCATTGTGGCAAGTTCCAGTCTCCCTTTTTAATGCTTTACTTTCCTCCTTGGTAATCTCCATTGAAGTCCACTTTGGCTCAAACAATGACGGATGGTGCGATCTGAGACTGATGTACATTGACTTTGGAGTTCAACGTACATCAGTCCCCTTTAATTTCTTTGGAAGTTGTTCTGGGCTCATTGGTTATTGTTCGAATTATGCTTCTCTTTATTTTGTCATCAATTTTCCTCCTGCAGCCATGGCCAGGGAAGTTGACTACGGTCCCATGGACCTTAAACATCTCAATTATAAGTGCATCACAGAAGCATCAAGCTGCTAGAGATGGTCTTATAGCCTTTACCTTTAACATGCTTGTCTATAATTTTCTTTCTAATATCTTAGGACATCTCTCTTCTTCGCTTCCCGTGGGCCATGTTGAGTGTGGTACACACCATGTCACCAAACAGCACAGTGACTACTTGTCACCCTTTAACTAGCCAGATTGACTGATTACAGGCTTGAGGAGAGCTGTAATGCTAATCAGAGGACACACATTAGTTGAACATCCCTGTTGTCAAGTTATTTCCAATATTTTCTAGCGGTACCTTCCTTTTTGTCCACGCTTCTTTCGTAGTTTATTTTTTAAACTGATTCTGTTGAACCACATTTCAAAAACTATGCCTGATTTTTATTGGCTAATCTTCTGTAAATTTTTATTCATTATTACTTTGTAAGTTTCAAGTTATTTCAGTGACCATTGCAGAGTTTTCAGTCATTAACAGTGGGGTACCAGCAATTTTGTTCACGTGTTTACTTAAATAAATACGTCTCACTAAGGGTGACACTGAAAATAAATACAGACAAAGAAGCTTAAAAACCCCTTACAAACATCTTTCACACAGCAGATCACACCTTGTAATATATAATGATGTCCCTCCACTGCTGTGGTGAAGGTGGTATGACTTAAACAGCAGAAGTTTCCACTGGTGGAAAGTTGAACACAGGAAGTCCCCGCGGCCCCCGACCAAAAAAGACTGCTGCCTCACTTTTGATTTTGCTGGCATGCTGTGCACATAAAGGCAGCAAAATCAGGTGACGAAGAATTATACTGAAGATAACAAGTAGGGAGAAAAATGTTCACTTTAGATAAATTGAACATCCTCTGACCAAGTTAATGTGCATGGTGTCATTTGCATGACACCATGGTGCATGGTGCATGAAATGTCATTTCATCTTTTACTGGTTCATTTTCTTAAAGTATATCTGATAAGGCTGGCCTGAAACTTTTCACTATGACATGTTTATTTCTGTTTCATGGTCCCGAGTTCAACAAGAACTAGAACAACCCAGACTTGTTTAAAAAGCCACTAACAGACAACTAAAATAGACAACTATCCTAAATGATTGAATGTGTGTGTGTGTGTGTGTGTGTGTGTGTGTGTGTGTGTGTGTGTGTGTGTGTGTGTTTATATATATATATATATATATATATATATATATATATAAAAGGCAAAATGATTTCTTCAAAATGTACTCAGCAACAACCAACAACCAAACATCCAGCTTTCAAGAACCAACACCCTGTCATGGGTCAGAAGACAGATTCTGTTCAGAATTTTGAGGTCAATAAAATAAAATAAAATAAAAATAAAATAAAGGTTTAGAGGACTATTCACAAAAATATATCAAAATATATCAAAAAATTCAATTTGATAAGAACTTCAGAGAGAGTGCTCTGGAAGAAATTAGACATTCAACAAAATTTGACATTTTTGGTCGATTAGGCTACGTTCACACTGCAGGTCTTTATGCTCAGTTCCAATTTTTTATGAAATCTGATTTTTTCGTGTGGTCGTTCACATTTCCAAATATATGCGACTTGTATGTGATCTCCTGTGTGAACTGCAAACAACCTGAAAGTGTCCCGCATGTGCAATAGAGAACACAATAATGTCACACGTAGCGAGCATGCTCAGTGTTTGCAGAGGTAAACATGGATGGTAATAGTGGGGCGTATCCTCCGATTTTAAAGCTGTTGTCCAACCAGAGCCAGCACATTAACAACTCTCTACACTGACTGCTCTCCACATTATTGATGCAGAATAGTGACGCTTGTCGAGTATCAATGACGTACAGGTCGGATGAATGGGACCTGGCTGTACAGACACAGGTCACATTTGAAAAGATCAGATAAATATTGAATTTCGGACCACATATCCAAGTGGCCTGGGTCACATTTGTGAAAATCAGATCTGTGTTGTTCAGACTGTCATGAAAAGATCAGATACAGGTTGCATAAGGGCAAAAAAAAAAAAAAAAAAAAAAAAAAAAAAAAAAAAAAAAAAAAAAAAAAAAAAAAAAAAAAAAAAAAATCGGATTTGGGTCACTTCAGGCTGCAGTGTGAAGGCAGCCTTAGAGAGGAGGGTTGTGGAATCTGAGTCTATCTATGAAAAAGCAGTTACGAGTTGTGAACAGTCACAGCTCCTGCTGCTCCAAAACAAAGATCTTGCATTGAAAGGTTGTTCAAAATGGAACAATGTTTCTACATGACCTGTGTCAGTGCATTGTGTGGGCCTGAGCCAGACTAACTTCATTATCTGGTGAAACTCTGGGGAAAAAAAAACCTTCTAAAAACCATCCATGAAGTTAATTTGCTAAGTTATTATTCCTGCTATTAGTAAATTATTTCTTTTAAAATTTCAGGTCCCGTGTCTTACACTAGCACTGAAAAGACCTACTGGGTATAAGATGTGTGAAATGCATGTTTGACACAAGCAAATTTGTGTGGAGGTGAAATGATGAAGTTTGCTAGTTTTCAGAAACTGTTTGCCCTCGTTGTGCTGTTTTTACGCTACAATCTCAGGGGTGTGACGACCATTGTCTGTCGGTGGCTAACAGTCTAAAAATGGGCATTCAGCACATCTTTCTCTTAAACACCCGTATTCAGAATGGCCTCCAACAGGAAGCCTCAGTGTGACTCTGTTTTTATCTGTAACAGATTAAAGTGTGACGCCGATGCAAACGAAAACTGAGAATGAACAACTGTATACAGCTGTTATTCACTAATATTTTCTTTGATGAGTGAATACTGTAAAATCACAAAGTAATACAATTAATCACAAAATTATTTATATAATTGGCAAATTTAAGTTTTAAATAAATCTTCTACTTTTACCAACTTTTTATTTTTGACTAGAAATAATCAAGTCGATCTGGTGGAGAATCTGTGGAGGGAGCTAAAAGTTTGAGTGAGGGAAAAGAGGCCTTCCAACCGTAAAGACAGGGAGCTCACTAACAATGAAGAATTTCTAGAATTTCAGTAATTATAAGATGGGATAGATTGCTGCAATGTCAATAAAGAGTTTTGCATTGTATATTAAGAAGAGTGTAAATAATATTCAACATGACATTTGTCATAAAATAATCTATTTTGTTGACATGTTTTTTTTTTATTTTTTGAGATACATATCTCATTTGATTAAAATAGCTATAAACCTAAATGCCAGGGGTATGAATAATTTTGGACTTAATTGTAGATGACTACATCACATTCAGACGGGGTCATGGATGCTTTTATCAACATTTGTTTAGCAGTCTGAACCGAACCTGGGACAGCTGCATTGAGGATTGTAGCCTCTGAGTATGAGGAGCCTGCTCTACCACTGAGCCACTTTCTGCCCCATGTTGTATGATTTTGAAATAATTAATTAGCATTTTATTGCATGGAGTTACTATTTGATCTCCTACCAGCCAGCTAATAGTCTAACTAACACAGACCTGTTAGTTTGTCTTCAAGAAGCCCTCCTGTTCTCCACTCTTTACCAGTACTAATTACACCTGTTTGAACTCGTTACCTGTACAAAAGGCCCCTGTCCCATCAATCAATCAATCAATCAATCAATCAATCAATCAATCAATCAACCAATCAATCAATCAATCAATCAATCAATCAATCAGACTCCAGCCTCTCTTAAAATTTTCAAACTCACATGAGACACTGACACATAAAACTTTTTAAAATCTTGGATCAAATAGTTATCAATCCATAAAATACAATTAAAGGGAGAACAGCAATATGCTTCTGCCAACCCAGTGATGTCAGAATCTATTCATAACTTCTCTTGTGGTCTGTTATCAACAGGATTGATCGCTACATAGTTTGAAGAGGGTTTGTCATCTGCACATGTAAGAGGCTCGGCTCTTTTTTTGTGTTAGTGTGGTTTCACTCAGGAAGTCACCAGTGGTGCTTCAAGTACTTATATATATATATCTATATCTATATATATATATATATATATATATATATATATATATATATATATATATATATATATATATATATGTGTGTGTGTGTGTGTTTAAAATATTATAAAACTGGCTAATTATTATATGATTTAAAGACATTATTTGCCTCTTAAATCAGATTCTTTCAACTTCACTGAACCAATCTAAAGAAAAAAAAATCATTGTGTTTTCATTGGCTTTGTTGACTATTAGCAGATTAGAATATGGGTAATATTAGAAGAAAGTTACCATAAGGTTTACTGGAAGGCTTTATTCTTATTTTGTATTGTGCATGTGTATAGGGATAAACGGTATTCAGCCATTTGATTCAGGTGTGTTGAACCAAGGACACATCTAGAAGTTGCAAGGCACCATTAAGGACCAGTTTGACAACTCTGACTTGTCATACAGAGATGAATAAGAATTTCATTAGTGCAGACAAAGAGTCTGCATAGCACAGCATGAAACTGAATAACATTATTGGAGTTATGCCACAACATTTTGATGCACTCTCATAAATCCCATAGCAGTGAGGCATATATACAACGTATATGCTATCTCTAAGTACCGTTTCTCATCCCACAGAATTTTGCGACATGTCTAAAATATCCATACCAGGCTGAGCTGGATATCAAATTAGTTATTATTACAGTTTCAGACATGTAGAAATGTGATTCTGGAGCTGGAGCTGGTATCTTTGTATGTCAGCAAGGCAAGTAAGCAAGTGTGATGGAGCATAACTGAATAAAGGGAACCTCTGCCTATTCGCAGATAAGTATTTGCGTATTTTACCTCCAAATGATTTGCGACAAACCTACCTATTTGCAGATCACATCTAAAATATTTAAAGGAAAAATTGATTATTAAAAATTAGTTGCTTGGGATGCTGAAATACCCAGGAGCAATGCTACATGACACACTGTTGGCTGACGTTAACAAAGCAGCCAATCCAGGAGCACCATTCATTTTCCTTGGCGCTGAGTGGAGGTACCTCCAGGAGCGGGAATAATCTCTCAGTAGAGCTAAGATGGATTCCAATGTGCATATTAATGCATATTAAGGTATATGTGGTATGTGAACTATCAAAATATGCAATTGTAAGCATAATCCTTAACCTCCGCAAATACTGGGGGTCCACTGTAGTTGGGGTGTTGAAGACTTACCCAGCAGTGAATGACAACAATGTCTCAGCATAAACAGAAATCATATTGTTAACTGCAAATCTGTGCATAAAACATAGCAAAGGCTTATTTTATTTTATTTTATTTTATTTTAGCTTTTTCTCTTCAAACCTCATCTGAAAGATAACAGTGCGAAAAGACTTTTTTTTGTCAGGCTACAGCTTTTTACTTAATAGAAAGACAAAAGTCAGTTGCTACTATATGAAGTTCATTGGTCACTTTAAGGATTCATCTGTTACTATTTACTTTGTGAATTTATTTTAATTTCCCAAATGGTTTCTGTAAAGAACTTTCTGAATGAGAGAAAAAAAACATTTGGTATACCGTCTTCCTAATACAAACTTGTTTGCTGGCTCATTAAGCTGATACTTATGACAGTTGCTGCTCTGTTTTAATACACTGCAAAACATGAAAAAAATAAAACACAAAATCTAACTTAACTGATAATATGGAAAAATATCTTGTTCCACTGGCAGATTATTTCACTCACAACTAGAACTTTTTCATCAGTATTAAGGAATTATTAATTTAAAACAAGCTCCTATATCTGTTCAGAAGTTGCTTGTCAGTTAGTTTCAACTCATTTCAAGTGTTTTCAAGATATTTGCACTAGAAACTAGACCAGAAATACTTGGTAAGATTTTGTGTTTTATCAGGGTAAAGTTTGTGATTTATTGTAGCCACAAAAAATTATAGTAACAAAAAATTATTGAGACTGATTAACTAATATAAGATGTTTGGCAAATTCTTGTCATATACATTTTTAAGCTGTTCAAAATAATTTTATATAGACTACATTAGTTGCTCTGCCAAGCAAAGGTAAGCTTTCATGTGTCTGACTAAAAAGGACACTTCTTTATGATTTTAACTTAAAAAGATCCTCTAAGATTTTCAGCTAGTTCTCCCTAGTGAGTCTTCTTTAAGATCTAAAGTGCCACTATAGGTGGCTGTGATCATGAGACCATGTTCTCCTTGTAGCCAATCAGAACAGTCTTGTCTTGGTGGAGTTCAGTCAGCATCAAGGTGCTTTTCATTCAACAAGTCGATTTCAGCAGGATGTCACTTTCAGGCTCTCTTGTCTGTCTCATGTTCATCCTCTTATGGGGAAAGGGTGAGTTGTGTTTTATAAAATCGTCTATTTTAACATTCTAGTCCATCCTACTTCAAACTCTTCTATATTTTATGAAATGTTATTTGGTTGAGAAAAACATTTTATTCCTGTTTCTGTTCAGTTGAGCTGAATCATTTGGATAAGACATCTGTGCATCAAGAGGGGGGTTTTATATCAGCTGATGTTGGTGACACCGTGACTCTGCAATGTTCTTATAGCAGCGACGCCGCAAGGTATTACTGGTATAAGCAATCCCTGGGACAGAAGCTACAGCTCATCTCTATTAGTTATAAATTTGATAACAGTGGCACTCTTCATAATGAGTTCAAGGACAACCCACGCTTCACCCTGAAAACTGAAGATGGGAAATGTCAGTTAAAAATTTCTGATTTAAAACTATCTGACACAGGAACTTACTTCTGCGCAAGTGGAATTTCATTTGTGTTTGAATTTGGGGAGGGTGTTACAGTCAGCGTGAAGAATTCAGTTCTGGAAAATACTGCTTGGCTCCATCAGTCAGAATCTGAAAGCGTCCAGCCAGGAGGCTCTGTGACTCTGAACTGTTCAGTACAAACTGGGAGCTGTGGTGAAGAACACAGTGTTTACTGGTTCAGAAGCTCTGGAGAATCTAATCCAGGACTCATTTACACCCACGGAGGAAGGAACGATCAGTGTGAGAAAAATTCCAGCACACAAACACACACCTGTATGTACAGCCTCCCCGTGAGGAACCTGAACAGGTCTCATGTTGGGACCTACTACTGTGTTGTTGCTTCATGTGGACTAGTTCTGTTTGGAAACGGGACCAAGCTGGACTTGGACAGTGAGTGGTGTCATTTGAGAGAAGCTCATGTTTGCTCATATGAAAACTGCCTAAAATCTAAAGCTTGCTGTCTGTCTGCGTTTGTCTGGGTTTGCAGGTGAGGCCGTCTCTCTGTTCTTGGTGTATTTCTTAACGGCAGCGTTGATTTTCACCATCATCCTGAGTGTTTTACTGGCCTCCATAATGCACAAGATGCACAAGAGAAACAGCTGCCACACTTCAGGTTATTAATGTTAAAAAATATTTTCCCCATTACACATTCAGTTTGTTTTTGTTTTGTAACACTTACGCATTTTTGATCGCCCACAAATTGTTAGACAAACCAAAAAAAGCTGATTTTAAATGATAATTTCATTTATTTAAGAAAATGCTATCCAAACCAACCTGACGTTATGTGAAAAAGTTAGTGTGCCCTAAACCTAATACTTTGTTGTACCACCCCTGGAGACAGCAACTGCTATCAACCATTTGCAATAACTGGCAATGAGTCTTTTACTCTGATTGTTAGGGAAGAATTTTGGCCTACTCTTGTTGGCAGAATTGTGTTAATTCAGCCAAGCATTCAGCATAAGGCTGGGGGATTAATTTATTTGAACAATTAATCAAATTTTTGGTTTTTGAAGATTTAATTTTTGGAAAAATGTTTTTTGTTTTCACCAATGAACTCCATGGGTTTCCATAGTTCAGAGTGATGTCAGCACACCCAGTGCTTGGTTACCGTCTGGTTTGACAAGCGTGTTTTACAGCTTTTATTTATTTGGACTTTGAATTCAGGTCAACTCTATGATGGAATATTAGGGACAGGCTAAGATTTTGTTATTTAATTAGGAGAATAAAGTCATAATATTACAAGAACACAGTCATAATATAAGGAGAATAAAGTAGTCGTAGAACTCCAACACGACAGCAGGACAGTCTACTTCAGTATTGTCTGTTGGAGAGCAGAATTCATGTTTCTGTTAACAAGTCTTCCAGACAGACAATACAACTACCAGTCATTTCTGGTAGGCCAGTCGCCCCTGGGAAGGTTCACATCTGTTCCATGCTTTCCCCATTTGTGGATAATGACACACAGTTTTTTTCACCTACTTCATGTTGTCAGATGGATTCTATTTAAGTCATGTCTTGACTGTACAGGTCTGACAGCAATCAGACCTGGGTGTAGCTATTCACATAGTGCTAGGTTGGTTTGGATGACTTTCTCCCCTTTATAAATGAAATCATAATTTAAAAACTCGGTTTTGTCCTTGTAAATTCTATATCTGATATTAAAATTTGTTGATCTAAAACAGGGGTGTCAAACTCATTTTCATTTTGGGCTACATCAAGATAATGAATGTCCTCAAAGGGCTGGTTGTGGCAGAATGTGTTGATTAAACTCCCCGTTAACAAACTTAAAATATAGTTTTCTCCGTGTTAGATTAGTACGTCTCAAAATGTTATCATTTTTAACATCTTTTCACATTTATGTAATTTGGTCCTATACGAATAAAAACTGATTTGATTTGACTGCTAAAATAATATTTAAGCACATAACTGATCTTAAAGTTCAATTTATGTGGCCCTCTAGAGTCTTTAGGGCCACATAAATTGTTATGGCGGGCCGGACTTGGCCCGCCATAACAGAAAAAAAAAGCAAAAAAAAAAAGCAAAACGGAAGAAATCTGTAAGGACGCAAATATTTTTCACAACACTGTATATATATATATATATATATATATATATATATATATATATATATATATATATATAAAAAACTAAATTAAAACAATTAAAACTGCTTTTTGCCTTCCACAGGGTTTAACGGAAATCTTTCATGTCTACCAGCAACAAGTGCAGAGGTACCTCATCTTAACTGTTACATTTTGTTATTTCACATACAGTTAACCGTTTACAGCATATCTTTACAAACTTTTAATTGTGATGTTGTGGAATTTTGAAAAATTAATTCCAGGAGTATTCTGTTACCAGGCATACGGTGATGCAGGCTATGTCCATTATGCTGCTGTAGATGCTAACCAGTTCAAGAGATCCAGAAGACACAGGAAGAGCACAGAAACAGAGTGTGTTTACTCAGCGATGGCGCAGTAACTACTGGAAACGGTTCGTCTCCTCAATCTGTCTCTACGGAACTGAAGCACAACTGTGATTGTTCCAGGGTCAAAGACAGAAGAATCCCATCAGTCAGTTACTGGAACTATTTTTTCCCCAAATATTCTTTGTATTGTTTATTAACATTTCACAGAATAAACTTATTTAAATTATTAAATGCTCTACAGGCGTGTTTTTGATCACTTGAATGTCATTTCACAGAGCATAGATCATAATAATTTGCTTAGTTGTCAACTTTGGGCGTTTCAAACATTTAATTGAATTCAGTTTAATGGCATTCAATACTTTATTAATCCTGAAGGGAATTAAATGTTTTAGTAACTCCAACGATACTGTTTCTTCAAAGAGTCATTATAGATGATGATGGCTGTTGGCATGAGGATCTCCTGTAGCGACCTGTGTTACAGCAAATTGGAGAAGACTCTGACTGTGGACATTCTGTTGTTAGAGTATTGTAGAGGATCATCAGCATTGTTCATCATACTTTCATCCTTTCAGTCATCCTTTTTGTACAGTCACCATCAGAGGTTCCAGAGCAGTCCGCAGAACAGAGTTTGATTTTGTTAATAAAGCTGAACAAGCTTTATTAACAGCTTGTTCAGCTTTTTAAAATCATTGTCTCTGATAACGCCAACACATGACGATGGAAGAGATTGAAACAGACTTACAGCAGATATGCAACATCTTGCTGTAAACACTAAATCACCTTAGTATTAGTTGTTGTGCTCCTTCTTGAATGTGATTAACAGAGTATCTGTCAGTATCTGCAACACAGTCTTCACAGGTCTGCCTAAAAAGTCAAGCAGACAGCTGCAGCTGATCCAGAACTGCTGCTGGTGTTCTCACTAAAACCAGGAAGATGGAGCCCATCAGCCCAGTTCTGGATCCTTCCACCGGCTCCCTGGAGCTCAGAGAACAGACTTTAAAACACTTCTGGTCGTTCAGAAATCACTGAGCGGCTTAGCACCAAAATACACTCTTCAGATAAACTGCCTTGTCTTGGCGTGTCTTCAGTCATGACGTGAAAATAACAACATTTCAAATAAGATAAATTCAAAAAAGTATTCCTATATTTGATTATCAGGGTTAAAACAAGATGAATTTGTTTGACAAATGAATCTCAACTTGTATCAAAATTTCGCATGTATAGCTATCAGTTCTGGGGCATCTCGATGTATTTAACTGTCAACGTTTGGCGTTATGCTGCGGTCCAAATTGTTGGTGCAATATTTTCTCTGCGGCTTATGTGACATTTTGGATGTGAGCCCCAGATGCTGTGGGCCGGTCCTGTCTGCGGCGGTGCGGACACACCTGGTAGGAACGTCAGGTGAAGGTGGAGCGGAGCGCGAACCGTGAGCAGGCTGCAGCCTACCGGGCTTTGAGGTGCGTGGCGGTGCCAGTTGCGGTACCGTTTCTTTCTATCAGGCTGCCTGACCCAGAGCGCAGGGACCCACCGAGGCTGCGTAGTTTCATCTCCCTGCCTGGAGCAACACCGGCCATTTAGTCCAGCACTGGGCAGCGGAGAAACTCAAAGTCAGAAGTTTTCTCTGCGGCCCAACCATTCTGGATTTGGGAGGAGGGGGGACAATTAGGAAAGTAAATAAAAACAGCTTTCTGTGACTTCAACAACAGACCCACGTTTTTCTTCACAAACAGGTCTATGTTGGACAGAGATATCCTTGCCTGGGTCTGGAACAACTGAGGACATGGAGGCAGAGACACGTCAAGGAGGAGAATCGGCTCATAGTTGTTATTTGGCTGAGGGCAGCCAGATCAGTTTATGTAGATAAACTGTTATTGTTGGCTAAATATTATTGTTGAGGGGCACAGACAGGCCTCCAGACACACACATAAAAAATCATTTCTAAAATAAAGATCAATAAAGGGCACTTAATGCATCAAGGATGAAAGGGGCAGAGCCCCCCACACCCCCCCTCCTGCACGTGACTGTTGCCAAGACTAAGCAGGTCAAGGTGGTATTTGACTGCTTATTGTGAGGAAGATATTACTTTACTGCATCTCAGAACTGATAAGCTGATATTTCTTAGCAGTGACTTCAGCTGGTCTTTAAAAACATGAATGTCTGAAAGACAGAAATAAACACCGTATCCATGTCATAACCCTCATTTTAAAACCTCTGTGTTTATAGCCATTTTTTTCAAGCCTGAAATGCATCAATTCATGCAAGTTTCTGGGTCATCTCCCTAGCTGACGCCGATGTTAGCGCTGCATGCAGAAAGGAAGGGCAGGTACAGGATGTCGATGCGGTTACACTCCCACAGAGCTGATTTGATCTCAGACCCCTCAGACATCCAAATACAATTAGCAAGTGGAAGAATATATATGTGTATGTGTCCGTGCGTGTCTTTCCTGTCAATAAAATGACAGCAAAAAGCAATTCTAAATGATGAAATTAAAGCAGTGTTTATGTACTTAGATCCTTTATATTATAAGAAAATCTACAAAAGTAATATCATCATATACTTTCAATTTTTAGGTTTATTTGTCCTTCAGTCATCACATCACAGCAAAAGTGCTGCGTACAATTTGAACTATTTTTGTTCACAGAAAAGCAAACAGCAAAACGAGCTGTTTTCAGGAAGTCTCTGTCCAAACCTTCTGAAGGACCAACGTTGACGGCACAGGCAGCTGTAAGCATGCAGTTCTGTTTCCTAAGTAGGACATGTTGTGTCACTTGATGCGAGCCAATCCAGTAGAGTCTGGTGTCTTAAAAGTGGAGAAAAGACCAAGCTTCCTGTCATTCAAACCATTAATCAGACCACTATGACATCTGCACATCTGCTTTTCTGCCTGACGTGTTTGCTTCTGGGAAAAACGGGTGAGATTTTTCTGGATTTTACACATTTTGTGACAATGCTTTATGAAATAGATCCACAGAATTTTGTCCAACATTATTGATTGTGTGCTTTTATTCTAATATTCTTTCAGCTCAGCTGTCTCTTCTGACATCACCATCTTCTTCTCTTCATCTAAAGAGCAGCTTTATATCAGCTCCTATTGGGGGAAAAGTGAGCTTACGGTGCACCTATAAAAGTGGTGAGTCAGCATGGATCTGCTGGTACATGCAGACTCTGGGGCACGAACCAAAGCTCATCTCTAGTTTCTTTGTGTACAGTCCTGAAAACATTTTTTATGGTGAATTCAAGAATAATTCCAGATTTAGCCTGATTAGAGAAAACCAAACAACAAACCAGCTGATAATTTCCGACCTTAAATTTTCTGATTCAGCCACTTACTACTGTGCGTTTAGCCATGCACAAATTGTGAGTTTTTCAGAAGGTGCAACAGTCATTATTAAAGATTCAAGTTCTGACATCCAGCCTCTGGTCCATCAATCAGAATGTGAGACAATCCAGCCAGGAGGCTCAGTGACTCTGAACTGTACAGCACAAACGAGGGCTTGTGATGGAGAACCCAGTGTTTACTGGTTCAGGAACTCTGAAGAATCCCACTCAGGGCTCATTTACAGTCATGGAGGCAAGAACGATCAGTGTGAGAGAAACCCCAACATACAAACACACACTTGTGTGTACAATCTGCCACTTAAAAACGTGAATGTGTCTGATGCTGGGACCTACTACTGTGTCGTTAATTCATGCGGGCAGATAGTGTTTGGAAACGGAACCACACTGAAATTCAAGAGTAAGTAGAAGGTTAATGGATTTCTGTTCAAGCAGTCCCAGTGTTTCTGATTCTGGGCTCTCTGCAGGTGAGGGAAACTTCTTGGTGCATTTCGTGACTGGATCATTGGCTGCTCTCTTCCTTGTTTTAATAATCTTCTCAGTGTACAGGTTGAACAATAAATGCACCTACCAAGCTACAGGTACAGTTGCAAAACTGCTCTCTTCCCTTGTTTATATGAAAACTTTTAATGTGACCCATGGTTTATCTTTGAAAACTAGAGCCTAGATTTCCGGATCCAACTCTCTCCACAACAACAGAACAGGTAAGATATACCTGTTCAAATTATAATTAGAACAGATATTATTTCTGTTCACCTTTTAAAGACAGAATAAATACATTTTGCTTTCCTCGGCTCATATTGTGACGTGTATTTGCTGTTTTCAGGGCACCAGCCACGCCTCAGACCACCTCAATTATGCATCTGTAGATATAAACCAGTTCAACAGATCAAGAAGAAAGAAAAGCAGCAACTGAGAATGAGATTTACTCCAGTTTAAGCTACAGAAAATATAGTTATTATTTTTTGTAGATTTTGAGGAATGTCTTGAAATGAATTTGCAGCTGAAGGGTGTCGCTCAGACTTTGATAGAGATTTGATAGAGGGGAGTCATCTGCCATGGGTCTCCTTTGGGTTTCCTTGTCAGTCAAAGTAATCTATACTCTAAAGAGATTTTGTTACTCTAAAGTCACTTTAAAATTGTATGAATTAACCTATTTTGCATGGATCTGGGGTTTACTCAGTTTTCTACAAGCCTTTATGTTTTGTTTTCTTCTTTTATTGATAAATATGATAACATCTATAGTGTTGTTTTGCACACTTGATATCAGATTTCAATCATTTCAGAAACTGTTACACACCAGATCATCTACAAATTAAGACAGTAATTCCCAGAGCAATTGCAGGGAGGGAAGGAGGATTAGAATGATTGAATGAAAAACTAATTATTGGACACAGCGAGCATAATGGATAGGTTTTTGATGAGGCTTGGTGGGGAGGTGGAAATTTTCTTATTAACCAAAGGGGGGCCCAGCAGAAAAAGTTTGGAAACCACTGCATTAAAAGAATAGAATTGACAGAAAATAGGTGTTTTTTTTTGTTTGTTTTTTGTTTTTTTTGTTTTTTGTTTTTTGTTTTTTTTTGTAAAATTTTACCCTCTTAATTAATTTGCTGTAACTGAATCAAATAAACAACTTATACCATTAATTGGTTGCTCAGTCATTTTTGTTTGATCAGGGGTCATTATCTTAACTGTCATAGCATAAATAGTCTCTAATGTCATGTCAAGCGTCAACATGAAAAACAAGGCAAAGAAGTGGCAAAGAAACATCAATTTTTAAAAAACTACGAATCACAAATACATCAGGTATTTACTGAGCAACTCAGGTCAGGTTTCTTTAATCTACTTATTGTGGATTTTGCATTCAAATTTCAAGCTAATGCTGTCTGTCTACGTGCCAACAAGACATAGAACGTGCTCTTACAGTATCTGTTTTAAATCAACTTAAAATCTTAAGTTGATTTAAAACAGGTAAATCTCAGTGTGTTTTTTTTTTTTTTTTTAAAATCTGTTTGTTATAGAATAAACCAGTTCAGGTTTAATCAGTCTGTTTTAGATTTTAAAGTAGAGCTGATGAAATGCAGCCTAGATTCGTTGAAAACTAAGAAAACGAAGTA
Organism: Anableps anableps; assembly: GCA_014839685.1. Taxonomy (NCBI): domain Eukaryota; kingdom Metazoa; phylum Chordata; class Actinopteri; order Cyprinodontiformes; family Anablepidae; genus Anableps; species Anableps anableps. Next base: position 3,772,131 of record CM026085.1, on the reverse strand, counting down.
ATAAACAGGAATTACAAATCAGATATCAGCTTCAGTGTCATTAGTGTACAGGGGGGCACTGGTAGACCCCATCAACTGGACATGATAATAAACAACACTTGTTTAGAGCATTACTGACCAATAACTTTCCTTTGAGTGTTTTGCCACCCCCTGACCCAATGATGCCCTGGGTGGCAAGCCACTTTGCCTGTGTCAGAAACTGCCACCCCTTACAGGTTTTCTGTCACTTCACCTGGTTAAATATATCAGAGACAGATCTAAAATTTCTCACCCAAGCAGATACTTTCTGCTTTTTTCTGTTGAGAACCATGGCCTCAGATTCAGAGAAGTTGACATTAAAATTCATGGGTTAAGAGATAAACTACCACATTATTTACTGAAAGAGAAAGATGGCAGCCTCCTCTCTACAGCAACAGCTCAAAATCCTGTTCTTTTAACTTCATGAACAGGACTGGTAACAAGGGGCAGCCATGTCAAGTCAAGTCTGGTTGAACAGCGGGGTTTGTAGCTGTGAGAAGTTTTTTTTTTTGTCACACTGACATGTTTCTGATCATCAACCTGATTTTAATCACAAATAAGGGCAACCAGATTAATAACAATTAAAAAAAGGGTAAGTAATAAAAAGTTGCAATCCAGACTACAATTAATCTATATTCCACTTACTACTAATCAAAAGCAGCTCTAAACAGGTGGGTTTTTAGTCTTGATTTAAAGGATCTCAGTGTTTCAGCAGTTTTGCAGTTTTCTGGAAGTTTGTTCTGGATTAGTGGAGCATAAGGAATGAATGCTGCTTGTTTGGTTCTGGTTCTGGGGATGCAGAGCAGACCAGAACCAAAAGACCTGAGTGGTCTGGAAGGTTGATACAATGACAACAGGTCTTTAATGTATTTGGTGCTAAGTAATTCAATAATTTATAAAGTAACAGAAGTATTTTAAAGTCTATTCTCTGAGCTCCAGGGAGCCAGTGGAAGGAGTTTAGAACTGGGCTGATGTGCTCTACCTTCCTGGTTTTAGTGAGAACACCAGCAGCAACGTTCTGGATCAGCTGCAGGTGTCTGCTTGATTTTTTTTTTTAGGCAGACCTGTGAAGACACTGTTGCAGTAATCAATGCAACTAAAGATAAACGCATGGATGAGTTTCTCGAGCTCTTGTTGAGACATCAGTCCTTTGATCCTGGAAATGTTCTTCAGGTGATAGAAGGCCAACTTTGTAACTGTCCTTATGTGTCTCTGAAGGTTCAGGTCTGAGTCCATCACTACACACAGATTTTGGGCCTGATCACTTGTTTGTAGTTGTAATAACTGAAGCTGCGCACTGACTCTAGATCGTTCCTCTTTAAGTCCAAAGACAATAACTTCAATTTTGTTTCTGTTCAGCTAGAAAAAGTTTTGGCACATCCATGCATTGATTTGTTCTTAGCATCTGCTCAGTGCTTGGATGGGTTCAGAGTCACCTGGTGACATTGTAATGTAGAACTATGTATCATCTGCATAGGTGTGGTAGCTAATCTTATTACTTATTATAACCTGAGTTAGTGGGCACATGTAGATATTAAATAGGAGGGGTCCCGGGATTGAACCTTGGGGTACTCCACATGTGACTTCTGTCTGCACCGGTGAGAAATAACCTGTTGATATGAAGAAGTCGTAAGGTAAAACTTGAACCAGTCAAGTACTGTACCAGTGAGTCCAACCCAGCTCTCCAGTTGCTTTAATAATATGTCAAGCGTGTCAAATGCTGCGCTGAGGCCCAACAGAACCAACACTGTGGATCTTCTGCAGTCTTTATTTGTGTGGATATCATTGAACACTTTGACGAGGGCAGTCTCAGTGCTGCGGCAAGCATGGAAACCGGATTGAAAGACATTGAAGAGGTTTGTCATTGTTAAGAAGCTGAAACACAGCTTTTTCAGTAATTTTGCTGATGAATGGAAGGTTAGAGATTGGCCTGTAATTCTGTAGTTGTGGGGGACCAGTTACAGTGAGCTTTAGAACATGCAACATCCCTTCTTTTGAATATTTTGTTTTGTAAATAAAAAGCACTATGTTCTTCAGTGTTCAGCTTAGGTTGTGTATTTAAATGCACGTTGATAACGGTAATATTCTGGCAGAGGGGGAATTGTTCTCAAAATAAGGTCAGTTTAAACAGTCTCTGAGGGTAACCCTGGACATTAAGGATATGTGTGGTTGTAAGGTGTGCAGTTCAGAAGACCAACACAGCCAGCAGTGTGAAGCACCTTAGACTTATGTGCCTCAGATAAACAGAAAGAAAAGAGGTTATTCTCAACCAGCAGAAGCGTAGATGTCTCTGTTGTTCGAGTGTGCAACACAACAGTGACTTGTCTAGATTGTTGTGGAGATGAATTAAAATGATCAAGTGGTTACATTTAAAATAAAAATGGTATTGGAAGCAAGGTGAAACCATTAAACTCCGGCAATGTAAAACTCTTGTTTTAGAAGCTCGTTCAATGTCCTGTTTTTCAGTGCATTGGTGAGATAAAGGCTGACATTGGGATGACAGCTGATGGCAGTGCTTAAACTGGGTCACCTTTGGCAAGCTAGATCTGAAAATGGAATTAGCCTAAGGTTACATTTTTGTGAATTGATGCTGTTTTCAATAAACTGAAAAATAACTGCTTATAGCAAGGCAGACAAATGGAAGAAGACTTGTAATTTTCTTGTCATTTTTGAGTCATGAGTGGGAGGGTTCTAAATAACCAATGAGACCTGAGAGACGTGGTTAAATGCTAGAACAAGCTGGTGAATCTGTGTAATCGTCTGCCATGCCAGGAGCTCTGAAATGCTTTGAGGAAGAAGGACCAAAGATGGCTGTGGTCTTTCTGAATGTGTTGCTGCTCTTCTCATTGTGTGAGTTGTTAATCTTTGTGTGTTCGACCTTCTCTCTGTCTTCAAACACAAAGCCGATGATATTGTGTGTGTTAATTTCAGGTGAAGCAGAGTTCAGTGAAGTCTCTCCGCCTGTTTCTGTACAAATGCTTAAGCTCAGCGAGGCAGCCACTATTGAATGCAGCATAAAGAGTATAGCTTCGAAAAGAGTATGGTACAAACTGACAGAAGAAAGACGACTGCAGCTTATTGCAACAACTGATCATCAGTTCAATCGGAGCGTAATTGCTGATGAATTCCAAAACCGCTTTTCAGTCAAATTTGACAACATCAGCAATTATCTGAAAATATCAGCAACTTCATGGGACGATGCTGGAACATACTTCTGTGGAATGATGCACCTGAATAAGGTTCAGTTTGGACCAGGAACCTTTTTGCTTCTTAAAGGTACTCATATTTATTATGATTCATATCTAATTAACCCTAGACTGTGCTAATTATTCCATTTGATCTAACTTGTTTTCCAAGGCTTGAAGCTGACCAGTGGCTCTGTTGCCCAGCAGCCAGAGACCCGGTCAATTCAGCCAGGAGGTTCAGTGACTCTCAGCTGTACCGTTCACTCTGGCCAGTGCTCGGCAGAACACACTGGAGTCATGTGGTTGAAAAACTCTCACGTCTCTGCTCCAGACATGATTTACTCATCTGGAGATAAAACCAGCACCTGTCAGAGGGCTGGAGGCAGAGAAACGTGTGTGCACAAGCTCTTCCTGAAGAATGTCAGCTCTGATGATGCCGGGACCTACCACTGTGTTGTGACTGCATGTGGACAAGTACTGCTGGGAAAAGGGACCAGAATCATCAACAGTAAGGCAGTAACAGGATGCATGTAGAGTTATAGTTCAGTTTTCCAGCTGAGGTTCCAAACATGCTGAAATAGCAAACAGTTGTGTACATAACGGGCAATTCTGCATAATCTGTGTTTATTACAGAGAAATCCAATATCCTGAATGTCCCTTTATTCATTTATTTGCAGATGATTTAACCTCTCGTAGCATTTTTATGGTCGATCATGATGTTTTGATACACATCTCTACCATCATCCTCACCATCTGTGCCCTGGGTGTCTATCTGGGTTCCTTAGTCTGGATCATCGAGGAGACAAACTGCTGTTTTGGTACCAGTAACTTTTTCCATTTATATCTGTACTGTGTTTACTGGACGTAACAAACACTTGTCATTTGCTGTTAGGGTCTTGTGCAGGACTTTCAGCTCCCTCCGTTACCCGAGCAGAGGTATATCCCATTCAGATGAACATTTTCTTCACATTTGGGTGATATTGTAGGGATTATTTTGTGTAAAGTATTAAAATTGTGATAAATCCCTTTGCAGGTCAAACATGAGGAGCATGTGGAGAGAAATCCGTCAAAAAGACAGAATAACTCCACCTGGACTGAATGTGTTTACATCAATACAAAGAAATGCAACTGAAGACATTTTAAATGTATTTTTTCCATTAAGTCGTAAGAATGATGGCTTTTCAATACTTTATTCATAATTTTGTACCTAAATATTACTGTTTCTATAATAAAGTGTTCTAGCCCATACAGGAGCTTGCAAGTATTCATAGCCCTTAAACCTTAAACCTGATATTATGTCACCTCATAACAACAAATCTTCAATATATTTTATTGGATTTTTATTTAACAGATCAACACAAAATAGAGTATAATTATGAAGAGGAAGAAAAATAAGGCCATTTTATTCTTTTTTAAAGATATAGCCACCCTATATTTTGCATGTCGTATTTTTTAGCTATAGCCGTCTTTCACTCGTACCTTTCTTTTCACAGAATTTTTGCAGAACTATTTATTATCCTGTTGCCAGGTTCTCCCATCTGAGCTGTAGCTCTCTGCTGCTCCTCCAGTGTTAACATGGCCCTCTTGACTCCTTTTCTTATCAATTCAACTATTTGGCCTTTAAGAGCTCAAGCAAAACTTTCAGCTTCCATAGCAGAGGTATATCTTGTTTTGATCAAAATTAACACCACAGTGGGATCATATTTGTGGACAATTCCTTTTTTGTAAAATAATAAGCAATTGTTAATCATTTTGTAGATCCAGCATAAAGATCTGAAGACAAATAGGTCAAAAAAGATCAGAGCGACACCACCTGGACCAAATATGTGCTTGACTGCAAAAAAACTCAATTGATAAAGTTTTGACTTTTTAAATTAGAAAAGTCTATAGTAACAGTTGTTCATCATTTGCTTTGCTGACCTAATCTTAGAGTTACTGATATTAAATATTAGCACAGTGGTGCAAGGTATGGAGCCTAGCAATTTTTACAACGTGTGTGTTCTCCTTAAGGCCACAACAAACTAACCTCAGAGATGCTGTTACCCACTGGACTGATTTTCTGATGAGAAGCTTATCGAAAAGAATGTTCTCACACATAGCTAGCAGCGCCGGAGGTAACCACCAATCCATCTACCCTACATGCAACCAAAAACAGAAGCAGGACCTAAATATATGTCAATGCTGAACCACTAGCCACAGTTTTGTCTTATTTTGTGTCAACAATGTGAACTGAGGACTCAAACTTGGGGGTCTGTCATCAAATGAAGGGAGAACTGTTGGGTTTTAATGTGGTTTGAATAAATATCAGAAGATTATGTTGTCTATGAAATATTTTAATCTCAATAGTAAATGGAAATATTTTAATCTAAATCTAAATGTATTTTAATCTAAATGGTTTTAAAGTAATAAACCGTTTCAGTGATAAACTTTACCGCCAGGGAGGTTCACCCAAAAGGCTTCTCGAGGGCTCCCTTTTTTTCACAATGTTGATAGAAAAAAGGAAGTTTAGAGCCACAGTCACTAACTTTTTGTGCTGTTTTTTGTAATTATGTGTTTCTTACTGATCAAACTGTTAAGACCAGGAAAGAAATTATAACTTTTCACATTTTGTGTTGGTGGATCATAACCAGGTTATAAGCTTAGTTTTAAAATGCAAAGAGAGGAAACAGGAACATGAAACAAGAAAGACATTTGTTTTCTTTCTTTTTTAATGTGTCAGAATTGTCTGAGTGCCAAGGAGAATCTGAACAGATTTACTTTCACCAGTAGAGTATCACGACTTTTGCTATAATTGCTCCACTTGATGTATTATATACATCATATGAGGCAGAAAAGAAAGGGAAAAAGAAAAAAAGAAAGGGAGAGGAGAGGGGCAAAAAGTTTAAAGGGAAAGAAGGACATAAGAACAGAGGAGAGAAAGAAGGATAAAGAGAAGGTAACACCCTAGAAGTCTGCTTCAACACCTGCAGAAAGAGAGAGAAAAAAAGCAGATGAAAATATAATGACAACAGTATCACTGAAAAGTACACGGTACTAATTAATACAAGATGTATTGAACATTGGATCCAGGATAATGAGGTAAGTTTGGTGTGGATGGTTAAATGTATCTTGTGAAAGTTGTGGCAGGCAGAGAGGGAGGTGACTTGGTAGTGATCCAGGTGGAGGATGAATATGGAAAGAAACTGTGAAGGTTGAAAACTGGTGACAACATCCAGCAGGGCGAGGGACCCAGAAAGACGGTGAGTGAGATGAAATACTGGAGGAAACAAACAAAACTTAGCAGGTACAACCAGGAACGAGCCAGCAGCTTGACTCTACCTGTGCTGGTTAATCATCGTCTCCACACACCTCAGTTGATGGCACGCAGGTGTGCGGGCAGCAGCAGGCACACCGCAGGGCCGTGGAATCGGATCATACTACTTCATTGTCATCATGTGGGGACATTGCAAAGCAAAAGTATTCTACATTTTCCCTGATGGGTAAAATGTTGCTGTTGAGGGGTTGCTGCTCCTGCTGATAGCAATGGAGGGCTGGGCTGATCTGAGACCAGTTGTTAAAAAGACCATAGGAGAGATGGTTGCTGATGATGAACTATGTTATGAAATAATCCAAACTGCTACTGCGTCTTGCTAAATAAACCCTAATAATATCTGACGTGTAAAAATTCACAGCAGCTCAGCTGCAGACTGATTTAAAGATCAAAGTAGCTCAGAGGAGCGAACTACAGTCTGTCTATGTTCGCACCTCTGAGAGATTTCGATCTGTAAGCTGGAGATAAATTATATTCATGAGATCTGGTCCTTCTCAACAAGCTCTAGAGAAACTCATCCCTGCGTTTATCTCTAGTCGCATTGATTACTGCAACACAGACTTCACAGGTCTGCCTAAAAAGTCAAGCAGACAGCTGCAGCTGATCCAGAACTGCTGCTGGTGTTCTCACTAAAACCAGGAAGATGGAGCCCATCAGCCCAGTTCTGGATCCTTCCACCGGCTCCCTGGAGCTCAGAGAACAGACTTTAAAACACTTCTGGTCGTTCAGAAATCACTGAGCGGCTTAGCACCAAAATACACTCTTCAGATAAACTGCCTTGTCTTGGCGTGTCTTCAGTCATGACGTGAAAATAACAACATTTCAAATAAGTTAAATTCAAAAAAATATTCCTATATTTGATTATCAGGGTTAAAACAAGATGAATTTGTTTGACAAATGAATCTCAACTTGTATCAAAATTTCGCATGTATAGCTATCAGTTCTGGGGCATCTCGATGTATTTAACTGTCAACGTTTGGCGTTATGCTGCGGTCCAAATTGTTGGTGCAATATTTTCTCTGCGGCTTATGTGACATTTTGGATGTGAGCCCCAGATGCTGTGGGCCGGTCCTGTCTGCGGCGGTGCGGACACACCTGGTAGGAACGTCAGGTGAAGGTGGAGCGGAGCGCGAACCGTGAGCAGGCTGCAGCCTACCGGGCTTTGAGGTGCGTGGCGGTGCCAGTTGCGGTACCGTTTCTTTCTATCAGGCTGCCTGACCCAGAGCGCAGGGACCCACCGAGGCTGCGTAGTTTCATCTCCCTGCCTGGAGCAACACCGGCCATTTAGTCCAGCACTGGGCAGCGGAGAAACTCAAAGTCAGAAGTTTTCTCTGCGGCCCAACCATTCTGGATTTGGGAGGAGGGGGGACAATTAGGAAAGTAAATAAAAACAGCTTTCTGTGACTTCAACAACAGACCCACGTTTTTCTTCACAAACAGGTCTATGTTGGACAGAGATATCCTTGCCTGGGTCTGGAACAACTGAGGACATGGAGGCAGAGACACGTCAAGGAGGAGAATCGGTTCATAGTCGTTATTTGGCTGAGGGCAGCCAGATCAGTTTATGTAGATAAACTGTTATTGTTGGTTAAATATTATTGTTGAGGGGCACAGACAGGCCTCCAGACACACACATAAAAAATAAAAATAAATCAAAAAATTTATTAAAAAATAAAAACAATAAAAGGGCACTTGGTGTATCAAGGATGAAAGGGGCAGATGCTCAAGGCCCCACCCCCTTCCCTGGATGATAGGAACCGGTTCTGGAAATGTGGACAGTAAACACATATACTAGATAAATACATTTCTGGCCTTCTTCAATTAAAGCACTTGAAATATTCATCTATGTCTCAGAACTGGATACAGTTATTAATAAACTGGAAAATGTGGTTTCCTTTAAGAGTTCTTGGGGTGTACGCATGGCGTTGTGGTAGAGTGGGCAGCCATAGAAGCTATAGCCTCGATGTGGCTGTCCTGGGATTGATTGCAGACCTTCAGACCTCTGATGCATGTCCTCCCCCCTTTTCTCTTTGCCTATTTCCTGTCTGGTAACTGACAATAAACCCCACTAGTGCCGAAAAAATCTTAAAAAAAAAAAAAAAGAGTTCTTTATACTGATCCCTTAGAAGCATTCAACCATGTTTAAGTTAATTAAATAATAAATGTGATGTAAATACAGTGATGAGAAATATCAGTTGCTCTGGTAGGTGGCACTGAACATTAGTTCTGGAGTAGACAGTAACTTTGACTGGCCAATCAGAAACAGTCTGAAGTTTAAAGAGGGGTGAGGGGTGAACATTCAGCTCTTTCATGACTGCATTTTAAAGTGTAATGGCATCTCTGACCTTTTCTGTGTACTTAGCAACCCTGCTTGCGGTGAATGTGGGTAAGTTTGCTTCTGTTACCTGTTTTTCTTGAACTTTTAACCAGAATCTTTGCTTCCAGTCATGCAAACTCTGGAGTACAGGTTTCTTTAATTGTACTTTAAGTAAATGTTTTACCATGGGATTTTTGTCCTCAGCTCTTATGGCAGACTTGACACAGACATCGCTACACCTGGACTCAGCAGATGTTGGAACCAGTGCTGCTTTGCAATGCCTCTGCCAAAATGACACAACAATGATGTTTTACTGGTACAAACAAACTCTGGGACAGGAACCAAAGCTCATATGCACATTCTACAAACCTACCAATACTACGATCTTTAGAGATGAATTCAATAATTCTCGTTTCTCGCTGGACACTAGGAACCACAGGAACGTTGTGCTGAAGATATCAGATGTGAAGATATCAGACTCAGCGACTTTCTACTGTGTAAAGAGCACTTTAAATGATTTTGAATTTTGTGAAGGAACTACACTCAGTGTAAAAGGTTCGGGTTCTACTATCGAGACTTTGGTCCGTCAGTCAGTATCTGAGACCATCAAACAAGGAGACTCTGTGACTTTAAAATGTTCTATACAGACTGGGAGCTGTGGTGGAGAACACAGTGTTTACTGGTTCAGAAACTCTGGGGAATCCCATCCAGGACTCATTTACACCCAGGGGGACAGAAATGATCAGTGTGAGAGGAAACCCAGCGCACAAACACACACCTGTGTGTACAACCTGCCCATGAAGGACCCAAATGGGTCCCATGCTGGGACCTACTACTGTGCTGTTGCCTCCTGTGGAGACATACTGTTTGGAAACGGAACCAAGCTGGACTCTGAAGGTGAGTCATTTTGTAGGATTTCACAAATACTTGTTTATCTTGAGTCAAAAATTTCCAGACAATCCTGCTTCTCATATTTTTGAGACGGTTCATCCCTCATCTGGGTAGATGTTATTTCTGGTCTATTTCTGTGACACCAAGTTTGGATAAAATGCAGTTGGATGCAAAATGATAGCTACTTCTACAGCAGACCTAATAATAAATTGTATTTTTATGATAAGACAACCAATAACAGACACTTATCTAACTTAGAAGCCCTTTCAACTTTTGAAGTTAGAGCTACAGAAACCCATTTCTTGTGTTTTATAAAAAATAAACCGGAAATACTTTATTTTATCTTGATCTGTAACAGCTTTCATGCGATATCAGTTCTCTAGTTATATAAGAGGTCGTCAACTCCAGTCCTTGAGAGCTTCTAACCTGCAAGTTTTAGATGCATCCCTTCTCCAAAACATCTGAATCAAGTGAAGGGAGAGTGTAACAAGCCAAGCTAAAAGTTGCAGGACAGCAGCTCTTGAGGACTGGACTTGGGCCCCCCTGTGTTACATGAACAAAATCACAAGAGCAAAGTTATACCAGGAAGGGCTCATCTCAACTTCTATGTATTTAATATTTAGTAGTAATCAACATTAACATAGACATTGTTGTCAAGCACCACCACAGCAGCTCATCTGCACCCATATGACTCTATCTCGAGTATTCTCTTGACACCCCAACACCGTGATTATCCTTGTACATAACATACATCACTTTACTTAGTGTTCTTCCTCTTTTCCTCCTCTGTGGCACTTTCTTCTTCAGCATTTTAATTATGGTATTGAATTGCCAACAATGTTACTATGGGTACAAATATTTAAAAAGCCAGTCACTGGTGTGCTTACTGGAGCCTGTCTTTCTGCAGGTGAAGCAGTCTCTCTTGCCTTGGTCTATCTCCTGAGTGGAGCTTTGACATTCACCACCCTGCTAGCAGCCACACTGGCTTTCTCAGTCTTCAGAATGAATAAAAGACAGCATACAGGTACGTGTTGCCATTTGAAATTCACATGAAATATTCAGCACTTTAAGCTTTGAGGTGAAACTCATCTTGTTCTGTTTAACACACAGATTCCCATGAAACATCTTCAGTAACTACTTACCCAAATATGCAGGTGAGCATAATTTCTGACAGAGATAGGATCATTTTTATGTTCTGTTATAATTTCCACAGAAGCAAGCTAAATGGGGAGAGGCAGAATTAATTTCTTTCTTTCTGAAATTTTTGCCAAGCATTTGTTGTGTTACATCTACTCTATATTTGTCACTAGGAATCCCAAGATGGGGGAAACCTCCATTATGCTGCTGTAAGTCATCTAGAGACCGACATGTCAAGAGCAAGGACACACGGCACACTCAGTGAATATGTCTATTCCAGTGTGAAGCACTAGAGTGCAACATATGCTACAAGATATCCTTGAAATGATTCAGCTGTTTCTGAAATATGTTTTATTCATAGAATGTCATTATAGTTCCAACCAGATTATTAGCTTGTTGGTTTCTTTGGAACAACTGGGGCTGTCTTGACAGAGCTAGCTTTAGCTATGTTAAGTAATATTCAGTTTGTCTGATTTAAACTGATTTTAAAGAAAACAGAATAACTTATGGAGTTACTATTGAATACCAAGCTATTTACAATTTCAATTATGTTCAGCATCAAGTTAATGTAACAGTAAAATGACAAGTGTCTTACTTTATGACTGTAAGCTGCAACAAGGTATTTGTATTGTTTGTAATGCAATTTGTTATGATTCCTGTGGCTGGGGGATCGTCAGATTGAATTGTACGATTGAATTCCCATGTAATCATTTTACAGTTTCACTGCTTTTGTCCTCACATGGTTGCCATTGGCCTTTTCTCTGATTAAAGCTTTCTTTGCTTGGCCTGTCGGTTATATACGGACATATCTCGATGCAGTCGTGTCATTTTCTTTCGATTTTCAGACGTGGATGTGAAGAGTGCTCTATGATGTTTTACACATGACTTTCACCCTGACCTGCCAACTGTGTTCCTTGGTCTTCATGATGCTGTTTACTCACTGATGTTCTCTAAGAAACCTGTGAGCCCTTCACAGAACAACTGGAGCTATATTGAGATTAAATTACACACAGGTGGACTTATTTACTAATTTGAGTTTGTGTTACTTTCTCACTGAACTTTCAAAATTGGACCAAAATCTTCGACAACATCGCACTGTTAAAAAAAGCTTCTTTTTTGGCTGCTTAGTGTGAACTCATGCAGTGACCATTTGTAAGGCTTTGTATTTCTGGTTTTGATTATGATCTTTGGCTTGGTGTTTGCTTTTCTTCTTGTTTTTTATTAATCTGTAGTTTTTTGGCTTTGCTGTTGGGTTCTAATCATGCAGTTATTGTCAGCTCCTCTTGATGGCCCAGTTGCCCAGATTTCTAGCTCTTTACCACATGTGATTCATCCTAAATCAGTCACCTGTTCAGTCTCACTAATAACCCAGCTTATATACTCCCTGGTTTTCATTATAAACTATTGAATACTCTGTTTAATACTAATGTTACTTTGGCCAGCTTTATAAGACAATCATACTTATTTGGGCCTTTTTGGACTTTACGCAGTTGGGTTCCTCAAACCACAGTTTATGAAATCTGACTGCTTTTTGTTTTGATACGCTGGTGGTTTTAAAAAAGATTTCCTTGATTTGTTGTATCAGATGTACTGATGTCCATAACTGTGGGTGTGGGTCAGTGTGCAAATAGTTTCTGAGGAAAAAACTACATTATATCATAGTCATTTTAAGATGCACTGAGTTTTCAGGAGAGTAAATTCAAAGTTGTTAGCTGTGGAGGTATTTCCTTCATGACACAAAACTGAAATGTATTAAATGCAGTGTTTCAAAATCCTGCCTCTCCAGGTACACTGTCTCAAAGGAATGACTCACTTCAACAACTTAACGTCAAATTCTGCAGAAGCATGTTCAATATGCATCAAGTGTTGTAAAGCAGGAAAACATCCAACATAAATCACTAATGGAGGTATGGGTGTACTTTTGATAAGAGCACATCACTTTATTTCTCTTTATAGTAAAGTTTTTAGATCAACTGTGTTCTAAATTATCATACAAAACACTCAAATTCCCCTGAACATTCAATTAAATTGTAGATTGTTTTCTAATGATGTTATATTACATCATATCTTGATTGTTTGATGCTGTAATATCTATTTCCCTGATCAAACCAAAACAATACTGATTTACCTCCACAGGAAGATATTTACTGGCATCATGTAATAACATTTCCTCACTGTAGACTATGAGTAGATAAGAGAAAATTATTTTAGATTGCTGTTAAAAAAGTTCAAATACGAAAGGCAAGAGGTCAAATTGACCAGCTCTCATTACCAGTCTGTCATAAAAACAGAAAGGCACCTGGTATGGTCACACATCTGACTGGTTGCTTTTAATGGCCTTAATAATATGCTCACTTATAGAATGTATAACAGAACCATTCTTGTCACAGAAACAAACACAAATGTTGCCCTTTATTGAACTTTCACAAATCAAATAAGGGTTTCACTAATCACAAACTAGATTTTAAATATTCTGCTTTTAGTGTAGAATAATCTAGTCCATGGTTGAATAGTCTAAATATTGAAGTTTTTAAACCAGAGCAAAATAAAGATACTCAAGGGAGTGTAAAATTAGGTGGAATCACCCTTTAGCTATTTGCCAAATCGTAAGTCAATCAGAAGCCAACTTCAGCTCTGTATTATACAGTATGTTTATGCTTGGTGTCATGTTGGATTACAGTAAACTCTGTCAAAAGAACACATCAACGCATCTACTGTATGTCGTTTACAGATATTGTATGAAAACCATTTTTCTTGATAAAGTTTCCTTTAAAGAAAAAAGTACAAGTGGCAGGTGACTAATCCAAAGCTAACGCTAACCTGTCCATGGTAATGGACAGCAGGGGAAGTAAGCAATCCAGGCATGCTTGTCACCAGCCTCTAACTCTAACGTTAGCCTCTAAAGCTAACGCAAGTCAGTATTCTGCTTCTCATTTCCCAGTGCCGGCCAGTCAGTTACTGTTGCTGTCCTATCATTAATCAGCTCTATAGTTGACTTCGGAATGGATATAGACTCCTGCAACAAAGAAATAACCACTGCTGGGTGTGCAATAGTCTTAATTTTGGCACTAATACTGCGCCATACAAAACCATGACTCTCACCATCATACTTGGCCGTGGGCAAGACACACTTGTCTTTGTGCTCCTCTCCTGGTTGCTACCTCTCATGCTTGACACCATTTGAACCAAATAAGTTTATTTTGGTGTCATCAGACCACAGGACATGGCTTTAGTAATCCATGTCTTAAGTCTGCTTGTCTTCAGCAAACTGTTTTCTTGTACGTCCTCTGTAGAAGACACACAATAGTGACGGCAGCCATGCAGACCAAGTTGATTCAGTGTGCAGCATAGAGTCTGACAGCTGACAGGCTGAACCCCCACCCCTTCAATCTGTGGCAACAATGCTTGCAGCACTTATACATCTATTTTCAAAAGACAACCTCTGGATATGATACTAAGCACATGCACTCAGCTCTTTGGTTGACCATTGTGAGGTCTGTTTTGAGTGGAACCTGTCCTGTTAAACCAGTGTATGTTCCTGGCCACTATTCTGCTGCTCAGTTTAAGGGTGGTGGCAATCTTCTGCTAGCCTCGGCCATATTTATGTAGAGCAACAATTCTATTTTTTCTGATCCTCAGAGGGTTCTATGCCATAAGATGCCATGTTGAACTTCCAGTGACCAGTATGAGAGAGTGTGAGAGCCATAACACTAAATTTAATACATCTACTCCCCATTCACACCTGAGACCTTGTATTACTAATGAGTGAAATGACACCGGGGAAATGGCAACTTCTGCACAATTTGGACATTTTCAGTTAGGGGTGTACTTACTTTTGTTGCCAGTGGTTTAGATGTTAATGGCTGTGTGTTGAGTTATGTTGAGGAGACAGAAAATTTATACTGTTATACAAGCTGTTCACTGACTACTTTACATTGCTTCAAAGTGTCATATCTTCAGTTTTGTCCCATGAAAAGATATAATAGAATATTTACAAAAATGTGTGGGGTGTATTTACTTTTAGTGAGACAAAACAGAAAACTACAGAATAAATGGAGCAATTGACTTGAATGAAAGTCCAAAAGACATTTCAGACACAGCATCAGAGGTGGAGCCAGTGTCCATCACTGGTCATTTTCCTTGAGCCCAATTTGAAATGGTGTTCCTCAGGGATGGCTCCATGTTTTACATGCAGTCAATGAAATAGTTAATGGAATAATAAGACTCAGACCAACTGACTTGGATTTCTGCATCTAAAGATCACTCTTCTTTATATAACTGTGATCACTGTCACAAAACTATTTTATGAAATTGTTGGGCATCTAGGCTGGTATGATAACTATTGATTCAACATATACTCTGTGCTAATTCTGGTTCAAGCAACAGGAAGAGGAGGAGTTTCAGGAAGGAAACCGATACTGGCTGCCACCCTACCAAGGGACATACATACATACCAAGTTTGTCAATTTGTCTAAACTGATTCTTTAATTAGTTTAGAGCTAGTTGGCCTTACTGACAAAACCTTTCAAGAGAATCCTTGGTCTTTAAAGATGCATATTCATACTAGACTGTGATATTATCATAGATCATTCTATGGATTTCATGTTTCATTCAATGCACATTTCTGGTATTGCTGTGTGAGAAATATACAGTTGAGACTAATTAACACACTCCAAATTCCTCAAAATAATTCTGGGTTCTCAAAATTCACTATTCATACTGAACTGTGACATCATTGCATAATTTTATATGGTTCTATTTTGATCTATTTTTATCTTTTTACTGTGTTTACTTCTAGTAGTTTTAGTTCATCATCATTTTATCTTATCTTCAGTAGTTTTAGTTGTGTCACTAGCTTAGCGAGTTGATTGAATAAAATGTTTTAACTGTAAAGCTGAATTCATTTTGTTAAACTGTAGTATATTTGAGAGAAGTTGTCTGTGTTTATTCCATATGTGTAGAACATTGCTGTTCTGATAACGCTAGTGCTGGTCTTATGCCTTCATCTGTTATCTAAAAACCTAGGCCTGATCAGGCAGGTAGTCATGAATAACTGAGACTGAAATCTGTGATGTTAAGGGCGATGCACATCAGGCGTCTTCTGACACCTTTAACACACTGAAAGTGTCAGAACAGACTGGTGGATGTTTTTCCAAATGCAATTATCTGTTTATGCCAGCAGGTGGAGTAGCCGACCATAAGAAACAAACAAATGACTTACTGCACCGAAATAAATGTAGGTTACCAAAAAAGGTTCACTGTGTATGTCTTTTATAAAATTGTAAAATATTAACTTTTCAATTCATGCTTTAAATCTTCAGTTAAACTAGATTTATCAGAATCTTAGGAGAAATTGATCAAGAGGCACAATCTTTTTGCCACAAAAGGTGATACAGCCAAGGTAAAGGAAGATTTTTTTTCTCCCAGAGACAGACCAGGAGTAGTTAGGAGGATGTTCACGCTGTTGTCAGATGCATGAAGCACAAAACATGGAAGATTGTGCCGAATAAGATACTTTCTCCTGAAAACCCATACTAATATGTTTTCATTTGAAGTGATTTAGGTTATTACATGATTTGATATCAATGTTTCCAGTTTTCTGCTAATGTATCATCTCGTTCCTTTCTACTTAAAGTTTGTTTCATGGATGATGGGACAGATTGTTTACATCTGCAAGCATGCTCACAGCATGTTTGACTGCTGAACATGGATTACTAGAGCATCTCTGAGCTAAAACCAGACTCAACAAGGGAAGCAGAAGGATGCTGCTAAGGAACCAGATACTGTTTGGCTCCTGTACATTCACAATATTCTTTAATATTCCACCAAAAATGGTCAGTGCAACATTTAATATATTCCCAACAAAACAAAGAAACAAGCAAACTGATATATATTTTTTCCTGGATAGAAATGAAAAAATCCTAATCTATTAATCTCTCGTTGCTAACAGTGGAGGTTTTGTCCTCCCGCAACGTCTTTTTCCATAGATGGTAAAGGTGAGTGTTTCAATACCTGTATTTTTGACATACCTTAGTCTGACCCAGGAGAAAGTTCCAGTGTTGTGGAAGACATCCAGCCTTGTTCTGGGACCTAAAAAAAACCTCACCTATTAATCTTCAACAACTATAGACCTGTTGCCCTGACATCCCACATCATGACGGTCCCAGAGAGACTCTGGTTCGCCTGCCTGAGTAAGCAAGCAAACATATAACAGGACCCCTTGCAGTTTGCTTATCACCTTGGAGTTGGAGTTGAAGTTGAAGACGCCATTATACACCTGCTTCAACAAACCCACTGTCATCTGGACAAAGCATGCAGCACTGTGAGGATCATGTTCTTCGATTTCTCTAGTGTATTTAATACAATTCAGCCTGATCTGCTTCGTCTGAAACTCCAGAAAACACAGGTGGAGGCCTCAACAATCGCCTGGATCAATGACTACCTGACAAACAGACCACAGTTTGTGAGACTGAAGGACTGTGTGTCTAACCAGGTGGTTAGCAGTACAGGAGCACCACAGGGGACTGTACTCTCACCATTCCTTTTCACTCTGTACACTTCAGACTTCCAGCACAAGTCAGATTCCTGTCATCGACTCAGATGAGCCTGCAGTTGTCGGGTGTATCAGAAGTGGACTAGAAGCTGAGTACAGAGAGCTGGTGGACCACGTTGTGTCATGGTGTGGAAACAATCATCTTATCTTAAATGTGAAAAAAACAAGAGATAAATGTAGATTTCAAGAGAACAGGGTTTAGTCAAGCACTATTTTCATCATGGGAGACAAACTGGAGGAGTATACATACTTTGGTGGTCACCTGAACAACAGAATGAATTGGAGGCACAACACTGACGCCATTTACAAGAAAGGACAGAGTAGACCGTCCTTCTTGTGGAAGCTTATTTCCTTCAGTGTTTGCAGCAAGATGCTGAAGATCTTCTAGAAGTCTGTTGTGGAAAGTATCATCTCTTTTACCATCATCTGTTGGGGCAGCAGCATCAGAACCAGGAACATAAAAAGGCTAAACACGGTGGTGAAGAAGGCTGGTTCTGTTCTGGGGTCTGTCGTGGAGCCACTGGAGATGATGGTGCAAAGAAGGATTCTTCATAAAATCGAGAAAATTATGGACAACCCTGACCATCTTTTTCATGAGACTTCTGCATGAGGCATCTATCTATCTATCTATCTATCTATCTATCTATCTATCTATCTATCTATCTATCTATCTATCTATCTATCTATCTATCTATCTATCTATCTATCTATCTATCTATCTAAATTGAAAGCTGACTGTGCAACTACCTGTGCTACACTACCTTTAGTATGAGATAGCTGACAATAACCAAATTGCTTATCAATAGTTTACTGAAAGTATTTACATAGTTTTCATTTCGAATTGCTGTCAAAATAGCAGTTTTCGAAAGTTATTATGTCATGAAAAACATGAGCTTTCTGACGTGAAGTGAACTGTATACCACACCCCTTACTAATAAATCCCCTACAAGTTATGAGAAGTGGCCCAGCTGTGACATTGTTGTACGCAGAATGAGGAGCTTCATGCAGATAACAGTTGCACTTCTCTGCAGCCACAGTAAGTAAAATATTAAATGTCACGTCCAGCATGGAATCCATTCTAACTGTGCTTTCTTTAAGTTTAACATGAGTCAGTATTTCCTTCCTACTGATTTGCTTTTGTCATCTTCGAGTTTAATCTCTTTATTTCAGGTTGGATCTGTGAGTCTCTGACTGTGGAGCTCCATCCTGGTGAGGACGTCACTCTGTTCTGCTCCAACATTTCTCCATCTCCAACCCAGACAGACTGGTTCAGAGTGACTAATGGAACCAAACCCAGCTGCATCTCCTCCATGTATGGTGCTGAGGGTGAACCTTCATACTGTGATGGATTCCAAAGTAAAAAATTTAACATGAGCTCCAACATGACGACTGTTTTTCTTCAAATCAAACAAGTGGAGCCTCTGGACTCAGGGCTGTATTTCTGTGGATTTTATCTTAAGAAACATACGGTCATTGGCAGTGCAACAGAATTAGTCATTAAAGGTAAGACTGACTCATGTGCCGTAATATGCTAAGAACATCATCGTTACAACTCAAAGTTATTGCAATGATTAAGAAAGAAATAACCAACAAAAACATATCATGCATACTTTCAGCTAATAAAGACTCCAATGACGAGCTGGATTCTGATCATGAAAGTAGGTTATTTTCCTTATTGAAAAGTTGCCTGACATTACTGCAGTAATTAAAAAGCCTACTGTGCTGAAAAAAAAAAGCTAAAAAATTGAATATGTAAATATTTGTAGAAGAAGCTGACCAACTGACGGACCTGATGGCTGGGATTTTCAGTGCTCTGAGTGTTCTTCTCTCTGTCGCAGTCATTGTTCTGGCTGTGAAAAATAGGAGACTTGAGAGAGGTGCAGTTTGCTTGTAGTATTGTTCAGTTTATTCGAAACTAACTGATTACATATTTTTTGTTCAGTTAAGATAAACTAACCCGACTTTTCTATTTGTCTTTTAGCTTCGAGGGTAAAGCTGCAAATAGAAGGAAACAAGGTAAACTCATGAATTTAGCTTAAAGTGTATGAACAGATTAAGAAATCGCAACTGATCAGATGATGTGTCTCTTTCTCTTTAACTTCACTCGACAGAAGTTCTAAAATTCTACATCTAATTTGTAAGGTTAACAACATAATTGTCATCTCAGTTGCTATTTGCTAGTTTTGTTGCTTAAATCTAATCTAGTACTGTTGCACAACATGAATTATGACCAATCAAATAACTTTTACCATAATGCAAATTTTTATCTCTAAAAACACATAAAAAGGTAAATTACCACAAAAGTTGTTTGATTAGAACAGAACACAAAATTGAAAGTTGATCTTGGATCTTTGACATTCGCAGCAAATCCAGTTAGTTTTCAGATGTTTCTTGCAAATTAATACAACTGTTAGCAACTTTTGCTGGATTTTGATAGTGATAAAAAAAGTAATTCACTGTATCACTACTTCTTTCTTTTATTGAAAAATAACAAGGAAAATAAGATGCGGCTGTCAGGATGATGATGGACACAGCTGATTTGTCTATAGTCTGAATACTTGTGCAACAATTAAAACAACAAAACAATCTCAAAACTCAGACTATAAGTGAAAGATTAACAGTTCACAAAATGATGATCAGTTTCGCCCAATTTATCATCTGAGTTTCCTTTAATAAAAAGAAATTTAACAACAATATGAATTTAACATATTTGAATATTGTCTTTTTTCAATATTATTTAAAATTTCAAAGCACTAGGGCTATTCAATTATTTGCTTTTATTTTTACACATCAGTTTCCATGATTAGCATTCAAATAAACCTCAGATGATTCCTAATTCACACAGATCCCTTTTTGACTGTGCTGTGTAAATTTAATATATTTTCTTTTTGGTTTTCAGAATCTGGATGCAGACGATTTGAACTACGCAGCTCTGAGTTTCCAAGCGAATGCCAAACGAAGCCACAGGTCTGCAGCGCAGAGAGAACCAGAGCCACATGTTGTGTATGCTGCCACCAGATAGATTCAGGAAGCAACAGGAACTGGTGCGGAAAATGAAACTCAGAATCTATCACATCAGTTCACTGATGTTTTGGCCCGGTGTATCTATATGTAACATAAGTACATTGTAAAATCAATCAATAAATATAATAAAGTGTATTTTACTCTATTATTGATGTTTGTTTTTAACTTGCTCAATCTATCTCCTCCTGAGCGTTGTTTTCTTTCTTTCTAATAACCATAAAACTTCGATTCAGCTTTTCTGCGTTTTGTAAGACAACACACAGACCACTCTTGAACTGAAGGCGGAGTCAGATTGCTGGACTTCCTCAGTAAGAGAGCTGAGTGGCCTGCTGTGGTATTTGGCAGGAAGAGACTGCAGATTGTGGTCTGTGAGTAACTGAAATGAAGAGGAGGCATCCAAACATCTACATCACAGAACACACACACATGTGAAATCACTCCGACCATAATACCTTGTTAAAAAAACAAAAAACAAAAAACGGTCTGTTTTTGTGTGGGTGGACCATAAAACCCATTCGTCACATTCACCTCTTACCCTTTCAGCGCCAGTCGGAAGTCATAACAAACAAATTGTTTGACTTAAAAAAAAAAAAAAAAAAAGAAAAAGAAAATTGTGAGGTTAATTATTTTGATTCCATCAAAGGCGAATGTCCTCACAAGGTGATCCACTTTCAACTGCATGACCCAGCAAGTAGTGGAGAGAGAGTATACACACACACACACACACCCACACCCACACACACACTGTATCTGGTCTGAACACGCTCGACCCCTCATTGTTCATAGAATATTCATGCTACTTGTTGGATGCATTTAATAAACTGTAAAATTCAAACTTATTTTCAGCACTTTAGGATTTCTAAAGTTGTGTTATTTCAGTGTGTTCTCTGATTCCTTGTTGAGGAGAAGGTTCTTCAACATGTAAACATCACTGCTTATTTTTCTTTGTGTTCATGTGCTGTTGAAGAAATCTTAAAGATAATACAGGAACTAATTCTCCGACAGTAACAGATAAGATTGTCATTGTGGCTTCTGGTAAGAGGTTCGAACTTTATCCTCTTAGATTTCAACAAGAAGTTTTTTCCTGACCTTCCTTCCTAATCCGTCACATTTTGAAAACAATCTGTATAGCTGGTCTCTTACTCTGGACCCGTTAACTTGGGGGCTCCAGTAATCTGCAGAACCAGGACACAGACTCCCATGTTTTTACTCCCTCTAGGATGATTTCTTAAATCACTTTAAAAAAAAATCTCTTGTATAGTATTAGAAATCTAAAAAACATGTACATCATTAAAAAAAAAAAAAAATCACTCCTTTAGAAAGTAAAATGTATATATTAAATATGTTCAGTGAACATAGAGTAAAATATTTCAAATCTTTATTTCTTGTCATTTTGATGATTATGGCTTCTGAAGGATGAAAACCCAAAGTTCAGTAAATTAGAATATTGTTAAAAGTGTAATTCATTCTCACCATCTCAGTAAGGTTTTATTGAAACAGTTTCTTCTGTTTGACATCTGCTGAGTTAACTGTGTAACAACTTTGTTGTAGTTTTCTAATAACTTTCCCACCTTTCCAACCACTTTACCTTTGAAACATGCTTATTCTGCAGTAAACAACAAATGTTACTAAATATATTACTGACATAGACTGCTTGGATGCATTGTATTTCAATAGATTGCTAATATTAATTGCAGTTCCATGCAACACGCATACTGACTACAGTGATAGTGTGATAACCCTAAATGTATGATATATTGTGCAGCCCTATCACACACAGCTAAGTTACTGGCTGAGAGGATAATGGTGTGAATGAAACCACCTAAAAAGTACTATTAATGTTTCTGGACGTTACAACGGAACTTCACAACAAGAAACTATTATGAATGACTAGGACACCTCATTACTGGAAATGCCTGAAAATATATAGGTTTTGGAAAATGATCTGTGATGTCTTGGGTAATGTTTTAGGATACAAAGTTCCAGTGAAACCTGAAGTACTTCACTTAAGTGAACTTTCGGAGGGAATTATTCATTATTGATAAATATTTCATAAAAATATTGCTGATAGCAGCAAAGGAAGTAACAACAAAGAACTGGAGGAAAGTGGAAACACCATCGAGGAGCCAATGGACTGCAATAGTGGAGGAAATATTTAAAAAGGAGAAACTGACACAGAGGTTGAAACTACAAGAATCACAAAAGGACAGAAAATGGGCAAAATGGACAATTTATATAGAAAAATAGTGGATTTAATTTTTTGTTACCAGGGAAGTTGTTGAAAGTGTTGTATGTGTTCTGTATGAAAATAGTGTAAAATCAATAAAGAATAAGTTACAACAAAAGGCACTTCACTAAGAACAGGTACATGTGTTAAACTCCTTCAAACCTGACTCTTGATTGTGGAAGATCAACTTCAAACCTCAACATGTCTTGTTACATCTAACAGACTGAACTGCTCTCATCAAAGTGGTTACACTCAACGCTTCATATTTTCAGACTTGAAAGAACATTGAGAAAATCAAAACTGATGCAGGTGAAGGTTGAATCTATTTCCACTACGACATGCACAGTGGAAAAACAATTATTTTTTAAAAACTTTGATTTTTCATGTGAGCTTTAAACACTTTTAATCAAAAATATCACATCTGATTACTCAAATCAGCAAAAGATTAAGTAATTCAGAAAATAAATAGCATTTAATATTTTAAATTATTGTCATTATCATGACTTCTCAAGGTAAACATCGATCAAGATGGCTGAAACGTTTTAAGCTACGGTTTTATAACAGTCAAAAACATTAGACAGCTGAATGTAAACGGTAAAGAATGCTTGTTTTCTTCTCCTCAGTGCATGAAGTTCTCTAAACGTTTACAAATCTTCAAATCAAAAAAGTATAATTAAAGTCTTCTGATTACATCTAATATTTATTCCTCCTAATTTTTAAACTCCTTCTCAGAGTTAATATGAGTTGCCAGATAACCAAAAGAACACCCCACCTCCTTATAGAGAGACCGATATAAACTGGAACACAGTTCAGCAGCTCTCATTTCACTGGTGGAGTCTTACTGCGCTCACAATGAGGAGCCTCATCTTGGTGCTGGCTTTACTCTGCACCTTCAGTAAGTACATCTGCCACCATTTTACATCTGTTTGTTTCCATGTGTTATAGGGATTGTTTGAGACATTAAAGAAAACTCTACCCTTCTGTTTCAGGCTGGATTTCTGTGTCAGTTTGTCAGTTTCTCACAGTTTCTGTTCGGCCTGCTGAAGACGTCACACTGGTGTGCACCAACTTTAGTAGTGTTCTCTCTCGCATATGGTGGTTTAAGATGACGAACAGCAGTTCCAACACCAGCAGCATCTCATCTATGTCCAGTCCTGAGTCTAATGTCTCACTATATGATGGATTCGACACCAGTCAATATAATATGACATCCAACAACACAAACCTCTTTCTGAAGATCAAACAAGTGAATTTCTCAGACTCTGGACTGTATTTCTGTGGACCGTACGCAGAAACAGGAGTCCCGGGGGTGTTCACCACAACGTACCTACAGGTGGAAGGTAAGATGGATGTCATGAACTCTGCTGTCAGAATCAGTTATATACTGTTCTCAGTTCAGTGTTGCTAATCATGGTTATCCATTTGTTCTCCTCAGATGTTTTAGATGGATTACCCAACCTAGCTTGTATGATCCTTGGCTGCGTTACTGTCTTCCTTACAGTCGTCATTGTTGCTTTGGGTGTCAAAATCAGGACCATTCAAACAGGTTTTGATGGTTTCATTTCAGCTGTCATTTACAAATACATAATAACGTTTGAAACAAATAGCTGACCAGAGGAACTGTTTCTGTCATTCAGGTCAAACTGAGCGAAAGAATCCACAACCCACTGAGGTAATCACATTCTGACAGACTTAGAGTTTGTATACTATGATTCTTTTAAAAAGTTAAGCAACTTTCTAAAACAAAGCAACTCTTTTACAGAATCTGGACCCTGACAACCTCAACTATGCAGCGCTGCAAATCCGTCCCAAAGCAAAAAGCAAAAGAAGACCAGCAGACGAGAAAGAGCAGAAAGCAAATGTGTTGTATGAAGCAACAAGATAAACTCATTAACATAATGGCAGCAGCTCACAGTGAAAAACATGCTTCAGTTTCTTTATGTGCTTCAATATTTTTATCCTCACATTAAACCCATTTTCAAATCAAGCTGTGCAAACAATAGAATTGGTGTTTGAAACAGGAAGGGCCAGTAAGAACACAAAGGTCCAGGCTTATGTTGGGTCTGCTGCAGTGGGACAAAGGCAAAGATTGCATTTTCCAAAAATGGCTAACATTTGTAGTATGATGAGAACTTAAAAACTTCAGATTAAATCAGCCTAAAATTGCTTTTAGACGCTGTAAAAGTCCAGAATGTGGTTTAAAGATCAATTCTAACCTACATACCTATAATTACCTATGAGGTTGAGAAATACAGATGCACTAAGTTGGCAAAAGGTTCTCAGCACCATGCCCGCATAGATATTTTCCACTGTGGTAAAGAAAGAGCAAAAACATCTTTCAACTATTCTGCTTCTCAACTCTGTCACAGAATTACAAAACAAGGCCTTTAAGTTCCGTAATAACTAAATGAACAAATTATTCCACTTAAAAGGGTAAAATATGCAAGGTTAAATTTTCGCATTAGCTCTCATAAAAACATATTTTTTTTTATCACACCTGACTATTAAATATGAATATCAAGATGTGTAGATACAATTGCACGGCTACCAAAATTATTTTGTTAATCACATCTGGGCTTCCTGCTAAGTATCAAAGCCATTCTCATCCTTTACAATGATGTTCACAGTGAGAGAGAGAGAGGCTGCTCCATGTGTCATGTGATCTGTCCTTCCTCTTCAACCAACTACACACAAAGCGTCTGCTGTTCCATAAGGGAGTCATTAAACGCATCGCTTCAAAAACAACGCGCAAAGTTTATGAAGCAGGAGAACAACTTGTTTCCGTGTGTTTTATCTGTGGATGTTTAACTGGAAATACAAAACTAATGTTAATGTTACAATCAGAATCAGCTTTACTGGCAAAGCTTGTGTGCACAAACTAGGAAATTGACTATGGTTTCATGCTCTCACAGCATAAAGACATTAGGTATGAATATATAAGCTAAAGAGGAAACAAACTAAAAGATAAAGGAAACAATCTGAACATGTTTATGTATATTCAGCCAAATTTTATTTGTTTTTATTATTTTTATAAAAAGTAAAAGAAAAAAGAAAAGGCCGGTTGTTGTAGTGCAAATATGCTTATTTTGTTTCCCAGTAGAGTAGCTGAGTACTCAGGCTGTATGTGTTCATCACAGAGACAGCCTGGGGACGAAACTATGCATGTGATGGCTGGTTTTTGTAAAAGTGCTCTGTCACGCAACCTGAAGGTAAAAGTCTAAACAGGTTGTGTCCAGGATGTGTGGAGTCTGCAGAGAAGTTATACCTATAATTACCTATGAGGTTGAGAGACACAGATACACTAGGCTGGCAAAAGGTTCTCAGCGCCATCAACCACGCTAGATCTGCAGAAGTCCCGGGTGGAGGGAAGGCCAGCACTGATGATGCTCTCTGTGGACCTAATTGTACGTTGCCGTGTGGACCTGTCCTGTTTTGTGTCTGAGCCAAACCACACAGAGATGGATGAAAACAGGACAGACTGAATAACAGCAGTGTCAAAGATGACCAGCAACCTGTGGAAGGTTGTACTTTTTGAGTTGCCGCAGGAAGTACATTATGTACCAGGTCTTCTTCCAAACAGTGTGTCAGGACCATCTCAGGTCCTGAAAGGGGTGGTTCCTAGGAACCAGAAGTGATTCACAGAAGATAGAATGTTGTTGAGGATGGTGAGGGTAGGGGGTGTGGGGGATGTTCTCCAGGAGTCCACCTTCATCTCCACTTTCTTGAAACGGTTAAGCTCCAGGTGGTTCTGACCGCACCAATGGACCAGCCGATCCACCTCCAGTCTGTATGCAGACTCGTCACTGTCCACTGAGGTGCCGTCATCTGCGTACAGGGAGAAGAGGAGTGGGGAGCGAACACACAGAATGAAGTGTAGTCCCACGATGACTGCATCGTCTGCCGACCTGTTGCTCAGTAAGTCATCTGCAGGGGCTTCAGAAGGGAGCCTGTGAGGTCCTATTATTGGCCTATTAATGTTCCTGGATGTAGCAAGTGAACTTGACTGCCAGAAACTATTCTTTTTGCGTTCAATTAGAACTCTCCATTGTGGAAGATCAACTTCAAACCTCAACATGTCTAGTTACATCTAACAGACTGAACTGCTCTCATCAAAGTGGTTACACTCAACGCTTCATATTTTCAGACTTGAAAGAACATTGAGAAAATCAAAACTGATGCAGGTGAAGGTTGAATCTATTTCTATTATGACATAGAGTGGACAATAACAAACATTTTTTTAATCATTGTTTGTCAGGTAAGCTTTACACATTTCATACAAATAACCCATCTGATTACTCAAATCAACTAAAGATTATTAGCTGTTTCAGATACAATTAGCATTCAATATCTTACATGATTGTTATTTTTATGTCTTCTCAAGTGGAACATTGATCAAAATGTTTAAAATATATTAAAGCTGCAGTATGTAACTTTTATAGAAAATTTGTTTTTTACATATTTGTTAAAACTGTCACCATGTCATGACAGTATGTTATGAGACAGATAATCTGTGAAAAGCTGGAGCTCCTCCTCCTCCTCCCTGAGCTGCTATTGCTGTCTGAAGAAATGCACCAGTCCCAACCTAAAACAACCAATCAGAGCCAGGAGGAGGGGCTTAGCGCTGTCAATCAACTTCATTTACTCGTTGCTAAATGTGCTAATGGCGGAGAAACCACTTACTGTTTCAGGAAAACTCTTTATCCATCATCATTGGTGGCCATGGTAACTAGCCTGAGTATTCACAACGGTCTCTGAGAGGGAGAGGGGGAGGGGGGTGAGCAGCGCCACACAAACAGTGATCGACAGCGCTGAGACCTGCCTCTTGGCTCTGACTGGTTGTTTCTAGATAGGACTGGGGGCTCTGGGAGAAGATTGAGGAACTCATACCATCCTGTCATGACTTAGTGACAGTTTCAACAAATATGTAGAAAAATATTTTTTATAAAAGTTACATACTGCAGCTTTAAACTACAAGCACTAAGATTTTATAACAGTCAAAAACATTAGACAGCTGAATGTAAACGGTAAAGAATGCTTGTTTTCTTCTCCTCAGTGCATGAAGTTCTCTAAACGTTTACAAATCTTCAAATCAAAAAAGTATAATTAAAGTCTTCTGATTACATCTAATATTTATTCCTCCTAATTTTTAAACTCCTTCTCAGAGTTAATATGAGTTGCCAGATAACCAAAAGAACACCCCACCTCCTTATAGAGAGACCGATATAAACTGGAACACAGTTCAGCAGCTCTCATTTCACTGGTGGAGTCTTACTGCGCTCACAATGAGGAGCCTCATCTTGGTGCTGGCTTTACTCTGCACCTTCAGTAAGTACATCTGCCACCATTTTACATCTGTTTGTTTCCATGTGTTATAGGGATTGTTTGAGACATTAAAGAAAACTCTACCCTTCTGTTTCAGGCTGGATTTCTGTGTCAGTTTGTCAGTTTCTCACAGTTTCTGTTCGGCCTGCTGAAGACGTCACACTGGTGTGCACCAACTTTAGTAGTGTTCCCTCTCGCATATGGTGGTTTAAGATGACGAACAGCAGTTCCAACACCAGCAGCATCTCATCTATGTCCACTCCTGAGTCTCATGTCTCACTATATGATGGATTCGACACCAGTCAATATAATATGACATCCAACAACACAAACCTCTTTCTGAAGATCAAACAAGTGAATTTCTCAGACTCTGGACTGTATTTCTGTGGACCGTACGCAGCAACAGGAGTCCCGGGGGTGTTCACCACAACGTACCTACAGGTGGAAGGTAAGATGGATGTCATGAACTCTGCTGTCAGAATCAGTTTTATACTGTTCTCAGTTCAGTGTTGCTAATCATGGTTATCCATTTGTTCTCCTCAGATGTTTTAGATGGATTACCCAACCTAGCTTGTATGATCCTTGGCTGCGTTACTGTCTTCCTTACAGTCGTCATTGTTGCTTTGGGTGTCAAAATCAGGACCATTCAAACAGGTTTTGATGGTTTCATTTCAGCTGTCATTTACAAATACATAATAACGTTTGAAACAAATAGCTGACCAGAGGAACTGTTTCTGTCATTCAGGTCAAACTGAGCGAAAGAATCCACAACCCACTGAGGTAATCATATTCTTATTGATGTAAACCTTTGTATGTTGCAAAATGTTCTTTAAAAAGTTATTTGAATTAGCAACTCTTTTACAGAATCTGGACCCTTATGACTTCAACTCAGCAGCGCTGAATTTCCGTCCTAAAGCAAAAAGCTACACTAGGCTGTCAGACAAGAAAGAGCTGGAAACAAATGTGGTGTATGCTGTGACAAGATAAACTCATTAGCATAATGGCAGCAGCTCAGAGTAAAAACAATGCTTCAGTTTCTTTATCTGCTTGTTTTTTTTGTCCTAACATAAAACCCATTTTCAAATCAAACTGTGATGACAGCTCAGGCTTATGTTGGGTCTGCTGCAGTGTCACAAAGATAAAGATAAAGATTGCATTTTCCAAAAATAGCTAACATTTATAGTGTGATGAGAACTTAAAAACTTCAGATTAAATCAGCCTAAAATTGCTTTTAGACACTGTAAAAGTCCAGAATGTGGTTTAAAGATCGATTCTAACCTACATACCTATAATTACCTATGAGGTTGAGAAATACAGATAATACAGATAATCTTTATTATCATCACTGACTATTAAATATGATAGCTACACAATGCTGTTTGCATGGCTACCAAGATTGTAGTATAGTTTGTTATTTTGTTGATCAAATCTAGGTTTCCTGTTTAAAATCTTCTAGTACATCTCAAAAAATTAGAATATTGTGAAAAGAGTTAAGAAAAGGGTAGGAAACGCATATATTTCATAGAATCATCACACTATGCAGTGATATATTCGAAGCCTTTGCTTCTTGTAATTTTGATGATTATTGCTTACAGATGATGAAAACCCAACATTCAGTGTCTTGGAAACCAGAACACTGTGTAAAAGGTCATTAATGGAAACTCATGGTGAAACACCCTGATCAGCTAATTAACTCAAAACACCTGCAGAGGTTTCCTGAGCCTTTAAACCGTCTCACTCTGGGTCAGCAGGAGACAGTCATGGGGAAGACTGCTGACTGGGCAGATGTCCAGGAGACAGTCACACTTCACAAGGAGGAGAAGCCACAAAATGTCATTGCTGAAGAAGCTGGTTGTTCTGTATCTAAGCATTTTAGCAGAAAATTGAGTGGAAGGAAGAAGTGTGGTAGGAAAAGGTGCACCAGCAACAGGGAGAACCGCAGCCTCGAGTAGATTGTCCAACAAAATGCATTCCAGAAGAGCCACCACACACAGACGAATACTAGACATTGGCTATAAATGTCACAGTCCCCATGTCAAGCCACTCCTGAACCAGAGACAACGTCAGAGAGGTTTTACCTGAGCTAAGGAGAAAAGGAACTGGACTGCTGCACAATGGTCCAGAGTCCTGTTTTAAGATGAAAGCAAAGTTTGCATTTCATCTGGAATCAAGGTCCCAGGGTCTGGAGGAAGAGTGGAGAGGCAGAAAATCCACGTTGCTTGAAGTCCAGAGTGACGTTGCCACAGTCAGTGATGGTTTGGGGTGCCAAAGGTACCAAAAGCTGCTTCAGTGACCATGGTGTTCCAGTTCTTGATAGGTCAGCAAACTCCCCCAACCTGAATCCCATAGAAAATCTCTGGCTGTTGTCAAGAGGAAGATGACAGACACCAGATCCAACAAGGCAGATGACCTGAAGGTGGCTATCAGAGCTACCTGGGCTTCCATTACATCTACGCAGAGCCACAGGCTGATGGCCTCTACGCCACGGCGCACTGATGCAGGGATTCCCGTGACAGGAAGCCCAACCGGGTACTGTATAGAACTGAACAAACTTTTCAGAAGTCTGACATTTCTGTTTAAAATGCTGTTTTAAAATTGATTTTGTCATCAAATGTTCCAAGACACTGAATTTTGGGTTTTCAGTATCTGTAAGCCATAATCATCAAAATTAAAAGAAATAAAGGCTTGAAATGTATTATTTTATATGTGATAAATCTGTATGAAATGAGCTTCACTTTTTAAAATGAGTCAAAAAAATATTAAACATTTTCATTACTTATACAAAAATCTCATCAGTCTACATATTCTAATATATTGAATATTATGGTATATTGCACTTATGATTTCATATCTAAAAAAATGTAAACAAAAGTCAACCAAGACAAATGTAGCTGATTAAACTGATGTGAAAATCAGCTCAGAAGGAAACCTGTTATGGTTTCAGTACGTAACAGTAATTTGTTATTGTTTTGTGAATCATGGCCTTAACCTGTTTAATATTTTTTGCCTCTTTAATTATATATTATTCAAAGGTAAATAAGGCTTCTAAGTCAACTCCAAATTACTAATTTTTTCACCAACACCTTTTGTTGAAATGTTTTCATTCAGGTGAAATAAGATGTTTTTCAAGCATTTCAAAAATGTCTTCAAAACTTTCCAGGGTTAGCTGAGGTTGAAATGCATTAGTTGTATGGGTTAGCGTTAGCATGCGCATTTAGTCAGCTGTTATGTTCAGCTTTGGTAAATGTTTTTTCTTATTTATTGCTTCTTTTCTTATTTCACTGCTGCCGTGGGGTTCCTCTGAACTTCGGAGAGCTGGCATTATGAAATGAAAAGATTTGCTTCGGCATGCAACGTTCCTCCAGACAGGAAGTGCAGTTTCGGCAATACCAACCGCAGCTTTATTAAGGGGAAGATACAGTTGCTAATTGCCCAAAATTCTTATTTGATTTCTTTGATGTATCAGTTTGTTTTTACTGCCTTGTTTACTTAGTGGTCACTTTTACTGACTGTAAGCTAGCAGTTAGTGTTGCTTGGTTTATTTTGTCGAGTAATGTAAAATCATTTTGTTCCCCTTTAGTGCCAGACTGGTCTGACCTGCCAGTATTAAACCCCCCTTTGTCTGTTGTTGTTGTTCAGGTTGGCTTTTTTCTGTTTACCAGTTAGTTTGCAGCTATGTTAAGTTGCTGTTAAAGCTAAACTTTGTTAGTTTCATTTCACCTCTTTGAAGAGCCATGTGACATAATTTCATGTCTGTTTTTGAGAATTGTCGGTAAATAAACCCACCCTTTTTTTTCAAAAGTACATCTGTGTCCTCATGCCTTACTTGCTTTGTTTATTACAGCATATGGACAGGGACAGGCAGGGACACACACAGATAGACACTAAGTGGTGCTAGAGCATCTGCCCTTTTTCCACTTGACAAACAAGTGTCCTACTGAAATCATTTTTTATAAATTAATGTTATTGTTTATTTTTTCCATTATTAAAGTATATAGTGCGCTAAAGAGTGTTATAGGAGAGCCTTCCTCCCTGCAGCTGTTAGACTGTATAACCATCACTGCTCCCAACAAAATCAATAAATGTTTATATCCATGTTAGTATCTGTACAGCTTTAACGTTTTTCTATTGTCACTAACTGTAAATAGTTTGTATTTTTAATCCTCAGGGACATGCACATCTTGTACATTTTAATTAACCAACTCAGTTGCACATTCCTCTGGACTGGAATATTTTTTACAACTACACAGTATTTATGTTGCAATTTTGCCTTACTGTATAGTATTTTTTATTCTTTATTCTGTTTTTCATATGTATTTTATATGCTTTGTGTGAGTGTGTTTTCTGTTATTGTCTGTCATTGTCACTTTGCTGCTGTTGCACAGAAATTTCCCCATCGTGGGACAATAAAGGATATTTCTATTCCAGTGTGTGGCCCAAGGGAGCATTTCTGAACTGAAAAGCCTATACTACCAGTCCCCACATTTTATTAATTTTGCTTGACATGTCTCCTCCACAAACATGGAGCATGACATGCCCCAGCTCTCTCAACGTAAGCATGCTACGTACAAATCGGACAGCTTGGGCACGGAGGTGTGCTGCGCTGCGTGCAGCACCTGAACACCTGTTCTCTCGTCTCCTTTGCTGTCTGATAGAGCCCTGCCCTGGTGACGGGCTGCCTACCCAACCAGGTAACAAACAAAACAAATTTATTTGCCTCTTAAACCTCAGATGTAACAGCTAAAACTTCACGTGGCTCAATATTGTCTAAGCCAATCAATGGAAGACGTAGCGAGGAAAGCCCCCAGGAGAATGTTTAAAATGTAGCTCTTTGATTAAAAAAAAAAAAAAAAAAAAAAAAAAAAAAGTTAAATTCAAATGTATCTCACAGTTGTAGTTATTACTTATGTTAATATTGTGTTATGATTCATGTTTGGTCCTGCCCATGCTGTAATTAGTTTTCATTCTACTCACCTGTGTCACCTGATTGCTGATCTGTGCCACCTGGGCCCTGCTCTACTTAACTCCTCTCAGCCCCTGCCTCCCTGCCAGATTATCGACAGCCACGAGCCAGTAGAAATCCAGCGTTTCATGCCTTGCCTTCTTGTGTTTCTTCGACCCATTTCCGTCCACGGATCTTCCCCTCCTGCCAAGCCCGTTACGGATTCCTTTGGTTCTGGATTTCTGGACCCTGACTCAAGCTCCGCTTCACGACCACCGAGTATTGCCTGACCCTCTAGTTAAGTTTGCTCTCTCTGCCTCTCCGTGTATAACCTCTGCCTGATTATCGTCTAGCCCCTGGTACTGCGTTGGATTCCCTTGTGGAGACCTTCATCAATTCTTCCTGAGCTGCTACCAGTTCCTGATTCTAAATAAACTTGTTTTTCCTTTACGTACTTCTGTGTGTGGTTGAATTTCCGGGTCCTCCCAGTGAGTCCTTACAGAATAATCTGGCCACTATGGACCCGTCACCCACACAGGAGTGGCGTTCAAGTGTTGAAGACGCTATTATCCGCCTGGAGTCAAACATGCAACAAATGATGAGCATGCTTGATAGGATGTCCTCCCTTCCCTCCCCTAAAGGAGCCCCTTCTCCCAGCCTCAAAGCCGCTACGTCTGGTTTCCAGGTCTCACCCATTTTTGAGCCCCGCCTGTCTCCTCCGGAGGTGTTTAAAGGTGAGCAGAGTCAGTGTCGTCCCTTCATTACTCAGTGTGAAATAATCTTTGAACTTCAGCCGTCATCTTTTCCCTCTGAACGCGCTAAAGTAGCCTATGCTATTTCCCTCCTTTCGGGAAAAGCCAAATTATGGGGGACTGCAGAATGGCGGAGGGACTCCCTCATTTGTTATCGGTTCCAGGACTTTTCCAAGGAGCTAATCAGGGTCTTCGATCCTGTTCTGCCTCAGAGGGAGGCTGCACGTGGGTTGCTCAGACTCAAACAAGGCAGGAAGCGAGTAACTGAGTACATTATCGATTTTCATGCTCTATCCTCAGGAAGTGACTGGAACGATGAGGCACTATGTGATGCGTTCTATCAGGGTCTCAGTGAGGAGATAAAGGATGAGCTGTCTACCCGAGACGCTCCCAAGGACCTGGAGGAACTGGAGACCCTGGCCGCCAGAATTGATGCTAGGCTCCATGAGAGAAGGTTGGAGAGGAGTTCCCTCAGTCATACTTACCATGTTGAATCTGTTCCCAGATCACAGCCACCAGTCACGGCTCCACCTTTGAGTTCTTCACCCACCTCTCCGGGAGAGGAGCCTATGCAGATTGGTCGAACTCGCCTGTCCCCACAAGAGAGAGAGCGGAGATTTAAGAGAGGCCTTTGTTTCTATTGTGGTGGAGAGGGTCACCTACTTAGTCGGTGTCCTGTAAAAGGCCAGGCTCAGCAGGAGGTAAGAGGCTCCTGCTGAGTCAAAAGCGATGGCAATCCTCTTCATTCTCTGTTCAAGCCACTCTCCAAGCTGATTGTCAAACCAAGCATCTCCCAGTCTTTATAGATTCAGGAGCAGATACTGAGTTCATGGACCGTGGTCTTGCCGAATCTCTGGGCATCCAACTCTTACCTACCTCTAAGTGTCTTGAAGTTTTGGCAATTGATGGCCATGTACTTCACCAGATCACACATGAAACGGGTCCCATTAAGTTCAGTATTTCTGGGAATCACCATGAACTTATCTCCTTCCTGATAATAGAGTCCCCTGGTCTCCCTGTCATTTTGGGGGCTTCTTGGCTAAGAAAACACAACCCCCACATTGACTGGGTGAAGGGCGAGGTGTTGGGTTGGTCACCATCTTGCCATTCCACTTGCCTCTTAGCAGCTTCGGTCCCTTTTTCTGTCCCTATCTCGGGACAGGAGACCTATCCCGACCTATCCAAGGTACCGGCTGTTTACCATGACCTTCGGGAAGTCTTTAATAAGCATCGCGCCACTTCCCTTCCACCCCATCGGCCCTATGATTGTGCAATTGATTTGCTTCCTGGAACCTTTCCTCCCAAAGGCCGTCTATACTCCCTCTCCGGCCCGGAGGATAAGGCCATGAGGGATTATATCGGTGACGCACTCAAGGCAGGCATTATCCGCCCTTCATCCTCTCCAGCTGGTGCAGGGTTTTTCTTTGTGGGCAAGAAGGATGGTTCTTTGAGACCCTGTATTGACTACAGGGGATTGAATGACATCACAGTCAAGAATCGTTACCCACTTCCCCTAATGAACACTGCTTTCGACCTGATTCAGGGATCCACAGTTTTTACCAAGCTCGATCTCAGGAATGCCTACCATCTAGTCCGTATCAAGGAGGGGGATGAGTGGAAGACGGCTTTTAACACTCCAACCGGCCATTATGAATACCTGGTAATGCCCTTTGGCCTATCCAACGCTCCCGCAGTGTTCCAAGCTCTAGTCAATGATGTCCTCAGGGACATGGTCGGTCGTTTTGTTTATGTTTATCTGGATGACATCTTAATTTTCTCTAAGGATCTCACTACTCATCAGACTCATGTCCGTTCTGTTATTCTCCGCTTGCTGCAGAATAACCTGTTTGTCAAGGCAGAAAAGTGCGAGTTTCACAAATCGTCCACTTCATTCTTGGGTTTCGTCATCTCTCCTAACAGGATTTCCATGGACCCCAGCAAGACGGACGCCATCAAGAATTGGCCCTGCCCACAAGACCGTAGACAACTTCAGAGGTTTCTGGGGTTTGCTAATTTCTATCGACGGTTCATCCGCAATTTCAGTTCTGTTGCTTCTCCACTTCATTCTCTTACTTCATCCAAGTGCAAGTTCGTTTGGAGTAAGAGTGCTGCAGAGTCCTTCGACCACCTTAAAAAGGCCTTCACCTCTGCTCCTGTCCTCCGCGCACCGGACCCTTCTCGCCAATTCATTGTAGAAGTGGATGCTTCTAACTCTGGGGTGGGAGCCGTACTCAGCCAGAGAAACACTGATGATAAGATTCACCCATGTGCCTTCTTTTCTAGAAAACTGTCTTTTGCAGAGACCAACTATGATGTCGGTGACCGGGAACTGCTGGCAGTCAAACTGGCCCTCGAGGAGTGGAGGCACTGGCTCGAGGGAGCTAAGGAACCCTTCGTGGTCTGGACTGATCATAAGAATCTGCAGTACCTCAAGTCTGCTAGGAGACTTAACCCCAGGCAAGCCAGGTGGGCTCTATTCTTCAGTCGCTTTAATTTTTCACTATCTTACAGACCTGGGAGTAAGAACACTAAGCCCGACGCACTCTCCAGGCTGCATGAGACTATGGAGGAGAGTCAAGATGCTAAGCAGGTGGACTATGTGCTCCCCTCATCTGTGCGGCTAGCAGTTTCCAGGCTAGAGCTAGAGCAGAGAATCAGAGAGGCCCATCTGCAAAGCCCCATCCCTGAGAGCTGTCCTAAGAATCGACTATTTGTCCCTGAGCAACTAATACCTGAGGTACTATCCTTTTGTCATGCCTCTAAATTTTTCTGTCATCCAGGAGTCACTAAGACCCTAGCTGTGATCAGGAGGTGTTTCTGGTGGGAGACTATGCTGCAAGATGTAAAGGAGTTTATCAAGGCTTGCAGAGTGTGTTGTCAGGCTAAACCATCCCGTCGACCACCCTCTGGGCTTCTGCGGCCCCTCCCGGTTCCTCACCGCCCATGGTCCCACATATCCATGGATTTTGTTACTGGTTTACCCTCTTCCAATAACCATTCTGTCCTCCTCACAGTTGTGGATCGATTTTCTAAGATGTCCCACCTGATACCACTTCGCAAACTGCCTTCGTCTAAGGAGCTGGGAGCGGTTCTGGCCCGTGAGGTGTTCCGTTTGCATGGTCTACCTACTGACATTGTGTCTGATCGAGGACCCCAGTTCATTTCTAAATTCTGGAAAGAATTTTGTGGTCTCCTGGGCATCACAGTAAGTCTCTCGTCAGGATTCCACCCTCAGTCTGACGGGCAAACGGAGAGGGTCAACCAGGAGGTGGAGACCAAGCTGCGCATGCTCTGTGAACATGATCCCTCTTCCTGGTCACAGAACCTTCCATGGGTGGAGTATGCCCTCAACTCACTCCCTTCTAGTTCCACAGGTCTGTCTCCCTTTTACACAGTTTATGGCTACCAGCCTCCAGTCTTGTCCCTTCAAGAGAAGCCCACTAGAGTTCCCTCTGCTCATGCCTCTGCTTTGAAGTGCCAGCGGGTATGGCGCCAGGCCCGCAGGGCCCTTCTAAAGTCCTCTGCTTTATGTTCTAGATTTGCAAATCGTCGCAGAGTTCCGGCACCCACTTACACCGAAGGTCAAAAGGTCTGGCTGTCCACCAAGGACCTTCCCTTGCGGGTTGAAAACCGGAAGTTAGCCCCTCGTTTCATTGGACCCTTCCCAATTTCCAAGGTTATCAACCCAGTGGCAGTCCGGCTCCGCCTCCCCAGGACTCTCAGAGTTTGTCCCACCTTTCATGTGTCACGTGTTAAACCTGTCTTCTCTTCACGGTTGGTTCCCTCCTCCAGGCCCCCTCCTCCCGCCCGGATCATTGATGGGGGTCCCGCTCACACGGTGCGCCGCCTCCTTCGCTCCAGACGTTGGGGCTGGTCCGTCCATTACTTGGTGGATTGGGAGGGATATGGGCCTGAAGAGCGCTCCTGGGTGCCGGCCCGACACATTTTGGACAAATCCCTTATCAGGGAGTTTCATCGGTCCAATCCTGACCAGCCAGGTGGTCCTTCTGGAGCCGGACCTTGAGGAGGGGGTACTGTTATGATTCATGTTTGGTCCTGCCCATGCTGTAATTAGTTTTCATTCTACTCACCTGTGTCACCTGATTGCTGATCTGTGCCACCTGGGCCCTGCTCTACTTAACTCCTCTCAGCCCCTGCCTCCCTGCCAGATTATCGACAGCCACGAGCCAGTAGAAATCCAGCGTTTCATGCCTTGCCTTCTTGTGTTTCTTCGACCCATTTCCGTCCACGGATCTTCCCCTCCTGCCAAGCCCGTTACGGATTCCTTTGGTTCTGGATTTCTGGACCCTGACTCAAGCTCCGCTTCACGACCACCGAGTATTGCCTGACCCTCTAGTTAAGTTTGCTCTCTCTGCCTCTCCGTGTATAACCTCTGCCTGATTATCGTCTAGCCCCTGGTACTGCGTTGGATTCCCTTGTGGAGACCTTCATCGATTCTTCCTGAGCTGCTACCAGTTCCTGATTCTAAATAAACTTGTTTTTCCTTTACGTACTTCTGTGTGTGGTTGAATTTCCGGGTCCTCCCAGTGAGTCCTTACATATTGTTCCTGGTGACTTCTATTTGACTCATGTCTGTTTTATTGCAAATATAGTAGACAAGTTACCTCTGTCTATCAAACATTTCATTTTAATACATAAACAAGGCCATATGAGCTGGGTAACATTACAATTCATACCTTACTAAAAATTAAGTTCTGGTCAGTAAAAGTGGGGCATAGATTAAATTCTATTTTCTATTTCTGTGTTGGTAAAAAATTTTGATGTGCCGATCAGAGTACTTTAATATGTAAATATGAGCAGACATCTTGTTATCACTTCTCAGGGCTTGAAGTTAATCTCATTACTCTTAACTCTCTTAAGCAATTTTAATAATAATTTCTATCATATATCACACTGCCTACATGCAGAAGTATAGATGAGTTTTCTTAAGGCCATATTTTGTGCTGTTGGTTTCATTTTGAAGCTACCTGGAGGTTTATACACTGCAGGATATAGAAGGACTTTCAGTATGTTATTAGAAAGTAGTTGCAGTTTATTTAGTTATAGAACTAGTTACATAAATGTCTAAAGCATCTTTTGTTCATTTTGATGAGCGCATATACACTTGTGTTGCACTCAACAAGCACACTGTGCTATAACGATTTTATCATATTTTTTAAGCTGTAGAACAAACAGTCACTGGTTTCTCAGGTTTATGAAGATAACTCGTTTAGTGGGACCTACAGCTTCTGTGGAAAGATCATTTTCAAAGCTGAAAATGATCAAGAACAAACTAAGAAGTCTGTGTGGAAAAAAAACACCTTTTTGACTTTTTCAAGCTTCTGTAAAAAAAAAAAAAAAAAAAAAAAAAATCTCACACAGCTAGCTAAGGCAGCTGGCAGGAAAGTGTCCTTTTTTACACTTGAGCATCTGCCCCACAAAATGTGCACACCGCTGGGGACAGGGTTAGCCAGCATCCATAATGTGGATGTTGACTTCTAACAGAAGCCTAAAACTGCAACTTCTGCCCTATTTGAAACTAAAAACAAATTCTCTTTAGTGATAGTAAATTAACCTTAGAAGAGCAGTCGAATAGCCAGCTATGCTACGACTACTACCCTGTAGTGTATGACTCCAGTGGAACCATGGACTCTGTGGAGATGGGAGACATTTTAACAAAAAAAAAATCTAAATTGTGCACCCAGTTTTTGATTTTAGGATTTATTGAAGCTGTTTCTCATTGGAACATTCCATTCTTGAAAAAGAAATGATCAAATACATAAATAAAAGCTTGAAATTCACCTAATATTTATGCCAGTAATGAATGTATGTAAACTACTTACTAGAATTCCATTTGTTTGCAAGCTTGGATCACAATGCTAAGAAATGGATCCATAATTGAAAGGAACTGTGACCTTCCACATGGCTGCTTCACTAAGCTGCAATCCTCATAATTCTTGAATTTGCCATTTTGTGTACCTTTGCAGTTTTAGTAATTTTGTACCCGACTCTTTCAAACTGAAACATGGTTGGCATGAAATTCCACACAGTAAACATGTCATTTTATTCTAGTCATGTAACATTTCGTATCTTTCTGTCTTGTACCCATGTTGACAAACAACATTTCAAAGTATTTTTCATAACACACCTAGAGTCTGCTTTACAGAAATGTGGTTATATGAACAAAATAAATCATTTTTACCAGAGGGAGATCACTTAGAATTTTTGGGGGATGATGAGGTCTCATAATCTGTCTTATTTTACTAGAATCAGTTGGCCCAAACAGGTACAGGAACCAAAATGAATGGGTAATAAATGTTATGCTTTGAGTTGATGGGTACAAATTGGTTCCTTTACTGGTATGAAATGGAAGCCGGAAGTACAAAATGGCAACGTGTAAGTAAAACAGGGAGGCAGAAAAGTAAATTCACCTGGAGTCAAAGGTACAATGAGAGTTCTTGGACCATCTATTCAGAATTAAAGAAGGTCAAGTTTTTAAAACAGAAACAAATCAGTCTTGGTCAATTTTTTTAAAGATTTCTGTCATTTTTGTTGCATTTTCCAATAGACTATTACAGTGCCTAACTAAATGAGTTTCATTACTTTACATTTAGTTTTTGGATTTATGAGATCCTTCTGAGTGGTGCAAGCTAGTATTGTCCTTAACTGAAAAACACTTGGTGAGCTCATGATAAAGCTTAAATAAGCTGATAAAACTTAGGGGTTGCAGTCAGCAATCATGGAGAGGATCTATCGGCCACAAGAACTTCAGACAAACATACTTTCATAATCTGAAAAAAAAAATACCCCAGCTATTGGAAATGCTATGTTTTTCGCTTTAAGCTCGACCTTTTCTGACTGGGACAAAAAAACCTTGACATTTTGGCAGAACCTTTAGTCTGCCAGAAGGTTAAGTAGAAATAATCAAATCAAAATACAAGAGCTTTTTTTATTAACAGACATTTCACATACTATAAGCAGCACTAAAAAAGCACTTGTGTTATTAGTTGGAGCAGATCCACTGCACTGAAAAACACATCTCAGCTCTGGAACGGCCTTCTTCATGTGCTGACTACCTTTCTGTGGAATCAAAAACTGAATGATGTCTTAAAAGAAAGAGAAATTACTCAACTTCCTTTCAAAATACAAAGTGATTTAGAAATAAATGAATGTAAAAAGTTTATTCAAGGTATCTTTATATATTCTAGAGTAAATCAGAGAAATCTTGAACTAGAAATCAGGTAAAGCTGTGGTTTTGTTGCAGGGAGCTGAAGTGCACTCTTCCTGTGGTTGAAAGCATTACTTTGCAATGTTCTCACAGCTGAAAGTGTCAATGTGGGTATAACACAAGTCAGAACACTGTGCACAGGTGAATCAGCTCCTTCTGTTCAGCAACCCCAGAATACATCCAGCACATTTTAATTATCTATTTTTATTTACACTTTATTGAAAAATGGCCTGCTGAAAAGGTTGTTGAAATGAAAATGCTGAAAATGAAACAGTTCAACCCTTTTTATAATAGCTGACCAGCTTTTTGCATGTTTTCAATGGTATTTTGATCATTTAATGATCTTTTTTGTTATTATATGATGAGCCTTACCCTTATTACCCTTATATTCTTCTATTCTTATGTTTGAGATGTTATTGCTTCCAGTCACAGGAAATATATTGGTAAAATTAAAGGATAACTTTGACCTTAAATCAACCAGAGGTATGAATAATTTTGAGCCTAATCTAATGTAATCAAAATAGGGAAATGTGTTGAGAAAAAAAAAATCTTTGGCAGTTGATTTTTTTTTTTTTTTAAGAAAATTCAGCTATGAAACTGAATGGGCCGGTATTATAAAAGATGAGCTATTTTGAGCATTTTGGTTTAAAGCTGGAATTAAAATCAACTCATGATTCATGGTTTTTATGCAGGACAATGCTCACACTACTGCGTGATTAGCCAGTCAAGACCTTAAAGTTGGAAATATAATGACATGGACCCCTTCCTCTTCTTACCTAAACCCTACTGAGAATTGGTGGACATTTCTTAAACAGGAGATTTATGGTGAAGCTGTCACAAAGTGTTGTTCATCAACAGATCAAAAAAGTGAGACTCCATAAAAAGGATTGTTATAAAGAAGAACAACGTCAGTTTTGAAAATATAATATGCCGAATACTTAAGCACACTATGTATATCTGCTATAGTGTGGCTGTCACTACCTTTATGGTTACTGGAACCACACACTAAAGTCAAGATGGAATATAGAAAATTAGCATTCAATGCATCTGATGTTCTTGTAAGTGTTACTTTTAGGTGAACACCTATGAAAAGACTGAGTGGGAGTAATAATATGTACAAACAGAGACTCTTTATTAGAAAAAGGCATGGAGAGAATTGTAACTTCCTAGCTCCTCTTCAAACACACAAAATCTCACAAACATACAGATGAATTTACTAAAACAGTAAAAGCATTCCATCCGGCGATGCCACCGGTCGATGGAGTCTATCTTGTGGCAGCATACACTACGGTTGTCTCCAGCTCTTTATCTGCCTCAGCCTTTCTGGTTCTTTTTACCTTAGGGTGGAAACTCAGAGCTGCGTAGTTCTGGTTATCAGAGTCTGGGTTCTGTCAACATAAACAGACTGACTTCAACAAATCATTCATGATTCTCAGATATTATAGCTAAAATAAAATTACCTTGTTCTGTTGGGCATTCTGAATTTTAGCTTGAGCTGAATAAAAAGGAAATCATTAAGATGTTTAAGGAATCTGCAATTTTAAAATTCTGCATTTTCATAATAAAAAATTAATCAATTTCTTTCAACCAATACCTTTTCGAATTCTCCAAATCTTTGCAACCAGACAGATGGTAACTATTAAAAGAAAGATAGATGCAGCACACAGGATC
Source organism: Anableps anableps (assembly GCA_014839685.1). Lineage (NCBI taxonomy): Eukaryota > Metazoa > Chordata > Actinopteri > Cyprinodontiformes > Anablepidae > Anableps > Anableps anableps. The sequence continues at coordinate 3,729,554 of CM026085.1, read as the reverse complement.
CAAAATGGTTCAACAAGCACATCTACTGGGGAGAGATATGTTACAATATGTTACACAACAGATTTGAAACTCAAATGTGTCTCGATTAAAAAAAAAATGTCAGAAAAGACTCATCAATCTTACCTCCAACTTTTAAATATGTTGCATTGAATGTTCTCCATTCTAAACCATGACCATTTCCACAGATATACAGCCCAGAGTCTGAAGAATTCACCTGGTTGATTCTCAGAGAGAGTTTTTTTCTCTTGGATGTCATAGTGAATTTATCATTTTGAAATCCTTCTCGTAACGAAGCGTTAGCTTGAGAACTGAACATAGATGAGATGCAGCTGGCATTGGATCCATCAACAAGTTTGAACCAGAATATGTGAGCGGGGAAACTGCAAAGGTTCGAGCACCACAGTGTGACTTCTTCACTGGGCTGAACCACCAGAGTGTGAAACTCGAAAACTGATGTGGAGACCCAACCTGAGACAACACAGAACAATAACAAAGTTAGAATTTAACAAGGGCGAAACAAGTCCTCTGATGTTAAAGCATACAGCAGTTCTACTGGATCACCTAACCAACACAAACCCTGAAACTGTATTTCTGAGAAAATAAAATGTGGGTTTACTTACAGAGAGTGCAGAATACACCCAGTATCAGGCTGAAGTTCCCCATTGTGTGAACAGTAAGAATCCACCAGTGCAATGTTTGTAAGTGAACTGTGCTCCAGTTGCTGTGTTCACTATAAGTGGTGAGGTGTTCCGGTTCCTCAAACTGAGGCTTAGAATGATTTTATTAAAATGGGTTCAGCTGATACTGTATCTCGTTTGCAAATTCTTCATGTTATACAGACAATTTTATAGAAAGTCCAATGTAACGCTAATAAAGGAAATACTTAAGAAATGTTTCGAAAAAAAGGTTTATTAAAATACTTTCCAAATATTTACTATAAATTAACACAAATTACTACGTTCAAGTTGGCTGTGAATTGAGTTTAGGTCAGGTTTGGGGTTAGGCATGCACTGGCAATGGTTAGGTTTAGGATCAGGATTAGGCTATAGAAATTAATGAAAAATGAAGGGATGTAAATACAAACTCCTTGTGAGGATAGAAAGACTATATGTGTGTGTGTATGTCCTGTATATGTGAACTTACTAAGAAGTGACTAAGGAGGAATTTTTTAGATGAGTGTCTTCAAAATATATATATAAAAAAGATGGTGCAGTTAAAATAAGATCATAATTGCTGTCTACTAAACCATACCACTTTATATCTTGCTTTTTGTTTAGGCTCAATGTCCTGCTGGAAACTGAACCTCCACCCCAGTCTCCAGTGTTTTGCAACCTTGAACAGATGTTCTTCCAGGCTTACCCTTCATTTATCTCCATCTATCTTCCCAGTTGCTCTGCCCACCTTTCTTGTCCCTGCTGAAGAAAAGCACGACGTCTCCACTTCCATGTTTCACTATGAAGATGGCGTGATCAGGGTAATATTTAAATTTTTTTCCACACATGACTTTCTATTCTTTATTCTGTTTTTTATACACATTTTATATTCTTTGCGTGAGTCTGTTTTTCTGTTACTGCCTGTCACTGCCACTTTGCTGTTGTTGCACAGAAATTTCCCCATTGTGGGACAATAAAGAACATTTCTATTCTATTCTATTCTATTCTATTCTATTCTATTCTATTCTATTCTATTCTATTTCATGTAGGCCCAACAGTTTAAACTTAAGGACCCACCACATGAGGATATTCCATATGACTCTGTTTGAGTGGGTAGGGACTGCTGAAAGATTTCTCACCTTCATTTGGTTTGGTTGCATATTCTCCCCAGACATGCGTGGGTTCTGTCTGGGTACTCCCACATCCTGTTATGCTCCAAATTCATGACTCTGCTCTGAGTCCCTGAAAGAGGAACAGTTTATCTCTCTCATCCTAGTTTGAAAGTCTTTGCCTGCTAAAGTTATTTAATATATCCAATTTTTATAGTTACTCTTACTTTGTCTACTGTCATAACTGGATAACTTCAGATTTTAGGACTGCAGGATTCTTACTTTTTACTTCACTTTTACCCTTTTTTCTGAACATTAGCAAGATGCCTCTGTTCAACACCGGGGACATTAGCAGTAAAATAGTAAAATGCAAAAACTTCAATTGGTAGAGTTGAAGATTTACTAACTGGAGAAGGTTCTGGAAATGAAACAACTCTACTTATGACTCAAAGCAATGGACAGCTCAGTATTATGCAAAGACTTCCAGGGTGGAGATACACCCACCCTGGAACTCTCTGGGAGCTAAGCCAAAAATCTCTCATGGGACCACTAATGGGAAGGACTCTTCACCTCGATGACACAGAGTTCCCAGCATTAAGCCGAGATATTCCTTTTTTGACACCTGCTCCAAGAACTAAACATCACCCAGCTGGAGCCAACAAAATTTCACCTTCCACCAAAGACAAAACAACCAATTGGGCCATAACACATACAATCTCCACTGGAATCCCACTGAAAAACAGGTTTGCTGTACTTCAACAGGAGTCCCTCAACAACAGGAGCTATGAGGCAAGCTCAACACAATTTCATCCTAAAATGAACACCAAGAAAACAAAAGACAGAGCAAAAGTTCTTATTGTGGGTGATTATATGGTGAAAGAAATCCACAACCTTTGCAATACAAAGAGGACGGAAGTAATCTACTTCCCAAATGACACAGTTTCTGATGTTACTGCAAAAATATTCTTAACCACTGATCAGCCGAATATTAAGACTCTAATTATACACATTGGAGCTAATGATATCACCAAACAAAAATCAGAAATCCTGAAAAATGACTTTAATCATCTTCTAAGCACTATCAGAAATCTAAAAATAAAGGTGTTTATCAGTGGACTGCTACCGACAGTTGGAATGGGAGATGAGAGATACAGCGGACTGCTTATGATTAATAACTGGCTCATCAAAACATGTGCGATCAACTCAATGGACTTCAATGACAATCACAGATTCTTCTGGGAACGTTATCATCAGTACAAATGAGATGGAGTATCCTTGAATAGGGCCAGAACAAAACTTCTCACCTCAATCATTTTACATGCTGTTAACAAGACAACCTGCTCTCCCCAACCACAGGACAATGTAAACAATGAGAACACTGTCCCAGCCAAGATATGGGAGGAATCTGGCCATGGTGCCCAACCAACACATCCGATAAGGATGGATTAGGAGCACATTCTCCTAAAACAAACTGTTAAACAAACTGAAAACAAAGCTGCTGCTCTACCCCGCCCCCTCACCTCCCTCACCCCTTCAACACCCACTGGAATCAAGGGTAGTTAATCAGAAACTGGAACAAAGGACAGTTCATCAGCAACTTCAACACCTGAATTGATATTTTTCATCTTCAGCGAGAAAATGGACCACCATGTACTGCTAGGAACTTCTCTCTTGTGTGCTCAAAAAGCATGCTTTACTTTATCAGCACCACCAGGTTCTGGCCCATCAAAACCATCAGAACCACCTTGACTCTGTAAATCTGAAGTCTGAGACGGGGGTCCAGACATTAGTTCTACACCTGTCCTTCTCCAGAAAGCATCTGGCCCCTTGGCGGTAAGAACAGCAGTATCCCTGTCAGAATTTCTAACAGAAAAATAGCAAGGAAACACAGAGGTCTAAAATCAAACTTCAGACCTATCTCTGTCTAAAACAACATCAAGCTGCAGAATTATCCACCACCAAGACACTTAAATTGGCTCTGCCAAATATAAGCTCACTATCAGCAAAAGGACTTTTAGTTAATGACTTCATTACTGAGCATAATATTGATGTTATGCTTCTTACAGAAACATGGTTGGATGACAACAATGAAGCACCTGTACTCACTGAATCAGTGCCTCTAATTACAATTCCTTAAGTGAGAATTGAAAACATAAGAGAGACGGAGGCGTTGCTACAATATTTCATGATTCACTAAACTGTAAAAAAGGTTTTCCTCAGCAAATTTGAATCTTTTGAATATTTGGGAATTGAGATAAAGGCCACAAATGAACTCTGACACTAACTCTATACAAAAACCCAAAATGTGTGGCAAATTTTTTCAGTGACCCTATATATGATATGCATTGATTGTGATAGTTTAATAATTGTAGGAGACTTTAACAGCCATGTTGACAACCCAATAGACACAGAGGCAAAAAAGCTGAGTGATGTACTTCAAACTTTGGTTGGACTTAACATGTTAAACAGCCGACACACAATCGAGTACATACTGTAATTTGATTATCAGCAAGGGTGTAAATATCTCCAAGGTCTCTGTAATTGACATCGGTCTGTCTGATCATTTTTCTGTTGTTTTTGAAAGTACAATCTCTGATGTCTCGCTTAGTAAAACAGCAGCCTTTGTCAAAGGGCTGAATGTAAATGGCATAAAACTCAACTTCACGTTTACTATGAAATCTACAAAGAGAGGCTGCGAAACTATCACTCATCAGTAAGACATGCAAGGGAAACATTTTTTGCAGAAATCATAAACAAAAACATCAACCATCAACAACGCTCATGCCTTGTTTGCCACAGTTGACAGGTTGACAAACCCTCATGTGATTTTACCACCTGAACTCGACTTTACCAAAGCCTGCAATTAATTTGCCAACTTTTTTACAGAGAAAAATAAAAAAATCAGAGGGTTAATCTACCCTTCCACACCAAATCCAAAAATGATGCTATGCCCAAACATAAATGCAGAGAAAAATGGCTGGATTTCACCAACTCAACCATGAAAACTTAGAAAAAATTTTGAAACAATTGCTGTCTTGATATTCTACCAACAACCTCCCATAAGAAAGTTCTGCCTGTCATTGCATCAGACCTGATTCAAATAGTAAACTCATTCTTTTCATCAGGTGCTTCCCCCAGGCTCTAAAAACAACATTTATCAAACCACTGATAAAACAGAACAAATGAATAAATCACTATTGCAGAATTACAGGCCAATCTCTAACCTTTCATTCATCAGCAAAATTATTGATAAAGCTGTGTTTCAACAGTTAAACAACTTCTTAACAATGACAAACTGCTTTGTCTTTGAGTCTGGTTTTTCCGTGCTCACCACACCACTGAGACTGCCCTCGTCAAAGTGTTCAGTGACGTACACATAAATACAGACTGTTGTAGAACCACAGTGTTGGTTCTGTTGGACCTCAGCACAGCATTTCACACTGTTGGCCATGATATATTATTGAAGTGACTGGAGAGATGGGGTGGACTCTCTGGTACAGTACTCAGTTGGTTCGAATCCTACCTAAAGAACAGGGATTTCTTTGTGTCAATAGGCAACTTCTCATGAGAGAGGACAAAAGTCACATGTGGGGTACCCCAAGGTTCAATCCTGAGACCCCTCCTATTTAATATCTACATGCTCCCACTACCTACATTACGATGTCACCAGGTGACTCTGAACCCATCCAAGCACTGTACTGAGGCTTAGAACAAATCAATGCTTGGATGTGCAATAATTTTCTCCAGCTGAATAGAAACCAAACTGAAGTTGTTATCTTTGGACGTAAAGAGGAGCAATCTACAGTCAACATGCAGCTTCAGTTACTACAATGAGAAGCTAGTAATCAGGCCCGAAATCTGAGTGTGGTGATGAATTCAGACCTGAACCTTCAGAGACACATAAAGACGGTGACAAAGTCAACCTTCTATCATCTGAAGAACATTTCCAGAATTAAAGGACTACTGTCTCAACAAGATCTAGAGAAACTCATCCATGCGTTTATCTTTAGTTGCATTGATTACTGCAACAGTATCTTCACAGGTCTGCCTAAAAAGTCAGTCACACAGCTGCAGCTGATTCAGAACGCTGCTGCTCGCATTCTCACTAAGACCAGGAAAATAGAGCAGATCACCCCAGTTCTAAAGTCCTGTAGGTCAGAGAATAGACTTTAAAGTACTTCTGTTAGTTTATAAATCACTGAGTGGCTTAGCACCAAAATACATTAAAGACCTGTTGTCATTATATCAACCTTCCAGATCACTCAGGTCTTCTGGTTCAAGCCTACTCTGCATCCCCAGAACCAGAACCAAATATGGAGAAGCAGCTTTCAGTTTTTATGTTCCAGAAATCTGGAACAAACTTCCAGAAAACTGCAAAACAGCCAAAACACTGAGTTCCTTTAAATCATGGCTAAAACCCCACCTGTTTAGAACTTCCTTTGATTAGTAATAAGTGGAACATTGATCAATATTTTCGAATTATATTTGCTTGATGATATTTGCTTGATGATCTTTATCATTTTGTTGCATTGATATTTACTTGATGATTCTAATGATTTTGCTGCATACTTGATTGATGATTTTACAATGTAAAGCACATTGAATTGCCTTGCTGCTGAGTGTGTTCATGCTTGTTTCCTCTGTGTTTCTCTGTGTTGTCCTGTGATGGACTGGTAACCTCTCCAGAGCAAACCTTCAAGTGACCACTGGAGATACATTTAATAGTTATTTTTCAACAATGGCTTTCTTCTTGCTTCTCTTTGATAAAGGCCGATTTATTTAGTGTAATTGCCATGAAAAAAGATTCTCCTGCCTGAATGATAGATCTTTGCAACTCATCCAGAGTTACATGGGCATCTTTGCTGCTTCTATGAATAATTCTTTGCTCACCCAGCCTGTCAGTTTCAGTGGATGATCATGTCTTAGTAGGTAAACAGTTGTATCATACTGTTACTGTTTTCAGATGATGGGTTGAAGAGTGCTCAATTAGCTGCTCAGAGCTTGGGATATTGTTTTATACCCAAAACTTATTTTACACTTTTCCATAACTTTATCCCTGACTACTTTGCTGTGTTGCTTGTTCTTCATGATTTTATTTGTTCTTATATAAATATATGAGGTCTTTATAGAACAACTGGATTTACATGACATTAAATCAAACAAAGGTAGCCTTTATTTACAAGTTAGGTGACTTCTAAAGGTAATTAATCAATCATACACCTATTAATAGCTGCAGTTCTTTTGAACATCTAACCCTTAGTTTTCCTCATCCTAGCTGCAAAGTACTAAAACTATTTTTGTTTGTTGTTTTCTATAATCCACCATGCCCTCACTTTTAATTTTTAGATCATATCTCAGATTTTTTTTTTCATCTGATTTAGTGTTAAATATTTAGAAAGTCATTAAAGTGGGAGATTTTAACATTCATGTTGACACTGAAAGTGATAGCCAAAATGTGACCTTTAATACTATCTTAGACTCAATTAGCTTTACTCAAAGAATTCACAGTCCTACCCACTCTTGTCGTATAACTTTAGGTCTTGTGCTGACATGTGGCATTGAGTATGAAGAAATAACAGTTCTTCCCCATAACTCTGTGCTATTTGACAATTTTTTAAATAAACTTTGAGTATATTTTAATGAAGTACTTCAAACCTGTGAAAATTTCATTATAGTAGATCTTTATCAGACAATACTGTAACAACTTTCAAAGAATCTGTTCCATGTTTATGTGGAATTAGACAATGTAGCCTCCTTAAAAAAAGAAGACAATTATCCATAGGAGGTTGGCTCCTTGGTCTAATTTAGAGTTATGTAATTTAAAGCTTAACCCTAGGAAATTGGAGAGAAAATGGTTTTGATACACATCTAGAGGAGTATTACTACTTATCCTGGAAAATAATCTACTGCTGTATAAAAGGACTCTTCGCAAAGCTAGAAAGTCATACTTTTCATCATTAATCATTTGCAATCATCATTAATCGTATTTTTCATCATTAATAAAGGAGAAGTTTCTTAGGTATAATAAGTTCATATCTTACACAGAGTCATACCTCTGTAGAGCCATCAATTCCCCCAGCTCTCAGCAGTAATGACTTTATGGGATTCTTCATAAATAAAATTGATTCTATTAAAAATTAATTGATTGACATCCTCCTGCATTTGATTACTTCATCCTCAGTAAGTGAGGCAACACTGAATTTAACTATATGATCTGATATGTGTTTGGACTGTTTTGAGTAAATTGAGCTTTCTGAGTTTTCAAAAATATTAGCTTCTTCCAAACCTTCGACTTGTGTGTTGGACCCCATCCCAACCAAATTATTAAAAGAACTGTTTCCTTTTATTACTGCCCCCATTTTAGATATGATCAATTTATCTGAAGTAAACAGACACATATCATAGGTTTTTAAGGTAGCTGTAATTAAACCTTTACTTAAGAAACCTCTCAATCAAGATGACTTAACACAATACAGGTCTATAGCTAATCTTCCTTTCGTATCTAAAATCCTTGAGAAAATACTTATTAACCAGGTGTGTGAGTATGAAGAGTTTCAGTCAGGTTCAGAGCTCATCATAGCACTGAAACGGCACTTGTGAAAGTCACAAATGATATTCTCTTGGCCTTAGACAATGGAACTGCAACTTATGCCACAGAATCATGATGCATTTTCTGGTAGCAGAAGATAGTGATGTGTATTTAATAACTACAACCAAAAGAAGAAAAACTTACAGCGACGCACAAGGAACATGGAAAAGCATAATGGGATTGATGGCAGGCAGGGATAATAACTGGAGAAACCAGTACTGAATGGCAGAAACAGAGAGGCAAAACAGAGGAGTGTGAAACTGAAGCACCTCAAGAATGTTCATCTGTGAGCAAATAAACCATCTTCTTTCTGAACAGTAATACGGATTACAGTCTTACGCTGTTTTTTTCAGCATATATTTGTTTGAACACATGAACATGGTATCGAGATCAGAAATCTGGAAATTTTACCCAAGTTATTAGACAAAATAAATGACAAAGCCAATAAATTAAGAAATTAATCAGACTGGTCCATGAAAAATAACAATTACCAGGATTTCTTTACAAAAAATATGTTAATCAGCTACTACTGTACAAACTTTATTTATAAGATTAGATGAGCAATTTCAGATCATTAAAATAACAAAGAGAATCATTTATACAACAATGCAAAATAGAATTTCTGAGGAAGTTGATTCTGCTATCTGACAGCTTAGATGGACTCACTGCATTTCAGATCAGACTCAAGTCACATAGACTGGCAGTCCGCATTTAATATTCACAGAACATAATTCAGTTTGATGAAAGAAAATACTCGAAATGTTAACATGTGACTCTACCATTGCAGACTTAGCAGACTGCAGTAGAAACCATTTAATTTAAAAGACCATTTTTAAAAAAGATTTTTTTAGGTTTACATCGAAGTAAAAACCTGCAACGATATATTCAAAATGACTTTCCAGCCTACAGGATTTTTGAGCAAGTAAAGAAAAATGCTTAGCTTTCCAGCGTACATTAACTATACGTCAGTCACTTGTGTAACTTCGACTTTTCATTCTTTGTGCACTCAAAAAAAACAAACAAAAAAGAATTATTGACTGAATATACTTTTTTCTTTTCAACAGGTTCCACCTAAATTGTATTTTGTTTACTGAAAGCAAAAATATATGGTAACAACTGTCCTGGTTCACTTATTTGAGTTTGTAAATTCAAATTTGACAAAGAAGTCATGCTGTTGCCTCTCTAATGAAGCCTAGGCTTAAATTCAAACTGGAAGACTCTTCCCAGCCTCACCTGCATCATCCAGTAACCAAGCGATGCGCCTCAGCTGCAGCCCATCTCCTTCGGACCACGCCTCATCTTTGCCAGTCATCGTGAAAGTTTCCATTTATAAGGCTCTCCACCCACAGCTCCATCCTCGTTCTCTCACGGCTTCATCAGGCTCCCTTTCTTTCTTTGGCCTCCACTGCACCACCAGTATTCGGGCCTAATCCTAATCCAAGCTGCCCATCCATGCCCATAGCAATTCACTGCATGTACGTCTTCTGCTGGGGTCTGAGCGCCAAAAAACTTTTATTCAGTTATGTCAATAAAACTGTCTAATTGCTGCTCTGTCTTTGTGTGAGTCTCTCCAGGTTGAATTCATACTGTTAAGTTTACTTTATACACATGGAAATATGTTGCTTCTTGAGCACCTTGTAATTTGTGCAAGCAAGATTTTTCTTTATGTGGTCTTCAGCAACGTCACTGTATTTATTGTTTTTCTCCTGCTGCTTGGTTGGATGTTCTGTTATATCTAGGGATTATGGGATTCTGTTGTATGATATCAAGAAATCTAACTCTTACCTGATTCAAGAAATGCATAAGGAACATACCTTGTTAAATACAGTGAAACCTCTAAATACAGATTTATTTTGTTTGAACAACTAATTTGAATCTTAAGATTTTGCATGTGGGAATAATTTTTCCTGTTTAAAACGAAGGAAATTCAGATAATTTTTTCCCATCCCCGAACCACACCTCCACCAAAACCTGCACACAACTAATAGCACTGTAATTTTCAGCATAACACAGTCATTAATCCCAATATAATACAAGTGCTGGAATCATTGTATTGGTTATAGTTTAATGAAAATATTAAAAAATGAAGACAAAGAACACATTTTTTGTGGGTCACCCACAAGCTGGAGATTATTGACAGATATTTATTTATTTATTTATTTATTTATTTACATAAATATCTATTTTTCCACATTACTTATGGCAAGATCTTATGGAGTTCTCTCTGCCCGAAAGCATTTTGCATTAGGTAAATACATTTTGACACCACTGGCATCCCATACTGTTGCTGTTTTGCACACTCCTCTTTGACGGCAATGGCTGACAGCACATCTCCATCTGCTTCTTTGCTGTCATTATAGGATGCAGAAGAAAAACAGGGAAACAACACGAGAGATGCAACATGCATGTTAGAGCAGCACAAGGAGGAAATTCTAACTAAAGGCCAGAGGTGTGCAGCGGGTTGGCTTTTGCGCGCCACATTACCGTTCCATTGTAAAACATTTTTTATGCTTAGAGTGAGTTGTCAAGTATTTTTGAAACAAAGGATTCAAGTCTAAGTTCATGGTTTTGAAGTCCAAGTTTGGTTCCAAATCTCTGATCTTATCAAGTCCAGTCTAAAATCATTCAATTTTTGGCTTAAGTCTGTCTTGAGTCCAACCCTATGCCCTTCTTTATGCAATAACATGGTCACATTCATCAGTCAGATTTTAATTATTTCTATTAAATCTACTATGATCAAACTTTAAATTCTTACATTTGAAAAAAGAACAAAGCAAATAGAATTTTGAGCCCACACAGACACTGAACCACTCTGACATGAGTTCATCTGGTGGCAGCATACACTACAGTTGTCTGCAGCTCTCTCTCTGCCACAGGTCTTCTGTTGCTTTCCGTTTTGGGGCGAAAGCTTGGAGCAGCATAATTTAGGTTGTCAGAATTCAGATTCTGTAAACAAAAAATGTAACCAATCAAATTATGAAAAGATAAATAGTCTAAATTTATGTAGTGCTTGTCATATCAACCACTCAAAGAGCTTTTACATTACAAGTCTCATTCTCCCAGCCACACACAACATTCACACACCCATGCTCAAATCGCTAGGTAACTTAGGGTGAAGTTTCTTGCCCAAGAAGGGGGGAAACAACATGCAGCAGGGATGGCTGAAATTAAATTTACAACTTTCTAATTCTTAAACAGCTATTATTCCCAGTTAGCCACTCCTGTCATAATCTATCATAATTATCAATTACAGATCTGAGTTTAGAGTTCACATACCTCATTCTGTAGCCCATTCTGAGTGTAAACTTGTGCTAAATCATAGAAACAGTTTGTCTGGTCGGTTAAACATGCCCAGATTCAGAATTTGTACATTTTTGCATGTCTGACACAAATAATAACATCTCAATACCTCTTTGAAAAATCCAGATTTTTGCAGCCAGACCGATGATGACTATTACAAGGAAAAGGGTTACAGCACTCATGACTGCAGCTGGCACATTTGTTACTTTGTCACACACATCTACTGAGGAGACAGACGCATAAGTTTAGAAACTGCTACATTATTAACTTACATGTTAAAAAGATGTGAGACTGATTTCTATTTCTTCTGTGCAGTTTTTATTTGACAGATAAGACTTAAAATTCTTACCTTTAACTTGAAATTGTAAATATGTTGCACTGAAAATTTCTGGGCTTCCACCTGAGTGTGGCCCACAGAAATACAGTCCAGTATCAGAGAAATCCACTGATTCGATGTCCAAAAAAAGGTCTGTGATGTTGGATCTCATTGAAAATCGGCCAAGTTGAATTTTGGTTGAACTGTTCCATCCAGAACTACTCATAGATATGATGACACTGGTGTTTGGTCCGTCAGCCAGTTTGAACCAGTGGAGAAAAGTATGGACACTGCTCAGATTTGAGCATCGCAGTGTGACTTCTCCACCAGGCTGAACCACCACTGTGTGAAACTGACAAAGCGATGACGAGATCCAACCTGAAATGTAAAAGAGCCAAATAATGTCTATAAGTGTTGATATTAGAGCACGAACAGACAGAAAGCTATAAATTGTATAAACATAAATAACATGTCCGCGTACTTACCGAAGGTGCAGAGCAAAGCCCCAATCAAGGTGAGGTTCACCATTGTGTGAAAAGTTAGACTACATCACAGCAATGATTGAATCTGAACTGTGCTCCAGTTGCTGTGATCTGACTGTAGGGAGGTGGGGTGTTTTCATAGTTAACTGGTTGCTGATGCTGATGATGAAAAGGTTTTAAAGGAATAGATACAAATATACTGGCACCAAGTAAAAACGGTATTGTCTGATTTGATAACATAAAAATAAGTAGTGAAGTATTTTTAAAAGTATGTGAGATGATGAAAGATGTGTTGGATTATAAACTCATGTTCAGTAAATTAGAATATTGTTGGAAAGTTCATTTTCAGTAACTCAGTTCACAAAGTGAAGCACATATAGATGAATTCCACACAGACTGATGTTTTAAAGTCTTTATTTCTGTTCATTATAATTTTCTGCTTATGGCTAATGAAAACATGATGTTTCAGATTAGAATATTACATAAGATGAATAAAAAACATTTTAATACTGAAATGAGGACTTAATAAAAACTATATTTAATACCTGCTTAAAGGTTATTTCCAAAAGGTACTTTGAATTCTGATAAATGAGCCTCATCGGAAAACATCCTAATTTGTTGAATATGACTGTATATTCTACAGATTTAAACTAGAATATCATCAAAAAGTTCATTTTGTGATTCAGCAAAAATGAAACTAGCTTTATGTGTAGTTATGTGAAAAAAAATTATGCCCTATTTATAACATGTTTGGACATGGCGTCTTCATATTCAACAAGTACAGACAAACAATTAAAGTAGAAGTTGGCTTTTAAAAATTTTGTAAAAATAATTGTACAAAAATGCAATTCTAGTGAGGAATAAATTAGGACATTCTCACATTTATTCCCACTTAAAATGGTCAAACTCACACACAGGTATATCACATCAGGTTCACGAGATGAAGACATGATCACTCAGCATTTTAAAGGAGGCTTGTCCTGTTTAAACCTCAGTGTGTAGAGGGAACACGTGAGACTGAACAGCATGGTGAGATCAGAGGGCTGTGTGAGGCCTCCTTAACAAAATGCAAGAACAACAACAACAGCAACAAACTAAAAACAAAGGAATAAATAAATATATGGCAAGACCTTTACAGCAATAATAAATACAAGGGACCAAACAGAATATTACAAGATCTGAAGTAAAACACAATAGATATGATAGGAAAAAAAATGAAAGGAAATGAATAATCAGGAGGAGGAACACAACCATAAACTATGAAGTAGACCTCAGGGAAAGAACTAAGATGGCAGAAACTATGAAGCATGTATTACCCACAAGCAGAGGTGGATAGAAGACCCAAAAATTGTACTCAAGAATAGCACTTAAGAAGTATCCATCCAAGAAATTACTCAAGTAAGAATAAGAATGTATTTGGTAAAATGGCTACTCAAATACTGAGTCACTAATCACGACATCTGATTTAATATTCAAAAGTGATGTCATCAGACAAAAAGTATAAAGTTATGTGCAAAGTTTGGTATTTTAAAGACTAAAATGAAAATAGTGGGTTTTTTCAATGTTATTTTTTATGCCCACGTTAACGCCATGAGGCTTGAAAAGAATGAAAGTGGCTCAAAGACACTTTGATCGTGACTCTTGTGGATTTGATTTAGAACTGACTTTGCTCTTTTGTTCTTTGTAATTTCTGAACAATAAAACTTCCATTAGAGGTGTGCAAGAAGGAAACCTTTGCTCTTTAACAAAAACCTGACGGTCAGACAAGTTTTTTCCCAGGGAGAATCTAGACCAGGAAGTGTCAGAATCTGGGAATGCTTTTATGCTGCAGTATTTATTTATCATTTATTTGATAGGGACAGATGCAAGATACATAGATCAAGACGACTGGATACCAGCATCACAGTGTTTATTGCCATGGATAATTTGCAACACCCGTCCCTAGAAGGACTTTTACCTGAGCAGCTCTCCCACAGCAAATGAATGACCCAAAATAATGCTACAAAATTCATCAAGGATTGGTTGAATATTAAAAATTCAAAGTCCAGATCTTGATCTGATTGACATACTGTGGTTTAACTTGAAATGACTATACGTACAAGATACTCCAAACACATCTCACAGATTACACTTATTAGAGGGGGAAACTTTTCTGAGACGATGTCAGATAGTAGAAGAGTACAAGAAGAGCAATTTCAGCCAAAGTTGGTAACACTGACTATCATGGGTTGGGTTCCTGACTTTGTCCCCATTTAGAATGCACATTTTTGTTGAAATCCTTCCTTTTCAAAGGATTAATTTAAAAAAGAACTGAATATTTAATGGGGGCCCCTAATTTTTTCAAATGACTGTAGAGTCACACATATTGGCATATTTGAAGTATTAATTTATGTAATTTTTTATGATTATGGCTTACAGCTTATGACAACACAACATTCAGTTTTGGAGAAAAAGAAAGTAAAAAAATCAGCCCCGTTTTTTCATCAGCTTTGGAAAAATGTTTTTTTTTTTGTAACTATTTACATTTTTAAATAAAAAATATGAAGCCTATCACACATTTCTCTAGTTATTGGTGACTGCTTTCACTGTATCTGGTACATATTAACACTGCATTTAACCAGTGCTGTACCAGTGCACCTGAAACAAGAACTGGTTCTAAAATCAGTTCATCCAAGTCAAGTAGCCATCTGCCCAGTTCACACATGAAAAAAAAAAAAAAAATAGATGTCCATAAATTAAGCTATCCATAATAAAAGAGAACAACACAGAGGAAAAAACTGAACACATGAAGAAAGGGAGGCGCAAGGAACTATTTATCCCTCTGGGTACTGAGGGTAGTTTTTTTATTTTTACATAATTTCATTCATTTACCTTTTTGAAGTACTTATGTTTATCTCAATATGAAGAAGTTTCAACATTTCCAGCAGACTCTAAATTTTATGGAAGCAGAGGTTATTTTGCAGGGTTACTGCAATAAGGAAAGAAAAAGTGTGTTTTATCAAATATTGCATATTTTTTGATAACTTCTTATTTTAATCAAGTGTTTTGATGCTTGAAATTAAACTCTAGAGGGAGAGAAGCAGGATGACTCATCAAACTTATGTTACAGTTGTTGACAAAAAAATGTTGCCAAGCATCATTTTACATGCAGTTATCATGTAAAATCATGCAACAACGTATTGCTTTGAACTAATGTAAAACATGGAAAATGATAAATACAAAAGTAACACAGACCTGAGAAACGGTCCTTTGTTCAGACTGTTACATCTGTCCTGCTTCATAAATGATTTATTTTAAACAGCAGTGTTAAAGTCTGTTAATCTAAAATAATTATTCAACTTGATGTGAAAATGTTCAGCAAACTTTGAGGATTCTGTCATGTTATAAGCTTCTCCTATGAATCTTCCTCTGGAAAACCAAACATGTCATGATTATATGGTCCAAAATTTGTACTTAAGTAGAAGTTGCACTACTTCAATTTTTTTTTTACCTAGGTTGACATAAGAAGTATCCATCCAAGAAATTACTCAAGTAAGAGTAAAAAAATATTTCATAAAAAGGCTCCTCAAGTACTGAGTAACTGATCAGATCATCTGATTAAATACTTAATGATGTCATCAGACAGGCAAACGTGTAAATTTATGCTCAAATTCTGGAATTTTAAAGACTACAATGAAAAAAATGATGCAAATAAATAACATGATTACAAAATAACAGATTCAGGCAGAAGAAACATTTTCTATTTTTAAAAAATGAAAATAAAAACATATGAAACTAATATAGCCGGTAATGCAAATATACTGTATGTTAGAACTTGATAAAGTACTCCCAGTGCCATATGGCACAGCAGGTTGAAAATAGCATTAGAATAAAAAAGCTTGCGCACAAACAAGAAGTCTCACTTACTTACTTTTATCTTACTAACCAAAACTGTAGATGTGTTTGTATCTGATGCATTTTTTTCTTCATTCAGTGAAGTTCCTCACTGTGGACAGAGTATCCAGAAATTTTACTCAAGTAAGAGATGTGATTCTTTATAAAAATATTACTCAAGTACAATTAAAGAATAGTAAAACTACTTCTAAAATTATTTCCCCCCTCCAAAATGTTACTTAAGTAAATGTAACTAGTAAATGTAACTCGTTACTACCCACCTCTGTATATGGGTCAGTTGCCTTTGTAAAGTCAGACCTTTTTGGTGTTTAGATCAAACAAGTGCAGCATGTGAAAACAGCAAGACACACTCTAACGGACTTGCTGTCTGTTCGATTTAGACTTGATAGGAGTTTATAGGATGAGTCCGAGTTCTGCTCACTCCCCATAGTTACATTTAATTCATTGAACTTTAATTTTTTTTTCCCCGTTTCAATCTCACTTTCTGATCATGAGCCTTGATTTTCCACCACCGAATAAGGAGAACTGCACTGACAAATACTGAATTACTGGTCATTCCGGTTTGGAGGGGGGGCACCACAAAGCATTTGTGTTTAGGTCTCCGAAATGGCTAGCAATGGCCCTGGGTACCAGTCCCAAAGACCCATCCTAAGCTCACTAACCTCACCTCTGATGACGACCCTTGAGAGGCTGGTTCTCAACAATCTCTGTGCCCCCCCGGTGAGGCCTTCATTGGATCTGCTGCTGCTGCAGTTCGCCTACCAGCCTGGCATCGGGGGGGATGACTCCATCATCTACGTCCTGCACTGAGCTCTGACCCACCTGGAGTGCAGGGGCCACTCCTGAAGACCTTCTTTGACTCTGTGGTGGCATCAGCCATCTTCTATGGGACTGTATGTTGGAGCAGCAGCTTATCTACAGCTGAGAGGAAGCGGTTAGATCAGCTCATCAGGAAGGCCAGCTCTGTGCTGGGATGCTCCCTCGACCCAGTGCAGACAGAAGGACAGAAGGACTCTGGCTAAAATAACATCACTAATGGACAACGTCTCCCACTCCATGCATGAAGCTGTTGCAGCACTGAAGAGATCCTTCAGTGCTGCAACAGAGCGTTATCACAGATCCTTCCTCCCAGCAGCTGTTAGACTTTATAACCATCCCTGCTCCCAACAAACTCATAACTGTTCATATCCCTGCAGTTATTTGCACATCCCTGCTGATTTCTTTTGAGCTGAGTATGCTATTTTTAACAACTGGACAGTATTATTTTTCCTATTCTGTATATTTGCCATTATTGTGCTGTCACTTATTCTTATTTTTATATTTTTACATTACCTCAATATGCACATTCTATTTGCCTTTAACTTGCCACAGGAACACCTGAATTTCCCCTCCACGGGACAATATGGGATATTTCTATTCTATTCTATTCTACTCTATTCTATTCTATTTTATGTGCATGCTTTAGTTATTGCAGAGGGACAGTTTAAAAGACAGGAGTCCTCCTTTAGTGTGAGAAGCTTTTGTTGTAGGTGTTTTCTTGTTTTCTGTTTTTGCAGCGCTAAAGGCTCTGCAAACCGTTTCTCTGTGGTAAAGTCTCACCTCACTGGAAAATAACGGGGGGGCGGGACCACCAGTCCTGCTGTTGTTTACAAATGTATGATGAATGACAAATAATGTTAGTGACACAGGGTGATGACCTTTACTTTTCTTTTATTACGTTACCAATAACTTCATAAAAACAAATGGTGATGTTATTGAATCTGCAATGACTGGGCAGGTTTTGTCTGCTTTTGTTTTCATTGTAACTGTGCAGACCTGCTGATTCCAGTTGCACTTGACCACAGTGTGCTGCCTCTTCCTGTGAAATGAGCTGATGCTTATCTCACCCCCACCCCCAGCAGCCCATTTGACTTTCAGTCTCAGTTTTCTTATTTCATGTGCCTCATATGACTCCTTTTTATTAAATATGAAATAATTTAATGTGCATAACAGGTAAAAAAACAAACATTGACATAGGGATGTATCAAATGTTAGCATTATTACTCCTATGCATGAAAATGATCAGTATAATCTAAGTCTTGTAAAAATGTGTTGAAAATGAGCAAAAAGTATTTTTATGAGATGAATTTATTTCACAGAGTTTTTTCCTGCAGTATACATGTTATGATCTATTTTTTTGTATTATTATTATTACTGTAATTATTATTAATTGTAATAATTATTAATTATTATCATTTTAATGCCATATTGACTCTCAACATCTCACATAAAATGTGTTTGGTTTTAAATTTCATGTTTGTACCTATGTTCTAATCTTTTTTAGAACAACACCCAGAATATTGACAAGAATTAGAGCAACTGCTATTTATGAAATGGACAAATATGTATTTGCCTACCTTTGGTTTGTAATTCATCTCTGTGATATTTTTAAGAGTCAAGTTGAAAAATTCTACAGTTTCTTCATCAAAGGGAAAAATATGTCGCAGTTTGCAGCACGAACACACTATGCACCGGGACTGTTGCGTCTTTATGAGCAGAGAACATGATACAGGCTAGTTAGTTTAATTATATATTACTCTGTAGTATTAGTTTGAAAGTACACCATCTAGCATTCATGGTGTAGTTTATATGGTAAGGGCCCTTATTCTGAAAGTCTGAAGGAAGCTGTCTGTTATAGTTTATTTGCTGTATGTGTGTTACTCTTCTGCTTGTGTCTGAGATGCTGTGTTTAATGAAAACACAGCCGTAACTGAATACAGCTTAACTGGAATTTATTTTAGATAGTATCAACATTTTATTTTATTTTTTAATACTAACTAATAGAAATGTACGGAGGCCAAGAGCGGACGTGTTATGCATAAACTTTTTTCTGATGGTTTTCTCAAGATAACCACTTAATTTCGAGAAAACAAACTTTGTCTTCTTGAGGTAATGAGATGATTGCTGTGTGTGTATTAAACCTGATTCCATCATTCAAGTGCATGCCACACCAGCAGGAGAGGACTTATAAGTGTAAGTCATGGCATGCATGTGTAATTCTGTGAATAAGTGATAGGATAGGTAAATCATAATGACACCACGTCATTGGTCGTACGATTAAACCATCAGGAAATTTTCTCGTTATCTCCAGAAAACGGTATTCGTTATAACGACAAAGATAACTTGTTACCTCAAGTTAACCATCGGGAAAATAAACATGCTCTCGGCTTCCATAGAAATGTGACAATTTCTCCTCTAATTCAGATACAAAAACACCACATGGACTTACTTAACTTTTTCACAACATTTTTCAGCTGCATATACAAAATAAAATTTATCCACTGTTGGTATAAAGAACATGAGTCTCCACTGTGATGTGTTTTGAAGCCTTCCTGCTTTGTTCAGTCTTTGGAAAGAATCTCAGTCGTGCAGATTGCAGGTCAGAAGAGCCCAGAGTCTGGAAATATAGGAATTAGTATTATATAGCAGAAGCATCTTTAATTGTTCCAGACATATTCTTTATTGTGTAAAACTCAATTCAATTCAGTTCAATAAAACTTTATTTGTCCCAGAGCAGAGAGACAATTCAAAAAGCACAGTGAAGCAGCAAAGACAACACAATCACTAAAGGCACAATATACACAAAACATAACACACACACACACACACACACATACACATACATTTATATATATATATATATATATATATATATATATATATATATATATATATATATATATATATATATATATATATATATATATATATATATATAAATGTATGTGTATGTGTGTGTGTGTGTGTGTGTGTGTGTGTGTGTATGTGTGTGTAGGAGATGCACCACGGCGAATCTAAGAACAGGTCATTACAGCTCAAATGGAGAGACTGGATAAAAACCACAGATTTCTGTGAAAATAGTCATTTTAATTTTTTGCTAAATATACTAGTTAGTCATGAAGAAACCACCCCATGCTTTAAATAACATACCAGGCTGCATGGGTTAGTCACATGCTTTTGCTATTGGTTTTGGCCGATAAGATGAAAGTTTAAAAGGAATGCATAGCTAATTTGCATTGCCAAAAAGTCACCCTACCCTATGCTAGTAATGGGCCACTGGAAAAAGAGACCCCAGCCCAGGTCAGTTTACAGATCCGGTCCAAATTCTCACCTATATTTGCCATGGAGCTGGGGCAGATAACTTTTGCTGTCAGGGTAAATGCTACAAGAGAAGAAAAGAGAATTCTCCATACTGTGGTGCAGCCGCAAACTTTCTCCAGAGGAGCGTGGCGGTGAGTGGGGGTAAAACACACGACCCATGTAAGGAGGTCTCAGTCCTTGACGCGGCCATCACTAGTTTAACAAAAGATCCGATTCTTTTGAACTGCACTTAACCCTAGCGAATAAATACAATTCAAGAAAGGTTCATATTTTATGAAAATATATAACCAGCTCTTCCAGGGGAATCTCAAGTATTTACGCATGGTTTAATTCCATTAAAGTTCAGGGCTCACAGATGACTCCATGACAAAGGAGACAAATTGAAAAGTGGTACAAAAGCTGAAAACTTGTAAGAATATATATTTCTAACTAGATAAGCCAGAAAAAAGCTCACTTTTGTATGCACACCTTCGCAGTAATACCTGTCGACAGTCATTGATGGGGGATGGGGTTATTGCAAAGTAATGTAAATGAACAGCCTTTGTTAACACCCCCAGATTGCCGATGAAGTTTGGGGACATTTCTTTAAGGGCTGTTTCTTGCTGATCTTGTTTGCAGAGTCCCTACATTCAATAACAGTGAATGTTATTCAAATGGTCATATCCTCTTCATTTTTTTATTTCTGTGTGTTTGACATCATTAGAAAGCTCAGAATCCACACTTTCAGAATCTGTAAATAACTCAAAATGCCCTCGAGGAGACTTGCACTTGGTTTTGTTGTGGCCAGTCACATATGCATCCACATAAAAAAAAATCATATCTATTTGCAAATAGCAACTGAGATGACAATTACGTTGTTAACCTTACAAATTAGATGTAGAATTTCAGAACTTCTGTCGAGTGAAGTTAAAGAGAAAGAGACACATCATCTGATCAGTTGCGATTTCTTAATCTGTTCACACACTTTAAGCTAAATTCATGAGTTTACCTTGTTTCCTTCTATTTGCAGCTTTACCCTCGAAGCTAAAAGACAAATAGAAAAGTCGGGTTAGTTTATCTTAACTGAACAAAAAATATGTAATCAGTTAGTTTCGAATAAACTGAACAATACTACAAGCAAACTGCACCTCTCTCAAGTCTCCTATTTTTCACAGCCAGAACAATGACTGCGACAGAGAGAAGAACACTCAGAGCACTGAAAATCCCAGCCATCAGGTCCGTCAGTTGGTCAGCTTCTTCTACAAATATTTACATATTCAATTTTTTATCATTTTTTTTTCAGCACAGTAGGCATTTTAATTACTGCAGTAATGTCAGGCAACTTTTCAATAAGGAAAATAACCTACTTTCATGATCAGAATCCAGCTCGTCATTGGAGTCTTTATTAGCTGAAAGTATGCATGATATGTTTTTGTTGGTTATTTCTTTCTTAATCATTGCAATAACTTTGAGTTGTAACGATGATGTTCTTAGCATATTACGGCACATGAGTCAGTCTTACCTTTAATGATTAATTCTGTTGCACTGCCAATGACCGTATGTTTCGTAAGATAAAATCCACAGAAATACAGCCCTGAGTCCAGAGGCTCCACTTGTTTGATTTGAAGAAAAACAGTCGTCATGTTGGAGCTCATGTTAAATTTTTTACTTTGGAATCCATCACAGTATGAAGGTTCACCCTCAGCACCATACATGGAGGAGATGCAGCTGGGTTTGGTTCCATTAGTCACTCTGAACCAGTCTGTCTGGGTTGGAGATAGAGAAATGTTGGAGCAGAACAGAGTGACGTCCTCACCAGGATGGAGCTCCACAGTCAGAGACTCACAGATCCAACCTGAAATAAAGAGATTAAACTCGAAGATGACAAAAGCAAATCAGTAGGAAGGAAATACTGACTCATGTTAAACTTAAAGAAAGCACAGTTAGAATGGATTCCATGCTGGACGTGACATTTAATATTTTACTTACTGTGGCTGCAGAGAAGTGCAACTGTTATCTGCATGAAGCTCCTCATTCTGCGTACAACAATGTCACAGCTGGGCCACTTCTCATAACTTGTAGGGGATTTATTAGTAAGGGGTGTGGTATACAGTTCACTTCACGTCAGAAAGCTCATGTTTTTCATGACATAATAACTTTCGAAAACTGCTATTTTGACAGCAATTCGAAATGAAAACTATGTAAATACTTTCAGTAAACTATTGATAAGCAATTTGGTTATTGTCAGCTATCTCATACTAAAGGTAGTGTAGCACAGGTAGTTGCACAGTCAGCTTTCAATTTAGATAGATAGATAGAGAGATAGATAGATAGATAGATAGATAGATAGATAGATAGATAGATAGATAGATAGATAGATAGATAGATAGATGCCTCATGCAGAAGTCTCATGAAAAAGATGGTCAGGGTTGTCCATAATTTTCTCGATTTTATGAAGAATCCTTCTTTGCACCATCATCTCCAGTGGCTCCACGAGAGACCCCAGAACAGAACCAGCCTTCTTCACCACCGTGTTTAGCCTTTTTATGTTCCTGGTTCTGATGCTGCTGCCCCAACAGATGATGGTAAAGAGATGATACATTTTGACATCATGAGACCAAGACGACACCTAACAACTGATCGATAGTACTTCACCACTTCAAACAAGATGTTCTCAGAGAAGAAGTGGACACTGAACTTAGATATGAAGATGTGCAGGAGTTTAAAGCAGGGTTAGGTTATGGAACAAACTTTGAACATCTCACAGAGGACTGTTCATTTTGTCATCTAACTGAAAGAGTTTGGCACACCCTCAAACCTACTAAGACACCCCTGTGCATCTAAATTGACAAGCCAGGAAAGGTGAGCTTTAATCAGTAAAGGAGCCAGGAGACCCATTGTAATTCTAGAAAAGCTGCAGAGACTAACAACTCAGATGGAATGATCTGTCAGCGGTATAACTGTTAGTTGTACACTGGCCTGTTTGAAAGAGTGGCAAGAAGAAGGCAACGATCGAAAGAAAACCTCAAGAAGTTCAGTTTGCATTTTACCACAAGCCATATAGGAAATATAGCAAACATGTGAAAGACCAAGGTCTGGTTAGACAAGACCAAAATTAAACTTTTTGGGTTACATACAAAACAGTATGGGCCTGGTCTTAAAAGATTCTGAATATAGAGCGCTAATTTTCTTGCACAAGACTAGTGCAGACTGCCCTACATAAATGACAATTTTGCGTATGTTGCTCAAGGGCAGTTTGGGAGAGCAAAGCAGGCGTAAAAGAAAAATAAAGTTTGAAGCCAAGGAGTATGAGATGCTGGTGGACAAGGCAAAAACACACATTGGAGAATCCCAGCAGACACATCTGAGGGCTGAGTTATAGTTACAGTTTCAGAGGTTTGTGTTGAGCACACATGAGCCAAACGAGTGGTGTGGCTTTATACTTGACACAGATGTTGATGCAGTATTCTCCAAAATTGAGCCCTCACAGAGTGTTTATATAAATCCCAGTACTAGTGAACCTACTCTGCAAGAGTACCTTCCAAATCATCCATTTTTATGCTAGGTTTATAGTTGACACATTGAACTGTGGGTGAGGGTGTGCGTGCCAATTGCACTATCCCTACCCCTGCTTTTGTGGCACCTTGTCATGCACCTCTGAATTTTTGTAACTCAGGGTGGATCACGCGCCAAATTTCACTCAAACTGGACAATTTGGACGGTTCTCTTGCAGAGCAGGTTCACCTGTGCCAGGATTTATATGATCCCTCTATGACAGCTTATTTTCAGAGAATACTGCAGCAACGTACACATCAAGTATAAAAGCCACACAGCTTGCTCGGCTCACTCATGCTCAACGCAACCCATAACAGTGCAACTATAATTCAGCCTTAGGTGTTGCTAGAAAAAATTCAATTTGGAAAGGCATCTACAGGTCATTGTGCAGGAGGTCAGAGCTGATGTTGCGCGTGCCCTCTGCCGTGACACTCAGGCCATCATAGTGAACATGAGGCAGGTGGTCAGTGTTGTGTCTGGGTTGACAGTGGCTGTCAATGCCCTGGCAGCAGTCAGGAGATTATTTAGTGGCAGTGGTCCTTCATCTGTGCCGCTGGCGAATGAAGAAGTAGGAGAACAAACAACAAAGACACGAGCACTACCTGCGAAAATGCAAAGCTCCAAATAAAACCTTCTCAGGTGGCTGTTAAACTAAAGTTTGGTTTGTTTCCAAACATGCCACAATAGTCAATGACTGTAATGGTGTTTTTCATTTTTAAGTGCATAAATGATTTCAGTAAAACACATACCTCAAATGACTCATGAGCTATGCTCAGAATTAGATTGTCTGTGAACCTGCTGGATTAATCTGTCCTGCATGTGGTCAGACATAAGTGTCCTCCACAGTCAGTGCAGTATGCTCTGACCCCTAGCAGTGTGCGATGTTGTGCAACATACAGCAGACGACTAAAATCTATGCAGCTATGTAAGAGGACCTCCAGTGTGATCCAGGCAACACAGCCGACCTTTTCGCATGCCGAAGGTGCGCTCCACAATGTTGTGTATCCTGATGTGCGCCACAATATAGTGCTGTTCAGCCTGAGTGATGGGGTTGAGCACAAGGGTCAGGGGGAAAGGATGAAGGGGGTATGCACTGTCAGCTACAAATAAAAATAACACATATTCGGAATTAATATGAGTAATGAACCTCACAAACCCTAAACAATATAATTAACCTACCCAAAAGCCAGCTATCTCCATGTTGTCCAGCGGTCAGCTTTGAGAAAAGCACAGTTTGAGGATGAACAAGTTGTGCTCTGACCCTGGGTATTTAGCCACATTTATAATTACCTCACTTGAGTCACACACAACCTCGTCATTCAAGGAATGTGTGTGTTTGCGATTCTGAAAAATGTGCTCCCTATCTGAGGGGGGGAGACAAGCTGCACATGAGTGCAGTCTATTGCCTCAATAATTTTGGGGAAGCCATCAAGTACATAAAAGCTTTGCTTGGTGTCATTTAGTGCTTCCTGAGTGTGTGGGAGCTGGATATGTTTGCCCATACTGAATGACATTGCATTTTAACACTTGGGACAATATGCCTGACACTACTGTGGGAGATGAAAGCAATTGTGCACTGGAATTACCCAGATGTCAGAAAATTGCATCGACGCTAGAAGTTTGTGCAGAGGAGAAATGTCATGGTCTCTTATTTCTGACTGGCTCCAAATTAGGCCTGAGTTTGTTCAGCAGCTCAAAAATAACATTGCTTGATATTTAGAATGAATTCCTGACATTCCAAAAATGTTGACATGCTTATGGTCGATTTTCTCTGTCCATCATCTGTTGTGTCTGTGTTTCCTTCTCACCACAATTACAGCTGACAGTTTTGCATGTCAGTTTGCACCTGCCTTTCAAACAGGCTAAATATAGATGCAAAAAGAGCAGCCACAATCATTTTTATATTTGATAAATTGGATTGGGGGTGGTAAGTAATTATATTTGCATATCCCCCTCTGAGCGTTTTGCACGTTCTGATGATCAGCATATGTTCTGCACATTCATTAAGGCAGACATGCTAATTGGATTGCAGCTGCTATGCTGCGCATTTTGCTGGTGCAGTTGTGGTTGCACCTGATTTGTAGATCAGTTTTGTATGTGCTATCAAGTTTGCACCCGTTTTTATACACTCAAACTTTTTAAAATTCAGAAGCGAATATGAATGAAGCTAAATACCGGGCAATTCTGGAAACCTGCTGTAGGCTGGAAACACTTGAGACTGGCGTTGAGATTCACCTTTGAGCAGGACAAAACACACAGCCAAAGCTACAACTGAATGATTACATTAAAACATATTCATGTGTTATTATGGCCCAGTGAAAATACAGACCTAAGTTCTATTATTGAGAATCTGTAGCAAAACGATGTTAATTACATTCAATCTGACATAGCTGGAATAATTTTGTGAAGAAAATTGTGCATAAATATCTGTCTGTAGATCTGAGAAAGTGGTCGAGATAAAACTCAAAAGACTTGCAGCTGTGATTACAACAAAGGATGGATCTACAAAGTATTCATTCAAAGGGCTGAAAAGAAATCCACACTTTCAAAATCGATCATTCAGATAAAATCCCTTGAAAATACACTGAAGTTTTAACATAGGGAAAAGTTTAAGGGGTATAAATACTTTAGCAAGGCACTGTAACTCGGAAATCCTGACCTCACGGTTTCTTCAAGCCTTTTGCAGATTGATATTCACAGTTCATGTTGAAAAACTGGGTGAGAAACCTAAATGCAGGACAACAAGGCAGATGCAGGCAGGTAATGGAAAAGGAACTATGATTACAGCAAGACAAGATGCTGCAGCAGAGGGATAAACAAGACTGAACAAGGCACAAATTAATATAAAGTTCTAAAAGGCAAGAGCCTGACGAGGATCTAAGAACAAACCAAACTAGGCTGAATATATGTAATCAGGAACTAATTAATTAAAAAAAAAAAAAAAAAAAAACAGCTGTATGTAGGAGCATGAACTACAAAATGAATCTGCAAGAAAAGCAAACAGTACACAGACCAGACGAAAACATTCACAGAATATTAGTAATCAAAACCAGTAACTATCTAAGAATTAACTATATAACAAATAAAACATAAAAATTGCACAAAAAGTTGATCAAATGCCTCTGAACCATAACTGTAAAGCTATGATGGGTAGAGTCAGATCAGACTGTTATAAACTTTAACGCAGTATGAAGTGGTGTTAGTGCTGTCTGATCTGTGTGGTCTGTGGTGTAAACTTCAGCTTCCTGCTCATACATCTCACTCCCCCAACAGAGGGCCATTTGACTCTTTTGCATGAGAAAGAGACACCTTGGTGGGGTGTTTGTGTGGGGGCTTGATGCACGTCCCGGCAACCTGCTTCTGTATCAGGTATTCACAGACACAGGCTGCCAGAGGCGACTGGCTGATTTGCCTGCTGTCACCTTCAAGAGCCGAGGCTACTGTTCCTTCCCTTTGCTGCTGAGTGTTGCATTGGTCTTCTCACCATTACAGGTCTGCACCTACAGGTGACAAATTTGCACATACACACCTACTCAACACAAACACACATACTTACTTTATACACATTCCACTGCCACCAACCCCCCTCCCCCCACACACACATACATAGTATGTCTTTCTATATTCACAAGGACTTTACATTGACTTCCATTCATTTTTCATTCATTTCTATGGCCTAACCCTGACCCTTATCCTATACCTAACCATTACCAGTACATGCCTAATCGTAAACCTAACCCAAACTCAATTCACACCTTAGTCCTAAACCTAACCCCTAACCCAAAAACAGCACTTCTTCTTTTTATGGGACCAGGGTTTGGGGCCCCAAAAGAAACAGTCAGTCCCCATAGCATATGTGTAAGGAAATGGTCCTAATAGTGTATCAAATACAAGGCCACACACACACACACACACACACACACACACACACACACACACACACACACACACACACACACACACGAATGGTTGTAGGTCATATAAACAATGGCTCCTACTCCTTCAATCTAGCCTGTCTACTTTGATGCTAGATTGCAGTCTTGATTTGAAGTCTTAATCCATATTGAAGTGGAAATATAGATGTTTTTGGAACATTAGTCATTTTCTAGTGTAGCTTAATCGATTTAAACTCAAATGTGTGATGTCATAACGTAAGAGATGTTTGCAAAGTATGCAGTATGACTTTAACATTGTAAAGCAGCAATGTTTTTTCAGTGCTGTCGATGCTATACAGTACAAAGGATAGGTTTTTAGATTATTATTCTGCTATGATATACGTTTGTTATATCTATTTAACATGTCTGCATGATGTTTCAAAGGCCATTTAGGCCAGAAGTTACCAAACTGCAGACAGTATTGCAGCCCCCCCTAGAGGCAAAAAATGTTAAACTGATGAGGAATTACCAATGCAATGCAGCAAGCTCAAGTTACTTTGTCTCTGCCACTTCCCTCTGTCTATGGCTTTTAGCTGAAAGTATTTGAAGACCCATCCTAGTTATCAAACAATGTAGTCAAGCTCAGTTTATTTTTCAAATTGTTTAAAAGTTATCTAAGGAAACCCAACAGATTGCATCAAGTCACTGACTTCTAGAATTCACTCCTGGACAAGCATATAGTGACAATGGACTATAGCTTGCATTGTGTTACTGATTTTGCAGCAATCCCCCATAATGAGCATGCATGTAGTGAAAGGGAAACTCTCCTGTAACTGGAAGAAACTTCCAGTAGAACCAGAACCAGGCTAAGTGTGAATGACCATCTACTACAATTGACTGGGGGTTGAGGATACAGAGCATACATGCAAAAAACACAGAAGCACTGATCCAGAAATACTTTCTATATTGAAGTAAAGTCAAAAGTTAATGACAGTAGTAGCTCCTTTTGTGGCTTCATCCAGGAGAGAAACATAGCTAAGCAGGTAAGCTCTGAGAGTCTACAGAAGTCACTACATGATTGTCCAGGAATGAATGCTGGAAGCCAGTGATTTGATGCAATCTGCAGGGTTTCCTTAGATAACTTTTTCACCAATTTGAATAATAAACGGAACTTCATATAACCATATATATCAATATGGTTATATATCATCTGTGACTGGAGGTGCGGGGATGGCCTGGGGATCTCTGGTGATGTCATTGGCGACAAACCTGGGCTCTGGTGGGCATTCCTCCCTCTTGACCTCACTGAGACTAGCTCACCAAGTGGGTTGGTAAGGTGACCCCCTTCATTTGGTCCTTCTGAGTTTTGGCTGCCATGGTGGGGTGGTCCTCATCTGGGGGAGGAGGGTCTCTCCTGCACAGCAGGAGATGAGGAGTTGAAGGGGAGTTTAAATGTATTGAGATTCAAGTCACAAGAGTGGGTCATAGAGTCAAGTAAACTCTGCTTCTTAATAAAGCACCACATTCAAATTCAACGCAATGCAAGTTCTGTTTTTGGATGTTTACAGTGATGCAGTTCAGCTCCTGCAAGGTAAGCCTTGTCATATGCAAACATAATAGAAGAAGACCCAAATAGGCTTGTAGAGTAAAAAGAAAGTCTTTAATTGACTCCAAAACATAATCAAGAGCACCTCAAAATCAGAATTACTAAGATTTAATCACACAAAGAAAATAGGGCTTAATATCTAAATTAAGCCTGCAAGACAGAAAAGGCGTGATCTGGAGTGCAGGAGAGCAGCGAGCCAGACTGACTGATACAACCCAGGAAACTGAGCAGGAACAATGTTATAGGACCACAAAAGCCCCCACCATGACCATACTGGTTAAGATCATATATTTTACCTTGTAAAAGTTTTTATATCCCTTGAACCTTTTTAGGTTTGTTACATGACAACCACAAACTTCAAGCTGCCATTAAGAATGTTGGTGATCAACCAATGCAAAGTAATGGAGAACTGTCAAGTAGAAAGAAAAGGATACATAGTTTTTAAAAGCTGTTGCACAAAAAACCCCCTGAAAAGTTTGGTGAGCATGTTTGAACCCCTCTAGATTCAATCTAACACTACCTGCATTCAGGATTCATCTACTTAATAAACACAGTTCACCTGTGTGTTATTTAAGCTCAGTATAAATCCAGCTGTGCTGGGAAGGCCTGAGAGGTTTGTTAGAGAAGATTGGTGAACAAACAACATGAAGACCAAGGAACAACTGCAGACTGTACAGAGATACATTAAGGAGAATTTTAAAAGCAGGGTTACAGTGCCTATAAAAAGTATTTGCCCCCTTGGATGTTTTACCTGTTTTTTTGCATTTACAAATCAGTCATGATCAACAAAATTTGGCTCTTTTTTTAGAAACTAAATACAAAACAGCCCTTTAATGTCAAAGTGAAAACTAATTTCTGCAAAATATTGTCAATTAAATAAAAATATGAAACAAAATAAGTGATTTCATAAATATTCAGTATGTAGTAGATGGACGTTTGGCTTGAATCACAGCAGGGAGTCTGTGAGGTTTGGCTTCAGGCAGGCAGCACATCTGGACACTGCAGCTTTACTCCACTCTTCCTGCTAAACTATTCAGCTCCGTCAGATTTCATGGGATTGGCGACAACAGCCCTCTTCAAGTCCAGCCACAAATTCTCTATTAGACTGAGGTCTGGGCTTTGAGTAGGCCACTCTAGAACATCCACCTTGTTGTCTTCAAACCATTTCTGTGTAGTTTTAGCTTGACGCTTTGGGTCATTGCCTTGCTGGAAATTAAATGTTCTGCAAAGCCATAGTTCTCTTGCAGATGGAAACAAATTGTTCTCCAGTATTTCTCTATATTTTGCTGCATTTATTTTATATTCTACCTTTAAAAACCTTCCAGGACCTGCTGCTCGGAAGAATCCCCACAGCATGATGCTGCCACCACTGTGCTTCATGGTGGGGATGGTGTGTTTGTGGTGATGTGCAGTGGTAGCAGCCGTCAAATGTAAAGCCTTGTCTGAAGGCTAAAAAGCTCCCTTTTGGTATCATCAGACCAAAGAATTTTCTTCCACTTGACCATGGAGTCTCCCACGTGCCTTTTAGCAAACTCTAGTTGAGCCTTGATACGGTGGCTTTCTCATCGCCACTCTCCCATAAAACTTTGACTGGCAACAGTTGTATCCAGAGTCTCTCCCATCTCAGCTGCTGAAGCTTGTAGCTCCTTCAGCGTTGTCATGGTGACCTGGTGTCCTCTCTCACCAGTCTTCTTCTTGCACGGTCACTCAGGTTGTGAGGATGGCCTGATCTAGGCAGATTTACACATGGGCCATAAACCTTCCATGTCTTGATGATGGATTTAGCTGAACTCCAGAGACTGTTCAGTGCCTCAAAGATTGTATAAATATCCATCCTGGATGTAAAACAGTCACTTATTTTATGTTAAATATTGTTATTTCATTGTCATTATTTTGTAGATATCAGTTTTCACTTTGACATTAAATGGGGTTTTTTTTGTTTGTCGAAAAAGCCAAATTTTGTTGATCATGATTGATTTGTAAGAGTGATAGAAGGGTAAAACATCCAAGGGGATGAGTACTTTTTATAGACGCTGTATGTTATAAAATAATAACCCAAGACTTGAAAAGCTCACAGAGATCTGTTCAATCTGCCATCTGAAAATGCAAAGAGTAATGGCACAGCGGCAAACCCACCAAGACATACAGGGAGAGCATTAATCACAAAAGCAGCAAAGAGACCCAGGGAGACCCCGGAGGTGCTGCAGGGATCCATGGCTCAGGTGAAAGAACCTGCTGACAGGACAGCCATTTGTTCTGCTCTCCACAATTTTAGTCTTACAGAATGGCAAGATGAAAGTCAGTGAAAGCCATAGAAATCCTTTTTACAGTTGACCACAAGCCATGTAGGACACACATCAAACATGTAGGAGACTGTGCTTTTTTAATTAATACAATGCATTGGTTGGAACACAATCACAATACTATTGCAGACCATGTAAAACGGATTAAATATGGTTAGAAATGGAACTGACTGATTCAATAAAGGTATAAAAGCACATTGTGAAATTTGGGTTCATATCTAAAAAGCTTTTAATTTACACAATGGGCTTTTTCTTTACTTTTAATGTGATTTTTTTTTAGATAAAAATACTGCTAGATGACTAAAATGGAAAAATATCAGCATTACAGAAATGTATTTAATCTTCTTAAATTGAACAAATTTGCATCTGATTGTATGACTAA
Organism: Anableps anableps; assembly: GCA_014839685.1. NCBI lineage: Eukaryota > Metazoa > Chordata > Actinopteri > Cyprinodontiformes > Anablepidae > Anableps > Anableps anableps. The sequence goes on along the minus strand of CM026085.1, from coordinate 3,697,371 downwards.
GTAATTAAGGTAAAAAAAAATGGAATCTGAGAAAAAAAAATTGTTAAAAACAACTAAGATCAATTCAACAGGATTTCTTGCTGTCAGCTTAGCTTAATTACTTTGTTTATCCTTGAATGTTGAGAAAACGTTCAGTTTGGTGTGGACTGAAAAGTAATTAAGTAGATTAAGTTTAATTTGATTTAGCGAAAATGCTTTTTAGGCTGTAAAATCAGAGCAGCTCAGGATGATAAAAAATTCTTATGCTATTTCAGCACTGCTAATTCTTTTACTTGTAATTAATAAGAAAATTTAATAACAGCAATTTGCTTAATCACTGGTTGACCTTATCTAGAAATCAGCCTTCCCTTTTTTAAGTGAACTTAGGAATTATCAGTCTATCAGATAAAATCCCTCAAAATACTTTGACGTTTGTAGTTGTAAGTTGATAAAATGCAAAAAAGTTCAAGGGGTGGTCATTATATTTAAAAGCAGCATATAAAGCTACTTCATGTTCATCTATCCATCTGTGGTCTACACCCACTTATCCTTACAAGATTATAGGGGGGCGGTGCCTATTTCCAGCGATCAGTGGGCGAGAAGCGTGTAGAGAGGTTGCTGTCCATCACAGAGCAACACAGCAATAACAATCATGCATGTACACATTAACTCCTAAAGACACTTTTGAGACACCAATGAACCAAACAGTCATGTTTTTGGACTGTATCAACATGTACACTCCATGCAGAAAGAGTCCCGACCAGGATTCCAACACAGGACTTCTAGTGCCAACAACTGCTCCATCGTGCAGCCCAAATATCTTTCGCTATATCAAACATCCCTTTTTCCTGCTATACAGCTTTGAATAAATTTAATATCAATTTTAGTAGCAATTATCATCTATATCATTTTTAATGTGCTGGTCATACAAACTTAAAATCAAATGACCAGTTTTACTTCTTTACAGTGGAGTACACACAGTCAGTCATTTCGTTTCTCTCGTCTCGTCTTGTTGTCGAGTAAACCTTCTGGAGCCTTAAACCTGCGTACTGGACATCTTCTTCATCTCGGTCTTCCTTCTAATAGTAAAAACACATCACAATAGGGAGATTTAACAGGTAAAAGAGTGTCCAGAGAAATTTTATGAAATAAATAAAATCAGTAGCGGAGACAATGAAAACCTCTGCAGTTCTTGTGTAAGAATGGGAAAATCCAGAACGGGGTTCTGAAAAAGAATTCAGATTTAGTTTAGTGATGAGGTCTTGAGTCAACAGACGTTAGCAACAAGCAGTTGTCGTACCTGAGTTGTTGGAGCTCTTTCGCTTACAAATCCTGAACAGCAAGAAAGCCTGTAAAAAACTCAGAAAGGAGGTGAATGCCAAAGCTCCCGTCAGAAGATGCACAGAATTCACCCCATCTGTAAAACATCAAGAGGGAGAAAGTACAGTTATATTCAGTAAATTAGAATATGGATTCAGATGAGGCCCATTTGTCAGACTGAAAGTACCTTTTGAAAATAATAACCTTTAAGTTGGTATGAAACATAGGTTTCATAAGCCCGCATTTTTGCTTTTAAAAACATAAATGTGGACTAATATGATAATTTTCAATGTCATGTTTTTATTAGCAGTAAGTGGAAAATCATCATAATGAACAGAAATAAAGGCTTTCAAACATCCATCTGTGTGAAATTAGTCTATATTATGTATTTCACTTAGAGATGAAGTTCCTGAAATAAAAGAGCTTTTCAGTAATATTCTAATCTGTTGAATGTGTCTGTGTTTGTTAAATCTTGACAGTGCCTTGCAAAAGTTCAGTCGTTCATACGCCTTGGACAAGGATTTTACATAAATCACCAACACAGAGTTGTGCATAATAATTGTGAAGTAGAATAAAAAGCACTGATGATTTACAAAATGTATTACAAGTAAAAATCAGAAGAATGTATAAATACCGGTGTTTTGTTTCTGGCCTCAGATGTTTATTAGAGAACAGTAATGAACAAACAGCAGCATGAAGGCCAAGGAACACAACAGACAGGTTATGGAGAAACCAGTGGAGAAGTTCACAGCAGGGTTTGGTTCTATCCACAGCTCAGCTGGTTGAATTTATTGACAGGACAACTATAAAGTGTGCACTTCATAAATCCGGCCTTTTTGGAAGAGGGGCAAGCAGAATGACATTGTTGAAAGAAAGACATAAGAAGTCCTGTTCGAAGTTTGCATACAGGGGACAGCAAACGTGGAAGAAGGTGCTCTGTTCGGGCATGATGAAAATGACTTTTTTTTTCGGCCACATGTGAAATGTTGTGGTGGAAAAAACAAATCACACGCTACACACCAAATTGAAACATGGTGGTGGCGGTGTCATGCTATGAGGATGCTTTTGTTCTGTACGAACAGGGAAGTTGCTCTGTTGCTGCGAAGGAGAGAGATAGAAGCATTTCCCCAAATTTTTGCAGCTGTTCTGCAAGCATACAAGGGCTCTGAATATGTTTCCAAGGCATTGTGCTTACCTTTAAAGCCCAGCTTGGTTCCATTTCCAAACACTATGTGTCCACATAAGGCAACAGCACAGTAGTAGGTTCCAGCGTGAGACGCATTCAGCTTCTTCAGTGGTAGATCATACAGACATGTATGCTCCTCAGTTTTCTTTGCACACTGATCATTCCTGCCTCCGTGGCTGTACAGAAGTCCTGGAATTGATTCTTTGGAGTTTCTGAACCAGTAAACATTGTGTTGTCCATCACAGCTCCCAGTTTGTACTGTACAGGTTAGAGTCACATACCCTCCTGGCTGGATGGTCTCAGATTCTAGCTGATGGACCAAAGTCTGGATGTTAGAGTCTGAGCTCTCTACAATCACTGTAGTACCATTCCCAAATTCTAAACTGTACAGATAAACACTGGAACAGTAATAAGTGGCTGTGTCTGAAGGTTGCAGCTCTGTAATAATCAGGTGGTTTTTACCTTTTTCAGAGTCCAGGCTGAAACGTGGATTGTTTTTAAATTCATTGTGAAAAGTACCATTAGTTCCATACTTGAACAAGGTGGAAATGAGTTGTGGTTTTTGGTCCAAGGTGAGCTTATACCAGTTCAACTTGGAAGCAACACCAGGATTGTAGGAACATTCCAAAGTTAAAGTGTCTCCTGCTTTAACCGACAAAAGACCGCTTTTCTGACGGACAGCCGAGGAAACATGATGATTTGTCTGAGCTGAAGAAAGAAAAAGGCCGAATGATGTAATTAATACATGAAACCATAATCACATACCTCAAAGGAATTACACTTAAGACACAAGAGCACAAACTCACCCATGTTCACCAGGAGCAGGCATGTAAGCCAGAAGACAAAGTGTGCATGTGTCATCTTCATCAAACTGCAATGCTGAATGAAAGGAACTTCAATCCTTCCTTCACTTTAAAGTCAAGACTGTACTTGTGTGGCGTTGTAGGAGTGACACATTATGTCATGTTCAGGAAGCGTGATCACTTGTTCACTACCACTCGCTGGTCATTCTCAGAAACCAAGGTGGTCTCTCTGTGAAATTGATGCAGGTGGATTGAAGGCAGCAAATTTTGGTTTTTGGAATAAAACCCCTGGGAGTTAAAAGCAACTCAATTTTATTGTACAAGCATGAAAATCTCAAACTCCAGAGCTGAGTAAAAAACCCTTTTAGGAAAATTTTTAGTTTACAGTTCTCTCATTCAAATATTTTATGTAAAAATTACTGCATTTAATTTGACAGACTTTTGATCCTCAACAAATCATTTGCATTTAAAACAACTTCAAGTTCATCCCAGTGCTGCTGAGGCTGCAGAAAAGTAAAAGCAACATCAACTTAACATCAGTCTCATTCAAATAAATCACATCTAACAATTTACCATCAAAATGACATTAGGGCATCAAAACACTTAAAGCACTGAAAGGTTTCTGTCATCTCTGAAGTCTAAATCACACAGGTTCCTTTGGGAGGTGGAGAAGAGTTAGAGTTTCCATACATTTACCTACCATTTCTGGTCAGCTGCGGTAACTAGGCAGGCTCCTGAAGGGATGTAGGGCCATACTTAGGCACCACTTTCATCAGGGATGGAGAAGCTTAAATATGGCACTCAAGAAAGTTTGTGCTGCTCTGACTGTTATAAAAGTGTTCCTTGGTAAAACGGAGAAAAGATACTGTTGATAACATTGCTTTGAACATTTATGATGCTATTCTTGCTTACGGACAAAAATAAGGAATCTACAGTTGTCATTACAGTTGTCATCTGAACTGCAAAGCAACATCACTTTTTTGAGTATGGGTCAAGGGCATGGAGCTGTTTTGCTGTTTTAGTAACATGCCTGCTGCAAAAAAAAGTTCTGTTATAAGGATTGGTGGATTCTTTAAGACAACTGAAAATGAACAATTATTCTATGTTCTTACTCATTATTTTCATGCATATCTGCTATGATGATGTTCCCTAATCGAATGGTGGAATCTTTCATATTCCCAGCTTAATATACTCTTTAATCAATGTTATTCCTGCTGGTTTTGAATTCAGAATTTGCTCAACATTAAAAAAATTTTTTTCTTTACAAAGGCTAGTGAAGTTAGAAATAAAATAAGATTACGTATGCTTGTACAATATGTATGTATATATATATATATATATATATATATATATTTCTTGGACAGTTACTCTCCAAAGGTTCCTTTTTATTATGAAATACTATCACTCCATTGTTGCAGAACAGAAAGATCTTAATATCATAAAACTGAGTAGTGCTTATTAAGGTTAAGATAAGATAAGACACCACAAAGCTGTCTTGACTACAGCCCTGGGTTGAAGACTTGATCAAGAGATTCACATTCTGTCTAGGTCAAGTTCTGTGAATTAGGAGAAAAACCAAAGTGCAGACAAGGACTGGGCTCAGCATGGTAGCAGTTATTGAAAAGATAACTGAAAAATGTTTTGGAAAAGCACAAAGAGAAAAGGGCATTAGGAGCGTAGTGGGCGAAACCAGTAAAAAATACTGAAAACCAAGGAGCTTATCTACTTAGGGAGGTGTGGAGAATGACATTGGATCGAGGTGAGCTTAATCAGAGGAAAGTGGAACAGCTGGGAGAGCAGTGTGAGCACAGAAACTGATGGAAGGAGGTTAATTAAACCAGAAAACACATAGAGATCTGAACTAAACACAAAAAGAACAAGCCTAACAATAGAATATAAATAAAAAAAGCGCAATCAGCACATAAGAATTGGTAAAAAGCTAAACACACAGGAATAAACAAAAAGACATGACCTAACCATCATAAGGAACACAGGAATCAAGTGATAAAGAAAAACCCAAATGACAACTAGAACTGCAGGAAGTTATTAAACCCTACCCAGCAAGTCTGGCCCTGGCCCCGCTCCTCCCCAAGCACTCTACTCCCCACATCCCACTAGGCTGCTGTTGCCCCATCTCTTTGCATCTTGACCGAGTTAAGAATTTGCAGGACAGTGTTTACTCCTTAAGGTGTTGCCATTAATATGCATATACCCTATGGTGATAAGCAAATCTTCCCAGCCCGTGCACACTCCTCCCTGCGTCCTGTTAGGTCGCCGTCATGGGTCCCTCCACACGTCAACCAAGAATTGGGACTCCTTTAAGTTCCCCCTAAAGTGCATCTTTCACTTTAAACACATGTAGAAGCCTTTGTATATCATAACAGGTCTGAAATTGAAATTTTCGGCGCAAAATGGCTCATATTTCAAAATAAAAAGTGCTACTACTGCCCCTCCTTACTGCTCTCCCTGAAAATAGTGCCCCTGAAGTGACACAACTGGAGCAGAACATTCCAGACTGTGCAGATAAAAGCAATAAATCACTCCAGGTGGAGGTGACAGATCCTTAACAATAAATCAGCTACAGCTACAGCTATGATTGAAGGCTCACAGTAGAAGAAGAAGAATTTGCATGAATAAAAAATCTGTACAATTACAATAGGGTTCCCTGATCTGTTGGGGCAGGTGAACAGCCAGGCCTTGCATTGGCCGTCTGCTTGCTTCCGTCAACCCTAATGAGAAAGAACTCAGAAACATGTGTTCTTTTCATAATTAGTTTTCCTTTATTTTAAGGTAAGAGAAAATTATATAAGCAAAACATGGTTGATATTCATCAAATTACACTTAACATTGGTTGTTTGTGTGGTAAAATATTTTAAACTGTAAAATGGTTAATGGTAAATGTACTATTACCATTTAAACTGTACTGATTAACAGTAATATTATACATTATTATTATAATATACATTATTATTTTATTATATATATTATAATATACATTATAATATAGACACTTATTGTCTATATTAACTTGTCCTGAAAGGACTGTGGTAGGGCTGCTGCCTATTTGAAGTGAACATTGGGTGACAGGCAGGGTACATCCTTGATAGGTCACAAGTCCATCAGAGGGATGTGTAGAGACACACAGGACAAACAACCCTGCTCACATACACTCATCCCTAAGAACCATTTAACCTAACAGTCGTGTTTGGACTGTGCGTTAAAAACCTGAATACCCAAAAGAGAATTCATCCATAAATGGGGAGAACATGAAAACACCAAGGCAACAGTGCTACCAGGGCCATCATGGAGCCCAAATTGGAAATAAATAATAATTTTGTCAATTAGTCCTATGTATTTACTTCTTTACTTTGTAATTTATTTAGCAATATGAAGGGGATTTTTTTTTTTTTTTTTTTTTTACCATTCCATACAATAAGATAATGAGAAAACTGCTGATTTACTGAGTTACTGATTAAATCAATGTGGAAATTCATTAATAATCATACTGATATGCCTAATTGTGCACACATCTATGTTGATGTGTTGTTTTTCCACTGATCTTTATCAATCAATGTATCAATCTTTGTTTATAGGGGATTTTTTTATATAGCCGATCATGCTTTACGGAAATTAAAAACTGAAGGTCAGACATAAACCACCGGAGATACACATTAAAACTGATAAACCCAACTAAGCAATCAAAAAAAAAATATGATAATAACTAATAAAATGATGAAGAATTAAACGAGGTGGATAAAGCAATCAATCATAAAAGGTAGATCATAAGAAAATATTAAATAAATGAGTTACATTGAAAAAAAAAATACTAAAGTTACCTAAAAACATAAAACTTTAATTCATTTCAATTGATTTGAGAGATTTGCTTTTTGGCTCAGCTTCTTCTTCATGACAACAGAGTGGAGCAGCATCAGCATTACTGCAGACGTGCCTCAATCTGTCTGTCTATGTCACGTTCCATTTTACCATAATTTGTGAACAAGACATGGAGGGAAATGCCTGTGCCTGTAGCTTCATTTGGCTGAGCCACACTGAGCCATCACAGTCAAGACTCCCCCCACCATGCTTGCTGAATAAAAACAAAACTGAAGTACTTATTTGTGGACCAAAGGAGAGTTTGATCAAGAGTCAGGACACAGCTTATGTTATTACAGCCAGAAACTACTGATGAGGCCCGAAATCTGGGTGTAGTGATGGACTCATACTGAAACTTTCAGAGACACATAAAGACAGTTACCAAGTCAGCCTTTTATCACCTGAAGAACATCTCCAGGATTAAAAGACTAATGTAAAAGCAAGATCTACAGAAACTCATCTCAATTATCTTTAGTCACATTGATTACTGCAATTGTGTCTTCACAGGTCTGCCTGAAAATTCAATCAGACAGCTGCAGCTGATCCAGAACGCTGCTGCTTGCATTCTCACCGAAGCTAGTAAAACAGAGCACAACTCCACACAGTCTCCTCTGTGTGGAGTTCAGTCCTTCATGACTGGGGGCCCATCAGCAGTAATAGTTCAATCTTGATCATGTTTATAGAAACAAGCGGTTTGCTGTTGTTTCTGGTTTTTACCAATAAAAACAGGCTTCAACGTGACTTTAGAAAAGATTGCACACTTATAAAGCAAACAAAGCACAGTTACAAAGCCACTCTTTTGAGGGACATATATCATACTTGAGCTTTCTTTTTCAGATGCTGACACCACAGGAAAAGGAAGGTGGAGTAATTCAAAATGAAAAAATGAAAAATGAAATCAATCTAATCTGGAAGTTTATTTACATGTTATAATTTTAAGACTAATCAGAATGACATTTTTTGCACAGGAACACCCACGTCATATATAAAGTTACTTTAAGGAATAACAATTTGATCAAATTAATTAATAATTTCAGGAATACAGAAACCTCTGAACCTTCTGCACTATTAGAGAGAAAACTACTTGTCATGGTTTTTGATAAGCTTCTGACCCACTTGCAAGAATACTCTTAGGAGAACATGGAAAGTTTTTAAACTGTTTATTTTACAGTTACAAAAAATATGGTGCTCTTGATCCAGGGAGTACTGGAAATGAAAACAGATGATTTAAGAACTGATAAATGCGAATCTGAAGGCAGGTGATATGAGAAATGTCTCTTACAGTTTAGGGAATTTTGGTATCGATCTGAAAACAAGTAAATACAGGACAAGTATCACCAATACCAATTCTGATACTGATATTATTTTCTTGAAATGTCATTATCATTGAATATTTTGGTGATTTGACTTCAGTTAAGTGATGATGATAATATACAGGGCAAAAATTTTAGGCAAATAAAAGTGTTTTTTTTATTAACCAACTACAATATAATGCAATATAATACAATGTAATGCAATATAATACAATGTAATGCAATATAACACAATGTAGCAGAAAAGCAAAAAAATATTACTCTTTTTATTGTCTACTACACACAATTGTTTATTAACTAAGTCTTTAACTGTAATCTGCATGTAACTTAAATAGGAACACTATTTTCCTTTCAATAATTAACACAAAATCATTATTATATTCACCCATATCAATATTTGCAGACATTACAAATGTATGAAATCCTGCTCTCAAACTGAAAATGTAAGGTCTTCATATTTGGCATTTTAATGCCAGAATATGCACTAGCATGAACTCTGTGAGCAAATTCGAGTAATTTTCTGGACATATAGAAGAGAAACTGCAAACAAAAGTATCGATCTCATCCTGCTAGTATTGATTCGATACCAGTACTCACTTGGTATCGATAATATCAGCATTTAGATTGACATACCCAGCCCCACTTGAGAGGAATGAGTGGAATCCAGGAGAGTTTGTGTGGTGGTTCAAGAGTTTTTACTGGACAGGAAGAAAAGGGATGGACAGAGGCTTGAAGCAGGTAAAACCATGAACCACTGAAGTACGGGGGATGAAGGTGGTAAGGAGGAAGAGCTTTGCAGTTACCATTTGTGGGAGATGATCCAGAGGCCAATTGTTGGTTTGGTCTTGCAGAGGAAGAGCCAGGAAACATGGAGAACAAGTCCAGGGAGAGCACAGAGGTTATGTTCAAAGAGGAGCACAAGGAGATGATTAGTCTGGCTTGAAAACACAAGAGATACCAGCAGACGGAAACGCAGAGGGCTTGGAGTTCCCTAAGTTTAACACTCAAGAGTTGAATGACTGGCAGCCAGCTCCTCATAACCTCTTCAGGATGAACTGGTGAACTGCAGGTGTGCTCTGCCCTTCAATGGAGATCTGGAGGTCCTGATCTAAGGAGTGCCCTCAGGTGGAGTCCTGTGCCCCCCCAGCAGCTGCTACCGGGCAGCCCGGAGAGATAGAAGATGCAGAATTTGAAATAAGACAGTGTTCCAATCCTAACAAATTGTTTTTGGGGTTCAGGCAGGACAAGGGTGGGTGCTTGAGAGAACTTCTTTTTAAGGTCCAGGAAGGATCTTGTTCAGGAGTCCAGGTGAAGGTGGAAGTGAGAGAGATGAGAGGAGCTGCTGGTTGACTGTAATTACAGATGAACCTGCAGTAGAAGTTTGCGAAATCAAGGAATCTTTGAAGCTGCTTGCATGTCTTGGGTATGGGCCAGTCCATCACTGCTTTTATTTTCTCTGAGTCTATTTGTGCCTGTCCACCCTCACAGATGTATCCCAGGAAAGTAACTGACGGTTGATGGTAACACAACTCAGGATTCCTGATGACACTTTGGGTAAGCTGATAAGAAATCACATTGACAGCAACCCCTAAATGTCAGTTCCATTCTCATTGTTTTATGGCCAACATCAAAAGAAGAAATTAAACAAAGTCATCACAGGGACTTTCAATTGACTTTGACATCCACATAAAATTATAAAGAAACAAGTGAACTATTTCTTACTTTTCAGAAAGCATAAAATGCTTTCTGAAAAGTAAGTAATGCTAACTGTGGATAAAAATGCAAAATCAAAATTAAAACTGCTACGTCTGTCATAATCTTTTGAAGTGCTTAGATCTAAACCACATGTATTGTTGTGTGGGAGTGAAGACTTTGATTTATGTGTAAAAAGAATTGAAAACCATCTTCCTCCCACTTCACAATTGTGAACTACATTGTGTTGGTCGAAAAGTTCAACGGGTAAAAATTGGCTTTGCAACACACTATATAATCACAAATGAACGTGAGGGAAAATATCTCATTATTGCTGGTATATTGATTGAACACTGTTTTCTATTTAAGTTATGCTGGCTTTCGGGGTGCACGGGGGAAGTGAAGTAACTGGAAACAAAGGGGAGGCTTCCTGTTTGCAGACCTCACAGAGGTTCATGACAGAAGCGTGCCGCCAGTTTATCACTGGTCTCTCAACTACAAAGTAGCATCTCTTGAGTTTGTGGTTTTTAGACAACACGTTTGCAGTAACAGCCTGTGAAGACCAGAAAGCTTCATCGCTTTACTCAGAACATACTGTATTTGCTTCAGGCACATCTGTATTTTATCTGATGTGATGTTGGTTGGTTTTAATTTTTAGTCAAAAAGGCAGCTGTGTATCTACCACACTTAAATTTATCATCTCTTTTTTGCTGGAGAAGCTGGATTCACACATTTTTTGATGACAAAATGTAATGAGTAATGTCTTTATGTTGAGTGTCATTGTAAGGCCTGGTTAACTGCATTGCAGCATCATGTGGAAACAATAATTCAACCTGGAGAGAGTCACACGGAGAGATAGAGACAATTAGAGAGTTTTATTGACTTAAAGTTCGTTGGTGCTCAGACCCCGGTAGAAGATGTGTGTTCTGAGAATCGCCATGAGCTTAAATGAAGAACATAGGGTGATGATTTAAGGTCGTCTTCCCCCTGGAGCACCTAGTGGTGGAGTAGAGGTGGAGGAAAGGGAGTCCAGAGGAGCCCAAGAAGGTGAGGGTGGAGACGGGGTGGTGGCGGGACGAACTTTGGCTGGCGAGCAGCCGGAACCATGGTTTGTGAGCCTTATATACGGAATCTTGGACGATAATTGGCAGCAGTGGAGGCGTGGCCCGGTGATGGATAATGCAGGTAGGCTGGAGAGAATCTGCCAGGTTGAATCTATGGCGAGCCTTCATTACCACGAATATGAACAAAACAAATGAGATCATTGCCGATTTCAGGCCAGCCACTGTTTCCATCATCGGAGAGGAAGTAGTAGGTGGTGGAAAACAATAATTAGGTTGGTTAGCACCAAGATAATCACTGGATTGCAGACGTCACAGTGGATCTATATACAAAAAGGGACTGAGCAGATTGTACTTCCTGGTGAAGCTTAGGCACTTCAGTGCTTATAACAAGAAGTTGTATGTCTTCCATTGCTCTGTTGTGAAGAGTGTAGTCTCATCCCCTGGTGCGGTATCAGAACCATTGCTTTCCCAAAGCTCAACAAGCTGATAATGAAGAAAGAAGATCGCCTCTGTTTGGTAGAGTGTTCTGTTGTGTTTAAGGCCCAGCCCTAACCCTAAAATTGCAGAAATTGGAATTCTAGTGCTCGCTAACTGTAGCATTAGTGGCAGGCTCTGATTTGTTGTCTCTGACTGAGTGGTGTATTTCTGCAGTTAGTACTGGAAACACTGGGAGAAGGCAGAGGAGCTTGAATTTTTTCATAGATTATCTGTCTGATATACTGTCACAACATAAAGATAATTTCAGCAAATTTGTAAAAAACATTTTTCATAAAAGTTACAACATTTAACAACATTTAATTTCAATAAAGTATTTCTGAACTGAATTGAATTTGAAGCGAGCGTACAAGCTTTTTTGCGATATTAAGGTAGTTATTTTTAATTTTGCCATTTCCATTAACCTTTTCTAATGTGATACTTTAAAATACACTTAAAAAACATTGATGGAGACACAGCCATTGTCTACTGCAAAGAAGTACAGTTATGGGATTTCAGCAAATGAAATTTACTGGCAGTACTATAGTGCTACAAGGTAAGCACCTCGCTGCTTCTCTGCATGAATGTTTTAGAACATCACTTTCCCCTACAGTTTCCAGTCATAAGGTGTTTAGCACTAAGCCAGCCCAGTGTGCTTTCTTTCTGTCTTTACCTTTAAGGTTGCCTCACCCCACAAACTGCAGTGAGAAATCTGATGCTCACCCCAATGGGCTGATAAAACATGCTGCATTTGTAATGCCATCTAATTTTTTGAATTTGGTGCTAAAATATAAAGCAGCTGTATTCAGTTCAGTTGTTTGCCAGCCGGGAGAAGCTTTCTATTTAGACAAGATAGAAATAACTGAACTTATAAGCGATCAAATGTCAATAACTGGTTCCTACAGCACTTGGATGTGGTCATGACGATGTAAGTGTAGAGTTTGAAGAGACCAATATTTCAAATAAAAATACAGATCCAAGAAGTGTTGCAATGATAAATGTTTGCTTTCTTGAAAGGTGAAAGGTCTATATGGTCAAAGCTCTGATGCAGCTAGTTTTTCATGCTGCTTTACAACAACTCTGCCCCCATGCAGACGTTAGTGTGATCTTATACTGTGGTCTGACATAAAGGTTTACTTCTGTTCTCTGAAGTTCTATAACAATGTTGTTTCATTGTGTTCTGTGCGTCTCAAGGCTTTGGCTTTGAACTACACAATGATCTTTATTTTTGGGACCAAATCATGAAGTAGATCTGCCTGCTTTTATTTTGCAAGTGCTAATTAAATGTCTGATCAAACAAAACCTAAATGTTCAGATGCTTATATCTTTCTTTTTTTCAGATGTTTATTTCAACATTAGACTTGTTGCATTTTAAGTTCTGCAGCCAGCTGACTAATAAAGAAACCAGAACGTGTTTGTCGCTAAGTTCCCGCTCTGGTCCAGGCCGCTCACATCAACCTCAGCCCCAGTGGTTTTGTTGGCCCCTCCTCCCCTCTATCCTGACAGGATGTCTATGTGGTCGTAGCTCTGATGCAGCTAGTTTTTCATGCCGCTTTACGACAACAACTCTACCCCCGGACTTCTCATTACTATTCATACTTTGACATTTGTATTAAAGTGGAAACCAACACATTAACAGCTTTGTTGGGAGAAAAATCAAACATTAAGAATGACATTTTTGTTGGTAATATCTTGACCTGATTGCAGAAAATACTTAAAGAATACCAAGCTTAGGGTCTTTTTAAAATTTCACAAATAATGTTTGTTGCTTTGGCTGTTGTGAGAAGTATTGTATTACTGATATGGAAAATCTGTCTTAAGATTTCTTAAGCAAGAATCACTTCATTTGGTCTTATTAAAATATAGACCAACCAGGCATTACATGGAAACATTAGAACATAACATTAGAAACATTAGCACAACATAATAACTGGTCTACAGCTAGGCAAGCACATACTCAACAGACTGTGATGCACTTTTTCAGACACCTTTCTATCAGAATCAGCATTATCTTCATCTTGGAGTTAAAAAAGTAAAACACATGTTTGATATAGCTTCAGTTTTTAAAACTCTCAGTTGATTGAGAGCACTTTCTAAAAGTGCATTGCAGCCACAAGCTTTAGCATCTCTGCACATGCAGCACAAACAGACAACCATCAGTCACCACAGTCACATAAATATCTCCTAAGGTCTAAAAATATCCTTACTGGTACTGATTGCATCTCTCATTCTTATGTGGTCTCTTGTTTACCCCCTACTCATGTGGTGAAGGCAGTGTGACCTACACAGTTGAAGTTTCCACTGGGGAAAACATTTGTTCTAGGTAAACACAGGAAGTCCACCTTGAAGCCCCAGTCACTGCTACGTCTAATCTGGTTTTGCAGGACTTGCTGTGAGAACAAGCTGAACAGCCAAAATTACCAGAACAAATGTCAAAATGAGCTTTGTGAAGACAATAAGTCAGGAGGTACAAGTGTATGTACTTTAGACGGAACGGGGTGTGAAATTAATAAGCCACAATAGATGTTAAACTGTTTTCAAAGAACTATTAACACACATTCTTGCAGTAATTTAAGTCTGTTACATATTCCCAACACAGTTAACGTCATGTTTTAATAGAATCATCAAAACAAAAAGTGGGCTAATAGTAAAGTCTTTAAGCTGTAGAGCCAAGTCAGAAGGCAAGAGACTGGAATGGGTCAAGACCTTAAACACATTCCAAAGTTTAGGAGTGTGTTAAAGTAGCCCTGATGGCATGACCAGAGCAAAAGGATGTTTAGAAGGAATGAGCACTTGAAAAACTTATCTTCTAAGCTTCTCCAAGACATGAACATCCACATAAGAAAAAGAATTGCAAAAGATGAAGTCACAGTTAGATTACTTGAGAAAATCGAAGACACAGATGTGTTGATTGAATTTTATTACTTGTATTTAATTGAACTGGCTCACAAACGATTGTTAAACGATAGATGCATTAGCGGGAGTGACTAGTCATTGTTGATGACTTAAAGAGCTACTCAGTTGGGTGTAACAATAAAGGACACACGATTTGAATAAGTTTGGATAATAAGTATTAGGATCAATTCGTTTCATTCAAAAAACTCTTTATTAATCCAAAAGGGAAATTAATGTTGCGTTAACTCAAACTATGCATGATTCTTCAAAGTCTCTTTGTCGATGGTGATGGCTGTGGATAGGAAGGATTTCAGAAAGTTCTGACTGAAGAGACTCTTTTGCTATATTACAGCCTCATGAAGCTAAAGCTCAGGGTTGTCCACACTGTTCTTCATTTGATGAAGAATCCTTCCTTACACCACCATCTCCACAAGCAGCAGTCCCCAGAGCATATCCAGCCTTCTTTATCAGTTTGTTCAACTTTATTACATCACTGACTCTGATGCTGCTATCCAGCAAATTACAGCTGAAGCAACTGAACTCTCCACAACAGACTTATAGAAGATCTGCAGTTTCAGATGTTTCAGATTCCCTTATGAAATTTTAGTTTCTTTTTGTGTTGTAGTTCCTCAACTCTATTTCAAAAAAGATTTTATTTTGATTTTCTCCCAAATCATATTTTTTGCACTTTGTTTATTTAGGAAAAACACATGCAAATTACTTTTGTGGTTCCATTGTTTCTGTTTATCTTAAGATGTTATTAAAGTATTTTGTAGGCACCTAGAAACTGTGTTCAAATTGTTTCTAAGGTTTTAACAATATGATTCAAGGGAAAAACCACAAAAAAACACCTAAATGTCAAACTTAAATAATAAAAATTATTGGTATCGGTATCGGCAATGCTGGCCCTGTATTTACTTGGTATTGGATCGATACCAAAATATGCAGTATCGCACTCCTCTACTAACAACTGCAGAGTCATCTGAGTATTTATGCAGATGACAGGACTCTATCTGGGTTGTACAGAGTAAAAAGGAATGGTGAGCATACTTAAGCAGCCCTAAGTTCAGCCTTGGGTGTAATACTAACATCATAAACCAGGCTTGTCAGGATAATGGGAGAACCAAATCAAGTCTGAGGTCATGCTCAATGTCCGGTCTGTTTCTGTTTTGTCTTCAGCTGATCCTGAGCTTATGTAAATATAAGTGTTTAAGATTTAGCATAGCCTAACATAACATCAGATGTAGTTGGCTTAAATGGAAATGGGTTTAATACAATAATCTTTTTTGAAAACCTCCTCCAGGCAGGGTATTTTTTAAAAAAGATTTTTTAGGCTGTAATAGCCTTTATTGTACAGTAAATAGGGAGGCAAGAGAAGGGGAAGACATGAAGCAATTGGCCTGAGACCAGGAATCGAACCCAGGACAGCCACGTCAGGGACTATAGCCTCTGCACATGGTCCGTGCACTCTACCAACTGATCCACCCAGCACCCCTCCAGGCAGGTTATAACTGCTGGTTGCAATGCAGAGGAAGTGGAGTCATGGCGAATATTAGCACCATAGCAGTGGAAAGACATACCGTGCTTGCTCTCAAGCTGGTAAACAGTGTCAACCCAAGGACTGAACCCTGAGGGACCTCACAGGTAAGTAAGGCCTTGATATGGCCTCCCCCAGGGTGACATACTCTGCCGTCCGGTGTATTGCTGCAGACAGCTAAGGAGAATATCATGGTCAACTGTATCAAATGCAGCTGATAGGTCTAGAAGGATGAGCAGTGAGGAAGAGCATTTGGTTTAATGCTACAGTGATTTTATTATATTATCATTTCTTATCTCTAGTGTGCCACTGAGTGCCTCCATTTGCCTGTCAATTTAATGTTGATTCAAATGTTACCGCTGATTGACAAATAAGGGATCATTCTGCACTAAAATAAACTGTGTTTTGAAAGAAACAAGGATGTAGCACATTCAAAACATATTTTTTACTGTGTAAATAAGGATCTGGTCCAAGCAGATGTACTCAGCAGCAGCACTGTCTTTCTAAAAAAATTTCAGAATATTTTCTTTATTGATCAACTACAGAAGCAGGATTTGTTGCTATGCGTTCCTATCGTTTTCTGCTCAAATTTTAAGCTTCAGTCTGTCTCAACCATAACCATGTTTTCATGATGTAAAGCACTTTGAACTGCCTTGTTGGTGAAATGTGCTATACAAGTAAACTAGACTTGACTTGACTTGACTCATAATCCACTTGGGTTGCATAAAGGCTAAATTATAGTCATGCTTTTAGAGGTTCGTGTTGAGTGTGCCAAGTGGTGTGGCTTTTATGCTTAATGCATATGTTGGTGCAGTATTATCCGAAAATGAGCCCTCATAGAGGGCTCATATAAATGCCAGTACAGACAGACCTACTCAGCAAAAGCACCTTCCAAATCCAGTTTGAGTGAAAGATGCTGAGTTACAAAAATTCAGAGGTGCACAACCAGGTGCCACGACAGTGCGCAAGGCCAACGCACAGGTGCAGGGACCACGTGTCCCCTCTTCCCCAGTTCAGTGTGTCAACTATAAACCTAGCTTGATGGTAAGCGCAGGTAGCAAAACTGCAACTCAGTTAATCCGCTGGTGTCTTAAACACAGCAACTCAAAATTGAAAACGTGTGGCTGATGATGTGAACAACCCAATATAAACCAATCCAAGGAGCCCTGGTTGTTGAATATTCACCATGAATAGAAACAGTCAGAGAGGAAGAAGTGGAAGATTACGAACAGAAATTTCAGATGAAATATGGGCAAATGATCATGTTCTTGACTATGGTTTGACAGTGACGGAAGCGAGACTTCGAGTTCAGCCCGACCTAAGTAGATTCACTGTGTCCATCATAGTCCGATGAATTTAGATAGGAGAACATAATAAAAATATATTTCATTATGTATATATTCAATGTCGGACTCAATACAGTTCTGAAACAATATTCTTCATTCTTTGTAAACTTTGCAAGACAACCATGTCCTTGTTTTTTGCAAAGGCTAAAAATTCATTGAAGGTGACCTTTTTGAAAATGTTTGTATTTCAATTTATTGCCCTGAATATTATATTGTATATACAACATGCCCCGCTAAGTTTGAGATTCATTTTTCTTTTTATAAGTAAGTAGATTGAACTGTTTGAACATATAATGTATACTTTATGGTACAGATTTTATTGATTGTATTAATTTAAAAAAGTGGAATTGCCCTTTAGCCATCTGCCGAATCAGAATCCAACTTCAGCTCTGTATAATACAGCAAGTTTATGCTTGGTGTCACGGTGGATTACAGTAAACTCTGTCAAAAAAACACGTCATCTAATGTATGACACTTACAGATATTGTATGCCAAACATTTTTCTTACTTAAGTTTTCTTCATAGAAGAAAGTATGAGTTGAGGGTGATCAGCCTAGGCATGCTAGTTGTCAGCCTATCCAAGGCTAACACCAGCAAATCCTATGCTAACACTAGCTTATCCATGGTAATGGCCAGCAGAGGAATAAGGCAATCCAGTGGGTGACCAGCCTAGGAATGTTAGTCACTAGCCTCTACAAAGCTAACACAAGTGAATCTGTGTTTCTTACAGATATTGTATGTCAACCATTTTTCTTAGTTTTCTTCAAAAAATGTAAAAAAAAATGTAAAGTGCATCCAGCGGGTGACCAGCCCAGGCATGCGAGTCACCAGCCTCTTCAAAAGCTAACATAAGTAAATAGCCTCCTTCTCATTTGCCAGTGCCGGCCACTCAGCTCCCAGTGCCAGTTCCTCAGTTACCAGTACCGTCCTATCATTAATCAGATCAGTGGCTGGCTTCGGAATCGAGATAGCCTCCTGTGATTAGCCACTGCTGGGTGCGCAATAGTCTTAATTTTGGCACTGAAACTGCGCCATAGAATGTCTGTTATGTTTTTCATTAGGCGACTGGTTGATGCATATTGTTGTACTTTCACTGGTATGAAGCATTAAACTATCAAAATAAATGTCACGTTTTTCCCTATAAACAATAAAGGAGCAAGAATATAAATAACCTCAGTGTTTTTTTAATATATGTATTTAGGCTAACACGACAAGTAGCTATAAACATGTGATGTTTCCTTAGTTGGACATGTTGTGTCACTTGATACTAGCCAATGAAACGCAATCTTCTCTCTTAAGAGTTGAGAAGGCATCTAGTTTCTTTCCATTTGACACTAAAATCCATCCACGATGGCATCTATACAGCTGGTCGTCCTGATATGTTTTGTTTTAGGAGAAACAGGTAAGATTTGTTTTTAATTCCTCAAATAAATTCCTCTCAGGATTTGTTTTCTGAAATAGGCTTATTTTGTGCAACTTTATTGATTTTGTATTTTTACCTTCATCAGTTCAGAAGACACATCTGACAATATCCTCATCACTGAATCAAGAGATTGGTTTTCTATCAGCTCCAGTTGGAGACAAAGTGACAATGCAATGCACCTATGAAGGTGATGAGCCTGCGTGGATCTGCTGGTATATGCAAACCCTGGGACAGAAGCCAAAGCTCATGTCTAGCTTCTTTGTGTATGGGACAGAAATCACTTTTTATGATGAATTTAGGAATAGCTCACATTACATTCTAGAGAGAAAAGAACATACGCATTATTTGACAATTTTAGATCTAAAAATGTCCGACTCAGCTACATACTACTGTGCAATTAGTTATAAACAAGTTGTGAATTTTGGAAAGGGAACTACAGTCAGTGTTAAAGGTTCAGGTTCTAACATCCAAGCTTCGGTTCATCAGCTAGAATCTGAGACTGTCCAGCCTGGAGGCTCTGTGACTCTGAACTGTACAGTACAAACTGGGAGCTGTGATGGAGAACACAGTGTTTACTGGTTCAGAAACTCGGAGGAATCTCAACCAGGACTCATTTATATCTATGGAAGCAGGAAGGATCAGTGTATGAGTAACTCTAGCACAAAAAATCAAATATGTGTGCACAGCCTGTCGATGAAGAAACTGAATGCATCTCATACTGGGACCTACTATTGTGCTGTTGCTTCATGTGGACATGTTGTGTTTGGAAATGGGACAATCTTGAACTTCTCATGTGAGTAAAAGTCTTTTCATTTGTGTTTAAGAATCAAATGAGTGAAGACAAGACCAAAGTGTGAAATCTGTTGTTCTGACTGATCATCTGCAGGTGAAAAGAAATGCCTGGTTTATTTCTTTGCTGGATTTTTGATGACCCTCCTTGTTGTTTTATTGATTGCCTTGGGATGCAAACTAAATAAAAAATACTACCAAAGTGCAGGTAACTTAGTAAATAGTGTCTCATTATTTTTTGTTCAGTGGAAATATGTTTTCGATGAACAATTTTCTGTGTTTCATAACCAGAACCTGGATTTTCTACTGCCACGACAACTACAACCGAGGTAAGATTTTTCTTAATAAGGCACAGGTTAAAATTACACCTGCTATTCAGTTAATCTCAAAATTATTAATACATTTGGAAGATTTGGATTTAAATTTACTTTCATACAACCAAGAAGTCTGTTTCTGATAGGAACTGAAAACTGTAACATTATAAATTTGTGTCAATTTTGAAGAAAATTATTTTCATTTTGATAAAACACCGAATCTTTCTTAAACCATCATAAATTTTTTGACTGGTAATACAGCAATAAAACCCTTAAGTTGACTAGCTTTTTGCATGTTTCCATTGGTATTTTGATGATTTATCTTTGGTGATGAGCCACAACTCTGACAGTGAAAGGCCTCCCTGCATTTAGCCTAATCTTTGGCGAGTACAAAATGTAAATATTACTTCCAGCTAGAAAAACATTGGTAAAAAAAATTGTTTAACTTTAAACCAAAAAATGCCAGGAGTATGAATAGTTTTGGGATTAACTATATTTTAACTGTTTTACATTTTTTTCTGTTTTTGCAATTCATTTCCAGGGTAACAACCAAGATACAGACAGAATCCACTATGCTTCAATAAATGTTGACCATTCCAACAGGTCTAGAAGACAAAGAAGCAGCACAAAGCCTGAATGTGTTTACTCCAGGATAAGTCAGAACAAATGAATTATTTCTTCATTGAAACCTTTACTGTAGATTTGGCTACATTTGTTTAGGAGGCATAATACATTTATTCATCTTGATGTTCAGGCAACGTTTTGGTGTGAGTGTCATTAGAATAGCTGGTGCCACTGTTTCCCATCTTGCCCTGTAAGTTGTCATATTTGAATATTATCTATGCTGTGTAATCATGTCTATATATTTCTTCTATTTAATTATTTTAAGATGACTTTTCAATGCTCTATACACGGTCTATAAGTGCCCCCACCTCCTTAAATTATTATTTGCTGAATTAATTAAACAGTCACTCTCAGTGGTGCAATTAGGGCAGATAGAGTGTCTGCATACTGTGATATTGAGTCACTTTTGGGCTGTAACTTAGTTTCTCATTTTCACCTAATCTTTTTTAATAAATAATGACTATGTGGAATAAATAATGACTATGTGGTGTGTGGTTTTGTACACTCAGAGTTCAACCAATATAATTTAGATCCTTGTAAAAACCACATATGTTAAGCACTCTAGAACTCACCAAGGATATAATCTTTTGTCATGACATCGAAAATTTTATATAATAAAGATTTAAAAAATATGTTTCAAATTCTTGCTTTTTGGGCGCATGTATGACCAGAAGGATTTTCTGCAGCTTTTCTCGCACTTTTTTTAACCAAGGTAGTTTTTTATATTTGTTGTGTTTACCTGTCTTCTGTTCACTTCATATGTATGAATCAATGTGTATTCTTCAATTGACATCCTGTGGAATTTTCCTTGGCTTCTGCAGTATTTCTCTTTGTACATTGTTTTATCTGTGCTTTTCACACAATAAAGGTGTACTGTTTGTGTGTGCCTGTCGTTTACTGTTTGCCAAACCTTTTTTATAATGTTTCAAATACTCATAAAGTTATATCAATCTGCTATTTTGTTTTCTGGCAAGCTGATGTGGAACAAAGATCAGATTCAAATGAGTTTTATGGTCAGCATGCCATACTACAATGATATACACAATAAAAAAATATTTGCATCAGAATTTTCAACATATTACTTCTAATTTTACATTTGACAAGGCATTTCTATGCTTAGTTTGCATTATTTATCATTATAATTACTTTACCTAAATCTTGACTATTAACTATTAAATCTAGACAATGACTATATTTCCAGTATGCTTTGAATCAAGTATATTGTTAATTAGAAGTTTTAAAGTCTGATGATTATATTTAACAATTTCTATCTCTACACATTTCATCATCATTGTGTTGTTAATTTGTACATAATTCACAAAATTCCTTAAAATAAAGTTTGTGTGTATGTTTTGTTATGAATAATCCAAAAGTGTTAAATAGTCTTTTATCACAATCAATTTATGAGCTAGTTGACTAAAAAACTGTGTTTTGTAGAAGTCTGGAAAGATGACAATTTATGTTCTGCCTTAGATGTATGAAAATAATTTATTCCTGTTAGCATTTCCCTAATTAGAGTTTTCTTTGATATTGCTATTTGAATTTGTTTATGCTGATTCTGATTCCCCATGCAATACTCAGTTAAAGCCAATGTATACTGTTAAGGTGGAAAAAGCTGTCTTTTAAGGAGGGATGGGGGAAACTACTTGCGGTGAGGTGCAGGCACTTTCTAAGAGGCCAAAACAGCAGCCAGCTGCACTGTGTGAGAGTGTGTGCGGACATGATAGGCACTTGCTTTGACAACTAAGCTCAGTGCCGCCACAGGCTCTGGGCTTCCTACAGCAACAATCTGCATAATAATAAAGCGGTTTGAAGCAGAGGCAGAAACTGAGTAACTGCTTTATCTCCAGGGAAGTCTGAGTCTAAACCACAGATGATCAGTCACTGAGCTGGTGGAACCCGGAAGTAAATTCTTGTGCAGTCAAGTGAGGTTGTGCTTCACCTGTCATCACGACAGGTAAAGTATTGGTACTTTGATAAGACAAAATCAATTTTTCTGTATCATATCAACATTCTTATGGTCAACTTTGGTGAATTTACACAGTGCTTGTTCAAACGCGCAGGAGAAGGGTGAGGTGAGGCAGTGATGAGCTGTGTCTCACCTCTGATAGTGATGTCACACACACCGACTGATGCAGGCAGTTGGTGCATGCCCATTGCTGTCTCTCTTCATATTGCCAATATACATGTTTGATTACACATCCTACACATGCTGGTGTTCCACAGTCTGTCTAATATAGCTAATGAATGTGCGTGACATATTTAGTCTTTCTGATCCCAGTGAAAATGTACAGAGTGAGGCAGAAAGTACAATGCTGCACAGGTAGGGGGCAGTGCTGAGCCCGGATGGGTAAAAGAAGCACATCACTGCGTGCTCTTCTTTCCTCCTTGGCAATCATCTCAATTAACTGAGAGACAAGAATGAGAAATGCTGCAAAATGTCTCTTTGTCAGTCAGAGGGCCTCCTTTGTTCTTAAGAACAGCTAAAGTAAGAACGTCTAAAGAAAGTGGTGTGTCTGGGCAGAGGTAAATAAATTAGGATGAAACACTTGTTTTGAAAGGTTTATGACATGTAAGGTAATTTTACTTATGCAACATGAGCTTACTACATTTTGTCAGAGTTTTTCATTTCCCCTCTTCTCACTAAACTACATAAAATAGTCCTTAAAACGTACTAAATGGGGGTCTATAACCCCAGTTTGCTAAGCTAAATGATCTATTATTGATTCAGCTGTTTACCAAATAGCTTTTTCCATTTGTCCTGCAGTCAGCCATAGCAGACTGCTGGAACTCATAAACAACTAATATTTTTATTAGTTTTTAATGGTGCTTAAAGATGCACATTACATTGAAGGGGATCGTTAAGTAGTGGGGATTTCTAAAAATGCTAGCTTCTTTATTTCCCTTTTAAGGTACCACCTTGTGATTGTACACTCATTTTAAGCCACAATCTTGGTAAACCCCAAACTAAATTAAATCCATATCATGACCAATTAAGCAGTTAGTACTCAATTGTCCAAAAGGGTATTGATTTCTAATTCAGCAAATTATTTAAGAAAAGATCACCAGGGTATCTGCAGGTTTCAGCAAGTCAAATTTAAGACTTGTTAAGACCTTTTTAATGCCACCAGTGCCACCACTGTATTACAATCAAGCATAGCAAAAACGGAAATTTCTGGGGTCTATTTGTGGGTCTTGGCAGCAGGTTTGTGCTTCTCACACTGCATATGGCTCTCTACAGCCTTAACCCCCATTGTGCCACGCTTCAAAGTTTTTTATTTTTTATTTTTTGCATGGGTTGGTAACACAAGACAGCCAGTGGCGATAACGAACTGCCGATAAATTTCCACTTACCCATGACAGATTCAAAGAAGCTAGCTTGCTAGCTAGCCAGCAGGGTATATTAGCAGCGTGTTACCAGTAGCTTCAACCACCTCGAGTCACAGAATGCACTGAAAATGTCTGGGTGCGACTCAACTTTTGCCTGACAAAAAAGTCCTGTGAGAAAAAAACTACATATACGAGATTAAATGGTCCTGCCATGACAAAATGTAAGACCTGTGATTAACATATTTAAGGCCAACTTGCATTGTTTTTTATGAATCTAAGATATTTTAAGGCCTTAATTTTAGATCACGAATTTAAGACTTTTTAAGTCTTATCTTATCTTCAGTTTTGCTTTGAAGTGGTTGAAGTGGTTGTTTGAACACTTATCCAGTTCTTAATTCAGTCTTAAACTAATCTAATCTAATTAGCTGCAGAATAGTCTGGTCCTTGAGAGTTACCATCCTGCAACTTTTTGTTTGCCAGGACAGCTAAACCAAATAAATGTAAGTGGGTCTTACCAGTCGTTACCAGGCCACTGCAGAGCTGCCTGCTGATGAGGAAATTCAGCCATCTGATTCAGGTGAGCTGAAGCGCTGATGCATTTGAAAGTTACAGGATGGACTGGACTTTCACACCCCTGGAAGCTAATCTGGGCTCATTTCCATATCCTTTAATACAAACCTTGGTCTTCTAAGCATCCATATTCATACTGGACATAGTACTATACTATATATCTGCAACCAAACACATTGTTTGTCATGTCCCTAGATTTTGTGATTTTTAAGCTCCAAAAAATGTGAAGTGTAATTTCTACAATATATGTCAACAATGACCCAAATACTACAATTCTCCTAAAAAAAATGATCAAAATATTTTCGGATAACAAAAGTGATTTTGGCCTATAAAATGAGTAAGATTCCCCCACCTGGTAGAGGATTGTGTTATTGCATGCTACAGTTTTACAGTTCTGCTTCCTTAAAGAGTTCAATTGTGATATTATATAATATCTACGTAGATAACAGAAACATTAAAGAATCATAATAATGGTAATATGTATATAATACATAAGATACAAACAAATATATAAAAACAGTAACACAAACTCTTATTTTGGAAGTTCTGATCTGAATTTTTTCTCTGTAATATGTAAAATAATACTTCAGAAAAAAATGAAAAGATTACTTTAAATTGAAATCTGCCATGGGTATGAATAATTCTGGGCTTAACTGTACATATGTGTGTGTATTGCAAAGGAAAAAAATAGGTACTTGGATATAAAATATAATGCGCTTGACTGAGTGTAGTAAAATTGCATCTCCTATATGGGCAATAAATCTTGGTACAGTCATGTTTTACATCAGTAGGGAAGGTAAAGGTATTTACTAGTAGACTTGTACATTCAGGTACCATCTTGTTGATCATTACAAATGAATTCCTAGTTTCTTTGAAAAAGCATGTAAGAATCCTAAGAGTAAATAAAATACTCTCCCCAATATTCCATCTAATATGCTCTCTGTATAAGTACATCAGACTCGAAGGAGTTTGAAAGACATGCTTCAGAAATACCTAAAATGTATATCATTCAGTCTACTTTATTAATTCAATTTTTTCACCTGATACCAGGCTCAAGAATCATAGATCACGATGGTGGAGGGAGGTGGCACTGAAAATGAGCTCAGAGTAAGCTAGTCATTCTGATTGGCTAGTCAGACACAGCCCTAAAAAGGGAAGAACTTGCAGAGATTCATTTCTTTCATCGCTGCATTTGAAGCAAAATGATTTCTACAACCTTTGCTTTGTATTTAACACCTCTGTTTGTTGCGATTGTTGGTAAGTTGAGCTTTGTAACAGCTTTTCCTGTTGCCTTTTACAAGATTCAGTCTCAGAATTCACTGCTCTTTCCATTGTACTTTCATCAGCTTTCCTGTCTCTGTTTTTGTGTGATTTTGTCTGCAGCTCATAAGGCAGCTTTAACACAGATGCTATTACTTATGGAGTCAGCCGATGTTGGAAGCAGCGTGACTTTGCAATGCCTCTGCCGAGATGATGAAGCAGTGATGTTTTTCTGGTATAAACAGATTCTTGGAAAGGAACCAAGGGCCGTGTGCTCATTCTACAAGCATAACAATATCGGCATTTTTAAAGATGAGTTTAACACTTCGCGTTTCTCTCTAGATCATGAAAACCACCACAACATTTTGCTAAAGATATCAGACTTGAGGATATCAGACTCAGCAACTTATTACTGTGTAAAGAGCAATTTAGCTGAGTTCAAATTTTGTGAAGGAACCACACTCAGTGTGAAAGGTTTAGGACTGAACCTCCCGACTTCACTTCAACAGTCTGAACCTGAGCCCATCCAATCCAGGGGCTCTCTGACACTGGACTGCTCAGTACAAACTGGGAGCTGCGGTGGAGAACACAGTTTTTACTGGTTCAGAAATTCTGTAAAATCTCACCCAGGACTCATTTACAGCCATGGAGGAGGTACGGATCAGTGTGAGAGGAAACCCAGCACATCGAGAAACAGCTGTACCTTCAAGCTGCCGATAAGGAATGAGTCTCATGCTGGCACCTGGGTGTGTGCTGTTGCTTCATGTGGACACATCCTGTTCAGAAACAGGACCATCCTGCACTCTGAAGGTGAGTCACTTTGTAGGACAGTCACCTCATTTGAAGAGTCCAAACACCAGAGTTAACAGGTTCAGAGTTAGCATTACTCCACTCTGGAGGTTCCATTTCAGGTTGTTTAGGGGGCAATAATGTCTGGTTCCACTGCTTGGATCGTTCCAGACATTAACATTAAGAGACCCTTCACTTATTTGATCTGTTTACTCCTACAGGGCAGTATTCAATTTCTCTTGTCCTCATTGTAAGGTGTCATTACTGTATATTTATGTGAAATTTGAAGATCACATAGCACTCTCTTCATTTTTCATTTGTTTTGCACTTCGTAGTTATTTTTGGTGCTATATTTGTACTTTTACTGGATTTTTAATTTTTCTGAACCCTTGTCTATTATTGTCTCCATCTTGTTCCTGTTGAGGGACAGATAACAGTATTCTGTAACTTCTTTGTGAACTTAGAGTTATTATTCCAACGATGCAAACAAAAATCTGCTGTGTCTTGTGCTGCTTGTCTCTGCAGGTGAAGCTGTCCCTCCTGCCTTGGTGTATCTCTTGAGTGGAGCTTTGACGTTCACCAGCCTCCTGGTTGTTTCACTGGCTTTCTCAGTACACAGACTGAGCAAAAGACACAGTCAGCAAACAGGTACCTACTGTTAGCTGAAGCACAGTGCAGCTGCTACGGAGTGAAAATAAATGTGCTTTAATTACTATTTACAGGTTGCAGTGATGCATTTTCTGCAAGCTATACTCTAACTACTCAGGTAAGAATCATTTCCTCTAGAGATTTGAGGAATTATTTCTAACTGCACTTCCTGTAGCAACTAACCAAGATGGAGGAAACCAGTTTTCTTCTGTATCAGTGCTTTGATTTGTGCAGTGATTTATTTCCTCTGTTTTATCTTTTGTCTGTAGCTGCATCAAGATGGTGAAAACACCCAATATGCTGCTGTAAATAATCTCAAACCCAAAATGTCAGGAAGGACAAAAGACAGCTTAAGTGAGTGTGTCTATTCCACAGTGAGGCAGTAGAGTTCAGTCGGTGGCACCGAGCTATATGTTGTTGTTTCTGAAAAACATGTTTTTTATTTGACTTCCTCACTGGGTAGCGATGTGAGACATTAACTTGTAATAAAGTTTTTCGACAAAACCAACCCTTGGTGTCTTTCATCTGCAGTTTCATCTTGATTCAGCCATACATCTGCAAATGGAAAATGGTTTACAGCAGATTAATGAAGACACGAAAAACTTTTACAGACAGCTTGTACAACATCATGTACATATACCTATCTTAATGCTGTCTGATTTCACTGTTTAATCATGTTCACCTGGGGAAAAAAAATCAACTCAAAATAAGGATGCCTTTTAAGTGCATTTTACGAAATTCGAAGGAATAATAAAAAATACCCCAAAATTGTTATAGCTTGGTTAAACTTAGAACATCGACTCACAATCAGCCTTTCGGCTGAACTTTCTGAGCCAAACTTGAAACTTACTTTACCCTTATTTTTCTTTTTTACACACTGAGCATCGTGTTTTTCTTGACTATATCATTCTGTACTTTTATCCCAAAATATCCTCTGCACCATACAACCTTGTTTTAACAAAGCAGGCAATCCTGCCAAATCTACCAGGTAAGTTCCACTAAACGACTTATCTTCATAACCCTGAGAAACCAGTGACTATTTATTCTACAGCTTAAATCAGCTATACCCAGGAAAAGAGACATAAAATCTTTATAGTACTAGTTTTACTTGTTGAGTGCAACATAAGTGTACATGCGCTCACCAAAAATGAAGAAAAGATGCTTTAGAAACTCATGGAACTAGTTCTATTACTAAATGAACCTCAACTACTTTCTAATAAAGAAAGAAGTGAAGTCCTCCTGTATGCTGCAGTGTACACTTGTACAAACAACCTCTGTGTAGCTTCAAAATGAAACCTACAGCACAGAGTACGGCCCTACGAACATTCATCTATACTTCTGCATGTCGTCAGTGTGATATATGAAAGAAATGATTAGAATTGCTTAACAGAGTTAAGAGTAATGAGATACAAGACCTGAGAACTGGTAACAAATTGTCTGCTGATATTATTTATATATCAAAATACTCTGATCATCACATCATCATTTTTACACACATATATAGAAAATAAAAATTAATCTAGTTACCCAACTTTTACTGAACAGAACCTTATTAAAGGTATTTTATTAGCGTATGAATTGTAACGTTACCCAGCTCATTTGGCTTTTGTTTACTAGACGGAGGTAACTTGTCTACTGTATTTGCAATAAATAGATGTGAGTCAAATAGAAGTAATCAGGAATCATTATAGCAAATTTAATAACCACATCTATAAGGTACATTTGAATTTAATTAATTCATTTTTTATTTAATCTAAGAGCTACATTTCAGAGATTCTCCTGCTGGCAGCAATAGAAGACGTAACGGGGAAGGGTGTGCCACTGATTGGCTGGTCTATTTATACAAAATTAGGGAAAGTGAAGTTTTAACTTTTGTCAAAAGATGCAAATACACTCATTTGGTTACCTGGACGGTTAGCCGGCCCATCACCAGGGCAGGGAGCTATCCGAAGGTGTCCACCTGTCTGCTTTGCGTTCACCTTGAGACAGGCCTGCTGTGGGTCACATCGTGTGTGTGGGGGGGGGGGTAGTCTTGTTGGCCAAGATTACAAAAATGTGGGGCACTGGTGAAATTGGCCTTTAAATCCAGAAATGCTACTTTGGGCCACACACTATTTCCTGTGAGAAAAAATAGAATGATTTCAGAAGGAAACGTTGTTGACCAGAGGAAAAAGGGCAGGTGCTGCGCTCGTCCCTGGACAGTTCCTCGTCAATAATAACAGTAAAACCCCATGTTAAACAAAAAACTTGAAAAAAGAAATGCTGCTTTGTTGTATTCATAAATATGATAGCATAGGAATAAAGACATTTCTAAATCCTTTGCTCCTAATAAAAGGTAGCCCCACCCTGAAGCCAGAGCACAAGAACTATAAGTTAGAATGTAGGGGATGGGTGCAGTCAGACAGCGTAGAAGTGACCTTTCTACCAAGCTGACACATGCAGTTTTTTTCCAGTTCTGCACAGCAAATACCTGTCTTTAATCCCATAGGAACAAAAAGAAAAGCTTAAAACAGACTCGGTGTAAAATTTATAATAAAGGACTATGAGTGTTTTGTCAGCCTGAAAATATGAGTTTCTGAGGCAGTGAAAGCATTGCAGACATATGCTTCACAGCTTTTCAGCATTTAAATTAATTTTTTGTGTGTGTTAATTATAGTTTCCAAGTACCTATAACTCTCCATACAATGAATAACCTGTTTCTTCGCCAATGTGGTCCAAGATTCTGGGAGCAGCGCCCTGAAATCAAGGTGCATCTCCTTTGCCTTATGCCCCTCAGACCTGCACAAGCACGTGTCCTGAGTTATCAATCCGTGTCTGGACAGGTGTCTCAAAGCAAAACACAATGGAGGAATTCCCTATTGACCTGGTCACTGGACAGACCTCTGAATACACAACAGCTGTTGCCAAAATTAGCACTACTGTCAGCTACTCTGAAGCAATTATACAGATATCTGGAATACAGCAAAGAGGTGCTTTTCTAATTAAATGCTAACTTGCAGGAAAGCTCAATAGTAAACCATAAAAAGTTGTCTCATCTGTCAGGATTTCAGTGATCAGATCAGTTTAGTTAGACTGCATCTTAAATAGGAAGGACAGAAAGCAGAAATTCTACAGGTATGAAAGAAGGAATGAGGGATGAAAGGTAGAAAAGAATGGAGGAGGAAAGAAAGGACACAAGAGAGGAAGACCAAACAAGGAAGGAAGGTTTAGTCCAGGGGCCTCAAGGTCTGGTGTCTTGCAACTTTGAGATGTATCCCTGCTCCAACACATCTGAATCAAATGGCTGAATCACCTCCTCATTTTGCAGTCAAGTTCTCCAGAGTCCTGCTGATGACCTCATTATGTGACTCAGGTGTGTTGAAGCAGAGACACATCTAACAGTTGCAGGACACCAACCCTCTAGGCCTGGAGTTGAAGACCCCTGGTTTAGGCACTGGGGTATGGAATAAAATCTGGAAATAGAAATATGTTGCTCATACTCTTTAATTCATTTTTCCATACTTATCCAAACCTGGAAATTACAGAAACCAAATTCTGTACTTTTCCAGACTGCGTAGGAACCCTGTTATGTTTAGCCTTGACATTTCCAATCTATTTCTTACTGCATAAGTAAAAAAGACTAACACTGTCTGTCCTCACACCTCTGGTGTGTACTAATTCAAAAGAATGGCATTACTACTTTTGGATGGGATGTATTTTTTCAAGATATTTTCTACAAAGCCAGACTTTAAGTTCTTAAATTACATTACCTTGATTCATGAGGGCAAAAGCAAATGTGAGAGACTGAAAAGGTGCAGGAATGAAGTAACTTGAAGCAAATGGTTCTGAGAGCCAGAAACACTTTGGAGGCAACTGACAGCCAGCGATAACACACTTTAAAAGTTTATTTATTTATTTTTTTTGGCAATGCGTCTGGAAGAAAAAAACCTGAATTTCAACATTGACTTCTCAGTTGATAAGTGATTGCTGTCTGCTTTACAGTCACATTAAAGTCAGACTTTTTTCCTTCTGGGTGCTGAAAACAAAAAATAGAGCAAACAGACACTGTGTTAAAAGGTAATAAAATAAAAAAAGTAAACTCTTGCATCAAACAGCACAGTGGAACATAGTTTCAAAAACTGAACCACAAAAGCAGTAGCAGGTGAAATTATTTATCGTAATTTCTCTCACGTATTTTGTCTTCAGAAGGGTTCATTTGTGGCTCTGATGTAAAACCACATAACCCAACATGCACACTGGACTTATCAGCTCTTTCTGACAAAAATGAGAAAGCAAATCATTACAAAGAACAATAGAATCCCACTTCTAAACACTGAGAGCCAAAAGAAGATTCCTATCTGGGATGCTTGCTCTTCAGCATCGTGTTTGATAAGCAGTTTGCTTCCAGAACCAAACAGCATCTTCCCACAGGAGGCAACAACGCAGTAATAAGTTCCTGCATCAGCTGAGCTCAGGTTGCTCTTCTGTAAATGGTAGACACAAGTCTGTGAGGACTGTTGTTGAGCAGAGACGATTTCACACTGATTCCTGTGCATGTGGAGAACTGCTTGGTAAGTTCCATCCCGGAACCAGTGGACAGTGTGTCCTCCTTCACAGGTCCCAGTGTCTACTGTACAATTAAAAGTTACAGAGCTGGCAGGCCGGATGGTCTCAGATGCTGGCTCTTGGATAATTTTCACATGGTTTGTTCCTATAAAGAATGAATAAATAGGGTTAATTGCTTACAAAAGATTAGTAGGCAGGTTGGGGTTTAGTGTCTTGCCCAGACACATCAACATCTGTAGAGAAGCTAGAATGGAGCTCATAACCTTCAGACTACCAGATAACCACTCCCTCTATGGAGTCAGATATGCCCCAATGACTTGACCAAAACTGTGAGGCATAATAAAAATTCTGAAAATAAAGTATTGCAAAGTCTCTGTGGTGTACAGCTTCATTCTTTAACTGAGAGCAAAGGTATGCGTACATAGGGACTGAACTTCTTAGAAATAACAAAAATGAAATCCCATACCTTCAACACTCAAAAAGACCCCTTCCCCAAACTCCACAGCGTTGGAGTAGGAGCTTCCACAGTAGTACGTTGCTGAATCTGAGAGCTGGACGTCAGAAATGTGTAAATGATTAATTCCTTCACTTCTTTCCACTGAGAAACGGGGATTCTTCTCCAACCAGTGGAAGACTTGGGATGGCTCATTGTATTTGTAAATGTTGGACAAGAGCTCAGGCCTGGTTCCTAATTTTTGGCGGTACCAGGAGAAGTGCATCGCTGACTGGCTGTCATAGAAGCAACGGAGCAGAACATTTTCCCCTAGAGCGGCAGATCTCACACCAGTGTCTTGTTTGACTGGTCCTGATTGGATCACAGCTGTCAAATGAACTGAGCCAAAACAATATAAAAGTTATAGAAATTTATCAAGACATTCCATTTTTAGCAGGGATTACTTAGTTCATACTTACAGACTCCACAGAGAATGGTGCACAGCTGCATTGTCTCAGAGCTCTTCGGAACTGAACATTTTGAGCAAAACAGCAGACAACAGCATAAAAAACGGGGTTACATTTGATTGGTTGTTAGAAAAGTCAAACTGTGTGCATTTCAAAACTTGTAGCCAAGCAGGAAACAAATCAACTGACGCCAACATATTACAACAAATGTAAAGGACAGAACATTTCAACTTTGTGCAGTTCAACACCATTAGGTTGAAAATAAACAAACTATTGCTAATAATAATGTCATATGACATCAACAAGCTTCATTTTTGATCCTACAATTATTTTGCAAAAATTACATAATTTAAAAAGATGCTGTTGGGTAGCACCAAGGTTACCTTCCTTCTCTGAAAACATTGGATGTTGTTCAATTCAGCTTAATTGCCTCTTTTTAAACACCACGTAAACCTAATTATGAGATGTTAACCTCATTTTACAGTGACAGTAACGCAAACATTAAACTGTGTCACAATTTGTGACTAAGAAACCTTTTTACTTCCTCTTTCTATGTCACAAAATTTCAAAAAATGTCCTTTGAGTTTCATCTGCTGAAAAAAATAGCTGAATAAAACCCAAATCGCAAAAAAGAACTACATGTACTCTTTTAGATACTGATAATACTAACACTCACACTGTTTCTGCTACTGTTATTGGAACTATGTCTGTTAAACTCTAAACTGTCACTATTTCTGCTGCTGCTTATTCAAGTGTTACAGAGATACTGTCAGAACAGCTGCAGGTGCTGCCCAACACCTCCAGCATTTCTCTGAATAGCTTGCTTCTATATTGACAACCTACAGGATTGGTACTATGACTACTAGTAAAGTCCTCAGTGTAAGCAACCACAGCCATCATCAGTATTGCATTAGGGTGCATTCATACCAGTCCGTTCGTTTGCCTAGAAAGTCTGGTTTGTTTATAAAGGTCTGAATGTGCAATCAAACTCTGATGTGAACCCTGGTCCGCCTACAAACCCAGGTTTTGGATCAATTTAAGTGAACTCTGGTGCGGTTTGAATGTATATGTGAATGCCAAGTGGACAAAAGGAGGAAGCGGACTATAGCACAGGGCACTGTGAGTAAATGCAGCCAAAACAAATGGTGTGTCTAGTGCTAGCTGGAAGAAATGCCTTGTGGACTTTTGCCAAAGAGAAAAGAGAAATCCTACAAGCACTAAAATCTGACGCCACTTCGTTTTTGTTTACATTTCATGAAGAAGGAAGTTGCGCTCAGTGTCTTCTTCAGAGGTTTTGGTGTTGTTTCTTCAGCGGTTCTCGGTGCAGCACCTCCACAGGCGAGGGGACAAACAGATTGCTCAGAGGGTTTGCTTTGTTTGACGCAGTGCAGTGTGAAAGCGAACCACCAGCTGAAATTTTTAACAAATGTTGTAATTTTGGTCTCCAATCAAACAACATACCAGACTATCAGGTGCGAAAACACCCTTTGTAGAACTTTACTGCTTCAGCATCTTCAACCATAGTGAGTATTGTGTGTTTTAGGTTTATAACAGTGTCTGCTTTTATTAAAAAAAAAAAAAAAAAAAAAAAAAAAAAAAAAAAAAAAAAAAAAAAAACTGACATCACTTGAATAATTTCCTACAGTCTTACAGTTAAGCCCAAAATTATTCATACCCCTGTGCCAGACCCTTGAAAACTTCAAAACCATTTGTCAAACGTTTACAGCATACC
The DNA here is from genome assembly GCA_014839685.1 of Anableps anableps. Classification (NCBI taxonomy): domain Eukaryota; kingdom Metazoa; phylum Chordata; class Actinopteri; order Cyprinodontiformes; family Anablepidae; genus Anableps; species Anableps anableps. Next base: position 3,662,965 of record CM026085.1, on the reverse strand, counting down.
ATCAGATATAACAGGCATATCATTTAGCCGGGCAAATATGCAGTAAACGTCTGCAAGGATAGCTGTTTTTTTATTCCAATCTCTACAGTGACACTATCAAACATGCAGTAGGAAGTTTACCTTTTCAGAAAGCAATGCCACAGGTACTGACTGCCGTCTGGCTGTACTCCCAAGAGCGAAGATAAGAACGACCATGGAAGTTAGCTTCTGCGGTAGTACCAAGATGGTTTCCACTGTGGGTATTAAAATATATTCGGTGTTTGAACTATCAACATATGCACCTCTTTGTTTTAGGCTCCAGTGGCCTTTATTATACAGTAAGTGGACTGGAAATTTTGTTTATTTGCTTATTTAAGGATCCCCATTAGTCTTCACTGCAGTGGAGACTATTCTTCCTGGGCTCCACACCACAAACATTACAACAAAAACCATCTTTTACAAGCATTACAAAAAAGACATAATGAAATATATTAAGACACAAACAAAATCAAAACACAAAAATTCTAATCTCCTGACTTAACAATTTTAACATTTTACAAACATTACAAAAAGACATGAAATACGTTAAAACACACAAACAAGATCAAAACACTAAATTTCTACAATTTTGAAGATAAACTAAGAACAAACAGTAACAATCTTCATTTCGAGTATAAATTCACGCATTCCATCAATTCAATATTAAAATTTATATGATCGGCAATTACTTTAATTACAGAAGGCATCATGTTCCAGTTAGAAATTGGTGGGGCGCTGTGGTGGCACAGGGGTAGAGCGCCCAACCCATATACCAACGATCACGGGTGCGAGTCCCAGTCCAGTTTGCCGAATGTCTTCCCTCTCTCTCATAACCCACTTTCCTGTTACTCTACTTTCAAATAAAGGCCACTAGAGCCACAAAAATCTTTAAAAAATTGGTCTATACACAGCTGTTTCTTTAAGAGCATTAGTTTGAGGCAGAGGTAATATATTGTAGGTGGGTAACAACTGTGAGAAAAGGCTAAACAGTCAATGTGAAGTCCAGATTTTGTGGAAAGAAAAAAGAAGGCTGCATGATAGTCTGCCACAGACTTTCATCCATGATAGGCATTAACGAATGAATGCCTATCGTTCTAAAATGACATCCGAGTGCTAGTCTAGCAGATTTATTTTGAACTACCTGCAGTTTATCCAGATGTTTTTTTTTGAAGTATTTGACCAAACAGCTAAACAATATTCAAGTTGACAAAGAACTAAAGACTGTAGTACTAATTTTCTTATTTCTCGAGACATAAAATTATAGCAATGTTTCTGCTCATTTTAGTCGCTATGTTATTGTTTGTGTAGACCATGACAAAGTTTTGTCTATTATGGCACCCGGTACCTTGGCCTTTTCAGCTTGTTCAATTGATTGTTTTTATACAAAGATATGCAACCGCTGAGTTTGTCTTACAAAATATTTAGAGACACTTTGTTTTTGAAACATTTAGTTTTTAAGTTGTTGTCTGTCACTCACTCAGAAATAGACAGAAGCTCTTGGTGTAAAGCAATATTAACTTGATCTAAATAATCAGAAAACATATAGATTGTTGTATCAGCATATACAGTTATGCGTGCATTGTCTAATATAAATGACATGCCATTTACGAAAATACTATAAAGAAGACCTCAGCAGCTGTCTTGTGGTATTCCGCATGGAAGGGTTGTATAATTTGAACAAATACCATTAAACATAATGCACTGTTTCCTATTGATAAGGTACTCATCAAGTTAATATTTGATTTTTTTGACGTCATAACCTGACAGCTAGCTTCATAAGTAATAGCTTGTGATCAACAATATTAAAAGCAGCACAGAAATACAACACTGACCAGTAATTTTCTGTCAATCTGTCTTAGCCAATCATGAGTAAGAGCTGTACTTGTGAATAGCCTTCTTTATAAGCATGTTGAACATCAGAGTAAATAGGGATGAGAGGGAAGGGGAAAACATGAAGCAACAGTCCCCAGGACAACCACATCGAGAACTATAGCCTTTGCACATGGTGCATGCACTCTACCAACTGAGCAACCCAGTGTCCTATAACATAGGCGGTTCTAAGCAGTTTTAGAGGGGTCTCAAGTATTCATAGATTTTAGGTATTCACAGGAGGTTTTAGACCCTAATTCCTGCAAGCATCGGGGGTCCAATGTACCACCTCTGGTACCTTTTAGCACAAGACCTCCCATCTTTTGAAATCTGCAAAATTATTTTATTATTTCTACATGCATTGTGATCTTTATTTAGTTGAGTTTTTTTTTTTTGACACACAGAACAAAGCCTTACTGGTACCTCTTTCAAAGGTCTTAAAAAAAACAAAACAAAACAAAAAACCGTAAAGGTAAAGCCAGGACTCCACTAAATACATCAGCAAACTTCTTCCCACAGCTCTATATTTCCTCTAGATCTAAGCAAGTGATATAAACTCATCCTTCTAGTTGCATGAGGGTAGAATTGTGGTTTGCGTGTTAATGAGTCGCACAATGCAATTGACTGTCCTCGGTCACTACATGCTTGTTCAGGAGGAGGAATCGCTACAAAGTCCAATAATGTCTATAATTAAATATGAGCCCTCTTTTAATGGTGTTGCTGCATCTGGAGAGCCAAGGTTTCTCAAAGTTTTCTCAAAGCAGAGAATTATCTGTGATGTTGCTTTTATGTTGTCACTGAGCTTCAACAACTTGAACAAAGAGAATGTCAGTCAACCACAGCACTTGTTAACATTTGCCTTTGTTTTGAACTCTATAAAATCCAGCGGGGTGATTTGTGTGAAATGTAGGTTGACTACTACACCCTGGTGGCCAAATGCTTTACTTCTTGAAATTACTGCACAGTCACAGAGAGACTTGTGGACCTGTTTTACAAAGTATACACAGCCACGTGCAGAACAGATGTCAGAGCTTACACACTGCAAACGACAACAGCACAAAGCAGCAATGATGACAAAAGTCTGTAGTAAGGAAAAGGTAGACATAGAACAATTAGCATAGCATAGTTTAAAAAAAGGACGACAATGTTCACGGTAAGAGGATGAAGGTGGACACAGTCCAACCTAACAGTCATGTTTTTGGACTGTGGAAGGAAGCTGGAGTATCTGGAGAGAACCCACATGTACAGGGGGAGGACATATAAACTCCTTGCAGAAAGACCCCAGGTCGGGATTCTTCTTGCTGCAAAGCAACAGTGCTACCAAGTCCACCACTGTGCAGCTCCCTTTTAAAACCTTTAATTTTATGTAATATAAAAATGCAAATTTTGTTAAGGAATAAATTTGGAGATCCCCCACATTTATTCTCACTTAAAATAGCTAAAATTACACATCGGCATTTATCACACCAGGTGCACATGATAAGAATATTGTTACTTAGAATTTTGAGGGTTTGTCTTCGTTAAACCTCGGGCGTCTGGTTTGGTCTTACTGTTGAAGTTACAATTAGAACAAAGGTCAGATAGAAATTGTTGTGTGAAGCCTTCAGAATAAGGATGTGGCGGTTTATGATTCTGGCATGGGATTTAAAGATGTCTCAAAAGAACTTAAAAGTAGCCTTTTCCTTGAGGAATTTTGTCAATATATAGAGGAAATTCAAAGCAACTGCCAACTCTGACCTCATGTACAAGAACTTTATTAAGAGATTGATTTTCATGTTCTGAGAGTAAGAATGTACATTAACCATCAATGCGCTATAATAAACCAACTGTTTGTAGAACGGCTCTTTCTTTCACCACTGTAGCATAATAATGTAATCAAACTCCTCCAGTACAATTTCAACCAGGCCAATCAGCAAACAGAAGAAGTTTTGAACGATGTTGATTTTCTACTCGGTTTTAGAATCGTAGTCTGCCTGTAGTTTTAGCAATGGCATTGGAGGAAGTGAACAAAGATGTTCAGGCCATGTGAGCTACTCTTCCAAATATTGATTTAACATCAGCAGCCATCTTGTTCAGCTCAGCACTTCTCTCTTCGCAGTGGAGGATGGTTGTTTACAGCGCAGGCAATTTCTAGGAAGCTTCATAGCGTTGAAATGATGCATTACATACATCATGGCCAAACGTTACTGATTGGGTAAAATTTACAACCTCAACAGAGTTCACGCCTCCAGCAATCGTTTCTCAATAGCCAAGACTCCAGACCCTCTGTACGAAGCAAAGCGTAGAACAAGAGGCTGGTTTTTACCAGGCCAGGGAAATTGTAGTCAGTGATTACAGAAGAGCTATGGATTCAATGACAAACCCAACTTTTGCTGAACTGTGCAATGCTGTTAGATCTCTGGTGGAGCCAGCTGCACATTGTCCAAGGCCAGTGCCTACATGTAAGCACATTCCAGTCATGATCCCTTATTCTATTGAACTTTTGCTACTTTTATTTCTTTGTATAGATTTCTTATTTTCCCTGTTAGTTCAGTTTGTTATTTGAATGGTTCTTTTACATTTAGCATTTATTTTCCCTCATTTCAGTTTATTTCCTCAGTGCAGGTATTATTTGAGGCTTGGATTAATTCTTTGCTTTCAGAATTCACCATTATGATCTTCTCATTCTAGTTTATTCCTTCTGTTAGTGTAGATTTTTATTTTAGGTCCTGGATTTATTTAGTTAGAACCAGTATTTCTGTTTAGGTTTAGGTTTCCCTCCAGAGCCATCTTTGTTTTGGTTCCGTCAGCCAGCCATTCTCTTCCCTTCCTCAGCTGCTAATCATTGAACTCATCAAGCCTCACCGTTGCTCCCTTCCTAGGTGCAGTCACTTGCTCTAATTAGTTCTTTTGTCTTCTCCACTCCCTCCTCTGCATAAATACCTGCTCAGACTCTCACACCTTGCTGGTTCTTCTTGTTACCTACCTAATTCTTCATGGTCATACCAGGATTCTTATGGTTTGTTCTGCTCTGGCTCCCTGCATTACCTGTGTTTTTTTTTTTAAGTTTGTTTCTTCAATTTTTGAATTAAAATCACAAAATCTACGTCCTGCCTCTGTCTGCAATTGGGTCCATCACCACAAGCACCATTAAACATGACAGTTGCTGCTTTATACAAACTGCTGTGACTTGTGAAAGTGTTTCCATTACAGTTTTGCAAAATACACAAATTTCGATTATGGTTGAAAAACCACCTCATTTTAGCACATAAACTTTTTATTGGAAATTTTTTTTTTTTTTTTTTTTTGAAATTGCCATGTTTCCATTAAGTAAATTTATTTTCATAATTCCAATTTGAGCAATTTTATGGTTAATGGCAATGCACTATATGCTTGTTTGATCAAATGGCAACCAAGACCCCACGTATGTCCAAGACTATCTGAATCTTTAACTGAAAGTAATGTTAGCAAATTAGATGCATGATGTCTAGTGTACCTTAAACACATTATTGCTGTAGGTTATAAAAGTAAATCTTTCATTAAGCCTAATTTAATACATGAACATTTAACAATCAGGAAATAAAGAAGTTCAAAGAAATATTACAAGCATTACAATTAATTGTACCAGTAATTACTTTTATTGAAATGAATCAGCATCCTAATCATAGATTAAACATAGGAATATAACAGAACAAAAAATGTTTTAAACAAATTGATACAGAACACCAGCAGAGATATGTATCTTAACTTTTAGGAAGCTGTAACAGAATTAACTATAAATTATTTTCCATCAACCTTTTGCATTTCACCCACAGAACTATTGCTTATTTTAAATAAAACAATTTGTCATGTAATATTCATATCTCCAGATTCTCCACTTGCCTCCCATAGTCTAAACAATACATGCTAAATTAGTTGTGGTTCTGGATGATTGTCTTAGGTCTTCCATGGATGATATACCGTAGAATCAGCCTGATCGTTTGTATTCACACTCACGCTCTCAGACTCTGAAGTTTAGGTTTTCAAGGTTAAGCAAAAGCTTTTGAAGCTCATGAAGAAATGTGGATGAATAACTCCTTAAAAAGTCCAAGTCAAAAAACACCTGGGCACATGTCATACATATCAGCTGTATTTTTAAAACAATTTACACCATTTTGTTTAGACTTCTAAATGCATCTGTACATGAAAATATTTCTTAAACTTGTTTTAGTTTGCATGCTGTTGGTTATGTGTGCACTGAATGTGTATGAAATGTATTATACTACAAATGAAAGCTGTTGAGTCTTAAAGCTCATGCATGACATTGATTTTATTACCTTTAATGGAGTATCAGACTGTGGCTTAGTGTCGACCTATGACATTTCTTATATGATGTGGATCAGTATTGGGACAAAAAAAAAAGTGTAGTCAAATGGATTTTTTTAAATGATAAATTTAATAAATATTTTCCTGTGTCGTGTTAAGATCTAATAAATCTAAGGTTTATATCTTAAAGCAAAGGCTTCATTGTTTGCCCTTCTTTCTTGAAGACTTCACCATCAGGCAGCTCTCTCCACTTTACGGTGACTCCATTCACTCCGTTCTCCTCCAGTCTGTCCTGGAGCTGGTAGACACAGATAGTAAACATTTTAAAACATACCTTTAGACAGCATTTTTTTAAAAAAAAAAAAAAAAAAAAAAAAAAAAAAAAAAAAATTTCAAATTATGAATATGATCATTATAACCCTAAAAAAAAAAATCCAGCCTTGCCTCTTTAAGGATGCTTGCTTTCAGGACAGCCTCGTTCAGATTCACCGAGTCCTCTGTCTTCAGTCTCAGCTTCACTCTCTGCTTCATTGCTGGTTTAAAATGAAAAACAAGAGATTAGATGTGACTAATATTCACAACTGTGTTGCTTTTTGTAAATTTACAATTACCACAATATGCATATTGTGAAGAATTGCCTGGACTGCAATAAGTGCTAATTATGTAAGTGACAACAGCTCACCTGTCTATGCTGTTATGTATTTGTTGACACTTTAGCGCAGCATATATGGATTAGTTTAGAGAGAGAGTTTAGAAGTTGGTACTATTTGAATGTGCTTGAGACTGGTAATTTTATATTAATCTTTCTGTCCTGAGACTTACTGGGTTATTCTAACACAATGTTAAAACCCATCTTTTCTGTTGCTGCACTTTACTTTTTGGGAACCCATTGTGTATCAAACTGTTTTTCTCAGCATAGTAGCAGCTCGCTCGCTTACTTAGCGCTAGCCTATTTAGCTTAGCTTCAGCGTTACTATGGCTACTCCTTCTGTCTCCTGCTGCCTCTTTGAGTCTCCTCCTCTCTCTTGCTCTCTGTCATATATTTAGCTATTCATCTGCCTCCATTAGGGATAATGGTTCGTGTTTCAAATGTATTTTTTTTTTTTTTTTTAGCTTGGAGGCAAGCTTTTTCTGCCTCGAGATGACATTTGTTGTGAACTGGCGCTATATACATAAACTGAATTAAATTGTATGGATCACGCAACAGTTCATACCCACTAAGGATAGTTCATTGCTTGTCCTCTCTGATTTCTGCCATCTTTACTTGTGTCAACATTTTAAAACTAGACTGCACAATGCACACAGGTTAGATCTAGGGGTGGAAGTGCATATCAGCTGACAGACATTTCAAAATAGGAACATACTTGAAAAACAGGATGTGACAAAATATTAATATAAAAAAGCATTGTTTTTTACTATAATGTTTTTGTGATTGTTTTAGAGCATAAATGAAATTGAATGATTAAATTCAAGTGTTGTACAGCCTACCCCATCCCTAAATATCTCATTTAAACACTTACCTTTGGGGACGTTGTAGCAGACAAAAGGTAATTTTGTTTCACAGGACAAAAACCTCCATCTTCCCTTATCCGTTACAGATGTAACACCACAGATAATTGTCATTGAGTCAATTGGGTTGTAAACATCATCCCAGTTTTTGAACAAGAAGCTGCTGCCATCAGACCAGAAAAAATTTGGATTTCTAAAGAGACCAATCCATGAGTAGGCTCCAATAGGCACCAATTTCCTGATGATCCGGTTCTGTGTGTCACTGCTCACTGTAGCCAGGTCTATGAAGTTGTCCCTGCAGTACCTCTGAGCACTGGACCAACTCATTTCTTGGTTCACATAAACATATTCAGGATCCACCTGTGTGCCTGCCATTGAAAAGAAGGCAGAGGTGAGTAAGTTCTTTACTCCCTATTTTAGAATAATGCTTTTGAAAAGTCCTGCCATACCATTGTAACAGAGAACTGAGTAATACTTCACACAGTAATCGTCCCACCACAATCCACTGCCGCCAATATTCACACAAAACTGACTGGCTCCAATAAAATTTGGCTCATTGAAAACCATTTCCCAATCCCTATAATCAGCACCGGTCCCTGTGAAGCCGTCAGACCACCTCCAGTCGATTAAACTGTAGAGACCGATCCAAGCCTCAGAGTTGTGCCAAGCAGATGAAAGTGTGTCTGTAAGCTGGTTCAGTTCTTCAGAGCTTTGGATAGTGACAATATCTGTATATTTCTGTCTGCAGTAGGCCTGAGCTTCAGTCCAAGTCAGGGCTAGATCAACAAAGTGGTACTGATGGACACTGCTGGAGAGGATGACCCAGTCTGTAGAAAAATGAACATTTTAAAATATGCAAATAGTCAATATTAGTCAATATGTACATAAAAATATCTGACCTGAAAGAAACAAGACTCTGATCAAGATCCTCTCCATTGTGACAGTACACTGTGGACTGCAGAATAGAATTTTGACTTTCTCAGAGCACTCTGGGAAAACAACCACCCTTCTGTGTGCTTTTGAGCAAGATTATTTGTCTTTTGATATGCAAAACATGTTGCAGCAGCAGGCTGTAAGAAAATGTTTGTATTGAAGCTACTGATCAGATTTGCAACTTGAGTTCATTTCTATGCTTTATAACCAAATTATCTACATGAAAAAACTCTGTCCCATATGCATCATTACCCACAGTGATAATAATGATACACAGGACTTTATCTACACTGTTTAGCATTACCTACTGAGACTGTTTTAAATGTTTTATGATGTACATACGTTGACAGGAATCATGTATAAGATGTATTTTAATAGGTGCATGTGTGAAGGGTTGATACAGCTGTGTGTTAGCAATGTATGCTGTGTGAGGTACATTTTATAGACTGGCAGCATTTGGAATTAGGGACTTTTCTGATGCTATTTATCAAAATGCAATGATAGTAAAGTCATTCTATTGTGATTTAATTGTTCTATCCGTCCATTTGCAGCACAGTGTTGTTGGGAATCAGAATTTGCATTAGTGTTTGACTCATGTAATTATAATTAATAATTTATTAATTAACTTATTAATGAAGTTCATCAGTTGAATTGGAGCATCACCAGAATCTCTGGAATCATAAGTCAAATCTAGTCAGTCTCTCGTGAAGGAATGAATTCAGAACCACAGGTAGAAGAACTGTTCACACAATGAGCAATGATCATTGACGTGCTTATTTCTAATGAAGTCTGAGAATTTATTAACAAAATAGCCTGACCTTACAGCTGAATTATTCTATAAAAAACAATTCTTGTAACTACTGGCATCCAATCTAACTACTGATGAAAAGGGGAAAAAAAAGGAATATATATACCTTTTATTTATTTATATATATATATATATATATATATATATATATATATATATATATATATATATATATATATATATATACACACACACACACACACACACACACACACACACACACACACACACACACACACACACTAGGAATATACACAAAATTCCTTATCTTTTCTAGGTTGCCACCAGCTGGAACAAAAAGAAGTGTTGTAAAGTGTGTGGACCAAAGACTGAAAGAAAAACACAATATACATGTATCATTTGCAAAAAGTATACATGTAACACACACAGAATAAAACTCTGCTCCTCGTGTGTTATGTAACTTGGTATAGCATAGCTTACAGGTAAATTTAAAGATCAGCATAACTTCTTACTTAACAATATATTTAACAGAAGTAAAAATTACATATTGGGTAGAACCCTTTTCTTGAACCACCACCTTAACATAGTGGAAGGGTTTAAGTGCTCAGATGATCCTGAGGCTATGTTGTCTGCGTTAAAATCTTAAATGCCCCTGGCAGGGTCTCCCATGGCAAACAAGCTCTTGGTGACAGGTCAGACAAAGAGTGGTTCAATAAATCTCATGATGACCAGAAAACACATTCATGAGATGTCGTTCGGTACTGCAGAGCCAGGGCCCCACCCTGGAGCCAGGCGTGGGATTAGGGCTCATCAGTGAGCGCCTGGTGGGTGGGCCACTCCTCACCCCCAGTGGGCCCACCACCTGCTGGGGGAATCATGAGGAACCGGTACAAAGAGGATTAGGCAGTGGTGAAAGGTGGAGAACTCGGCCACCCAGTCCTTGGATGCTTAGATGAGCTCTTGGAAAATGGAATGTCACCTTACTGGGTGGGAAGGAGCCTGAGCTTGAGTGGGAGGTCAAGAGATAGCATCTCAAAATAGTTGGGCTCACCTCCACGCACAGACTGGGCTCTGGAAGCCAGCTTTTTGAGACTGGTTGGACTCTCTTCTACTCTGGAGTGGATTGCAGAGAGAGGCAGCGAGCTAGGCTGGCTTTGCTTGTTGCCCCCTAGCTCTGCCAACTCGCTGGCAGGGGAGGAACCTGGATAGACTCAGCAGGCACAACCATGTAGTGAAGGTCTGCTGGGAGCTCTCCCATCTCTGGGAGAGCTTCTCCCAGTTTCCAGGGAAGGCCTCTTGTCAATGCAGTCCCCCATAGCTGTGGCCATAAGGTCTCTGGTACCTGTTGTGGTGGCAATCCACAAACGCGGAGGTGGAGACCAGCAGTAAGGGATGCCCTTAACCTGAATAAGGAGTCCTATCGAGCCTGGCTGGCTTGTGGGACTCTGAGGCAGCTGATGGGTACCATGAGGCCAAGTCTGCTGGGCCCGTGTGGTTGCAGAAGCAGAAATTCAGACCTGGGAGGAGTTCAGCGAGGCCATGGAGCAGGACTTTCAGTCAGCCTCAAAGCGATAATGGCAAACCATCCAGTGCCTCAGGAGGGGGAAGAAGTGCTTCGCCAACACCATTTACAGTTGGAGTGGAGAGCTGCTGACCTTGACGGTAGAAGATTTTACCCTGGACAACATAGCCTCTAGGATCATTTGAGCTCTTAAACCCCTCCACTACATTAAGGGACAGGGTTCTGCTGGCTCCCTTTGGCCAGGACCTACAGCATGCACTGAAGAAGTTTGCAGCCAAGTGTAAGGTGGATTGGAATGGAGATCAGCTGGGTGGCTTCATGTTGGAGGGATGTTCCTCCTTCAAGTGGAGGAGTTCAGGTATCTCGTGTTGTTCACAAGTGAGGGGAGGATGGAGCAGGAGATTGATAGATGGATCGTTTCGGACACTGCATTGGTTCATTGTGAGAAAGCTGAGCCAAAAAGCAAGACTCTGTATCTATGTTCCTATCCTCATCTATGGTCAGAAAATTTGTGTCATGACCGAAAGAATGAACTCTTGAATAAAGGTGGACTTCCTCCGCAGGGTGGATGAGCACTCCCTTAGAGGAGGATAGGGTGGCCCTCTCACATTTGAAAAAATATTTGCTCAAAATTGTGTGGTGTCTTTTTTATGTAAGGCATTAGCTTAGAAAATAGAATTCAAAAGCAAACCTGGGTGATGACTTCACTACCAACATTTGCCTACAGTCAGCCACTGTATAACACTTTTTCCTAAAACAGTCATCAAGGCAAAAAAGTATCATTAGACCTATGAAGGATAATTTGAGTTTACCTAGAAATATTTGAGTTTGTTCAGTGACTCTAAAAGAAGAACATTATTGATTGTTCCAAATTCTGGAATGATACATGGCAATATGTTAATTTGCATTTGACAAACATTTTTTGTGTAATTTGGACTGACTAGCAGCTCTTTCCTTAAGCTGCTTTGACATTTTAACAGCTTTTCTTAGTTTTCGGTGTTTATATTCCTATAAATGTTAGAAAAAGTTTTAGAACAGTGGTGTCCAAAGTCAGTTTTCAAGGGCTGGATCAAGTGAGGGCTCATTAGCAGGCCTATGCGGAACATTAACGTGCTGAGGAGGTAGTAACTACCACCAGGGAAAGAGCTAAAACAATGCAGGATGCCGACCCAGGAGGACAGACTTTGGACACCATTGTTTTAGAATGTTTAAAAATAAAACAAAGTCTGATATTATATATCTCATACATTGCACCTCCTCAGTGGTGCAAATATATTCCAACTGTTATTTCTATGTACTTGTTTTTGCTTTTTAAAACCCTGTATGGACTTAAAAATCTTCACTTGACAATATTTTGGAATAGATTTCTTTAACAGACTCAGCAGGATGTAATTAATGACAATAAAAGGCACATTTAATAAATATTGTATCAGATTTAGAAAATAGAAATTTCTTATTAATTTACTTCCAAATTTTGACAAGGCCACTCAAAAGTCTTTAGTAATTTTATGTTTTTCAAGACATTCAGATATAGACTTCATGGTGTGCTTTGAATTATTATCCTGCTGCAATAACCTCATGTCATCTTATGGTCCCAAACTAATGACCAGACATTCTCCTTTAGGATTTTCTGGTAGAGAGCTGAATTAATGGTTCCATCAACAATGGTGACAATAATGTTCTTTTTCCTCAAATACTGTAAGTTTAATTCCAAATATACCAGGATGAAAACCTTTTAAAAGTTATTTTGTGACCTCCTGGATGAATAGTTAATGCAATCTTCGAATAATTTTGAATAATCACTCCTGGAAACAATCATTGCTGTTCTGCTTTCTCCATTTGTGGTATCGAATCTCACTGTGGTTCGATTGAGCCCCGAAGCCTTAAGAATGACTTTGTAACCCTTTTTTGGAGTAATAAAGTGGGCCCCCATCTAGTTGTGGTTCCATTTTTGCAGATTCACCTATTTGCAGATTTTCTGCAGGAGATATCTAAAATATTCTAAAGAAAATGCAGTTTGGAAAGCTGAAATCCCTAGATGCTGCACAATGTTACTTGACACACTGAGGTCCAAAACACACAGCTTGCATATGACTTTACACTTCCCGATCAGATTTTTACCTGACACAGACTCTGACTTGATGGTCTGCGCCACCAGATTCACGAGATTGAGTACTCACGCAAGAGTATGTACCGGAAATCCCGCCAGTACAAACACAAGCTGGTCTGGCAGTAAACTCAAAGTTTCTCAAACAAGTCCATATTTGCCAAAAAGACCTAATGGGAGACTACTACTCTCCTCATGGAGTCTGCTTCTGACAGTTTGAGTAGAAACATGCACATTAGTGGCCTGCTGGAGGTCATTTTGTAGGGCTCTGGCAGTGGACCTTCTGTTCCTCCTTGCTCCAAGGATGAGGTAGTGGTCCTGCTGCTGGGTTGTAGCTTTTCTCCTTTTTTTAGAGCTGCTTTATTAATTTTTTTTAATACTCAACAACAGACCGCCACACAATTACTTTTGGGATCAATAAAGTATCTATCTATCCCTTCATCAATCATCTATTTTCGTACTTACTTTTAGATTTTGCAGTATGCAAGGAACCTTAAACTTTTAAAAATTAACAACCACATAAAGTATGTTATTAAATCAGCTTACTATCATCTTTAAAACATCACATTAACAAAGGGTTGTCCTGTAGAAACAGCATACAGAAAAGACTGGTACATGCCTTTGTTTTCAGTAGGTTAGATTACTGCAACAATGGTCCCTAAAAATGTCTTTCACAATGCTGCTGCTAGAGTCCTGATCAATACGAGGAAAATGGATCATAACACCAGTTCTTAAATCAGTGCACTATCTAAAGCACTATAAGCTCTTGGGCCAAAATACATTTTTGGCTTAAGTATGAACTATGTTGACCCTTTGGGTCTGTTTGATGGGGGTTCACCCTCTTTCCCCATACTTGCACCACTGAGTTCATTTCTCTCCAGTTCCAAGACCCAACCAAGAAAACCAGCAAAGTATTTACCTTGTCAAATAATGAATGAATTAATAATGTTAAGTATAAAATCAAGATTTAATGCCAAAAACGATCAGTGTACAGAGTATACAAATGAACAGATACAGATTTTAATACTGTTGAGGTGGGCTGTCTGAGAGAGTCCTCCCTCTCTATGTGCTAGTTGCAACAGCCTCGAGTCACAGAACAATGAAGATGTGGAAAAAAAAAAAAAAAGAGAGATTAAATTGCCCTGCTGCTGCAAAATTTAAGATCTGTGATTAACATGTTTAAAGGCCACACACACGCACCTAAAGGCAATATAGAGAAACAAGTTAACCTAACAGTCATGTTTTTGAACTGTGAGAGGAAGCTGGAGTTCCCAGAGAGAACCAACACGTGCATGGGGAGAGCATACAAACTCAGGTGTGGGACTCTTCTTGCTGCAAAAGGAAGAGTACAGCCTGGTTTGTTACATAAAATCCCAATAAAATACATGGAAGTTTATGGTTATAATGTTTAGAGGGCATGAATATTCCCAGTGACACCAGTGTTTCCCAATTTACCTTAAATGTATTTAGGACAACATGACTTTACTACCAATTTATGGAAAGCCGTATCATTCTGTGGCTCGTGTGGATTTTATAAAGAACAAAAAGCACAAAGTCACATGTGATGGTCAGGGGGGGTTTATTCTCTTATGTACAAGCATGTGTGTCACCGAGTTGGCGACCGTCTGAGATATACAACAAAAAAAGAAAACGTATAAGGTGCTGCAAAATCACACACAGATGGATAAATCTTGACTCCCTCATTCCAAGTTACCCCCTCCATCCCTATCCCATGTCCTACAACACCCCACAGGTTGCCGTCTGCTCCCACTGGAGAACCTGACCTAATAGTTGAAGGTTAAAATCCCTATACGCTGCTGTCTTCATGTTAACACAGTGAGCACCCCCCCACACCCCCCAACACACACTCTTCAGATCTAAGGTTCCTGCAGCAAAAAGTTTTGTTCATGCGCTTATCATTTTAATTTTAATGATACAAAAAAAAAACTTTTAATGGTTCAGTCATCAAAGATCAAATCACACAAATGGTGCACTTTGTCCTCTGTCTTGGTTTGTGCTGCAAAACTATTGATGCCGACTCTCTTTTGTTTGTGACCACCAGGGGGCGCTGTAACCTTAGGAGTATCTTTGTATTTTATTACAGCTTCAAAATCAGGGTTGCATAAAAAAATAAAATAAATGCCACCAAAAGAAAACAAACCACCGAGACCATTTTTTGAGTAGGTTAAGGCCCCTGGCTGACTTTTGATGACCTATCTTTAAACTTTTATTAATATCTTTATAATGACAGTGGCACAAACCCTAATTTTTGTTAAACCACCACACAAAGGTTTGACTTCGTTTCGAAGAATGCAGGTACTGGGTGGGGCAGAAAAAAGAAACTATTTTCCTGCCTATTTCTGTAGCACTGAACTCTGTGGATGCTAACATGACGTCTGAAGCTTCACGAAAGCACCTTGAACACATGAGGCAGTAACGCCAGCTTCAGCAAATGCACCATTTCAGTTTGAAACAGGTCATTATGAATGCAACTGAGTAAGGATGGAAGTCACAGTCTACGTTCGACTCGGTGTGCTGTCGCTTTGCAATGTGCCTCGTAGAAATCTGGACCCACCAGTGAACAGGGGGACAGACCGGTGGTTTGATCACAGGAGCTGGACTAAAACTGCTGTAAAGGAACATCGAGAGGGTCAGATGGAGTTTTCAGATCTGAAAACAGCTCTGCCTGATTTTTCCAGCACTGACATGTGCAACATGGCTGCTGTCTATCAGTACACAACATCAAGGAAGCTTAGCATCAGTGTGATTAAAAACTGATAAAAATGAATCACTTTTAAAACCTGTTTTAATCAGACTCTGTTCTACTCAGCATCAAACTTGCCGACTGCTTTTCCACCTGGTCTCTGGGGTTTTGCTACGTTTCTGTCAGTCTGGATAATGTTTTAAGTCCACTAGGTCTATTATAGGTAAACAAGTTATTTCAATGTTTTTGAAAAGTAATAATGGTTTTGACTCACACTGAGCTGCAATAATTCCTCTGCTGAGTGGAGAAACTTATGAGCATGTAGCCCAGAGTAGCCCAGCCTCACAACAACAACAAATCACCAAAAGGCCAAGTACTGTCAAAGCCAACAGTTAAAACAGTGAGATGGAATCTTTTCCATTACTATTAAACATGTATTCACATAACCATCTGTGACACCATAAAGTAAATGATTAAAAGTGAAAGAGAAACTGGATTTTACACACCCACTGACGATCCCAGAAGACATGGTCTAGTTTTGATTTAATCTGGTCCACATGCATCCCAGTGATGAAGGTATAAATGTTTCAGTTTGGAAACGGTTGGTCCATCTAAACTAGCTACCAGAGGGCATAAGTGGTGGCGTTACAGGTAGTTACTGGAGCGTGTCTGGTAAACAGTTTCACTCACAAGCATGATACAACCACCTGGATGTGAGCCCTACTAAATTCTGTCCCATGCTGCTAATGCTGACTATAGAATTTACAACAACGGTTCTGAAAGTACCACTAACGGCACTTGTCCCATCAGTGGTAGTTGCTGACTGCCCTGAGGGATACCTGTACCAGCTATTCAGAAGAATATGAAGCAAATTAGCTAAAGTAACTCCAACAGACTAACAGATGAATAGTTTAAAGACACTGATCTTTGCATCAAAAACATACCAGTTCTATGTAAAGTTTACGGGAGAACAGTTCAAGAACTGTTCAGACAGTCAGTTGAGAAGAAGTGCCAGTGACTCCTTATTTGTTCTGCTGGGCCCACCTTTTGGCCCATGTTCCAGTTGGCCAGTTGTTTCCTTCAATTAATTGCTGTTAGCAATGCAAGCTAACAGTAATGCATGTCCTGATATAGCTCCAGCTTCAAACTTGCACATTTTTACATCAAACATGCAGTGCAAACAGACAACACTTCCACCTAAAGTAACACACCTTTCTTTGTGACAAAAGACAAACGGAAAAAGCCCAAACACTATCTTGTTGCTGTCTGAAACAGTCTTAACAGGTTAGGGGCACTGCAAACATGTTGTATTTGACAAGGTGCTGCTTGTTTTAAAGAGTCTGAGGGCAAATGGTCCATAAGAAATCCTGTTTCTGGTGACCTTATCACATCGCGTTGACTGACTGTTGGATGCTGTGGTAACTGCCTGTAAAACTATCCCTCCAGTCACTGCGGCCACTTCTGTCTGCTCTAGACATGCTAGCTTTTTTCAAGTTAAGCCAAAAAATTTGAGGCAGATTTGTTTTGAAATTGTTGAAGAGAGTTATGTTAACGTGAAATTCTAATATGCTTTCTACCCATTCTGTCCCCTTTTGTGTTGGAAAACTAAGAGTAATGCACCTCCAGTCAAAGGTTTTACAGTCTTCAGGAGTAGTTAACCTTCTATTTATACTCTATAAGGAAGTTTCATTGTTATCTGGTGTGTGTTTCTGTTTTTGTGACCCTGATTGACACAGCTCAACGAATGCAAAAATTTGCTTGTCAAGAGTCACAAATTCTAAAAAAAAAAAAAAATACCTTAAAAATAATCAGCATAAATAAAAAAAAGGGAAAGTCAGTATTTCCTTAAAAATATACAAATAAATACTTAGTTTTGTTTTAAAACTGCATCAAAAATTTAAAAAAGGAAGAAATGGCTGCTTTAGCAGAAATCACTTAGCACACTAATCATGCTAAAAAGCTGTGTGTAGTGGAATGTACAGTATATGAAACCTAGCCTCTTGTTTTAGCTGGTGATAATGCTATCCCTGTGTCTTCTTGGGCACACTCTGACTGTATGAGCAGTTTTAAATAAATATATACACAATTTCTGCAGCAGAAAGGAGTGAAAGCAAGGCCGGTGTGAAGACTTCAGTGGTTTATGTGCCGCTCTTCTGCTCCCATTCCTGCAAGATGAAAACACATTTGATTAACTTGGATGCAGTGTTTTGCATGTGTTTGAGTTTCAGTCCATTACGTTAATCTCGACTTGCCCTGATGTAAAGCAGCTGTGACGCACCAAACAAATAAACTCAGTAATCAGCTTGAATTCACTTGTTTTATTTTATTGAGATGCTGCTTCTCCTGCACACTCTGGCTATTTATTGTTTACAGAAGGGCGCCATTTTTAGCCAAAACGACAGACAAGTTTCTATATTTTATACCCAGTAGTTGACATGGTTAATTATTTGGTTAAATCTTTATTTTGTACTAATCTTACAAATAAAAGATGCATTTCTGGTGTCATGGATGGCTCCATTGGTAAAGTGGCAAATTTGAGGTACTTTAGACTACTTTATGTTGCATATCCCATGTTTCCTCATGCTGGACTGAGTACACCTGAAGCTTCTATGACTGAGCTGCAGTAGGACCAGCGGTGAACTCTGACCTTAGCCTTCCTGAGGACATGTCCTCTGACCGGTGATGGCTTCTGGCTGCTCTGCTGCCGGCGCAGCAGCGACGCGCTGTTGACCGGCAGTGTGCAGGACTCCGTGTCGCTGGTGTCGCAGCTGGAGAAGGGAGAGGACTCCTGCGTTCGCCGCAGCATGGCTGGGGACTACGGCCACACGCGTTAAAGGGAGAAAAACAGAAAATTAGGCCGCCGCCTCAGTTGACTGTCGACGAAGAAGTAGAGGAGGAAAAATGACGAGGGCAAGTTCTGACCTGCGGGCCTGAGGCGGCGGCTTTGGGCTCGATGGTGAGGCCCAGGGTCACTCCTCCACTCAGAGCTTTCTTCAGACTCTCCTTGACCTCCGTTGCTTCCAGCTCCAAGTTCACTCGCTCCTCCTCCTTCAGCTTGCACTCATCCTCCACCTTCTTCAGGCGCTCCAACAGCGACGTCTGTGAACGTTTGCCTGACGGATTCAGAAGCAACAATTATGAGTTCAACAAAATCCCGCTAAGATAAGACTGCTTCCTCACTGGTGGCTTACCTGCAGCAGCCTCCACGGCAGTGCGCAGGTCTCTCCTCTCCTTCTTCAGCTGGGTCAGATGGTTCCTGATCTCCTGCTTCTTTTTCATCAGCTCCTCCTCTTTGGCCTGCAGCCGCTTGGCGTCGGCCTCCACGCGGTTCTTGCCGTACTTGCACTGCTCTGCGTCTGCACAACAAAGACAGGCTGTAAAAGCATCTAATAAAGGACACGCTGAGGAGGCAGCATGATGTCAGCTGCCCAGCAACCCGGTGAACTCTCAGCCGCAGGCTTCAATCATCCTTAATAATAAAGCTAACCCCTGCATTCCTGGAAACCTGAGTAATGGTAACCAGAGAGCTGAGTTCAGGAGGAAAAGCTGATGTTCGCAAATATTTGACGGGAAATGGAAGAGCTGGTTTACGTGCCTTCTGAAGAATTACAAACCCTCTCATCCACACATCAGACACAAAAACCTCGGAATCCCCCTCCACCTCCACTTCTTCCAGCTTCTACCGTAGGCTCAAATCTTCCTGGAGTCCGTCGCACAGGCTGGGAGAACTTTTCGTGAATTTCCAAATTGCTCAGCTATAATCATCAATCAGACAGTCTGTCTTAGATTTCAGGATTGTTTTTTGTGATTTTTTTGCAATTAAAATCAGAATTTGTGGTGCTACTTTAAAAATATCTCAAAATTCAAATAGACTTTATTGATCCCAAAGGGGAATGAAGTATTGTAACTCATTTCATTAAAGATTTATTGTAGATGGTGATGGCTGTGGGCAGGAAAGATCTCCTGTAGCAGTCTGTTTTATAGCAAATTTAAAGAAGCCTCTGACTGAAGACACTATTTTCCAATAACAGTCTCATGAAGAGGATGGTCAGGGTTGTTCATAATTTTGCAAGGACTTATGCAGTATTTTTTGTCAATAAACCTCTTCTAAAATCTACATATAGAAGAAAAAAGATGAGAAAAACAAGCAAACATTTTTATTCTTTAAAGAACTTAAATAGCTCAATTTTTGTTACTTGAACTATACCTGGGGCAGCAGCGTAGTAGAAGTAAGAAATACCGCCACCTGCAGGTAGGCGTCATCACTTAAACCAAATGTTTTTCACCATTTTTGCAGAAAATTTGCATTAAACTCACAATTGGGATTTTTTTTGTTTTTGTGTGAATTTACATAAAAAACTGGAGGGACTGATCAGAGGAGCCAGACCCTCTGTGGATAGCAGCCTTTTAACACAAAATTCAAGTTCATGATACTCCCTGGGAGAAATCAGAGACGCTACTGTGAGCCCACCACTTACTGGAGTTGTTGCGTTTCACTGAGGTCGTCCCACTGACTCCATTCTTCTTGGCCTGACTCTTTGGCTCCGCCTTCTGTTTGGATGCCACTCCATTGCTACTCGCTCCCTTCTTTCCCTTGAACTACAGCAAACAGAACAAGGATGAGGGAGGCTTTTTAAATGGCTGTTCAAATATTTAATCACCAAACCCTCTGTGGGAGTTTTTAAAGATATCAAGTATGAACAGTGCAAATCCAGAAAAACCCATCAAAGATTAAGACTCAATCAACCAATCTAAAGCAGCTGTATTAACACCTGACATATCCTGTTATTATCAAGTGTCAAGCATAGTGGTGTTAGCATTATGCTGAGGGACTGTTTTGTAATTGATGATACTGGTGCATTGAACAAGGAACTAGTTCTTGAGTCGTTGCCCAGTTGTGTTGACAGAGTTGGCTAATAAAGGCGCTTAGCTAGCTTTGTTGCATTAGCACTGAAGTAGCTGACATTCCTTTTAAATAGTTGGTGTGGCAGCGTTTTGGCTACTCTAATGAAGAGGAATCAGTGACAGAATGACAGACAAGATACTAATGATTTGCTGTTTATTTTCCTCGCTGCTGATTGGCTGAACCCCAATGATCGGAAATAAGGAAGCCTGTAGACGTTAGCTTCTGCATTAGTGCTAAGACGGTTTCCACTGTGCGTTTTAATGCATATTAAGTACATTTGGTTTTTGAACTATTGAAACAGGCAGTTCTAAGTGTTTTTAGAGGGAGTCTCAAAGTATTCGTGGATTTTAGCTACTTGTGGGTAGCTGTGGTCCCTAACCCCCCTGAATACTGTAATTATAGAAAAAAATAATGCTTTAAAAATAACTCAGTTTATCACCCTTTTCTGAGTTCACTAATTTCTGGCCTACTCTCTATTCAGTAGAGAGCAGTAATGCACCTAGAGTTTGTATGTCACCCATGAAGGTGCACAGGATATAAAGTACTGTAGCACTTCAAGCATATGGTGTCCCAGAGCTAACATCAGCTAGACCAGGCCTAAATAAGGTTCAGGGGCAAAATAAACAGGTTTACATCTGACAGGACAGTTTAGTTTTAGTACGGTTTGTTGATTTATTCAGTGATGAACCAAAGTTTACTGAAAAATACTGTTATTGTGTGAAATATTGCAAATATTGTATTTTACATGTAAAACAATGTCTCACTGAGCACAAACAGATTCAAACATGGTGGGGTGTACACTGTGAACAGGAAAATATAATCTTATCTGGCTGCTTATCTTTTGACGAGAGCAGGAACGACTGGAAAAAATGATTACGTATCGCCACGGTAGGTAACGTTTAGAATCTTCTAAGTGTTAATGGCTGTGCTGTTTTCGTAACTTGCTTTAGACTAATGTAACTACCAGGTGTGTCTTCACTGCTACACACAGGATCTGGGCTGGAGGTGAGCAGTTGTTAATGAAATAAAAATACTGCTGTATTGGGCTGCACGATATTAGAAAACCTTGCCACAGCAGTAATATTAGTAAATATTGCGATGACGATGTCAGGTGCGATATATGGCTATTGTCTTCTTTCCTCTCTTTCTTGTCTGTATTTCCATCACTCTGTCCAATAGGCTAAAGATTACATTAGCATAAAAATACAAGTTCAGAACACTTTGAATTTATTAGCCAACAATGATTGCACCCTTAACAGCCCTTTGCGATATGAATATTGTGCACACTGATATTGCGATGATATTTGCGATATATTGTGCAGCCATACTGCTGTAGAACACCAACTGCTAAAGGAAAGTTCAGCCCATGGTATTTGGAGCACAAATCTAAATATGTCACCCAAGCAGAAGCCTAAAATATTCATGATTTGGACCACAGTTAAATGCTCCAAAAAGTCCCCAAATTGATATTTTATACAAACTGGAGACATTATTTTTTTTAAATATAAAATTTATGCAAAAACATTTGTAAAATGTAATATATATATATTATGGCATGCCGTTCAGGAAATTATTGTATATATATGTTCAAAAGTCTGAATATATTGAATGAAACTCTGAATATATGGAATGAATCTTGAATATATGGAATGAAAGTCTGAATATACGGAATGAAACTTTGAATATATGGAATGAAAGTCGGACTGGGCTCGAGGAATTGTGGGTAATGTGGTTCAAAACATGCATAGTTCTCTGTTGGTGTGTATTCCCGTGCTTTTGATACTTCGACAGTGGCCTGAGCACTGTTCCAATGTTCCAATCCTAAGTACGCATCAAAACAAGTACTTTAAAAACAACCGAGAGACGTTCTTATTTCACCCATTTTATTAAGGATCCATCCCTCTGTGGACTTGGGCCAGCAACATATCCCACAACGTATTGCGTCACCAGCAGTGGTTAACAGAAACGGCGAGGACGGAAACTTATTGTTTTCATAATATTCTGAGTTTCTCACAAAAACTTTCAAAATGCCCCTCCATCCATCCATCCATTATCCAACACGCTTATCCTTTTTTGTTTTGAGGGTCTCGAGAGGTGCTGGTGCCTATCTCCAGTGGTCATCGGGCGAGAGGCGGGTTACACCCCGGACAGGTCGCCAGTAGTTTCAAAATGTTTTAAGCATAAAAGTATACCTTTGATTTTTATCAACCAGTTAGTTCACCGACACTGAGCATTCTTTGAAATATGCTCTGGGTTTTGGGAGCAGCACAGCTCGGTTCACAAACCCGTCTGGCTGCGAGGCTAAGCTAAGCTAAACTAAGTGGCATTGGAGTGGGATCTCCCCTCTCACCCCTGCCTGATCTCAGATAGGCGCTCTGTCATTTCCCGCTACCGGTTATCTGTTAGTGGCGATCTGTGAACCGAGACCTGCTGTTTCGAAAATCCCAGACTATATTTCAAATTATGCTCAATATTGATGAAATGACTGGTCAGATGACTTATTGAGGTCTACCTTCTTGCTTAAAACGTCTGGAAACTATTCAATTGTGTGACAACTTCATAATAGTTTTTAAAAAGACGAAGTTTCTGCCCTCCTCTTCTCCGTTTAGGACCATGGACTACATTACCCATAATTCCTTGATGACTTTTATTCCATATATTCAGACTCCCTATTCTTTCTTATTGCTTCGCAGCAGCCGCCACCTCAGTACAATGTGTGCAGTGTTGTAAAAATGAAAACATCACAGCATTTTAGTAAGAATGTTGTTGCTGGAAACAGCAACTAACTGAAGTGAGCATTAACCACAACTATACATAAGTGGACCTTAAAACCAGAACAGAGCTGAGGGAGCTGGAACTCTCTGCTGGGATGTTAGGGCACTGAGATCTTTCATGTTAACCACATTAACCAGAATAAATGTATACCACTATAGGATGCTTAATTATTTCATGAATTATGACATTTAATGATTTTAGTTATTAATGTAATTAATATTTGGTTTATACATTGAATAACATTATATTGTAAAAGTAATGTGTAAATGCTTATGAAATAAAACCTTTTGTTCACCTCTACAGTCTTCTTTACATAACAGAGCAACGCTTTGTGGTCTGTGGTCACTGTTACACGACGCCACACAGCTCACACATCAAAGCGTGGTGTACCCACCACGCTTGGTGGTGTACCCACCACGCTTTGAGGCAGAGTTCTATAATAGCCTATGAGGTGCCTTATATGGCTGCTGAAGCAGGCTGACAATGTAAAAATATAGATTTCACACACAGACAGTGCTGCTTGGGGACGCAAAGGAAGAGAAACACTGCAGGATAATCATACTGCCATAAAACATAGATCAAATTCAGAAACAATGTGAATATCAAATTTTCTGTGTGCTGAAATGAACAAAGAAAATATGATGAAAAGGATGCAAAAACTAAGTTATTGATTAAAGACTCTCTCTCTTTCTCTCTCTCTCTCTCTCACACACACTTAACAGTTATATATATATATATATAATTTTATCCTTTTTCTCTCCACATCCCTCACATTTATCATTGTTTTTCTTCTTTCCCATTTGGGTGGATTGCAATGATTTCAACTAATGTACAGGAATGACCTGTCAATCATCAATCACCCGTCAATGACCAAGTCAATCATCTGGGGGGGCCGATCAGATGTTGGGGAGGGGTAGGTACCCCCCCCCCCCCGCCCGCTCCCCCTCTTGCTCCACCCCTGGTGGGGATGCTTTTCTTCAGCAGGGACAGGGAAACTCGTCAAGGTTTCCCCCAATGCGTGGGGGTAATTAAAAAAACAAAAACTGTAGAAAGCAGCAGTTTGATGGTTGTTAGAGTCGAGTTTCACTATTTTGTGACTCAGTTTTTTTGGTCATGAAAAGGATGGAAGGTTTCTTTCCAGAACAGTTCTGGAAGGAAACTTTTGAGAGGCTGCAGAAGGCTTGAGACTGGCCTGGATGTTCATCCAGCAGAACAACAACCCAGACCTTATATTTATGCAGCCTTTATTTTTAGAAAAAGAAAATGATTGTTCCGATTTGTTTCAGTTTAGGAAAAGAGCAACACCACAATGTAATAATGACCTGAATATTGTTCATATGAAGCTGCATGAAAACTAATCCAACTAGACAGTAAGAGTACATTAGAGGATTAAAGAAAGGGAGAAATGCAGAACAGTTTGTATGATGAGATGCTATGAAGAAGCAGAGACAGAGGGGTTAAGCAGCAGTGTTAGTCACCTGAGTGGAGTCAGAGGGTTTACGGTCAGCATTGAGGAATCGAGAGGAGATTTTAGAAACAGGAGTTTTGTAGTGACCAGCAGCAGAGGAGGGGGAGGAAGTGGAGGAAGCCTTGGGAGGATAGCGCTTGACCAGCTTAGGTGAGGGCATGTTTTCATACAGGTTTGTGTTCTTAGACCGCACTTCCGCTTTCATCGGGCGACCTCCTGTGGTGGGAGTGGAGTACTGCAACTCAGGTTCCTTGAGTTCAACCAGGCAAGCAAGCAAACAAGGTGAAGAACAGGAATGAAAGGGGAAAAAAAAAACAACACAAGAAGGAAGGAAGGAGAAGGTTAGTAGAAGCAGGAAGTCAATATGACATTACAGAGAGACGGGTCAGTTTCTGGATAGGTAGCATTTACTGATATGACTAAAAGTTACTTTCCATTGCAAAAGCATGTCAACTCTTTGATGTTTTTAGATTATGTCAGGCTCCAATCACAAACTTCTGGTATTTTATTTGGATTGGTGTGACAAAGTAGTGTAAAAGTGTGTAGTGGAAGTGATGGTTTTCAACATTTTTCACAATATCATCTGATAAAGGCAGTGTACATTTGCATTCAGCCCCATGTGTCTAACATCAGTTTTCAAGCTAAAGATTCTCAGTTGGATTTAAGTCTCGACTTTGACTAGGCCATTCTGACATGAATATGCTTTGATCTTAACCATTCCATTGTAGCTCCGGCTGTCTGTTTGGGGTCGTTGTCCTGCTGGAAGGTGAACCTGACAGCCCATCTGCTGAATACAACTAACCCCACAGCATGATGCTGCCACCACCATATTTCACAGTGGAGATGATATGTTCAGAGTAATGTGCAACATTAGTTTTCCTCAACACATACTACAGTGTTTTGCGCAACAACCCCTGACTGCGGATCATGGAATGGGGAGGGATTGGCTAATGGGCAGGGTCAGATGTCTGACTCCACCCTCAAACTAAATTTGGTTGAACAGTCGTCCTCCTTGCCCCCAAGTGTCCGGTTTTAGTAACGTGGTGAAGTTAGTTTTAATTTAGAATTGACGAACATTCTCACTACAGACAGCAATGGCTTTTCATACCACATGCAGTCAGAGATGGAGGTTAGCGTGACTCTGCACTCGCTCCAGAATGCACCGGTTCATTTAGGGACCACAAACAACTTCCAGTTGGTCGATAAATGTAAACCCAACCCCCCCCCCCCAAAAAAAAAAACTGGAGCTTCCAGGCAAACCAAACACTGCCTATCAAAATAGTTTTAGTCTGTTCCTCCAGTTTTTTGTGATTCCATGATCGTGGAATTCACACAAAACTTTAAAAATCTCTGCATTTATTATTTACTACAAATTTTCAACAAAAATGGTCAAAAACACCTGCAGCTGAGAGTATTCCTTGAGTATTCCTTACTACAGTGCTGCCTCAGCCTTACTTGATGTCAAATTTTAGTCCATGATCAACATGGCGAAGAACAAAAATCGAGGTATTTAAGTTCTTTTAAGGATAAAAATATTTATCTCCACTCAGCTTGTTATTTTTTTCCTCATCTTTTTTCTTCTATATGTACATTTTGGAATGGGTTTAATGAGGAAAAAATATTATAAATTTTTTTGTGAATATTTCTAAAGTAGTACCACAATATCAGTGACTTTGATCACATAAAAAAAACAAAAAAACCACAAAAACAATAGTAGAATCATGGAGGGACTGATTAATGTTCTACAACAAACCTTTGAGTTCTTCACAGAACAGCTGCATTAACACACATTAAATTACACACACATCTGGCTGTGCTTATTAATTAAATGACTTTTGATGGAAATTGGTTGATTTTATTTAAGGGTTTAGGGTAAATGGGGTCTGAATACAAATGTGCACCTTGCATTTTTTGATTTTTATTCATATAAAATGTTGACAGCAACAAATCATCATGGCCTTTCCAGTGACTTTACAGTTATACATTTATGTGTTTTCGCTCATAAAATCTCAATAAAATAAATTGAAATTTGTTTTTGCAAAGGGAGAAAAAAAATGTTAAAAAGGTTTTGAGAAATGTTATAAAACACCGGAATAAAAGTTTATCAGTGGGGACAGGTGTCCTTACCATTCCATTAATGGGCACATCATCATAGTGCAGGGCCATGCCAGAGGGGCAGGCATAGCCATTGACTTGGCTGTCAAGGTATGGGCTGGGAGAGACAGCACGCTTACTGGTGAAACTGAAGAGACAGAAGCATAAAGTTAAATGGCTGCTGATAGAGAGGGAGAAAACAAACCTGAAGAAATGTTTCCCTCACCAGAAAGACTGCTTGGCCAGCTGGATGACGTTGGCAGTGGTCTCCACATCAATGTAGTCATAGTGCAGGGTGGCTGGGTCGGTGGTCGAGCCAGTCTCGGCCAGTAACACCCCCAACCAGCGTCCCATCATCTCAGAGGAGGAAGCCTGGAGAAGAACAAGAGTACACAGTAATACAGCAGTGCAATGCATCTCTTCCTCACGAAGCACCTTCCAGAGTCCTATCAGTAGCTCACCTCCAGCACTGCCACCTCCTGGCCATTACGAAGCAGGCGGAAAGCAAATGGGTGTTTGTGGTCGAGGCCGGGGTTGACCTCGCAGCCTCGGAGGGGCAGCGAGGCGATGTGGCTCTTCAGGTCATCACGGTCCTTGTGGAGGAGTAGCTGGTTGTCTTTCAGGCGGCACCAGCGCTCCCGCCAGCGGTTGTTGGACAGTACGTTCAGATAGCCTATCAGTCAAAACACAGACAGTCCATATCTGATTTCCTTTTTTGTTTCTGAAGTGTCTTGTCTTGATATTTCAGGCACCATACAGAGAAGCTGATTGCCTGCATGTGCTTGGGCAGATTTTCTCTACAAAAAGGAAATCTCTAGACTAAATCAAGAATGTATCTAGTTCCAAAGTAGACACATCTCATTGCTATAATACATAGGTGTCAAATTCCGGTCCGGTCCTAACTGGGTCTCTGTCTCAACACATCTAAATCCAATAATTGGGTCATCAGCAGGAGTCTGTAGAACTTGACAAACCAGGGAAACTAGCCCTCAGGCACTGGAGTTTGACACCCTTGCTGTAATAGCCACCTGAATCTGGATGACCTTCAACAATTTGGACTATAGCTGAAGTAAGTGTGTTCAGTGGGTGTTTGTGCACAAATTTGTCACCTCGAGGTGCAACGTTTTTAGAGTGCCAAGAATGTTAGAGTGCCTCTAACTCTCAGCAACCAAGAGGAGTAAAGGGTGGGTGGACAGGGGTCCAGACTGCCAAAGCAGCCCCAGGCAGATAGACACAAGCTCCCACTCCAGAGCAGCCACATGGCCAGCACAGAGGTAGCTCATCAGAGAAGCACAGGAGCAGCAGTCACAACAAGGAACAGGTAGAGATGTAGGGCAACGAATCACCCAACCACACTGCCGCCTCCCCTTGCACAGGCCAGGTGCCTGTACAAACCCCCAACAGCAAGACAGTCTAGGACCAAGCAGATGAGACCTGCTTACCCTAACCCTACCCTAACCTTATGATCAGAACCTTCCAACATGGAATCATCATGAGTCATGTCTGTGAGAAGAGATTTTCTAAACATGATTAATGAAACCCAAAAGTTCTGTTGACTATCTTACCACAAGTGGGAACATCTTCCTCTGCAGATGAAGTCTGTTCATCCGTGGATGGCTTCTTCTTCCCCAGGCTGATGATCTTGGTGATCTTCTTGCCAGCTCCCTTCCCAACAGTCCCAGTTTTCTGCTCTGATTTGGAGTTTTTCTTTGTTTTTCCTGAAAGACCCAAGGCTAATGTGTCATAATTCACAGTTTACAATTAAAACAGAATAAATGAAACATTTTTATTGTTTTTGTTGAAAGACTTCTGCAGACATAATGACCTCCAGTGCCATAATTCAAACTTGGGGAGTTACTATAGAAACATGTTACGTGCTCATTTATTACAGCAGGGCAGTAAAAATAACAGGGAGAGAAAGAGCAACCTTAGATATTAACAAACGAAGAGCATAAGTTCATAATCAGAGGCTAATCAGATCCCATTATTGGTGAATTTGGCTCATTTTATATCCAGAAATCTCCAGCAGTGCAACAAGTTGTTTTTTTTCTAGTTTTTATTTAAAGAAAGAAGAAGCAACATGTTCATTCTGCTTGTGGGAGGGCAGTCATTTGGTAAGCCAAGTCTTTGGAGTGCAGCCTGGCCCAGTTGTTTAGAGAATACTGGGGTCTGTGCTGGGTTTCAGTGTGTCTGACAGAACCAAGATGATATACACTGTGCATTACTCTGAGAAGGTCTGCATTAGGGAAAAAAAAAAAAAAAACTAATCGGACTTTTAACCTTTCCAAACTGCCAAAAATGGAGAAAAAACAGACATTGGGGGAAAAAAACTAACATTTCCTTGCATTATGTCACACCAAGAGTCTGGACTAACTCTAGACAAACATGTGCTCCCTGAAATATACACTTTGGAACAATGAAGCCTTATGAGAAATGATATAAAGTCTGTGGCAAGTAGACAGCATATATAACAACACATTACAGAAACATATTGTGCACAATAAATGCTTTAAAAATGTATAGTTTATTTAATTTAGCCAGAGATTATTTTTACATTTTTGCTCAAGTCTGTGCATCAAAAATGAAATATAGCATTTAATTTCTAGATAAAATTATCATAACTGTCATGATTTATCTCTTATTTTGGTAGCTTTAATATTCACTTTTCTTTTTGAATAAAGATGACAAAATCCTGTTATATGTTTGTCTTTGAATTTTAGTGAAGATAGTGCAGTATTTTTTTTTTTTTTCAAAGTTGTTATAGAGTGAGAATGTCAGACTTGGGCCTAGCTGGAAATGTAGAGGTTTGACAGTAAAGTGTGTTTACCTAGTAATGACCTGGACTGTATGTTTACGTGCTTCTAAAATCACAGGAATTGTCCCACACTGTTAACTTCCTGTGACTCTCACCTTGGTCTTTGCTGTCACTGTGTCCATTTTCATGGGTTGCTTCGCCGTCTGAGCTCGGCCGCTCAGATGATGTTCTCTGGCAACACAAAATAACCAAAGCAGAAGAGGAGTGGCTTCACAGAGCAGTACACAGAAAATTAGAAATTAGAAAATGGCAAGTTCCTGAATATCAAAGAGTTGAAAAGGGCACTACAGTTCAAACATGGATATCTGAAGGCAATTTAGAAAAGAAAAATTCCAGGAACATCTGTAGCAGGTTAGAGCTGGCTGTTAATGCCAACTCTTAATCTGCAGTGCTAACCCACTAAGGGTTTGCAGCTCATTTCTGATCAACAAACACACATATATTCATGATCTAACTGCTCTTGCTGAGAAACAACTTTGAAGTTTTTTTCCTTCCAACTTTATGAATTTTCTTTGCTCATCCAAGAGGAAGGAAATGTTTTTCCTCAAATAACTTATTATTTGGATTAAATATGAAGACCCGGACCCATTTCCTAGAGGTAACCTCGAGCTTAAGAAGCAGACAAACTGTTCACTGTTTTGACAAGCATGCTACCATACTGAAAAGAATGTGCTATAAAGATCTAAACAAGGAATGCACGATAACGGGAAAACATGAGAGGGCAATACCATTGCAAAGTATTGCAATAACAGTATCAGCTGAGATTCTACCACCATGGTGTGGGCAGCGATAATCCATTCAACTGGCCAAGTAAAATACTTGGATACAGAGAGTGAATGGAAGGCACTTGAAATATAATAGCATAAAAATATTGCGTCCTTTGCTACTGTTGCATATATTGCATATACTTATACTGGGATAATGACCAATATGATATCTTAACCAATATGATATCTCCTGAGCTGGATGTATTGGTTTTCCTGACTAACAGCTAAATAAACTTTAACGAATAGGAAAACAACCTTTGTAATTGTATCATTCTTTAAAACACAGGTGTAAAAACTCCAGAGTCCTGCAATGTTTAGATGCATTTCTGTTACAACACACCTGAATTCCATAATTAGGTCATAAGCAGGACTCTGTAGCACTTGAGTGCACGAGAAGGCGATTCAGTCATCTGATTCAGTTGCTTTGGACTTGCTGCAGGACACCCTCGAGGACTGGAGTTTGACACCCCCTGCTTTAAAACATGTGGGTGTTATTTTTACCTTCTCCAGTTCTGCTTTGAGGACAGGTAATCCGGATCCAGCCCCATCCAGGTCTGCACTTCCATTAACACACACCTCCCTCATCACCTTGGAAGCAGATGGAAATGTTATTGTAATGAGACTGCTGTGTACATCCAACAAATGAAAAATCCATATAATGACTGACTGCAGAGGGAATTCACTTTATATATCAACATGTCAACCCAAGTTGACATAATGTTCACCAATGACCAAGGTCATTACAAATGGGTGGATCCCTCATTTTAACATATGTGAAATCTGAAATATTTCCTTTGAACATTATCACATAATTAAGCAGATCAGTCTAGAAAGCCTTCCTAGGCTGTACCTATAGTCTCTACCCTGTCTCTAATATTGCATTATCCTCCCCTATGGGATCAAAAGAAAATGGAGACCCTCAGTCTAGCAACTGCAGAGGAAGTAGGTGGTCCCTGCATATTAAATCTTAGCTTGGTGGAGAAAGGGATGTATGCACACAAACCAAAGGGTGGGTAGTGGGAAATGTGAAAGTCAGCCAATGCACTCCTTGACACACAAAAACTCCCTTATGTCCTGTCCACAAGCACTCTGGAGCGGCTCAGGCTGCACAGGCATCCTCAGCTCATCGGGTTTTGGCTTGCAGGAAGCATAATTGGGTTCGGTTGGGGAAATGACAGGCTGTGGCTCCATGGGTCTGGCTAGGAGAGCGACTTAGAGGCTGAAGGGGCGGGAACTGACTGTGTATCTTTGAATGGAAAGAAGCAGCCACTAAGGCTAACTGATGTACTACAAAGCAAACTGGAGTCAGAGTCCGGGTGCTAAATATGACTTTCAATTAAAAAAAAGAACATACTGACTGACTTGTCATTGGTGTGTGACACAGCCAAATAATGAAGTGGTGTTTGTATCTTTGACTCTGTCTGGGCATCTATTGCAAACTCTTTGTGTCATAAGGGTGACAAAAGGAGTTGGACTGTAGCCCACCCTCACATGTATGTTTAGTCTGTGAGAATGGCATTTAATAGATGCTAACATACTGAACTACCTCATTTTAATGAAATAATTATTTGATTAAAATAGACTAAAGTTACATTAAAACTGTTCTCATGTTCTCAAATAAGTGTCCAAAATGGCTGTTTATACCAATAACAGGCAATGTCACAATCATATGCTATTAGAATAAAAATCATACTTCAATTCAAAAGTACTTTATTAATCCCAAAGGGAAATTAAATGTTGTAACTCCTAATATTCAGGGTTCTTCAAAGAGTTGTGGATGCTGATGGCTGTGGGAAGAAAAGATCTCCTGCAGCGGTTTGCATTACAGTGGCTCTGAAGAAAAAAAGTCATCCTTCTCAATTGCATATTCCTTGGATTGTCAGTATATTTGTATTCTAATATATGCACAGTATTTTTATGCTATAATCTTGGACAGTATATTATTATTACTATAATTGTTCATATTGTTAATCTTGTTTTCTACATATTTTTAACACTTTTGGAAACTTTTGTGTAAATCTGATGCTGTTACACCTGAATTTCCCCTGTGTGGGACAATAAAGGCAATTTCTATTCTATGCCACTGACTAAAGACGCTCTGTTGTTGTATGACGGTTTCAAGAAGAAGAAGCTCAAGGTCTTGATTTTATGGAAAATCCTGCACCATCATCTCCAGAGGTTCCACAGTCATCCCCAGAACAGAACCAGCCTTCGTTATCAGGTCGTTATTTGGTCCCTGATAAATGGACTGAACTTTTTGACCACCACCGTTACATTAGAGCCACATTCACCCACATTATACGCAAACACCAATAGGTAGGCAACTTGGTTAAGTGCCTTGCACAGAGGCACACTGACATGTAGAGGGAGGAGGAATGTGGAATGGAACCTACAACCTTCCAATTGCAAGACAACTACTCTACCCACTGAGCCACAGTCGCCCTGATGCTACTGCCCCAACAGATGACGGCAGAAGAGACACTCAACAACAGCCTTGTAGAAGATATGTGGCATCTTGCTGCAAGCACCGAAGGATCTTAGCTTTCTCAAGAAGCAGTCTACTTGGTCCCTTCTTGTAGACGGCTTCGATGCAGAGTCTCCAGTCCAGTCTGTTATCCAAGTGAACACCAAGGCATTTATGTTCCTCAACCACTTCCACTTCTTCTCCCATGACGGAAATAGTGTTTGACTTAATCCTGTTTCTTCTTAAAACCATAATCATCTCCTTTGTTTTGTTCAGTTTCAAGATAAGATGATTGTTTCCACACCATGCCACAAAGCGGTCCACCAGCTCTCTGTACTCAGCTTCTTATCCATCTCTCATCCACCGAACAACTGCAGAGTTATCTGAGTATTTCTGTAGATGACAGGAGTCTGACTTGTGCTGGAAGTCTGAAGTGTACAGAGTGAAAAGGAATGGTGAGAGTACAATCCCCTGTGGTGCTCCTGTACTGCTGACCACCTGGCTAGACACACAGTCCTTCAGTCTCACAAACTGTCTGTCTGTCAGGTGGTCATTGATCCAGGCGATTGTTGAGGCCTCCAACTGAGTCTTCTGGAGTTTCAGATGAAGCAGATCAGGCTGAACTGTATTAAATGCACTGGAGAAATCAAAGAACATGATCCTCACAGTGCTGCCTGCTTTGTCCAGATGACAGTGGGTTTGTTGAAGCAGGTGTATAATGGCGTCTTCAACTTCAACTCAATGGCAATAAGCAAACTGCAAGGGGTCCTGATATGTGCTGTTTGCTTACTCAGGTGGGCCAATAGGAGTCTCTCCAGGATCATCATGATGTGGGATGTCAGGGCAACAGGTCTCTAGTTGTTGATGACTGATGGGTGAGTTTTCTTTGGTACCAGAACCAGACAGGACGTCTTCCACAACAGTGGTACCTTCTCTTGGGTCAAGCTAAGGTTGAAGAGGTGTTGCAGAATCCCACAGAGCTGCTCTGCACAGGCCTTTAGGACTCTGGGGCGGACACCATCTGGACCTGCAGCCTTGTTCCGGTTCAGTTTCTCCAGCTGCCCCTTCACCTGACTTCTAGAAACAGAAAAGTGGGAGGGGGAGGCAAAGGGAGCAGCAACATCTCCTGATTTGGTTGAAGACAAACTAGTGGAATCAGAAGAGTCCATGACTGAGGTAGAGGATAAAACATCTGAGGTGTGACAGGAAAGCTGTGGGTCAAAGCAGGGTGGGATGTCTGTTTGGCTGGGGTCAGGAGGGGAGGATGGTGAGCTTGTTCCTGAACTGAACTTGTTGAAGAATGTGTTCAGCTCATTTGCTCTGTCCAGACTTCCAGCTAACTGATCCTCCTTTTGCTTGAAGCCTGTGATCATCATCCCTGATATTGTTTTTAATGGATCTTGTCTTTTCCACTTTCTAGTTCCAGCTTTCTTGTTGTTCATTACAATTCCATTCAATTTGCTCATGCTTTCTATGCAAAAAATGTATACATTTACTCTTTCACTAAAGGCAACCCAAGTACCACAGTTCATGATTCCAGAAAATACGCAATCAAACAATTTTTGTAATGACACCAACTGCCAACATAAGATACTAAAAACTCTACAAAGTGTGTTAATGCCATAACCCTTTTATCTTCATTTTACAGTGACTGCTCTTTCAGACATGGTGGGGCATCCCCTCTGTTTCCTAAATAAATAATTAATGTGGACTTATGGGAGTAAGAAAAATCGGAATTAGCCAAAATTTGTATTGGCAGGTCAACACCTTACAAAAACCATGATGGAAGTCAGTCACAAAATTCAGATCATTCATCTCCATTTGTGATGATAAAATTTTAAAAAAGGAATTCAATAGTGAATATCATCTTACACATTCTAAGATACATGCCTACATCACTACTGCTGCCTGCAATGTGAAGATGGGAAATGGACAAGACTCCAGGGCCCGTTTGCAAAAGAGGGTGTGCATCCCTGACCTAAGCAGGGCGTGACAAGCTCCATGTGTGTTGATTAGGAAGACAAAAACAGCCAAGTGATTACGTGAGTGAAAGGCTGCCTGCCACAAACTTATCAGTTCAGCATGTTTCCTGTATTTTAGCTGGTGACTTAAAACGGCACCCAGGCACTGATTTTATCTAAGCAACAATCAGTGCAGGTGTTACCATAGTTTGGGGCAGCACTGATGAGTGTTTGTTTTCATTGGTCTGTAGATATGTCATTCCAAACCAGGTCAAATGAACAACCATGTCGATGTGTTTCTGACAAGCAGGATCACGGCAGACAGAAGGCAAACAATGTGCAAACCAAGACCAGAGTTTCAGTCAGTTAAGACTGATTATGTTGGAGCAAATTACTGAAGAAAAAAACAGGATGTATAATTGAAGCAAAGGAGTTGGCAGGGGTGTAGAAATAATTGCAGGAATGCCAACAGCCAAATATGTGAAGGGATCTTAAAATAGTACCCAATGGGCTGTCAACGATTATAAAAGCATTTCAGAAGATTCTCTGCAGAGGTGAACAGTAATAGGGGCCTAGAGGGTTCCTTTTAAAACTAAAAACCAGCTGAGGCTCATGTTTTCCTCAGGCTGAAACACACAGCCCACAAGAACTCACAAACAATAGAAATGATCTATGGTAAGAGGCCTGTTGAGCTGGAGGACAGAAAGATCAGAAAGCACAGGCAAAGGTAAGAACAGAGACAGAAGATGCAACAGTATTTTAATGCTTAGAGACATACACATCTTGCACATTCTTCTGGAGTATTTTTTTACAATTACATAGTATTTATGTTGAAAGTTTGCCTTGCTGTACAGTTATTTTTATTCTTTCTTCTGTTTTTTTTATATACATTTTATATGCTTTGTGTGAGTCTGTTTTCTGTTATTGCCTGTCAGTGCCACTTTGCTGCTGTTGCACAGAAATGTCCCCATTGTGGGACAATAAAGGATATTTCTAATCTATTCTATTCTAATAGACAGGAAACAAAGGGATCAGAGGAAGACTAACCCAAGCAATTTAAGACCAAGTTAACCCTTAACAGACAGCCTGACTCCTAACTCATTTTTGGGTCAAATATCCGGATTTACCACGTCTGGTTTATTCTGCTGCAGAATTATGATGCATGTCTCACAACATTGACATAAACATCAAATAAAATGCACCATGACCATTCAGACTGCAGACACTTTAAAAACAACCAGGTACATATCCAATTTAATACCACATATGGAAGTGGCACAGATCAGATTTTTTTTGGGGGGGGGTAAAAAGATCGGAATTGGTTTGTTCAGATTGCGGTGGAAAAAGTCGGATGTGGGTCCCATCTGCCTGTTGTGTGAACATAGCCTAAGGCCACTAATGCAGAGAAGGTGGTGTTTTGTTGCTGGAAATCATATTTTGACCCATTTCACTTTAAGCAATATGGGACTCTCTTCCTACCTCCTCCATTTTGCTTTTGTGAAACGGTCAAAGAGAGAGCGCCACACCTTTCTGCAGACAGCCTCTTTCATGGATGACAATGTTGCAATTTCCATCCAGGAGTTTTTAGCTATTTGATAGTCTTTGTAGTTATTTAGTGAAGAATCGTACAAATGTACATAATTCCTCACCACGTGGCCTGCAGATACAAAAAAATGTATAATAGAATCGGACTAGTTGAAGCAAAAACATTCACATTGCTGTTCGAGCACATTTCTGCAAACACACCCACAAACTTCTGACCAATCACACCGCAGAGAGCTCTGTACGGGAAGGTATTGGCGTAGCTTGGCTTACCTTGTAGCTTGGCTCCATTTGTGGTGTTCCGTAAGTGCTACATCGTTATTTTGCAAACCTTGCACACAGTGAAGCTCATACTTCCCGGGAATTGAATTAAAAAAAACTAAAGGAGTCCAAATGTTTGCCTTCAATCAAGATGGAGCTGGTTGAATCTCTCATTTTCATTTTTGTTTTGCTGCTTTCCACGCATGCGTATATTCCAATACCGGCTGAGTGATGACATCAGGACATCCTACGTAGTTACAACAAAAAGGGGCCAACAACCAGCACATTTGCTTTATTTTTCAAAGTCGATTTTGGAACATTTTACATTGATTCTGAATCATAGTAAGAGTGACAATTCCTATGCAAAGCGATTCTTTGGCACACCCCTATTATTAATATTGGTTTATGATCTTACAGTGTGATTTAGAGCTATGATCCAATAAGTAGAAAACACATTACAAGCAAGTGATGCTTCACTGAGTTACCTTAAGCCACTCCTCAGCTTGTTCTTTGCTCTGCACTGCCAGCACCAGGGCATCTGCCCCCTGGTGGACAATCTTCAGCTCGTGCTTCTTCTTCTTGCCATCTTTGGGGATGTGCATGATGCTGCATCCTGACAGGGTGAGTTCCATCTGTGGGGTCTGGTCTTTAGAAGATTTGTAGCACTACGAGTAGATAGGAACAGATGGTTTACCGCAGAGCGGATGAAAATTTGCTTTACAACACCACTGGCACGAATACAACCAGACAACAAAATTGTCAAAGTTTTACAATTATAATACTAACCAACAACAATTTAAATAAACAGCCCACAAAATGTAGTTAGTAAATTTGTAAAACTGTTTTTCACTGACTTATTTCAATTTTTCATTCAAGACATGCAATTTTTACCCTTTCCTTAAGAACGGCTTTAACAAAATATGGAGCAGCTGAAAAATCAGATCTATTTTTAAATCTTGAGTCAGGTATTTCCTGGATTTGATTTCTATCTTCAAAACGACATTTAACGTGTTACAAATGTTTACTTCAGTCTGTCACTTGCCTAAATTCTCAATTTAAGGAAATGTCAAAATATTAATACAAAAAAATCTTTTGCAGCTGACTGGCAGAGAGATAATGCCTATGTGTTTTTTTTTATAATTACCTAAGTCGTGTATTACGTGTAAAGAGAACACCAATCTATGGCTAGCCAAGAGGAAAAGCTAAAACAACAGTTTAGAACGTCCCCATGTTTCCTCAATATTGTACAACTTTCAAAATGACCCTTAAAAGCCTACACACCCCTTTTAAATACCTTGTCCAAGAAAAAAAATATCCAATGTTTTTCCACATGCAATGTGACATTCATCCTGTACAATTGAACATACTTTCTAGAAGTCTGGCATTTCTGTTTAACAGGGTGTCCGTGCATCCTTAGAGAGTCTTAAATTCATGTATCTAAAAATATCTTAAATTAATTTAAAAAAGAAAGTAAGTTGGTCATAATAACGTCTTAAATTTTGTCATGGCAGGACTATTTAATCTCGTGTACTCTGTGTAATTTTTTGTTTTTTTTCTCATGGGATTTTTCTGGGAGGCAAAAGTTTGAGTTGCACACACACCTTCATTGCGTTCTGTGACTCAAAGCGATTAAGGCTACCGCTAACTAGCTGCTAATATAGCTTTGCTAGCTGGCCCACTTCGACACTGGCCCACTTCTGTTGCCAACCCATAAAATGCTACATGCATATTATATATATGGTGCAATTTTCTTTAGTACATTTCTGTCGTGATACAGGTCTTACATTTTATTCATAATGGTCTTAAAGAGTTTTAAATTTGAGCTAGTGAAATGTGCAGAAACCCTGTTTAAAATATCCTGTTTCATTGATTTTATGTGAAATTCTACTTTCCAAAGACACTGAATCTGTTTTTTTTTTATTATCTGAAAGCCAAAATCATCAGAATTACATGAAATAAAGGCTTAAAATATTTCACTCTGTGTAAAGAATCTATATCAGTTTCACTTTCTGAAACAAGTGAGAAATATTTTTTCATGATATTCACATTTTCTGAGCTGTACCTGTACTTGTTTTGAACAATCCTCTCTCACCAGTAGTTTGTTGTCTTTGATGACACACAGAAGCTTAGTCCACTGGCCGAAGCGTTTCTTGCGTAGTAGAAAAGCGCAGATCCGAGCATCTTTCACTAGATCCATGGACGCCTCTTCAGATGGCCACTGGTGACGCATCTTCTGACTCTTCCCATCTTCCTCTTCTTCATCGTATGATTCATAGGAACTGCTCATGGCATCGGAATCATAATCTGAGAGGAAACACAGACTACTGTTAATTTTGTTGACCTGGGTTAGGGTTAATGGTTTTCTACAAATAAAGACACATATTGTACTAATAAGTAGAAATATAGAGTAGCTTGTTACTCACTGGAGGTAATGTACTCAGGAGTCTTTCCAGGACTTAAAGGAACTGCTTCCTCATAGTAACCTTCTGGAAGAGAAGAGCTAGGCAGAGGAGGAGGGTCGCTGTTTGGAGCCTACAAAGAGAGCAAGTTTCCAATTAACACACTGAGAAGCCCCCTCTTTTGAATAGATACTTAAAAGCCCCCTTTTAAGTATCTATTATGTATTATGTATTTTCCAGGCACATACTGTCATTTCATAGCACAATCAAGTAACTATGTTACCTTCTGTCAATATGAAAATGCTGTATATATCAAAAACAACTAAAAAGAAACTTGACTTCGCATCATGGCTGTATCTGACACCTTGAAACTGGCCTCTGTCTCTTTAAGAAGCTCCTACCCTTTTAGACACTTCCCCTTTGGTACGTCATCACAACAATGCTCCACCATGATGCCGTTTCCAACTGTTCTTAGGAGCGTTGGACTGAGAAGTACTTCATATGATAAGCTCCACCAGATGTTTGCTAATTGCTACTGATGCTAGCCTAGGGGTGCTATGTGAAGAGGGAGCTTGGCTGGGTATGGAAGCTCCAAGGCGGCTCTTTGGGTAAATAGGCAGAGATTTGTATGAACTGGAGGGAGATTCAAGGATTTCTTAAACATGCTTGAATAAAATTATAACACAATGTAAAGACCAAAAAAGTTGATTTTGCAACCCCCCCCCTTAAAAATGCTATTTCAGTTGCATCCAATGTAACTCAACAGCTCAGTATTTCGTCTGTTCCTGTAATCGCAATTTGAGAGTGAGCATTTCAACGGGCATTCCAACATCGTTCCAAAGTGTCCAGCAACTTTTAGTACCTGTGAATGAGTCCCCATGAAAATTTTCTACCATAAATAAAACACAGAAAGTAATGAAAAGATGTCTTCTGAAAGGGATTTTATCTTGGGAGTGTTGGATGGTGGTGACGTTGATGAAATGTGTATCTCCACATGTGCCTGTAATTAGTGTCAGGACTGCAAGACAGGAAGTGATTAGCTTTAATACGTGGCTTCTGTGTCATGAAGGCGGAGGCATTCATTCAGTAAGAAGGAGGGAAACATCTAGTATTCCAGTCCACTGAGCAGCCTATGCAGACATAAAGCCAGAAGCAGACACCTTCAGAGTATAAGAAATGCTGTGGAGCTGTAAAGACCTTATAAGGCTGAATCTAAGCGGCCCAACAGCATTTTCCAAAAAGACGAAACCAAGCTGTGAATAACTCTGCAGAGTCCTTTCCCTCTTATGGAAAACCCTTTTGATTTTATTTTCGTATGACAGAAACAACTTTCTGTTTCCTAAGAGGGAAAATTGAACACTGTAACTGTTATGAAACCTAATAGGCCACTTTTTACTGCTGACCTTAGTGGGCTCAAGAGCCTGGCGCCCACTAGTAAAGTATTTAAACATTCATAGAAGGATATCAACTTTCAGCAACCTCCTGCTGATAGATAAAACGTTACAGTCAAAATTTTTTGGAGATAAAAAAAAATTGCTTTAGTCATCAGCTGTCAAATCCAGTATAAATTAACCCCAAAGTCTTGTTTGTACTCAAAAAAGTCAGGTACAAAACAAGCAAAACTATAAAAGAATGCAATGGTGAAGGATCAGGATGACCTTCTTCTGGGCAGAGGTTGCCATTAAAACAGACTGCCCTTGATTTATATTGCAAATATTCCATATACCATAATTATGATGTTGCAGTCATTAAAAAACTGTTGCACAAGCATATAGACATGTTGAATCAGAACTGACACCTAAATATATCAAAAAATAAAGCCACAAGATAACTTAAATTGGCCTCCAGTAATAAAGTAAATAATCTTTGTGTCAACTCCAGAACATGTAATTTAAATCCCATATATAATATTTTTTGATAGAATTTCCTTATTTCACCTCAGGAATATTGCCAAAATGAGAAGTATCCTGTCCAGTAGCAAAAGTGAAAACTAATCCACGCATTTGTTACTTCAAGGCTGGACTTCCTATCAGGAAGTCTGCAGAATGTAGTTAAAAGCCTTCAGCTGTTTCAAAACACTGCAGTATGAGTTCTGATGAAAATTAAACAGAAAGATCATATTTCTCCCTTCATTGGCTTGCTGTTAAATCCAGAATAGAATTTAAGATTCTCCTTCTCACATATAAAGCCCATAATAATCAGCTCGATCATCCATCAGAGATCTGATTGTTCCATGTGTTCCTAACACAGCATTTTGCTCTCAGACTGCAGGTTTACTGCTGGTTCCTACCAGGTAATGTCTAAAAGCAGAATGGGAGGCAGGTCCTTTAGTGATCAGGCTCCTCTCCTGTGGAACCAGCTTCCAGTTTTAGTCCATGAGGCAGACACTCTGTCTACTGTTAAGACTGGGCTTAAAACGTTCCTTTTTGACAAAGTTTATAGTTAGACTGGTTTAGGTTATCCTGAACTATCTCTGTAGCTATGCTGCCATAGGCTTAGGCTGCTGGAGGACATAATGACTATTTTCCATCAATCTGCTACATTCTCCTACTAATCTCCAATTCTGCATTATCTGATATTATTTCAGCTTTTAACTTGATGTTCTCTTTCTCTGTTTTTTTTTCTCTTTACAGAAGCTACATCAGGTCTGGCGTTCTGTTTTGCTGGGACTCTTTCCTGGAGGGGGGCATCAGCTGAGTTACTGTAGCAAACAACTTTGTATTCTAGTTAGCTCTGTTCTAGTTTAACCCTGTCTCTCTCCTTGACAAAGCCACTAGCTGAGCTTTTACTGCAACTAACTGTATGTCCCCATTTCATCCTATAGACTTTGAAAAGTGGTTCAGAGCTAATCTGTTTCGCAGTGTTTCTCTCCTACATGAAGCCACAAAAGGAGGTACTACTGCCATTAACTTTAGTTTTTCTTCAACATAGAAAGTACTCCTGGATAAGTTCCTTTTTGTTTTTTGTGAGTATTCTCTGTTCTGGTTCTGCTTAGGTTCTGGTTCTGCTTAGGGCTGCTCAATTATTGCAAAAATTATAACAATTATTGATTACTTATTGATTAAATAATCAATAAGATCTTGATTATTTAAGATTATTCATTAACTTTGATAACATGAATTGATTTAACATAAACCATGGCTGTTAAACAATGTTTTCCTCAGGATTTCAAACATTTTTGAAGAATTTAGATAAATGAAGTGAAACTTTGCCTTGACCAACAAATAAAGTGCAAATACTGCTTAAAACCCCCAGGGTCAAGCTACCCTTAAACCTGGTCCATAGTAATTTTGTTTCAGGAATGTGTTCCTTTTTTCAATCTCATCTAGTAATATGTCATTTATTTTTGCTTTAAATACCTTGATTTCTTGGTATATCTTCGGATCCTTTGTTTTCTGATAATCCTGCTCTAATTCCTCCAGTCTCTCCATATTTACCCTATATGTCTCTAATCTAATTCTCTTCCCATGTGTGATTTGAGCTATTAATTTCCCCCTGTTGACTACCTTCATGGCATCCCATAATATTGTTGGGTCTACTATTCCATTATTATTTTCTTCTGTACCCTATATTGTTTTATTTCTGCTTCTATCTTTTCTTTCTGTTGTTCACTGTTCAATATTCCCATGTTCAGTGTCCATACGGTATTTAGTTTTCTGTTACTTAGACATATTTTTAAATAAATTGGATTGTGGTCAGATACATCGGCCCCTCCTATCCTGCACTCCTTCACTCTGTGTTCATCAGCTACCTTTATTAAAAAATAGTCTTTCCTTGAATGTACTCTATGAGCAGCCGAGTAATGTGCGAAGTCTTTTCCATACATCCGACATTTCCATCTCTTCTAATGAGACATTTGTAAATCCAAATATTTGTTGCTCTCTGGAGGTGCGTACACATTTACCAGAGTAATTAATTTATTTTCTATTCTTCCTTTTAATATTATGTATCTTCCCTCTTTATCTTTGAATTCCTTTTCATAATCAAATTGTATTGTGTTGTCTTCTGCGCCCCTCTATATGAACTGTGGTATAGATTCCTGTAGCCGTACTTTTTTAATTTTTCATGTTCTGATTTGGATAAATCAGTCTCTTGTAGGAATATAATTTGTGCTTTTTCTTTTTTCCAACTTTGCCATCACCCTTTCTTTTTTAATCAATGCATTGAAAAAAATTCATATTCAGCGACATAATCTTGATGTTATCAGTCATAACCATGATTAACTATTCGTTGAAAATATGCTCCCAAGCAATCCAAAACAAAACAAGCCTGAACTTTTGCTAACCAAACATAAACCAAAATTTGACGGACTTCCAAACGGGAGGGTGTCCCTCTTCCCCAACTCCCTGGTGGGTGGAGAGGAAATTCTCATCTCTTCTGAGGGCCCCTCCCGAGATCTAGTCCTACTCCCATCCTGAGGGGTACCACTCCATCTAGATGTCCAACTTAAATATCTCGACCTCTCTGTCAGATTTTAATAGAATATTACAAACTCAAGAAGCCTGAATGATTTCAGATATTCTCGCTGC
This sequence comes from Anableps anableps, assembly GCA_014839685.1. Lineage (NCBI taxonomy): Eukaryota > Metazoa > Chordata > Actinopteri > Cyprinodontiformes > Anablepidae > Anableps > Anableps anableps. The sequence goes on along the minus strand of CM026085.1, from coordinate 3,619,269 downwards.
AAGTCTCTGTCAGTCTTTTTATCCATTAAGTGGGTATGATTTCATACAGTGTTTAATATAACTAATCTTTGTTGAATCTTCTGTTATGTTCCTTACCCATACCTCTTTTCCTGGAGTGTCAGCATCTTCCTCAAGCAAAACGTTTTAAGATTTCCACTGAAAGTTTTGTAGCTTTTCTCTCACTCGGTGTGCCGTTCTCATCCTTTTGCCTTCACTCGCTGCCACCCTCCTCGTTGGCTCTCCTCCTCTGCTGGTGCAGCGTCTCCTCCTGGCTCATCAACAGCGTAGCCCCTTTTCTTAATGTCCTGTGGTTTCCTGGCACTTTCGTATGTCTTCATTCCATTATTCCAGTGTATCAGTATTTTAGCGAGCAGTGTTGGGAAATGTATTCATTCTTCCTTCAATACTTTTTTAATGCCCGCATAGGCCTTTTGTTTCTGAACAATCTCTGTTGGATATTCATGATCAAAGTAGATTTGTTCTTTACTTTACTTGAATCTTTTTCTGCCAGATCATCAAAATCATCTGTTTTGTCTCAAATTGTAGAAAGGTGATCACGACTGATCTGGGTGCCTCATTTTGGTGCGCTCGTTGAATCTGGAGGTTGGTCCCCTCAGAAAGCTTGAGTTCCTTCTTTAAAAGTTGCTCCTGATATTTAGCTGTGGAGCTACCTTCCACATCCTCTGGACTCGGATATTGTTCTCCTTGATCTCCCTTCGAGGTCGGTTAGTTTTCTTGCATTCACTGTGTCAACATTTTCGTTAGTACCTTGTTAGCTTCCATCTTCCACTCCTCCACCTCTGCTATGCATGTCTGGGCCTTGCTGATGTTCACCTGCTGTGCTTGTTGCTCGGTTATTCTCGGACAGCTTACGGTCTATTTCTTCCCGGGGATTTGTTAGTTCTTCCTTCATTTCTTTCTTCAGCTCATCTTTAAATATGTTTTTTTTCCTGGCATAACTTGTTTAAGGGCTCTAATATCTCCTCTAAGTGGGAAGCCCGATTTGCAGCGTCTCTGTGATGTCGTGTTCTTCCATTTTCTCGGCTGGAACATTTTCTTGTTTGCTAGCTTCGTGTTCGGACATGTCTTCCATTATAGGCTGCTCTTCGATTTTGTCTTGCGTTTTATAGCTTTTCCTGGCTTCTTCTCTTGTTTATCCCACTCATGCTTTAGTTTTGTCTATCGAGTTTCTGTTTCGCTGTGGGTATTTTTCCCCGACTCTGGAGCTAGTTGACTATGCTCCCATTCTCTCCATCATTTTCTGACTTCTCCCCTGTATGTATTTTTTAATTTTGTTAAGTCAGCCTTGAGGCAGCAGCCAATTTGTTATTTCATAAGTGCAGTCAACTCTGTACCACTGAAAGTGATGTTGGTGGGGAGCATTTAAGCAGACGAGTCTTTCAGATGAACTGCATCGGTTCTCCAATAGTCCGTTTATGTTGTCATAACCTCCCCGAGACAACTCTGGACACTTCTATTTAAGTCTTATTATTTGCATCACTCCTTGATCAACTATCATCAGTCGGGTTAAGGATATATTACTAACCTCTAGAGTTAGTAGCTTACGTGAAATAAAACATGACAATTTGGATTTTGTTACAGAGGAAAAAAAAAATCTTCAAAAACTGTCATGTGAGGATTTCTTTGTTCAGCGTGCTAAACTAGGTTTTCTTTGTTTGCCAATAAACCCCATCCCCTTTCACTAATATTCCCCTCCCATCCTGTCTGGTCCTTTTCTTCCCCCTGATCTATAATACAAGTGTTGGACCGGACCTCTAGCAGAAACCTTATCGCATATCCTTTGAGGGAAACGGCGGTTCAGTTAACTCACTTCTTGGCAGGGATATTCACGCTGCCGCCAGAGTTCTCCTCCCAGTCCCTGCCTGAAAGAGGAGAAAAATATTTCCCCAGAGAGAAAGATGGGAGGAAAGAGAGAACTAAAAGGAACAAAACAACTCAGCCTGAAGGGTCAAACTGTAAGCCACAATGCCTGTTTAAAGAAAACTGGACTCGTTTGCGTTGGTGGAAATGCTTTGTTGAGGAAACGACCGCTGCTCTATATCTCACTAAACAGAGACTTCCATTTTCAGCAAAAATATCACAAATAATTCAAAAACTAACTGTTTAGGGAAGCGTTCTTCATCTCTGCAACAGATTGCATAACACTGTACCCCAGAGAAAAATGACCCAACTGCTTTGCTATACAATGACTATGCTTAGAGAGAGACATTACCTCGCTCATATACACAGATTTTTTCTTTTTTTGTTTTCATTTCCCAAAAAAAACACCATGGCTTAACAGCATTTATCATCTGCAGATGAATTACCCTGCTATGCCCTCTAACTAACCAGAGCTCCACACTATCCCTGTGTTGAACAGAAACCACACGCTCCTTCTCGGCCAATGCAGCAGAAAAATAAACTGAACCTCACGTGGCACCCAGTGTAGATCGGAGCAAGCTTCTTCACATGCCAGTTGTCTATTTAAACTTTTAAAATGAACGAAATGATGCCATATCAATTTGGTTTTTGATTGCCAAGAATAAAATTTTGATTCGGACAGAGTAAATTTGAGCATGCCAAGCAAAGCCACTGTTCTTTTAAACATTTCTATCTTCATGTAGAATTGTGTTCAGGTACGTTACGTGCAGAATTGGGATGCACAGTGGTATAGTTGTAAGAATTGTTGCGTTGCAGTAAAAAGTAGGGGTGCACTGATAAATCAGCCCCAATTTTCTTGATTTTGGGCATTCGGCTGTTACACGAGAAACCGATCTTATCTACCTCCGCAAAGGTCTGAATATTGGCAACTGTTCCCTTTTGCTCTGCTGTCAGAGAGTGCTGTCTGACAGACCCACCAGGTCACATCTGCATGTGTGCAGCTAATAATAATCACCCCACTGTTAGCAACTTTGTTGCTATATTTAGCAACTATTCAGTTAAAAAAAAAAAAAAAAAATCAGAATCGGCAGGTCAGGCTTATTAAAGATTGGTGATCGGCCAGAAAACTGCAATTGGTGCAGCCCTAGTAATTAGGCCCTGGGCTGAGTGTGTACATGAATACTTGTTTTCTTGTGTGTCTCTGTGTTATCTAGTGATGGACCGGTGACCTGTCCAGGGAGTACCTCGCCTCTCACCCAATGACCTCTAGAGATGACCCCCATAACCCTGTTAAGGAAAAGAGCGCATATGCAATGAATGGATGATATACATACACTTTTGTCGGAATTAGCTGAATTTTTGCCTTGTAATTTTTTCAAGGACTATTAATATAATCAATATTTCTATATCTACAATACTACAAACTTGTTTTATGTTTTGATACTCATTTGCAATAAAATTAAAATAACTCAGTTTATATTAATCTTCTGTAGTTGGCACCCAGCAATACTTCCCTCCCTCCCTCCCTTCCTTCACATGAGCAATTGTGGCTGAGAACCAAATGAGGGAGCTGCTGCTTTAAGTTTAGCACTCCAATAAAATGTCATGTATGTCTGGAGAAAAGCCTTCACAGCAGTGCGTGACTGAAAAGGTAAAAGCGTTGTTTGGAAGTATTTTGCCAAGGAAGCAAATGAACAGTAAAAGTCAGAAGATGTCAATGAGTGCTGATGCTTTCTGTGCAAGAAGTGGCTGCGAAGCTGAACTGCACTACAAGCCTGGTGCAGCATCTTATCATCTGACAATTTGATGCTTATCAAGAATGTAAAAAGGTCAGTAAATTTCCCATATCTTCAACACCAAAGTAGTAAACTTGCCAGACAGCATTAGCTAACATTACTTATTTAAATCTTAGCATCTTAGGCCCTGTCCTCACTGGGGTGGGTTGACGTTTTCAAAAATGCTCGTGCCCACACGGGACCGTTTCCAGAAATGTATTCATCGACAAGGAACAGCAAGAACGACCCAAACGCTGTTTTTACCCCCCCCCCCACATCCGTTAAGTGTTGCTATGAGACATGCACATAAAGCCTCCACACAAGGTTAGCAATAAATACAAGAAAACAAGAATGGTGAACAAAAAACTGAAGTCTTTTAGGTGGAGTGACAACAAAATTGAGCTCCTTCTCCTGGTCACATTGGAATATAAAAGTAATAAACTACAAGATGATTATGTAACCCGTCCTTGCTATTGTTATGTATGATGTGCTAGACGCATTTGGGTTATAGGTCAGGCTAGAGGTTGGGATAATACAACTGCATTTTCACAAAAGAAACATTTTTGTTCTCCACATAAATACACAAGGGTAAAATTTTCACCTTGGAACCCGGTAAAAAAAAAAAAAAAATGGACATGGAGCACAAATGGTTACATTTTTTTTTTTTTTAGAATTTACAAAAAAAATACATTCTCGTGGGAACAAATTTGACACCTACTTCAACAAACCCACAGTCATTTGGACAATCCAGAAAGCATAGTGAGGGTCTTGTTCTTTGACTTTTCCAGAGTATTCACCACCATGCAATCCATTTTATCATGTCTGAAATTCCAGAATACACAGACGGATGCCTCAAGAATTGCATGGATCAATGCATTCCTGACAAACAGACCATAACTTGTGGTGAGCAGCACCATAGGCACTGTGTTCACACCATTTCTTTTCACTCAGCACACCTCAGTCTCCTGTCATCTGAATGAATTCAGTTACATACATTCCAACACTATCCTAATTATAAGACAATAACTTAGTCTATGCATGTGTGAACTGAAACATTTACACCATTTAAAGAATGAAAAGCACAACACAAAAGCATTTTTTACTCCAGACTTTTTCAAGGCCTTTGCAGACACTGAATTATATTCTATTACTGCAGGGAATGCATTCCCTGCTTAAAGCAGCTATATTATATTCCCAAAGCAAAAGAAGGTTCTCAGAACTATCGTGGTCTAAACGCTGGTTCTCCAAGACGAGAATACATTTCTAGAGGAAATGATGTTACCACCATGAGCTGAACAGTTTGTACAGGTCAAATCCACAGATGCAGATCAGAAATGCCAGAAATCCACAATCATGATGCATAATTATGTAGCGGTAAGAGTCCTGACCTTGGTTTGGACACTGAGTGGGAGGTTTGTCTACTACTCTGGGACCAGCCTTAACCCTTCATCTAAACATTTAAGCCAAGTGTCCCATTTTTTCCAAAGTAGGAGAAATCGACCTGAATAAATGTTTCTTCTGGGGTCTGTGACACATCAGAGTGGACTAACCAAGTGGACAGAGAAAACCTGTTGCTTTGGGAAGGGATTTAAGAAGGGAAAATCGTGTATTTTCTTTGACTGATCAAAGATTACTCAGTACACAAGACAACAGGCTACAGTAAAAGCTTTATTCTTGAAAGAAATTCTTGAAAAATGTGAAAGACTTGTGAGAAAGGGCTTTGTGAGAATTGCACAAAGCATAAAAAGGTGCAGATGACCATGATGGCTTACTTCCAGAACAACCCCTCAGTTACACAAATTCACATTGGGACCATATAACTAACCCTAACCACAACAGCCAACCATTGGGCTCAGCTTGTCTGTCTACTCTTATTCTAGGTTAAGTGCATTGCCCAAGGTCACATGGTTGGTAGTCATTTGAGGGAAGGGGGAATGCTACTGCTCAACTTTCCTCGAGATTTTTGCAGCTGGAACGCCATCACCACCCAGATTCTAAAGCAAGCATGTGTACTCCGTTGCATCATGAGTAAAATTAGTTTAACCCCAGTTGTCGCTTTCTAATAAAACTCAGCGGCACGGAAAGGGCAGAGAGGGGCAACATGTGGATAAAGCCCTTCCCTCCCACATTCCTTAAAGCTGAAGTTTGAGGTCAGAAGGCAGTGAGCTCTAAATTGATGCCAGACACCAGGAGAAGATGGAAGAACAGTGAGTGAAGCACTCTTACTCATCAGCATTAAACTGACCCAACACATCCTGCCTTTGTCCCAGGATAACCCCACAACCATGTCAGTAAAAGTGGTGGGTGACATCACAACGTGATGTGCCTGTATGTATGTACCATGACTTCAGCTCCAGGATTCTACTGTTTTCTTTACTTGGGACACATTTTCCATATTTGCGTTCTGCAGGGCTCAACCAAGTTTATGATCTGGATTATACATCCAATGGTCTGTTCCAGTACCACCTACTCAGCACAGCTCAACTAGATTCCACACAAGATTGAGTAACAGCTCTATGTGGGTGGGGTCGTCGTAGCAGGGTGGTCCCACAGTCTGAAAAGTAACACAAGATCTGTATGCCACACAAATGCAACACACCAAGCACCTCATTGTTAGACCACAGTGTTGTTTTAACAATTACCACTTTCCTTAAACTCCAAATATGCTCAGTAATTGCTGTGGGTTTTTACAAATGGCTAGTCTGGTTCTTGTAATGGAGTCACTTTTGTGACGGAACCAGTGACATCACCCCTAGCCAATCAGTGACCAACAGTCTCCTGACGTGTTTTCAGCCCAACTCTGCACACTTGGAACCCCAGAAGGTAGGTACTAAAAAAAAGGGCTGGTACCATGTAACATTTTGACCTTTTTGCACTGCAGGGCCTGGCCTGATGTCATACCTGGGTTGGCCATCTTTGCATTATCTTTCAGGGCCCAGTCCCAGCCACTCTATCGAACCCAAAGAGCTGTGGTTCCACTCGGGTTGGCCAGATGGGGCTGGTTTGAAGTCAGCCATTGATTGGCTCACTGGTCGCGGGGGCAGGTACAGAAGTCATCTTCCAGATTTCTCAGTCAGAGGTTGCATTAGAGGTTGACATTGAGAAAGTCTAACAGTCATTTTGACATAAATCCCTTCATGATCTATTTTTACCCGTCAAATTTTATTATTCAATTGCCTTTCATTTTCATTCGGTTTAATTATTATTCTACAAGCCAAATGGAAAATCCACATCGTGCCATCACACATCAAGCTCATGAATATATGTAACTTTTTCTCTGCTGTGACAAAAACCCCTGACTGTGGCCCCAAAAACATATAAACAATGAAATTAAATGATTGCACTGAAATTACGCACACCATCTTGTTCTTAATCAAACGTCTCAGGGTTTTGATGTAGATCTGAAGGATAAATTTGCAACACTTAGGCCAAAGTTTTGAAATCAGGGAATATTTATCCAATTGAAGTGATCAGAAGTTGGCAAGACTCTCTGAGCGAGGGGTTTCCTGATTGGAAGGAGGAGCGGAAGGAAATCCCATAAGCTGCTGTGGGTCAGCTGCACCAAATGCGAGTCCAGCTCAGAGACGAAACTAAGATGAGAATTTTTTTTTTTAATTTAAAGGAGCTGGACAGGACAATGAGGAACAAAAAAGTATTTTGCAGGGTCTATGAGGATATGGCCTCAGTAGCTTAAGCAGCAATTTTTTTTTTGACATGATGACATCCACTTTCGAGGTGGCACTCTGCTCAATGAAAGCACAACCAGGACCAAAGTACAACAGGGCCAGGCCTTACAGTGCAAAAAGGCCTGTAGAAAACCCTGATAATGGAGTAGAAATGAGTTGAGCCACGCTGAGTAGGTTGAAGTGGAAAAGGGCTATAAGTAATCCAGCTCTCTGTTTACACATGAACCGCTTATATGAAGAGTTACTTTTGACAAAATCTTCCTCACCACTCTCAGGGGTGAAGATCCACTTTCTCCTCTTGAACGTTAACACCAACTTTTTTGTCCTAGACTAGAGCAGTTAATTGAGAAATTCCTGTGGCGGAAGCCCCAAGCTGTGCTTAAAAAAAAAAAAAAAAAGATCAGCTTGGGTGTTTCCAGCATTTCTTGTATGAAATCAATCATGGGAAGCAAGTAGGCATCTACAACTTAGGAAAAGTACATGAGCCTATTCTCCAGGTTTTATCTGGAACCATGAACTTTGAAAATGTATCCAGCAAGGAGGCCACCATGACAGGATTATTCTTGCAGCAAACTCATGGAAGGTTCAACATCAAAGACTGACCACAACAGTGTTTCTCATATAGTGGAATATACAAAACCAAGAAACACACAAAACAGTTTCACCATACTGCAAATAAAATCCTATTTTTATTCTTGGATATGCTTTATAAGCTTTGACAACCAACTAGTACAAATATCCTTGATTTATTTGGGTTTGATCTGTCCTATTTTAAATGGGCTGATTGGCTGCAAAGGGATCATAATCAATGGAAATAGGATGCAATTTAAAATCTTTATAAAATACACAATTAAGTGAGATTTTACTATTTTATGCTTATTTATATTGATAATCAAAAATCATTAAAGGGTACCTAGTATGCTTCCTCGAACAGGTTAGAATAGATCTGTGAGCTATACAAAATATGTTCATTATATATTTTTGCACAAAATCATTCTAAGATAATGACATTTCACCTCCTCAGTTCTGCCTTTTGTGAGCTCCTTTGCATGAGCTGTTTTAGGGCCACTTGCCACTTTAAATTAAAACAAGCTTCTGCTGGTCACGCCATCAAACTCAACATGTACACTTACAACTTTATATATGTTAAAATTGCTGCAAACAGATGCGCAATAGTACAATAGCACATTTTTTACCCTTAGAGCCAGAAGCAAAAGAAGTGGAACCTCCTGCACAAACATTGTTTCTGAAAAGTAAGTCAACAACAAAATACTTGTCTTTCCCAGCAGCCATTGTATAGCACATACAACGGTAAGACCATCTGACCAAACGTGCTCGAGCTCTGCTTGCCTGGGGTTGCTAGGTGGGGGGCAGTGACTTGATTTGAGATGTTACATTCGGAAGATTTTTAAAGCAGCTTGTTAACTAAACACCAAAAAACTATTTATTGCAAGAAAACAGCAGGGTGTTTTTTTTTTTTGTTTTTTTTTTTAGGCACTTGGATTGTTTTTAGAAGCAGTGGAAACCCAAATGGAAGTACAAAAATGTGCAAAAAGCTATTTTTGCATAATAGGTCCCCTTTAACTATGGTGCTCTGCAAAAACACAAAATCATACCAAGTACAAGTCTAGATTATAGTGCAAATATCTTGAATACACTTGAAATAAAACAAAACTAACATATAAATAACTTTTCAGCACAGTATAGGAGCTTGTTTTAAGTAAATAATTCCTTAATATTGATGAAAAAGTATTAGAAGTTCAATAATCTGACAGTGGAAGAAGACATTTTCCCATGTAAGTTAAAGGGCCAGTATTATGTAAAATTTACTTTTTTGAGCTTTACATCATGTTATAAAGTTATTCCCTCATCAAAAACATACCTGGAGTGTTGCCTAGATTCTTTCATGCATGTTTGAGAAATCCTTTCATCTCCCATGGCAACCATTTAGCTGTGTAATATGCCTGGATGGACCTAGCACCATCTTTGAGACTCAGCTCCTCAGAGTATTTTCTAAGTTTCCGAGCTTCTGCAGACAGAACACCCCTCCCTCGTGAATTCCCCACTAAGCCCCTTCAGACTAGCCAGCAGCAATTAACAAACATCTGGAGGAACTGTGCATCTGCTGAGCTCATTATACGAGCTACTTCTCAGTTCAAGTCTGGTAAAAATGTTGTTAAAGAGCTAGCTGTTATGATGACTTCCTGAAGGCAGAGTTTCAGAAAGAGCAGTACCTTCTTAAAGACACCGAGGCCCAATTTAAATTATAAAGTCAAATTTCTTTTAAGTCATATTTGATATATACAGCATTTTTGTAACAATGGAAGGTTACGTAGTTACTTGATTGTGCTATAAAATGGTTCTATGTGCCTGGAAAACACATAATACTACCCCTTTGAAATATATTGTTCCACTGGCAGATTATTTCACTTATAACTAGAACTTTTTCATCAATATAAAAAAAAAATATTGACTTAAAACAAGCTCCTATACCTTGCTGAAAAGTTACTTGTAAGTTAGTTTTGTCTTATTTCAAATGTATTCAAAATATTTGCACTAGAAACTAGACCATAAATGCTTGGTAGGATTGTGTTTTTACAGTGTGAGAAATAAACTGATACACAATGGTTTGAGTGGAGCAAATGATCTGAACTGGTTTTCTTACAGGTACTAAATGGAATTAGGAAGAGATGAAAAGGCATCGCCATGTATGAAATGGGCCTACAAAGTGCCCAAATGTCCCCAAGCCAGCCAAGGACTCCACCAGCACCCATGCTTACAATGGACAACCTGCTTTGTGACATGCTCTACAGCTGCGTTTGCATAACCATAACCAGGTGACACACCCATCTTTAAACAGAAGAAGCAAGACCAGAGTAGACCTAGTGAGACAGATTGACATTCCTGCATCTTTGAACTATGTCTGCTTGGCAGACTGACGCATACTGACAGTGTATAAAAACCGTTACATTCCCACTTTGATGTTAGAGTTTAAAATATGATCTGTTTAATGTACTTTTACAAAAAAAAAAGAATGTTCTACATTTTTCTGTGCTGTAAAACTTTCTAATCACTGTTTGCTTCATCTCATTCCAACTTATATGGAAAAATTAAAACCTTCTAAGCCTGTGGTTAGAACTATAAGGAAGGGGACTGAGCAGTCAAAGCAAGAAATACAGGCCTGCTTTGACTACAGAGAGTGAAATTTTTTGAAGCTGCAGCCTGAGATCTGAATGAATTCGCTGTCAATGTGACATCATACATCAGTTTTTGTGAGGACATGTGTGTACAGACCAAGACATTTTGCTCATACAACAGTAAACCATCGTTGACTTCACATCTAACGAAGCTGTGTAGGACAAAGGAAGAGGCTTAAAGCACTATGGACTGGGCTCTGTATAAGCAGGCAAGAAACAAACTGACCAAGGATATCAGGGCAGTTAAAGGAAGCTACAGTAAGAAGCTAAAAATCAGCTTCTCAGCAGATGAGCCAACACCAGCATGGATTGGTCAGAAAAACATCACCAAACCCTAAACCACTCTGAGAAGATTCCTAGTTTGGCAGATGACATTATCAGCTTCTCCTGGAGGTTTGAAAAGTAGATGTTCATACCTCCCACCAACTCGTCAACATCTCACTGACACAAAAGTCATTTAAGGATTAAATGACTTCAACCCTGTAGTCCTGATATCTGTGGTCATGAAATTCTTTGTAATTGTAATTCTTTGTTCTTCAAATGGTACTGAACCATTTGAAGAATGGCCAATCCTAGGTCTGCTGTTGGACCACCTGAAGTTTGCTTACTGGGCAAACAGGTGAGCAGATGATAATATCAACCTGAGACTACATTTCATTCTGCACTCTCTCGACAACATAGGGACAGGGTCAGGATCCGGTTTGTTGACTTCAACTCGGCCTTCAGCACCATCATCCCAGACATTTTTTACCAGAGTCTTACCCAGTTCACAGCGCTGGCCTCCACCTGTGGACCGGCAGCAGTAGGTAAGGCTGGTTAGCATCTTCTCCCAAACAAGAACCATCAGTATTTGCGCTCCTCAGGGGTGTGTTCTCTCCCCACCCACCTTCTCTCTTTATACAAATGACTGCACCTCAGCAGACCTGTCTGTGAAATTCCTGAAGTCTGCAGATGACACCATGGTCATTAGTCGGATCCAGGACACTGACTCAGTGTCCTGCTGCCATGGTAGCAATGTGACCAGGAGGGTAGGGTTTCGTCCTGTAACTTATGCCAGTCCGAACACCCGCTCCATCTGTGTCAATCGATTTGCAGAGAGGATCATCATGGCTGACCTTTCCTCCATCCAGGACTTGTCAGGAAAAGGGCAGGTAACATATGCAGACCCCACACATCCTAGACATAAACTGTTTAGACTTTTATCTTCAGGCTGGCACTACAGAGCACTATTTGCAAAAATGAGCTGCCAGAGAAACAGTTTCATCCCCCAGGTCGTCAATCTGATGAACACTTAACAGTCCCAAAATTGATAGCATGTATATTTGGGGTAACTTAAGCTTTTCTTTCTTTTGCCACTAGCGGGATTTATTGACAGATACCAGACAAGAAACGGGCAGCGAGAGAAGGGAGATGACATATAGGGGTTTCCTTATACAACTTTTTAACTTCCGATAAAATACTGATAATGCAGCTTTGAGTATTGTCCGGAACATCCATCAGCATGAATCATACATACCTTTCTTACTTATTTAGTAGTGTGTAATGTTAGAAAAGGTTTGATCAAGTGAAATTACTTAAACAGAGAACAATAATAGGTATGAGTATAACTAACCCATTTATAATTAACCAGTGGGTCTGTGTATGGGATACAAGTGCTGCTGGATAGAAATGCTGGGGCGGACTAAATGCTGTAGCGGGGCGCTTCTATCGGCGTGCTTACATTACATCGGAGATTTTAGATGCAGGCCGATAAATTCGGTTTTTTGGCTGATATCGGACCGATTTCCAATATCGGTATTGGATCAGGACACCCCTAATGACATATAGCAAAGGTTTGAAGGTTGGAAATTGAACCCAGAATGATCACATTGATCACATCTCCTGCTACACAATGCGACTCAACCTTTTACAATTGTTTTGTAAAAACACTAAAATATGAAAAACAAAAATAACTTATTTCCCATCAATTTTTTATGTGATTATATTTAACATGTCTTTACATGTTAAATATAACATGTAACATGGTTCCACTTCAAAAAGTAAAGTGGGACCACTTTAAAAAGTAAAGTGGAACCAAAGTCAAATTCCTTCTTTGTGTGCACAGACTTGGCCAATAGAGCAGATTCCAATTCCAGGCTAAATGTGCTACACCCAGCAACAAATAAAGTGCAACATTATGTGTATGATTTCAGTTTGACAGAGAATAAATCTTGTTTACCCAGAACCATTAAATTCCATTTACTTCCACCATAAACTCTATTAGTTTTACACCAGACTGCGAAAATGCTTTTGGTTTTTCTTTAGTGCTGTATTAAGTCAATTTGATCACATCATGTGTCAGGGAAAAAAGTCTGTGGCATTGTAAAAAAAAAAACCAAAACAAAACAAAACAAAACAAAAAAAAACCCTTCAAACGCACTGGAACAGGGGAAAAGTTGTGAAATGGCTTTTCCATTCATGCTCCAGTTTCCCAGCTGGGACTTTATCCAACAAGTTTGAGTAGGAAGGCAGTTCTGGCCCTGACACTAAGCATGCTGTGGACATGTGTCTATTAGTCAAGTCCCACTTCTTGCTGCTCTATCAATCTCCAATATGACATTTGTTCGGTCACCACTGGGCTCGGCAGTAGCTTTTAATACCATCTGTTAAAAAGACCTAATTTTCTTCCTTACGTCAGTGACACCATAGTGCTTATGTCCCCTAAGGTTTTGCGGTGGTTGACCATGCCACAAACCAGGGGGATCCCCACAGAGGAGTTGAATCACATAACAGGAAAACACTGAGATTCAATTTCAGGCAGAAGTGTGTTGTGCAGAAAAACACTGAAGACAAATCATTTCTACAGACAAATAAATGTAGATCTGGTTCTACTCATAAAGTGTGTCTGTACGCCAACTCTAGCCACTAATGCATTCTGAAGCTTGACACAGAGTAAGATATTTAACCTCTGAGGCAGTGATTGCCTACATTTCTCATGACAAATTACTTAATTTCCTACCATCCGAATGGATACTAGAAAGTCTGATAAGCTATTTGGCGACCTAGCCCTGTTTCTTCTCCACCAGGGCAGCTACTGCAAGCCTCTTAGTGTGGAACAGAGTGGCAGTCTAGCTGCTGTGTGTCCTTGTGACTGGTTGCACCAACTCTCAACCTTCTCGGCTCAATGTTGCATACAAAACAGTTCGATGTGAATGATGTTTTCCACCAAGCAATTTACTGTGCAACACAGAGTACATGTACGTAAAAATTAGCCTTTGGGCAGACCTATCCTGTGGACGTCCGCTTTGAGTCTGCCTCTGGTACATACCGACCTCCTTAGAGTGAAGTACACCCTGGTATGTCGGGGCCTTTATTGTTTGCTTTGAAGCTCCTAATGGCTTGACCTCACCTTATCTCTCTAATGTACTACATTTTTGTGTTCCAGACTCTATAGGAGGCTTCCTCTAGATCTCCACTCTTTAGCCTTAAAAATACTTGGTTTTGCTAAATAAAATAAGGCCACCTTTATTGGTCATGTTTCAGCAAGTAAGATAAAGAACTGTTTATGACCTTCCAAATCATCAACTTTGTTCTCCCAAAGTCAATTTGTAACTAATTTGGTGGTATACCTAGGGTCACTGTCCATTTGGAAGACCCATTTGTGTGTAACCAATTTCCTGGGTGATATTTTAAGATTTTGCTTTAATATTTGCATATATTTTCTTTTCTCTTTATTTCAGCTACTTTGCAAAGTGAATCAGTCAATCCTGCAGCAAAACTTATACTCAACTTGTACTTCACAGTTGAGATGATGTTCTCAGGCTTGCAAGCTTCCTTGGCAAACAACAGTTTTAGTTTCATCAGAACAAAGGACATGTCTCAGAAAATACAGCACTATGGCCCAAAGTGCATTTGCCAAGTCTTTTCTGGCTTGTTATGTTGCTTTTGGAATAATGGCTTCTTCCTCTTTGAATGGCCTTTTGATCCATGTTGGCACATGATTTGTTTTAGTGTGGATACTGACCGTAACTTACCAGCTTCAGCCAACATCATCCCACGGTCTATTGTTCTTTGGTTGATTTGTGCATTTCTCACCCATATACATACATTTCTGGGATCCAAAATCTGTCTCCTTCCTGACTAGTTTGACGACTGCACATTCCCATGGTCATAGTTGGATAAGCAGTTGAAATTATGAATATGCTACCAACAGGCATCTGAAAATTGTACTCAATGATGAAAGACTTATGAGGGTCCACAATTCACAATTTGACTTTTCACAGTGCCAAACGAGGAGTGTGTTTGAGCTTCTATCTCAACATTCACCCACAGGTGGAGCTCCATTTCAATCAGATTGTAACCCCAACTGACCTAAAATGGGGATAATTATGTATAATTCCATGTCAGACGGAGAAAAAAAACGTTTGTGTCTTTATGCATTATATGCAAATATCTGTTTGTACCCCAACATTAACAACTTTTAAACTTAAATTAAACTTTAAAGTCTGAATAGACAGCAAACATTTAGTTTTATAATAGTCATTAAGTTTAGTTTCAGGCAACTATTCAACTACCATTGTTAAATATGTTGTACAACAGGTAGTAAGTGAACAAGAACCTTTGATTTTAATTCCCTAAACAACTGTTAGGGGTGCACCAATTTCAGTTTTCTGGCTGATCACAGATTTTTAAAAAGCCTGACCTGCAGATACCGATTTTGGCCAATACCGATTTTTTTTTGTCTGAAAAGTCACTGAAAAGTCTGCTCACAGTGCAGACGTGACCTGGTGGTCAGGTCTGTGAGCCAGCCCTCTCTCACAGCAAAGCAAAAAGGGACAGTAGCTGAGTTTCAGACCTTTGCGGAGGTAGATAAAATTAGTGGTTAATATCAGTTTCACATATATTGGCCCATCGCCAATCTCCCAAAATTAAGAAAATTTGTTGCCGTTCTATTAATGAACCCTTAGAAAATTTCCAACAATAAATCCCCTTCAACAACGGGGTTTGCTGCCCTCACAGCACCACAACGTCTCAAGGTTTTAGCCCTAAACTATAACACACACAACAAATATCCCACCAGCCCATTTCTCAGAAACTTAAAAAGGTTTTTGGAGGAAGGATTCATTGAAAGAATTAAAACATAAGTCAATGAAACATAATCCCTAGAATGGAAAAATCTGCCCTTCCTTGGGCTGCTACCTTACCATGATGGAGGGGTTTGAGTGTCCCATTGACCCTAGGAGCTATATTGTCAGTAGCTCTATGCCCCTGGTAGCATCACCCAAGGCAAACAGGTCCCAGGTGAGGGATCAGACAAAGCGCAGCCCAAAGACCCCTTATGATAAGTTCTAACGCTGGAAACAGTGTTCCCTCACCCAGACACAGGTCACCAGGGCCCCACTCTGGAGCCAGGCCTGTAGGTGGTGCACACTGGCAAGCGCCTGGTGGCCAGGTCTTCACCCCTACAGCCTGGACGGGCACAGCCCGAAGAAGAAACTTGGGTCCCCCTTCCGATGAGCTCACCACCTGTGGGAGGGGCCAAAGAGGTCAGGTGCAATGTGGTATGGGTGGTGGCCAAAGGCAGGGACCTTGGCGGTCTTATCCTCAGCTGCAGAGACTGGCTCTTAGGATGCAGAATGTCACCTCTATGGTGAGGAAGGAGACTGAGTTGGTGTGCGAGGTAGAGAGGTTCCAGCTAGAAATAGTCTGACTCACCTTGATGCATGGCTCTGGCTCTGGATCCAGTCTCTTTGAGAGGCGTTGGACACTCTTCCACTCTGGAGTTGGCCCTGGTGAGAAGCGCTGAGCAGGAGTGGGCATGCTTGTTACCTCCCTGTCTTGGAGCTTGTACGTTGGGGTTAACCCCGGTGAACGAGAGGGTAGCCTCCCTTCACCTATGTGTAGGGGGACGGGTTCTGACTGTTGTTTGAGCTGATGCACCAAACAGCAGTTCAGATTACCCACCCTTTTTGGAGTCCTTGGAGGAAGTCCTGGAGAGTGCCCCTCCTGGGGACTCCCTTGTTCTGCTGGGGGACTTCAACACTCAGGTGGGCAATGACGGAGAGACCTGGAGGGGTGTGGTTGGGAGGAATGGCCCTCCCGGTCTGAACCCGAGTGGTGTTTTATTATTGGACTTCTGTGCTCATCATGGATTGTCGATAATGAACACCATGTTCAAACATAAGCATGTCCATATGTGCGTTACACGACCAACGTAGTTTATAGTGGCGGTGATGTGCTGTTGACTTCAACTCGGGACGTTGTGGATCGGTGGGTGGAATACTTCGAAGACCTCCTCAATCCCACCAGCACATCCAGTGGAGCCTGGGGACCTTGGGTCGGGCTCTCCAATCTCTGGTGCTGAGGTCACCGAGGTGGTTAAAAAGATCCTTGGTGGCAAAGCCCCTGGGGTGGATGAGATTCGCCAGCAGTTCCTTAAGGCTTTGGATGTTATGGGCTGGTGTTGGTT
This sequence comes from Anableps anableps, assembly GCA_014839685.1. Classification (NCBI taxonomy): domain Eukaryota; kingdom Metazoa; phylum Chordata; class Actinopteri; order Cyprinodontiformes; family Anablepidae; genus Anableps; species Anableps anableps. Next base: position 3,602,282 of record CM026085.1, on the reverse strand, counting down.
GATGCGACTCTGCAATACTGCGTGGACATCAGGGGCAGTTCCACTGGATTGGCAGACTGGGGTGGTGGTCCCCCTATTCAAAAAGGGGGATCGCAAAGTGTGTTCCAACTACAGGGGAATCATACTCTTAAGTCTCCCTGGTAAGGTTTATTTTGGGGTCCTGGAGAGCACAGTCCATTAGATAGTAGAACCTCGGATTCAGGAATTGCAGTATGGTTTTTGTCCTGGCCGTGGAACACTGGACCAGCTCTACACCCTCAGCAGGGTACTGGAGGGTGCATAAGAGTTCGCCCAACCAGTCTACATGTGTTTTGTGGACTTGGAGACGGTGTTTGACCGTGTCCCACGGAGAATCCTGTGGGGGGTACCCAGGGAGTATGGGGTACCAGAGGCCCTTCGATACGAGCTGTTAGGTCCCTGTATGACCGGTGTCAGAGCTTGGTCCGTGTTGCCGGCAGTAAGCCGGGCATGTTCCCAGTGAGAATTGGACTCCGCCAAGGTTGCCCTTTGTCACTGATTCTGTTCATAACTTTTATGGAGAGAATTTCTAAGCGCAGTCAAGGTGTTGAGGGGATCCGTTTTGGTGGCCTTAGGATTGTGTCTCTGCTTTTTGCAGATGATGTGGTCCTACTGGCTTCATCAGACCGTAATCTAAAACTCTCACTGGAGCAGTTTTCAGCTGAGTGTGAAGCGGCCGGGATGAAGATCAGTACCTCTATATCTGAGGCCAGGTCTTCAGTCAGAAAAGGGTAGACTGCCTCCTCCGGTGGTGGTGGTGGGGGGAGTGGTCCTGCCTCAAGTGGAAGAGTTCAAGTATCTCGGGGTGTTGTTCATGAATGAGAGAAAAATAGAGCAGAAGATCGATAGATGGATTGGTGCTGTGTCAGCAATGATGCGAGCGCTGTACTGGTCTGGTTTGGTGAAGAAAGAGCTGAGCCAAAAGGTGAAGCTCTCAATTTACTAGTTGATCTACGTTCCTGCCCTCCTATGTGATGAGCTTTTGGTCGTGACCGAAAGAACGGAATCACGGATACAAGCAGCCAAAATTAGTTTCCTCTGCAGGGTGTCTAGGCTCTCCCTTAGTGATAGGGTGAGAAGCTCGGTCATCTGGGAGCGACTCAGAGTAGAGCCGCAGCTTTTCCATGTTGAGAGGAGCCAGTTTAGGTGGTTTGGGCATATGATTAGGATGCCTCTTGGACACCTCCCTGGTGAGGTGTTCTGGGCATGTCTCTTCCTCTGAGAAGCCCCAGAGGAAGACCCAGGACACGCTGGAGGGATTATGTTTCTTGGCTGGCCTGGGAACGCCTTGGGATTCCGCCAGAGGAGCTGGCCCAAGTGGCTGGAGAGAAGGAAGTCTGGGTCTCCCTGCTTAGGCTGCTGCCCCCGTGACCGGACCTTGGATAAGCGGAAGAAAATGGATGGATGGATGGGAAAATATGGTAATGTTTAAGACTTTTTAAGGCCAAAAATTTCAACAAATGAATTTTATGACTGCAAATCCCTGTACAGTGCTGCTAGGTTGTGACCACCAACATGGCAACATCTTGCATGTAGGTCAGAGATAGTCTTGAATAAAAAAAAACAAACTGTGTTTTCAACAAGGGTCATGTTAACCATACCTAACAAACCTTAAGAGCAGGCATAAACACTGTAAATATGTAGTAAACTGGAATTTAAAAAAAGTCTTTATCTTCAAAATACCATTGGGGTGAGAAGGTCCTCAGTCTCAGAATGAGAGGAGAAACTTAACTCTAAATGAGACCCAATCTTGTTCAGAGAACGCCACCCAGATTAGTGTGTACACTACATTAATTATGGCTACATTTCCACAGGCTTCTCCGTTCCAAGTGCAAAGAAGAAAACTAACATGATTACAGTTGATGTGCGCATAAAGCAACACTGCAGAGCTGGGAAGGTCTGTTTAAGCAAAGACGAGGAAAAAGAGGGGAGGGTGGAATGGGTGGATGAGGTGGGGGAGGTCCGCTCTGCTCTCCAACATCAACACAGATGGAAATCATTTGTGTTTCTACAAGCAGGAGGACTGGTCCACATTCTGTTTGAGCAGGCATGCTGCAGAGCCTTGAATGCCCCGTAGGACCCAACTGATGATGTGATTGGAACACTGGCTGGAAGCAACTAGAGCATGCAATGGAGCTAAAACAATCGACGGAACAACTTACATGTATAAACCAGCAGCTTTTTAAAGGCCTTTACGCTTTTTTGGAGAGAAGAATTTAAGATTCTTTGCTTAACAAATTTAAGAACTGAATTAAGTCATCTTTGATTGAGAGAACTTCTGACCTCTTAAGACCTCAAGCTCAGTCTTGAGTAAAACCAAAATCTGCTCTCTCTGATCCATTATGACTTTGCTCTTTACCTAAATTAGTAGACATTGCACTTATCAGCAACACTGAATGCCTTTATACACCAAAGTTAGTTTTTAAACTGGTCCTTTCACCAGTTTGAATCCCAACCATTGCCATTTTATTCCTTCCTAGATCTTTTTCATTCCTATAAAGAAAACCATTTTAGAACCTTACACCTTAACCATTGCATCCTTGAAGTTAATTATTCTCATGACTCACACAGATCAATAATCATCAAAGTACTCAAATGTTAGGTATATTTAATTGGAGATTATTTTCAGAAAAATGCGTGTGGAACTCTATTTGTGTTTTGTTCTGATCCCTGTTTTGGACTCTTATGACTCTTATGAAATATGACTGCATTCAACCTCTGATCAAACCAGAATAACCCTCAAGTAGACAATATTTTTTACAGTTGCATAAGCACATTACAGTGGACTATGAGTGGAATACAGAAGTAACTATATATATATATATATATATATATATAGTGTTCCATCCTTCCAGCCATCCATTGGTCATCGGGCAAGATGATATATATATATATATATATATATATATATATATATATATATATATATATATATATATATATATATATATATATATATATACAAATTTAATATGTAGCCAGTTGGACATAGTATCACAGCAGCAGATGCTTATACTGGACACAAATAGCATTGCTTATAATACTAAAGGTCACAGAGTGATAACAGATAAGCACAAGAGGAAAAACAAAAATTTATATTTAGCAAAATCATCACCATTGCAAAATTTTCTAATATTGTGTAGCCCTAGATACAAGTCAGAGGAATCCTAAATGCTACGTTGTCTACAACTCCAAAGTGATTGAAACATGTTTTATTCTCAAAGAAAGGCTCAGTCTTATAATAAAACAATTCTAAACATCAACATTGCCAGTTTAAGTGCTTTTATTGTTCCAGGCACTGGCTTTCCATCCTTTTATAATTTACATTAAAGAAAATCCTACCAAATCTCCAGTCAGTTACATGATTTCCATTTCTAATCTCAGAAATTTTTTTTTTCTCTCACTCATTTTAATTAAGGGTATTAGTGTAAATAGGGCACATATGCATGCCAGACTTTTAAGAATTTCATCATGCTTATACCCTCCTAATGGTTCAAGAATGATATGTCCGGTCGTGGACACCGGACACTGTGAAAGCTGAATACACACACAGGCTGCCAAGGTAAGCAGCACATCCACCTGGTACATCGTATCTTACCTAGGTTGCCATACCAGGGGGCAAGACGAGGGGCGCCAGCGGAGGCAGTAAGTTGAAGGGGGAGGGGGGTGTTTATAGCTATGAGCATGTGTGTGTGTGTGAGAGAGAGAGAGATGTAGAACAAGGCGTTGTAGCCTGTTCTTAAAATGTGTGTGCGCTATTCTTCACACTAGCTCTGTTTACACATGTATGCTCCCCGTATCCATCACACACTACCAGAAAAGTTGTGATGGAGATGTCCTCACTCACCACGGTAATGAACGAGTTGAGGTAAGACAGAAAACATGCTGAAGGGTTTACAGGGGAACATAAAACACATCTCGCATGGCTCCAATGCTTAGCGGCATAGTTAAATCTGCCATCCATAGTTTTACATATCAGGATTTGAGGTAGGTGGAGTTATTGCAGGGAAGTAGAACAAACGATCAAATCAATGTCTTATGGGCTCAATTTTGGATAAAATTCAATGTTTTCGCAAACAATATCTCTATGAATCTCAAATTTTTTGTATGACAAGATGGATTCTTGCATTTCTTTCAAATTGCAGGTACTGAGAAAAATTAAGGACCATTTCCATATGCTAGCAGAAAGATTTCATTTCTAGGGATTTTTCTGAACCAGTAAAACTGCTGAAATAGTCAAGTTAGCTAAGCATGAGGAAAAGCAATCAAGCACAACCTTATGACCACCTGCCTGATAGCATGTTGCTGCCAAAACAGTCTTGACCCATCAGGGCATGGACTCCACCAGAATCTTCAAGGTGTGCTCTTAGAACTACAGCAGAAAATAATAGCTACACTCTTCCTTATTCACGCTCTTAGGAATACAGCCAATGATCACCAAGGAAAATGAATGGCACTCCTGGATTGGCTGCATTGCAAAAACGCCAGCCAATAGTGTGTCGAGTAGCATTGCGTCTAGGTATTTCAGCTTCTCTAAGTGCATTTTTTTAGATATGCTTTACAAACAAAAATTAAAAGAAATTAAAAAAGAAAAATCAGTGAATAGAATCCCATAAATAATTTCCACAGCAAAATCTGTGAATCTGTGTATAGTGAATTGCGAATAGGCGGGGTCCACTGTAGTTCTGGAGGAGCTATATTCACGGTCTCAAAACAAGGCATCTACCACAAAGTCAATCATTAATCTGAGCTAAACAGTAGACTAGGGTAGATGGCCTGTCCAGCTGATGACATACACCTCTGAATATCATCTGCATAAAAGTGATTAGAAATGTCAATAAAATATTTTAATATTGCCCGCTAAAAGAAGCATGTAAAGAGCAAATGATAATATACCCAGAACTGACCCTTGAGGAACCCCACAGGTTAGACAACACCTTAGTGTCAACATGAAGGGTGTGAAACTTACCAGCCATGGCTGGGGAATCTCTGGGAGGGGCATCTGAGGCGGGGCCGGCAGACCGCTGTGGATCTCAGACTTAAATGAAGGTTCTGCAAAGGAGAAGAGCTCACATCAACACTAGACAGCAGGACGGCACTGTGAACAGGGTTCACAGTGAAACTGACTCCAATTTTTCCCATATGAAGAGTCTGAGATAAGGTTCCATGACTCTTCGTCTCACCTTTGTCTGAAAGGACACGGTGCAGGATGTTGGAGAGATGCACCTTTTTCTCTCGAACCCCGGCACTCAGATACTCCCTGTCCAGCAGGTCCAGGAAGAGGCGAAGTTCGGTCACCAGCTCCTCCATCGCTACAGAACAAACACAACACTGATATGAGGTTTCTTTTAAAGCTACACAGGCCATAACATTAAAGACAAAACCCTCGTTGGCCAGAAAAACTGGATAAAAGCTTGCTGTGACACACTGTACCTGTAGGCTGATGGTCCCAACAAAACAAAGAGGTACATTGACTGTAAAAGTATTCATATTCCAAAATCTTTCATATTTTTGTCACATTACAACCATTAACTTTGATGGCTTTGTTACAGGATCTCTGCAGCTTCTACAGAGTTACCATGGACCACAAATACTTGAAACCCCTTTTAAAAATGCTTAGAACTGCCTTAGAACTATTTTAATAGTTCAAATACCAATATTCATTAATACGCACTGCGGAAACCTTCTTAGCACTACCATAAAAGGTACCATCTACAGTCGTCCTTATTTCTGGTTTTGGGAGTACAGCCAATCAGTATCAAGGATAACAAATGGCACTCCGGGATTGGCTGTTTTCCAAACACCAGCCAATAGCATGTCAAATAGCATTGTACCTAGGTATTTTAGCTTCCCAAGCTGCATTATCTTTAGAATATTTTAGATGTGCTCTACTGAAATATCTGCGAATACTGAATCATGAATAGGCAGCAGTCCACTGTATTTCAGGAGGAGCTATGTCTCAACATAGGATTCCAATAAATGGTACATGGACTGTACTAGCAGAGTGCTTTATCAAGTCCAAGGACTCGAAAGTACTTCACAGTACAGTCAGTCATTCACCCATTCACACACTAGTTATGTTTCCATCCAATTGCCATGTGAATTTTGAATGAAAAATTGTAAAAAAAAAATTAAATGTAGCAAAAAAGAAAATGCGAATTCGGCTTGGAGCAAATCAACCAGGCTATGCAAGGCGTAATTTTGTCAGATGTTGATGCTACACATAACTGTAATAAACAGGAAGTAGAGGTTGCTAGCACTAGCATGAACCACAAATTTCACAAAAATGGAGAGAGGTTTTCAGGAATGTGTTGCTATCGGGGAAGTTGTAATTGTTCTGTCATGGCAACTAGCACTGGCAATGTTACATGCTGTCTGGAGACGTAGAGAAAGAAATGCAATTCTAATCCAAGCAGTAATGTCTATACAACAATGACGGGCGGAAAGAGCTGATCAGTCATGTGAGGTAAATATTTACTACATCAGCACTTATTCGACAGATGTGTTTCCATCTCCCCTTTAATGCATCAACTCTTTTTTGGAAAAGCCAAAAACTGCCTCAAGCGAGCATAAAAACCTTTTTCCTGAAGAAGCTATTTTGAATTTTGCCATTTCCATCAACTTCATCTAAAGCGATACTTCAAAACGAGCACGAAAAACAATGGAAACATAGCTACTGATTGTGGTATGCTACATTGTAGCCACATCTGGCAGACTGCCATTCAATCAGCACCACCATGTCCTGAAGTGTCAAGCCATATGGACATAACAGGGGTTCAAAAAAAACCCAGCAACCCACCACAGGACGAACCACTTACCACCTGAGCCACTGTCGTCCCGTTAATAAAATACAATGAAGTTTGTGGGTGGAATGGGGCAAAATGTGGAAAATTTCAAAGTGTGTGAAGCAATGCCAAATCCAGCAGTTTTTAAACAGTTTTACAGAAATAACTTCTAATAATTGCAAGCTTATTAATTCGTCTGCAGTTGCGTAACAACTATGAAGGTGCAATGATGGAAAAGTTAACCCAACACACACATCAGCATAACAGCTGCTGGGCTAAGCTGAACTGGAAACCCACATGTAGTGCATCCATGTGTTCAGCAGAAAGCACCAAAGCTAGCAGCTGAGGAGTGTTGCAAGCCCCCACACTCTCATAGCAATGATGCAGGTCCTTTGGATGCAACTCAAGCTTCCTGTAAACACCTGATCATATCACACATTATTACATCAGGACATCCACGACAGAGGTCTTTTTCTTGCTTCAACAACTCTCCCGTTCATGATCGTCAGGCTCCCCTACTAACAGATCAACAACACCTGGGACGCAAACTTTTCCAGTGCTTGCTTTATCAATCAAGCTGTCATGAAAGCTCTGGAATGTGGAATGATTGAGAGGAAAGCAGCTCCCAGCAGTGGCGCATGACGTGTGGTCAGGAGTGATGACAAAAGGCAACACAAGCATGCAGCAGAGGAACTCCCCTACTGCCAAGGGACATGTGATGCATGTTATGTTCATTATGTAATCACATGGAAAACAGCCTAGTCAGCATTCAGACTGCCAGGAGCTGGGACCATTGCGAGCTCACAAGGAATGGAAAACTTTGATGCCAATATTCTCCTCCACCAAGAATATCCCAATGCTGCAGCACAGCATCAGAAACATTTTGTAGCTTTGCAACACGGCTAAGTGTTCCTTCAGAGCTTGAAGAGAAGCTGGATACATAACTTTCCCATATTCCTCATGTAATCTTATTATCCAACAGCAGAGGATGGGACAGGGAATCATTGTACTGTCCAATGAGGAGAAACAGGCTGACTGAAAGATACACCAGCCAGGAGAAAGTAAAGGTGGAGTGGAAAGTGAAAACAAAAAGTGACAAAGAGATGGGAGATAGACAAAGAAAAGTTCTAAAATGTTAGTATAAAATATAGGGCTGGGTGATAAATCGATTTTATTGATTAATTGAGTTATTAGTTTTTGAAGATTTAATTTTTGGAAAATCTGGATTTTTTTCACTAATACACTCCTTGGGTTTCCATAGTTCAGAGTGATGTCAGCGTGCCCAGAGCCACCATCTTGTTTGACAAGCGTGATTTACAGCTTCTATTTCTTTGGACTTTGAATTCAGGTCAGCTCTATGATGTCATATTAGGGGAAGGCTAAAATTATATATCTTTTTAATTACAAGAATAAAGTCATACTATTAGCAGAATAAAGTTGCAATATTAGCAGAATAAAGCCATAGCAATATAACAAAAGTCAAAATAATACGAGAATATAGTCATAATATTACCAGAATAAAGTCGTAGTAATACGACAATAAAGCTGAAATAATACAAGAATAAAGTTGTGATATGAGCAGAACTTAGGGTATGAGTGGCTTTCTGAACAGGTTAGTTCTGCATCAGGGTAGAGTTTATCTACCCCCTAATGGGAGCAGTCAGTCCCTAACTGATTACTTTGCCAGTATAGATCAGGCTTTCTTCAATGACCTGCATTGTATTGTTCTAGGTCCTGAAAGAAGTCATAGCAATTGCACAATACGTCTTTACAACACTTGGAAAGGAATTCTTCTGATTGTGACCTGAATGAGCAGGTAAAAGAAAAGGTAAGAACAAACCGTTCAGCAGGTGATGCAGATAACTTGGAACTACACTTCATCCTGCACCACCTCAACCATCCAATGAAATGCACGAGGATCCCGTTTGTGGGTTTCAGCTTGAACTTCAACACTGTCAACCCCAACATCATCCACCAGAAATTCACAGTACCATTCTCCACCTGTCAGTGGATCACCAGTTTCCGGACTGGGAGCAGCAGCTGTGGCTGAGGAGTGCCTTCTCCTGCACGAGAACCATCAGGACCAGTGCCCTTCTGGGGTGTGTTTTCACCCCACTCTAATTCTCTCACCCCACTCTAATTCTCACACCTCCAACGAGGTGCGGTCAATTCTCTCATTGGAGAGGTCTGTGAAACTCCTGAAATTTGCAGATAACACCACTGTCATTGGTCTGATCTAGAACAGTGATGAGTCTGCCAGTCCACTGGTGCAATCAGAAACACCTGGAGGTTAACCCGCTCAACAGTCAGGAGATGACGGTAGACTTCCAGAGAAGACCCCCCACACTGCCTCCCCTCACCATCCTCAACAAAACTGTGTCTACTATAGATCACTTTCAGTTCCTAAGAACCATCTTTTCCTGAGAGGCGACTCAAGAAATACAACATGCCACAGGAGCTGTTAAGTCACGTTCTACATGGCCATTATTCAGTCTGTCCTGTGTTTGTCCATCACTGTGTGGTTTAGCTCAACCACAAAACAGGACAGGTCCAAACTGCAAAGAACAATCAGGTGTCCAGAGAGGATCAGCAGAGCTGGTCGTCCCTCTATTTGAGACTTGTACAGGTCAAAGGTCAAAAAAGGGCAGCTAACAACTCTGCAGAGCCCACATATCCTGGACACAATCTCATTAGATTTTTACCTTCAGGTCTGCGTTGCAGAGCACGATTTGCAAAAACCAGCAGTCACAGAGAAATTCTTCCCCCAGGCTGTCTCTCTGATGAACACAATGAACAACTTACAGCCTTAGTAGTCAGCTACTCAGCTGTGAAACAAAATAGGCAACCCTAGCTCCTGAAACCAAAGTCAAATTCCTTGTTTGTGTACACAATCCTGGCCAGTGAAGCTGATTCTGATTCTCCATGCAGCCTGGGTCACTTTCACGAGAGCCTGTTATCACATCATGCAGAGAACAGCCAAGCAGTCTTTACTGCTCCATTTACTGCCTCATACAGCTTCTTTCAACCTGCGCAATACTTTACCTCCAAATGGGTGGTCGGAACGCTACACCTATGTGTGTGTGCACGCGTGTGTGTCATTAACAACACTAAAGTAGCTCTCCGCAAACAACTATGAAAAACAAAGTGGCATGGAATGGGACCACCCTCAAACAAGGCCTGGAGGCAAAAACAAAGAAATCCTGCTAACAACAGAGCACACCTTCAATTCCACAAATTAAAAAAAAAAAAAAAAAAGAGTAAAAATGTCCATCAATTTATTCCTTTCGATATCATTCATTTCAGCTTTTTTCAACACTTTCTGTACCTTAATTCCTTCCCTTTTTCATTGTACTCTAGATGGACCTTTGTCAAACACATTCCCATACAGTACAAACATCCTCTATGAGGATGTCTTGAGTGGTTTGGATATTTCCATGTATTCTTCTCCATCTGGACCCATTTACTGTATCAACACCAGGCCCGGGTGAGGAACATCAGGAGCACATTCCAAACACAGCAATTATTCTGTACAGCCTATAACACCTGGGCAAGTCAGGAAGAGCTTTTCCCTGCCAGGTATTCAAACTTCCCACAGCTCAGCAGAAAAAGGTGGGGGAGTTTTTTCCTGGCTGAGACACCACTGTGTGCATGTATTTGTGAGTGTGTGTGTGGGGTCATGCTTGGGTCTTGCTGGGAACTCGAGCTGCTGCAGCTCTGTTGCTCTAGAAATGCCTGGCCAGGTTAGAGGGAGGAAATCTTTGTTCCTTCTTCCCAGAATACAGCTGCTGTGACTGACGGCACACACGCCATCCCACTGAGCCAAAAGGCGTCTTTAACACTTTTGGGATGTGTTCAGTCTCGGCGTTTGGCATCTGCTCAGGTAGAGATCTGCATACGAACACACCTCTGGAGGGGAAAAAAAGCCTGCTGCATCAAATATCTGCAAGTTTACGGCTTTGGTTTCTCTCACCAAGTTAAGTCCTGGGTTTTTCCCTCGGGAAAATCTTTCCAAGAAATTTTAATTACAAACCATCATTACTGTCACAAAGCCATGCCGCTCTTGTAAATCAGCATGGGTCTGTACTCAGTTTACTTGCATTAGTGGCCTTTCCACACAGCAAAGAAAGTCTAAGCCAGCGGTCCAAATTCCTGAGGTCCAAAATGACCTATACACTCTTACAGAAAGAGGCAGTTAGGGATCAATTCAGACCAGCATTTAATCGTCATGCATTGCCATGTCATCCATTTGTACCTCCATTTCATATCCGTTGACAAACCTTTTCACCTCAATGCATCGAAAACATTGCATATCAAATTACGTTCTTTGTAGCTTTGTAACTGAACAACAGAGATAACTATACATATAAATGTTCAAACACCATGTTTAATTTAACTGTATATTTTTTTTTCTTAAGATCATGTATTACAACTCAACCTCATTTATTGAGGTCCTAAGCCCCATTTCGGCCACTTAATAAGAATGAAACTATTGGGACCAAGCCATGAAGGACTGAACTACATACAGGGAACAAAGAGACTGGTATAAAAACCATTAATCCCAGAATGCACAGAATTAACCCACTTTTGGTTTCTAGGAGGAAGAGGAGAAATTTCAGCAAAGTCACAGGGACTCCAAGAACAAGGACTTCCTGCCCTTTCTGGTCCATAGTCTTCACAGGATCCATTGAACGGGACCCTTGGCACTGGATTGGCGCCTTGACGCCTCTTCTTCACTGGTGGAGAAGTGAAGAATTCCATCTTCGAAGGATTCATGGATCCAAATAAATATTCAATCTACCCTCTGGATAATCAGTGACTGAATTCCAACCGAAGGACTAAGCCTTGACCCTGGATTATTTGAAATTCTGCCAAAGAAATAGTTGAATTATAGATTCCCAAAAAGTGATGTCATCTCTGGTCCTGCAACTGAACTGACACACCACTACCATCCAGAGAGAGAAGACAGCTTCATATACATCTCGCCCTTCGTCTGCAGCTGTTTGTTGCTCTAGTTGAGCACTCACTGCCACTGTTCTGCCAGCTGCTAGCTGAGCGGCTAACCGCAACTGGTTTCCAACACTACGCTGCAAAGGTTCCCGGCTACCTTTGTTCATAAGAGCTTTCTTTGTTAAACACAACTAAAATAAATGGTGTGTTAGGGGAGAGGTAAATCAGGACAAAACAATTTCAATATTGTTTTTGATTGTGTATCAAATTGTGTTTTGTAGGATTTAATCTTTTAAATTGCTCGAGTACAAAGAGGCCATGGAGCCTGCGGTATTTGTTTTGTAAGGTTAATGACAGGTAAAGTTATTTTACTCAACAAGAACTTATTACATTTAATCAGAGTATTTCCTTTTTTTCTCTTCTCACTAGACTACGCAAAATAAACCTTAAAACATACTAAATGGTGTCCATTATCTTAGTGGCTAATCCTAAGAACACTTACATAATATTGATTCGACTGTCTACAAAATATCTTTCTTCATTCCTTCCGCGGTCAGCTGTAGCACATCACTGGCACTCATAAATAATTAATATTGTTATTAACGTTGCTTAAAAATACAAGTAGGGCTTAAAGTGATTTCTAAAACAGCAAAACGCTAGTTTTTTTTGTCTCCAGTCTCAAGCCGCCATCATGTGAGGGTACACTTGTTTTACGTGGCCATCTTGGAAAACCCCAAATTAAATTAAATCCATAACTGCAGTGACCAATTAATAGATTAGGAATCAAATGTCCAAAATGTTATTGATTTCTAATTCAGCAAATTATTTAAAAAGGACAAATTACTTGATCAAAATACTGTTTTTATCTTCACTTCTGATGTGTATGTGGACTGGTTGTTTGAACACAGACCATTAGTTCTTGTTTTAGTCTTAAATTAATCTCAATTAGTTTAAAGCTAAACTTGCCACATTTCCTTCAATGTATCCTTAACTACAAATCTTGGTCTTTTAGGCATACGTATTCATACTGGACTGTGATATTACTGTACATCACACTGAGTTATTTCATGTTTTATTCTTATATATTTCCGTGCTGCTGTGTGAGAAATTCACATTTTTTGGGTGCATACGTATCAAATTGCAAGCTAATTTGGCCTCATCCCCAAATTACACTGAATAAACCTGGTTTTACATCATTGCACGATTTCCATTTGTTACTGGTTTTATTCCTGTTTTTTAATTTTTACTGTTTTACCTTTTGTTATTAGTTTTCATTAGTCTTTCATTTCTACTTAGTAGTTTAGTTGATACCAATTTAGTGAGTTTGTAGATTAAAAATAATTTAGTTGGAAGGTTGATTATTTTGTAAATAAACTCATATTTGGACAGATCTTGTCTTTATTTCATACATATGTGTAAAGCCAAGCTATTTGAAAATGTCAGTGCTGAACTTAAATCTTTCATTTATTGTTATTTAATACCTGAGCCTCATCAGGGAGGTATTCATGAACAATAAATGACACAAAAATATTTGGCTATAATTTCCTTATAATCAGGTGGTGACCCTAATTGGTAATTTTCATCTAAATTACTCATTTTGTTGATAATTGCCTTTAGCATTTATTCAAAGTCAAACCAAACCGATTGTTGCACAGCAGAAACTAAATACATTATGACCCTGTATCAAACTATAACAACCTTTTGATACCTGCTGCTGGCAGAAGGTAGGAATTGGGAATCACATAACCACATTTCTCATGATTACAGAAATATGTTTTAAATTATTGTATTGTACGTACAGTGGATCCCTGCCAATTCTGGGTTCAGTATTCACAGATTCACCTATTCGAGCATTTTTCTGTGAAACCCAACTGACAAATAACTGTTTTTACAGAACATATCTAAACTGAAATAAGGAAGACTGAATGTTAGCTTCTGTGGTAGTGCTAAGACTGTTTTGACTGTGCATAATAGGATATATTTGGTGTTTGAGTTATTAAAAAAAGCAGCTGTAAGATTCCTAAGTATTCACTGATTTTAGCTAATTGCGTGCAGCTGTGGTCACTAAAACACACGAATACCGGGGGTCAGTTGTATTTATCAGTTATACTGGGGGTCAGTTGTATTGATACACAGCTCTACATTATGATGTCACCTGGTGACTATGAATCCATCCAAGCACTGAACAGAAGCTCAGAACAAATCAATGTGTGGACGTGCCAAAACTAACTTCAGCTGAATAGAAAAGAAACTGAAGTTATTTTCTTTGAACCTAAAGAGGAAGGATCTAGAGTCAGCACGCAGCTTCAGTTATTACAACTGTGAACTAGTGATCAGCCCCAAAATCTGGGTGTAGTGATGGACTCAGACCTGAACCTTCAGAAACACATAAAAACAGTTACAAAGTCAGCCTTCTATCACCTGAAGAACATTTCCAGGATTAAAGGACTAATGTCTCAACAAGATCTAGAGAAACTTATCCATGCATTTATCTTAAGTCACATTGATTACTGCAACAGCGTCTTCACAGGTCTGCCTAAAAACTCAATCAGACACCTGCAGCTGATCCAGAATGTTGCTGCTCATGTTCTCACTAAAACCAGGAAGATAGAGCACATCAGCTCAGTTCTAAAGTCCTTCCACTGGCTCCCTGTGGAAGGGACCTGTTGTCATTGAATCAACCTTCCAGACCGCTCAGGTCTTCTGGTTCTAGTCTACTCTGCATCCCTACAACCAGAACCAAACATGGAAAAGCAACTTTCAGTTCTTATGCTCCACTATTCTGGAGCAAACTTCCAGAAAACTGCAAAACAGCCTACATACTGAGTTCCTTTAAATCAAACCACCTGTTTAGAGCTGCCTTTGATGAGTAGTAAGTGGAACATTCATCAGTATTTTCAAATTATAGTTGCTTGACGATATTTGCTTGATATTTATGATTTTGATACAGTGATATTTCCTCGATGATTTTGTTGATTTTGCTGTATACTTGATTGATGTTTTTATGATATAAAGCACTTAGAACTGCCGTGCTGCTGAAATGTGCAATACAAATAAACTTGATTTTACTTTATGCACAGTCAGCATGAACCATGCTGCAGCAATCGGCTACAGGATAAGTCAGGTCCAAGGAGCCTAACAACCAAAACTGAAAAGGTTTGAAAAAATGAAGAAGTGAGATGACAAGCATCCACAGCAGACAGTGAAAGAATTGGCCATGATTTTTGATACTAATATTTTACTATACTTTTTAAACTGCCCACACATGCAAAGTGCTCAGTGAAAGTCCAATAATACTTTGTTAGCCAGTCTTTGCTTTGCAGGAAGTGTCCCTCAGGTTCAGTCAGTAGGAGTGTGTCTGTAGTAGAGGAAGGTGTCAATATACAGGTAAATCTCAAAAATTTTGAAAGATGGTGAAAAAGTTAAATATTTTTTGTCATTTCAGAAAGTGAAACTAATAAATAGATTCATCACACAGACTGAAATATTTACAGCCTTTATTTCTTGTCATTTTGGTGATTATAGCGTTCAGATACTAAAAACCCAAAATTCAGATCCTCAGAAAATTAGAATATTACTTAAGATCAATAATAAAAAAAAGGATATTTATTCAAAAAACTAAGTTTTTCTGAAAAGTATGCTCATTTCTACAGTATGCAGTCAATACTTGGTTGGGGCTCCTTTTGAATTACTGCTTCAATACGGTGTGGAATGGAGGGAATCAGCCTGTGGTTCTGCTGAGGTGTAATGGAAGTCCAGGTTGCTTTGATAGCTGCCTTCAAGTCAAGTCACCATCCTGCAAATTTTAGATGTAACCCTTCTCCAGCATACCTGGGTCAAATGAATGGCTCATTACCAGGCCTCTTCAGAACTGAAAGACATGCTGATGAGTGAATTCAACTATTTGATTCAGGTGTTGGAGCAGGGATGCATCTAAAAACAGAGGATGGTAGACAGTGTTGTTTTTCTTAACGACGGTGATAACGACATTATTTTGTTTCATAACGATAGCAAGACAATAGCGAAAAAACATGTACCTCTTTGATGACTAAAAACATGACGAGATGTCTGAGTTTTCCTTGACAAGATGAAACTAGACAAAAAAGTTAGTTAACACATGCACAGCGGTGTGCAGGACTCACTGCTGGAGAAGTTCTACTGCATTGCAACTAGAGCACTAAACCAGAAGGTTCTGTTTATTTATCTTGTGGTAACAAGAATATTACAGAAAGATGCCAACAAAAAGGACACAAGGCTCAAACTATTTCCCTTTGAACTTCGTTCAATAGCTTCAACAATCTGTACCTATTCCTAGTATCTACTGTGTTTTGGACCAGGGACAGATCATTCCTCAGCAAATTAATGACTCCTCCAACAAACAGACACTGAGAGGTCTAAGTCATTTTACGAGATAAATACCTAATCATCTTCCTAGTGGGCTTTCTGTGGTTAGCTTAACTGCACTGTGGATCAGTTGTTACTGTAAGACAGCGGTTGCTGTGAATTGGTGTTTGTTTATGGTCTGGTATCGTTATGGTTACCCACTTCCAATGAGGCACCAAAGCTGAGTAGGTTATTGCTGGAAGGGATTCATTTGAACAACAGTCACATCAGATGTTGAGACTCACAGGGAGGCTGAGGGGTTTTCCACAGAATGGTTTAGCTTTTTATATTAAGAAGAATACAATTGATATCCCTATCTCCTATTTACGACATCTTTTCTCATGATCATGAGGTCAGGATCTCGTAATAATGACTTCTTATATTGTAATTATGACATATTTTCCTGTAACTGACATTTTTTCGTAATAACGTCTTCTCATATTTATGACATCTTACCTCATAATTACAAGATCATTTGTCAGAATTACGAGATCTGGATCTCACGAGAACTTTTCTCGTAATTAGGACATCTTTTCTCATAATTCCAAGGTTTTTCCTCACATTACGAGATCAGGATTTCATAATTGCGAGATCTTTTCTCGAAATAACATCTTATCTCGTAATTATGACATCTTTTCTTGTAATTACAAGATCTTTTCTCCCAATTATGGGAGCGGGACCTTGTTATTATGAGAACTTTTCTTGTAATTATGACATCTCTCGTAATTACGAGATCTATTTTCACAATTACGAGATCAGGATCTCGCAATTACAAGATTTCTCAAATTACAAGATCAGGATCTCGTAATTATGACCTCTTTTGTTGTAATTACAACATCTTTTCTCGTAATTACAGCATCTTTTTTCACAATTACACCCATCCATTATCCATCACATTTATCCTTGCAGGGTTGCGAGAGGGGCTGGTGCCTATCTCCAGCTGTTATCAGGCAAGAGGGGGGGGGTTACACCCTGGACAGGTCGCCAGTCCATCGCGGAATTATGAGATCAGGTTCTTCCAATTGTGAGACCTTTTCTCAAATTACAAGATCAGGATCTTGTAATTATGACATTTTATCCCGTAATTCTGACATCTTTTCTCGTAATTACGAGATTTTTTTCTCTCAATTAAAAGATCAGGATCTCGCAATTATGACATATTTTCTTGTAATTGTAATTAAGGAGATCCGGATCTCCTTAATTACGACATAAGTTTTATTTTCTTTGGTGAATCCAATGCTCTTCCATAGATGTAAGCTTGACTGCTACAATCTGAATTAGGAGTTTTATACAAAGCCACCAAAGCTAGGAGAGCTTTAAAACTTTTGGTGAAAGAGAAAACCCCGAGTCTTTGAACTGAGAGGATTTACATTTGATCTGCCTCGCTGGTGAAAGCACTGCAACATGAAATGTTTCATAAAGTTTGGACTTGGATGACCATCAAGTGAGAGGAGAAAGAGTTATGAGCAGATCAGAGGATGGGAGATGCTGCAGCATTAGTTTATGATGAAAGACAAGCCGTCTTGCTCTTGCCCCATTCCTCAGGACTGTAATTATGAGGTTTGTTACTCCCCCCCTCCCCCTTTCATTCCACTGGGCATGCCAAGTGAACATTACAGAGCAGGAACTGATTGCTATCGAACAGTACAGGTGGTTTGCTATAGGAGCAGATGTTTTCCAGACCACAAACACCCATATGTAAAACCCTGATGTGACGTAAAGAGGGGAAGAAGAAAGGGCTGGAGATATAGAGGGGTAGGCCAGCACTGAAACACTTTCAGATGATCTAAGAGGCGAACCTTGGGAGACAGAGGGATTTTTCACAAGCAAGCTAAAGACAGACTTGGGCAGAGTTATGATACTCCTTGCGGTAGCTCTTTAAAAGCTAATTAGAGAGAGGAGGCTGATGGGGACTGGGGAGAAGCTCCTGAGGTTGTACCTTCTGCTGGGGGAAAGTGGTTTCTCTGACTGGACTTAGAACTGCTGCTGAGTGTGGGAAATGAGAGGCTCACTTATAAGAATTTTCTGAGCAATAATTCTGGAAACATTCTAGGTCATCAAGCCTATTAAAGACCTATACGTACACAAAAAACTGTTGAGGAACTACAGTGTCCAGTGGATTTCCAGTGGGATTTAGGTATGGACTTGGATTAGGCCATTCTAACACATGACTGCTTCAACTTAAATTAATTTCATTTCAAAAATACTTTTTTTTAATCCCAAAGGTAAATTAAATGTCTAGAGTAGGGGTGTCCCAATACAACTTTTTCACTTCCAATATGATACCAGTATTGCAGCTTTGAGTATTGGCTGATACCGATATTGACTCGATACAATATCAGCACGAATCATACATCCTTTTATTACTTATTTCATAGTGTGGAATGTCAGAAAATGCCTTATCAAGTGATATTACTCAACAGTCAGCAACAACAGGTATGAGAACAACTGACCAATGGGTTTGCGTCTGGGACAAGGGCTCCAAGGGCTCCTGGGTCAGACTAAATGCTGGAGCGGAGTGCTTCTATCCCCGTGCTCATATTGGAGATTTTAAATGCAGGCTGATATAATCTCATACTCATTTTTTGGCTGATATCGGACTGATTTCCGATATAAATACTGGACTGGGACACCCCTAGTTTGAAGAACCGGCTAACTAAAGAATGTTGCTATATGACAGTCTCATGACTGTCATGAGATACTAAAAGCTCAATTTCTTGGGAGCAGAGATGATATTTCACAGTAACATTTCCTGGATGACATCATCAGCTGTTGGTAAGTGCTGCTAATACACCTCATTTGCTTTTTTCACTTCTCTTTAAATCTCTGCTTGGCCATATGGTTAGAGAAACCCGCACACATTCCAACATCAGGCCACTGTGACATCCGCTCTTTTTAAATCGACTCATTTAAAGGATTTAAAGAGTGCTCTAAGTTCAATCCAATACTGACACATTTAAAGCCATAAATTCCATTTTGATCCAAGTTATAAAGCAATGTTGTTAAGTTCAGTTTATTATTCCAATTGAAATGTTTTCTATCCAAGGAAACCCAGATGATTGCACTGAGTTACTGACTTTGCAGCATTCCACTCCTAAATGAAACCATATCAACAGAGGAAAGTTAATTATATCGAGTCATTAACTTTGCACCAATCCCTTCTACTCAACAGCCGTGTGGCGACAGAGGAAAGGGGAACTTGCTTTAAATCAGGAAAAAAACAAAACAGCACAACCTGGCTCAGTGAATGAGGCTTACCCAGCAAACGGCTGCATCAGTTATGAAATGACTAGTTAGTCACCCAAGATCCAATATGATGCAAAATGGTCAGAAACAGCAGAAACTGAACAGGGCTGCTGCTGCTGAACACCTTCATATTGAGCAGATTCTTGTCCAAGCTGTTAAAAAATTATTATTTTTTAATTAATTGCACAAGTGAATCTAAGATATACTTGCAATTAAAACTAGTGTAACTCAAGCCGGTAATGTTGAATGTAAAAAAAAAAAGTTTCTATAGCAGTAGACTGTTTCTAGACTCGGCGGTCCCGTTTAGCAACTCAAACAGTTTGGACTCTATTGAGCAAAGCACAAAAATACCTATATGAATATGAAACTGTTAGATTAATCATGATTAAATTGATTCCTGAAATAATTGTCAACAAATTTAGTAATCAAATAATCGTTAACAAGAGTACATAGACTAAAACATGTAATTTGCTAAAATAACACTTTCCGAGGAATGATAAAATCAAAAATGCAAAAAATGTATACATTCTACATTAAAAATGGAAAAAAAAAAAACTTCTGTCTGTAAATAGCAGTAGCTAGTAAATAGCCACTTGAGAACTCCTCAAGTGGCATAGCATTAGCTTCACCCGGTTCAAATTCTGTTTAAAAAAAAAAAAAACTTTTGGTATCCAATTAATGATTGCTTGATCAAAAAAAAAAAAAAGTCAACAGATCAGCCCTACACTGTACTGATGTTAAATCAAGCAGAAAGGGCTGAGCTTTACACATGTTGATGTTAGAAGGATTTTTTTAGCTGCAGATTCATCCTTTGCTAGAAAATGATCAAGTGTGCCCAAAAGCAATACTATATTATTGTATTTTAGGCAATACAGTTTTTATTTTTTCACCTCAATAAGGAACTAAATTATTTATTTATATGCATTTTTATGTATTTCAAATATAGTATAAAATAGGCTAAAGTGGTTAAATGAAAAATGAGGTGCAATTTTTTTTTCCATATTACTTGATTAATCAATAAAATAATTGTATAATGGTTAGCTGCTGCCCTACTTTATTGTTATTCTTAGCTAATGTCCCAGCCCAGACAAAAGCCTCTTTCTCTGATCACTCTCCAGCGACTGAAAGATGTGATTCCTCAGGAACAATGTCCAGGTAGACTGACTGGAGCTGAATGAACCGCGACAGGATAGTCCGTGGTTCCAGTAGCTCGTTTTCCAGGCAGCAGGAAAACACTAAATAAACTGAAGAAAGGCCCATAGGCCATTTGAAGAGCTGGGTTCAGGTCTGCCTTGTACATGCAGTTAAAAGATCAACGGAAACACAAACAGCTAACATCAATTCGTTTCCCGGGTAACAGGGGAAACTGGGCGTTGAAGGCAGAAAAAGCAGAGTTTCTCTTTTGAAGAACTGGGTTCAAATCTTCCAAGACCGCTGGTTACACATACACACATCTCTATGCAGAGGCTTGGAAACAAGACATTCATTTGATTGAGGTGAGTTGGAGCAGAGAAGCATCTAGAACTTACAGTATGGTAGCAGTCCATGACTGGACTGAGAAAAGGAAGTGGATTAGCAAAAAAATCTAAAACCCAAGATATGTTTATGTAAGAAATGGTTGAAAGTGCAACAATAGAGTGAAGTGTTCATTTTCAAAGCCATAAAATCAACTCAGCATCACAACTCTAATATGTGCACTATGCATTTTGCAAAAGGCCTGCTTTGAGGTAATATTTGGTAGGCTTTTATATTTCATGTGGCATGTTTTTAAACTCTGGAAACCAGGAATGAAATTGGCTATTTGGAGTCCTCTCTAACACATTTCAGGTTTAGCAAAAAACACTTTCCCCTCAGAAAAAAAATTATTAACCCTCTTCAGGGTTTCCCCCAGAAAACTTGTTAAGCCCTGGCGGTCGGGGTGCTAGGGCGGTTCACCAGAGGTCCACCATGTTTTTTTGTGTTACAAAATGTTAAAAGTTGACAATAAATTTTAATAAAATATGGCTAGGTAATGATGTTACTGGGAGACAATATTGACAATATTTAAACACCAGCTATAGTTTTAAAAAAGGCAAACAGACAATCAGTTGTAAAGTCTGCAGCTTGGTGCAGAAAAAGGCCTGTCTGTGTCTGCAAGAGCACCTTCCAAATCATCCGGTTTGAGTAAAAAGGTGGCGTGCATGATCTGTGCAGAGTTACAAGAATTCTGAGGTGCATGACCAGGCACCATGTCAGCGCTGGAAATAAATGGATGGCATGATTGGTGTGTGTTCCCTTGTGCCCTGTTCCGTGCGTCAGCTGGCTTAACCCGTCTTTGCTATAACCGTTTCTGGTTTATTAAAAAAAATCTATGTAAAATAATAAGACGTGACGCTTAGCCTGGTGGGGTGGCTGGTAAAGCCTGGCAGGCTGCCAGGCTTATAATAAACAGGGGGAAACCCTGCTCTTTCAAATAAATTTAATCTTGTAATTTGGATTTAAAACAACTAAATTGATCAAAGAGCAACAAGTTTTCATCTCAGATGTGAAAGTCCAGGAGAATCCTGATCGATGCATCTCCAGCACAGAGGAAATAATGTGACTGGAATCATTAGCCAGGTTGCAGTCGGTCTTTTTATTTATTATGTAAAAGACATGTTTGAGAAAAGTTAATGAAAGCATGATGGCCAAGCTAAATAAAATAGGACAACACTATTTACTTCTAATCATCTACTCTACCCATTTTATACTTGCATAAAGGTATTTGAGATGTACTTAGGCTATGTTCACACAGCAGGCAAATGCAACCCAAATCCAATTTTTTTCATGCCAGTCTGAAAGCCCCACTTCTGGCCTTTTCTCCCCTCAAAAAAAAAAGATTTGTGCCAATTCCATAAGCGGTGCTAAATTGGTTACATATCAGATCATTTTCAAAGCATCTGAAGCCTGAACAGTGACGTCGCATTTAATTCTACTTTTAAATCATTGACTTGACGAATCATAATTCTGCACCAGAAGAATCCAGATGTGGTAAATCCAGATGTAAGCTATGGCTGAAAATTATGATTATGAAAGAAGTATGTCAGTGAAGCACATCAAATCACAATCACACAACTCCTGGTCTGACTACACAACCAAACAGACTTCTGTACAAAAGTTGCATTCAATGCTCCACAAAAGGCCATTGCTATTAGTTGAGCTTTTTATTAGCTTCCTGCATCTTGTTATGATTTTGTGACAATACTGTCGGCTCTAAATAACTTTAAAATCCATCCACAGCAGCAACATCCATTATTACTTCTGTAAACTGTGCACTGTGTGATGTCTATGTTCTTCTGCACATGCAGGTTACTTTGAAGTCATAAACTGTTCACATAGAAGTCAGATTGTGGTCGCATTTAGTTAGTCGTATGAAAGACCACACAAAAAAATAAATTTAAAAAAAATCTGAATTAACCATCAAGACCTGCTGTGCAAACGTAGCCTTAGTTTCCATTGTTAGGTTGCCATTTTGCTCCTTCTTACTTCTATTTTGTACTCAGAACCAAATTATTTGGAAAACAAATACTTTTCCATTCTTTAGGTATCCATTTATTTATCTTGGAAGTTGGATATTCTAGATAAATTATGTATACAATAATAAAATGTCAACACTTTTCTCTAAACTGTTTTCTGAAGGCTTCATTGTAGGCTGTATTTCCACTGACTCCAATTCTGGTCCCCACTTGGGCCAGTTAAACCATGGTCCCAGATCAAGCCAGAAATGACTAGATACAAGCTGGCACGTCCTGGTTGTAGAAAAAATATTTATTGGAGTCACAAAACCACTTTTCCTAACAGCAGACTATGATTATAGAAGATGACTTTAAATTATGAGCTGTCAAAGTGGGTCTGAAATGTTTCCATGGTGGGTACGAAGTGACGCGTGGTCAGTACCAGCCATACTGACCAAAACGACCAACACTGCAACAGTACAGAATGGCAAAGGGATGAAAAGATCAACACACATCTGTACACTAAATAACAGATTTAAATATGTGTTAGACCCTGATAACAACCAGATTACCTATATATTAAAGCCACCAGGGGCAGTTCGAGCCTGTTTGGCGCCCTGGGAGAACGACATAAAATGGCGTCACATTTAAATTTCCACTGAAAATTACTTTTAGTACCTCTTGTGAATAACGTGGAAGTGTCATGCGGCACAGGCTTAAGAGATGTTTAACTGAAGCTGAGAATGAAGGCAGTGTGGTCACCTAGACAGTGTCAAAAGTGTAAGGAAATCCATATAACCTATAGGATATTGGTAAATATCGGTTATCGACCCAAATTTTGTTATCGGTGCATCCCTATTTAATAGGCTATAAACCATTCTTGAGAAGCAGCCTAATGCAACAGAGTAATTACAGCAAGCAAGCATAACTTTCCCAACTAATGTGAAGTGAATAAGGACTGGTATACTGACATAGCAACCAGCTAAAAACTAAGACAAAAACAAACACGCCAACATAAATTTCCTGCTTGTTGCTTGTTCTCCTACAACAAAGCTACATCAGAAGATTATTGCCATTAGTAATTATAGAATTACTTTCACATGTTGTTGTTTAGTTTTAGAATTTAAATCTTTAAAACTCTAATATTTTCTGCTGAAAACCAAATATGTCATCCTAAGCAGCTAAACATAAACAAATGTTAGCATCTTACATTGCTAATTAATAGCAAGGCTATCTTGCAGCAGGCTACATCGGTGGTGTACACAGACATTTTGGAGGGCAGGTGCCAAAGATGAAAAAACAGCACTTTGTGCAACACATAGAACCACCGGCTGCCTTACTAATGTGAGATTTGATGTTTGACAGTATTCAACACTACAGGTTGGTTTCTCAAGCAATCAAATATGCAAACAATGGAATAAAGTATAACAATGCTACAGCACAGAATATGGCCATAAGAAGAATCATCTATACGTCTGCATGTAGCCAGTGTGATATATGACAGAAATTATTCTTAAAGAGTTAAAATTATTTAGATTAACTACAAGCCCTGAGAACTGATAAGATGTCTGCTGATATTTACATATAAAAATACTCTGATCATCACACCAAAACTTTTACACACAGAAATAGAAAATACAACTTAATCTACATTTGGGGGCGGGGTTCCGGGAGCTCATGACAAGAAGCCGCCTTTGGCAGCTGCCCATGTCGCCCATATCAGAACCTGTTACTGAAAGCAATGAATATACATAAAAATAAATACCTTTTATTTAAAAAAAAAAAAAAAAACAAAACTATTTACATTCTTGCTTTACCAATGTAGAATTGCTCAAAACGCAATAAAAAATACCAATAAATCTATTCTAATAAGAAAATCATACTGCCCTCTTCAGTGTTGTTCATCTTCCTCACTGTAAAATCAGTTGAAAAAAAATTGTGAAATAATATATACTGTAAAAATATAGTCATAAAAAAAAACTGACATGAGCAGGGAAAAAACATCTAGGTAAACAGTTTGGGAAACAACATTCAAAACAGTTTGAACAAGTTTGAACATGTATAAATGTATGTGCCGTTTAAATGTCTCCATCAATGTCATAGTTAGAACGCTGTCAAGTGTAACATACAGCAGCACAAGATATACCTCGACCTCTTTTCAATACTGGAATGACTGTCTACTGGGTGGTTTGTCTTTTACATGATGATTTATGTTTTTATTTATTTTTATTTTTTTTAAATGATATGAACTACTTTTTTGTCTGGAAATAAAGGATATATATATATTTACAAAATAAATGATAAGGCAGATACATCTGGAATTTTACACAGATTCAATTAGATTCCATGAATTGTGACGTTATCAAAAAAAAAAAAAAAAAAAAAAAAAAAAAGGGCAGCCATATCAGTCGTTCTTTTTGGGAAATATCAGAAATTATAAAACGTTTGAAGTGTTTGACTTTGAAAGATGAACATAGAATTATTAATTTAGCACAATTTATTGTCATATTAATTTTTACAATGATATTCTCCTAAACCAGACAAAATGGCTTTTCCTTTCTTAAATGTTCAGGTTTTGGATTCAACACTGTCCTTGTTCAATCATAACGTGACTCATCACAACTCCAGCTTGCTTAATAGTTGTACACAATGTTGTGTGGAAATGTGTGTTTCTCTCCTAGATGAAGCCACTAAGAGAGCTACTACTGCCATTCATTTTTTACTTTTCTTTATCATATAAAAGACTCCTGGATCAGTGCTGCTGTATTTTCTGTGTGTATGCTCTGCATTTTCAGACCCCAAATCGGTTGCGGTAGATGGTCGGTCACAATGAACCAGGTTCTGGTTCTGCTAGAGGTTTCTTCTTGTTAAACGGGACTTTTTCCTCTCCACTGTCGCGACATGCATGCGCAATATGAGGGGTTGAGGTCCAGCCACCATCAGCCAGGATTTTGTTCCAGAAACTGATATCATTCCAGAGTGAACCAAAGTTATGAGGAAGCAGGATCTTCACTCAAAGATCATATAACTGATACTAAAAACCTTTAAAACAATATGAAATATTTAAAGATAAAAAAACAGCTAGAACCTTCAGCCATGACTGTATATGCAATCTGAGAGTTAAAAAAGGCTCCTGATAGAGCACAACACATACTGGTGTGCCACAGGGTGGGATTGTACCACCGCTGCTACTGCACAATGGATGTCTGTAAGTTCTACACCAAACAGCAGACAGAGAAGCACCACCCGGGCCACCCGATACCCTGCAGCTGCTTCTGTTATCACAGCCACAAGCACAGGAAATCAAAAACAGGGGTCAGCAGTACTTTCATGCCAGGATCATGTTGGGTTTTGGGAACAGAGTGGGGCTAACGCAACAATTAACCCACCTGGAATACTACATAAGACATAGATGTTCTATGGCTACTAAAGACAATGGTTTTCAGCTTTCTTTCCAAATAAAAATCACAAAGTAGGGCAAGACCTTTAATTCAACCCTTTTAATCTGATGGCAAATAACTTTGCGCTTACTTTTTTACTTTTGGATAATTATGATGTTTAACCGTGGGAATGAGGTATTGCTTTTACAACAGGGAGCAGCGGATTAGCTTCTCAAAAGCTCAAATAATACTTGAACTATGATCCCAAATTCCAGAGGAGTTAAAAAGGAGGCTTCATGGATGCAGAGCAGAACTGCAGAGCAGAGAGAGGAGGAGTAAATTCAAACCATCTCTTCCACCGGCACCTACGTCTCTCTTCCTGCCTTTCTAACCATATGGTCAGACAGGGATTTAAAGAGGAACGCCAAAAACAAATGAGGTGAATTAGCAGTGATGGTGTAATCCAGGACACGTTACTGTGAAATATGATCTCTGGTACCTAGGAACTGAGCTTTTAGCATGTTATGACAGTCATGTGACTGTGATGCAGCAACAGTTTTCAGTCAGAGGCTTCTTCAGATTCATTGCAAGACTGACTACTACCAGAGATCCTTCCGGCCCACAGCATCATCATCCACAACGACTATGAAGATACTTTAAAGACATGAGTTATGTCAACATTTATTTTCCCTTTGGGATATTCAAAGTATTTCTGAATTGCATTGAACTGAGTTAATCAGACAACAGATGCACACCCAACCAATGAAATTTCATCTGAATCTAAGCCTCCTGGGAAAGGAGTGAGCCAGGTTCTGCTGGAGTTTAATTCCTGTTACAGGACAGTTCTACCCTCCACCGTCACCACATCCATACTCTTAGACTCCTACATACAATCGACTGTCCACTGTTACTACAAGCACATGCTACACTGCAGCAAGGTCTGTGACTGTAGATAGAAAGCTTTCACTAAATAATATGGTGCAATTATTATTTGATCAATCATGTAACACGAGGCCATAAATAAACATTAAGATAATTGAGTTCTGAAGTTTTATTCAGAATGCGTGTCATAAAATAGCCACGGAACATAACCCACAACACACCATCCCCAAGGTGTGGCATGGTGGTGGGATCATGCTGTGGGGATAGGTTTTTTTTCCCCCCAATTGGGAAATTAAGGCTGGTTCAGGATGAATGGAGCTAAATACAATCCATGGGGTGGGGGGGGGAACGTATAAAAGCTTGCAGAGGACTTAAGACTTAAGGTGGACGTCCAGCGGCCAGTAGGACAACAAACCTAAATGGCTTGGATCAGTGCATTATTCATGTGTTAGAATGGCTTAGTCAAAGTTCAGACTTATTCATTTACCAATCTTTCAAAAACCATGTATCCTTTATTTCATTTTTGTATTTTCATCCACTCAATAATTATTAACTGTATGCAAACAATAACATTTATAATATATAATATATAATTCTAAAATATTACAAATGTAATATTTTTTAAAAATAACATCAAAATTTTCAAAAAATACTTTGCAGTCTATTGTACAGTGACAAAATGTGAAAATCTGACAAATGAATGCTTCTGTTGTACTTCAGCAGTGATTCTGGGAACTTTTTGTGAAATCAGGGGTAGATAAAGTGAACTACTGAAGAAAACCGCATTTGTTGTTTAAACATCTGTATCTGATGAGAAGTTGATGACGCTGCAGCCCCAACATCACCAACACTTTACTGTATAGGTGACAGGAAAGACAAAGCTGCAGACTTAAAAACGCATCTCAGCCATAGACTGAGTAGATTCTGGCCCCAGAACTTAAGGAGGCGCCAGCTGCCCCCGAACACCTTTTACCAATACGACGCCCTCTCAGCGTGAGCGCGTGCATGTAGCAGCGCGAGGCCAGTTGTAAAAGCAACTTTTATGCCTGTTTGGGGCTGGTTTAACGTGATGAGGCCGCAGTGAAGTCAGTCCAGAAGGGAAAAAATGGCCGTAAGCGACACAGAAAAGCAAAAATAAAGCGTTTTTTGCGCTCAGAGACAAAAAAGCAGCTACTCACCCCTGCTGGAAGCGAATAGAACGGGCTCGCTCCTCATCGCGAGTTCAAACTCATTTAATCCAAGAGACCACGTACACAAGGCAGCAGGCACGCGCCCAGTGGCTCCAGGGCCAGCAATAAAAATCCACACGGTCAGGGTCAGTTCCCTCTTTCAAGATCTTTTTCCGTCGAACCGCCGGCAGCTGGAGCTTTCTTATTCCTTTCAAACTTTTTCTCCAAATCTTTCTGATCCCTCCCTCTTTTTCTCCTTCCCTCCCACCATATCCCACTCCCACGAACTGCCTACATGGACAGTACATTTCTGGGTCTAACAATGCTCATCAATCTCTGTTTGGTCCGTTTACTTGATAAAATGACTGTCAGAAAGAAAGTGAATATTGAATAACATCTGAATAAAAACAATTTTCGGTGTAATAAATTACGGTGCATTTATTTACTATATGGAAAATGCTAGGGTTTTTTTAAAGGATTTTTTTTAACCTTTGAATAATTTTCAAATTAAGATATCCATGGCTGGCTATATCTGCTTTGGAGCCAATATGATACGCCACAACTTTACATATACCAAATAAAAAGGCAGCCACCTTTTTTTCCCTCACTGTCTGAAGTTCAGTCAGACCAAACCTCTCCTGTTTTAGGTTAGTGAGAATTATCAAAAGTATTTCTGTTTATTAAATGTCACAATAATGAGAGAGAGAATATGTCAGATATTTATTTATTAATGTCTTCAAAATAAGAAATTAAGAATACAGAATGATTACCAAACAATAAGGGGAAAGTCCAGATGATGATGTCATGGCTTTGGAAACCTGTGACAGAAGTTAATTTGAGGATGTATTTTAAGGCCACCCCTGGAACACACTGCTTTATTGTTTGACATGATGAGAAAGTCAAAAGATATCAGGAAGGGACTTGTGGAGCTTCACCAGTCTGGTTCATCCTTGGAAACAATTTCTAGATGCTTGAAGGTGCTGCATTCATCTGTTCAAACAATTATATGCAAGTATAAACATGATGGGAATGTCCAACAATCATACTGCTCAGGAAGGAGACTGATTCTGTGTCCCAGAGATGAATGTGTTTGGTCCAAAAGGTGCAAATCGACCCCAGAACAAAAGCCAAAGACCTTATGAAGATGGTGGCTGAAGCTGGAAAGACAGTGTCATTATCCACAGAGAAAAGTGCCGAGTACCGACATGGGCTGAAAAGCTGCTCGGTGAAGAGGAAGCCATAACTCCAAAAGAAACATAAAAAAGCCAGACTGTAGTTTGCAAATGCACACAGAGAATGGGTCTGCTAAACAGACAATGATCCTAAGCATTCACCCAAAGTGGTTACGAAGTGGCTTAAGGACAACAAAGTCGATGTTTTGGTGGCCATCACAAAGCCCTGATCTCAATCCTGTTGAGAATATGAGAGCAGATCTGAAAAGATGTGCATGAGTGAGCCAACCTATAAGCCTCACTCAGTTCCACCAGTTCTGTCAGGATCAATGGACCAGAACTCCAGCAAACTATTGGGAGAAGCTGGTAGAAGGAAACCCAGAACGTTTGACCTGAGTCATACAGTTCAAAGGCATTGCTACCAAATATCCCATTATGACAATGTGGAAAAAAGTTTGAGATTTTTTCAAATTTATTAAAAATAGAAAACTAAGAATTCACATTTACATAAGTATTCATAGCCATGAAGTTCAAAGTTGAACTGTTTCCACTAATCATCCACTCCAACCTGCTCCAGAACACTCTTGACCTCAGACTGGGGTGATGGTTCCTTTTTCAAAAGGACAACAACCCAAAGGACATGGGCAAGATCTCAAAGGAGTGGCTTCACAACCACTCTGTGAATGTCCTGGAGTGGCCAAGCCAGAGTACAAACTCGAATCCGATTGAACATCTATGGAGAGATCTGAAAATGGCTTGACAGACGTCTCCATCCAACCTGATACTTGAGAAGTACTACAAAGAAGAATGGGCCAAACTGTCTAAAGACAGGTGAGCTAAAATGGTGGGATTATATTCAAAAAGTATTGAGGCTGAAATAGCTGCCAAAGGTGGACCAACAAAGTATTAAGAAAAGGCTGTGAATACTTACGTAAACATGATTTCTTTGTTTTCTATTTTTAATAAATTTGTGAAATACTCAAAAACATTTTTCCATATCGTCATAATGGGGTATTTGTGTGTAGAATTTTGAGGAAAAAGATTAATTTAATACAATTTGGAATATGGTTGTAACATAAAATGTGGAAAAAGTAAGCACTGAGTACTTTCCGGACAAACTATATATTAAAGATATAAAAAACACCTAGACAAAAAAGAAAAGATCCTCAACATGACTGACAAAATCCTGGCTAAAGATTCTCCCAGGAAGCCCATGTTATCAGCCCCCCACCACCATGATTGATAGTTAACATAACAAATAGTGTAAATTATTTTTTGTTACAGTAATGTCTGCGACAGAAAAACCTTTCCTCTCCAATTTCATCTTCCCAAAGGACATTATTCTACAAATCTTTTTAGATGTAGCATTTAAAACCTATGATTTTCTTTTTAGGGAGAACTCATTTGTCACATTGTGAGAACAAAATGCAATATTTTTCTGGTATTTTATAGAAAAATTTGAGAAGTGTCTTGATCGACTGTTCTGTTTCTGGCCTCAGAGGTTTGTTTGAGAACATTAGAGAACAACCAGCATCATGAAGACCAATGAACACAGCAGACAGGTCAGGGAGGAAGTTGTGGAGACGTTTTGGGGTGCATTCACACCATCCCTATTTAGTCCGCTTTCATCGAATTCCAGCTCATTTGCCTAGAAATTGTTTGGGAAGATGTGAATATGCAATCGAACTCTAAAGCAGACCAAAAAAGCAAACGTTGGTCCGCCTACAAACGTAAGTCTTGGTTTGGTTGAAGCAAACTTTGGTGTGGTTTGAAGGCACATGTTAATGTCAAGTAGGCTACTACATTTTTGTTTACATTTCGTGAAGAAGGAAGTTGCACTCAGTGTCTTCTTCAGGGGTTTTCATATAATTTCCTTCAGTGGTTCCTTGTGCAGCACCACCACAGGCGAGGGAGTAAACAGGTTTTTCAAAGGGTTTGGTTCACTTGACACAGTGCAGTGTGAAAGAGAACCGCACCAGCTGAAAATGGAACAAATGTTAGAATTTTGGTCGAATCAAGTCTTCCGGAGTATCAGGTGTAAAAACACCCTAATGCAGGGTTAGAGTCTAAAAAATATCCCAATCTGACAGAGTTTTATTAAATCCATCATCTGAACATTCATCCAAGAAGCATTCAAGGGGCTCAATTGTACCTCTGGAGGAGCTACAGAAATCCAGAGCTCAGGAGGAATAATCTATCAACAGGAGAATTTTTAGTTGGTGTACTCCACTAATCTGGCCTTTATGGGGACAAGAATGACAAGAAGAAAGTCATAAGAGGTCCTGTATGCAGTTGGCCACAAATAACTTGTGACAGGGGATAAAGCAAATGGGTGAAAGAAGGGATTCTGCTCAAATGAGACCAAAACTCAATTTATGGGGGTACATGCATATTAATATTTGCAGTTGAAAACTAACACTGTACATTACCCTGAACACACCATCCCCACTGTGAAATGTGGTGGTGGCAGCATTATGCTATGGGGATGCTTTTTCTCAACAGGGACACGGAAGCTTGTCAGAGTTGATGGGAGGTTGGATGGAGCTAAATCCAGGACTATCCTGGAAGAAAACCGGTTAGAGGCTACAGAAGACTTGAGACTGGGGTGGAGGTTCACCTTCCAGCAGGACAACCACCCTAAACATAGAGCCAGAGCTGCAGTGAAATGGTTTAGATTGAAGAAATTCCAATTAAAAACAGTGAAGTTTATTGCTGTAACAAGACAAAATGGGAAAAAATTCAAAATGTATTACTGCTTTTGCAAGAATCTTTTCTCTTCCTTTAAATTCATAGTGCACCATATTACTGTAAATATCCATCATGTGTGGATACAAGCATAATAATTAGAGATCGCCGATAACAGAAATTCAAGATGGCCGCCATTTTTGATCCTTTTAAGCCAGTCATTGCCATAAAATGTCACCCATTTTCATGACTTGGATGAACTTCACGTCACATCATATATTTTTGACTTTAAAGTTGTATGAATAGGATGATTAAAGTAAGAGTATGTAGCAAAATCTGAAATGGAGAACTTTGCTGTTTGTGAGTCTCACGCCAGTCATCAGCTGGAAGGAGATGAAGATGTGTAACACGGACTGAGAGATAGTCATCCTAATGGTTTTAGCGTTAGCTTCTGCTGATTTTTTTGTGTTTAGCAGTTTAGCATTAGCCTCCACAAATGTTTTAATATGTTTAACAGTTTAGCATAAGCTTCTGCTAATTTTTTATGTGTTTAGCATTAGCAGTGCTAACATTCTTGTTTAACGAATTAGTGGTTAGTAAACCTAACTTTTTGGTGAGCTGTGGCCATTATGAAAAATGTTTACCAGAAAAAAGAAACACAAGATCAAGAAAATATATATGACTTCTATGGTTCAAAATATGTAGGCTATCATTTGACACCAAACACATTCATCTAATTGTCCATGACAACCATGGCTGCCATCTTGAAAAAGCAACAAAAAAAAATATCAGTAAATATGATTTCTTTGGGGCCAGTTATGTATTATTTAACACCAAAAGTATCCATCTGTGGTAAATATTGGCAAATTTAGTATAAAAATAATTCTTCCTTTTGGACCAAGGTAGCCATCTTGAAAAAAAAGCCGCCATCTTGAATTTTTCGGTTGCTTGCATTTTTTTTTTACTTTTTTCAAAAAAGCAAGCCCCTGGAAACATCTGTGCCAAGTTCGGATACTGTATCCGTATGTGAAAGATTTTGCTGAAATATTCAGTTATCTGCTGCACTTTCAGGGAATTTGAATCTGATAAACTACATTAGCTACATTTGTTAATAAATAATCACATTGTGTAATATTCAACATTGCTGTTCATCTGAGGTCTTTATAATAATAATGATTCTTACAAACTAACCTTGTTCTCCAAAATAAACAGAAGAGCTCTGCACTTTTACTTTTTCACTTTGGATAATTGCTGTGGAGCAATCCAGTGGGAGGATTTCAGCTGAGCCTGTGGGACTCTTATCAGAGTGAAATATGATGACAGCAGGGGAGTGTGTGTGTGTGTCGAAACAATGAGCGATGAAAAGCTGCATGCGTCATGGTGGGAAGCATCCCTCAGTGTGCATGTGTGTGTAACCTCACTCTGGATGAATGTGAACTTGGCTCTGGTGATTTAAAGTTAAGAGTGACCTCAGTGTTTGGCTCTGTGGATGCTATTAAATCTAATAGAGATTGAGATACTGTAATAATGTGGACACTTTCCTGCCCCAGTCAACCATCAAACTGTCATGTTTTTCAGACACCCTGGTTTGAATCAGACAAAATACCAACCCTCCCTTGTCATAATTGTTTCAGACATACTGAAGTAAAACATTGGATTGTGGGAAGTCATTCATGACCGCCTCTGTATGGACACACCACCTGAACAAAGACAGGCCTGACTTTATGGGTTTATTTGAACAGGAAAAGGTATACAGGAACCAAGAACAACTTGAATTGTTTAGTATCTTTATGTTTCTGGCTAATCCTTGATTGCACCTCTACACAGCTCTCTATAGCCCCTTCTCCACAGGTGTGGCTTTAACCAGTTCTTCCCCCTGTAAGCCCCAGCCAGATTTGTCCACATTTGTAGACCCTGTATGGTTCCCTCCTGATAATAAAACTGGGTCGATATGAACAACCAATGTTTATTTCCATCTTCTCGCCATTTGTGTTTGTTTGGTCATGTGACAGTGATGCAGCACACGATTATGGGGTGTTTAACTGAAGCAGAGAAGTATTGTAGGTATTTTTACGTGGTGTCAAAAGTGTAGGAAAATATTTATAATGTATCAGTTACCAGCCACAACAATAGAATTAATATCAGATATCGATATCAGTCCAGATTTTTAAGTCAGTGCATCTCTGACAACAACAAAGGTGGATTACATGTTCATTTCGTAGTTTATTATTTTGATAATCCAATGTGACACGAAGAAGAAGCTTGACTTTGTCGTCACTCCACACAAAAGACTCCATTCCCGCTTTAGCATTTGCCATTCCTGTTTTGTTGTGGTGTTTACTGCTAACCTCATGTGGAGGCTTTATGCATGTCTCATACTCCATATTTAGTGCCCCCTACAGGTCTGGGACATTAAAAATATTGTTTTGGGTTGTTCTGTGTTTCCATGTGGATGAAAACATTTCTGAAAAGGGTCCCATGTGTAGACAGGTGTTTTTGAACCAGTTTTGGAAAAAAACGTTTTTAGAATGAGACGTCTCATTTACACAACGCAGTGTGCATAAACTAATAAAGGCATGTACTTGTAAGCCATTTGTTCATTGTGGTTTAATGAATTAAAATCATTGAAACTTTTTAAAGTCCCACATTGTTTATATTTCTATTCATTTATCCATCCATTTTAATATCCCATTGAAGAGATTTCAATGGTAGGTTTTTTTTTTTTTTTTTTTTCAAAAATGAAAATTCCCTCCAAAATAAAGAACCCGGCCAAATTTTATGCAATTAGCATAAACACAGTCAAAGACCAAGAGAAGTTAAGCTTATCTAGACTTTGCAACCAAAATAGCTCCACAAACATGGACTCAGATAAATCTTAGTCATGCTGATGTCTAAATAATTACGTATTTCAAGGGATTTAATGTATCTGAGATGTTACAGAGGCACTGGCATTTTTAGGTTGCAAGTAATCTTTCATTTTCACCAACATGTTTCTTATGACATGAGGTAATATTAATGAATCTGACAGAGAATCTCTGGAGGGAGCTAAAGATTAGGGTGGCGGCAAAAAGGCTTTCCAACCCCGGAGACTTGGAGCTCTTTCCCAAAGATAGATCATGAAAATACCAATGGAAACATGCCAAAAGCTGTTCAGCAGTTATAAGAAGAGATAGGGTGGCATGTAAATCTGCCACAGGATATGAATCATTCTGGGCTTAACTGTAGATGCAACAATAAGTCAAGTCAAGTCAAGTCAAGTCAAGTCAAGTTTATTTGTATAGCACATTTCAGCAGCAAGACAGTTCAAAGTGCTTCACATTATAAATAAATGAAGAACTTGATGGGTAGTACATCTAAAACCAACATAAATCAGTGGAAGATAATAGGTGAGTTGTCTTTTTCTGTTCTACTGCTGACAGTGGTGCTCCAAAAGCTGAACGAGGCCAGTGAAGGGTGCAAGCAGCATCAAAGGGTAAATATATGCCTTGTGAGTCTACCTCTTCCTCTATTCCACCTATTAAATTAAGTCACATATTTTAGTCAGGTCAAGTCTTGTTCTGTAGAATTGTTTCCTCCATTGTTGATTGTATCCTCTATTGTTTTTGTTGTAGTTTTAGATTTTTATTGAGCTGTTCATCATGTTTTTAATAGTTTTTAATCTAGTACTCTTATAGATGTTTGTACATGTATTTGAGCAACAGACTACCTTGTAATGTTGTACCACCTAACCCAACTTATAATGTTTATTGGACCTCCTGAATGATTTAGTGAGGTTTACTAATATGGTTATGTAGTGGTGCACCGATTGCAGTTTTCTGGCCCATCACCAATCTTTAAAAATTCTGAGCTGCCGATTCAGATTTTGTCCAATACCATTTTTTTTGTCTGAAAAGTTGCTAAATATAGTGACAAAGTTGCTAAGATTGCAACAATAGGGTGACTACTGTTACCATGTACAGATGTGACCTGGTGGGCGGGTCTGTCAGTCAGCCCTCTCATGGCTTAGCAAAAGGGGACAGTGGCTGATTTTTAGACCCAAAGGTAGAGAAGATCAGTGGATAACATTGATTCCTCATGTAAGTGGCCTCCAGTCACCAAGCTTCCAAAATTAAGGAAATAGGGGTGGATGATTCATCGATGCACCCCTAAGGTCAAGGCCACATTGGATGGCAACCTGGGCCCGTATTCAGAAAGTATCCGAAGAATTTTACCTTAGTAAGATAAAGAAAGAGGTCATGGTAAGACGAAAGGGATGATGGGGGTGTACCATCAGCCTGTCAGTTCCCAAAAACCACTGATCGTGATCGGTAAATTTCAATCAAATTATTATTTGTTTAGTTTGTTTCATGTATCAACCAATCACAGCCAAAACTAGGCCTTATGGATTTATTTCAAAAAGACTCAAGAACTAAAAGCTATCAGGCCATATTCATATTTCTTAGTGAAATTTGTATGATAGGATAAGAGTTTAGCTTTTTTTTTTCTTGGGTGACACTTGGTCCACATTTCTTACCAGTTGGTAGCAGTGTGCTCCACTAAGTTGTTTGCCAACTACCATTACACAGAAGTAGAAGAGGAATCAATTACAGTCCCTAGAAGACAGTGTCACACCTAGCAACAAGTCAACCACACCTCCTCAGTAAGATCAGGAATTTCTGTTGTCTCCTTGCTCTGATTGCAGCTGACTGAATCACTCTTAAGCTTGGACTCCTGGGCAGGAATTTTTAAGCTAAGATGGGAGGGCTATGAGAGGACACTAAGTGTGCATTCACACCAGTCCTGTTTAGTCCTCTTTAATCAAAAAGTCTGGTTCATTTGGGGAGGTGTGAACACACAATCTGATGCAGTCCAAAAAGCGAACGCTGGTCCACCTACAAACCTCAGTCTCGGTTCATTTGAAATAAAAAATTAAATTAACTCTGGCGTGGTTCGAGTGGATATGCGAATGCTAGCAGACCAGAGACCACTCCAAAAGCAGGAAATGGACTATAGCGCAGTGCATTCTGGGTAAATACAACCAAAACAAATGCATGGGTCTAGCACTAGTGGGAGAAATGGCTTATGGTCTTTTATCCAAGATGAAAGAGAAATCCTACAACTGCTAAGATCTGACGCCACTCCATTATTGATGGAAGTTGCACTCATGTCTTCTTTGGAGGTTTTTGTGTTGTCTCCTTCAGTAGTTCTTTGTGCAGCGCCACCACAGGTTAGAGGGTGAACAGGTTGCTCAAAGGGTTTAGATTATTTGACACAATGCAGTAGGAAAGCGAACTGCACCAGCTGAAAATGGAATAAATGTTGCAATTTTGGTCTCCAAGCAAACTGAATCTACTGGACTATCAGATTTGAAAACACTAAGAATCTTTGTGAATACGGACCCTGGTCTCTACAAAAATGTTCTGAAACATGAGCAGGCTTATTGGAGAGCTGGATCCGGACTCTGCTATGGAAAGCCAGCACACTGACCTCCGACAGCAGACCAGAAAAAAGGAAACCCAGAGGAGAACTGGTTCTCTCTCTGTTGTTACTGGGTTAAGAGGTCAGCACAATGGACAAATCCCCCCCCCCCCCCCCGATAAAGGCCATCTGTGTGCAAAAGGCGAATGGGAGTGAAATGAAGTGAAGTCGGGTGGGGTAGAGAGGGGATACAAACACACAGCTGTGTGTTGGACTCTGTGTGAGCAGTCAGTCAGCCTGTTTGGATTCCATGTGAATCACCCTCCCTTCCCCAGCAGAAAAACACCAGCCAACCAGAGCACTAGTACCTCTTTGCATCCTTGAAGAGGACTACCCGGCACACACACCCACACACATTTCTCTGTCAAGCAAAACAGGGCCTTAACCTTCTGTGGATTTGACTCTCCATGAGAACGTGCAAGTTTTCTTTTCACTGGTGTTGAGAAGCTCAGCGGTGTTTGAGAAACTGTTGTTTAGAGAGGAAACTTTCAAACATGTTCCCGGCACTGATAACAATAACTCCTTTCAAACTCAACAAAAGGAGAATTATGGGATTGAGGAGCTGTACTTTTTGTTGTTTCAGATTAAACTTGGAGACTGCGAAGGTCAACTGAGTTGAAGCCAGCTCAAACACTGACAATTTCTTATAACTGAGTGGAACAAGGAATGTTTTCTGTTAACAGCAAGAACTGAAAGCTCTTCTTTTGCCCTTATCTAACGAGAGAATTGCTTAACACAATATTTTGGGAAGAGTTCACATCATTGTAATAACATCATAATAAAAATTTCTCACTAAGGTTTCTCACAAAGGGCATCGGTTGAGATAATGCTGCCACCAACTAATCATTCTCCTTCTCCTGCTATTAACTTTTCCCTTTCATGAACATCGAAAATAATGCTACATCAGTTCATTTATTTTTCTTATGCACTGCTCTGTCTTCTCAAACCCCCAGTCAGTTGTGGCAGATGGCTGCTTGTACTGAGCCTGGTTCTGGTTCTGCTGGAGGTTTCTTCCTGTTAAAGGGGAGTTTTTCCTCTCCATTGTCGCTACATGCATGCTGGGTATGCGGAACTGCTGTAAAGTCAACAGCACAACGCAAGCGATTGTCTACTGTCGCTCGTCCAGGAGGAGTGAATGCTGCAAGTCAATGATTCAATGCAATCTGCTGGGTTTCCCTGAATAAAAACTTTTTAAACCACTTTGAATAATTAATTGAGATTACTGTACTTGTTGATAACAAGGATCAATTGGAATGTATGTATGATTGAATTGAAATTATTTTTTTGTGTAAAGTGCCTTGAGGTGACATTTGTTGTGAATTGGCACTGTACAAATAAACTGAACTGAATTGAGGTTGTAGCCACCAGGCAGGAGCCCAAGAGGTAGCCCAAAAAGATTTATGGATGTTTTGAAAGAGGACATGAAATTAGTTGGTGTGAGGTCAGAGAATACAGAGGAAAGGATGATTCGATTTGATGAACCCTGAAGGAAGAAGCCAAAAGAGAAGAGTAAATTAGCTTATAACTGTGAAGTAGATCTTAGATAAAGTATTGACTTCTTAACCCCCCCGATTCCATACTTTATTGAACAACCTATACCTGCAGTTGTATCTATGAACCTTTTAGGGCAGTGTTTCTCAGTTCCAGTCCACAGGGACCACTGCCCTGCATGTTTTAGGAGTTTTCCTTCTGCCACACACCTGACATGAATAAGTGGGTGATTAACAGGCTTCTACAGTACTTGATGGTTGCAAAGGAGGTCATGCAATCATTTGAATCAGGTGTTCTGGAACAGAGACACATCTAAAGTATGCAGGGCAGTGGTCTCTGAGAACCGGAATTGAGAAACACTCTTTTACGGTATGTCTCTACCAGCTTTACATAGCTGAGTAAATACAACCAAATCAAACATGTGTGTATAGCACTACCGGGAGAAATGGCTTGTGGTCTTTTGCCAAAGACTAAAGAGAAATCCTACTACCACTAAAATCTGATGCCATTCCATTTTTGTTTACATTTTGTGAAGAAGGAAGTTGTGCTCAGTGTCTTCTTCAGAGGTTTTCATGTCATTTTCTTCAGTGGTTCTTGGTGCAGCACCACCACAGGTGAGGAGGGTAACAGGTTTTTCAAAGGGTTTGGTTCGTTTGACATAGTGGAGCATAAAAGAGAACCATACCAGCTGAAAATGAAACAAATGTTGCAATTTTGGTCCCTAATCAAGCTGAATCTACTGGACTATCAGAGCAGTTCAATGCTGGGCCTGCTGAATGTTCTGGCCTACTCCCTGTTCTCTCACTTGTAAACAGATGGAGCTGAATGAGTCATCTATGGTTTGTTACTTTTTAAAAACTGTAAAAAAAAAAAAAAAAAAGAGAGAGAGCTTTTTCCAAATTCATGACAAACAGAACAGCAGCAACAGCTAAAATGTGGAGTGTTATCAAACAACCAACCAAAGGATACCATATATACCAGTTACTGTACCACAACAGTTGTTTGTCTTTGAAATCTGAATAAAGATATTTCCACAATAGATCCAGAAGTCGCTGGCTGTGTTCCAGTGTTGCCATGAAACACAGCAACACATCGAGAGCAGCAAAATCACTGAGTAACCTGTGTGTGCCTGTTTTCCATGAGCAAAAGACATAATCCAGTGATATTGCATTAGCAGAGAATAGGAAATCCCCGTGTTGGCTTTCCATCACCCCAACATGCTCCACACCAAGGATGAATAAAAATGTTGATTTTGCTTTCTGATCTCTGTTCTTAGATGGAAAATAGGCAGCTAAAATGAGTTATTTTTCATCTGGTTCTGATTTAGTCCATCTAAAACAATGTATCATTTCTGAGTAAAGGCTTGCAAGAATTCATGAAATATCCAGATGCTTCATATTATCCTCTGTTGAACAAATACTCACATGCCAGAGTTTCATACTTTTGCAAGCACCCAGAAAACACTTGGAAATAAAAACGGATTCAGGGAGACACAGGTAAATCAACGTCAGCCAGCCATCACATTGCTGGGACAGCCGAGGAAATAATGTTATTCCATGCATGCTCACGCTGCAGTCTCGCTTTTCATTACGGGAAGCATACGAGGGATGGTGATGTCAAGCTGCTCTAAATCTCAAGTGGCAGAGCGTCAAAGTTGAAAAGCAAGCAAGCAATCTTATGTTCAGATCTGGAAGTCCCATCATCATCCTTACTAAAGTCAATGAGCATTGGCATGTGTATGTGTATGTGACTTTTCAGGACTACAGTCATAATTAAACGGCCATCATATTATGTATGACATTAAATATGTCTTTATAACTCAAAACTTGAACATCTGGATACACTAAGCACAATATAAGAGTTTTCCTGGTATCTAATAGTCAGTCATAGTGATAGTATTACTTTTTCAAAGGTATAAAAATGACCCATGTAAATAGTACATTCTATATATTTTCATTTTGTTCATAAAATTCCTGTCACAGAGCATAGGTACCAACAAAGATTTAAAAGTCTGAATTATTACCATGGTGATTATGATCCTGGAAAAAAATTCAAAGTTCTAACTGAAAGGAACGCTTTCCCAGGTGATACGGTGTGCTTTTCTTACATCACAAAAACCTGGCATTTCATCTGGCATGTGTGTACAATTTAGAGGACAAGAAAACCTCTGCAAAGAATGTTCTCTTTCAGGACAGTACATAGGATAAAGAAGAAAATGTTACTTAACCAAGTGTCAAGTTGTTTGGGTTAAAGGTTAGGGTTAGGGATGGGGATCAGGGTCATCTTAGTATCAAGATATGCCAAGATTTTAAAAAGTTAAGGTTTCAAAACTGTTAAAACAAAATGTGCCCATCCGTACGCTTTAAAATCTGTTTCATGAGATGCCAGAACAACTGCAAGATTGGCCAGGGATTTCAGTCTGTCAGCAGTAACACATTCCTGCCCCTCCCTTACATGTTGCTGCACACTGCCAGTCAGCTGGCACACACACTTGCAGAAAATACTGTAATACCTCAAAACTGTAGTTGAGATGATAAGGTTATAAGAAGGTTTAATAGGTTATGAGGGCAAAAAGAAGGTAGGCCCTGGTCAAATGTAACCTACTTAGCAAAGATTTGAGTTAAGATCCTAACTGATTATCAAGAAGAGTATTCAGAACCAAAGAGATTGGCCATCTAAAAGCTGAGTGTGGAATTCCAATGCATTGTGTTTTGAATCATAACTCATCCACATGGCTAGGTGAAAATAGCAAGCTGTTGGTCAAAGATTAGGATTTGTGGTCTGTGGATGTGGTGGATGGTTGCCATAGGCGCCACAACAATGAAGCAAGTGGAGCAATTACTGCTTTCATTTCTTAAAATGAATAGAATAAATCTCAAATTCTTCTCCTCCATTTTTCTCAAAATAATCTGATTAAATTTAAACTCTTTAGATTTGTTTATTGAATCAAGATGTAGAAGTCATAGACAGCATCTAATAGCAAACAAAATATAAACAGCTGTTATCAGGGCATTAAACTCAGGACCTTCTCCATCATAGCATAGCATTATAGCCTCCCAAAATACCAATACATCTTGTACCTTTACATGAGTTGGGTGTATTATTAGTTAAAAGCACCAGCCTTTCAACCAATTTGAAAAATAAACTGAACTTGACCACATTGTTTAATAACTAGGACCAGTTTGGAATGTATGTGACTGACTTTGAATCTGTATGACTGGATTGAATAGACCTTTTTGTTGTAAAGTGCCTTGAGACAATATTTGTTGTGAATTGTCACTACATAAATAAACTGAATTGAATTGAACTGAATGTATATAATATATGTAATAGGACCAAATCATAAGACATTGTGAATCTAGTAATTTCAAGGTCTGAACATTGATAATGTGGTTTTAATCTTGTTTGAAACTAGCATCCTTGCTACCACAAGCAAAAGTAGACAAAAAGTGAATAGCAGACACTTTATTAACGATAGTGCCACTGTTTTTTTACATCCAGGATTTACACCAAAAACTTTAGAGAACAAACTGGTGCTTTACTTTTATTTTCAGCAGGTTGGATTACCCCAAGGCTCTATTCTTGGCCCACTACTATTTTCTATTTATATGTTATCACTTGGTCAAATAATTCGCAAATATCTATTTTCATTTCTGTCCAGATGATACTCAAATTTATTTAGCTATTGATCCATCCGATGCATCTGGTGTAAACATACTAGGTTCATGTCTCTCTGGTTTTAAGGTCTGGGTGTCTGATAACTTTTTATCGTTAATCAATGAGAAAAGGAGGTGTTGGTTTTTGGTCCCAAGGCACGTGAGACCCTTTTACTCAGATTCTCAGCTCTTCAAATTTCCATTGTACCCATGAGACCAGGAACCTAGGAGTAGTTTTAAAATTTGATCTGAACTTCTCAAAATGTTTTAATAATACTTTTAAAACTGCCTTTTATGAGATTAGGAAGATCATTGGTCATATTTACCAAAATAAGGTCAATGATCTCGTTTGGTGATGCTCAAACCCTCATTCACGCTTTTGTCTCGTCATCCTGATTACTGTAATTCTCAATTTACTGGTATGCCTAAAAAAGCCCTCAAATGTCTTCCATTAGTACAGAACACAGCAGCTATAGTCCTGCTGTGTTCACATCTACAAAACCTGTAGATGTGAACATATTACTCCAACTCTTGTTTCCATGCACTGGCTACCTGCGGTGTTTAGAGTTGATTTCAAGATTTTACTGTCAGTTTTTATGGTATGCAATGCCACTTAATTTTTGACAAGCCTCTTCAGTGTCCTCTTTTAAATCTGTTTTTTAAAAAATATTGGCTTTTAACTGCTGATTTTTGTATGCTTTTAATTACATTTTTGTTTGTGTTATGTATTTTATGCATTTTGATTTTTCAATGTGAGCACTTTGTAACTTTTTGAAGGTGCTCTGCAAATTAATGTATTATTATTATTATTATTATTATTATTATTATTATTATTATTATTATTATTGGAACAGGTTTCTGTAAAAACCCTCTCGGCAGCAGTAGCTCATCCGAAATGCTGCGGCCAGTGTCTTGACCAACACCAGGAACATGGATCACATTACATCAGCCTTTAAATCCTTGAACTGGATCCCTGTATGTGGGAGGATATAATTTAAAATCTTGATTATCTGTAAAGCACTGAATTATCTTGGGCCTAAAAATGTTTCAGAGTTGGTTGTCGAGTATGACCCTTGTAGATTTATTAGTTATTCAGAAACCTCATCACCTCATCTAAACCTCATCTAATCTTGTTCAGTTCTCAGGTCCAGAACTGAACAAGGTTGTTAATGATACTATAAAAACTTGCCTTGCCATAACTTGGTGGACATTTGTGTGTTTCTCTCACAAGTAATCAGCCAGCAAATCTTAATAAATGTTGAAGACTAAATACAAAGCATTATAAACTCTACATGTTTGTATGCTTTCAAAACAATGGAAAGCAGAATTTCTTTTAAGAAGGGATTCAGTCTCTGCTTTGCCAATATTCTTGACAAGTCCAGAGAAAAAGAAAACAGTGACAGATGTTAAGACACACTTAAGTATTTCTGGGTTAAGCAGAGCCATATTTCTTGAACATTCAGGACATGCAAAGGCTTTAAGATCATGAGTAGACAAGAAACAGTCTGGATGGTTACTTTCAATAATTTGAATTTTCTTATGCGAGAAGTAAATTCAAAGAAAAGAATACTAAAGTTAAATGATTATTTTCTTCCTGTGTGATGACCTCAGATGAAGAAAGATC
Source organism: Anableps anableps (assembly GCA_014839685.1). Taxonomy (NCBI): domain Eukaryota; kingdom Metazoa; phylum Chordata; class Actinopteri; order Cyprinodontiformes; family Anablepidae; genus Anableps; species Anableps anableps. Next base: position 3,557,914 of record CM026085.1, on the reverse strand, counting down.
TCCAAACAAAGCATTTTTTGATTACATAAATCATGCTATAAAACCCTAGAACTGCGCCCTCTTTCGCGGTCTAATGAGAGGCAAAAGAGGAATATTAGAAGGCAAATGATGAGATAATGATGATGAACTTCATATGTTTTACCATGCAGTACACATAAGTCAGAAGAATGCTGAGTTTGACAAAGACCATGCTGCAGCATTTAAAAGCCACAATACCACAAGGAGGCACAGTGTTAGTATAAACATGAGAAATATTCTGAAGATGATGGTCTAAAAGTGAGGGTGATGTAACTTGGTTCAGTTCTGATGTTTTAAAAGTTCAGTTCAAAGATTCACTGTCACCAACATTGTTCTTTTTGTGCTGATTAATTTTTAGTAAACCTTGACCATGTTGATAGGACTGAATATCATGCTGGTTTGCCTTGTTACTGAATGTAAAACTGTGTTGCAGAGACAGTTACACAAAGTTACATAAAGATACATAATGAAACTTCAGTTTTAAGTCCATCACTGTGGATTACAAATTAATTAATTTAATTTAATTTAATTTATACCAGCCTGGTTTAGTCCACTTTAAATGAAACTTAGTTCATTTGACTAGAAAGTCCAGATCATTTGGGGAGGTGTGAATGCTCAGTAAAACTCTGATGCGGATCAAAAAAGTGAACTCTAGTCCACCTACAAACCGAGGTCTCGGTTTTCATTGCGGTAAATGCTGGTTCTTTTCGAACGCATATGTGAATGCCAAGCGGACCGGAGAGCGCTCCAAAAGCAGGAAGCAGACTATAATGCAGGGCATTCTGGGTAAATACAACCAAAACAAATGCATTGAGACTAGTGCTAGAGGGAGAAATGGCTCGTGGTCTTTAGTCAAAGACAAAAGAGAAATTCTGCAACTGCTAAAATCTGACACCGCTCCAGCTTTGTTTATACCTCTTGAAGAAGGAGGTTGGCTGCTGGAATTCCTGAGTACATAACAGCTAAACATTTAAAAGAACATGGAATGCAGTGTTCTGAATTCCACTGCATTGGTCTTGTTCAGAGGTTTTCGTGTTACTTCTTTCAGTGAATCTTGGTGCAGCACCACCACAGGCCAGGGGATAAACAGGTTTTTCAAAGGGTTTGGTTCGTTTGATACAGTGTAGTGTGAAAGCTAACCACACCAGCTGAAAATGGAACAAATGTTGCAATTTTGGTCCCCAGTCAAGACAAGTCTACCGGACTATCAAGTGTGAAAACACTTTTACATAGCCCTCCAAAGCATCCCAGCAAATGAACCTTTCCACATTTTGTTATGTTACAACACGCTAGTGTAGATTCTCTGTCATTCAGGACATGACAATCTTAAGTACTTAAATAGAAGCAACTGAACTTTTTTTCTTCTTTCTTGAAGAGTTTTTGCTCTTATCCAAAAGGCTTCTTCAGTTCTGAATATGGTGTGAAGGTAACAGGTAATATATGAGTTGAGTTCAGAACAATCACATTACTAGGGCCATTACAGTCACTAATGGGGTAGTTAGAACATGTAAGTCACTGGTCCTACAATACATTCAGCAAAGTGTTTGAGTTGTTGGTGTTTGACAATCCAAACATGTCTCTAATGATGTCACTTTATTTATCTTGGTCACATGTCTCAATGTGTTAAGTGCTGAAAAACTGCCTGGCAAGACAAATCAGGGCTGCAGAGTAAGTGTTAGAAAGATGAAACCAGAGGCAACCTCCTTGGTTTAGTTAGTTGAGTTGGTTTTTAATGTTTATCATAGATAGTTTCTTTCACTCCTCTGTTCAACCACCTGTCCTCCCTTGTCTAAAATATGCCCATTGCTGTCTACCAAGATCTATTCTCCCCCTCAGCATCAGATCATCACTCTGAAACTGTAAGCACTTCAGATTCCTCTCTCTGATCATAATTCTACTCCATGTTGTCCTTGCTGTTTCTAACCGCTCCCCTCGATCTAGAAACTCAAGCTTCTACTCATTGTGGACATTATTGTTGTAAATAAACTTCTTTACCTTTTTTATTCTGAGTCCCATCTGTGATTCTGCATGTGGACCAGGAAAATACCTGGAAACTTAACAGTTTCAGCTCAACACTGCATTCCATGTTCTTTTAGATGTAGAGTTGTTATGTACTCAGGAATTCCAGCAGCAGACACGCCACTCAAACAGCCTGTAGACACAAATTCTATTCAGTGCAATGTCAGAACGACACAGCTGCCCTCCAGCTGTATCCAACACATTTTCCTCCTGCTCCAATTTTTATATTTTTATTTTTCATCTGTGAGGGTGTGTCACACCAATTATGAGCGATGATATCACAAACTGAGCCATCAGTAACTGAAGTTTACATTGTGAGAGCTGATGGATGATGTAGGCTACAATAACAGCAGAAAGGAAAATCTGCATAAAACTGACCTTCTGCTATTTTAGTCAGCCAAATAAACAAAACATTTCACAAAAGGTTACTAGATTATCCAAACAGTCAGGCATAGCAAACTGCAGGACACAGAGACTGGGATTCCTAGGTGTAAACACAAAGTAGCCAAAGGACAATTTACTGTTGTCTCTTATCAGAATGTTGGATGACGCAGGCATGCATGTTTCAGAGGGGACCGTGTGCCTCATTCTTACTTCACATCTGACTTTAATGGGAGCATGTTGCAGGGGGCATCTTTCAAAGATGACTGAGTTTGTGCATGCAGCCATGGAGGAGACAGAGGTCAGGACTGGACCTTTGTCAATCCTCTGCATATGTTTCCTGTTTACCTGGTATGTGTTCAGATGGACTGTTTTTTCATCTTTAAAAGCTGCTGCATTTACTTTGTTCACAACATTAAGATGTGAATAGGATATTGCAAAGGTGTGGACTTGGGTCACATGACTTGGAGTCGAGTCAAATTCCAGTCATTAATATTATGACTTTCGACTTGACTTGAAAACATGTTCAGAGACTTGTGACTTGATTTGAACTTTTACACCAATGACTTGGGACTTGAATTGGACTTGAACCTGTTTATTTGAAAAGATATTTTACCAAAAATCTTAAGTTTAAAACACATATTTGAAAACTGAGCACCATTAATTAATTTCATTCATTTTGTATTAAAGGGGCAGTATTATGTAAAATTAACTTTTTGAAGCTTTATGTCATGTTATAATGTTATTCCCTCATCAAAAACAAACCTGGAGTGTTGCTTTGATTCTTTCATGCATGTTTGAGAAATCCTATAAATCTCCCATGACAATTATTCAGCTGTGTAAAACGCTTGGGTGGACCGAGTTCTGCCTATGAGACGCAGCTCTGAGGAGAAGCTGCAGTTTTCAAGATTCTGCGTTTTTGCCTCACAGAGCCCCCCTCCTCCATGACTTCCCCACTCAACCCCTTCAGAAGAGCCAGCAGCAATTATCAAACAGCTGGTGGAACTGCGCCTCTATTGAGCTCATTTTATGAGCTACTTTTCAGTGCAACACTGGTGAAAATGCTGTTAAAGGGTTAATGGAGGAGCAATGTTGTGATGACTTTCTGAAGGTGGCATTTCAGAAAGAGCAAGAGTTTTCTTTTAAGTCATATTTGATATATACAGCATTTTCATAACAACTGAAGGCAACATAGTTACTTGATTGTGCTATAAAATGTCACTAGGTGCCTGGAAAACACATAATACTGCCCCTTTAACACAGAACGTCTCTCTGCTTTTCCACACTCTGTATGTTTATGTGCGTGAGCTGCAGCACAGCCAAATTAATTAATTATTTAATTATACAGGCCTCCACATGCCTGTATAACCTCCCGACAACGCCTGGGCATGCTCCTGATGAGACGGCGGATGTTCTCTTGCGGGATCTCTTCCCAGACCTGGATTAGAGCATCAATTAGCTCCTGAACAGTCTGTGGTGTGACGAGGCGTTGGTGGACTGACCAAAACATGATGTCCCAGATGTGCTCAGTTGGATTCAGGGCTGGGGAACGGACAGGCCAGTCCATAACATCAATGTCCTCATCATGCAAGAATTGCTGACACACTTCAGCCACATGAGGCCGAGCATTGTCATGCATAAGAAGGAGCCCAAGGCCCACTGCACCAGCATATGGTCTCACAATAGGTCTGAGGATCTCATCCCAGTACCTTATGGCAGTCGGGGCACCTCTGGCTAACACATCCCCATGTGTTAGAGGCTGTGCAGCCATCCAAAGAAATGCCTCCCCACACCATGACTGACTCACTACCAAACCGGTCATGCTGGAGGATGTTGCAGGCAGCAAAACGTTCTCCACGGTGTCTCCAGACTCTGTCATGTCTGTCACATGTGCACACTGTGAACCTGCTTCATCCGTGAAGAGCACAGGGCACCAATGGCGAATCTGCCAATTTTGGTGTTCCCTAGCAAACGCCAATCATCCTGCACGGTGTTGGGCTGTAAGCACAGGCCCTATATGTGGATGTCGGGCCCTCATACCAGCCTCTTGGAGTCTGTTTCTGACAGTTTGAGTAGCAACATGCACATTAGTGGCCTGCTGGAGGTCATTTTGTAGGGCCCTGACAGTGGACCTCCTTCCCTCCTTGCACTAAGGATGAGGTAGCAGGCCTGCTACTGGGTTGTAGCCCTCTGATGGCCCCCTCCATGTCTCCTGGTGTACTGGCCTATCTCCTGGTACCTATTCCATGCTCCGGACACTGTGCTGACAGACACAGCAAATCTTCTTGCCACCGCTCGCGTTGATGTTCCGTCTTGGATTAGCTGCACTACTTTAGCAATTTCAGTGGGCTGTAAAAAACGCCTCATGATGACTCTATACGAGCCAGCACTGACAAAATGACCACCTGCAGAATCACTCTTTTATAGAGGTTGTCTTACTAATTGCCTCTCATTTCCATCTGTTGTGTATTCCATTTGCACAGCAACAGGCTAAATTGAGTCACAATAAGTGTTATTACCTAACTGATGACGTTGATTCCACAAAGGTGTGACTGACTTGGAGTTATGTTGTTTTGTTTAGTTGTTCCTTTTATGTTTCTGAGCAGTGTATTTGAAGCTGTCTGTGTCAGGAAATCATATTGAAAATTATTTACTGCAGTCAGTGCATTAAGTCTGAACATGGAGGTCTTTTTTTTGCATTTTCCACTGAATGTTTATTCCAGAACATTATACTTCAAAAAGATGACTATTCTTGCAGCCAAATTTAATTGAACTGTACAATATAGAGGTCTAATTTTAGATGTTTTTATGTTTTTATACTTTGTAAGTTCAGTTGCACATCTTAATTTGAAACAAATACATGTTTAAGAAAGAACACTTGGTCTATAATTTACATTTAACATATAATTGCAAAATTGTTTTAAAAAGACTCAAAAGGACTCGAAATTCCAAGTTTCGGACTTGGGACTTGACCGTGCTGACTTGAGACTTGACTCGGGACTTGAGGATAAAGACTTACTTGAAGCTGCAAAACGATGACTTGTTCCCATCTCTGGGATATTGATACAGAAGCTTTTATAGTGTTGTAATTTGCAACCATATACATTTCTAACTCTATGTGGACACACAGTGCCTTTCTAAAGTATTCATTGATTTTTTTTTTCACATTTTCTCACATTACAGCCACAATATTTATACTGTTTTACTTGAATTTCGTGTGACAGACCAACACAAAGTAGTGCATTATTTTAAAGTGGAACAAAAATGATATACACATTCCACAATATTTTACAAATAAAAAGCACTGTGTATATAATTTTTTATTTTAATTAATTTAATAGGAGGACTGCCTCTCCTAAGTGTTTAAGGTGTTTAGGTTTTTTTTGGTACTTATTGTTGCTGTTTGCTACAACTGGTACTCTCTTGCTCTTCCAAACAGCAAAGCTCTGAAACCACTTCTGTTTTGTTCTTTTATATTGTCTGAAAGGCTCCTACTGTAAATTTTTGGGCCAGATCTCAGATTTCTTATGTGACTTAGTTGTCATGATCTGTGGATTGAAGTTGGACCAAAAAGCAAGCAGTAATCCAGGAGGTAAATGAGGTTATAATGTTTAGTAAAAGAATAGAAAAACAACTAACAAAAACTGGGAGGAGTACACAGTGAGCCACAGAACAACAGAGACCCATTAATATTGAACAAATGCAAGGAACCAGCAAGGAGTGAGAGGAAGAGATACTGGAGCTTGATTACTAGAACAAACTGGGTGCAGCTGTGAGGAGAGAGCAGAAGGCAGTTTGAGAGAGGGAGAGAGAGAGAGAGAGAGAGAGAGGGAGAAAGAGAGAAAGACTGATCAAAAGTAAAAGACAGAACTAAGGTTGATCACAGCAGAATAAGAAAGCAAACATGGAAAAACAAAAACAATCCAGGATCCTGATATTCGTGTTAAATACGGATAAGATCATTATAGTGGGGGATTTTTACATTCATGTAAACATTAAAGCCCAAAGGTAGCCTTTAATGCTACAGTATCTTAGATTTCTTTGGTTTGGCTTAAAATGTTTACAGGTCTACCCCCTCTTGTCTTCATCCTTGGACCTCAACCCAACAGAGAATTTATAGCCGAACTTGATAAGGGCTGTTCAACCTGACAGAACTTGAACAGTTTTGCAAGAAAGAATGGAGTAAAACTGCAGCATCCAGATGTGTAAGCCTTATTGAGACCTACCTACACAGATTCTGTGCTGTGACTGCAGCCATAGGCGCATCTACTAAATGCTGACTTGAAGGGGGTGAATATTTTACACAATCACTTATTTTATGCTAAATATTTTTATTTGTCATTTGCTGGACATCAGTTTTCACTTTGACATTAAAAGGATTTTGTAAAAGAAATTTGTCAAAAATAAATTTTGTTGATCAGGATTGATTTGTAAAAGCAATAAAAGGCTAAAACATCCAAGGGGGTGAATACTTTTTATTGGCCTTGTATGTTAGAAGTAAACCAGTAGATAATAAAGAAATACATAAGTAATATTAGAATGTATTGCTCATGTTGTTGTGGACTATATATTCTGTAAATTATTCTCAGATAACTGGATCAATTAGATCTCAGTTGTGTGCACAAAAAAATAATGTGTGTTTGAATGTTGAAAACTAGTGCAAAGAGACAGCTGATGCCAATGAAAAACAGAAAGGATGTATCTGAGTAGAACTTTATACTGTACATCTACTTACAGGGTGTGGACAGAATGTGTTTAATATCCAGATTTAAGTGGAAGAGCAGCTGTGTATGAGGTACAGGGAGAAAAATGCAATGACAAAACCCAACTCTCCATTCATAATCTGTTTCCAGATTTCCTCTTCAGTCTGACTTAACACAGGGATACCAGTCAGCAGATGCTGTCCTCTAGTGAGGCGGCATTTAGTCCTATATTCCTCAGCTCTGGAACAAAGTCACTGAAAACTTGAGATATGCAGAAAGTGTTCCTATAAATCAGGGCAGAAAATTCTGTGATTCCTACAGGTTTTGATCAAAGAATCTGACTAATGACCTCTTAAACTTCAATCTGATGTGTTTAAAATTTCCTCTTCCTTCCATTGTTTCTTTTATGGAATGCTTTTACACTTGTGGTTTATTTTCTATTTTTCTTTCCTTTGATGTCCTCCAAGGTACTTTGGATTGGCTTGTGTATGAATGGTGTGATATAAATCTCCCCTGTTCTACTTTTAAATCTTAATGGTTTTCAATCCAAATATTTCAGTCAGACTGGGAAGAACAAGCTTTTCTTCCCTCACTTTGTCACTATCAGTGGCATACCATTATATGCCACTGATAGTGGCATACCATTATATACCATTTGTTGTTTTGAGCTTCAAACAACAAAACCTTCCTACATGTTCCCATTTCTGAATTTAAACAGGAGGCCAAACAAAAAGAAAACCTCAAAAAAAGCGTTGAATGAAACACTGAACGGAAATAATAAAAATACACGCAGGAAAAATATCTAAAATTATGGTTTCAACTTTTAAGCATTCAATCTTTTTTATTGACACCCTCAAATTAAAATATTCGTCTGGGAAGTCATAATGTACAGTTCAGTTTATTTATAAAGAGCCAATCCACAACAAATTTTGTCTCAAGGCACTTCACAAAAAAATTAGAAATGATAAAAGCCTTCACCTGATCCAAAACAAACGCTGTAGCAAGAGTTCTGATAACTACTAAAAAGAGAGATCATTTCTCCTATTTTAGCTTCCCTTCATTAGCTTTCTGTTAAATCCAGAATGGAATTTAAAATTATCCTTCTCACAAATAAAGCCCTTGTAATCAAGCTCCATCATACATCAGAGATCTGATTTCATATGTTTCTAAAAGCACACTTCACTCTCAGACAGCAGATTTAATGGTGGTCCCTAGGGGTTCTAAAAGTAGAATGGGAGGCAGATCCTTTAATTATCAGGCTCCTCTCCTGTGGAACCAGCTCCCAGTTTTAGGGCATTTTCACACCTGATAGTCAAATAGACTCAGTTCGATTGGGGACCAAAATTCCAACATTTGTTCCATTTTCAGCTGGTGCAGTTCGCTTTCACACTGCACTGTCAATTGAACCAAACCCTTTGAAAAACCTGTTTATTCCCTCGCCTGTGGAGGCGCTGCACCAAGAACCACTGAAGGAAATGCTATGAACACCTCCGAAGAAGACGCTGAGCACAACTTCCTTCTTCACGAAATATAAACAAAATGGAGTAGCATCAGATTTTAGTGGTTGTAGGATTTCTCTTTTGTCTTTGGCAAAAGACCACAAGACATTTCCAGTCAAGTCAAATTTATCTGAATAGCGTATTTCAGGAACAAGGCAGTGCAAGTTTCACTATATTTCTCCTGCTAGCACGATACTTACTCGTTTGTTTTTGTTGTATTTACCCAGAATGCTCTGCGCTGTAGTCTGCTTTCTCCTTTTGGAGGTCTGCTTGGCATTCACATATGCATTCAAACCACACCTGAGTTCACTTCAATCAAAGCAAGACCTAGGTTTGTAAGTGGACCAGTGTTTGCTTTTTTGGCCCCCATCAGAGTTCAATTGCACATTCACACCTCTCCAGACGAACTGGACTTTCTTTTGATATATTTGATATTTTTGATATAGTTAGACTGCCTTAGGTTATTCTAAGCTATCTCTGTAGTTATGCTGCTCTTAGGCAGGGGCAATGGTGGCGGGAGTCTGTCCTCCAATCAGTAGATTGCCAGTTTGAGTCCTGTCTCTGTCATTGTGTCCTTGAGCAAGACACTTCACCCGCTTTGCCTGTTGGTGGTGATCAGAGGGCCTATTGGCACTGGTACATGGCAGCCTCACTTCTGTCAGACTGTAGCAGCTGTGGCTACAGTGTAGTAGCTTGCCCCCATTAGCGTGTGAATGGGTGAATGACTGAATGTTGTGTGAAGCGCTTTGGGGTCATCTGGACAAGATAAAGTACTTTACAAGTACAGGCCATTTACAATTTAGGCTGCTGGAAGACAAACTGACCACTATGCTATACTCTCCTACTACTCTCCTACAATTCTGCATTATTTGTTATTTCAGCTTTTAACTTTATGTTCTCTCTCCATTTTTTCTCTTCATTTCTCTTTCCTTATATTTGATGTGTATTTGCTTGATGATTTTGACAATGGCATTTGACAAAATGTAATGTTTATTGGTTGTTTCATAATTGCTTACTGTATGATATTTTTATGGTGTAAAGAACATTGAACTACCTTGTTGCTGAAATGTGTTGTACAAATAAACATGAATTGATAGAAGCTATCTCTGGTCTGGTGTTCTGTTCAACTGTGACACCTTCCTGGAGGGGGGCACTGGCAGAGCTACTGCTTCATGTTCTCTTTCTATAGATGATACTCTTGGCCCTGTCTTTTGGTGTTTAATCCTGTCTCTCTCCTAGACAGTCATTAGTTGAGCTTTGACTGTGACTAACAGACCCAGTTGGTCGTGACAAATAGCTTGTTCTGCTGAAGGTTTCTTTCTGTTAAATGCAGAGTTTTTCCTTTTCACTGTTGCTGCATTCTCAGTATGAGGGACAGCTGTAAAGTCAACAACACAATCATCAGTCCACTATCTATATATGCTCATCCAGGAGGAATGAATGCTGCAAGTCAGTAGCTCTGATGGCTTTCATGAGATTGAATACCAGCCAATTTGAATTATAAACTGAAGTTGAATACACTGTTTGAGAACTAGGATTAAGTTGGAATGTATGTAATTGACTTGGAATCTGTCCATGTGACTGGATAGAACTGACTTTTCCAAGTGCCTTGAGATGACGTGTTGTGAACTGGCGCTATATAAATAAACTCAACTGAATTTAATTACCCTTTTCCCTAAATCTGAGTGATGTCTTACTTTAAATTGAATAAAATCCTGTTGGATTTTCAGGAATGGGAAAACACAACCCAATCATACACATCTGTAAAACATGTTAGGACAACATCTAACTTTTACTAGATGCTGCAAAGTTCACTTCCATGCAAATCTTCCTGAAGTTTAACTTCAGCTCTCTTGAGGTAAGTGAGGTTGCCCCATTTCCTCCTCCTCTTTCAATGAATCTTTCTTGGAGATGGACCAAACCACACCACACCACTTTACTTCATTTATTTTTCCCTGGATGTGGCTGTGGTTCTTTCTGCATCACCATCTCTCATCACCCTGTCTTTATCACCTCATTTCTCACTTCCAATCACATCCATGTGCAGGAAATTTATGATGGGGACTGTGTTATGTGTGCACATGTGCATGTGTGTGTATGTGTGTGTTAGCAGGAGGCATTTGTAGGGGGTATGACAAATTAGATCATGACATGCAGTCCCAATGACTATGAGGGAACACAGAAACATAAAGAGTTTTGTAGATATAAGAGACAGATACAAAAACTCATAAAAAGATTTTATCATCTGAATGGAGGCATAATTAAAATATAACCCTGGTTTTCATTATGTTTCTTAATTTACCGACTTCAGGCTCCAAGCAAAAAAGCATGTTAGTAAAAGCTCACACATCCAGAAGAGGAAGCACATGCATTTTATTCTATTGTGTTAAATGTCATGACTGAAAGAAAGAAAATGCTACAATGCAACGCACTCCACACCAATGCAGTGTATAAATGCCTAGTTGTGGTTGAGTTTAGTTAGGAGGACTGTATACAAGTTTTTCCTCACCAGCATGAACCGTTTTCACATTTCTGGAGATCAGCAATGGAGAACAGCTGTTAGATGTATGAGACCAAAACAATGTTGCAATTCATGCTCTTCATGAGATCTGGTGGTCTAATTAATGCTGTCAAATACAAATATCTGATCAGCATGTCTCCTCACTGTGCTGGAAAGAGTGTTCACCTGCAGGCAAACACCTAGACCCTGGACAGAGATTTATACACAGTGTGTGTGAGAGGGAGTTGAATGGTTGGCGACAGGAAGGACAAAAGATGTACAGGAAATTACAACAGAAATAAGGAACAAATTAATGCCTGGAGGTGCCAAAACTTTCTTCAATTGAACATAAACAAAACTAAAGTTATTGTTTTTGGACCTAAAGAGGAATGATCTCGAGTCAGCACACAGCTTTAACTATTACAACTCGAAACTAGTGATAAGGCCCAAAATCTGGGTGTAGTGATGGACTCAGACCTGAACCTTCAGAGACACATAAAGCCCATTACAAAGTCAGCCTTCCATCAACTGAAGAACATTTCCAAGATTAAAGGACTAATGTCCCAACAAGATCTAGAGAAACTCATTCTTGTGTTTATCTGTAGTTGCATTGATTACTGCAATAGTGTCTTCACAAGTCTGCCTGAAAAGTCAATCAGACAGCTGCAGCTGATCCAGAACGCTGCTGCTCGTGTTCTCACTAAGACCAGGAAGATAGAACAAATCACCCCAGTTCTAAAGTCCTTCCACTGGCTCCCTGGAGCTCAGAGGATAGACTTTAAAATACTTTTGTTGATTCATGAATCACTGAATGGCTTAACACCAAAGTACATTTAGGATATTTTGTTGTTGTATCAACCTTTCATACCACTCAGGTATTCTGGTTCTGGTCTACTCTGCATCCCCAGAACCAGAACCAAACATGGAGAAGCAGCTTTCAGTTTTTATGCTCCTCTAATCTGGAACAAACTTCCAGAAAACTGCAAAACTGCTGAAACACTGAGTTCCTTTAAATCAAGGCCAAAACTCCATTTACTTAGAGTTGCCTTTGATTAATAATAATTGGAACAAACACTAATTATAGTTTAGATTTAAACTTTTTATTACTTCTCTATTTTGCCACTATAATGCATTTTCTAATTTTTTTGTATTTGTTCATTGTTTTGTTTTTATCATGTATAGCACTTTGAATTTCCTTGTTGCTGAAATGTGCTATACAAATACACTTGACTTGCCTTGTAATTAATTGTGAAGTGGGAGGAACTCATTTGTCATGAATCCCAAATGTGGAAATTTACAAGAAGCAACCATTATCACCTTCCCTGCTTGAGGTTTCAGTGCTAAAGTCCAGTATTCACAAGAAATAAAGAAAACTGTGCTATGGAGGAGCGGCACAGAGTCAGAGGTCAGCCCTCTGTCTGCTGTGCTGAGACTCCCCTGGTCCAAGGACTTTAATCCCTCCTGGCACAAGTCAAGGCCAAAGAGAGTGAGCCTACGGGCGAGAGAGGCCATCCACGTGGGGGAGTGTATAAGCAGACAGTCTGGGAATCTGGGATAGACTGTTTCTCTTAAATAAATAGACACAGATGCTCCATTGCTAGAAAAAGTATAATATCCTGGCTTCAATGTTTAGGGTTTTCTTTTTTTCACTTTTCATAAACCAGAGGGTTTAGAGTAGCCATTTGTAGCTAACAATCTCACAGTCTCTTGTAACCTGGTTGGGATTAATGCCCAGATAGCATATAGAGTCTTTGAAATATTACAAGTGGCCTTTCAGAATTAGCTGATTAACCATAGTGTGCACTGGTTTAATTTGACAATGAAGAACAGCCTTGGGTCAAAAATAGAGACAACATTGGAAGCTGGGTTTACCAGTTCTTTATGATAAAACCTTTAAGAGGGGCATGCAGCTTTTTTATGTGTCCTGTCCAGTGGCGTAGCCAGATAATGTTCTAGGGGTGGCCAGGCAGGAACCATTGCTCACTCAGGGGTGGCCAACAACTGATCGGAACCTGAGCCACTTTGAAGCACAAAATCTTTATTTTCCACTATTATATCACTGCTGCCACCAACTGTTTTGGAGGGGAACTGCTTGCTCTAGAACTGTGCTCTACTGGTGAGTTACCTCCCCATGGCAACCAATGACTTGACAGGGTTGGCTGAAGGGGTGGCCAGTGATTGGCCAGCTCCTCCCCCTCATCCCCCCAGCTCCACCCCTGGTCCTGTTTTTGGCTTTCAGGAGTACCATATTGAGACATGTACCAGGGCAAATTTACTCTACAAAAATTATATTTGAAGATGGTATCCTAATTGCGTGACTGACTTTGTTAAATCCAGACTGCATCACACATCGAAGTAGGCACACCACAGCACTCAAAAACAGCAAAGGACAGGTGGACTCAACTCCAGAAGTCTGCAACAGCCACAGGCAGATGGACACAAAGCACTGCACCAGGGAAACCATGCACCATCAACAACACAAAGGAGCAACAGCCTCTCCAGACCAAAGAGACACAGGATGAGATGAAGGGCACCAATTCTCCCCAACCCAGCCACCCTGCCATCTCCTTCTGTGCAGGTCAAGCCTGGGACACAGTTCCCCTGTGGCGGCCCAGGGGTCCCACCAATCCACAGCAACAAGACTGCCCAGCACCAAGCAGGGGTGACCCCCCCCCAGACACGTATTTGCCTTATGGACAAATTCAGTCACCTGAGCTGTGGATCCCTGCATCTCCTCCAGAGCTTGGGATATTGTTTTAGAACCTTACCCTGTTTTAAACTTCTCCACAACTTTCTCTGTGCTCCCACACTTTTTAGATATTTATTTGTAAAGAAGAAAATATTGTTAAACATTTGGAATTGTTTTTCCTTTACAAACAATTTTGGTCAGTGTTTGATTGCACATTCACACCTCCTCAAACGAACTGGACTTTCAAGGCAAACCAACTAGAGTTTGATTAAAATGAACTAAACAGGGCTGGTGGGAATGTACCCTAAGTTTCAACTAACAGACTAAAGAACAACAGACAAAGCTATTAATATGCTGATACTCAGCTACTCTAAGCCATGACAACTACAGTGCTAATGCAGTCTTTCCATGTAGAATTACAAAGTCCAGTAATTCATCCTCTTGCTAGTTTCACAGTAAAATCCATCATCTTGAGCAACAATTCTGAAAATCCAATTTAAACACAACACATGTGATTGATTTGAAGGAGCAAGGATAATATCCAGGATGCAGTTTGGGACTGAAACTCTGGAGCTTGTTTAAACATGAAAAATGAAATTTAAAATAAAAGTTAGACCACCGCCCTACCTGCAGGTTAGACTGCTGGCTTGGACAACCCCATCGTGTACCGAAGTCCACAGGATGTTTACAATTAGTCTACCTGCCATTGTCTATTGTTCACTGTGGAGACAGCCTGTGGAGAAGCTGTCCAGGCTTTTTACACAAATAACAAAAGACCAGGACACAGACACACAAATATGGCAAAGGTTGAAAGGAAAAGGAACAAACACCAGGCTGCACATATTTGGAGATGTTTAGAGTTTTAGTTTGAACACAGAGCCAGGTCAGCTGAGGTTAGAAGATTGTGCCCCAGAAAAACATTTCCCATCTCCAGTGCATCTCTTTATGGCCTTTGTGAAGCTTGAAATGTATCAGGGTTCACAAAAAACCTAATCGAACATGTCTGTCAATGTTGCAGAGGAGAACAACACTAATCAGCAATACACACAGTCCCATTACCTGTTTTTAAACACTCACGGCAGCTGACCAACCATTATTTGTGTCTCTTAGCAGTGTTGGTATGAAGAATCTAATACAAAATAACAGTGCAAAATTATTACCTTTTGAAGAAATAGTTTCACTTTATATATATTTGAAATGTTCAGAATCTGTTAGAGTTCAGAGCCCTGCAAATATAATTACAATTTGTCTAAATTTGTCAGGTTGCAAACTCCAGCGTATTTGACTGGGTTTTTATGATAGAGTGGCTCTGGAGGAGCTGCAGAGATCCACATCTCAGGTGTGAAATGTGTGCTCCACAAATAAGAAAGCCATAAAAAGTGTTGTTTGCAGTTTTCTGCAAGGCATGTAGGAGACACAGCTAACATGTGGAAGAAAGTGCTTTGATCAGATGAGACCAAAACTGAACTTACTGGCATGAATGCAAAAGATTAAATGGGGAACAGAACAAATACTGAAGCATTACTACAGTGAAACATGCTGGTAGCAGTATCATGCTGCGGGGATGCTTTTCTTCATCAGGGATGGGGAAGCTGTTTTTTGGTGATAGGAAGATGGATGAAGCTAAATCCAGGACTATCCCGGAAGAAAAGCTGTTAGCGGCTGCAGAAGTTGTATTTGTCTGTCTAATGGATGGGCTTGTTTGTTGTCTATGTTGCTGTTTGTGCTCCAGTTCTATCTTCAAAAAGAGATTTTGACCCCAGTGAGAGATTTATCAGTGGAAATAAGAGCTATATAAAACTCTTGAAACGAGGGTGGGAGTTCACCTTCCAGTTGGATAATGACCCTTAACTTACAGTTAGAGAATAGGTTTAGATTAGGGCTGCACCTTAATCTAAACCTTGCAATTAATTGTAAGAAAAAAATGCAATAATGTTGGGAGATGATGCGAAGATGACATGACTTGTCAAATATAAACAAATAGTTAACTAAGCAGAGTGAATGTCTTTTTGCTTTGTTGCAAACACAGACCTCAGTCAGCAAGTTGTCTATCCAGCTACTGAAACATGCTGGAAATATGCTTATCTCATTCTTACCTTTAAGGCTTCAGTAGGTAACTTTTATAAAAATTCATTTTTTACATATCTGTTAAGACTGTCACTGTTTCCTAACAGTTGAGTATGAGACAGGTAATCTGTGAAAAAAAAAAAATCAAGCTTCTCTGGTTCCTCCCTGTGGTCCTACTGCCATTTGCAGAAATACACACTGCTCCCAGTCAGAAACAACCAATCAGAGCTGGGAGGAGAGTCTTAGTCCTGTCAGTCACACATCGTGTTCTGGCTGGAACCCTTGTATTTGCACATTTCTGGTACACCTGTAAATATGACACACAAGCGCCATCCGCAAACAACACGATAGACAGCAAAGTCGTTTCTCTTGGCCCACTGGGGGTTAATTTTTCCTTCAACAACGATCTGATGGGACACTGGAAAACACTATTGTTGTGTTCAAGTTGTGCTAAAAGGAGTCGGCTTATAAGAGAAGCTATTCCAGCCTAAAATAGCATGTGGCAATGCTAAACATGAGCAGCAACGCTGATGTCATCGTCCACAGTCCACATCTTTCCTACTGGAAAGATGAACTTTGCTCCAATCTGGTGGTCGAAGAACCTAAATAACAGATTAAAAACATATCTATTGATTCAATAATTTAGCAGCAAAAAAGCTTTTTGAATAGAAAATGTTGCTTATTTTGTTGATATATAGTTTTCGATTAAAATGTGATTAAGTCCAGACCCTCCAATTAACTGAATTACAATTTTTTATCAAGTCCCAACACAAAATAGAGTAATGCAGCCAACAGAAATTCACTTAGTCACAGCTCAATTCCCTCATGCTTGTTTATGTTTCATGCATTTATTTAACAATAAATAATTTGGCAACATGTCTTGCAAAAAATGGGTGTAAACACATTTAAATTAGCTGACAAGTAACAGCTTATGATTTCTGCATAAGGCCAAATTAAAATCCATTTCCAGATCCAGCAGATGTTTTCATGCTATCATCAGCTCCAGCCAGATTAATATTGATGCCGGGTTTTGTCCACACATTGTGCTTCAGTGTTTGATTAATTGGATTTATCCCAAATGGTTGAGCTGCTTGAACGCCCTCTTGTATTTGCGGTCTGTTGCATTAAATGTGGATCGGGTGGGGAGGGGATACTTCAGCTGATGGCTAAGGGTGCAGACACCTTGAGAAAAAGAATATTCTACTAAAGTCACAATAAATCTGCTTAAAGGTACAATAAAGCCAAATTAAGCAAATAATAGGCGTAACAGCCCTGCTGTTAACTGGTCAATAATGACTTCTGGCCTGTGACAGACAGAACGGGGGGGAGCTGAGAGAGTCCCAGCAGGTCTCTTCTCCTCCCCCATTCTGCTCCCTCCTGCTGGGTTGGTGATGCTGGAAGCAGCCTGCAGGAGGAAGTACCCTACCTCCTCCTCTTCCTCCTCCTCCTCTTTCTCCTCCCATCCTGTCCTCTGCCACATGGCTCTTTGTATACATTCCCATTCACCTCACTGTATTCAACATTGATTTAGCTTGGCCTATAACATACAGTTATGAGGCCTCTTTTTTTTCAAAAAAGCTATTATAATAGTTAAAGTTATTATATGTTCTAACTATTATGAAAAACACATACATTATAGTTGTAAAAATAATTGAAGATGCTTCAAATGTAACAGGGTTTAAAAACTGTAAAAAGGGAAGGAAGATTTAACAAAGCAGAGAAGCAGAGCTCCAAGCACACAAACCGTTCAGATGGTCCTCTGTATGAACTGAGCCTCACATCCACTCAGAGACAGAGCAGCTGTCTGACCTCTGACAGCCGCTTCACACCACAGCAAACAACATGCGCCCAGCCGGTGAAAGAGACTCAAAGGGTTTTAAAGCAGTAGTCAGGCTTACCTCTGTTGCTGAGCTCCTTGTCCATGTTAGACTTTAATATTACTCTGTGGCCGGCAACAATAAAGGATGGGCGGGGGCGCTGGTCATGAATGACCGACAGCAGCAGCAACCAATCAGAGTCTATTGGCTGGGGGTGGGTCCCGTGTTGCTCACAGACATGTGGAAGCCCCCTGTGTTCAGAGGATGAAAATAAAGCTGCAAAACAACAAAATAATAATAATAATAATAATAATAAAGAATAAAATAACTACATTTTTTATCAGTGGCACAGTGTAGATTTGTTGGACTGTAACATAAGAAGAAAACAAATTCCTTTATTTGTCCCTCGAGGGGGAAATTACATTCCAGTGCAACCCATCCAAGAAAACAAAAACAAAAACCAAAAGAGACAACATAAGACATGGGAGGGCAGGTGTCTGAGGCTGCAGCCATTACAAGAGGCACCGCCCTTTCATTAGATGAAAAAAAGACCACATTCGGTAAGAGGAGGGGGGAAAATCATATTTCACACATCCATGAAGGAGTGTTGCTGCACATTAAGCCATCCTGGGGCACCGATTTACAGACCTCAACTGTCAACATCTTCATTAACATCAGGTCAATCATAATACATTTTCAGCACACACACACACACACACACACACACACACACACACACACACACACACACACACACACACACACACATCTATCTATCTATCTATCTATCTATCTATCTATCTATCTATATATATATATATATATTAGACATGAACAAATTTTCGACTACATAAATGCACTCGTACATGTCATATTAATATACAATATTCGTATAATGAAACAAACATTATATACACAGTTCTAGAACTGTGACACTCATGCTGGCATGTTATGTTAGTTATGCTTTGTTCTTCTTCTAGACTTTTTTGTTCATATATAATATATATATATATATATATATATATATATATATATATATATATATATATATATATATATATATATATATATATATATATATTGCTTGAGGCATCTAGATAATAATTATTCCCTCAGGTTTTGGATGTGGTGCAATTGAAAGGATTTTTTGTTTTTATTTTTTCCTCTTTTGGACAGTTGTGCTGGTTTGTAACCATGGCAACCCTAAATCCAAGAGAGGTTGAAAGGGAGGCTTCATGGATGCAGAGCAGGACAGCAGGACCAAAGAACAGAGAGAGAATGAGGAAGTTCAAACCATCTCTTCCATCGATCATAATGGACAAGGATCATATCCCAGACTCCATCGTCTCTCTGCCGGCTTTCTAACCATACGACCAGACAGGGATTTAAAGAGGAGCGGCAAAAGCAACTGAAGTTGATTAGCAGTGCTTTCCAGCAACTGATGGTGTCATTCAGGACATGTTGCTGTGAAATATCATCTCTGTTGCCTGGATATTGAGCTATTAGCAGGTGATGACAGTTATCAGACTGTCATACAGCGACAGTCTTCAGCTGATTTGAACCAATGATGAGTGACAAGTTAACACCATAACTCCAAGCTAGAATAATTTAGTTGTTCTTATAACTTGAGAAACTAGATTATGTAACATCTCATCGTGGGGGTAAAAAATGACGTTTACAACATAAATATTTCCAATATTTTGCCTGTAATTTTCCAACAGAAAGGCTTCAAAATAGGCCAGTCCCCCCAAAATATAGAAATCTCAAACTACTGCACAACATATCCAGCAGAGGGGGCTAGAGAACCAATCCCAGCCTGCGTTTATCAATACTGTTTTAAAATATCTTGGAAAACAGAGGTGATTTTATTCAGAATTTCACACACCCCTCCTCCAAACCTAGGTGATATGGAACCATATCTTGGTCTAACGCTGACTTTTGGTTTCAAGTTTAACAAACAGGTCAGCAGTGTTTTTCAGAAAAGTTAATTTCAGTTATGCTAAATTCCCAAATTAAAATCAATCTCATCAAAATATAACCTGGAGATAATAATCCATCCTTTTATCACAACTCAGCTAGATTATTGCAACTCACTTTATGGTGGGATCAGCAAGGCCTCTCTTTCAGAATGCTGCTGCTTGTCTTTTAACACGCAGCAACCAACATACCTCCCCTGATCCGTCTTCTCTTCACTGGTTGGCTGTGTGCCAAAGAATTGATTTCAAAATCCTTGTCTTGGCTTTTAAATGTGTTAATGGTCCTCAGTACCTCTCTGACTTGCTTCAGCCTTATGTTTCACCACAGGCCCTAAGATCAGCTGGCCAGCTTCCACTGGATGTACCTCAGACTAGGCTGAAGCACAGAGAAGATCAGCAAAGCCTTTTCAGCTGTGGCTCTAAAATTATGGAACAAGTTCAGGTCATTATTGTGGAAATGCTCACACACATGACATATCATGACATGGAAGGACATCCTGTTACTCTGACACACTCAATACCATGTGTCAGCACAAGATCCAGAGTGTGAAAACAAGAGTGGGTAGGTCTGTGGATATTTTGAGCGAAGCCTATGGTATCTAAGATAACATTATTATTAATGTCTTGGTTTAGCTGCTTAAGTCCTGTACAACACTTTGGTTAAACTAAATATTTTATCCTTCCAGGTTGGACAACTTAAGCAGTTGTGCCACGCCCTCCTGTCCCCCTCCCATCCTTCACCTTCTAGTATTAGTCTGGAGTTCTCATTTATCCTTCTCATTTACCTGACTTAGAAGATGAAATATGGTGTGTGTGTTTTTACACAATCATGGTAGCTATGATCTAATTACATGATTTTACTAATATTTTACAATTTTATTATGGCATCTGGGAGTGTTAAAAAAACATCCAGATGTCAAATATTGATGTTAAATCTAGGAAAAGTACAAAATGTAAGAAACAGAAAAGGAACCTAAGACTTGGCACATTAGATAATCAGTTTAGGGATAATTCCTCCCTAAGTTCCTATGTCAGGTGTTCGTGGATTCTTTTTCCTGTTTCTGAAAGACTGCAAAGAACAAGCAGCTTCAGTGCATCTGGGAGGAACCATATCTCAGACTGTTTTTAGATGAATAAAACGTGGATGGTTTTACAGCACAGCTACAGATTGTTGAAGTCAGAGGAATTATTCATCCCTGTTCAAAGCAGCATGTTATTATGGGGAGGCTCAAATCTTTCAAACTTGAGTGCCATGTAGGGGAGGGGTCTTTAAATCCAGGTCTCGAGGTCCAGTGTCCTGTAACTTCATTAGCAGGACTCTGGAGAACTTGGCTGCATACTGAGGGGGTGATTCAGCCATTTGATTCAGGTGTGTTGGACCAGAGACGCATCTAAAAGTTGCAGAACACCAGACCTCGAGGCCTGGATTGGAAGACCCCTGATGTGGGAGGTCCCAAAAGGTTCCATTTTACTACCAGACAGAAGTTAATTTTCATTCCAGCGTTTTTCCAGAGTAAGGAACTTGAAATAGTTGGGGTTATTCTGGACTGCACTTTATCTACCAAAGCTCATGTAAAAAACATAATAAATATTCTTAATTTCTGTCATGATTATGTTTAGGAATGGACCCAGGCGCAGAGCACTTTGTAATGATAATGAAAGTTTAAATTTAAAAAAAATTACAACAAGCAGGAAAGAAGCAAAAAACCCAGGGAAGCTCAAGTATTGACAGAGCCAAAGGTAAAAACCATGAAGGGGAATGAAAGAATCCAGCAGTGAGTGACAAAAGATGAGGGCCTTAAACACTGAGGAGCTTTATTACTAGACAAAGAACATGTGTCTGATGGGACTCAGGGTGCAGCTGTAAGAGGAGGATAAACAGGTAGGCTGAGGGAAGGATACTAATGGACAAGGAGGGAGCTGAGGAGGAGGAGGAAACAATTAAACAAGGGAAGAAAGTTAGAACTAATCTAAGGAAATATACAAAGGAAATACAAGAATAAACTGAGAACTGAACACAAAGAAATGAAGTGAAATGGCAAAACCTAAGCTGAACATAAAGACAAAAATGATTCAAATGCAGATGAAAACCAAAACACCCCAGAATTGTAACAATTTCATCTTTAAAACAGATAAGAGCATATTTGTTGTTCAATGCTACTGTAGCTCTTCACTTTGTGAACTTTATTCTCATTTTGAATATTGCAAATAAAGAAAGAATAAAAGTCTTTTACTGTATATTTGTCATCACAGATTTCACAGGAATATGAAATCCACCCCCCAAAAAAATTCTGACCTTGGTTTTCAAAGTAAAACTGGATCCAAAGGTTGTTTCATGATGGGCATCTGGTATGGTTGGTAGCACTGAGCTATTAGATTTAGCTTCACAAGCTGATTGTGTGTAGAAAGGTTTTTCAAATTGTATTTCTTTGTTTTGTTCTTGATCATTTAAATACAGTTCTTTTTTTTCCCTTAAAACTTATGTTTGTGGTCAGTAGCATCCAGTATGGTGAATATGCTCCTTCTGAACCTCGACTTAAAATGAAGTTATCCAATTTAATCAAGAAAACCAGTGGAGAGGTTACATCATGGTATCTAACATAACATTAAAGGCTAGATTTAGGCTATTATTTTCAGCGTCAACATGAATGATAAAATCCCCCCACTATAATGACCTACAATGATCAGTATTTAACAGGAAATCAGATAAGAAATCTGAGAAATGGTCTAACAACTTAAGGGTAAGGTCCTGGTGGAAGATACAAAACAACAAGCAGAAGTGGTGTTAGTGCTTTGCAATTTGGTTGGGTGACACTAAAAGTTAGATCGTCTGGGATTAATCACCAAATTGCAAGATGGGAACAATTCCTCCTCCACGTCCAGTACTTTGAGGAATGTAAAAATGTAAATAATCAGGAGTTGACTCATTTATTCTAACCTAATCCTTCTACTGCAGCCAGGTTTCTGTGGGACAAAATAACTCAATCTTGTTTATCTCAAAACAGATCATCAGAGGGAGATCTGATGTCAATACAATATATTTGTTTTATTTGCTGTTCAGTTACAGTTATTTTTATGAGATTTTCATGATTTGCTCCTTTTAGATTACTTTTGAAGTAATCTTTTTGATTTTGACCATGGGCAAGACACTCTCCATGGGTAACAGTACAGAGAGGTGTGTTAAACTATGACTCTGCTTCTTAGTATTATTTTATTTAAGCTACATCCTCTGTCACAAAAGAGTCATTATTAGTATTTACATTCAGTAATGCTTACCATTATATGGACTGTTCAGACCAGTATAAATATGTTTCTAAACTGTGATCAAGAAATTTCATCAGGGCATAGCAAACATATACTATATATAAGTATATACCATGTACTGCTAAAATGGGTCTGGGGCTACCTTTGAAAAGAGATTTAGAATTAAAATGAGTTTTATTTTAAAATATATAATCAAAGGTCTTAGCCACATGTTCACTAAGCACTAGGAAAAGACTGCTATCATGGCCTAAAGTTTTGGCAGAATCAGACTTTGTTCTTTGTTGCTGCAAACTTTTTAAACATGTACAAAAATAAAAACATGTCAACAAGGACAAATTGGCTGATGTGCCATTTTTGAACCATGTATACCCGTAAGCCAGGGATGGAGGTCTCAAGACTGGTCTCCACCTGTTGTTTTCCCGGTCTTGGTCTTGGTCTCGGATTGTTTTGCCTCGGTTTTGATCTCGGTCTCATTCAACAAATTGGGTCAAGATCGGTTCCAGACTCAATAGTTTTTGTCAAAATTACAAAACCTAACTCCCTTCTACCTTCACCCGCAGACGCACAACAATGTGAATTAAAAGCAGTCACCAGAGCGTAGCTGCGTCCCACATCTCAGAAAAATACAATGTTATTGTTACTAATGACCCGCAAAATCGTTTTGCATGTGATTGTTTACAACACCAGATGGCATTCGGTCCTTTGATTTAAAAGAGCGCATCTACGTGCGGTCTAGCTTTTCCTGAACAAACAGAAAATTATTAAATTTTCTTTTTAAAAACATGAAGAATTTTAATACAGGAAAGTAAAGAGGAAAGCAAAAACCCCGGGTCACCTGTAAGTTTTGTCCACCGCCAGGATTAACAATTTGTGAAGTGACCGGGACGACATCTAGTTTTACTAGACATCTACAGCAGACACAAGGAAACGTAAGTAGTAATGTGAAAAATATGCTTAAAAACACCCAGTTTCAACAAAACTGGAAAAATAAGACAAAAACATAAACTGAGTCTTATCTTCGAATTTTTATGGTCATAATCCATGTTAAAGAAAATATTCCCTCTTGGCTCCTGTAATCTGTTGTCTCTGCGTCAATTGTAAATCCCACGGATTCTAATGGCTCTGATTTTTTTGGAATTCCCTCTTGTGAGGCAATTTGCGTGTTTGCATGGACTAATAATATTAAAATGCCTAGTAATTTATTATGTTCAGCATGTATGTTTTATTAACATCTGTTACTCTTCTGAATTACTTTTATTCAGATATTCATAAGAGGAAAGTTTTTTTTTTTTTTTTTTTAATATGATCATTTTTATCAGCCTAATCTCTCACTGTTTTTTAAATTTATCATACAACTGTTGTGCAATGTAAACTGATTATTTCAGTTTAGGGAATGTGTAACAATGTTTGGCTGCATTTAATAACAAAAGTATTAATTTATTATGACCACTATTAATTTAATACCAAGAAGTGGTTTTGGATGAGTAATTAACTGTTTTTCCATTAGTTTTTGCATTTTGCGGTGTACAAAAAGCAATGTCCTGAAATATTTGTCAACATTCTAAACATTCGGCCTTGTTCTTGGTCTCGGAAGGTCCGGACTTGGTCTTGGTCTCAGAACAACTGGTCTTGACTCCATCCCTGGTGCAAGCATTTCCTCTGCAGGGACAGGGAGGCCGCTCAGAGTTGATGGATGGAACTAAATCCAGGAGAATCTTGGAAGAGAACCTGTTAGAGGTTGCAGAAGACTTGAGACTGGGGCAGAGGATCATCTTCCAGCAGGACCACCTCTAACATACAGCCGGAGCTACAAGGGAATGACTTAGATGATAGCAGATTCATGGCCGAGTCAAAGTATTGACCTAAATCCAAAGAATAATCTGTGGCAAGACCTGACGACTAATGGTAACAGATGCTCTCCATACAATCTGACTGAGCTTGGACTGTTTTACAAAGAAAACTGAACAAAAATGTCAGTTTCTAGATGTGCAAAGTTGGTAGAGATGTACCCTAAAGCTGCAGTGATAGGTGACATGGTATTGATCTTTTCTGATTTATGCAGAGACTCACACTCCACATTGGGAAAACTGTGATTGCTATGTAACATAAAAGACAGACTTTGTGCTAACCTTTGGACTCTATTGTAGTACAGGGAACTGTCGTGTGAAGCTAGCATCCTGTGTCATCCTTAATTAAAGCTTCATGCAGGTAATTAGAAATGTTCAAGAGTTCTCTTCCAAAACTTTCTATGCTACCTGGGATAATAAATAATCTGTAACTAAACCTGGAAAAGTCTTCTGCTGTATGTTTCAGTAGGAGGTGGTCCAGTTTAGCACAATGGTCAGCAGCTCAGGGGCACCAATGGGGACTCTGTTCTCAACATTTCGTTTTACTTTATACACCTCAGATTTCCTACAGAGACTCCTCTTGTCTGCTGAAATACTCGGATGACTCTGCAGTTGTCGGGTGGATCAGAGATGGAGAAGATTCTGAGTACAGGGAGCTGGTGGTTGTAGGTTTTAAGGAAAAACATGTCAGGATCTTGGATTGTTTTGGGTTTTTCTGGGTATGTGGTTTTGTTCATTTGTTGGTCTGTGTTCCTTAGTTTCTTATTTTGATTAGATTACCTTATTCTATTTTACTTAGTTCAGTCTGGTTTAGTTAGATTATGTTCATTATTTATTCTTTGTGTTATTCTTTGAACCAGTTAGATTCATTTTCCTAGTTCCCCTGTTTGTTTACTCTCCCTCACCCCCTGGTGCCAATCTCTCTCTCTATCCTCAGCCTGCCTTCTGCTCTCTCTCCTTGCACCTGCAACCTATTAGCCAATTAGCTCTGGTCTATTGTTCCAGCATTCACTCTCCCAGTATTTAACCTCCTCTCTTTCACTCACCCCTCCCGTTATGCTTCATCCTCTGCATGTATCTGGTCCCTGTGATCACCTTGGTTTTGTAACTTCATGTTTATCATTTTTTCATTAAATAATTCACCTCCACTCGCTGCCTCTATCTACTCTGCATTTGGGTCCATCATCACCACTTCATGTCCTGACAAAACAGCGTTAGGTCAAAAAATATTTCCATAACGGGAGAAGAAATAGAGGTGGTGGAGGAGCATGAATACCTCGGTGTTCACCTGGACAACAGACTGGCCTGGAGATGCAACAGTGAAGCCGCCTACAGGAAGGGCTGAATAGACTCCAGACTTCATGAGGAAGCTAAGGTTGTTCAGTGTTTGCAGCAAGATGCAGCAGATCTTCTAGAAGTCTGTTGAGGAGAGTGCAATCTCTTTCTCTGATGTGACGTGTGTGGATACTACTCAGAATCACATTCACCAAGCACAAGCACTTGAACAAACAGTAACACAGTCTGGTTAAAGCACTTTAATAGCAGATGGATATTAGAAATTCAACATAAAGATAATGACAGGAGTTAGTGAGTTACCTACAGGAGAAACGCTTGATCTGACACTCAGATTAAAACTCAAAATGTGATATACCTCTCTTCATCAGCTCTTTTGTGTGATGCTTATGCATTTGACACTACACCCTAATAATTTCAAAATAAAATAACTTCCATTATGTTGCATTTAAATAAATACCTTACACAAGCAAAAATAAGCAGCAAATTCAGGCATTTCATATGATTATAAAATAACCAATCATTCAAACATTTCTAATATGAGGTCAGTAGAGAAACCCCATTTTCCCCATCCTCATGCATGCTTAAAGATACACCAAGGCTTGTATACAGACAGATAAATCTGGTATATGTCCAGTATATTTAAACATACATTCTGTATATGATCTGATGATGATATCAGTTCCTGGTCCAGTAAAAACAAGCAAAGCTGATGGGATTCATTTAAATTGTGGAAGCTTGACTGTATGCAGGAAATCATTCAAACAAAGAGGTAAAACCAGCTGAGGACACAAAACAACATCAGAGTATTGGGTCTTAAATCAAGTCAAATGAAACTAATTCAACTCCACCTCGTGACAAGTTTAAAGATCCTTTCAAAAATAGCTTATAAAAATATTTTTGCGAGTTCATGTCACCTTTTCCTGACTCACATGTAGTGGTTGCTATCCACTTCCTGTCTGTCATCGTTTCATGGGTTTGGATATTCAAAGATAAGAAACAACACTGGAAATATTCTTGGCCTGCATCAGAACTAATCAAGCTCTCAGACTGAAAAGAAGATGAGGTAAAATAAAAAATAGAAGCATTATTCTGAAGAGGTACAACATTGGGGTGGATACAGTTTTTAACCCAGTCTTTGGCCTTGACTTGCTTGAACAGTTAATATGTACAATGCTACAGTCTTCTAAGCCTAAAAGTAATGGCAATGGTGTAAACCAAATCAACTTGGCAATGTAACAGTGAGTTAGGACAGGCAGAAGACAAAGCTAGACAGAAAAAGGCAGAAGTTAGAGACGAGATGAACAGTTTGGAGAGGGGACAACTGGAGACAGACAAAGACGTTTCAAAAGGTAGGTTTAGGTGCACATAAAACAACCAGAACCACAGAGAACCTGATGGAAGGCCTGCACGAGAATTAGAAAGAGCAGTTCTTCATTTTTTATCAGGATTTACGGAAGCATCAGGAGGGGACTAGGTTGGATGCAGAACCTCACAGGAGGAGAGGAGAAAAAAACACAGACCATGCAAACACATCTCTTCCTCCACTGCAGGATTTTCAATCAGTCGCACCAAACTGCATACAAAAAGCTACACATACTATACTGCCCCAATGATGTGAAAACATCCCCACACAGGGTGGCTCTATGCAGCTGCACAGGCAGAATACATGGAGATTTACAGGCGGAAAGTGTGGGGTATCGAGGAGGTGCATACAGATATTTCAGGCGTTATTTTCTGCTTCCTTCTAGATTGTAGTTGAAATGTTGCAGCGATTATTTTAATGATGATCTAAAACAGACGGGCCTTCTTCTTCATATCGTTCCTCTTCCACAGGGCCAAGCGGTCAAACTGCTCCAGCGTCATTCTGAAAACCTGCTGAAACTCATCCGGAGATAAATGTCTCTGGAAATGGAAGACAGGTTGGAAACAGAGTACTTGTGAAGGACACTGATGGTATTAAATGCTTCACACAACATTTGAAAGTGACATATTACTCAAAAAGCCAGCAGATCGCACAAACACTCCTTCAGCCAGTGTGTGAAGGTATAAACATATTATAAACATATTCTCAAACTCTATGTTTCAGTATAGCGCAAACTGTTCAGATTCCAGAGTAAACAGTAAGGCATTGGAAGAACTGACCAAGTCTATCATTTTTTTCCACATATGATGCAACATGTATTCAGCATAATTCAAATGAAAAACAAGCAAATCTGTTCAAAAGAAATAAAAGATGAAAGATACAATAGCATGCTTACATAAGTGTGACCTCCCTTAAATGAAGCACCTTTAGGTTCAACTTAAATCTTCCATGGAAGCAGCGTTCCACAGCATGAATTGGTAATATTTATAGAAGTTTCCACATCTCTTAAATTATGGGAACATCTATTGTTCACAGCCATCAGTGGTGGGTACATTTCTGCTAATCTGCTAATAGCAGAGCTAATTCTTCTTTTAGTGCTTTAGCGTTTTTTGCCAACTTTGTTAATGTTCAGCGCATTTAGCTTCTCCTAAATTAATTTTTCCAGATAAATTCTAAAGCCCTATTTTACTTGCCTCTTTTGTAAACTTTCAGTTGAATAAAGTTTGACATCTGTGCTAAAGTTTTGGTTATCGACTGTTAAGAATTCCTCAGGTAGTTAAACGTTTATATTCATGCTCTTATTTTAAACTGAGTGAAGACTGTCTACACAGCAGTTCTGTTTCCTCTCCTCACATTCTCCACCAGTGATGTGGTGCAGCAAATGATGTTTGTTCTGTACCCAGAATGCATTGCTGTAGAACTAAATGTTTAAAGTCTATGGTCCTGCGTGCTTTCTGCCTGAAGACCTACCATGTTGAATTAGGCAAAATCAGCAACAGTTAGCAATACTCAGCAGCTATAAAACTGAAACCATGAGTGTTCCAAAGAATCACTTCCTGAAGGCAACCATACAGGTAGGCATGCAATGACAAATTTGACCCTGCTTAGGGTGACATACTGTGTTATAACACATGTTGTCATTGACACATAGTGGGTATCAACATGGTTAAATTGACTGTTTTAGCACTCGCTTCCGATAAGTACCAGGTTGGTATAGCACTTTAGCGTTAGCGGAACTAATGTTTATGATTAGTGCTTTAGGATTAGTGCATTTAACCTTTCAGTTAGCAGTGCCTACCACTGACAGTCATCTTCAGGTGATCTCACAGATTGTCTGCCAGATTCAGTTTAAGACTCCCCCATAAAATCATTCTTTTGTTGATTCAGATGTATGCTTGAACTCATTTTGATGCTAAAAAATAAAATCAGTTTGCGAGCAGATAACTGAAGGATTTGGGTAAAAACTGATTGGTATTTGGATCTCCTCATAAGTTCATCCCATCGTGACTGCAACCTAAGGTCTGTCTGAAGGGAAGTAACCTCAAAGGATGATACTGCCATCACCGTGTTTCACTAATTTTTCTGTGTTCTTTCTCTGACCCGTTAGAATTATGGCGAAATGCTACAGTTTGGTTTAATCAGACAATAATTCTAACTTTAGTCTTTAGACCAGGATGGAGAATACAGGAGTCTGTCTTTTATGTTTTCCCTTCTCCTGACTGATACTTTTGTACAATGAATTTCCTTTCATTCTTTGTGACCTCTATGCAAACCAAGACTTTACCTAAAGGATGAAAATGAGGGAAAACCAGAAAAATCATACTAAACAGCTGAACTTTATTTCACCTTCATCTGATTCACTATAAATTATGCTAAGTGTGAAATTAAGGGTCTGAAACAGAATCAGGTGCTTCAACAAAGTAAAAGTTTAAGGGTGTATACACTAATACAACCCACATTATAGCAAGCTTTACTGTTGTTTTTTCTTTAATAAAGGTTTGTTTTCTAGTCGCTTTGTATGGGATTAATACAAATATGTGCATTAAATATGAACATCTTGGGAACAATGAACAATCTGGGATTTCATCAAAGTTCACTTCTGAGAGAGATTATGCCACCTTCCCTGAAGACCACAAGCCAATTAATCTGACAGATGTTATAACAATTCACATGATCCAAACTATGTTAAAATAGTTAATATGTCTGGTAAACGACTTTCTTCATATAAATCTGGCTGTATCTGTTTAAGGAAAAGCACTTCCATCCATAAACTTAAACCTATACGGCTTTAAAAATGGGTTTAGGCAGATGATAAGTTTGGGTTAAACTACAGTAGCTTGGGGTCAAGGATCAAGATAAGTGGCATGTACAAGGGAACCTGGAATGTTCCGGGGCTGTGGATAGAAGGCAGGGGGCTGGAACTACCTAGCAGGGAGGAAAAGATTGGGACTCACCTCCAGTCTGGTACGATCTACATCTCTGGGAAGCTTCACTTTCACTTTGTGTGTCACTGCGAGTATTTCATAGGGGTAGATCTGGCACAGAGAAAGGATTGAGAGATTTATCTGTGAGTAGGATTAAAAGGCTAGTGTAAAAAGAGTAATTTATTTATTAAATGAGAGCGAACTCTTACCTTGTACTCTAAAGAGGAGAGAAGGGAGAGATTATAGTTAATCTGGTGAACCTGACTTCTATTTTGAAGTGCAAAAAACACACACACAGTTATGAGGTTACAGTCTTGAGAATTCTCTCCTTGCCCAATACAATTAAGACGGTACATGTCTACATGTTAACACGCTGCAGCTGAAAAAAGGACATCCCCTCTTCATGATCTTACCTCAGGTCACCAGTGTCGAGAGGATCTCTTTATTAATGGGATCAGGAATTGTAAACAGACTTTAGATCCACAATTATAGGAAAGCAGATTTGGCTGTTTGTACATGTTAAACTTTGAGACCTGATATAGCAAATGGCATTACAGAGCCTCGCAAAGTATCACATCCCTTGAACTTTTCAACATACTGTCCGGATACAGCCACACACCTGTGTGTATTTTATTGGGATTTTATGTGACAGACCAACACATAGTGCAGAATTGTCAGGTGGAAGGAGAAAGAGACATGGTTTTCAGAGCGTTTTAAAAAGAAAAATCTTTAAAGGTGTTCACTTGTACTGAGCCAATACTTTGCAGAATCTCCTTCGGCTGCAAGTCTTTTGGGGTTTGTCTATCAGTTTTGAACATTTACAAACTGAATTTTTGTCCATCATTCTTTGTAAAACAGCTCAAGATCAGCCAGATTGGATGAAGAGTGTCTATGAATATCAGTTTTCAAGTCTTACCAGAGTTCTAAATTGGATTTAGGACTTTGGACTGGGATTGAACTATTCTAACAAGTTCTGGCTGCATGTTTAGGAGATGGTGTGTTCAGGTTATGTGAAATGCTATGTTTTCTGCTGCACATTGTGATTTTCCTCTTGGCAGACTAAAAAGATTAAACATCAGTGCATTTAATTAAAATCAATTACAAAAAGATTAGTTTTAGGTTCACAGACCTCCAACCTAAAAGGGAGAGAGTTCCAAAGTCCTGGGGGTACATGGCACAACCAGTAGGCCTTGGTTAGTTGACCTAATGGATCTACTAGGGACATACAGATGTACAAGTTCTAAAATGTATGCCAGTGACCATTCAAAGAACTATTAGTGAGAACCAACATCATGAAGTGTACACTAGAGAGGATGGGGAGCCTATGGAGCTAGAAGAGTAGGGGTGTGGCATTGTGTAACCTCTGGTGATATTGCAGCAGCATTCTGTACAACCCACATATGAGATGGTCATATGAGGCTTTATTTCAGCAGGTGAGTAATAGCTACAACGATCCAATCTCATGGATACAAATGCATGAATAACAATTTCCAGCAATCCGTGAGATAAGACTACTTAGCTTAACAATATTTTGGAAGTGTTAAAAACAAGAGTAAACCAGAGTCTGAACATGACCATCTAAAGTAAAAGAGTTAAAATTCACCCCAAGGTTCATGATGGAAGACTTGGCATAAGAGGCTAGAGGACCACAAGTTTCCATTACTAGAGCTACATGCTTTTCTAAAGCACAAACAGAATTTCAGTTTTTTGTTCATTAAGTTAGAGAAAAATTTTTAGGAACCCGTTTTTTTACACAGTCTGAGCACGTATGTAAGATATGTAGTTTTATTACCTCATGAGACTCATAGAAGATGTACAAATGAATATCATCTGCTGAGCAGTGATGCAAGACATCTTGACAAGTGCTCAAAATGTGCTGAGGATCGAGCATGTAAACTAGAAATTAAAGAGCTTGAAAACAGAATCCTGATGTACACCAAAATAAAGATGACCAAGGGAAGACCTATAATCGCATCACAATTTCATCTTCTTTTATCAGAAAGATATGAAGAAACCACTGTAAGGCTGTCGTAGGTTTGCACTTATGTCAAGCTTGGAATATTATTTTAGACCCCAACCCTGTTTTAAACTTCTCCATAACTTTCTTCCTTACCTGTCTGTTGTGTTCATTGGCATTCATAACGCATTTTTTTCCTCTTGTGTTCTCTAACAACCCTCTCAGGTTTATATTGAGAATAAATCATTGACAAATCTGAAGTTAATAGGTTGCACAGTTTATTTTTTTTGTGGGTATCAGAGTAAAGAGAGCTGAAAACATTTTCTCACCACAATGTTTAGGATTTTTGATTCACAGTTGCAGTATGTGGTACTTTGTTTTGGGCTGCTTTATTAAAGTCCCTCAAAAATACATTGGAATATGTGGTTGCAATGTGACAAAAATATGTAGAACCATAAATCAATAACAATGATTCAGTCTTTTCAGTCAACTAATTACATAGTGACTCAGCTATAGTCAGGGAGAGAAAATAAGCCTCAGTGCTACTGCTGAGGTTCAACAAGTCATTCCCATGGAATTCTACAGATCACTGACTTCATCTTAAATAGCTGCAATATAGGAATTTGAAAGTTAAAACTATTAAGTTCAAGGAAAGCAACCAGTAAATTATACAAAAGGTTTCAAGAAAGTACCCTATAAGTTGCTGTATCATAGATCTAATAATAGTTCTATACTACACATAGATTTTTTTAAGTCTGGTAAATTCCATTCCATTCCATGGCAGGATGGTAACCAGCATGTTCCATAAATGCTAAACGAAAGTACCTGGTAAGTTCCAGGAGAATTCTCAAAGTTTTAGGAAAGCTTGAGGAGTATTATGTAATGCTTAGCATTTAAAAATGACTAATTCCAGTGAATTTTCCAAAACATAAAAAAAACAAATGGTCCCAAACAGAACTCTAAGAATTGCATCGACTGTGATTTAGAATCAGAACTAGCTTTATTGTAAGCACAAACAAGAAATTCGACTTTAGTTTCACATGTTAATAGCATGCAGGCATTAAGTATTAACTTTAAAGGAAATAGAATAAAAGACAAAAAGAACAATATGTACATATATAGGATGCAGTGGTGGGCTCACTTCTGCTAATCTGCTAATGCGCTTTTAGCGGAGCTACTTTTCGGTTTTGCTAACTTTGAAAACGTCTAGCACACTTAGCTTCCCCTAAATTAATTTTTCCAAATAAATTCTAAAGCTCTAATTTACTTGGCAAACTTTCAGTTGAATAAAGTTTGACATCAGTATTGAAATTTTGGTGATTGACTGTTAAGAATTCTTCAAGTAATTTCAAGTAGATTTTGAATCCTCATC
Organism: Anableps anableps; assembly: GCA_014839685.1. Lineage (NCBI taxonomy): Eukaryota > Metazoa > Chordata > Actinopteri > Cyprinodontiformes > Anablepidae > Anableps > Anableps anableps. Next base: position 3,524,222 of record CM026085.1, on the reverse strand, counting down.
TACTACTTCTACTTGATGGGGTTCCACAGGGCTCAATCCTGGGTCACCTGCTCTTTTCACTGTATTTCCTTCCTTTGGGTTAAATACTCAGAAAACACTAGATCTCCTTTCATTGTTATGCTGATGAGTCAGATAAACATGCCACTAAGAAAGGAATCTTTTTGATTAAGCCTCTACTGTTGTGTCTTAAAGACATCAAAGCCTGAATGGTTTAGGTTTTAAAATGTGCAGTGATCTTAAACTAGATCGCCAGGTTGGAGCAGTTGTCATTTTCAGTTTTCATCACTTTAGGCAGCTGGAAAAGATAAAGCCAGTTCTTTTAAAACAACATTTTGAAAGAGTAATTCATGCTTTCATTACGTCTCAGCTTGATTACTGGAATACTCTTTACCTTGGAGTCAGCCAGTCCTGCCTATAGCATCTCCAATTGGTCCAGAATGCTACTGCTTGGCTTTAACTGGAGTTGGAAAGAGAGAGCACATCACCCCTACCCTGGCTTCCCTCCACTGGCTGCCTGTGCATTTTAGAGTTCATTTTAGGATTCTTTTTTTGTTTTTAAGGTTTACAAGGTCTTGCCCCATTTTACCTCTCTGAGTTGCTTCACCCATAGCCTCCAGCTCGATGCCTCAGGTCAGCTGATCAGCTGCTCCTGAAGGTACTAAGGAAGCTCAGAGGAGACAGAGCTTTTAGTGTTGCTGCTCCCAAAACATGGAACAATTTGCCGTTGCATATTAGAAATGCCCCTTTATTGTCCATTTTTAAAACTCTTCTTAAAACACTTTTTTTCCCCCTTGGCCTTTGAGACTTTTGCTCTTACTTCCATTTTAGCATTTTACTGATTTTATTGTTGTCTTTTTCTTTTATCCTTTCCATATTTTGAATGTTCATTGTTTTTTTTCTGTACAGCACTTTGTCGCAGCTGTTGTTGTTTTAAAGTGCTTAATAAGTAAAGTAGTAGTAGTTAGACGTTTATATTCATGCTTTTATTTTGAAGTTGGTGAAGACTGTTTAAGGTCTGTTCCAAAGAATATTTCCAGAAGCACAATTGCACAGTTAGGTATGCAATAACAAGTTTAACCCTGTTAAGGGTGATATACTATGTTGTAACACATGTTGTGTCATTGACACATGGTGGTATGAATATGGTTGAAATTAGCACTTTAGCATTAGCTTCCGCTAAACACCATGTTGGTATTGCACTTTAGCGGAACTAATGTCTATGGTTAGAGCTTTAGGGTTAGACCAACTAACTTTTTAGTTAGCAGTGCCCACTACTGATAATAAGTGTATGTATATCCAATATGTATTTTTCAAGGCTAGTTGTAATAGTGCAAATCAGCTTATTTGTTTTTCACAATGGAGTAGCTGACTACTCTGCTTGTATGGTGTTCATTGAGTTCATCAGAGAGACAGCCCGGGGGATGAAACCGTGTCTGTAAGACTGGTTTTTGCGCTCTGTAGTGTCAACCTGCCGGTAAAAGTCTAAACAGTTTGTGTCTAAGGTAAGTGGAGGAGACTTTTTTCTCCAGAAGACAGGAACTGAAGCTAACATTCTCAAGTTGATATTCAGCCTTACCTCTCATGCCTCCCCAGCTGTGGGAGTCAGGGTCCACTTCATCCTCCACCATATCAGCAGCCTGTAGGAACATACACATTAAACACAAACTCCCATCATTCACTTAGGGTTTTTCCACCAAAGAGGTTCCAGTTCTTAACTGGTCCTGTAAAATAACCTGTTTGCTTTTCCACGACCTGAGAGCCAAGTTGGAGCCACATTACAATAAACATTGATCTGTCACATGAATACCAATAAAATACACTGAAGTTTGTGGCTGTGATGTGGCCACAAGTGTTAAAGGTCCAAACAAAACATGAAGCAACATGAAGGTTAGAGCCTTCTCACTCTGGCAGTGTTTTAACAAATCTTGTGGTTATGACACTCCTAGTGGTATAAATGGAGATTGCAACCACCAGAATCTTTTCATTGAGCTCCAAGTTCAAAAATGGCCTCCCTATTTCGCCCAAATTTTAATTTAATTAATTTAGAAATTGGGAAAAGTACAATCAACACCACAGGATAATCCATAACCTAAACATTCTTACATTTATTTGCATTTCTGCCAACAGATCCAGGTTTGAAATGTGTTGGTAACAATAATATCCATTCAGTTTGTTTATTTTATTTATGAGTCTGTGTGGCTTGCTATCAGGGTGCCCACGTGTCCCTAAAAAGTCTTAAATTCATGTATCTAAAATTTAGTCCTTAAAATGTCTTAAATTCATTAAAAAAAAATGTAAGTTGGCCCTAAATACGTTAATTACAGATCTTAAATTTTGTGGTGGCAGGACTAGTTAATCTCGTATTCTATGTAGTTTATAGAATACTTTTCTGGGACTTTTCTGTCAGGCAAACATTTGAGTTGTGTGTAGACATCTTCATTGCGTTCTGTGACTCAAGGTGGTTGAGGCTGCCAGTTTGCTAGACGACATTCGCCTTTGCCACTGGCTCACTTCCGTTGCCAACTTATATGATGATTCATTCTGTGCAAAAAAAAACTTGGCACTATTACTATTTAAAATATATAATTTTCTTTTGTACATTTCTGTTGTGATACAGGTCTTAAATTTCATTCATAATGGTCTTAAAAAGTTCTTTAAAAATCTTAAATTTGAATTGGTGAAACCTGCAGAAACACTGATTATTATTAGATTATTCAGATCCTTCAAGAGATTTTAAAACAGCAACACAAATAAAACCAGCTATGCCAACAGTTTAGGCTGATTTTCAAAAACTGGTTGCTCACCTTATAGATGCCATTCCTTCCATACCCGGGTAACGACGCAGACTTATTGTAGGGGAAATCTACAGAGGTGCCGAAATATTTATTTTCATTTTTTGCATTTTAAATAATTCAACATCAAGCTGAAGTTGTAAATATTTCCTCACTTGGCTGGGATGTGTCAGTGGGGAGACTGCAAGTGGATTTACAGGGATCCAGGTCTTCTGGAGCCATCTGACCATCAATCTCACTTTTCAAGATCATCCAACTTGTTCTCTATAGAGACAGTGAAGAACAGAGAGAACAGGAAGAGGACAGAATGATCGACAGAAGTGATGGATGATGGCAAGATGGTTAGATAATTAGTTTATGGATGTTGAGAACTTGCAGAGTTTAAGAAAATGACTTGAATTGAAACAGATGTGTGGAAATCCAAATAAGACGCACATAAAGTGTCCACACAGACCCACCTTGCTATCATCACCCTCCTGCCAGGATGTTCTAGAAGCTGTAAAACAGTCAGATGTTACAGGATGTCACAATCAATGTGCTGCATCATTTTCTCTCAGCTACACTCTCCTCCAGCGTCAGTCCAAGTCAACCTGGAGCATAACATCTTCACTTGCAGATTTAGAGGGAGCTTTGTTACATGTAGAGTCTAAAAAAGTGTCTACCACCTATGTATTGTATATCATCACTGGATTTAAAGTTCGCAAAGAACACTGTTGGAGTTTACGTAGGTAGACATCAAAAAGGGTATCAACAACCCCAGATACTGAGGAACTTCAATTACATCCCTATTAGGATGACGGATGGTCCACCCCCATTACATATATGCAACTGACAGTTGTGTTTGACCTGCCCCTTGTTATATGGCCACCAGGCCATTTGTCAGAAAATCATTCCATATAATATCTGATGGTATGATGTCACTTAAGCTGGGACATCTAGTTTTTATACATGACAAATCCTCGCTCTATTGGTCCACCAATGATCCTTTAACAAAAAATGTGGGAAAGTGCAAAATCTTACAAGCTGTTTTCAGGAAACAGGGACGTTTTGTAGAAAGCAAAAATATTATACATCTCTAAAGGCGTGTACAGAAAAGATCAATAAGCATCTCTATAACAGCAGCTTCTTTTGGAATGTAGTCGGGACCAAGAAAGGTTGAAGTTCACTGATGCAAGTAGATGACCAAGTGTAAGGAGAGGAGTTAGCGCTTACAGTATAATAAAAATGTATTCTGCTCTCACAAATTTCTTCAGTTTTTCCTTTTTTGTCCCACTTAGATGTTTCAGATCATCAAAAAATTTATTATCAGACAAAGATAACCTGAATAAACACAAAACGCAGATTCTAAATAATGATTTTATTAAGGTTCAAAAATCTATCTAAACAGCAACACTGAGGAAGTTTGGCCCTCTGTGCTTCGCAGAATGTGAGTTAATTCTGACTGAGCTCTATGGCTGATCAGTCTGACGAGAAAATGCAAAACAAATTCAGTCAATTTACTTATTTGTTTTAAACAAAAAAGCAAACAGGTTAACAAACTGGGGAAGATTATGAAATGTTATATTTAAGAAAACTTCAAAAGTTTCATGAAAATTTAATTTGTATGGTTAAAGAACAAAAAAACTAAAGTTACCCTAGTCCTAAACCTGATTTTCTGCATGCAGAAACATTTTAACAGAACAGATCCTTCATGGTTCATTTTCTTATAAAAATGATAATTTCCTTGAGTGATGAGGTTGTGACGTTCTTTCTTGGACCAAAGGATTCATATATTTCAGAAGTTCCCCTCATGTTCCTGACTACCTCTTTTCAGACATGGAAAACACAGCTTTAGAGGAACTGCAGTGAAAAAGGAGGCACTGTCACTGAGACAGAACATGTAGTAAAGAGACAGTGAATGTGACTGAGGCAGGTAACACAACACTAATGTTAACATCGAAACTGAGTCACAGTGTGCACACCACCACACCATCACCACTAACCCAACAAATGTTCTGGTGAGATGAAAGCAAGCATGCATGACCGAGGTGTTGGCTAAATCAGCTTCAGTCCACAGCTTCGCTTTGTTGCTCAATCTCTTTACATACTGAACTTAATGAAGACAAGATTCATTTCCTAAGCCCTTTGCAATACATCCTTTCATATGCTCTGACTGTAATATATGCTGTTTAACAATTCAGAGAGAACTTTTTGAAGCAGATGGAGTTCAAGAAATTAACCTTTTATGGAGGTGGAATGGGAACATCAGTGCTTGATTTTAATGTGAATACAATGGATAAACACTTAGAAACCTTACATTGTACTCTACAAGAGTGTACACATAAATCAAAGAGAACACTGACTTAATTATCTTGCAAAAATATTCATACCGCTTAAGTTTTTATCACATTTTGCCTTATTCCACCAACAAACTTCAAAGTATTTAATTGGGATTTTATGTGATAGACATTTGCAGTAATATTTTTTTAAATAAACATCTTAGGCTGAGTGAGATCAGATGGAGAGAATCTATGAACACCATGTTTTTTTAACCTTTAAATTTATACATGTGAGCTTTAACCAGAATGTTAGTACCACTTAAAGGTCTGGAAACATTACTATAGATACATCTAAAAAAATAGAATATAGTGAAAAGGTTCAATATTTTTGTAGATAATTTCAGAAACTGAAAATCATATTATATAGATTTATTACACACAAAGTGAAGTGCTTCAAGCCTTTATTTCGCATAATTTCGATGATTCAGGCTTACAGATGATGAAAACCCAGAATTCAGTCTCCGAAAATTGGAATATTGTGGAAAAAGTTAAATGTTGGAAACTCACGGTGTCATAACCTCATCAACTAATTCACTCAAAAGACCTGCAAAGGTTTTCTGACGGAGAGACTATTTAGACTCTAAATGTTCTCTCAGTCTGGGTCAGTAGGCTTCACAATCATGGGGAAGACTGCTGACTGGATAGATGTCCAGAAGACAGTGATTGGCAACCTCCACAATGAGGGTAAGTCACTCAGTGCTGCCAAAGCTGGTTGTTCACAGAATGTTGTATCCAAGTCATAGAAATTTAAGTGGAAGAAAAAATGTGAAAGGAAAAGGTGCACCAGCAACAGGTTTAACTGCAGCCTTGAGAGGATTGACAAACAAAATCCATTCAAGAATTTGCAGAAGCTTCACAAGAGTGGAATGAGGCTGGAGTGAGTTGGGATGTCATCTGCCGGTTCTGATCCATTGGGTTTTCTGAGGCCCGCTGTTGACGCAGCTGTCGACCAGGACATCAGAATCAGAATTCCTTTATTAGTCCCCCAGGGGGGAAATTTACATTTCAGTACAGCCATCCAAGAAAAAACAAAACAGACAACATAAGACATGTTAGAGCACTTCATGCTCCCTTCTGCTGACAAGCTTTATGGAGATGCTGATTTCATTTTCTACAGGACTTAGTACCTGCCCAGGAAACTGGCCTGACCTGAACACCACAGAGAGTATTGTGAAGAAGAAGATGAGAGAAACCAGACCCAACAATGCAGATGACATGAAGGAGGATCAAAGCAACCTGGGCTTCCAGAATGCCTCAGCAGAAACCCAGGTTGATCGCCTCCATGCTGTGTCGCATTAATGCAGGAATTCATGCAAGAAGAGCCCCAACCAAGTATTGAGTGCATAGAAATGAACATACTTTCCAGAATCCTGACATTTCTGCTTAACATATCCTTTTTATTGATGCTATGTAATATTTTAATTTTCCGAGACACAGAATTTTGGGTTTTCATTATCTGTAAGACATAATCATTAAAATTACAAGAAATAAAGGCTTGAAATATTTCACTCCATGTATAATGAATCTATATAATGTATGAGTTTCACTTTCTGAAATGAGTGACAAAAATTAAACTTTTTAATAATATTCTAACTTTCTGGGATGTACCTGTATATTCACAGCTAATTCTCAGCTGGGACTAGTGGAGTGTAGTTTGACTTCAGTTTGACTAAACTGTTGGAAGCAAATGCAGTAGGTATCGTCTCTAGTTTTTAGTTAACTTTTTTAATCAACAGTCTAAATTTTCCTATTTCCTCGATTACTTTGCGTGTGGAACATTGTGCCAGCTCAACGCATGTAGATTTGTAAAATCCACCAAACAAGCGCAAGCCGAAGAAACCAGGGGGAAGAGAACTGAGGGAAAAAAATCAAGATGGCTGACATGCAACACATCGTGCAGAGACCAGACCAGAGAATTAAGTGTTAAAGGCAAAGTTGACTGTACCATGCTGTTTGTAGATGGGGGGTTTTCTATAGATATTATCTTTGACCGTAGTCTCTGAAGATGGATACAGGGCAGAGAAAATGGAGGAAGCCAATATGGGCGGGGGGAGAGAAAGAAAGAAGGGAAAAGAGAGAATGGAGAAAAAGAAGCATGAGTTAGCATTTTATTGAAGGATGAACATACAGGGGGCAGTATAGCTTGGTTCAACACAGGACATTTGTCAATTTAATTATAGCACACCAAGGGCATCAGGGTTTTTAATAGTTTTCATGCAACATATTAAAAATATACATATTCACTGGTCAGGAGGTTATTTGATGCAGGACATTTCAAGGAAACTCAAAGAATAATTTCAAAAACAACACATGGTACCATCAGTCCTTGGAAAACTCCACATTTATTTTCAATGTGATGTATTTACTGTAATGCTGGATGACGTGTCCCTGGAGCAAGATAAAGACAATTATCTTCCCTAAGGCTGATTCAGTCCCTCATGCTGTCAGTGGACCCACACATAGCTCTGTGGACCAACTGGTTCACATTAAAGCCACAAAAGAAACATGGGTTACAATAAAACAACACATGAATGTCATTTTTTTTGTCTGGCTTGTTTCAGCGTTTGCCAGTGTCTGAAACAACATCCATATAAAAACCATAAGGACAGTTGCTATGAAAGCAGTTAAATGGATAATTGCTCTCTGTTTTTTCCATTTAGCTCGCTTTCAATATGGGACAGTTTCCTTTTCCACTTTTGCAAGACTAACAGTGTTTTTCTATAGGAACAATATACTGGATGAAACAAAGTAATAAAGTACATAGTGTTTAATATCAGCTCTTGTCCAAATGCATCACCATTTCATTGTAAGAGATGAAGTCTGCTGTTGATTCACTTTTCTGTCTAAGAAGATTTACTTTGAGTTAGCAAGCAGTAGAAATCAGAAGTAGAAATGTACAATACACAAGCCAAGCAAGAATCGCTTTAGACCTATGTCACACTATTGCATATCTGACTTCCACTTCAGTAGGGTAGGAAGACACAATGCTATAGCAAAATAACTCTCTGGCATTATGTTACTACACATTTGATGGTGTAGTACAGACATAACATTGAATTTCATATTCTTGATCCCAATACATATGCACTGTTCAGAAGGGGAGCGCATCAAATTCAACACACTTCAAAGATGTGACAGGACTTCATTCATCCTACTTTACCCTAACCTACACTTTATCTACTCCATTTCCTCACATCTGGGCCCATATAACAAGCAATTTTCAAAACAACAACATACAAGGCAGGAAAGAAAACACTGACAGCAGATTTAAAGGGGCAGTATTTTGTATTTTCCAGGCACACAGAATCATTTTATAGCACAATCAAGTAAATACATTACCTTCAGTTGTTACAAAAATGCTGTATTTATCAAATCTGACTTAAAAGAAATTTGACGTCGTAATTTAAAGCCTTAAAATTGGGCCTTTGTGTCTTTAAAAACTCCTGCTGTTTCTGAAACTCCACCTTCATGAAGTTATCACAACATTGCTCCTCTATTTACCCTTTAACAACATTTTTTACCAGCGTTGCACTGAGAAGTAGCTCATATAATGAGCTCAGCAGATGTGCAGTTCCACTAGGTGTTTTATAATGGCTGCTGGCTAGTGTGAAGGAGCTGAATGGAGAAGTCACGGGGGAGGTGTGCTCTGTGAGGTGGAAGCTCAGAAATTGCAGCTCTGAGGAGGAGCACATCTTTCAACTGATGCTCCTAAAGGACGTTTTGCACAGCTGAATGGTAGCCACAGACGATTAAAAGATGTCTCAAACATGCATGAAAGAATCAAGGCAACACTCCAGGTATGTTTTTGTTGAGGGAATAACATTATAACTTGATATAAAGCTCAAAAAAGCCGCTTTTACATAATACTGCCCCTTTAAATTAACTCATAGTTTTGGGTTAGCTGAACTTCAGCAATAAACATTTTATATCTGCTTTAACATTGGACACTCACCAGCGAGGTTCAAATTGTTTAGTAATGACTCCAGAACTTACCTTGTACTTCACTTCCTTGTCAGCTATGCCAGCCAAGGCAACAGGAAATGTACAGCAGAGTCCAAACATGAACAGTGCGGCTATGGCCTACCTGGTATGTGGAAATGCCGGGGAGCAGCCACGTATGTCGAAGTAGATGAGGGGGATTTGCCATCAGAGTAGGTGGATAAGCTGGGGGTACTCCGACCGCTTTCACTACCTCCAATGGAGGATGGATGTTAGAGACAAAAGAAAAAGAGAAAGGGAGATTACAAAGGTTGTGGAGAAGGGGCAAAAAGATGGCGTTATGGAAAGCATACTTAATGAACAAGTCTGATTACAAACTCTTGTGCCAGTGATTTAATCACCCAGCCTGTTATTGTGTCAATGTACACTTTACTTCACCTCTGTGATGAACAAGTACGTTGATTGCTGTAGGCACACCCTAGCCAATGTTAATGAGAACTAATCTTCCCCATCAAGTACAGGCCTGCATTTTGATCACCATCCTGACCAAGTGTCAAGCCTCCACAGAATCCATCCCTTGGGAAAGCTGTTGATAAGTATATGCTGCAAAAATCTTTTCATAAAAGGGGGGAACACCGTCTTGCTAAATAATTTCAAGGACAGAAATTATTGGTAACCTTTTTTTTCTTGTTGCACCTTGTCCAAATAAAACAAAGTCTGGGGGAATGTGAATGTCTTGCTAATTGTATATGCACAGAAAAAGATTGAGCAAGTTAGTGGCCTTGTGCTCTAAAGGTCTTTGTCTCTCCGTTACCATTATAAACTGGAATATCACAGAGTACACTAGTAAGAAACTTTTTATTTTCTTACCAACAAAACATGAGTGGTAAAGATAAAAGACCCACACTATGACTAGTTAACATATCTACAAATAGCCCAAACAACCTAAACAATCATTCCACAGTTCTTATTCAACAATTATAGGAAGGAATTACATTGGGGTCCTGACCCCAACATTTGGAGCCAGTTCTGTAGACTATATCAGAGCCTTTAATACAAAGTAATGTGAACAATCCTCTAACAGAGTCTCAATCTGTTCAAAATGACTACCTTCCAGAACAATGGGCTTCATTCAACAGACACCGTCAAAATTCCCTCTTCCTGTAGATATAGTTACACAACTGAGCTCTCAGACTGATAGAAGAAAAAGTTGTTGGAAGTGGCCCTGAAATTTAGAACCTTAAGACAAAGGTAACTGATTCAAAGTGGTGAATAATAGTAGTAGAAACACTCAGGTGTGAAATGGATAAAACATCAACGCTATGAAATAGCAAAGGGACAATGAATAGCAGTAACTCATTTGAAGGGAAATAAATTTAAATCTCTTATCAGTCATCTCTAAACAAAATTGGAAGACTGTAGGTTGCATCTTGCTGTATAGGATAGGATGGGGTTTACAGTACTTGAGTGTCTGAAGTATCTAAGATCACAACCAGGATACCCTGTGCTGTATACTGTCACAGAAAGGCTGGGTGATGGAGTCACTGGCATCCTCAATGCCAAAAAAATTAAAAAAAAATAATACTCTACATCCAGAGCTACATGAAAGAAACACAGAAAGTTGGAGAGTGTGTCCAAGAGAGAGTGTTAGCTGACTAAATGCACAGTCTCCTATCCTCAGAGAGAAACAACTTCTTGGCAGTAATCTGGATGCAAGTAGATGAGATCACTAACACACACGTCAGTGTCTTGTAAGTGATCTCCTTTACACCATTACACACATGCTGAGAATCCTGCACATGTGAAGCTGAGGAAGCTTAGTGTCAGTGTAAATGTAGGACAGATCCTCTATAAAAAATATTTAATGGTGAAGATATTTACCACCCAAAGACCAATAGGAGCACATAAGACTGTTTTACATCTTCTAACAAGGAACGAAGAAGGAATAGGGTTAGCATTAGAAGCATGGTTTAGTGCCCCTTTAATTGTTACATGACCCTACAGCCAGCAACAGAGCGTCCTCATTTAAAAAGCTGTTATACATTTGAGTCTAACCTTTTGGGTAGACATTGTTATGTCACAACTAATGATTTTATTTTATTTTATTATCTCTGCTGAACTGTGGTGGGTGGTGCCACAATATCAAAGTTTGGATCTTTTCATTTTTTTATTGTACGTGCTGCCACTTGACACTATTTTCTACTTTTTTTTTTACAATTTTTTTATGCAGACGACTGTCAGGTTTATCTTCTCTTTACCTTGGAGCATTTTATCAAATAAAAAGGTTAGAACAGAAGAAAAGGTAAGTATTTTCTGTCAGTTATCCTTAAAGTATGATCCACCATACAGAGGGAAATTATCCCTAATCAGTGGTTAGAGTTTAATCAGTTAGACTTCGGTCAGTTTCATACTGAGGTTTCTGGGTTATGGTATGTTAGGAATTTTATCAAAGACAGAAATCAACCAATTCTAATTTTATATTCTACTAAACAAATCAAAATATCCTATTAAACTAAATCTTAATAAACAGCATATCATAAGCACCTAAAGCATTAACTATATATTTGACTCATTTATTGATCTTAATTTGCCTGTTTCCTAATTAGTTCTGGTCTGGGCAGTGTTCATGGAGGTTTTTGCTAAGAAGCATTCCTATATTGTTGAAAACATAAACCAACACATTCTTTCAGATCTAAAATTTTATGAGTTGGCACATCAAGAAGTTCCTAAAGGCATTGAAAGCAGGTAAGGCAACCTCAGATGCATAACAACATCTGATTTATGAGGGTGTCTTAATGTAATTTACTAGATATAGGTTACCAGAATCTGTGTGAAAAGCAAAGAATATACAGGTTAGGTAGCAGCAAGGAGCTTTAACATGTGGCTAACTCTAAAATCAGTAGTGTTGTCAGTTTGCTGGTCTATAGTACGAAGGTTTTTATTAACAGAATAAGAAAAATCGCTGCAAGCAACATTCAGAAGCAATTGCTGTTGACCAACAACCCGAGAAAGGGGATGTTTATGTTCCAAAAAGTTCACAGAAACTGTTTAAAACTCAAGAGCTGCATTTTAGACTCTACTGGTCTGAAGTAGGAAGACAATGTTTGAAAAAGCTACAGCTTATTTTGGCAAGGAGAAAGGCTCATTTGTATAAAAAAGGACATGAAAGCAAGACTTCAGTTTGCATAGTTGCATACCACAAACAAGAGAACTTCTGGAACAATACCCTCTGATCATATCAGAAAAAGTATTCGTGAGTCAAATATGAGGTGATCTGTCCTTGCGAAAAATCTTTCACAAAAAGACCAGTAACAAAATAATATTAAAGTCTTATAATGAAACGGTCAAAATCCAGATTTCCTGACTTTGAGTCTTTGAAGGTCACATCAGCAAATGACCTGAAACAACAATGTAAACAAAGGTAAGAGAAAAAAAACATCTTCCACATGTACGAGTTACACATGGCCTCTGCATTTTGGCCTAGTTATTGATAAATATATGGTTAAATCCAAAACTGTTCATAACCCTGGAAGAACTTTGTTTTTGAAAATAAATGAGTCAACCATCTCTCCAAAGACAGTGAAACAATGTCACAGAAGTGTCAACATTGCAAAAAAAAAGTATTGATCTTTTTTTATTTAATAAAAATGGCATGTTTAAAATGATTTACATACTTCTTAATGATCAGTTGAATAAAAATATATTGCTTTTACAGCAATCAAACCCTTCTGAGCAGGTTATTGGAGGTTTTCTCCAGTATTTTGAGGATTTATCTTTGGTGATGAGCTTCAAGTCTTTGAGAGGCCTTTTTTACCATCACCCTAATCTTTAGCGCCCTACACACTCCAACATAATCATTACTTATCATTACTTCCAGTGAGAAGAAACATGTTGGCCACATGAAAAAAATACTTTGAACCTAAATCTGCCAGGATAGTATGTATAATTTTACCATACCAGTTGAGGAGCTACACCAGAGAAAGCCCTTTATGAGCACCAGCTGAAAGACGTGCAGCAGCATTCTGAACCAACTGAAGACAAGGTAACAAGAACTGACTCACTCCAACATAAAGTCCATTACAGTAATGTAAGTGGGACAAAATAAAACCATAAAAAGTTTGATTTTGCCAAAAATCTCAAAAGATAAAAGCAGGACTTTACAGCTGTTCTGCTTTGTTTGACTTAAAATTAGAGTTTAACTTAAAACCCAAATTAGTAACAGCTGATTTAAGATATGTTGTCAAGAGTCCCAAATTAATAGGGCAACTCACAGGGACTACTTGGACCAAACACTATTACCTTTGTTTCTTTTCATTAAAATTTAGCAAGCCAAGCTTTAATGTCCACCAAGTAATCCAAGAGAACTTTGACTGAAAAGTTGTCCTTCTGCTTTAAGGGCAGATAGACCTGACAATTGTCAGCATAGAAGTAAAATGCCACTCCATTCCTGCTAAAGTCCCTTCTCTATTGTTGGTTCTCACTCTAGCTGGTTAATGTCTGGTTTAATTCTTGCTAAGTTGGATGTGTCTCCATTGGCAGTGTATTCCTCACTATGTTGGCATAAATATGGGCAGGAACGTGGGCAGGAACATGGGCAGGAACGTGGGCAGGCCATGAGCATGCAGGAGCTGTCATTGTCGCTCTGAAGATGCCATTTTGTGTGCGTACACTTCGGCAGCCAGTTTGTCTGAAATCTCTTAGTATGTTTGTTCTTTGCAGGATTCCCCGTCCAGTTGGCACTGTATATGCTCTTCCACCATAATTAATAAAAGCATTTGGACCTCAGTGATTGTCCATGGAATTATTGATTTGCAGCTTGCCATCTTGTCAACTACTACAGTCTCAGGTTGAAAATGATGGTTGAGATGTTATTCGAAGAGGAACTTGCCAGCCAATCAACAAATCCAGTCTGCTGCCAATCAAGTTGCTTGTGTGCAATACCTGGCTTGGACCGGCTTGTACCACCCCTAAGGTGGTTCCAAAAAATGGGGAGGAACTGCTCAGAATCTGCAAATGGGCACAAATTTGACTGGGGCTGACTGGGGAAGAACCGGTTACAGCTACACCCATGGAGAAGAGGGTTAAGTATGGAACCTAGAAGCAAACCAATTTTGGGCTTCACTGTATAATTATACATGAATATGGGTTATTCATCAGAGGTTTAATTTATGAAATTCACCAAATTTTAACTTATGGTAACAAACAAGAGCTTTTGTCTTGATACATAAAACCTTTAAACAGATTTTTTTCTAAACATCAATGATATGTTAGAATTTCAATTTGGCCAAGCTGTCTGCTGACATCCTCAGTGATTATGAACAAGATAAATCCCTCAGCCAAACCCTTTTCTTACATATTCATATGAACACAGGCAGAGTTGAACATCAAGAAGATAGTCACATGACACAAAACTAGGGATTATTCGGGCAAAACAGCAGTCGATAAGATGTCAAAGACAGGCAAACAACAGGGTCAGTAATCTAAATGGAGACAAAATGAATGCCCCAACCTTAATAAAGATAAATGTCAAATGAGAAAGCATCACAATTAGACCTACAGCATGTTAAACCATGCACCACAACAACCACTTCCACAAACACAAGTGAACACAGCAAGCAGAATAAGAGAATTCAATGGTCCTGTGAATATGTTCTAAGATATCCCATGAAACTTAACAACACCACGATACCAAACAACAACATCACAAAACCTCCCAACTACTTCACAAGGGGGAGAGGAGACACAAATAAGAGAAAGACTACTGCTGTCTTTACCGTTGGGAGGTGGTAAATTGAGGTGCAGGGATGTCCTAGGCTTAGGACCAGGTAGGGGGTCTTGTTTGAACCCTGAGGGGTGAGGGAAATCAAGCAATGGGTAGAAGATGAAGCTTGGGGTATCTGTTGGACAAGCCTTTCAGCAAGAGTTGCAGAGTGTGACTAAGGTAGTTACAGAGCTGGTTTGTGATGTTGGCTTCATCAGTGTGTGATATCGTGAACAGCATTAACAGTTTCATGGCTTTAGTTCAGGAGATAAAGAAAATGAACCTTCATGACTGAAAAAACAGTGAATATAGCCCCAGATAAAGTACACACCACGAAAGATATTCTGTTTCCAATTATAGCTCATCAGTCTATAGTTAACTGGGAATCCACAGAGTAAGAGCTTCCAACACATGATGAATCCATGTTAAATCACAACCCTTGCGAAGTGCAGTTAATTCAGAAACCCTTTAACAACACTCCCATTCGTTAGGACCTTGGATCTAGGACAAAAACAAGAGCCGACAGGTATGTTGCTGCTTTGTTGAAACCCAACAGCATGTTTTCAAAGGATTTATTGCTTTCTTACAAAATTAATCAACATATTTTAGGTACATCAGATTTAGCTTTTGCTTTTTTGTTTCCTTTGCTTAAGACTGACAGCAGCAACAATCCCAACAACTCATTCAGTTACAGTGTTTGTCTTAAACATGCTTTGATACCTCTGAAATAAGGGACATAGTTGTGCTGCTGAAGCATTGCCAGGGTGGTGGGGTTCAGCTGTAAAGACAAACTTGCACTGCCACTTAGTGGCGTGGGGGAGTACTTGCCAATGCCTACAGCACCACCACTCCCTTCAGCCCTGGCAGAGTAGTGCGCAGGGAGGGGGGAGGCATCCCTTGCCGAGGTGGAGGGGTTCTTAACGCCACCCAGGTGGGGTATAGGTGAAGGGAGGGAACTGGAGTCACGGGCCAGGCTGCTGTATTTAGCACCCATGTGTACTTCTGGTCCTGGATGTCCAATTGCATAAGAAATGTGGAAATTTCATCAACATTTTATTGGCTTGTTTTGTCTTCTGTCCAAATATCTTAAAGTGTTTTCACAAATATGTTCTGAGTATTAATTACAGTCTGTGCAGAAGTGAAAAAAACATTATATTTAAAAAAAAAAGTCCAATGTCACTTTCATTCTAAACTTTAGATATAATTACTATTTCTTTCTTTAAAACAGATGCACTGAGAGAAAACAATGTCACCAGCAGCAAAGGACATCCACGTTGATATCGTTCATCTCCAGGTAAACTTTCAATTTCAAACTTTCACAAGTTAAAAAAAAAAAAAACTACCTGCTCTGCTGTAGTTCTGAGGGGAACGTGATGGGGTGTACCGTCCGTATCCCCCCAGAGAGCTGTTGGAGCTGGGGCTTGAGGGCCTCCGCTGACGGGGTGACTTCTCCCCATCACCCTGGACACACAAACACATAACGTGACAGAAAAAGTCATCTATCTGTATTTCCCCTCATCTGCAAAAGAAGCCAAGAATGCAGGGGAAATACCATCACTGAAATACTCTTGATAAAATTTTGAAAGACAAAGACTTAAGAGTATGTAAGTATATTAATATGTTTTCTTGATCCTCAGCAGACAGAACTGAGAGCTAAAAGATGATTTGCATGTTTCTTTGAGTCACATATGGTTTTTGATCTAAGTACCAGTTGGAAAGGATTTTGAAAGGTACAAAGTACATCTTTCCATGTTTTTACATATCAGCATTTAATCACTATCATGTTTACTGCTGAATTCCTGTTCTCGGTGGAGGAGGACGTTTTTTTCTCTCTCCCACACCCTCCATGTTCTGCCCTGCTTCAGCTCTTTTGTCCTGTACTGTCTTGTTCATAGATATGAACACATGCTCCCCTCTCACTGCCTCCACTGGCTCCCACCGTTATGTATGATGTTGTCTGTTATCTGTATGTTGCTTTCTTTGTGTTGAGGTTTTTTGCAATCTCAAACTGTATCCTGTCATGGATAAAGTGTGAAGTATGATTTTTTTCCCCTCCATTTACTTAATGTGGTCTTTTTTCGTCTAATGAAAGGGCCTCTCAGTGACGGCTGCAGGCCTCAAGACACCTGTCCACCCATGTCTTACGTTGTCTGTTTTGTTTCTCTTGGATGGGCTGTACTGAAATGTAAATTTCCCCCCTGAGGACCTAATAAAGGCATTCTGATTCTGAAAAGTCATGCCATATTACATTTTGGAATTTCTAATTTCACTAAACCAAAGTTCAAAATTCCCCTCCATAATTTGATAGGTTGTACAGGCATTGTTAGAAGAATAAACAAATATTAATCTCCGACATTCTAGCTACTTTCACATGATTTGAGATATTCTGGCACAACCTTCCTTAGAACATCGCTTCAGTTCCCCAAGGATTGTAGACATTCTTTTTTCTACAGCTGTCTTAAAGTGGACATATCATGCTTTTAAATTTGGTTTGAATTCCTTGTTATTGTAACTCCACAGGTCCCTCTTTGACCCCTATTCTGAGGTGCGTTTGAAAGCATCTCATTTTGGTCCCATCTCTTTAAATACAAATGGGGCACTTCATCCCCCCTCCAGGCTATTTTTGTAGCTTGGTAGCACAGATATGATTATCTAGCGGCACAGAAAGTTTTTGCTCCCAAATCGGTTTAGAGATGTCAACAGCGGACGACTTGTCCATCCAGCCTTACATGATCGAGCCAGAAAATAGCACCATAATATGAAAGAACATTGCTTGTAAAGAAGGCCTCAACATAGTTAACAGGTTAGGTAACACTAAATTGGTCAGCCAGAAGCTCATGATCTCGTGCCGCAGTTCCACAGTGAATACTGTGATGTAACTGTTCAAAAACATGATAGGGAATAGAGAAAACT
The DNA here is from genome assembly GCA_014839685.1 of Anableps anableps. Classification (NCBI taxonomy): domain Eukaryota; kingdom Metazoa; phylum Chordata; class Actinopteri; order Cyprinodontiformes; family Anablepidae; genus Anableps; species Anableps anableps. The sequence goes on along the minus strand of CM026085.1, from coordinate 3,506,499 downwards.
GAACAGATTGAAAAATATGACCCAAACAGATTATAAAGATATCACGCAACACTGGGAGAGACTAAGTTCAACCTTTCTGCACTCCTACACACTCCAAGTACACAACAAAATGTACTGAAGGGCTAAAAATGTGAATTTTGCATGATATGTCCCCTATAAGCTTTTCAATCAAGTTGAAGCCTGATTACAATGCCTTTGATATTTTTCTTGTAGCCATTCTGTTGCTTATTTGCTGCTGTGTTTGGGATCATTTCCCTGTTGATGAACCAACTTGGACCAATTTTCAGCTGGAAAGCAAATGAACTCAAACTTGGCTGAAATATTTCAGAATGCAGAGCAGTTTATGCTCTACTAAACAAGGCCTAATTATCAGTCCTCCACCACTGTGCTTGATAACTGGTATTGAGTATTTATATTTAAGTATTTTTATATTTAAGCATCTTTGATTTTCTCCAAACCTTGTGTGTTGCAAAAGCGTCACAGTCCAGACCTGAACCAAATAAATGTCTCGTTACCAGACCTCTGCAGAGCTGAAGGACTGAATTCTATGGAGGGAATTCTGCCATTTGATTCCGGTGTGTTAGAGCAGGGATTCATCTAGAAGTTTAAGAATAGTTGTTCTCCAGGACTGGACTTACTTTATTGGCCAAACATCTTTAGTTTGGTCTCATCTGTCCAACGGACATTTCTCCACAAGGCATGTGGTGGGTTCAGATAAAACATTGCAAACCTAATAAGTACTACTATGACTTGTATGAAGGGAATGAGATTTCTTTTTGAACCCTTTCCAGAATTCCATACTTATGAGAGTGCTCTAGAATAGAAAAGTTCCAGAACAACAACTCTATAGAGATGTAGAGAGATATTTCCTGTGCTGATGATCATACATTAGAAATATTCCAATGAAAGCAAGAAACATGGACTTTGCTGTTTCTGCAGCTTTTAATAGAAGAAAGGATTGTGTTTCTTTTCTACATACAATAAATCATCAAATGATACTCATCTCTTTTTTATATTGTGGTGACTGATCTATGGCTTCAGCACAAGTAACGGATATGATTTGAAACAACAAAGGAGAATGTGAGATTGTGTAACAGATCACATAATAATAATAATAATAATAATAATAATAATAATAATAATAATATATTGTTGTTATGCATTACGGCCGGGCAGGTTAAATAGAATGATCATGTTCACAGATGGAATACTGCATTACTGCATGGAGCCAAAGTTCAACAAGATACCATTGAAAAAGTTTTTTGATGAACAAAAACAATTACAGAATCACAGGTGTTAAGACATGCCCAAATACAACAAGATGTGACAGAAGTCTATCTATCTATCTATCTATCTATCTATCTATCTATCTATCTATCTATCTATCTATCTATCTATCTATCTATCTATCTCTCTCTCTCTCTCTCTATATATATATATATATATATATATATATATATATATATATATATATATATATATATATATATATATATATATATATATATTTATATATATATATATATATATATATATATATATGTATATATACATATATATATATATATATATATGTGTGTGTGTGTGTGTGTGTGTGTGTGTGTGTGTAAAACATGTTTCCATACAAAATTCTCCAGAGTTCTTAGTCCTTTAAATTTATTTTTATTTTAAAAATATGCTTCTTTGAAAATTTATGTCTACAACAGGCAGGCTCTAACGTTTGGTGTGTGGAGAGAAAGAAAGAAAGAAACAAAGAAACAAAGAAACAAAGAAAGAAAGAAAAAGAAAGAAAGAAAGAGAGAGCAAGGGGAAGCTGTGTACATTGAGACATGGAGTCACATTACCTCAGTGGGAGTAGGAGAAAGCAGCTGGGGGGACTGCAAATGAAAAACAGTAAGTGATTAGGATGAACTCATATGTGAGGCCTTGTATGAGTTAACCATCCAGCAATGAGAATGAGCATTTGGTTTCAGTGAAAAATGACTAATGAGTGAGCAACAGGATGTGGCAACAAAGTAAACAGTTTCATTTACAAGCAGGGGGTGGCACTGAGGATCAGCTGTGCTTGTGGAAAAAAAGAAAAGTTGATGGATAAGTTCAACGAGAATATTAGGGGGGCAGCACGGTAAGAAGCAACAAAGGGATAGTGGCTTGGTTCTATTGAACTTATGTGAGACTGAGAAGCAATGAAGAATGCAGTCCACTGAGTAAAAGTATTCATTCCCCTTGAACTTTTTCACATGTTCACACATTACAACTTCATTGGGATTTCATGAGAAGGACCAACAAAAATAACACTTTTTCCTGAATTTGAAGAAAAAAAAATAGAGCACATTTTCAAAATGTTTACTTTTACTCAGATATCCTTAAATAAAATCCAGAGCAACCAATTGCCTTTAGAAGTCACAACTACTTTGACGTCTTTCAGTCTGATTTCCGTGCTCTCCAGGACTAGACTGAGACCACCCTCGTCAAAGTGCTCAGTGGAATCCGCTTAAAAGCAGACTGCGGAAGAACCACAGTGCTGGTACTTTTGGACCTCTATGCAGCAGTCAACACTGTTGACCATGATATTCTAATTAAGCGACTGGAGAGCTGTCAGACTCTCTGGTACAGTACTTGACTGGTTCAAGTTTTACTTAAAGAACAGAAACTTCTTTGTGTAAATAGGTAACTTTTCATTGGAGCTGAGATAAATCATGCGGGGCACACCTTTTATTTAATATCTACATGCTCCCACTAGCTGAGATTATAACAAGTAATTAGATAAGATACCTTAACCACGCAGATGACACACAGCTCTACATTATAATGTCACCAGGTAACTAACCATTCAACTGCTGAGTAGATGCATAGAACAAATGAATGCGTGAATATGCCATAACTTTCTCCAGCTGAACAGAAACAAAACTGAAGTAACAGTTTTAGACCTAAAGAGGAACAATTTAGAGTCAGTGCGCAGCTTCAGCTATAACCGTGAGAATCAAGTGATCAGGCCTGAAATCTGGTTGTAGTGATGGACTCAGACATGAACCTTCAGAGACACAAAGATAATTACAAAGTCAGCCTTCTATCACTTGAGGAACATTTCTAGGATTAAAGGACTAATGTCCCAGCAAGATCTAGATAAACTAATGCATGTGTTTACCTTTAGTCGCATTGATTACTGCAACAGTGTCTTCACAGGTCTGCCTAAAAAGTCAATCAGACAACTGCAACTTACCCAGAACACTGCTGCTCGTGTTCTCACTAAGACCAGGAAGATAGAACACATCACCCCAGTTCTAAAGCCCTTCCACTGGCTCCCTGGAGCTCAGAGAATAGACTTTAAAATACTTCTGTTAGTTTATAAATCACTGAATAGCTTAGCACCAAAGTAAATTAAAGACCTGTTGTCAGTGTATCAACCTTCCAGACCACTCAGGTCTTATGGTTCTAGTCGGCTCTGCATCCCCAGAACCAGACCTAAACATGGAGAAACAGCATTCGGTTTTTATGCACCACAAATCTGGAACAAACTGCCAGAAAAGTGTAAAACAGCCGACACACTGAGTTCCTTTAAATCAAGGCTAAAAACCCACCAGCCTACAGTTCCGTTTGATTAATAATTACTGGAACATTGATTAATTCTTGTCATTATTCCACTATTTTACTATGATCATTTTGATGATGACATTTGAGAAAATGAAATGTTTGTTGCTTGCTTGTTTTGTATTCTCATTATGTAAAGGACCTTGCACTGCCCTGCCTTGCCCTGCATTGCATAATCAGTACACAGAGCCCATATGTGCTTACTTTAATCTGAGTATAAATGCAGCTGTTCTGGGAAGACCTAAAAATTGCAGTAATCTAAAACTAATCAACACGTTGCAACAGTTCAAGAAAAGGAAGTGGACTGAAGTTCTCGACACCAACTATGTACCTGCTGTAAGTGATTTGAGCCTTTGGATTTATTATTCACTTCATAAAAATGACCTGTGAGCTGGGAGAAATTATTGTACCTCTCCATAGTGCCTCTCCTCAGATGGGTAGCTGACATAAGGAGAGTAGGAAAGCATGTCAGGCCTGTCAATGTTATAGATAGCCTTGGTCTTTGGAAGTGCTGCCAGGTCCTTGTAGTCCAGCATCTCCTCTCCCAGTTTGGCCTAGCACCAGAAAACAAGCAGAATGTTCTTAGGTAGCACCTACTTTGTTCAGACAACACAAAGATCATTTTTTTTAGAATACAAGAAAGCTACAGTATAGTGAACAGTCTTACATAGATGACTTTGCTGGGCGAGCCGGAGGCACTGGATGCAGGAACTGAAGTGATGCTCTCAGAGGAAGTCCGGGTCACCTGAAATGTACACACTCACTGTTTAAACCCAGTGCAGGCTCAACGGTTGAGATAGGAGGCACATTCAGACACTCCAGACAAGCATGGCTTGATTAAGGGTTTCCACATACAATTGAGTTGTCCATTATATGTTTGAACTGGATGAACCACAGAGATATTCAGTTTTCACTACAGCTTTGCAGGTGGTGAAAAGCTGCTGGTTTGTCAACAGAATACTCAAAAGAAAAGCATAGAATCAAACTGAAATGACAGAACAAAGTCATTTTTCATCTGGATGTCAATTCAGTTTGTCGTGTTTACTGAGGGATACATTTGCAACATGGGAAAAACAAGCAAAGCTCACTGTTGTTGTCTTCTTCTGGTGACAAGTCATTTTTTTTTATCTGTGTTAGGTGGACCCACCCTTTGATTGGAAGGATATCATTTTTGATGCACACAGTCAGCTCAATCACAAGAACCTGAGCTGCTGGAATAAGTCTTTGGACAGTCCAGGCAGACTGGAGCAGACGGTAGAGCAAACTAGGAATTATGAGCTCATCGTAAATAGGCTTTTTTTGTCAAACAGTATCCAAATGTAACTGTTCCACACATATCTATTCTACACATGGGAATTCAACTATTATTCTGTAAATGAACTATTAAATGTAAATAAAGTTACACTCAAGAATTAATTACATTCTAAATGTTCCCACATACTTCATCGAACGTGCAGTAATCATCTCTCACTGACGTAGTCACATGACGAAAATTGCGTCATTTTGTTTTTTTAAGAGAGGCATCCACCTCCCATTCTCCACACCAGGGCCTGGTCGAGCAATTTCTCACAGAGATTTGTGCATTACATTGTGACTGGTCAGAAGTCTGTTGACGTGTTTTATGCAGAAATGTGCTCGGACAGCAATGTTAATGTTTTGCTTCAAAACTATTCCGCTTCCACTATCCAATTTTTGTATCTGCAGGAGACATGAATACTTTTTAAGTAACGTTTATCAGACAAGGTCAGGAATTATGTACATTTGTACGATTCTTCACTAAATAAGTATAAAGTTTGTCAAATGGATAAAAATCTTTGATGGAAATTGCGAAGTCATTGTCCATTGATGAGGCTATCTGCAGAAAAGTAAAAGTGTGTCGCTCTAGTTATGACCGTTTCATAAAAGCAAAATGTAGGATGAAGGGAGGCAGTGGTGGGTAGGGGCGTGATGTACACTGAAGCAGGAGGAGTGTTCCCCAGATAGTCTGCATGGTGTATGAAAGGTGTGTGTGAGTGTGAACGTCCCGTAACCATGTGACTGTGCATCGACTGTTCGGCTTCAGGTGAATTATGGGAGAGGCTTAAAACTCTTTCTTTGAGAAATGACTGCAATGTTTAAAGATAAATTTTTATAGTTAAGAACTGGACCTTCATCTTATATCTGCAGCAGTTATTCTGTCAAAGGGTTAAAAGGGAGATGCCTCTACAACTTATTCCATTTAAAAATCGGATTTGCTTAAAAAAGATAAAAACACAAGAAAAACCTGTCAAAAAACCCAATCTACATCTCATCCAATGGGATCTGATCTTTCTGACAGCAAATATTTAATCTGATGATAAAACAAAATGAGTCAGATTACTCTTTACTGATGCTTTGGTGAGCAGAGTGGCCAAGTCTGGATCTAGAGAGATAATGAACTGACACTACTAAAATCAGGCAGGAATGCCCTTCATCAAGAGTGATCTTTATTATTTTCAGCTTCCAAAGATCTTTGGATGAATTCAAGCAGTTTAATAGGAGATACTGCAAACATATCACACGCAATCCATCGTTTCTGATAGTGAAGCTGTGTGAGGTGGCCCATTAACACCAGTTACTAGTTAAAGAACACAAGCTGAAAGAGAGAGCTGAAGTTCTGTTGAAACAAATCTTTTTCATTATGAACAAATATTTGGAGAAAAGTCGTACTCCATCCACTCTCCCACTCCAGGTTGTGTCGGTGTTATTCGCTACAGATGGGGCAGTTCAATCAGCAGTCATCTCTGCGAGCTTATTAAACAATCAGTGTTCATGCAGAAAATGATCACCACCATTATTATTTTCACACTGCTCACATCAGGGAGCTTTTGACTGCCGCAGAAACCACTAAAAGTTGGACTGTAACAGTGCATGGCAGAAAGGTAAACCTAGCAGTGTCAAACAGTTAGAACCAACCCATGCAGCTAATGACTATGGCAGGAAGGAGGAAGTGGGTTCAGGGGCACCGACCTGCTTATTAGGGGCATCACTGAGCTGTATCCGGACCTGCTTCTGAGAAGGAGACGGGTCATGATAAGGCATATAGAAAAGAGATGGTTCACAGGGCTGCTGGTGGACCACTAAATTCACATAGTTTGCTGCTGATATGACACTATTCTTGCAACATCAATAGAACATGTTGACAAAAGCAAACAAATATGATGCAATTTTGCACATCAGTTTTGATTTTTTTCTCCAATATTTACCTAATAATTATTTTAATTAAACAAGCACTTATTATATAAGAATTTTCCTAGGAAATTATAATAGAGAGCTCCCTGCATGTCTCATCTATGTCTATCTTTTTTACAGGTTGCATGTCATAAGATCAACTAATTATTTTACAAGGCCTTTGGACCAATAATTGTTTGCATTTTAATGGCGAAATCCCATTCTGATTATGGTTCTTATTTTCAGCCTCGGGTCCCGATCAAGGCCTATATAAATGATCTTTATCAGAGTCCCAGACCAAACTCAACTCCTGATGCTTCTAGAAGATATGCTGTCTGTAATTTTGTCAGATGCACCCCCAGTAAGTCGTGCTACAACTATGACGGAGACATCGCAGGATATTGTAGATAAAAAAAAAGAAAATAGCCACGGAAAAGTCAATTTCCACAAAAAAACTCAGATATTTTGAAATTAATTTCACATATTTACAAAAAAAACCTTGGAATTTGCAACAAAAAAAATGCTAGAAGTCTTTTAAGACAGAGGTAGTAAATGTAAGGAATGGGCCTCTGGATGTTTTTCAGAAAGTAGGTGGGAAATCTGGGGTCATTTCCTGTGCACTTTAGAAAATATCCAGGTGTATATCTTCTAAATTTACCACAATCTTAGAGGACTTCTGTCACTTTTTGCCACAAATGTCTGACTTTATAATGTCAGAAAATCTCTTAGAACATCTATAGAACATTTGTGCCTTTTATCATGAAAAGATGTAATAGTTTTCTTGAAAATGCATGACTTTTTGATGTCCGATAATATTCAAATTTTTTCTTGTAAATTAGTGAAATTAGTCTCAAAATTTCAGAGTTTTTTGGAGAAATTTACTCCTCTGTGGCCAATTATTGTTTTCTTTCATCTATAATGGCCCCAAAACTCCATTGTACTGGACAGCCATGTTTTAGAGGGTCAGTTTTTCAAAATCACAATCGAATTTGAAATGTACTTCATTGATTTAGATTTTTGTGTGTGTGTGTGTGTGTGTGTGTGTGTGTGTGTGTGTGTGTGTGTGTGTGTGTGTGTGTGTGTGTGTGTGTGTGTAAAGTCCCTTGAGACATCTTTTGATGTCAATCAATGCCTTAAAAATAACATGAACTGAACTAAAGGTAGTTCCTACACAATAACTTAGAAGAAAACAGCAAACATAGTCAGTTGGCTCAGTCATACAGGAGGGTAAAACATAAAGAGATGTTCAGAAGATTTTTTATGACAAATTAAAACGTCTTAATTTTGCTACTACATATAATAGAAATGTATTGAAAGAAGATTTTTTATGACAAATTAAAACGTCTTAATTTTGCTACTACATATAATAGAAATGTATTGAAAGAAATCCAACATTACTTTGCTAAACCTAAGATTCTACCCTTGATTCTACAGGTAGAAATCATTTTTTCTGAGTGTTCATGCCAAAAGCTCCACCTCTTTCAGCTGAGGGCATCTTTAACCCACCTTACTCTTCTCCTCCTGCTTGGCTGCTTGTCTGCATGGGGGATGCCAGATAGATGATCCTGATGAAAAAAACAGACAAACCAAGCAACTGTTACACATTTCATTTTCTTTCAAGATAGTTTTCAGAGTTTGGTTCTGATTGAAGCAACACACCATTAATTTATGAACGTTTATGGACAACATATCTTGTTGAATTTATGAACATGTTATATGTTGCCATCTATAACTACCTTAATACTGACCTTTTGTTCAAATATGCTACATGATAAAGTGAATATTTATTACAATATGGACGTCATCATTTTATGTTATGTTCAGCTTTAACTTCCAGTCTGAGTAAATACAAAAATCAGTTTTTGAAAGATGATTTAGTTACTAAAGGATAACAAACATAAACCAACCTGACCCTATGCAAAACTATAAATGCTCCCTTGCTAAATTATGACTCAACTGTGATTAACCAGATATTGTTAGTTCAGTATCACTAACCACACCCACCCTGATTACTGCCTGTAGAATCAAGCAGTCACTAACACAGAACCTGCTGAAATGGGTTTAATGATTTCAAAAACCAACACATCATCCCATGATCTAAAGGAATTCAAAAACAGATGAAAAGCTACGTCACTAACATCTCTCACTCTGGAAAGGGTTACACACAGCTAAGTTAACATCAGAGTTCATGATTCAAAGATCCATCTTACATTTACAACAAAAGATCTTCATGATCCCCAAGACGTTTAGAAAACTATTCTGTGGACTGACTCTTTGGAAGGTGTGTATCCTGTTACACCTGGGGTAAAACCAACTAATCACTGCAGAAAAATAACATTATACCAACAGTTGAGCATGGTGGTGGTAGTGTGATGGTCTGGGTGCTTTGGGACCTGGACGACTTGCCATAATTGATGGAACCATGAATCCTGCTTTCTAAAGAAAAATCTTGAAAAACAGTGTCTGACCATGAGTTCATGACCTCAAACTCAAGAAACATGTGGGTTATGTAGCATACCAGCAAGTCCACATATGAATGGTTTCATAAACAAACAAACAAAACAAAAAAAATTTAAAAAAATGAAGGTTTGAAGTCCTGTAGTCAAAACCTGGACTGAAATATAATTGAGATGCTGTGGCTTTATCTTAAACATGTCATTCATGCGAAAAAACCCTCCCATGTGGCTGGATTCTGCAAAGCAGAGTAGGCCAAAATTCCACCTGAGGGATGGGAAAGACACTCCCAGTTATCACAAATCTTGATGATGCCAAGGGTGGCACAACCAGTTAATAAATAAAATCATCATTTGAAAACAGCTTTTTGTATTTAATCAGGTTATCTTTGTGATTAAAATATGTTTAAATCATCATCTGAAAAGAAGCACAAGAAAAATAAAACAGGAAAAAAGGAGGTAAGTACTTTTTACACAGCAATGTGTCCCCTGTTTTATGTGACACTGCTTAGCCTCTTCTCTCAGCCAATAACTTCTTCAGATTAAATTTAATGGATTTAATGGAACCCAGGTCAAAACAACATGCTGAAAAACCTGCAAAAATGGCCGAACTGCTGTGGTTGCTACCACAGAAATCATCGGAGGTACTATGTAACTGTTAGTAGTTGAAAACCCTTGCAACTAGGAGCAGAGTCTAGTAAGTGCTAGTCAAAAAGAGCCATTTGTGTGGGCATGTCTTTAAAAAACTAACTGTAACACTCACCTATTGTAAATCAGACCTTTGACCACCAACTCAACCCAACCTCATAATCCAACACATGATATACTACATATAGGAACAGGGCTGGGTGATAAAACAATAACGGTATCAATCGCGATAGACACGTGAATAATATCAATGGAAAATAGAATTTTGATGAGTTCACTGAACTCATCAAAATTGAACTCTGGGGGGTGAAGGCAGAAGAAAGGCTTTAGACACTCAACCTCTCATGGCCCAGCGAATGTAGCATCAACTAATTCACTCTTTGGTAAGCTAGCAACAGCTTGTTTAACATGCATGGTAGGAGTTTCCTGTTGCCCCTAACACAGTCGGACGTACTTAACTCCTCGGAAGTCCGCACGTACTCTTGGCGGACTAGAGGCGAACTCAAGGCGGACTTCCACCAGACACATCTGTACAAAGGTCATTTTTACAACTGCGGGCAGGTACTCTGTGACGCACTGACTCATACAGGAAACTGCTCGGCAGGAAACGGTGTTCACATCAAACTGTTTTGTATGTGACACTGAGCTGATTACATTGAGAGTCGGCATAACCTGTTGCGAGGACACGTAGCGTGACTGCCGCTCTCTATGTAGCACTGATGATTGTGGTGTGGCTGCCCTGGTGCAGTAGAAATAAGGCTAGGCACTCAACTAGCTCATCAAACTTTCTAGTATCCAGTAGGATTGTGGGAAATGAAGGGTCTGTCATGAGAAATGGCTATGAAATCTCAACCTTCTGCAGACAGTGCACAGTCCACGGAATATATACAGTATGCTTTAGTATGTGGGAACAGTTTAATGTTTTGTCTCTGTGTCCCATAACTGCTTAAAAATAAAAAAGATCACGGTGAAGTGAAAGGAGAAAATTAGGAGAGCAGCTCAAGAGGAAATTGTGGATAAAAGTGTAAAGGTCACGTCACCAGTTTGGTAGTATTTTGGTTACTTAAAACAAAAAACACATCGATACTTATCGATATCAACTGACATGAAATGCTTATATTGTGATACATTTTTCAGTCATATTGCCTAGTTCTACATATTATATATATATTCACTTATGCTGGTTTGTATCTTTTTAAATCGTTCACAAATAACTTCTTGTAAAAAGGAAGCCACAATATTCAGACAAAAAGAAATGCTTTGTTATTGTTTTGAATTGCTAGAAGTAGTAAGTCTGATTCCTGAGCACAGCAATCAGTAAATCCTGCTGGTTTCTTAACAGGAAACAGAGCTATGTTGGACAGGGCCTCATTTCCACATCCAGTCTCCAGCTTCTGAGTCAAACAGAATGCAACATTGGAATGTTAATCTTCTGTTGTTTAACTCCTCTTTTCCATCTACCATGTTATAATTCACCCCAGGCAACAGGGGAGCTTTCACTTGACCCAAAGAGACAGTCAGGAGTTAAAGTGACACACAAAAGGCAACAGACATCAGCTGCAGCAGCAGCAAATAACATCTCTGTGATTCAGGAACACATTGATACGAATTAATTCATCCTGCTGACAAACCATTCCTTGGAATCCATGATAACCATGTTCTGCTGTTTATAGGAAGAAAGAGGGAAATGAAATGATAAAATGGAGCCAAAAATATAAAACCAGCATGTGACAGCTGCCCCTCACCCTGCAGATACATTTCTTCTCCTTCTCCAAACATCTGCTCACAGCGAGCACATCGGGCACAAGTAGGGTGGTAATGCTTCTCTCCAGCCTGTTGACCAAAAAAACGAGAACATGTTAGATACGTGCAGTGAGACACTCAGAGAAATCATGACTGTTACTGTAGAGACTGTAGCTCCCTTATATTCAGAGACATGGAGAATACTTATTCTAACCTAGTTATTACAGTTAGAAACTAGTGATCAGGCCCGAAATCTGGGTGTGGTGATGGACTCAGACCTGAACCATCAGAGACACATAAAGATCATTACAAAGTCAGCCTTCCATCAACTGAAGAACATCTCCAGGATTAAAGGACTAATGTCTCAACAAGATCTAGAGAAACTCATCCATGTGTTTATCTTTAGTCGCATTGATTACTGCAACAGTGTCTTCACAAGTCTGCCTAAAAAGTCAATCAGACAGCTGCAGCTGATCCAGAACGCTGCTGCTCGTGTTCTCACTAAGACCAGGAAGATAGAGCAAATCACCCCAGTTCTAAAGTCCTTCCACTGGCTCCCTGGAGCTCAGAGGATAGACTTTAAAATACTTTTGTTGATTCATGAATCACTAATTAGCTTAGCACCAAAGTACATTAAAGACCTGTTGTCAGTGTATCAACCTTCCAGACCGCTCAGGTCTTCTGGTTCTGGTCTACTCTGCATCCCCAGAACCAGAACCAAACATGAAGAAGCAGCATTCGGTTTTTATGCACCACAAATCTGGAACAAACTGCCAGAAAACTGCAAAACAGCCAACACACTGAGTTCCTTTAAATCAAGGCTAAAAACCCACCTGTTTAGAGCTACCTTTGATTAGCAGTAAGAACAACACTGAACTATATTTGCTTGATGATCGTATTGATTTTGATGCATTGATATTTGTTCGATGATTTTGATAATTGTCATGTATTTGCTTGATGATTTTGATGATTTGCTGTATACTTGATTGATGTTTTTTATGATGTGAAGCACTTTGAACTGTCTTGCTCCTGAAATGTGCTATACAAATAAACTTGACTTGACTTGATTTAACCAAATCTGGAGAGGCTGGGAACTTTGGATTTGCCATATATAACCACACGGATAAAGATCCAACAAAGCATCTTCCTTCTGATATTATGTAAGCTTAACTGTACCCAATATGAATGCCTTCCTTCCTTGGACAGCACTCTTACTTTCTAAACTCCAACATATATATCAAGGTGTTATCTTTGATTGGCTGAGGTGCAATTTAAATTACACCACAATGGATTTCCTTTGGCTACCAAAACATTCATAAAAAACAAGACTAAAGAGATTTGGTCAATGTGTTTTATCAATCAGTCACAAGGTGGAGCTATTGTACAACAAGCACAGTAATGTACTGGTGTCCTGAAAAAAGAAGAGAGAAAGTAAAACTTTGCTTAGGTTGCATGAATGGAATTGAATGTTCAAACTTTCCAGCACTTTGCTGTGACCCTCCATTTCTCATGACCAGCGTGTTTAGCGCAGGGTTGTCATGTGCTGGCTTCACATCTAGAAGCTAATGGGAATAATATATTGTCTCAAGGGTTTGAGGAGAATCCACATGGTAGTGTGATAGGAGGGAATCATTATGGAGAAGATGGATTTGTCAGTTATATTTAGGCTTGGAGCTAATTTTTTAACTTCTGCAAGGGATTCTCAGTGGTCCACAAATTTACATGGTACTGATCTGGGCACTAGGACTGATAAGTGTTCATCAGAGGGATAGCCTGGGGACAGCCTGGGGAAAGAAACTATCTCTGTCGCATTGGCCTGAAGGTAAAAGTTAAACAGTTTGCGTCCAGGATGTGTGGGATCTGCAGAGATGTTAGCTGTCCTTGTCCTGACCTGTACAAATCCTGATTAGAGGGAAGGTCAGATCTGCAGTTTGGCTCTGTCCTGTTTTGTGGATAAGCCAAACCACACATTGATGACACTGTACAGACTGAGTTATGGCTGTGCAAAAGACAACTAGCAACTCCTGTGGCAGGTTGTTCTTCTTGAGCTGCTGTACATATTATCTCCCCTTTAATTATGAGGTGGTTATATGCTTGTTGAATCCTTCATACAAGTTCATTTTGGTAACAATTCCAACGGTTCTTGTGACGATACAACCTGAAACATCCTAAAACACATATGTAAGCCTTTTAGATGTCACAAGGTTTGGTCATTTAAAGGTAAACAAAGTAAAAGCAAGTAAGAACCTGCCTTTTCACTTTATAGTTAGGCCATAGTTCTGTGATAAACTAAACCAACTGATCATTTACAGAACACTTTGTCATATCCATCATCGGGTCGATGCAGTCAGAACACAGGGCTCTGAACTCACAGAACATTGTGCTGAGATCCTCAATCAATACTTCAAATAAAAACATGGGTTTTGTGCACAATCACCAACATGTTATGATCTGCATCAGATTCTGCTGAACAACAGCTTTCTCTTATTAGACAGACAATCATCCAGTGTCTCTGCTCTGTTTGCACCCACGAACACTCAAGCTGCTGCTGTTGTTGCTTTCGATTCACATTCACATCTTAACTCTGCTACCTGGCTAAGCTTGACTACCTCCCAACGTGGATGTGAGGGGTAGCTGTGAGTCAGCAATGATGCCCAATTCCTGTAGGGAGGCATAAAATGCATGTGTAGATCACAGGTTATGAGCGGGATCTGAAAGCAGCTCTCTTGCTGGGTTGCAGTCACGTGGCCCGGATGACACGCGGAATTCAGATGGGGGTCATGAAGTGATTTGCTCCGGTTCAAAACATAGCGAAATGGATGACAGTGAGTACGTTACTGCCTTAAATGGGCTGGCACAGACGAGATATTGGAAAAAAAAAAATGCATATACATTTAGGATATGACTCATATAGTTTTCATAAAAAAGACTTGACATATAATCTGGAGGATTTACCCGGTGTGGAGGTGATTTACATAAACTATCTGGTGCTGCAGACCTCGTATTATACAGTGAGCCAGATGAAAGCTTTCAAAAGCCTTGAAGCCTACAGTTATTTTGTTTCAGGTTGGGTCAACCATCTAGGATCCAAAGAAGCTTTAAATGGCTGTTTCCTTGTTTCGGGCGTGGTGAGTTGTGCTATTTTAAGTAATTAACCTATGATGACAATGCTACCGCTAACACTAACAACGAGTTAACCCTTGTTATTTCTATGTGCTTGGGTGTACTTGTAAATAATTTATTTAGCTTCTGTAAACCCAAATTCGTAAATATATATTCGACAACATCAACATTGTATATGTTGATGTTGAGTCATGCTGCATTTTTCCAATGCAGGTCAACCATTCGCAGAGATCTACAAAAACTCCATTAAAAGCAATGCTTGTCTGTCTAAGCAATTCTCCGATAAAATATCTGAAAATACGATTTAACAAACAATACCATCCTTACCTGCTAGAAAGTGGTCACTGCAAACTCTTGTCCATTTCTGCACTTCCTGTTTTTAGCTGTAGATTGTTGTTCCACCTCTGTTGTCTTTTTTTCTGTAAGTTTTTTAAAATTTAACTCCCTTGTGACACACTACTTTCGGAACATGAAAAAAATGTTTATCTTTCTCCCAATTAGAGCAGTTGCAACAGCATAGCACAACAGCACAGAATTTAGGCCTTTTTGATGCTGAATCAACAGAATGAAACGGGATTGTGTATTACTGCATTTACTTCCTGCACCCCCATCTGCATTTCGTGACGTCGACACTACGTCATTTGAAACCCAGCAATATAGGATGAACTCTTTACAGGCCTATGTAGGATGACCGATGACACGTTCCGAATTAGTTCCAACACTGGGCCACTGTGACATCCAAATGCTTTATATGTTGCTCAGAATATTGTCCTGTTTATTTGCTAACATCCTTGCTTTCACTGGATGCAAAACAAACTAATACAAATCCAAGCAATAACGTGACTCATTGCTAATTATGTATTTTTGTTACTGCTACCCCCCCCGACCCCTTCACTCCAAAAAAGTGAGCAGTGGTTGTCTGGGAGCGGGAGAAGATTTCTGCAAAATCTTCAGTAATACAATCTGGCAACATAAATCATAACGAATATATTCATAAAACAACATCCAGAAGAGTGCATACAGTAACTTGAAGATTCTGCAGTTCTGCTTTCAGACATGGCGGGGCCCTATGTCAAACTTTTATCATCATTTTGAAAGGAAGTACAAATAATGTAAGCTATGTGTAAGTGGTGTTACCAAAGCAAGCTATTTAATGTTAGCAATCTTTTATCGTCACTTAGAAAGGAAGCAGAGAGAAAGTTAAGTTATGTGTAAGTGGTGTTAGTAAAACTAGCCATCTAGCGTTAGCAAATCTGCCTCTATACCAACATTTTGGGGTCGCTGATCTTGGTCTTGACTCTGTCTCACCCTCCCTTGATCTTGGTCTTGCCCCTTATAGTCTTGGTCTTGACTTGGCTCTGGTTAGGTGGTATTGACTACAATACTAGTTTGAACTATTAAAATATGAAGCTAAAAACATTTTTAGAAGAGGTCTCAGATATTTATAGATTTAGGCTATTCATCCCTAACCCCCACAAATACTGGGGATCCACTGCACTTTCTTTTGTCTTGCTTTCTGTTGCAAAAAGAAAAACAGCAAAATAAATCAGTGTAACCATGAAGTTGTAAGTAGAGTTATGTCATTCCTGGCAAATTTTCTTGCTCTCTGAGCTCAGCCAAAATTTCAACAACTCCAGAGAGACAGGTCTTGCAGTGAAATTATTGTATCCCTCTGAGGTTGCTCTGCTTCGCTGCGTCATTGGAGCTGGGAAAAACACCAGAAAACAGGAACGCCAACACCCTGTTTCTTGGATAAGATGCTGTTTAATATTGGTCTGCAACAAATGGACAGCAGATGGAGAGAGAAGCCATTTGAGGACAGACGCACTGAAATTAAATGAGCAAAGAGACTACAGGTCCAGGTGTAACTGGGTCGAAAGGAAACAGGTCAGGCACTTGAAAATCCTCAGGAGGTACAGGAGGCCATGCGAAGAGTTTATATTTGAACTAGATTAAGACTGAATGATGGATGGAGACTAAGAAGAGGGGATGTTGACTTTGGAACTCTGAGATACCAAATAGCTGGAAGAGGATTGAATTTTAAACATGGAAAGTAAGAGTGGACTGGAAAGTAGATACTACATTATCAAATCCTTCCTTCGTTGGAATTCAAGGCTGCATGAAGAAATTATTTCCTTCAAAGTCCTGCAGGGCTGATCTTTCAAGTAAAAGTAGCAGGGTGAAACTAAAAGGGAATGGGCTTGGCAGTGTGGCCCGAGATAAGAGAAGTCTGGCAGGGGTACAAAAACTCATTGAGTCCATCTCTCTCCTGTCACTGCCTCCACTCATCTCTCTGGAGGGAAGAATCCACTCAGGTGAGGGGATAGACCCACTTAAACTAACAAAACATATCTGGTGAGTGATCTGGTGATCACTCAATCCACATGAACAAAACATGTCACGTCTTTCAGAGTGAAATAGTGTCCCAATCTCCAGATACAAGACCCAGATAGTTATTTAATATGTCAGAAGCAGGCTATGGAACTACAATGAAATTAAATAAATAGCAAATAATTCTAAGCGCTTTTTTAAAGAAATATTTTTTAATAATTAGATAATGTATTTATAAATCCAACCATGTATATATTCATCTCCAACGCCATTTATTTAATGATACATTTAATGACTTATTTATTAATGTAAATCTGGCCAAATTTTGGGTACATTTTGGCCCTTTGTCGCACACAGAGCTCAATAAATAAATTCTGAAATATTTATGCATGCCTTTAAGATATGATGAATTCAAATGCAATGAATTTTTAAAAATATTGACATATTTAAGTTATAAGTAAAGTTTCTTCTTCTTTGTGTATAGTTAATAGATACTGTTCTTTGTTTGTCCACTTTCATATATTTATTTATTTACTATGATATGTGCACATGAATATATAATGAATTTTTTTGGATTATGACACTTTGACATGCCATAAAAGGAGCACTTTTGGATCTCTACAGGCCTTCAGAAATGAAGAACCAACCAGGAAAGCAGGACGCATGCTACATAGTATTACCTGCATATAAAAACACTGTACCTCCAGTACTTTCCCAGTGATGTACTTCTTACAGCTCTCACACTGGATGCCAAACATGGCATGATAATCCATCTCACAGTAGGGGATCCCATCCCTGTTAGGACAACACAGGAGAAGAATGAATTAGAGACAGCACCGACCATCTGACATGCTTAATATCAGACAGATCATGCATTATGCAACATATCCATCTCCACCAAGTGTCCTGTCTTGGAATTTCAGGCATACCATTTACAGAAATGGTTGCCTACACATAACAGGTCACCATTTCAAAAAGGATATCTGGAGAGGGTACCGTAATTACTTGATTGACTTTATTAAATCAAGACTGGATCTGGCATCAAAGTAAATGGGCTGCATTCATGAAATAACCTGTGAACCTGTACATGTATGACCTTTAAGCATTTGGATTATTGGTGTTGTGAGTGAGTGTGAAGGTGTGTGTGTGTGTGTGTGTGTGTGTGTGTGTGTGTGTGTGTGTGTGTGTGTGTGTGTGTGTGTGTGTTCTTGCATAGCTACCCTATTTAGATTTATTTCTGGCATATTTACTAATCTGAAGGCAGATGGGCCTCATGGGGACCAAAGCCCATTCCTGGACCCCCTTGTTTAGGGTTAGGGTTAAGGTAAATGTCTGGGTTAGCAATAAATGTAGCAACTAAAATGAATGGAAGTCAATAAAAAGTCCTAATGTGGATAGAAATGTGTGTGTGTGTGTGTGTGTATGTGTGTGTGTGTGTGTGTGTGTGTGTGTGTGTGTGTGTGTGTGTGTGTGTGTGTGTAAGTATGTGATTGCTTGTGTGTGCTAGCTTGCAAAGATGGCAACTTGAGTTTTAGATTCCAACTCAAGTCATGTTTGAGTTGCAAAAATAAAAGACTTCAGACTCAACTATGACTTGTGCCCTAAAGGCTTGAGACTTGACTTGGACTCATCGTCTGAGACTCGAGTCTCAGTACCAGTTTTTATCCCACGCAATGAAAAGTGAAAGGAAGCTGGTATGTGAGCTACAGACTGCAGCTGCCAGGTACTCCCCTCATGTCAACAAACTGATCCCAAACTGCAAGACGCTGTATCATCTCCACCATGACTGGGCTACCAACACTCAGAGACTATTGGATACATTTTTCTCATGATGTATATTTCATTAAAATGATTGTCCAAATAAGCTTTTTCTAACAATCCTGCTCCATCTAAGAATAAAATAATTTTTTAAATTTGATTTTGAAATGCTTGCTTTTAGGCATAAGAACAACTAAAGAAAATATTAAATGAATGGTTACAAGCAGCTTCACTGAAAAAGACCCCACTTTCCAAATATACATAAAGATGCAAAAAGAAATTAAGAAATAGGCTAATATCCACAATCAGCTGATTTTCAGCTTTATCAGCTCTGACTGATGATCCGTGGGGAGGAAACTTAGAAATCTAATCTTTTTCAAATCAGTGAATGCCCCAAGCTGTCTACCAGGTTGTGATCAGAAAAAGAACAAAGGTGTAATGTAAGAAGCTTCTTCTACTGGTGTGTTATGGTGGTTGGCAACCCAACTATAAAAGTGCATTACTGCCACCAACTAGACTGGAGTGTGAACAGGAAATTAACGATACCAGAGGCTACTGAAGAGGAAGCTTTATTTAGTACATCTTCAGATATGTCCAGGCATGTCTGTGGCTCATTCAGGCTGCAATAATGGACATCTAAATTTCATCATTTTTTGGTTCCATAGTCAACTTTTTCAGGAACACAAAGGAGCTGTCTGCCACAGGAAGTCTGTTTGATCTTTTCTCACAAACATTTTGTCAAACCAGTGAAGGAGCAAATTGATCCCTAGTCAACTTCAGCAAATAGTCAGGAGGAACAGGTTACAGCAAAGTTGACCTGTTGTATTCTACTTAGCTTTCAGTCTGACTGTCATGGGACATGCTGGATATGAAGATGTTAAAAACCTTCTGGAAATCTTCCAATTGAGCAGTGGTTCCCAAAACTTTCCAGCTTTTGACCCACAAAATAAAAATGTAAGTGGGCCTTGACCCCAACTCTTGGTTGAGTATACAAGCATTTTTACTAAGTCAGTTAAAAAGACAATCACTGCGTCTGCATTAATAACCAGAATAACTTACTTGCTGATGTACTCAGCATTGAGCACCTTGTTGCAAACTTTACACTTGAAGCAGCCCAGGTGCCAGTGCTTGTCCAGAGCAACAAGAGACTGTTCATTCTTGAATTCCCTCCCACAACCACAGCAGTCTGCACAGATAGGTGAAGATAAAGGAGGACATTATGGAAAAATGCAAGTTTAGGGGATGGAACACAGAGTTCAGGTTTGGGTCAGGAATCGGAATCAACACTGACTGTGGACAGCCTGGATGGGTGCAGGACTGTTGGCAGGCAGAGGCTGGGTACACTTCTGGCAGATGCACTCCTTTCCATTAAATGTCACTCGGTCACCAGCTGGGAATGGCTGCCTGCACACAAACATACGACACATTTACAATCAGATGAAAGATTTTACTGAGACTATGCCATGTGACAAGAGTCAGGGTTAGGAGAAAAACTTAAATGAAAAGGAAAAAAATTACAACAAGAAGCTTCATTAGATTATCCTGTACCCTCACTAACACCCATCAGCTGTCAATGGGAGGTTGCTGTGGAAATACGAGGACACATGTTATGGATGTGATCATAAAATGGTCAAAGTATCACCAACTACACAAAAAGATTTGGGTATCTTCTCTAAAACCTTGCCATATTATTTCTTTCTGATTCTGAAAAGAAATCAGACACTCTTTATACTTTACATCATATTTCCATCCATCCATCCATTCAACATTGAGGTACAACCCCTTCTACCCTAAGGGTGTTTTCAGACCTGATAGTCTGGTAAACTCAGTTTGACTGGGGACCTAAGTTGCAACATTTGTTCCATTTACAAGTGGTGTGATTTGCTTTCACACTGCACTGTGTCAAACAAACCAAACCCTTTGAAAAACCCATTTACCCCCTTACCTGTGGGGGTGCTGCACCAAGAACCACTGATGGAAATGACACAGCTAACACCTTACTCTATCGTCATTTACCAGGAAAAAGTCTCTTCAGAGACAAAAAGGCATCATGCAGCTGCAGATACATTCTAAGCACAATGAAAACATGCTGATGCTTCCTGGCTGGTTGTGCATTTTCTCTCCACCAAGTTGCTGCCACTGAGTGCAAATAGGATGATGATCCCTTGGCACAGAAAGGCCCCAACTGGCTGCCACGTGCTGCTTCCTACAGCTCAGAAATGTGACACTAGTGCTGCAGTCATGCTGTCAGGTCCTGAGAAATAACTGCAGGCAGGCTGAAAGAGGCTGAGATTATGGGTTAGTCATCTAGACACAGAGAGAGGTTTTACTTTGAACAACAACATACATAATGGGTGTATTTTTCTTACATTGTGTATCAATAATGCATACCATAGTTTACATCTTGGCCCCTACAGAGGCTCGCAAAAGTATTCATACCCCTTTCAATGTTGTTTTAATTGGATTTTGTATGAAAGACCAATACAAAGTCAAAGACAATCTGAAAACTATGGTGTGTACCTGTATTAAGCCTCCTATACCCTGATGACCCCAGTAGAGAGGCCCTTAGTCACTCTGGAGGCATTGCAGAGGTCCATAGCTCCAGTGAAAGAATCTGTCCATGAGCCAACTGGAAAGGAGGACTCTTAAAACAGGTCCTGGTTGCAGTTTCACACAAGCCATGTAGGGAATGCAACAAACATGAGGAAGAACATCCTGTGGTAGAAGAAGAATATAACTGACATTTAAGGCCTAAAGGCAAACCAATTTGTGAGAGGCTGTAAAAGACTTGAGATTGGGGTAGAGTTTCACCTTCCAGCAGGGCCATAAACATCCAGCCAGAGCTACAACTGTATAGTTTAGATCTAAGGAGATCCATGTGTTAAGACCCTCCTCTACTGTATTTGCAGTTTCAAAATCGGCTTTCATTGACATAGTCATGTGACAAACATTGCGTCATATTATTCGCAAGGAGGCGTCCTTCTCCCCTTCTTGACACCAGATCCGGGTCAAACTATTTCGACAGAACTCTCTGTGGTGTGTTGTGTGATTGGTCAGAAGATGGTGGTCGTGTTTTATGCAGGAATGTGATTGGACAGTAATCTTGATATTTTGCTTGAACTAGTCCACTTCCACTATCTGGTTTTTGCATCTGCAGGCGACATGAGTGCTTTTGAGGAACGTTTATCAGACCTGTTGAGGAATTATGTAAATTTGTATGATTCTTCACGAATTAACTACAAATATTGTCAAATGGCTAAAAATGCCTGGATGGAAATTGCGACATCATTGTCCACGGATGGGGCTTTCTGCAGAAAGGTGTGGCACGTTCTCTGTGACAATTTTGTTAAAGCAAACAGAGGATGCAGGGAGGGAGTGGGGACCCAGGTGAAAGCTGATTAACTGATGATCAGTAGTCTTCCCATCATTACAGACACAGTTCAGCCTATCGCCTACCCACAAGCAGAGCTTCCTTTCTAACTCTGACTTCTTTCTATATTCCTCACAATAAGTGTGAGTGTTTTACTTCCACATAAGGAATACTTGTTTAAAAATAAAGCAAAGGGGTTCACGATCACATTACAAACCTCGAATGCCACACTGGAACATTCATGTCAGGTTAAGCAGAGGGATACGTATATTAGGAGCAGCATGAAAAACATGCCCTGCAAGTACAAACCACTCTTATCTCTTCAGTAGCTGTGGGAAGAGGGCTAATGGCTACACTGACTGACCAAACACTTCAAATTCCTGCCACAGAGAAGCTCCTGTTACCTTCTTAGGTCTCAGGAGCACTACTGGAATCAACAGCATGCACTGCAGGGCAGAAGAACGTTCACTGTGAGGAAGCATGAGGGCGACTGTGACACATGGAGAGACACAGATCTTCAAGTGCCTTGTCATACTGGTGAATGCATAGCAAGTTCAAAAGAGCCAAAATAAGCTTGTTGGTCTGAGTGTTAAGAGATAAGTAATAAGTGACTCTGATGGTGCAGCTGTGCTGCTCACTCCTGTCCAGTAGCAAACACTAATTTACAATAGAGGTTTCATTGGTAGGGTTTAAGCCCCAGCAGGTTAAGAGAAAGAGAATCAGGTTCTACACTGATCAGAAACTTTTGAAAAATGAGGATAGGTTGGATGAAAGGAGTCTTAAAGAGGGATGAAAGAAATGACGGGAATTCCTGCAGAGGCATGAGGAGAATGAGTGGGATGAAACTGGGTCACAAAAAGTGATGAGGAAGATAAGGATGACAATGACAATGTTATAACAATGGGTGATGAAGAGGGATGAGGAGGATCAGTGAGATGAAAAGAGGTCAAAAGGACAGATGATGAGAGTAAGTGGGATGTAATGGGGGTTGCAAAGAGAGATGAAAATGATAGGTGGAATGAAAATAGGTCACAAAGAAAGGGATGATAAGGGTTCCTACAAAGGAATGAGGAGAATGAGTGGGATAAAAGGGACCATGGTGAGAGATGAGAATGATAAGTGATATGAAAAGGGGGCATAAATAGAGATGGAGATTATGCTTAGGAAAAAATGAGTTACAAAGAGGGATGAGTTGGATGAAAAGTGGCCATAAAGATAGACGGTACAGTATAGCAGGACAATAAATCAATAACAATATATATAATGATAGACAGGTGATTAATAGCAATAGATAATACATCTAATAGAATATTCAAAATTCAGTATTCACTGAACTCCAATCCAGAACCGCACAGCATTCTGGGTGATGTAGGCAGAGGAAAGACTTTAGTCGCTCGACCTCTCACGGCCAGCTAAGCAAGGTTGGTTGCATCAACTAACTCACTCAATGGTTATTCAGCAACAACTTGTTGAGTAACTTGCGCAGCAGCAGTTTAAGGTTTCACCACTGTACCTCATAACTACTCAAAAATAAATAACGGCATGGATAAAAGAGGAAAGGTCACGTCATCACATCAGTTTGGGAGTATTTCAGATATTTAAAACAAAAAACTAATCAATAATTATCTATATTGACTAAGCTTTTCAGCCACATCATCCAGCCGTATGGGACAGTGAGTAGGATGATTAGGGGTTGTCAAGAGGGATAAGAGAGATGACAAGAGTTCCTACAGAGTAATGAGGAGAATGGGTGAGATGAGAGGAATTAAAAGAGGTCATAAGGATGGATGAGGAGGGTAAGTGGGATAAAATGGGGATTGCAAACAGAGATGAAAATGGCAAGTGGGATAAAAATGTGTCACAAAAAGGAAAGAGAGGAATGATAAGGGTTCCTTCTGAGGAATGAGGGGAATGAGCGGGATAAAAAGGGGCCATAAAGTGAGATAAGAAGAGCGAGTGAAATAAAAAGGGCTCATACAGAGGTATGAGGATGGTAAGTGGAATGAGAAGGATCTTAAAGATGGATTATAAAAGCATCTGGGATGAAATCGGGTGATGCAGACGGACGATAGCAAAAAATGTGTCAAGCGGTAAATAAGTATTTAAAAAAATGAGTTTTTAACTAAGGAAGAGAAGGATGAGTGTGAAGAAGATGTAAAGAGGGATGTGGAGGATGAGTGGGGTGGTGTGTGGTGGGGTGAAGAGTGAACATAAAGAAGGATGAGGATGGATGACTAAGGATGCACATGGAGGGTGGTTGAGATAGGGAGCCTGACCCAAAGTTTGCTGAATGGTTCAGGAAGTTATAAATTGGCTTGAAATTAGAGGTGTGGTCTTGCTCTACATTTTTTTCTGCTTTTCAGAATTTTCTCTTCTAAATTCTACTTCCCAGGATCCTTGTTCTTACTTGCATGAGGCGCAGACAAAGCAGCGGGGATGGTAAGTCTTCCCCAGCGCTGACACCACCTCCCCCTCAATGAAGTCCTGGCAGCTGAAGCAGCGAGTCCCGTACAGCCGCTGGTAGTCCAGAGTGCAGATGTATTCACCTTGGCGCACAAAGAAGCCTCCTTGGGCAAGTTCACAACCACAGACTGGGGGTCACAGGAGAAAGAGAAAAAAGATAAGGAGGAAGAATTACTGACATTTGGAACTAAGAACACTAAACTGGAGTGATTTTTATTCATAAATATAATGTGATAAAAAAAATGAATAGATTAAATTTCAGGTTTTGTTATCTTTGTTGTGGTTTTAAACAGGCCAAGATAATCATGCATAGTTTATCAGAAGGGAAATGAGTTTACCCCCTTGGTTCTCACTTAGCTGATGAGGTGACATCTGAAGGCAGCTGCCTGTATTGGCTTTTATTTCAGAGTATGACCTTAAAGAGGGCTGAATACAAGTGATTTTAATGTCTAATACATTTTAAATGTATGTATAATTCCAATTCCTCTTAACAATTTTGGACTACTTTGTGTTAGTCACATAAAACCCAAATCAAATACACTGAAGTTTGTGGATTGCAACATGACATAATGTTAAAAAAGGCACTGTATAGTTCTTGTAAACAAGTTCTAGCAAAGCGGAAACTTCCACACATTATGATGCCCTATAAATAGGCTGAAAACTAGAAGAAAGGAAGATGTCAGGAGAGCCAGTCAGGCACGTGTCCACCTGCTTTAAGTTCCAATAACAGCACAGCTCAGCAGGATAAATTCTCAGTGCCGTCTATCTTGCTGTGTTCAAAAGATGACAGGACCTCACAACAATAAAGGACAATAACCATAGAAACCGGATGACATCACATGACCATCATGTGCCCCCAGGAGGTTGACCTCCAGCCCCCCAACAACTGGCTTTCCTCCCTTATTCTATTCTTTGTTTTCTGGAAAGAAAAACAGGAAAGATAAATGACGTTTACCTGGTCATCTCAATTCTGTGCACTGATACACACACACACACACACACACACACACACACACACACACACACACACACACACACACACACACACACACACGGCACATTCTATTTTCACAAGTTTTTGAATTGACTTCATTTCATTTTTCATTCATTTCTATAGCCTAACCCTGACCCCTGCACTACACCTAACCATTACCAGTACATGCTTAACCCTAAACTTGACTCAAAATCAATTCACACCTCAGTCCTAAACCTAACACTTAACCCGAAAGTGTCCCTGACTTTGGGCCCCATACGGAGCAGTGAGTCCTCACGATGTAAGTATCTGTAGGAAAACTAGGTCTTACAAGATGAGAAATGCTAAAACACAGACATACACAGTGTCTCAAATGTGTATGAACATGTGAAGGTTTCAAGTGCTTGCATGCCAGCATCAATGTAAGAAGGTATGGCCTGGTGATCTACAACAGTCATATATGATAAATGAGAATATAGTAATATTAATACTTATCAGATTAAAAGTACGTTTTGAAAATAACCTTTAAGCAGGTATTAAACATACCTTTTATGGAGTCCACAATTCTGTATTAAAAATGTATTTTTGTTTTGGTCTGATTCAATATTCTAATCTAAAATGTCACGTTTTCATTAGCTGTGAGGGGAAAAATAATCATAATCAACAGAAATAAAGGCTTGAAAAGAGTCAATGCAGCCTGATGTGGTGTCATCAGCATGATTTCAGTCTTTGTCCTCAAGGGTTCAGTCAGGTCAATCAGTTTTCTTTGAGTAATTTACAAAATTAACAAGTTATATTAGAGCTGAAAGGAAAATAATTGTAATGTGATTCAATAATAACAACAAATAATTTAATTACATTCCTCATTAGTTCAATAATTACAGGGAAATGTAGTGTGAAGGTATTCATAAAATATTAGCATCTCACATATCAGATCTGGCTGACTTTAACTGAGAAAACAAAGAGTGTTTCATTCTCAGTTATAGCCCATAAAAAATCCTATTAACTGCACACAAGGGATCATGCTTGTGACCACCGGGACCAGGAGAATTAAACTTACATTCACTACCGTGGATGACACAGGATGTACGATACATGTGAATCATCTGCACATCACATCAAAGTCAAATGACAAGCGACATGTCCAAACGAGTTCTTCACTTTCTCACCCTTTAATCCCCTGTAAAAACTTGGACAAACATGTTGGAAAACCTTTACCCAGAAACGTTTCACTTTTTGTTTTATCAAGTCCCACCAGGGAATACAGCCATCTTTTAAAAACAACTACAACAATACAAGTGGGAATGTTTTCACAGGAAGTGGATGACATATTTTCCAGCGGCTGCAGCCGGTTCCAGAACATCCCGTACGGACTTTGGACAATCTGTCTAGAATGAGATAATGCTTAAGGCTAATGAGGTAAACACCAATGGTTGGATGGATGGGTTCTTTTTCTTCCACTTCACAATTTTATGCTGCTTTGTGTTTGTCTGTCAGATCAAAACACATGAAAACACTGAATTTGTGTTTGTAACGTAACAAAAATATTAAAAAGGTCAACTGGAATGAGTTCTACTAGCCTTGATGTCAGACTTGCTTTGACAGAAATGTTGTGCGGTCTTTAAATTGTATCACGCTCTGCCCCCTGTTGCCAAGAAGACAGAAACAAAAATCCACACTTTGGTTGCTAAGTGCTGCTCCCATCGGCTCATCTTTCAAAACCTGCATTAGCCTCCCTCTTACTATATCATACAGTAAGTCACTTGCCAAAGAAGCTCAGCAGTTGAGTTCATAAAATCTCATTTATCATTTACTGGGCCCATTGCTACTAGGCAGCTTTAAGTCCCTCAAAACTGACAGAAAACCCAACCTATTAATATTACATGTTTCCTCTTTAGCTCAGCAACTGTTTATATATTGCAGATGAGTAGATGTTGCATTCATATTGGTCTCTAATGTAGATCAAAAAGTGTCTATTAGACAAAGTGGATTGCAAAAAAGATGCAAATGTCCTTCACTCCTAATGGAGACAGTCAAGTCTGCCTCCCTTTGATCTCTCATATCTAATTTCTCCCTATCTTATTCTATAATACCTCAGTCACATGGTATTTGTTACAAGTCAAGGAGAGGAAATTAAGCACACAGTTATAAAGTAGATTTGACTGACTAAAAAAACTTATTTCACTTAAAAAATAAGTTGAACCTTGTTACTCTGTAGGATCATTTATAGTACTGTCTTTTCCATTCTACTTGGTTTTTCATCGACAATCTGTAGGTGAGTGACTCTAGATGGCTATAAACTCTTTCAGGGTGCATTCACACCAGCCCAATTTGCCTAGAAAGTCCGGCTCGTTTGAGGAGGTGTTAATGCAGACCAAAAACGGCTAAAAACCTAGGTCTTGGTTTGGTTGAAGTGCACTCTGGTGTGGTTCAAATGCATATGTGAATGCAAAGCGGACCAGAGACCGCTCCAAAAGCAGGAAGTAGACTATAGTGCAGGCATTCTGAGCTAGCGGGAGACATACCTTGTGGTCTTTTGCCTAAGATAAAAGAGAAATCCCTCAACTGCTAAAATCTGATGCCACTGCATTTTTGTCTACATTTCGTGAAGAAGGAAGTTGCGCTCAATGTCTTCTTCACAGGTTTTTGTGTCGTTTCCTTCAGTGGTTCTTGGTGCAGCGTCACCACAGGCAAGGGGGTAAACAGGTTGCTCAAATGGTTTGGTTCGTTTGACACAGTGCAGTGGGAAAGCGAACCGCAGCAGCTGAAGATATAACAAATGTTGCGATTTTTGTTCCCAATCAAACCAAATCTACTGGACTATCAGGTGTGAAAACACCATCTACAATGAGTTACCATCTACATGCCTCTGAATATCTTCTGACAAGCTTCATCAGTTGATGATACAAAGTAAATTTCAAAAAACGTATGGGGTTATGTGACTCCAACAGATGATAAAGTCAAGCTGAAAGTCCCTGACAGATTTAGATTAAAAGTAACCGTTAAAGCTGTCTTTTTTTAATTTTTGGGTTTTGGGGGGATTTTTGTTGCTCTAATGCCCTTTATTTGAAAGCAGATTGACAGGAAAATGGGTTTTGAGAGAAGGGGAAGACAAAGGTCAACAGGCCGGGACCCAAACCTGTGATGGCCGCGTACATGGCTCACGCTACCCCTACGCCACCACAGCACCCCCTTAATTTGACTTTTAATTTTTTTTTTCTGACTGGAAGTAATATTAATGTTTTGTATTGCCCCAGTCAAAGTCCTGTCGAGAATCTGATAGAATTCCAGAACTGCTCCGCTCATGGTGGCATCATGTTGGAGTAGCTGTGTTATGTTAGTTCTGATTTGTTCCTTTTGTAGACTTTAAGCTCACATTTCTTTTGGTTTGCTTTATTGGATAATTATTCACTTTGGTTTTGGAGCCATCTGGAAGGATTTTTGCTCTTTTTTTTAACTTTTGAACAGCTATTCTCCGGATTCTCTAAATTTAACACAGTTTGATACTCCTGAATGTTAAATGACAATACTTCGCTTTTGTTTTTATAGTAAACAGAATTCTAAAAGCAATGCGTGACCAGGTGGACTTCTACATACAAATACAGCCTATTAAAGTCAGTACACTAAACAGTACAAGAAATGACTTTCAGTACTTGTGGTATACTGGCAAACAATAGAGATGAAGCTTTACTGTCCAAAGTAACATTTTAAAGTTTATTTTCCCACATCATATATCAAACTAGAAGAAAAGGAAAAGTTTTGATCCATTAAAGGTCCATTAGGCTCATCCATTCCAGCAGTCACTGAACCTTGAACAACCCCAAACACTCACTGACAGCCATTTGAAAGTTTCGATATTAGGTTTATCAAACTTTTTCTGTATCTATGACAACAGTGGGTGTGTCTGCATGAGTTCACTTTGCATTTCCTCAGGGGATGAGATCATGATGGCGCTAACTGAACATTTTTCTCTCCTCAAGAACAGAATTTGTCAAGGGGTACACGCCTGCTGAGAGATAAAGCTCTTGACTATTGCCAAGAGGGGTTGGCCTTTTGAACTCTGGCTGAGTGGTAACAGTGACAGTGTATACAAACACATGAGCCTTTATTTGGTGGTGTCTTTAAAGGTGCTAATGTGCAAGGTTTTGATGTTCCAACCCAGAACCACTGATATTTAGAGGCAAGAACAACATTACCGTATATCTTCCAAGGATAAAAAGTAGATTATTTAACAGAAAACTAATGACTTCTCTCATTTATTGCGCAGCAGCTTACATAATTTGAATGTACTCTCCAAGGTCTTCAGTGTGCTGTTGGACTTGCTTCCTCTGTACTGAAGGATCTCAGAGCCAAGCCTGATTTGCTTTTCCTTGAATTTAGCTTGTAAACTAAGTGAGAAAGTTGCGTTAATGAATGGATGTGAAACAAATTATAACAGTTGTACTCTCTAAATAAAAGAAGATGAACTTGTTTTATTCTTTAAAGGGGCAGTATTATGTGTTTTCCAGGCATATAGAATCATTTTATAGCACAATCAAGTAACTATGTTACCTTCAGTTGTTATGACAATGCAGTATATATCAAATATGACTCAAAAGAAATTTGACTTTGTAAGTTAACACCTTGAAATTGGGCCCGTCTCTTTAAAAAAGTCCTGCTCTTTCTGAAACTCCGCCTTCAGGAAGACATCACAACAGCTCCTCTATTAACCCTTTAACAATGTGGTTACCAGCGTTGCACTGAGAAGTAGCTCGTATAATGAGTTCAGCAAATGCGCAGTTCCACCAGGTGTTTGCTAATTGCTGCTGGCTAGTCTGAAGGGATGAGGGGAGAAGTCGCAGGGAATGGTGCTCTGTGAGGTGGAAGCTCAGAAGATTAGAAACTCTAGCACTAAGGAGGAGCTATACCCCAAAGGTGGCACTGGATCCATCCAGGCGTTTTGGTTTTCATGGGAGAAAATGAGGACTTCTCAAACATGCATGAAAGAATCAAGGCAACACTCCAAGTATGTTTTTGATGAAGGAACAACTTTATAACATGATGTAAAGCTCAAAAAAGTCGATTTTACATAATACTGCCCCTTTAAAAAAAACATGTTATGTTAAAAAAAATGATGTAAGAGGTTCAAACATTTTAGAGAAGCTAAAACTTAAATTGGAAATTTTAACACTCCAATGTGTCATAAGATGAAGTCCTAAAAGTAATATTTTTGTGCTGTGTTTTTTTTCATGCATTGGCTTTTTATTATTTACTAAGTAGTATAATCACCATGAGACTTGATGAAGCTATGGGCAGGTACTTTTTTAATGGCAGTCAAACAATGTGAAATGCTAAATAAACTTTAACAGGCTTATTAGTGTGTTCTATTTGTACTCAAAATTTCCAAGTTAAAAGTAAAAAAAAATCTAATGGAATGTCAAAGGAGGCTGGAAGAATGGCTTTCACCTACCCTAGCTTCAGAATCCATTATTTCTGTAACAATATTGGTCTTGGCCTGTAGTGCGAGTAATCAGTGCAGTCAGAGAACACAATCTGCAAAAAGTCCTACTGGATTCATGACTTCCAGCTGGAACATAACGAAAGCTGACCAAGCGACTCCACAGCAACCCAGTAACCAGCCCCCAGCATCTGACAGCCTGCCCCTGACCCCAGCAACACCGTGTCTGAGACAACTCCCCCCTGGCAATGTAACCTACACAAGCCACATATAGGCACTCAGGGCCTTCCAGAGCAACACTTACAGACTGGACCGAGACCCTGAGTCACCAACTATTTTGCAACTAAGAGCTACTTCATGGGTACCAAGTGATATGAAAGGCAACCAAATTGACACAAACAGTTCATTTCTAATTATATCACTTAATGATTTATCCAGTTTTGGAACACCTCCGTGATCTACTCATATGTTCTTTGAGGGCTACTTGGTGCCCACGGGCACCAGGTTGGTGACCCCTGACCCTATCCTATCCTATTTTATCCTATCCGACCTATACCATACCTGTCCCCCACAGTTCACCTGACCTTGAACTTTCCTGGACAGAATGCAGAGCCCACCCAACCAGACAATGCATCCAAGGGATCAGACCATAAACACCCAGGACGGGTCTCTAAAATCCACGCTGGAGTACAACAATGACAGCCAAGGGGACGAAGAAAGACGAGCCCATCTACCACACCAATGCAGACCAGTGACCATATAGGCCTGTCCCAAATCCCTAGCCACTGCCCAAGCAACCCACAACCACAATTTCTTACTCATTTCTTATGTTTTGTACTCTTTTCATTTTGATTTCTTTCCTCATGTTTGTTACTTTTCCCTTTCGTGTTGTAGTTTATTATGTGTCATTGTTCAGTTTCCTCTGTGTTTTAATTAGTCCCTTTTCCTCTATCTCCCTGTTTAAAGCAAAGACACACCACTCCAGCTCTTTCAATGTTTTCCTGACATCCAGGCTTCAACTCGACGGTCCCTCTACAGACCACTGGGCTTGCGAGATCAAGAATTCACGCGAGAGTATGTAGTGCTTCTGATTTTTACAAATGTGACCCAGGCCACTTGGACATGTGGTCCTAAATTCGATATGTATCTGATCTTTTCAAATGTGACCTGTGTCTGTACGGCCAGGTTGCATTCATCCAACCTGTACGTCATTGATACTTGACAAGCGTCACTATTCTGCATCATGATACACGGAAACAGGAAGAAAAACAACAACCATGGCAGACGATAATGCTCCACATTATCGTCTGCCATGGTTGTTGTTTGGCAGTCAGTGGAGAGAGTTGTTAATGTGCTAGCTCTGGTTGGACAACAGCTTTACAATCGGAGGATACGCCCCACCATTACCATCCATGTTTACCTCTGCAAACACTGAGCACACTCGCTACATGTGACATTATTGTGTTCTCTATTGCACATGCGGGACACTTTCAGGTTGTTTGCAGTTCACACAGGAGATCACATACAAGTCGCATATATTTGGAAATGTGAACGACCACACAAAAAAATCAGATTTCACAAAAAATTGGAACTGAGCATTAAGACCTGCAGTGTGAACGTAGCTATAGGCACACTGTCCCCAAAAATCTCGAAATCAACTCTACTGAGCGAAGGATATAAGGAACAGCATTCTGCCAATGAATCCAATATGCATGTCATGCAAGGCAGAAATCAGTCAGTCTAATCCGATTTAGCAGCCCTGTGTGGAAAATCAAAGTGCTTGAACACATCTAAGGAGGCCTGTCCAGAACGGCTTACTGACACACACACATTAAACTGTTATAGATCCTATTTAGTATGAATAAAAATGGTAGGTGACCTTGGCTCTACTTCCTGTTTAACAGTGCCACTTACTGTGTGTGTGTGTGTGTGTGTGTGTGTGTGTGTGTGTGTGTGTGTGTGTGTGTGTGCAGGGTTAAATTTAGGCTACATGTGTTATGTGGTTTCTGCTTTAAATGTGCAACCTTGACAGCTTAACAGTGATCCACCATCTTTGTGTGTGTTTGTGATGTGATATAATAGTGCGGTAGTTATGGGGCAAGTATCAGACTTTCATTCATTAGTCCACTTCATAATCATGGCATAGTCGCTCACCTGCGGGGATTCATTTGAGCAGTTAATGGGACTGTGCTTGAAAAGAAAAGAAATCCAAGGTCGATCTGTTTAACAAGATAAATGCATCCAAATCTTCAGATGTTGGAACAGATACAGTTCACACAGTTCACATTAATGAACAAGTAAATGAGTAAAAGAGTTCGCCAAAAGGTTATTTTTTTATCTGCTGTTCCTGGACAAGTGGTGCAAAGTCACCCTAAAAAAAACAATATGCAATATAACAAATAGTGTAAGATAATAAATAGAACTCCATCAACATTAAAAAAAAAACCCTTACACTAGCTGAAAATGAAGAGAGTTATATAATTGGTCAGGTGCAGTTGTGGAAACCATAGTACCCTGCCCTGCTCCTACCCCACTGTTCTTGAGTGAACCAGCGCTCAACTGTCTAGGCTGTGGGACAAGTAGTGAACCCACTGAAAATGAGCGAGACTAAGAGAGGCAGTTGATTTAAATGAATACGAAAAAAGAAGGGAAAGTGCCGATTAGGAACTGTGCCATAGACACATTTTATGTCAAATGGATGCTGGAAAATTAACATGAAGCCATGGAAGATGATGTACAAGCTAACCTGGCTTTGGAGGAGGCTAATGCTGGCTAATACTACTTCCTTTCTCAACCCCATTCCATTTACCTTCAAGTTCAGAACTTGGGTCTGAAAATAACATGTTTGCTAATTAGTATGCTCAGACGTCAAGCTAACAGCTAACAACACAAGTCACTAACAATTTTAGTTTTCTGTGTTGAAACACTGTAGTAGCACATTTAAACTAAAGTTGTAAGGTTGACGTGTGACTTAAAGAGACACGAACCAAGAGAAGTCAAATTAATAGAAGTGGCCATGACTATCACAATGTTTTAAAAATGTGGCAGCCATATTGGATTTTAAGCTCTGAGCTGGTAAGAAACGTCCAGCTTCGTTTCTTGGAATACCCAACTCAAGATTCGGGAAACCTTTATGTTTGTTTTTGGAATTTTATGAAAACAAATGGGTTACATTTGGGATAAACCATACTTTTCAACTATGTAATGTCATTAAATATGAATGCCTGCTTTGTTGTTTTTGTGTGAGTGTGTGTGTGTGTGTGTGTGTGTGTGTGTGTGTGTGTGTGTGTGTGTGTGTGTGTGTGTGATTTTTAGAACAAACTACAGTAAACTGAAAAAGTCTCAATCTATTGCTGTTAGTAGATTCAACATCATGCTGGCACCTGGAAATGATACCTCTCAATAACTACTACCAAAGGGATAAATCATTATTATAGGAATTATTCAGAAAATAGGTCAGGAGCTGCTTTAAGTACTTGGAGGTGGGTGAATTTTTATCAGGGTGTTTCTGTATAGCTAAGGAAGAGACTGATTGATATCAAAACCAGGTCATTGTTACAACATCTGAGTAGCACTTACAGAAACTCTGAAGCAGTGGTACAACTCAAAAAATATTGTGAAAAAGTTGAACATTTTCAACCATTTCAGAAAGTGAAACATATATAGATTCATTACACAGAGTGAAATATTTAGAATATCCTTTTTATTGATCTTGTGTAATATCCCAATTTTCAGAGAGAATTTTAGGTTTCCATTATCTGGAAGATCAAAATTAAGAAATAAAGGCTTGAAATATTTCACTCTGTGCAATAAATCTAATCTATAATATATGGATTTCACATTCTAAAATGAGTGACAAAAAATATTTTTCAGATATTCAAATTTTTTGAGGAGTACTTGTATGTGCAGAGTAACTGCTGACTCAGTGCTGACAAGTCCAATGATTTAACAGCAGCTTGGATTAGCTGAAAATCAAATTGTGTATGCTACAGTGTCTTTGTGAAAAAAAAGCTGAAGCATTAATGACACAAGGCAGCGTATCCTCCAAGGTGGATATGCAATAGTGTGATGGGCTAAAACAAGCAACAAAAAACTAACAGGCCTTTTGCTGGCATCTATTACCGATAGACAAGGTTACCAATGCAGTTCCACCAGTCCGCTAGATTGTTCAAATCAGTTGAATGTTGGATCTCTCTTGGGTGTTTTCTTCATTTTAACATTGTACACTCTAAAAAATGTTTTGTTGGCTCAACTTAAAAAATTAAGGCAACAATTTCCACTCAGATTTTCAAGTTACCAACAGTGCTTATCATTAAGTAAACCCAACATGTAATGTTAGGTTCTGTTGTCTCAACTGGTTTAGGAAACCAATGTGATTCACTTTGACCTCCCAAAGCACAATTAAGTTCAAGCAACTCAATGTTAATATAGAATTTCTGATAAAATTAAGTTGAGAAATTACATAAGTTGAATTAAACAAAGTATTAGCCAAATAATTATTTCACATTTTCCAAGAAAATTGCATTCCACTAGTTGAACAAGGACACATTTCTCTATCACATTACCAAGAAATAATGATTACTTCTGGCAAGGTGAAATAAATAAAACTCTTGATCTTGCATGTTCAAGATATACTACAAAATATTAGATTTCTCCTACACTATCACAAATTGAGAGTTACAACAAAATTAAAATTTGCCCAGACATAACCATTTCAGTTTTTCCGACTGATTAAAATTTATTGCAAAAATATCTTCCAAGTTAAAAGGAACAGCTGTCCATTTTCCCCTCACTTTTACAATGTTTGATAACATTTAATACAAGTTTAATACAAGTTCTCTGTTGTGTGACTTTCCAGCTGCCGGTTGTAACTGTTTTTTCCTTTATGGCAGGGCCCGGGCAATGCAACCACAAAGGACGTTCAAACTCACTTTTACATGTTGTACAAACTTAATGCTGTCTGTTGTTGAGTAATTACAAAAGCACTTGTTCAATGTACTCAAACATTTAAGTTCAGGATGTATTTTTGTGGTGCGCTGACTTTTAAAAACAATGAGCCAACTCACTAAAATGTGTACATGTAGACAACTTAACTTTTTTATGTTGGAAATAGCTCTTATGTTAAGTTCTAACAACAAACACCATGAATATTTTTTTGGAGTGTATGAACATTTGAGTGTAACTCTTACATATCCTTTCAGTCTATCAAATGAATGGGGCAGAAGCAGTATCATGTGCATATTACAGCATGTTTGTGGGAATTGTTTTAGTCTGTGTGCACCCATCTCAACCACCCCCACTGGAACACATTGATGTGTGAAATCAGCTCTCCCCACCCAGCGATGACCACACATTCTCCTTAGCTCTGTTCAGTGGAGCCAGCCTCTAAGAGGCAGACAGGCCAACAGCTAACACCTGACTGAGAATATCCCAACCATATGCCACTGGGACAGCACCCAGTTGACCATCACAGTCTCTATACTCCCTACGAAAAGTGGAAAAACAATGCACTCCATTAATCTAACAACGAAAACACTGAGCTGAAGCTACAATTTCATGCAGACAAAGCAGACTTTACACACCATTTCCTGTGTTCTACATTGTTCTCATTCAAGTGCAGTTTGTAGCCAAGCAGCAGTAACTGTCGTTTTGACAAGTCACATTTTAAACTAACACACTATCTTATTATCCAGTTTCTAAACAGGACTGTAGCTCAGTCATGTCTCATCTCTCAGTCTTACACATATTTAGATTCTAGGTTTTTCGAGCAATTCTACAGAGATGTGAAAAAGTATTTTCACACAAATGTCTTGCAGAATTTAAAAATTGTAAATAAATCCGAAGAGTGAAATCCAAATTTCATACATGAGAGTTTGATGTGTACAGTTATTCAGATAAAGTTAAATGCTTTCTGTTGCTACTGAAAACAATGGATTAGGCTTTAGGCTATTTATTGTATCATATAAAAACAGAATCAGGGCATAAAAATAACTATGCAATTTTGTCTGACTAAGATTTGCTTTCCATGTAGGATATTTACAACACTATACCAACTTATCATTTGTCAAATCACAGATTACAGTAGTATGTTTAGACCTAGCCCACCAATCAGCATAAGCTGCTGTTTAGCTCTGCTGGGAAGGCAGCTTTCCAATAACAACTCCACAGCTTTACTTGTGTAAAGGTTGCCAGGTTTAGCATCCAGCACTGGATTGGTGACCTTCATAGCCCTTTCAAGCAACAACATTAGCCCCTTTCACAACATTTTAAAGGGGGGGTTGAAGTATACCCAACTCTATTATGCGTCTAATTCAACAAGAGAATGTTGGGTCGAGCTCTGGGATGAAATAAGGGCTGAACTACACACAGAAAACAAAAGAAATTGGTAAAAACTCAAAAACCCATTTTCATGCAGCTCTCCGGAAGGAGGAGTTTCTTACAGCTGGAATCTCCATGACATCGTAGAGCTACAAAACTATGCGCGCCGCAGGATGTTTTTCTCTTTGTCCGCGAGTGATGAGAATAGCAGTTCATTTGAGGATACTGAATCTCTAGAATCAGTACATTAAAATGATTTGTTCACAAAGTCCGTTCACCGGATCACACAGTTCTTTCATGCAGACTTGAAACAGCACAATCCGCAAACTGCACAACTCAGGACATGTCCCGTTCATGCTATGACACAACGCCACTCCAGCACAGCGTCACTCGCTCTGCTTCTCCAAGCTAACGACTAATGTTGTGTCAAGCCACATATACACAAATGCACACACATCCCTGCCCCTGTTATCGTAACATTAGGGTTTTTTTCATTGCTATTTCGATGAGTGGTTTAACCACTGATTGTAATGTGAGCTTGCTCTGTTTTATCTGTTTTCTGCTCCTCTCCTCTCATTAACCTGCATAAAAATGTCTGCATAGTTTTTATAAACATGCTAAATTGTGTCTCTGTTATCCCAGCTGTTAATACTAAAGTTCTGCTAATGCTAAGACAGTAATCACCATTCGTTCTGCTGTGTTTAGTATACAATTTGTTCTGTTTGTGCTGCGATTGGCCGCAGCATAAAAGGCAGGGTTCATAAACAACAATATTGGTATTAATAGTACTTGAGGGTACACATGGGGCTTAGTGGTTACTAAATAGCACCACAGCTGCTGTTTTTCTTTGTTGCTAGACCTACCGCTAATTCCAGATGTGACATCACACCTGCCCTCCATCCACCAAATCGTGAATCCACACCTGTTTTTCACCACTATCTTAACAGCTGGCTAACACAACATTAAGAATCAATTGTCCAAAATGTTAATGACTTCTAATTCAGCAAATTCTCTTTCAAACATTGTTTCATTAAATCAATTTTTTCACTTCTGTTTTGCATTGTGTACTGGTTGCTAGAACACCAAGTAACAGTTAGCTTTGAGAGCTAATTTGGCCTTATTCCCAAATCCTCTAAACAAACCTTAGTTCCTAAACATACATATTCAGAGTTGTGATGTCACTTGATCATTTTATTGGCCATTGGTTTGTTTTATTTTTACTTGTTCCAATCATATTCTCGCTCTCTCTCTCTCTCTCTCTCTCTCTCTCTCTCTCTCTCTCTCTCTCTCAACCTCACCAGTCAGATATTCATAAAGCTAACATAAAGTGAGAGCTGTTTGGCTATTATTTCCTAATCAGGTGGTGCCCCGACTTGGTAATTTGGATTAAAATGACTAACTTTATGAAAAATTGCCTTTGGCGCTAATTAATGGTTTTTCATAGCCAAACCAAACCTATTGTTGCAAAACAGGAGGTACTCACAGAACCCAGTCGGAGGATTGGAGGGTATTTATAGGATGAGAGGCGGTGCAGTACAGTTGCTGTCACTTGCTGGCCATTTGTGTACACTCACAGGATGTGGCCTGTTTGACTGATTGATTTCTGAATGACCAAGGAAGCTTAGAAGGGGGCTTGTCTATGTTGCCATATGAGAACCTTTTTTGTGAAAAACATCCTCTTAAAATTTCGCTGAATCAGTTAATTTAGATTGTGTACCATATTGCAAATAAAATGTGAATTGTTTCTCTTCTTTGCCAGTTTGTGATTATTTTGTTCTTTTGTCAACGCCTCCTCAACTGTATATGTCCACTTTAGGACACAAAACCATAAAGTGGTAAGTAATACCCAAAATGATACATGTGTACAGGGTTTGGTAGAAGAAATTAAATTTGAACTTCATTGTGGGAGGAAATTGAACACCGGGAAATGTTCCATTTCATCAAGTTTAGCTCCAAGACATCCGCATGGATGCTGCGCCTAACAGAGCTTCTTTTTAGCTGCTACTCATGGTGAACTCAGTGTTCAGTGTTCATCCTCTGAATTATTCTGTCAATTTATTCACCACCAAAACTATGCTTCTCATCTGTTTCCAACTATTTCTTCAGAGTAATCAAAGTTTGGAAACATGAACTGCCTCAAGGAAAAGATTAAAAGTATGTTTAAGACACATGTGGTTCCACCCACTTTGGGAAAATAAAACTGTTTTTAGTTTAATGGAGAAACAGGAGGAGTGCAATAACAAGACACCGCACCCATTTTAGCGTTCTTCAGTGCATATGGAGGTGTGTGAATGACAAAAAGACAGCATGTCTTTAAATAAAGAATTCCACCTCATATAGTCATACCTTTATCAGTTTTCAGACAGTCTCCCCTGCATTAGGGTGTGGCCTTATGTTTTCACAGTTCAGTGTTCCCCCAAGTGTCCAAATATGTTCGCTTCCTAAGAGCTAAAGCAGATTATGGAAGAAAGTGTGCCTGAGCTGTTTGTCTGCAGCTGTGTGCTGCTGATGATGTCTCATGTCACTTAAAACATGTCTGAGAAGCAGACATAACAGGATATAGTTAGACAGCCACAGTTGGCACCTAAAAAAAACCTCCACACTTCCTTAAATCATACATCATCGTGTCAACAGCTGCCATGAAAACAGCAATCAGCACTCGTCAAAAAGAGGATTTTGGTGATTACCAGTACTGTATGGAAAGCAGAATAATGGACTAAGATTGTAATGATATTCACAAAAGAAAAAAAACATAAAAAGAAGAACTTAAGGAACTTAAATCATCATAAGTCTCTTTCAGAGACTTAAATCATCCTCATAAGGATGATTGGTATCATCCTTATGATTGGTATCAAAAGGTACTAAAGTCCATTGGCTCTATGAAATTAAAACAACATGGCCTGCAACACGTACAATGCCTGTCAGTTGAAGCAAAGTATTCGTGCTTTTACCTCTCCTTGAAAAACACACTTAGACACCAAATAAAGCACCCACAAGGATTAGTCTAATTTAGAGATAAATTGGTATTGACCTTTTTGAACATTACGTCACGCTCTTCAGAAAGCAGCCCACTCTGCCATAAAGAACATCAAAACAATCTAAAAGTTTCTGTAAAGTTTGCCAAAAAAAACCCCCAGACAGTTGGTCGCCTAATATTGCTTTTATTTAGTTGATTTCACAGTAAAAATGCTCATAGGTGCTGCGTGGTTGGCTGTACAAACAGGCAAGGATACAAACCAAACTTGTCATTTTATCGTAAACCTTTTGATGAGGAAAGATGATGACAGATAGCAGCAGTCTGGCAGTGTATTCGTGGATTTGCAGTGAACAATTTTAACAAAGTAGGAAGATTAACATTGACATACTTCATAAGTTAAGATGCAATCAAATATTGCATTATGAAGAAGGTTGGCATCTAATCATTGGCAACCATGGAGAGAATGCCCCACCATCATGTAGCCTACCACACACGAAAAACACTGGTGAGCATCTAGACTTTTGTACGCTTTTCAGTCTGCCCCGGTGTAAGGGGAAACGCTGTTTATGACGTAGCGGTAGAAATCAGGCAGATTTGATCAAATCAACAAAAACATCAGGAGGGAGACGGTATGGGTTGGTTTCTAAGCTAACTATTTCCAGCTTTTGTAAATACCGCTATCTATCAGCCCCAACTAGCTGTGCTACTTCCACAGACGAATTAGCTCGACTTGAACAAGTAGAGGCCATGGTTATACTGGCAAAAACAACTTGGGAAAACAATTGCAGTTGCTTCATTCAATACTCCCGTCCCTCATTTCTGAGGTCCGTATGGCCGCCTCAACGTGATTAAGTGGCATAGTTGCAAAGGGTGTATTGACCCTTGCCAGTTGTTGCAAGGAGCTGGTAAGTCTAGTTTGGGCAAAGGGGGCATGAAAATGAGGGGTCATAGTGGTACAATAGCACTGCCATCTTGACATGCAGTAGGTACTGAACTTTTACAGGGCCCCATGTCATCTGCACTGTATTCTAATGACTGGCATTAATTCTTGGCCCCTAGGTAAGTTGTGACATAAATAGGGAATGTGGGCCAATGATTTGCTTCAAGGCTGGATTATTGTAGTTCTATCAGGAAATTCCAAAACTTCAGTTAAAAGACTTCAGCTGATCCAAAACACTGCAGCAAAAGTTCTGATGACAATTAAACAGAGAAATCATATTTCTCCTATTTTAGCTTCCCTTCATTGGCTCCCTGTTAAATCCAGAATAGAATTAAAAATTCTCCTTCTCACATACAAGCCCATAATATTCAGCTCCATCATCCATCAGAGATTTGATTGTTCCATATGTTCCTAACAGAGTACTTCACTCTCAGACTGCAGGTTTGCTGTTGGCTCCTAGAAGTTCTAAAAGTAGAATGGGAGGCAGATCCTTTAGTTCTTGGGCTCCTTTCCTGTGGAACCAGTTCTAGTCCAGTTTTAGTTTGTGATTCAGACACCCAGTCTACTTTTTAGACTAGGGTTAAAACTTTCCTTGTTGATAATGCTTGTAGTTAAAAGCAAAGTAATGTTTTTTATAGATTAAAGGATCGCAAGGATCATCTGGGTAGCATGGTAACCAGACAATATGGCCTGATCTGGTGGGGGGTGGGGGGATGCTGTCCAGAAAGACGGTTCTCCCTGCCTCTGCCTCCCTCATGCCTCATTCTAAAGGGTTAGGCTGCTGGAGAACAAACCGACCACTTTTCCTCACTCTACTACCTACTCCATTTGCATTATTTGTTGTTATTTCAACTGTTAACTTTATGTTTTTAATATGGTGTCGTTGTTCCTTACAGGCTCCTTCCATGATGTTCTGTTTTCCTTCTGTTCCCAACCTGTAAGCTATTGCTTCATTAAAGAGAACACACTATAATCGTCTCAAGCTCCTGTATGCATGTTGGTCCAACTTTAACCCACGAAACACAACACCAACAAAGTAAGACATTCAGGGCTCTCTGTGCTTTTCCTAGTTGTTGATATATTTTTAACAGTTGATCAGGTGTGACATGAAGAGTGCAGATTTATAGTCTGTAAACTGGAGGGCTGTATGGGGACTGTAACTCTGCTGCTATGCTTTCCTTGGATTATTTCTGTTCAGTTGTGTGCTGCATACAAAGAAATCCGATCTATACTGAGACAAACATATTTATTTCACCTATCCGTTTTTATTTTGGATCCCTGTTATGTCAGCATCAGGATGTTTTATTAGCTAACACCCAACCCCAAGCCTAACCTAAGCATAATATCCCAAATAAATTCAGTTAATCCAGCATTTATGAACAGGAGGAAGGGCTGATGGGTAGAGTGAAGGGAAGTTCCCAAAGAGCACCAACTGACTACAAGAAATGCCTGGTGTTATTAAATTAGCCAGTCCCATGCTTCCTAATTAAGGGAACAAGACAAGAACTTCAGCTAGGAAAATAACTGCTTTCCCTGCTCTAATCAGGATGACAATAACTGCATTATAATAATGCTGCACTTTAAAAAATTGATGAATTTCTATCAGTAATTTAGAATTCTGGACAAAGGCACGTAATCACAAAAATGTACTCAAACAAAAAAAGTTTTTCATGATAGCACCCACTCAACTTAGAAGAGGATTTGAGTCTTTGTCCTCAGTGAACCATGTCTATTTCAAGTCAAAGTTCAAGTATATTAGTATATTTACAAGCAGCAAATGAACCAAAAAAAATGTGTTAATAGTGGGATGGGTGCCAGTCTGATTTTGGAAGTTCTGCAGCTTGCAATAATATGTCAGAGTCATAACCCTAAATTGAGTCTCAAGTCTAACAAATGCAAGAAACATTTGCTCATCAATGCATGCTATCAAGACTGACAGTAATACTGCAGTGCTATATATTAGGAATTCCACTCATGTACTATTAAGTACAGAATTTGTCATTAGGTCTAGTTTAACATGAACTTTTAAAAATAGATTTTTTTTTAACCTTTCAATATTTAAAGAATTGCAAAAAACATTTTGAGCTGATTTAAAGTGGAACTAAACTTGATATATAAGCATAACCTCACCCCCAGACAAATCTGAAAAAATTCCACCAAAGTAGGCAGGACCAAGAGAGACTGGGGGCCACAGCATAGTGTGGAGATGAGCGGAGGGGGTTAAGCGGGGCTGTGGTCAGGACGACTGAAAGTGACAGCTAGCTTAATTTGACATATTAAAACATGGACAGTAACCAGAGCGACGCTGGTAGTTTTGCAATGGATCAGTCTTTTGAGGTGGAGGATTTTTCAACCCCCTCATCACCGGAGGTTTAGGGAGACTTTGTGGACCCCAACGGGCCCATAAGTTATGCTAATTAAATTAAAATGCTATGCTAAGTAATAGATAATAAAATGCTAACCAGAAAAAT
Organism: Anableps anableps; assembly: GCA_014839685.1. Lineage (NCBI taxonomy): Eukaryota > Metazoa > Chordata > Actinopteri > Cyprinodontiformes > Anablepidae > Anableps > Anableps anableps. The sequence continues at coordinate 3,462,714 of CM026085.1, read as the reverse complement.
GCTATTGATCAATGCTCGCAATCCCAACTCCTGACTCAGGGGCATGTCTGATTGAGATGGTTTTATACCCAAATGTGGGGTGGTGACGTAGACATCGCCCAAACTGTACCGTTATAACCAACAGGAAAATTCAAGTGCAGTCACCCAAAGAGGGCAGCACTGAGATGGATTCAGGCCAAATGCTGCAGAATTAATTAAATTTACAGGAAAATTTACACAGAACCATAAAGATAGCATCTTTAAGGCCCAGTTTATGTAGTTTATCTGCAAAAAAGTTGATTTGGGGTTTAGCTACTCTGAATATTTCTGAAAACAGATCCATGAATTTAATACCTGCAAATTCGCATTTGACACATGCTTTTAGTTTTCTTAGGAACCAAAATGTACATTTATAATCTTTGTTGTGAATGTATTCTAAGATACGCTGTCAATGATAATAGAATGAACGAGACATAGAGTAAAAAAGAATTTTCTACGGAAGCCGAGAGTGGTCGTACTCATCTTTTTTCCCCCCATGGTTTTCTCGAGATGACGAGTTAATCAGATCACGAGATGATTGGTGTGTGTATTAAACCTGATTCCGTCCTTTAAATGCATGCCACAACAGCAGAAGAGGACATATAAGTGTAAGTTATGGCATGCAGGTGTAATTCTGTGAATAATTATGTGAATAAGTGATAGGTAAACCATAATGACACCACATTGTTGGTCTGATGATTAAACCATCAGGAAATTAACTCGTTATCTCGAGAAAATTTTTATTTTGTGATAACGACATGATTATCTCATTATCTTGAGACAACAGTCATCATTATTTCATAATGACATAAATATGTTGTTATCTCTAGAAAACCATCGGGAATAAAAAAAAAAAAAAAACAAGAGTACGACTGCTCTTGGCTTCCATAATTTTCTTAATGAAGAGATCAGAAAGTTTTGTTTTTTGTTTGTTTGTTTTTTTAATATTACCCAATTAGTTAATGAGCATAGACAGATCTGAGCAAAAGCAGGACTTAAGCCACACTTTCCCTGACAGCTTACCACAGCTTCCATATCATATTACAATGCATCATGGGTAATGCTGCTGCATCATTCTGTGGCCATAGGCTCAAAGATGGTGTAGTCTGCTGGCCAGTTGGCCAGGTTTGAAGGTGATTTAAAAAAAAAAAAAAAAAGGTGATAAATGCCACAAAGCTGTTACTACTTTTAAGACCCCTTCAGTTGCTTAGCAACCATAGTGTATATTGAAAACACTAGTCTGACACAGAGCCTATGGTGAGAGTCAGGGCAGGGAAGGGCACACACACAGCAACTACACTCAACACACCCACACACACACCCTAACCCTTAAACCCCAATTATGTTTCATGGCATGTGGCTCACATTCAGATAGCTTAGCTGGGCCTTTGGGGTCGTGTGTTTGTGTGGAGACAGGGTGGAGGGAAGCAGTAAGAACATATGTGCGTTACATACGTTTGCAGACGAAACACTTTATGTGAAAGTGTTTGTTCTGAACTCGGAGAGCCTCCCCCTTACAGGGCTTCCCACAGTTCTGGCAGGCGACGGACCCGCCTCCTTCCTGCTTCACCTTCTGCTTCTGCTGCTCCAGAGCGCTGTGGACCGCCTGCTGTTGAAACACTGCAGGGGACACAAAACACAGGAACAGGGTTGGCTGTTATACTCAAAGAGGTCATGCAGTAATGCTGTACAGCAGTTGCAGATTTTGCCATAAAGACAGTGTCTCACTGTCCTATATGTCCCTACTAATGACGATAATGAATGAACTAAAAAAAATATGGGCTGAGCACCATCATGAGGGATGCAAAAAACAGGAAATTGAATATTGGACAATATCACATACATTTCCATGTATAGTGCAGAGATATAAAACACATTTCTCCTCATGAAATGTAATATTTCAACAAATGTCTGCCCCCTCCCTTTCAGATTCTATACACTGTTCTTATTTTCAAGCATCATCACTTTTCGTCCACAGGTTTCCATGACGCTGTACATTTGCCTTGTCATTCTCCATTAATATGGTTGAGGCTTCACATATCCCTTTAGATAAAGATGCAAAATAGAATCACTATTATCTTTGTCACTGGAATGTGTACAATAAAGTGAAATTGCCGTCCAATCTGTGCATCAGAAAACCAAAAGGAAAAATGCATATAAAACAGGTAGCAAATAAATAACAGAGAGCTAAAACAAGATGCTGAGATGCTCAGGTACGTGTGTGTGTGTGTGTGTGTGTGTGTGTGTGTGTGTGTGTGTAAACTATGAAAAACATGTTTAACTGAGGAAATAATAAACCATGTGGGATGTTGAAAAAGACCAATCAGATGACGCAAAAATACTGTTAGCTAGTTTATTATGTAGATATATCTGTATTGTAATATTCCCCATGCTCAGCTGACTTTCTCTCAATGAACCTGAACAAGGCCGGATGTAGGCCTAATCTGGGTCCATGGCACAAGCTTCATTTCAGTTTTACTAGTTGGGTATTAAGGCTGTTAAGTATAAAGCATAAATCCATCCATGAATTAGTTAACCAGAGACAAAAATACAGACATGAGAAACACAACTATACTAAGAACTAAAGGCAGACATCCTAACATGTCTGCCTTTATGTAGACTTTATATAGACTGTGGGATGAAACCTTAGTAGGCAGACAAAAGCAGACAGAACATTGAACGCACAAGAGAAAAACTCCACACAGAAACACCTAATGCAAGCATGCACAGTAGGCCAAAATTATCCATACCCATGGCAGATTTAATTTAATCTTTTTATTTTACGGAGTTGCCACAGCTCAACAGTGGCAACCTCTCCCGCACGCCACACCTGCATGAACTTGGAAGACTCAGGTTTGCACCGGATGCCATTCCTGATGCAGGGAGGGAGGGAGAGAGCGGGGTTCGACCTCTGGGCCTATGTCCAACCTGCTCTACCACCCCATGACACCTCCATTCTTCCTACCTGGAAGTAATATTAATGTTTTGGAGCATAACAGTTTACTGTTTTCTGTTTTTATGTCATTGAAATTAAACAAGCTCGTTTTCTATGTTTTATGAATCTGACACAGATATTAATTATAAAAGTGAAGAACTTTTTGCATATAGCATTGTTATCTTCCATTACTCCTTCAAACAAAATTGACATAACACCGATACTTGACAAATACCAGAACCTTGACAAGGTCCCAGCCTCTTTCCTTGCAGTTAGTCTCCTTTGTTCCACACAGGAAGAATGGAGTTGGCCAAGAAAATTATATCAACACCACAATGAAAAACATCCAGTCGAGCTAAAAGCTGTCTTGGGGGACATCAGAGGATGACATCTCTCATTCCAGTGGTACCATCAGCACACTTAGTTCTTCTCCCCTAAATCTGACAGAAATAAGCACAAAGCTGATCGGATGATCAGCTTTGTGCTCATGGATGACAGGGGCATCAGCAGAATAATAGGCCCTTTGTGTTCTTAGCAAACAAAGTTGTTAGACTGGTTTCACCAAGCCTCCATGGTAACCAATATTTGGGCTTGGAAAGTGGATTTTATGTAATGTAATGTAATGAATCACAGAAAGAAAGACAGGGAGGGGAAACACAGGGATGAAGTCAGTGGGCCAAACAAACTGCTTTTTGGAACCAAACCAAGACCCGACAGTGAGGGAGATTATCTGTCTTTGTGGTTAGCTCAATTCATTGGCTGTTTGTTGCATGTTTTACTGACACAATGCTGTTTTCTGTAGGTCCTGACTCCCAAAGGTGGCAAACAACACATGAGTTTATACATGTCCCTGCCAGATATTTTCTTTAGATAAAAAAAATGGCCAAAATTCTTTAAATACACTTCAAATAAAAAATAAAACATTTACATCATATTTACAGATGGACAAAGAAAGTTTCCCATGACTCTTCATTGTCCCTGACCAGTGACAGGCGAGCTGTGCAAATCGCTAATCAATGGACAGAATAAATAAAGTGCTTTTCTAGTCACACTCACAAACACACACACATTCACACACCAATACACAGATTAGTGGACAACTTGGGATTAAGTGCTTTGCCCAGGGGAACATCAACCTGTGACAGGCCTGCTCTTCTCACTGAGCCACAGTCACTATACAACATGCTTAACTCAACTCTTTGCACAACATCCGTTCATTCTGTTATCTAAATGTGTTCTTTCCATTTCGTGATCAACTAAAGGGTGCTGGCACAGGATAGGGGGTTAATGTCAACCCACCAAAGTTAGTCCCCTGATGTACCTTGGGAGGTAGTATCAAACCTGTAACTACTATGAACTGTAAGAGGGTGTATCGTAGTGATATGACAAAAAAACAAAGACAGGTGCAAGACCAGGAGAGATCCGATGGAGTCACCCTTCCTGTCAGGATGCCCTGCAGATGCCTTACACATTGCTCAGGTGAATGCTGCAAGTTGGAATCCACGTAACCACAGTCACAGGGCATGCTGTGTCTAAGCACACAGGACTAAATCAGGATTAAATGATCCATGATGGAGGTTCATGGTTTCGTTCTTATTGCAGAACTATGATCTGAAAGAGGCTTTTGTAAACTGTTTGTCTTTGCTTTAAACTATTAGTAAAACTTTGTTTCACAACTGTCTTCTGACACACAGAGAGTGACATTGCCTCTGATATTTAATGAATGACTGCCCACAACAAGAAGTCTAAACAAACTACTGTATTTTCATGACTATAAGTCGCACTTTTTTCAGAACTTGGATGGTCCTGCATCTTATAGTCAGGAACGGCTTATGTATGTTTTCTTCCCTCTCCATGATGCATTTTTTGATTGATGCGTTATATATTAATTCATACATACAGACATAAACCAATGCTAAAACATTACCGTCTGCAGCCACAAGGAACGCTAATGGCAGACTGAAAGCAAGATGGCCAGAGCTGGAGGAACGACTCCACAGTTGGGTATATAAGGAACATGCTGTAGGTGTTCTGACGATCTGTGTTACTTCATCAAGTTTTCCTACTGTAGCATGTCTAAATAGCTGTTACCTTTCAAAACTGCTAGAACACCTGTTGAGGCTTGTGAGCGACGCAGTTACCTCAACACACCCTGGTAGCTGCCAATTAGATGAAAAGAAATGATTTTGCAGGTGGACCTTCATGGTGTTACTGCTTCATGCAATGCAACCACCTCTCTATTACCCCAGATTTAGTGTACATGTGTCTCTGCCCTGCTTTGCACTTTGCCAGCGGAGCGGAGCCATTCCTGACCACCCTGATTTAGAGAACAAACATTGGTGCATCTGAAACTGCCAGCAGACTTCTAAACTAAAGTCGACAGTTCCCATGAGCTTGTTGAAAAGCAACTGAACACATGTCACTGGATTATATTAACATGGACCAGGTCCCCCTCACATTTGAGAATTTATAATTAAATGCAACCTATACGCTAGAGCAGAGTATAAGTTCTCTTAACACATATCCGGAGTCCAGAAAATATCATATTTTCAGTGGATGATCAATGGACCTTTATCCCTTTCATTATAATAGCTTACTATCATGATGCTTCAACAGTGTGCCTACACATGTGTGGTCCAATATCATAAAACTTGTCTCACTCTCTTTCAGAACATCTATTCTGGCCATTTTCACTGTGTTTTGCAGGAGGAGACTTGACAGGGGATAAAAAACAGACATTACACAAACTTACAACAGCTTCTTCTGCAGCTTTAACAAGCCACACTCAACTGCAGCGGGGAATTAAAGGTTTTCCTCTCCTTGTCACTAAACTCAAATGTCATTGCCCACTTTACTTATATATGTTTAATATATGTGCAAGTACAACGCCAAAGCCAGATGTCATTGAAAAGAAACAAGATATACCCTGGTAATACTGTACATTCTTGTGGTAGGCAGAATGTAACCTTTCAAAGAATTTTCCGTGGATGATGCTGAAACCCAAAGGGCTGGTTGCTTCAGACCGTAAATCAACATTATGATTTGGCCTCTGAACTGAAAATGTGCTTATCTACAAACTGAATCAAGACAGAAACAGGATTCAAACAAAAAGGTTATTTCTCCTTCTTACTGTGGAAGGTTGGGCCGTATTGAAACTACTAGTGTTAAGCATTCATCCAGGCGTCCTATAAAAAGTGAGGAATTTAGTAGGGGAAAGTCTTAAGCTCTTGTTAAAAAAAGGTTTAAGACTAAGCTGATTGTAACCACCTGGAAAAAACAACTGGTTAAGTACGTGAAAGGCTTGAGAAGGAGGGTGGGAAGTCAGAATAAGTCAACACTGTTGGAGAAAGAGGGGCTGTGCTACCTGATCTGATCTGGACGCAAACCTGAACCCTTCCACCTGTTGGGACTGATCCAATGTCATCAGTTCTTCCCCAAACAGAAAAGAGGAACAGAACAGAAGCATGGTCAGTCCATACATGTCCCAGGTCCAGAGACAGTTTCACTAGATCTCACAAAAACACATACCAGCTAGATGATCTTGCTTTGGTTTGGGATCTTCAGTCAGTATTTGAAAGATGCTAAGGAGTTGCAAAGATCCAACTCTGGACTTCACCGAATTTGAGAAGCTTTTTTGGAATGTGAAGGCCCTGGGATGACTTAAAGTATTGTGAGAGCAACAAGCTTTTCTGCTTCTTACAGTCGTTGGAGGCCTTGCAAAATACCAAACAGTTTGTACTTTCAATTAGAAAAACCTAAATCAATCAAATCACACACTTTAAAGGCATTTAAAGGGGTGGGGTTTGTTACCTGCTTGGACAAGAGTCTATTTTTGGATCCACAACTGAAGGTAACCACTTCAGTGTATATAAAAATTAATAATGAATTATATCACAGACATACAGTGGTTTATTTTCAAAGGTTTCTTGTACATGCAGTGTAAACAAAGCACACAGCAATGATGAAAAACATCAAATCCATCTTAAAAATAACGTGAAATAAATGCCAGTGTCCAACATCATTGTTAATGTTCCCTTACAAAATAAAGATTTCAAAAGTAAAACCAACAGGAAGCATGACAAAAAAAAAACGTACTTTGAGCCAATCAAAAAAAGTTTAAACACAACCCCAGGTGAGATCAACAACTTTTTAAAAATCTATATAGCATGCCTTGGATATCCAAGGCACGTTGATATCCAGTTATAGCTGATTCCATGACACGTGATCATTATTACAAGATAATATCTTCGCTGAACTTGGTTAATGATCTGAATGTGCCAGAAGACAAAAAGAAAGAAAAGAATCCTCTGAGGAAAGTCAAACTAATTCTGATAGGAGTCCTCCAAGGTTGCCACCACCTAGGAAGGGCAACAAAGGTCTGTATTGACCAACAGATCGATCCATTGACTGGCCGTTGATCAATTCTTTAGTTAATGCCTGCAAAGCTAAACCCAACAGGATTAAAGGTGTTCGTTCTTGCAAATCTAGGTGGCTTCATTCTGAATTTTGAAACCTACATGGAAAAAAAGAGCTTCACTCAAGTTCAAAAGATGGGAATTGGTGGAAATACAGTCCCGCGTTTGGTTGAGACATTTCTCAGAGGACCTTTGGTCTACTTTGACCGGTATTTTACCACCATTACCCCTAATTTACACTGCATCCGACTCCTCAACAGTGCAGCCTCCACAATAAATATGCACCCATTATAGTCAACGAGAGCATTTACACTGCATCCGCATGGTGGCACAGTGCGCTGCACTTCCACAGAGCCATCCGCCAAAATTAGAACCAATTCTATTTTTGCTTGACGCAGGAACAAGAGCGGAGTCAATCTTCAAAGAATCACACCACTCTGACAGGAAAATGCACAAGCACAACATCCATATTTTCAAAATAATTCACCAAGACAGATATTTGCTTGAAAAACTAGCTATATTAATGAAAATATGGGTATATTTATGCATACAGTATATGCTGTATGAATGTATCATTTATGGCTCTGCATTCACACAAAATGTGGATTTAATTCTGAAACCTATTAAGTCAAGTTCTCTCGCTCAAGTCGCAGTAGGAGCATCAATCAAGGCAGACGAAGTGAGAGAACAATGGAGGGAAAAAAATAATTTTGGAGGTTGAGAACTACAGTATTTTATATGACATCCCTCATCCTTTTTATTACTAGCTTTTATCGCACGATCTTTCATTTTCCGCACATTCGTCTTGTAGCACCTCTGTGGTTCACAGTGTAGCGTAGAAAGGACACAAGGAGTGTACATTGGGGTGCTCTGGAACAGCAGAAAAGTGGAGCCAGATGCAGTGTAAGTTACCCACAGAACACAGCCTCTGTGTTCTTGATGCTCTAACAGAAAAGAGCCTGGCTGCTACAGGGACAATTCAAAAGAACAAAATCTCAAGAGTTCCATTTTACCGCTGTCAACACACAAAGCATATTGTCATGACTGTTCATGCAACCCTCAGGATAGCTCAAAAATCATCAAAGAAAGAAGAGAGACAAATCCAGGTCCCAAGAACAGCAGTAGTTGCAGAACATCACATGGGAGGGGTTGGCATGTGTGATTGCATGTTCAGCTTCTACAGAATGTCCAGCCAGACCGAGAAGTTCACAAGTTTGCAGGAAAATATGCGAACTTGTGAACTTGTCAATGATTTGACTATCACCAACTCGTGGATTCAGTACTGATAAGACAGCCAGGTCTTGCCAAAAGTTGCAAAAATCACCTTCTAGTACCTGGAGTTCAAACAAGGGACAAACCTGTCCACAGGACCTGGATGATTCCAGTCATAGAGTTCTCTCTGCAAATTAAAAGAAGGAAACCCCACCTAAATGAGACAATAAAGCCCCTTCTCCATTATTAAGTCTCACTCTAGCTGGTTCATGAGAGCTTCTAGCCAAGTTGGGTGTGTCTGCATTGGCAGTGTCTTCCTCTCTATGAGGGCATGAATATGGGCCATAACATAGGCAGGAATATGGGAAGGTGGGTGGGCTGTGAACACGCATGAGCTGTGGTTGGTGCTCTGCTGACATCACTTTGTGTACCCTTGGCACCCAGTTTCTCAAAAATCACTTGGCATATTTGTTTGTTACAGGTTGCCCTGTCCAGTTGATGCTGTATGTGTTCTTCTGCAAGTACTGCCTTTGCTCATGCAGTGACGTTAATCCATGAATGCAGTCTGATGCCATTCAAATCGCTTGAGAGCAATACCCAGCTTGGCCCGGCTTGTACCACCCCTGAGGTGGTTCTAAAAATGGGGAGGAACCAAGTAGGATCTGCAAATGGAGATAAATCTGGCCGGGGCAGACTGGAGAAGAACCGGTTAAAGCCACGCCCGTGAAGAGGGGCTCAAGAAAATATGATGCCATCCACTTGCCTGACATCGGTAACTGTCCAAGCTCTTTCAAATGAAGACTGCCTTGGTGCATGATTAAAACATTAGTGAGATCTGTGACTCTGTGAAGTGCAACACAAAATCACAGTGCTTCCTCAGGTATCACAATTTATTGGACATTTGTGAAATAAAAAGCTCATTGTAATCCGTACCTTAGTCAGTGCAAAGTCAAGGACTTCTAAATTGACCCATGACCTACTATACTCTGGTTATCTTTTAAAATCTAAGTGTTTGAACAATTCAATGTCCTTTTTCTTTTTACAGAGATTTCAGGGGAGGTTTACATTTTTATAATTAGCTGTTGAACTTTGCTAATATTTCACACTGCACATAATGCAACGTTCTATAGGGAAACAAAACAATAAAAGCTTGAATGCCTATGAATAATAAATGTAAACTACGTTTTTGTGAGGACTGGTTAAATCATTCACTCCAATTAAATTTCTGTGTTCATTCATCAGATTTATTTTTTCCTATGGCTTGGTTGGGAGGCCAGTTGTCTGTATCATCATTCAGCCACTGGGCTGGTGGTTCTGGCCAAAAGCCATTTCTGATGCCATTGTCCCAAAGATTGCCGCCAGGCAGGCAGCCATCTGAGCAGTCCAACACTACATGTCAGCATTGCATATAGTAACACCACCAAAAGCCTCTGAAGCACCATATTGGCCACAGGCGGGGTTTTGAGGCTTACCACCTGCAAAAGTATGCAACACAGCTTTATTTTCAGAGGTAGGCAAACATAACATGACTGTACCAACACTCAGGAGTATGTCATCATAATATGTCATACATTTATACCACAGGACATAACACTGTGTAAGACTCAAACATCTATATGTCAAATGCCTTTTCAGGAGGCCATACTCCAAAACCTACTAAAAATAGTTTGTTCCCTTAACTCACAGGGATCCAATGGTGCTTGGCAGCATTCCTTGTGGGGGGGATCAAGATTCTCACATTACCAGAGTAGGAGAACTTTGTGATGCCAAAGTGTTTGACCTTGAGAACTTTCACTTTGTTAACCCATGGCACATTATGCTTTAATGTTACTGTGGAGATAAGAGAACCAACATACATCTGGATAAGGTTCAGGATATAAAGAAATGACATTTTTGGACTGGAAAGTTGAAAGAACAAATAATTGCCTTTGCCATGCTAATTAAATTGTACTTGAATGTTTTTTATTCTTCTGAAATATTCATTGTCAAAGATAATGTTAAAACGCTGTATGCATCTTATGTAATCTTTGAACATTAAGAGAATCAAATCAGAATAGTTCCCTGATTATGGCTGGATTTCTAGAATATCCTTCCCTCTGGAATGCTGCTTCTTTGGCTTTCAGATACTTCAATAAAACATTCAAACAACTTACAAAGATGTAATATCCCACGGATAGCTCCAAAAGCTTACAATGAAAAAAGACTGAGACAGCCTAAAGGTCAAGTTTTCAGTTTAAAACCAATGCAGAGTTCGAGCGTTCTCTACAAGCAATTCCAGTTACATGTTTTCCCCTGTTCTCTTCTAAATCCCCACATTTACCTGCGTAGCATGCAAACCACTTTATCAGCAGTAGCTGTTCAACACTGACCTTCTCCATGTCTTTTAATGGTATTAAAGAACCCTTGCTCAGACCATTGTTCCTGCCTAACTTTTATAGCACAATGTGACTTTATAAACTTAATGTCACCACAAGCAGTCTTATTCATTTTTAGATTCCCCTATAAACCCCTCACAATAATATATATATTAATATTCAATACACAAAGAGGGTTAAATGACATTGCTTTATTTTTCTGACATCATGTTTGAGATGTTAATTTGATTTTAACAACCTGACTTTCTCAGCATTTATGAAGATCCCCTAACACAAGAAAACTTAATACACTAACATTCTCAAAGCATTTTGTCCAAGTTATATTTGTAATATTAACCACATTTTCAGAAAATAATAAGGTTAATCTTATACTCATAACCACGATTTTAATAACACAACATAGTATAGCCCTGACCTTCTAACTAAGATTTGTTAGATATGGAACTTAGAGGTTGCTTTTGGGAAATTACCTTACCGGAACTTACAGGTGCTTTCTTAAAAGTCCCTAAGTTTTGTTAAGTTAACTTTATTTCAGCAGCAAGGCAGTTCAAAGTGCTTCCTAGTTAAACAATACCTGACAAGTTTCAGAGAGTATTCCCTGACTTCAAGGAAAGTACCTGATCAGTTCTGAAAAGTATCTGCTAAGCTAAAGAAATAATCTATAATTCCAGGAAATATTCAGGTAAATTACTTTAAAGTAACCAGGTAGTTCTATAAAACTTTAAAGAAAGTAGTAGGTTCTAGAAAGTAACCAGTGAACTCCATAGAGTTCCATGAAAGTATATTATAGCCTCTGACAAGTTTTTGTCCAGGATTGTCCTGTATTTAGCTTCTCTTCCCTGCTGAAGAAAAGGATGTCCACAACTGGGCGCTACCACTGTCATGTTTTATGGTAAGAATTGTATGTTTAGAGTTCTGTGCAATGCTTTTTTTTTTCCACCAGTGCACCTTATTCAAAACATTTACTGTGGCCCCTACATGTTTTGTTGCAAACTGCAATGAGGACCTCTTAAAAGTGGCCCTAAAGATAGAATTTTCCTCATGAGCAATGGATCTCTGCAGCTCATCCATGGGCATTGTGACTTCTTCTTTGATTGTCCAAACCATGAGTTTAGCATGACATCCATGTCTTTGAGGTTGTAACATGGTACAATATGAAATGTGAAAAACTATGTCTTCAGCAGCCATACATGGTTATTTGGGAGGAACACAAGGGCCAGGATAAGTAGAAGCGAAAGAGTTGGAGAAAAACGATGGCAGAATTTTAAGCTACGTTTGTTTTGCAGGCCGTGTGTTTCAGCCCACAGAGACACAGCATGACTTATGAATAGAGGCTCTCTGTGGAAAACATTGTGTCAGCTGTTTGGTGCAAAATCTCTGGCATATGCCAAGAGGCTTCAGCACCTCAGAGGGAGAGAGGACAGTAAGCAGCAGAGGTGGGACCAAATCACTGTATTGCAAGTTACAAGTAACTCTCAAGCCTGTCCACACAAGTCTTGAGTCAAGTCCAAAGTCAAAGCATCCAAGTCCCAAGTCGAGTTGAAGTTCTAAGTCATTTGTCCATTTAATCAGAGTAATAGAAATTTTGAGATTTGTAAGTAAGTTTAAAAGATGCAACAGGAAGTGAACTTCAAAATCGTCTGAAAATCAGAGTTTATGTTGCTTCTTACAGTAAAATGTAAATTAAATGAAACAGTCAAAACATCCAGTAAATTTAGACAAAAATGAAAAAACTGATCCATAAAAACCATACAATTATAAAAAAAAACCAATAATATTTACACAATTGTATAAAGATGAATTTTGTGGTCAAGTTTATTTGATAAAGACATGATTATGGTGCTGATATCTGCCAGCTTTGATGCACTGACTGTGTTTATGGTTCAGACTCAAAATTCAGGTACTTGCCATGTACACATAATAATCAGAAGAAATTATTCAATGTGAAGAAGGGAAACACAGAGAATGACTAAGGTTAGCAGACTGCATTTCTAACCATCTGATTTAAACATCGATCTGTAATCTTTTATCAGTTTATGTTGGAGTTACAACCAATGACAGTCTGCGTGATAAAATTTACAAGCAAAAACGCTTAATTGCTAAGCGAACATTAAGCATCCATTACTTCATTTATTAGCTTTGAATAATCATTCCTTGTGCAAGTTTAAATGTCAGAAATATTAAGATATTAGTTATACCTATTAATAAATAATAAAGAAAAAGAACATTCTGTTGATGACCCACCTGCTTGACATTCAGTTTCAGTTTATTTATATAGTGCCAATTCACAACAAATGTTGCCACAAGGCACTTTACAAAAAAAGTCAGTAACATCCAGTCACAGACACATTTCAAATCACTTGCATACATTCCAACTGATCCTAGTTATCAAACAGTGCAGTCAAGTTCAGTTTATTATTCAAATCGGTTAAAAAGTTTCCTATCCAAGGAAACCCAGCAGCCTGCACTGAGTTATTGACTTGATGTGTTCACACCTCCAGGATAGACGGTGGATAATCGCTTGCATTGTGTCACTAACTTTGCAGTAATCTCTCATACTGAGCATGCACGTAACGAAAGCATAAAGGAAAACTCCCCTGTAACAGGGAGAAAACTCCAGCAGAACCAGGCTGAGTGCGAGCGGCCATCTGCCGTGTCCAGCTGGAGGTTTGAATAGACAGAGCATACATGCAAAAAAAATAAATAAACAGAAGCTCCGATCCAGTAGTACTTTCTATGTTAAAGAAAAGTAAAAAGTTAAAAGCCAGAGAAGACGAATATTAAGTTTTTGGCAGCAGATCTCACTAAATTTTCATTAGATCAGAACTTTCATGACACATGAAGGGGAGAATGGGATATTAAAACATATTTTTGCTTAGCTTTGTTTTATTCTTTTTCTTAAAAAAAAAAACCCTTCCATTATTATTTCAGGGAAGACATAATGGTCTCTGTCTATCTTAAGAGTATTTTGCACTACATCCATTACCCAACACAATGACCACACAGTTATGGCAGCTCCGACATCCCGTACATAATGCTTGTACAGCCGCTGGGAGCCCTGTCTGAGACACTTGCTTCTGAAAGTGCCAGAATATTTTGATACATAACAGGATTACATTTTTTTTCTTTGATGTGCGTTTTACGTCATTGATGTGCTTTGCATTAAAAGCTACGCACTGCATGATCCAGGATTTCCTCTACATATAATTGATCATGGTGTATCGGCACGACAAAATAAAATCTGCCACACCTTCAGAAAGAAGTTTTTTCTTTTTATATGTTAAAACAATGTAATGTAAAGCATATTAGATAAATATATACAGATATATGGCCAATATTTGTGCACTTATACTAACCATAATCAGAGTTTGAATTGATTTTAAATCTCATGAAATGTTAAAATTTATGTGATTTTGAAAAACCAACATCACTGGCTCCTGCCTGTCTGGCTGCTAAGCTGGCTACGGTGAAGTGCTCTCAGGAGTGAAGGAAAACGAGAGATAACAGTACGAAGTAGAGGGAGACAAAAGGTAAAAGAAAGGTACCTAAGGAAGGGTTTAAGTTCAAGGCTGTGAAAACGACCCTATTGTTAATGTATGTTGCATTTGAATGACAATAAAGTAGTTCATTAATAGTTTAGCCTTCATGCGTAATGTTTCAGATACATTTTGAACAGCACAACAGAGCTTAATGTCAGGTAATTCTTCCATTGACTCATTTCTGGTTGCATTCTCAGATGAGTATATTGAAATATTTTCAAAAGTAGAGGAAGGGACCTGAAGAAGATGTTGGGGTAACATTAGATGGAGATGCTTTGTGTTCTTGATTGTGATGCAGTTCCCTCAAGTTCTGAGGAATATAGAAATGATATGGATCTGTACCATGACACGTGGAATATTTAAATATTCATTTGAATTGACATTTGTTTTTGTACGTAGGTGAAGACAGACCTTAGGAACAGGCTACAAGGAGACCATTTGGCAGCATGCTTGCTATTCAGCATCAATGAGTTCCCATACAACAGGGTGTCAGAGCTCTTTTTCAAGAAACCCAGAAAAATAAAATGTTCTCAGCCAGGCTGCAAACTGGGCCATTAGATTACTACAGTAGAGGTGTAATTTCAGTTGTACAGTCTGAACATAGTGAATAAATGCTTTTTAAAAAAAAACAAAAAAAACATTCAGTTTGAAACAGTCATAATTAAAATCATGTTGCTGTTTTACAGTCGTGTCACCGGTGTTGTGTCACAACCCTAGAGAAAATCCTGTGATCCCATGTGCAACACCACAACAATGGCAAGATTGTTCCTCAGCACCACCAACTCTCAGTGAACCCCTATTTCAGCAGTTGTTGAAACACAGGGTGTTGTATGGAGAAAAATGTTTGTAGACAGGTGTTTTGGGATTCTCTGCTGCTTGGTGAACAATACGACAGTCCTCTTTTCGTGTGTTCTGCCTGTGCATATCGAAACCTTAACAGCGCAGTATTCGGTCAACGAATGTTCCCACTAGTTCCTACAGACTACAAACACAAAGGAACTCCAGTCAAACTCCATCAAGTGCTGGCTTTGATGCAACCTCTTTGCCTCTGTCACATTCCCTCAATGTTTTTACTAATGGTCCAACACTCAGAAGGGAATTTCTTGGAACACATTGCTCCAATCTTGACCTCTTGAAGTCACCACTTATATCCTCTGATGCTGCTGTAGACTTAACAGCTCCTTTTTAAAGGTGTTATTTCCATTTCCATTACTACTCTGTATAATTACCACATTACATCCAAGTCAGACCATCCTCTCTCTGTTTAGTGTATTTTCCATTTTGTGAAAAGAAATTATTCAAGAGCAATGTGGTGGCATTACTCTATTTGCAACTTACTTTAGAAAGTGCTAGCCTGAAATGCAGGAATGTTTGTAATATATAAATAAATCAGTAGACAACACAGTCTGCAACAAAATGACAGTCAAAGTAAATCTATTTTGACGTCTTAAAAAACCCCTTACTTTGGAGATTTTTCTTCTAAAAACAGCTGCACTTTAAGACTACAAAGCAGCTTGATGTAAAGGATTTAAATTTAGTACCCGCCAGAAAGGCGCTTAAACATTTCTGAGAAAAAGACGTTCTACTGGTTTGTCAGTACATGCCTTTTACATTATTCCTTCACTTGACCTAAGCATAATCTGACTTAGTGCAGAGCTTTGTTCTGTTTCTGTTCAGGTAGAAACTGACACCCTTCAATTAGAGTGACATATTCAGTGTAGGATTAACTACGCTTTAATAGACTCGTACATTACTGATTGGCCTCAGAGGTTCGTTAGAGAATATTAGAGAACAAACAGGACCATGAAGACCAAGGAACAAAGCAGAAGTTTAAAGCAGGGTTGAGTTCGAAAACAAAATCTCAAGCTTTGGAATGACAGAGAGAGTGTGACACAACTGCAAATCAACCAAGACAACAGCCAAGAGGCCACTGGTAATTCTGGAAAGGTGACATCTATTGTAGCAGATGCAGCACAGAAGGTGTTCTGATCAGATGAGACCACAATGAAATCTTTGGGATTTCATTGAACAAAGATCAACTTTTTTCACAAAAAAAAAGAAAATGCAATGATTACAATATAAGGACAGAAAAACACAATTAAATAGCTACATATCATTAACAAATTAACTGTTCCTCAAAAAAATACCTATGATTTTTTTTTTCTCTGTACATGCGGGTTGATCTATGCAGTTGAAAACCAAATATTAGGGATGTAACAATACTTGAAACTCACAAGACAAGACATGATATTGACTTCACGAGAACAAAATGGGACAAGATTTTAACATTGCTTTCAAGAAAACTTCAAAGATCAGATTTATGCTTCATAAAGGCCTTTACTCTGCATTTTTATAGATTTTTCCACAAACTAAACAAACTGACCTTTTTAATGATTTATTTTTTTTCTTTTCAGACCTTAGGAGAGTGCTTCACCTATGCATAGTCTGCAGTTCAACATTTCCCTGTTGCTATTGATAGCATCCACTGTGATTGTAATGTAGCTCAACATACCCCTATATATCCATCTATTGGTTGTTATAGCGATGCTTTCTCCCTCTTTCAGCGCCTGAACAACTTGCAGTGCTTACACATTGTGTGTTGTCTGTAACACTGTTGCCATTTATAGTTCCAACTAGAAGCCCAAAATGCTTCCAAACAAATGATTTAAGAGTAGTTGGGGCATCTTCTATTACAACTTCATCAGGCAAAGTCATGATGACCAGAACTGGCTAGTAGCTCACAGGATAGCAGTTACCTCAACGAGAAAAACTGTGATGTTTTAATATCGTGATATCATGTACGACAAGATCTTGTTAAACCCAAACTAAATATGCATTCATTACCTTAAACACACCATCCACATTGCTACATGGTGATGGAAACATCCAGGACAACCCTGGAAGAAAACCTGTTAGAGGCTGCAGAAGAACTGAGATCGGGGTGGAGGTTCACCTTCTAGCAGGACAATGACTCTAAACGCCAGAGCTACAATGGAAAGGGTTAGATCATATTCATGTGTTAGAATGACTTAGTCAAAGTCCAGACCTAAATTCAACTGAGGATCTGTGACAAGATTTGAAAACCGATGTTCAGAAAAGCTGTCCATTCAGTCTGACTGAGTTTGTGAAAAAGTTCAGGAGGTATTAACACTTTAGCAAGGCAGTGTAGTTGCTGGTAGTAAACAGATAGATGATCTGTTTACGGGTAGGTCTGAAATAGTCCAGGGCGTCTCTGTGTCGGCTGACATCCAGCCAGTGAAACACATCACACACCAAGGATACGCTGTCCCCCTTTTGGACTGAGACACAACCTGAAGGGGGGGCAGTTGTCGGCTTAGTGTTGTGTGCACTTTTACGGCAGAAAAACATTTCAAATCTACACAAGAAATGAATCGGATCAGGTGCTTACAGCTACTGCAGGATGTGTGCTCACCAACAATCTCACTTCGTCCCATTGTGGTGGCAGGGGACACACCTTCCTGCTCTACACAAAAGTAAGGTGTGCCAACAGATGGAGGTTACCGGTGCTAAAAAAAAAAAAAAAAAAAACAATAGAGGATAAGAAAAGGAAGTGTTTATGGCCTTCCGTGGCCATCAACACTCAGATTTCTTGTCAAAGCCAACTGGGCCAACAGTGGACAATGATTTTCCTCAAGTACTTCAGTTGATTTTTCACAGGCTAGACTTTGTTGTAGGGATTACCTGTTCCTTGAAACTAAATTCCACAATATAAAAAATGCACCTTTCCTATGAAGACAGTTTTAAACTTTTAATGTTTCCTGTGAGTAATCTACAAATTCTTAGAAAGGCTATGACACAGGAGATGCTCTGGTGATTGACTATATCAAAGTAACAGTACTAAAAGGTTGTGTTGTTATGCAATGCACAGGAAAAGGTCAATTAAAAACATCATAGAGATTCCTCCTTAGCAACTGGCCCTCAGCCCTGTGTAAGCCACCCAAATGGCTAAGCTCCCAGTGTTAGAGATGCAGGCCAGGGACCAGGACAACAGTCTGGTTGCCAGGGATGTTGCAGTGAAGGCAATCATTTTTCTATCACCGCCTTGTTGTTGTGTCTCATTCACATGGAAAGCACTTTAAGCTTCACACTGGGATTATGTAACACACAAACACATTGAGCTGTAGGTAAAGGACAAGCTAGATGAGTCAGTGCTCCACACAAACTTTAATGACTAAGGTATAGAATGATGCTTCTGTTTAAAACTGTGTTTTAGAAAAAAAAAACAATAGCAACATTAGTCTAAGGTTAAGTATTGATTATTGCAAAAAGAAAAGTCTACATTTAACGATCTTGTCGCTGTAGGTGAACATACCACAAACAGCTCACTGAAGGTTAATGAAAGTCATTTTTACCTTTCTCCTCTGGCATTGTCGCTCAGTAGTTGCCTCCAAATTCTAGAAACTGTTATTGTATTTGAAGAAGAATTACAGCTGAAATCCCAGAAATCTTTTTCAGAGTCCACTGACAGGGTTGCAACACATCCTCTGCATGCTGAAAACTCTGGTGTAATGATCAATGAGAGCACAGAGTGAGCGTTCTGTCCAGCACTATCTCTGGAATGAGCTGGAGGTCATGTGACTCTCTCTCTCTCTCTCTCTCTCTCTCGCTCTCTCTCTCCCACTTCTCTGAGTTATGGCAAATATCTGTTATAAATAGATGCACACAGAGCTCAAAGAGAATGTCACCTCCTCCCAATAATCTGTTACTGGGTGTGTCCCAGTCTTCCCAGTCCACACAACACTCAACTTTGACAGCTCACTGATAACCTAAGTGGTGTTAAGAATGGCAGGAAAAGAAACGAAAATCATTCAACATTTAACAATATTGGTCATCCTAAAAAAAGACCACTGGAAGGTAGCCAATGAATGTATCAAATGGCAAAATAAGAAATTTCAGATATTGATTGTAAACTGTGTAGGAATGCGTAAGTTGCATTATGTACCTATGTTTCATAAGATCCCAGTAGGGGTGTGGCACTCTTTTCATGGCTCTCTTACTGTTTGGAGCCTATATCCATTGTTAGACATGCTAATCTAGCAGCGGCTACTTCTTCTGTAGAAGTTTGGGAACTGAACATGACTCATCGCATTAAACACATTAAAGGGAAAGGACAGAGTTTTGAAATTATGAACATGCAATATTCTACATAAAGCAGATGTATTTCATAATTTATGCAAGCGCTGGTTCATAAACCTTTTAATTGTCTTACTTTTCTACTCTGTATAGATGTACTTTACTTTACTTTTTGTTGTGCTTCAGTGTGTTTCACATGGAAGGTCACTGGTTCCAGACCCCAACTTCCATGGTCACCAGAGCAAAATTGTGTGCAAGTTGTGCAAAAAGGAGCTGGCCAATCACAGAAGCTATTCAAGCCTAAAATACCATCTCAATGCAAAACATGTTGCAGCAGCACAGACGTCCCCAATGCTAGTATCAGTGTCCACAGTCCACATTTCTAAAGCATGGATCGAAACTGATAAAAAACTAATCACTAATCAAGAGCAGAGATTCTATCCACAAAATGTCATCTAAAAAATTCTCACAGTGCAGGAGATGGATCAATATCACAGCAGAGATTTAATTTTAAATATAAAAAACTGAAAAAACCTGAGGTCTATGGTTATTAAAAACAATGCTGAATAATAAGGCAGACTTTGCATGTTTAACAGCCTTTTGTTACTTTGATAATCATGTAGGATCTATAAAAAAGCCTGCAACTTGTCCTTTTTCTACTTTCTTTCAGCCCGTCTGCACTACGATCTGAGAGCACAGGTGGTGTCATTCAGCCAGGGCTGAGAGGAAGGTGTGATGCGTTTAGGTTTAAGAGGAGCAACACGGTCCAAGACATTAGTGCAGGTGGCTATAAAACGGTCAGTACTCCGACTGCAGCTGAAGGTAACATTGTTTAGAGACTCAGTTCGGAGTCACTAAAACTAGTAGTAAAATGCACAGCACTTGAAGAGTTAAAAACATGATCCTTGATATAATCAAGATGTTGAGACCACCGTTGTAAATAACACAGAAAAATGGTCTGATATCCCAGAGTCACATATGTCCGTGATGGAAACATTAACTCCACAAGATAAAAGAAGTTAAAGTGTGTGACCTTTTTCAGCCACTGACTGTGTGTGATTAAAAGACTCAATGGTACCATTAAAATCTTTAACCAACAATCCACTCTCACAACAGACATGAAGATTAAAATCAGCTACAAGGAGAAGAAATTCATATCTTAACACAAGGCCTGTCACTTATAAAATCCTTAATTCAATTACATGAGCTGTAAACCGCCACACGGAGAACACAAGGAGAGCAATTTAACTAAAACACCTCAGATCTGGTGGGACCTGATGACAGAGAAAGCTGGATTCAAATACCGAAGCCACTGCCTATGCCAGAGTTCCGTGGCAAGTTAAACGAAGAAGAAACAGGTGGAAGATGTTATGGAAGTGGGCAGACTCACCAGCCTGAAACGATGTCTTCATCACAAACATGAAATCTAAATTTTGGAAGGTAATGAACGTCTGCATGATTCATGCCCCAATTATGTATCCGACCAAGGAGCTCTGTGGTGGGAGATTGGGATATGTAGGGACTATCCACTGGTTCCAGCAATGTTTGGCTTCCACAAAGAATTCGCCTTGAAAGCGACAGCATTAAACCACCATGGGACAACACTCTTGCAAGCTTTACAGTTTCAAATAGGTCCTAACCCTGACTCACACATCTGCCTGTTTCTCCTGTTGTTTGTGGCGTCTCCTGAGCGAAGGAGACGCCACAAACAATAGCAGAGACAAGCAAATGGTGTAGCTAAACAGGTACATTCCATAGATGTGGGGGATAAGTCATAGGGTTCAGCACTGAATCACATGTGGCTATATTGATGAACAAGAGATTTAAAAGTGTTTGTTGATCATAAGCGATCAAAGCAGTCGTATCTGAAGATGCCAGCAAAAAACTGAACCATTGCAAACAATACACAAAACACCCATCTGTAAAACACTTGAAGATCGCAGATGACACCACACTGATAAGTCTGCATACAGACAGGAGGTGGATGAGTTGATCCACTGGAGCCACCTGGAGCTTAACCAGCTTCAGACTGTGGAGATGATGGTGGACTTCTGGAGAACATCTCCATCCCCTCACCATCCTCAACAACACCAAGTCTACAGTTGATTCCTTCCAGTTCCTAGGAACCACTCTTTCTCAGGACCTGAGATGGTCCTCACACATTAACACTGTTCGAAAGAAGGTCCAGCAGAAACGTTATTCCTGTGGCAACTCAAGAAGTACAACCTTCTTCTGGAGCTATAGGTCATCTTCTACACTACTCTAATTCAGTCTGTCCTGTGTTCATCCATCACTGTGTGGTTTAGCTAATCACACAGGTCTAGAGTCATGCCATCTCTGCAGAACCCACACATCCTGGACACAAACTAAGCAAATTGACGAAAGTGGAACTGAAGTCAAATTCCTTGTTTGTGTGTACAAACTCGGCCACTGTAGCTGATTCTGATTCATTCGTTAGGAGTGTCCTAATTCTGCGTGGCTATTAAAAAATTTTGTAAATATTGACAGGTTACAAATTACACAAGCAAATACATTTC
The DNA here is from genome assembly GCA_014839685.1 of Anableps anableps. Taxonomy (NCBI): domain Eukaryota; kingdom Metazoa; phylum Chordata; class Actinopteri; order Cyprinodontiformes; family Anablepidae; genus Anableps; species Anableps anableps. The sequence goes on along the minus strand of CM026085.1, from coordinate 3,440,589 downwards.
TAAATCTAAGCATTTTCTTGTGTTATTTATTTTTCCATTTGCTGAAAGCACAGGAGTTGGCCAACACAATCAAATAGGGTTCAAAGCAAGCCTACCAGCTGTGGGTACAGTACCCAAAAAGTAAGAGCAGCATTACTTTGACTCACATAGAAGTAAAAAGTAGTCATCCAAGAAATGACTCGTGCAAGAGTAAAAAACTTACTCAAATACTGATCATAACATCTGATTTAATATTAGAAAATTATGTAATCAGACAGTGAAAAAATAAAACATTATGTGCAATTTCTCGTATATTAAAGACAAAAAGAAATGGACAAATAAGAAATTCCAGCAGAAGAAACACTTTTTCAGATTGTTTTTTTTTTTTTTAAATATGAAATCAATACTTACAGTAGGTAATGTATACATGTTAATATTAAATAAGCTGACAATATCTACTGTTTACTGTATGTTCACTTGACCTCCAGATGACACTAGAAAATAACACTAGAACAATGAAAAGTATGTACAAACAAGTTGTCTCACTTACATATATAAACATAAAACATAAACATTACAACATAAACTGCAGATGTGAGTTTGGTGCATTTTTGGTTAAAACAAGCTTGCTCTTCATTGAGTGAAGTTTCTCGAGGTGAGTAGAACCCAGAAATTTTGCTCAAGAGTTGTGATCATTCATAATAATATTACTCAAGTAAATGTAAAAAAATATGGTGCAGTAAAGCCACTCCTATTTTATTTTTAAAAAAGTTACTCACCTGCCCACCTTTATATCAAACTTATGTGTAGTTCCTGCTACAAGATAGACATACTATCTCCTACCAATATCCATCAAGCGACATTCCAGTGGAGCCTTTGTGTATTAAGTACAAAAGAACCCAGTGTTTCAGTTTTTAAAGAAATGGAGGATGATTAAATTCTCTTCAACTGCTTTTGGAATGAGGTAAACTACTGTTTTACTAGTAATAAAACATCCTAACATGACTAAATACTGTACATACAGAGTGGCAAAACAATGACTTCATTCTTCATTCAGCTGGTGTAGGGTCACCTTAGGGTAATGATGATGGTGTTGGACCTTCTCCATGTTCAAGACTCCAACAGAACAATGACCACCTCTATAACAGTGAGCTACCCGCTCCAACTCATTAGGCAGTGAGCCAGACATAACTGAATCACACGTCCTGAAGGAGGAGACAGTCACCATTAATGGTCTTATGACTGATCTTCAAGTTTATGTCCTTGTTAAATATGCATTGTAGTGTAAGATGTAGTTGGTATATCACTTTGATTGAGAGTGAACAGAATTCTTGCATGAACTGCTATTCAAACGTTACAGTGTATGATTCCTTCTTAAGGTACTCAAGGGCCGCGCGTATTCAGAGTCAAAACGGATGTCCGCCAGACACGTTCGCGCCAAGGTAAATTTTTGTGACCGTGTACCATTTGACTTCTGATAATTAATGAGCAACCGGAGCAAGATTCAAAGCTTTGGCATGGCAGGTGTCATGATTCAGGTTTTGTAAAGGACCCAAGTGCAGAAATCATTGAAGCAAAAACTCCCTGAAAGAGTGTTTCAATAAAAAATGAAAACAAATAACAAGGAGACTTACAAGAATATCAGAGGAGATGGAGCATAGGCAGAGTCACAGGGAAAAAAGGCTGAGCAACGGAAGAATCCAGCGGGGAGAGACAGAATAAGAAGCTTGAATACTAGGGAGTTGATTATTAATGAGAGGAGGAAGATATAAACAGTAACCAAGGGGAGACACTAATCTAAGAAAATCTCAGAAAACTAAATCCAAATGCACAAAGAACAACATATAAGAATAAACACATAAACTCAATGCAAAGGGATGAACTGATAAGGCAAGGTCTAAGCTGAGATGAATAAACAACAAGAAAAAGGAAATAATCAAAATGCAAACAAATGAAAACTCATACACTCAAGGTTTGTGACACCAAGAGCACATCGACTGCAGCAGACCCCACCTATTCACAGTTCTGTATTTGCAGATTTGTCTGTGGAACGTAACTCTAAATTATTTGTGGAATATTCACCTATTTGCAGACATTTTTTCTAAAATTTTCAAGAAAACGCAGCTTGAAGCTGAAATACCAAGGCACAATACTACTTGACACACTATGGGCTGGTGTCTGAAAAGCAGCCAAACAGGAAGCACCATTCATTTTCCTTGGTGCTGATTGGCTGTACCCACAGTAGCAGTAGTATGATTTTCGCTATGTGGAAAACACAGACTGAATCGCAAAACTTAATAAGCATAACACAATAAAACACAAAATTTGACCGAATTCACTAATTTCAGCAAGCAGGAAAAGCTATATAGTACTTTATGTAATACTTTGGCCACTGCAGCTCCCGTACATGTTGTTAACTGGTTAGGTGGATCTCTGCACGAGGTTCAGGTCTAGCAATGTTTATGAATCGAGGGAACAACTTTTGGTTGGGTGGATGTGCAAGGATACATGTGACGGCCACTCCAGAAACATGGAGAAAAACCAAGCGAGCTGAAGCCAGTCTTGCTAACTCTTGAAGATTTAAATAAATCAGCTGAAGCGAGGCAAGACTTAAATAAAGGCATTGTTGCTCTGTGTTCCTAATCAGATATTCCTTTAACAAAAAAAGGAAAAAAGACTTTGCTGATTTTTGGTAAAGCATTGCAAAAGAGGGGTCGGAGGGCATCAATGGAGATGTCTCAGACAAATGCAAGGAATAAAAATGAACAAAGGTCCTGACTGTTATGGAAGTGTACTCAAGTTTTTCCTGTTTGCAGGTTTCTTTATGACACAAATTTGGGTTCTGAGTTCAAATCTAAAGCATTTTTAAAAGTGAGATTTTCTTTTTTTAAAATGTGAAAAACATGAGATTTTTTTATTTTGCTCATGCTTTAGTTCTTTAAAAACTGATGAAATGAATACTTTTAAACACCTTGTAGAACCATTCAATGTTCTGCTGAATCACAGAACTTTGTTGTATTTGTGAAACTTGGCTATTGATTTGTTAAATTGTTATGATTCACTCCATAATTACACACTTTTTGGCTTAATAAGTATGGATAGAATGGAAAAGACGTAGAATTCAGGAAAATAAGAACAGAAAAAGCAGAATTTGGAAGACAATAAAACAGATTTTATAGAGCCTATAGATGTTAACTTCTGTGGTAGTGCTAAGATGGTCTCTACTGATTAATGCATATTAAGGTATATTTGGTATTTGAACTATTATAATCAGCATTTTAGAGGGGGTCTCAAGTATTCACCGATTTTAGTTGTTCATGGGCTGCTGTGGTCCCTAACTCCTGCAAATACTGGGGGTCCACTGTATCAGGAGCACACAGAGGTAGTTGAGACAAGTATCAGAAATAACTTACAGGAATTATCAGGGCTGTAAATAAAAGAAAGATGGTTGTCAGGAGGCAAAGACAGACACTATACTTGGAGTGGACATCAAGCACAACCCCATTCCATCCATCACACACCTTTCTTTCTTTACACACCAACAATTCCTCTGTCTCTCTGTCCTTCTTTACCTGCGATCCAAAGCAGAGACAGATCATCTCTGGAACATTAACCAAAGGAAATGTTCAGTAAATGGCAGGAAGCTTCACATAGAACAGCTTTTACGATGAATAATGTCACGTGACTCAGCAGAGCCACTGGGAGTGAGGGATTTGGGGGTTGCATTGACCTGCATTGCTATATCTATAAAACATATTGATGCTGTTTTGAGATTAGCCAAAACAATAAAGGCTTTTCCCTTTTTGTAAACTCATACTGACTTGTGATTAATGGCAGTGTGAAAACCAATGACTAAGCTGCTCCAGCTCTCAAGCTGTGATCAGCCAGAGAAGGAGAAAACTAACAATGAAAACCTTTTTAAGAAGAAACTACTCAGCTTGAGTTGTCTTTTAAATCCATGCCAAAGTTAGCTGCCACAAAGTAGGAAGGAAGCCAGATTCCTGCATATAATTAGTTTTGACAATTTCACAAGCAGAATAAGATTCTACCCTGTTCCCTCTTTCCTCTAAATTAGGTTCCTGCAGATTGTGCATGCTGCAAGTATTCTGTTGTCAGCCCAATCTGTCATCCTGCACAGGCCCTGTGAACTTCCTGCTGAGAAAACAAAGACAGAAGCCTGAACTTACCACATGCAAGATGATCTGAAAGACATGTTTAAGTCTTAAAATTGATACACCCATCTGAATTTTGTGGTTGGTTTTTAAACTCCAATTTTTGTAAAGCCAGTATTAATTTTCGCTGATTACAATTGTTCTTAAAGATTTAAAAGATCAATTCATTGATTACTTATGTGAGGAGCAGAGAGAGTGGTCGCTTACTATTTAAAAACAAAGAGCTACCATTTTATACTGCCTTAGCACAGCTTACAGTTAATACAGGTAACAACAACAACAATACTACTACTACTACTAACAACAACAACAACAACAACAATAATAATAATAATAATAATAATAATAATAATAATAATAATAATAATAATAATAATAACAAAATAATACATTTTATTTTAAGTTTATTAAAAAAAAAAAAAACTCAGTGAAACTGTCCAAATGAGGCAATGAAACAACATAATTAAAATTAAATATAGAATAAAGTAGGACAATGCAATAACAGGAAGTATGCTACCCGACCAGGTTGGCTTTGAGTCTGGATCTGAACAGAGGGAGAGAGTCAATATTTCAAAAGTCTGGAAATAATGTCTCACAAAAGGAGGGGCTAAATGGCGGTTGGTCTTAAATGTAAGCAGGAGGATTTCAAATTCTATGCTAAATTTAATCAAAAGCCAGTGCAACTGCTATAAAACTGTGGTGAAGTGTTAAAGACTAAAGAATTTAGTGAAAACACTGGAAGGTGAACCATTTGAAGCTTATCCAGAGATTTGTGAGGGAGAGTTACAATAGTTAATACGGGAACTGACAAGGCCATGGACATGGACAGGGACAGCAGTGGTATGGGGGTTGAGTGAGGAACAGAGGTGATTAAAAAAATAAAAATAAGCAGACCATGTAATATTATTAATATGAGAATTAAAAGATAATGTACCATCAAGGATGACATCCTTGGGAATGGGAACTGACTCCTTCTCCCGAAAGAAAAGGGGGGTATAGGGTTAGGAGGGGGAAACTGGGGAACTGTCAATAGAGGAAAAGACTCAAATTTGGATAATGTCTATTTAGTTAGTTTCCACAAGAAGGGCGTAGAGATTTATAGGTGAACCAAAATTTAATTTCAGATAGGCAGGTAGTAGGGGAGGAGGGTGGGAGAGGGGCTTTTGGTTTACTAGAAAGGTAGAGCTCTGTGTCATCAGTGAAACAGTTAAAAGAATATCAGATTTATGAAATTTTCAGACAAGAGGAAGTAGGTAAGTGAGAAAGAGAAGGGGAACGAGGATAGAGGACCTGGGGCCCACCTGATGTTGTGAAGAACCTGAGTTTGGTGGACTGACTGCGGCCAAAGAGTTATGAGTGAAACCAGTCAAGAAGGGTATTTGTGAAGCCCAATGGAAGATTACTATTACAAAGAACAGTGTGTAAAATTGTATCAAAGGCTGCACTCAGACCAAGGAAGATGAAAATAGTGATTAGATTAGAATCAGAATAACCCTTAAATTCATCCAGTTTTAGCCAGACTAGATAAACTTGATGGATCCGTATAGTTTAAAGTCCGCTACCTTTATTAAAGCTAACAAAAAAACAATGGTGGGCAAATTTATGCTAAACCTGCTAATGTGCTAATAGCAAAGCTAATTTTTGGTTTAGTGCTTTAGCGCCTTTGCTAATTTTAAAAACCTTCGGCACACTTCCCATAAATGAATTTTTCTGTAAAAATTTTAAAATGCTCTAATTTACTTGGTTGTTTTGTAAACGTTCAGTTGAATAAAGTTCGACATCTATATTGAAGTTCTGTTAAGAATTTTTCAAGTAGTTAGACCTTTATATTCCTTCTCTTATTTTGAAGTTGGAGAAGACTGTTTATGCAGCAGTTTCTCTCCTCATGCTCTCTCTTTTTTTTTCAAAAACCTTTTTTCAAACAAGAAACATACAGGAACAAAATAAAACATGGACAGCAGAGAACAAGATAAAACATAAATACAATAAGGGGTTTATAGAACATGTAAATTATAATGTCATGATTAAATTGGTGCTGCAGGGTTGTAGTCTTTCAAGGGCAAATGCAGTTTTAACTGAAGTTAGTTCTCTAGCGCTTTAGCATTAGCTTCTGCCAACTACCATGTTGGTGTAGTGCTTCAGCATTAACTGAACTAATGTTTATAATTAGTGCTTTAGGGTTAGTAAAACTAACTTTTTAGTTATCGATATCCACCATAGCAAAAAATCAATAAAAAACGCATAAAGAGGATGATGAAAAATTAGCTTTGAGGATGAGGCTGTGATGTTAGTCACATGTGTATATTCCTAAAGTAAACCATCAGCTTCACCTTGTCCTGTCTTATGAAGAGTCATCGTCTCCCATATAAAACTCTCACATTCATGTCAGTAACTAATCTAAGTCCACATATTTTACTCTAATGAAATTGTACTGAGTACACATACACTGCAAGCTAAGCTGATATTCACGATTAGTGATCTGCAGGTCTTTAACATGTTTCCTTCTGTCTAAGGAGAAGAACTAACAGCAGATTAAAAAAACACAAGTCTGACCTACATTTATAGGGTTCCTACTTTTAAACTCTTAGTGTGGTTTCTAGTTAATTGGCTCACACACAAGGGACCCCTTTCCTTAGTGGCTGAAAGAAAGAAAGAAAGAAAGAAAGAAAGAAAGAAAGAAAGAAAGAAAGAAAGAAAGAGCAAGCAAGTGAGCGAGCGAGCGAGCTTAGTTCTGGCTTTTGAGGAAGAGCTTGGAAAAGAGCCTATTTGGATAAATGCAAAACTATATAATATATAGTGACTTAAAAAGTATTCATGCAACTTTCAACTTGAATTTTTGCCATGCGTACAACTGCAAACACAAAGTAGTGCATAATTTTGTAATGATACATGGTTAACATAACTTTTACAAATAAAAACCTAAAAGTGTAGTATGGATTTGTGTTGAATTTCTAATACTCATGCCACTAAATTAAATCCAGTGCAACCCATTGCAAAGTCACCTACTTATTAATTAGTCCACTTATTTGTAATTAGGTGTTTGCATAAATGCAGTTTTTCTGTGAAAGCTGCATTTATGCAGACACAAGTGAACAGAATTATTGGTACCCCTTAGTTAACAACCAAGGGAGATTGACTGACTCCGTGAGAGAGCATTGGTAATGATTTGGGACAGTTCTGGCCTTAACTTGACGAAAAAGTTGTCAATCGTTCTGGACGGAAGACAAAGCAAAGACACACAGATAAGATGCATCTCTCTGACCATCCTGCAGGTAAGGAACTGAAAGAACAACAGAGAGTTATTCAACTGCAACGATGGAAGATTCTGTCAGCTAAGATGATTAAAGAGAATCAAGAGTTCAATAACGAAGGAACACTGGTGTGGGTTAACTCCCCTATGGCCAAAATTATATCATGCCGACTTTAATTTATTTGGATTTTATGCTCGTAAAGTTATTTTAAAAAAAAGGGAAATGAGGGAAATGAGAGAGTGTTTGTCCACTCCATGGACAGTCCATGGCCACAGGTGTGTAACATTCAGCACCTAGGCTTCCAGACTGCTTCTACAAACATTTGTGAAAGAATGGGTCGACCTCAAGAGCTCAGTAAATTCCATCATAGTAGGGAGATAGGATGCCACCCATGAAATATGCCCAGTTGTGAAATTTCCTCATTAAATATATACAATATACAATTAAGTGGTAGGCCAGGTAAAACCACAGACCTGGGTCAACAGATAGTAAGGAGCATAGAGTGTAGAAGTCACCAACTTTCTGCAGTCAATAGCTCTAGACCTCCAACTTTAAATTAGCTAAAGAACTGTGAATAGAGAGCTTCATGGAACGGGTTATGTGGCTGAGCAGCTGCATCTAAACATTATCAAGCGCAATGCAAAGCATTGGATGCTGTTGTATAATCCTTACTCTCTGTCGTACCAAGCAATAGACGAGTCTAGGTTTGCCAGCTGCCAGGAAAACAGCACTTTCCGGACTGCATTGTGTCAATTATAAAGTTTGGTGGAGAGAGAATTATGGCGTGGGACTGTTTTGACATTCTGGATGATTTCATGTTCCCATCTTTGTGAGACCAGTTTGGGGATAGTCCTGTTCGAAAATGGCTGAGCATCAGTGAACAAAGCAAGATTCATAAAGACATGGGTGAGCAAGTTTGGCATAGAGGAACTTCTCTGGTCTGGACCTGACTTTAACATTTTAGATGAATTAGAGCAGAGACTGTGAGCCAGGCCTTATTCCACCATTAGTGTATGACTTCACATATGTGATCTGGATGAAAGGTTAAACTTCCTATAAACACTCCTGAACCCTGTGGAAAGTTTTCCCAGAGGAATTGAAGCTGTTGTAGCTGCAAAGTGTGGGCAAACATCCTATTAAACCTTTTGGATTAGGAATGGGATGTCACTCAAGTTCGTATGGGGTTAAGGCAAATCAACAAATTCCTTTGGCAATATAGCTTACTTTTAAAAAAAAGTCTAAATCTATATCATCACTTTATTGTAAGTTACCTCAAGGCTCCATTTTAGGTACTCTTTTGTTTTTGATATAAGCTTTCTAGTACTCTATATTTGAGCTTCAAACTATTGATCATTTTTAATTCACATTGACTGAATAATTTATTTGTAAGATTTCATTGAAATCAGAGGTAGGCTGACACTTTTTTCCTTTGCCGATACTGAGAATTAAAATTTACGGTGACAGACTGCCAGTGTTTTAGGCAGATACTGTTGAATTATTTAGCCTATATTTCTATTTTTGTCATTCTTTTATGATTTACCTCTGAGACCTATTCCCAGTCATAAAATACTGCTAGCTAAAATAGCGCTAACTGAAGACTTCACTATGAAGCAGAAAATCAGAGAAGTGTGCGTTGTCAAAACCGATTATTGAAACTTTAAAAAAATACAAATATTGGATGATTTATCAACAGACAGTGTCGAATTGAAATTCATTTTACAAGTGTTTCATTAATATCTTTTTAAGTACTTCAGTCAACTATGGTTGTTTTTAAATGTGTTGTAGATATAAATGTTTACTATATACATGGGTTTCTTGATGAAAAGCAAATATCCAGATTATTGTCACAACAAACTATGATCTGTGCAGTAGTTTCTGTTTTCTATTTCATCCTTGAGACAAAGACTTAGAAACTATCTAGTGGGGACTCTTAACTATGTGGCTACAGCTATTTAGTGTATAGTAATAGAATCCTAAATAAATTTTACACTAGAGTGAACAGCACCCTTTGAATGTACGGTTGACCCTGATGACTGCTGCCATATCAAAATGTCTGCATGTTCAGCATGGATGTTTGAATTAACATAAAGCATACTCTAGTTTCATTTTAAAGAGTGACAAAAGTCTGATGGTTTTCTCACAAATAAACTCAAAAATGTGTCACCTTGTTAGACATCAAATAGCTTCCAGCTATCTTGCTGTCCTATGTTTATTTATAGATTGGTTTCATCTGGAGGTAGATCATAGTACACCAGCTTCAGTCCAATATATGGTTAGCATCTCTGAACAGTCACATGTGAACTCTCTGCTTGTGAGAAGATAAACAACATGCCTTCCCCTGCATCATCAAAGGCCCATGTAAAACAGCAGGCTGAGGGGAAATGTCACAAGCCAACACCAGTCTGCAGGCCTAATTAATGCTCTTGAGTGTGTGTTTGTGAGAAACACCAGCTTAGGGGCTTTGTACCAGTGAGCTTAGCTAGTATTTATCCCAGTAAGAAAGGCTGTGGTATCCTCTCTGGGTATGCACAGCAGCTGTGTCCACTGTTTTTTTCACTTGCCATTGGTGGGTCACCACTACAGAGAAAATATAAACAACACAACCAGAAAAAAAAAAATCATCCGGTCAAATTTGTCTTTACTCTTTAGTCTGTTAGATTTTACTTCAGAAGGCTTTTTTTTAACATGTCAGATCAGAAATAAGACCAGTAAATAATAGGTCCTGTTGTTATACACAGCAGTGTACCGTCATACTCTAAATACTTAAAGCAGGGGTTTTCAAAGTGTGGGAGAGCTGGCCAACAACACTGCGCCAGTGGAGCATCTTCAGATCCAGTCCATGGAAATCCAAACTTTAAATAATTATGGTCAGACTTCCTTATTTTTATTTTGCTTGGCCCAGACTCTGTCGCCTTACTCACTGTAGCTTCAGGTACTAAAAATCAATCAATTTTGTCTCTGGCATAGGCTGCCTGAAGTTGGCTAAATGTTCGCAGTTACTATTTCTGGATTACTTTTTTCCCTCATGTTGCTTTTAATACAGGGAAAAAAGTATGGAGAACTCTAAAGCACAAAATTGAAGGCGTTTTGCTTCCCAGCTTTACTCATAAAGATATAAGCCTAAGGCTAGCAGATTCACTCAGACAGAACAGACAGAAACCAGGAGAAGAATTATTGACTGGGTCTCCCCTCATGTGACCTGTGATAGTAATCTAGGAGGGAATTAACAGGCGATTTTCCAGGTATCCTTCCCCATTAGTCACTGAGCATTATTCCCTGATGTGTGAAGCTGCTCAGTGCTGTCAGGTTGTCTAAGCTAAGTGGCTAGTTGGGAACTAAACATCCATCCATTGTCTACATCCGCTTTTCCTTGCAAGGTTGTGGTGTAGCTGGTCCCTATCTCCATCAGTCATTGGACGAGAGGTGGGGTACACCCTGGACAGGTTGTCATTCCATCACTGCGCAACACAGAGACACACACGATAAACAACCGTACACACACAGTCATGCCTAATGGCAATTAAGAGTAATCAATTGACCCAATCGTAGTGTTTTTGGACAGTTGGAAGAAGCTAGAGTACCCGGAGAGAACCAAGGTCAGGATTCAAACCTTTCTGCTGCAAGGCAACAGTGCTACCAACTGTACAGCCCTGGAACTAAACATGATGCCTGAAAATAATCCAATCAAGCTCACTGAAATCATGCATTACAGATCCATTACTAAGGGAATGAAAGAATGCCGACAGCAAGCCATCATGAGAACGCCCCGCAGGGTTTAGCTGAAGGTATGATCACCAAGCTAAGTCTGTTTCATGTAAACTTGAGCACGCATCTTTTGAGGATTGAGCAGGTAAACCGTTCACATTCACACCGAGGCAGACGTAAACGGAAAGCTCAAGACAGGATGTAATTAGGGGACACTTTGTGTAGGCTTGAGGAAACACCCAGATAAGATCAGGACAGGATCCCTGGAGGATCAGGACCAGACCAGATCAAACTGGAGCACATTAGACTCAGTCAAGATCAGACTGAGAATCAGGAAAGAATTAAGGAGAATAATGGAATAGAAAAGATGCAAAAGATGTAACTGTGAACTGCCACCACTGTGGAAGTTCCTGTTTCCCAGGCAGCATTCTACCACAGGTACAAGGTCAGACTTTCTAACAGTCCAAGGTCCAGACAAACAATAGCATTTGGTTAGCTGTTTCTCAGGCAGTTTCTAACTGTGTGCTAATGGATTTCTGCTGTCTGGAGAGCCAGACACATTGCAGCAATCAGTAACTTCCAGGTATTCTCATTGAAAATTAGAGCTAGCAGGGTGTTCTGTGGTGAGGAATAAAGCAATTATAGTCAGGTCTCAGGTAGTATTAGCTTTTTAACTCGTGTTTTTAGTGAATCGACTCCATGTTATGTAACAATTCTTGTAAGATCAACAGAAAATATTCAAAGCACATCATCTTTTATACAGCAACCAAGATGCAGCTGAGTAATGTCTTTTCCTCTCTACCTAGAGCCTCTTTTACTTCAAATGAAGGCAAAAATCACTGATTTTCAAGTCTTGAAATTAGGAAAGTGTACCCTCAAAGTGGAGAAGACATCAGCACAACCGTTCTTCTAAGCAGCTCAAAGTGTGCTTAGCAAAGTTATGAAAAACAAAGACACCAGATTTTAAAAAGTTCAAATTTGAAAAATATTGAACTTGTTTCTAAAGGTTTGTCATTATGAGACCTCTCTGGAAACAATATGGAAGGATGAGTTAGGATTGAAAAGTTGTACACCAAAACCACACAACCTGGCTCTGCCTCTCTCATGCCTCATTCTAGGGGTTAGGTTATTCTGAGCAATCTCTGTCGTTATGCTGCTATAAGCTTAAGCTGCTGGAGGACAAACTGATCACTTTTCCTCATTCTGCTACTTTTTTCTTCTGCAACTCTTCAATTTGCATTATTTGCTGTTATTTCAACTGTTTACTTTTTGTTTTCTCTCAGTTATTTTTCTTTCCATAGACGCTACACCTGGTCTGGTGTTCTGTTTGGCTGCGATACCTTCCTGGAGGAGGGCTTCAGCTGAGATAATGATGCCAACAACTACTGGTTCTCCCTCTCCTGATTCTAACTTTTTACTTTTTTAGTAACAAAGAAAGTACTCCTACATCAGCTCTTCTGCTTTTTGTGTATCTGCTCTGTCTTCTTAAACCCACAGTTGGTCATGGCAAATGGCCGCTTGTACTGAGCTCCGTTCTGCTGGAGGTTTCTTCCTGTTAAAGGGGAGTTTTTCCTCTCCACTGTCGCTACATGCATGCTGGGTATTAGGGAATGCTGTAAAGTCAACAAGACAACGCAAGCGACGTGCTCGTCCAGGAGGAGTGAATGCCGCAAGTCAATGATTCAATGCAATCTTCTGGGTTTCCTTAGAGAGAAACTTTTTAAACTACTTTGAATAATAAACTGAACTTAATGCACTGTTAAATAACTGGGATCAATTGGAATGTATGTATCACTGAATTGACTTGTTTGTAAAGAGCCTTGAGATGACATCTGTTGTGAATTGGCGCTATATAAATAAACTGAACTGAATTGAACATACAATAAACTCTACTGTAAAAAACATGGTGGTGGATGTCTGATAATCTGGGCTTGTTTTGCAGCCACAGCACTTACCTCTTACCTCACTGATTTGTTCAAAATAGTGTTTGATACTTGTTGTAAGAAAAGCAGTGTGCATATAAGTGATACCCAGCCCAGTCCTGGAGAGCTACTGTCCTGCAACTTTTAGATGCATCCCATTTGTAGCACATGTGGATCAAAAGAATGTGCCGTTATCAGGCCTCTGTTGAGCTGAAGGACTGAATTCAGCCATTTGATTCAGGCGTGTTGGAGAAAGGATGCATCCAAAGGTTGCAGGACAGTAGCCCTGGAGGACTGGACCTGGAGTAGATTGGAAGCATGAGAAAACAGGTGGTCTAGCAATTAAAGAGATAGTTTCCAGTTTTTCAGTTGGGGTTCTGTCAACAGGTTAAGAACAGCATTATTTTGTCTTGGACCAACTCAAACAAGCCAATCTGAACTGATCTGTTTCATCTCAGCATAGATGATGAGAGCTCTCCATTATGACTTACGGGACTATGTTAGTTCTTGTTTTATTAATGTCCTCTTTGCAATTTATGAGAATACCTCCCCCTCTTAGCAGCATCTGCTGAGCTCCCTACAACAAGCACTGGAGATCATTTTTGATCTCTACTTCCCAGCCATAACACTGATTTTTTTTTCTTTTTTCTTTCTTTTTTTTAGTGTATAAAAATGTATTTTTTCATTGACTTGCAAAATTATTTACACCCACTGATCTTTGTCACATGTTGTTTCAACTATGGCCCAACAATATATTTTTTATCATGATTTAATGTATACCGACCAACACAAAGTAGTACCTAATTGTGAGGTGGAAGGAAAATTAGATATTATTTTTATAATTATTTACAACTAAATCTTTGGAAAACTGTGGTGTGCACACATGTTTAGTCAAATTCTTGTAGAACATCAATTACTGCAATCACTGCAGTAAAAATCTACTCAAGATTCCTTTCTATGTTAAAGAAAAAATAGAGTATTAATGGTAGCAGCAGCCTCTTTACTGGCTTCATCTAGGTGAGAAACCCAGCAAAACAGATCAGTTCTAATCCAGGAGGTTGTTTTTCTAGGAGAGAGACAGGGTTAAACACTAAAAGACAGAGGCAGGTTTATCATCTATAGAAAAAAATGTAATTTAATTTATTTAAAAGTTATTGGCAGTAGTATCTAAGCCCAATGCCCCCATCCAGGAATCTGTCACAGCTAAACACAATAGCAAACCAGACATAGCTTCTATGAAGAGAAAAAATACAAAGAATATAAAGTTAAAAGCTGAAATAACAGCAAATAATTCAAAATTTAAGAGTAGTAGGAGAATGTAGCAGAGGGAGGAAAAGTGGTCATTATGTCCTCTAGTAGCCTAAACCTATGGCAGCATAGCTACAGAGATAGCTCAGGGTAACCTAAGCCAGCCTAACTATAAACTTTATCAAAAAGAAAGGTTTTAAGCCTTGTCCTGAAACTAGGCAGGGTGTCTGCCTCATGGACTAAAACTGGGAGCTGGTCCCACAGGAGAGGAGCCTGATCACTAAAGGATCTGCCTCCCATTCTACTTTCAGAACCTCTAGAAACCAGCAGTGAACCTGCACTCTGAGAGCGAAGTACTCTGTTAGGAACATCTGGAACATCAGATCGGATGTATGATGGAGCTGGTTACTGAGGGCTTTATATGTGAGGACCTTCTGGATTTAACAGGGAACCAATGAAAGGAAACTAAAATGGAGAAATGTATCTTTTAAATATCTTATAATATCTTTTAAATTTTCTTTTTTTCAGATTTTTTTTTTTTTTTCCCTCTAATGGTCTTTAATGAACAGTCATTTGACAGGAAAAAGGGAGGAGAGGGATGGGCTTGACATGCAGCAAATGGCACAAGGCCAGGAACTGAACCCAGGACAACCACACTGAGGACTATAGCCTCCACACATGGTGCACCCACTCAACCAACTGAGCCACCCAGCACCCTGTGGCTCAGCTGGAGTCTGTATTTGATCATTCTCTGACTTCTGAAAACAACAACTGGATAAACTGGGTTTCATGTAGGAGTGCCAGATGAAAGGGGCCTGAACACATATGCATGCTGCACTTTTCAGATTTTATTTGTAAAAACTCTCTTCCTTCTACTTCACTTTTGAACGACTTTGTGTTCATCTATCACATAAAATCCCAATAAAATGCAGCGACGTTTGTGGTTCTAATGTGAGAAAATGCTTTCATTTATTTTCTCGTGGAGCCTGCAGCACTGACTAAACCATGCATTTGCATCTTTACCGTGAACTTTCAGAAGTGCAGAAGGACAGGGTTTGGATAAAGCTTCCCTCTATCTGTTCCGTTAGGGTCCTCGGAGACAAAGCCAGCTGTGGCAGCCAGCAGCCCACCAGGACTGCGACCTGCTGGGGTTCAGTCTGAACAAGGAGTGACTGCAGGGCCCCATTAGAAAAAGACCCCCCCCCCCCAAAAAAAATACCATCCTGTCTAAGTAGGAAACATGATTTTATTTGCCACAGAGATATGGTTTCCAAAGAAAATTACACAATGTTATAAATCATTTTGTGCATAAATGTGACAACATTAAGGCCCAAGAAACGAAAAACAGCGTAAACAATGACAGAGCAGCAACAGACGCAGTGCTGATCAACACTGCTGGATCTGTTCAAAATAGCACTGAATTTCCCTTTATTCTATCTGCAATCAGAGCCCTCAGCAATCTCTTTCTTACCAGTGCTGCTCATGATAGCAGTCAGATGTTTGCTCCCGTCAGATGATGCTTAGTAAACAAGTCCCCGTCCGCACTGACAGTGCATGGATGATGCCAGCGGCAGCCTGAGTGAGCAGCCAGCAGAATGGATACACTGATGGGGAGGAGAGGGGGGATGACTCCGGGCTGTCCCCGCCTGCCGAGGCCGCTCAGACCTCCACAAACAGCCGCATCAACAACACAACGTCCTGCGTGGGATCCACTGCGGAGCTGCTCCGGTTCCCCCCCGCGCGCGGCACACGGCGCAGGCTGGGTGTGGGTGCACCGTGGGGCAGCGCTGCTGGAGTCAAGCTGCGCTGCGACGGATATCAGCGCTTCCGCTACGACCTCTCAGAATAAAAGGTTTTTGCTGTCTTAAAGGTTTTGAGGTTGATATTAAAAATGAGTTTTTCTCAAAAAAAAAAAAAAAAAAAAAAAAAAGATATCCTATATATAACAGTCTTTATAACAAGTCTTTATAACATAAAGAGACATTTTGCTGTCAGGCCTCAAACAACAAATAAACAAAAAAACTAAGAAAAAAAAAAAGTAATTCAGGCCCACAAATGTGACATGACTTTTTTGAAAAAAAGAGATATTTTAAATTTAGATAAATATTTTGGAAATGTTATTGCTATTTTTAGGATTTAAGATAAAGATCAACATAAAATTTTGCAAAAAGAGGATGGATAGTTTTTTTTCCCCCTGTGGGATAGAAAAAATGTAAAATAAAAAAGCATGTAGAGTCCAGCCTAAAGACAACAAAAACAGATCTAAAAGCATTTTACTAGTACTTTTAGTGTCATTTTTTGTGGAAATTCAGCGCAAATATTGCAGGAAAAAAATTAAAAACTGTTAAACCTACATTTGTTATTATCTTAATATTTAAAACATTAGCTGGTTCTTTTAATTTTTTTAGCCAAAGTCATCAAGAACCATTGTTGAAGGTCCAAAAAGCCACTTATAACTCCGAGCAGTGGGTTACAGATCTCTGGTATATAACTCTGTATTACCAAAACATGTCCGACTGGCAGGTCTTTTATTTGTATTTACATTAACTACAATCTGATTACCTTAACTATGGAGGAAAAACAAATATATATATATATATATATATATATATATATATATATATATATATATATATATATATATATTAAAACCAGTCAAATTTAAATTATGTGCTTAAAAATATAATTTGTAGGAACAAAGTTGAAAAAAAAATATGTCAATTAAATTAGAAAAGACGAGGCAGAGTTCTCCTTTTTTAAATAAATTGGTACATTTTAGGTGTATTGATTTATTTATGGGGCTATTTTTTATATTTCTACTTTTATTTTTAATTATGTCAGTTTCAGTCCTCCCAACCTAACATCCTAAGTTTTGTTTTTGGTCCTCGTTTTTCCCCAAACGTAACAGCCGTTCACGCTTCAGGATCTGTTTTTTATTTTGGAGGGGAAACATCACCATACTTCCGGTTTAGTGTTGGGTAACAGAAAGCGTTCTGACGGAGGGCTGTTTCAATTCAGCATCCAGCAGCAGACTGCACAGAGCATCGGGCCTGGGCTGACAGCGCCGCTCTGCTGCTGCCATGGGGACACATGGGAGCTGTCGTCCATAACAAATGAAAACGGTTCAATTTCACCTCATCAAAGTATTTGTTTCGATGTTATTTTATTTGAAATGAGTTGCACTCAACGAAGAGAACCACATTGTGTTAACGTTTTATTTTCAGTTCACACATACAAAAGGTATTTGTTGGATTAAATTGTTATATCCTGGTAAAGATGACAGATTACCATATTTTTTTGCATTCAGCTAACAAAATACAATTATGTGGGACCTGTTGGAAAGATAAAAACATGCAAAGTCAACCATTCATTTTTTTGAGTGTACTTGTGAAGGCTGTGTACCGCCTCCTCCCAAATGTCTGCTAGAGCTTGGCACCAAACCCCCATCTCCTCCTGCACCCCCTGTTTTATTGCGTTTACTGATCGTTTATCAAAAAATGTTGTCTTTTTTGACAAAAAAACAAACAAAAAAACAAACAAAAAAACTTTAATGTCAAAGTGAAAACTGATTTCTACAAAACTATAACAAACAAATGTATGTAACATAACTGCATAAATATTCACCCCCTTTAAAGTGACTGACCTAATTCAGTAGAGGTCCAACCAATTGGTGCTAGCAGTCTCACAATGAGTGGAATGCAGGAATCTGAATACAATTACTGTGTCTAACTGGTTGCTGTATAAAGACACGTGTGTTTCCCTTTACCAGTTAATCAGTATTCCTGGCTCCCGTTACAGCATGAAGACTAAAGATCACTCCAAGCAAATCAAAGAAAAGGTTATTGAAAAGTATAAATCAGGGGATGGAGACAAAAAAAAATCTCAGGCACTGAACATCCCCTGGAGTTCAATTAAATCCATCATCAGCAAATGGAAGGGGGCCAGCCTGTGGTTGCTGGATGGCGGGTGGGGCAGTGGAGTGCACTTTGTGGTGGCGCAGGGGTGGCTGGCGGGTTGTACTTGTACTTTTAAAGTCTACTTCTTTTGCTTTGTTAGAGATATAGTTTTTATGAGGTAAGTCTTTTCTCTAGTTTATGTCTTCAATTTGAGCTCTCCAATAAAATTTACCACTGGGTACAACACCGTTCTTTCTATGAAAGCACTGGTGTATGTGTTTGTTGTTACATTTTTTAATCTGTTAGTTTAATTCCCTCCAGTGTGAGCGTGGGTAGAGCGTTTATAAATTCACTGTAACTCAAGTGATTTTTGTTGTTGTTGTTGTTGATTAACCCTTTGGAACTAGCATGGGTTATCTTGTTAAACTCTCTGGAAGGAACAGGAAAAACATGGACCAACATAAAGTGCTAATAAGATAACATATTGGAATTACTATCAAAAAGCCCAGTCCACTTTAATAGTTAACTAGTCGCAGTCTCCCTTCTAAATATGGCGGCCACGTTGACTTGTCGCTTCAATTACGTCTGTGTCAGTCAGGACGTAAAATAGGTGCGACTTAAAGCGGCACGGTTCGGGTGTTTTTGGAAGTCGCTGTTGTATTTGAGGTTCTGGAGAGAAGCCAGTGAGCGGATAAACAGCTCAGACATGGAGATAACCGAGGACATTAGCGACAGCGTTGGAATAGAAGTTCTTCTTCCAGAGGACGGGAGAACAGCGCCTAGTTGTCCGCATGGTGAGCTGATAGCCGCAATGCAACACTCACCTCGGTCTCTTCAAAAAGTGCACGCGCTAACCAAAATGCTAAATGATTAGTTTGGAGTGATTAACGTATTCTGCTAAACTCGGAATATGTGTTTATGTTTAAGAACAGCTCTGGAGTCACAGAACTTTAAACCGGCTCGGTTTATTTTTCAAGATGGAAATTAAGAATACGTTGAAGATGTTGTCCTGTAGTCTCGTTCTTTCCTTTAACAAATTTGAGCCTGCTATAAAAACACAGCTGGGCAATAAAGTACTTAAAACAACAACAACAACAACCCCCTCCCCCCCAAGCTCATTCTGCTTGTTGTTTATTGAGGTGAATGACATCACAAGAGGCACAAGAATTTCAAGTCAGAATTCCAACTTTAGTGATGTTTCGATTGATTTTTTTCATGAGTGATCATTTTCAGAGCTTCAACCGGGTTGTATTTTACATTCGGATTTTTCCATCTAACGGTCTTCACTCTTGAAATGAGTGAACAACTCGGCGCGGCTTCAGTTGTTTACAAGGGTTTTCTACCTGCAGTGGTTACTTGGTACCTACTGCGGTGGGGTTCCGAGCACTCCAAGTTGGGTTGAAAACGGGACTTCACTGAGTGGCTAGTGGCTGGCATGAGCAAAGTAGGTTCTGAAGGGGGGCTGGTACCACGGAACTAGCGGAAGACCCTTCTACCTGCCTGCTAGAGCCGAGCTGAACCGCACTGATTAGGTTCTAGTGAAGAAGGGCCAGATCTGGCAGAACTGGGCTCATGATTAGCATGCCTGCCTGGCCATCATTTCTGGTAGAAGTAAGCAGGTGAAAAGCATCCAGATGAACTTAAGACTCCACACTGCAGGATTCGGTTCATGACAACCTCGCTTAAAATGGTTGCTTAAGATCTTTGGTCATGAAATCTGGCCATTTTCTGTCTGCCCTGCAGATAGGTAGAATTTAAAACAGCTCTCATTTTTCACATTCTGTGATGTCACCAGATTCCACAGTTTTCATTTTTTAGGAGGTTAGATTTTATTTTAAATGAATAACAACTTATAACAAAACTGCCCATCCAAGGATGTTGACAAATAAATTGGCAACATCCTTGGCAATTTTTTTTATATTTCTACAGCTGTGGTTTTGACTGTTCTTGAAATAAAATCCAGAGTCTTCAGTGTCTGAGACAAGACAGAGTACAAATGCGGTGGAGTCCGAGACCAGACCAAGACCATCAAAAATACCAATCTCTTAGCTTTAAACCTGTTAAATAAGGTCCGGGTTGTTCTCCTTTGGACCCACGTTCTCTGAACGAAGTGTCAGTCTTAATTAGCTGTGTGGAATCCAATATCAAGCTTTTCCCTTTTCTGTATTTATTTAAGTTGGATAAAAGGTTTTTTAAAACCACAAGTGCTTAATTGATTTCGTTTTCTCATATGGATGTGTTCAGATTTAGCCAGGAAACCCCAAAGACTGCTGAATTTCCCTTCAACATGGCCTCCAACATCACCGTTTGCACATCTTTCTTTCTCATCACTTCTCATTATTGATCTTTTAAATATTTCCCTGAAAGATGAAATGAGAGTGACATTACAACCCATGTTTCAACAGGTCCTACTTTACTGTTTGAGAAGGTTGGCAGTGGAGGCAACAAGGGCAGGCGGTTTTATGCATGCTCAGCCTGTCGGGACAGGAAAGACTGCAGCTTTTTTCAGTGGGAAGATGAAAAGGTATGTAAAAGTAACTCAAAGTGTGTCATGTTTGGACACACTTCAGTGTCGTAGGTAAATTACTTTGATACATTTCAATGAAAGGTGTCAGAAGCCAGGATGCTGGCCCGAGAAGCAGAGCTGCAGTCAAAGAGGCCTCAGTTCACGCAGCAGGAGTACTGTAACAGGTAGGCCTGTCTGATGCTTAATGAATGAACAAATGAATGAGCAAACTGACTGACTTGGCACACATTCCTCAGGTTTCTGAAGTTTGTCTCGCTCCCACTTATTGAGAAGAAGTTCTGTGAGGATTGTCAGATTCTGCTCCTGCCTGCAGAGCACAGTGCTCACTCTGCTCACAGGACCTCAGCAGTCACTGCGGCCCAGCTGAGGAGGCCCAGTGTCTTGCTGCATCCTCTGAACAACAAGAAGAGCAACGCCCAGTACCTGTTCACCGATCGCAGTGCGCACTTCCTGCTGGACACTTTAGCTGGTCTGGGATACAGAAAGGTGCTGTGCATGGGGACACCCAGGTGAGACGGGTTACAGTTAAACTGGGACACACTTTTTCTTTGAGTCTTTTATTGAAATCACAAAAACATGTCCTCCGAGGTTTGTCTTCACATGCTGTACTCGGGAATTAAAAATAATAATCGTCCAGCAAAATTTGTTATCGTGACAGGCCAAGTCAGGCTGGGGGGGACAGACTGTAGAAGGCTGGCACACTAAAATTGCAAATTTTTCTGAAAGCACTGCAGTCTTATATTGCAATGAACAGTGATTCCAAGTTTGAAAAACAAAACTATTATTTATCCAAATAAATCTGTGTAGCATGTGAGAACTACGTGGTAGATTCATTTCTTACAGGTTACTTTTTCTCAATCACACAATTAGCCTGCTTAGTTTAGCATAGCTTAACTCTGCACATCACTATATAACTTAGTACTGCTGTGCTCACTCTATTCAACTTAAAGTCAACATTTTTGAATCATTATAGACAACACATTGCAAATAACTGTTTACTAAAAGTGCCTCTAGGTCTGGAGGTGCTTCTACAGCGTATTGACTCAAGGGGTTGAATATCAATGCATGCCACAGGTTTTAGATTTTTACATGCTTCAGTCTGTCATGAAAAAGGGTTCGAGCTTTAAGAAGCAAGTCTTAGGCTGAACTCCATTACAGCTCATGTCCCCCACTCTTGACCTATATCCCTATGTTTCAAAGGCTGCAGAGTCCTAATACTGTCTTTGTGGAGTAGGGGTCATGGCTAAGATAGTGTCCTTGTAGAGTTTGAAAAGGCAGACTTTTCACTGGAAACAAAGGAGCTGTACTTTTGAATCCCCTGCATTTTGTCACATTTACTGCTGGTAACTGAAAAAATAGCAAAGATCAACAATTTCTTGACCTTTTGACCAACAAAGATTAGAATGTGTGAGCTTTTGCAATATTTTTCTTCTTAAAATGCAAAAAAAAAAAACATATTTCTGTGTTGCCAAAAAAAGGAATTACACTGTAATTCATAGTGTTCTGACGTGTTACTCCTGTGAAACATTATTGTACTAAGTATAAACAGTTTTGACCAAATTATGTATATTGGCAGACTAATCATCAGTATACTCCCAAGTATATTTATATTTGAAGATATACCAAGTAGTATTTTTCTGGATATGTTGGTAAAACACTGTAGAAAACTGAAAATCCTTAAAATATAGAACTTTCCATTTTTATTATATTGTTTTTGTTCTTGTTTTAAAAGAATAAAAAAATATGTGCAGCAGGATTGATAACTGCTGACACAACTCATGGGCATATTGAGTTCACGTGTTGAAATTGTAGAAATGAGTATCAGTTTAACTGCCATACCTACGGTGGCCCAGAAGGGTCCACAAAATGCTAAAACCTCAACACAACAAAAGCCACAAAGGAAGTTTTGCTAAAATGGCATAACTTCAGTTTTAACATAACTTCTGTTGTGACTTTTGCAGTTTGTTTACCCTTCTGGGCCACCGTACGTATCACATAGTCTATGCAAATCCTAGTAAAAAGATTAATTTTGAATATTCTTACATTATTAATAATGATTATTGTGGTTTGTGCCAGACTACAGGAACTGATCAAGCTGAGAAACCTGGAGCAAAAACAGGAGGTAATGAAGAGTCTGCTGCTGGACATTGATTTCAGGTAAGTTTGGTTGTTTTATTCTTTATTCACTCATTTTTTTTCCCCAATACCTACTCAATGGTGGTAAGCTCACTAGGTCTTGTGGCTGCTCAAGAGGCCCAAATCATTTGCCCTCCTCTGCTATGCTTTACAGCTGGAATGAGGTGCTTTCATAGAGTTGCTCACATTTCAAGTTCTCTCTTAATTCATATGGAACATTTTAGTACTGTATAATAAATTGATTTCAATCATTTATTGAGGAACAGAAAATGTTAAAAACTATGATAACGGTAGGCTCATTATTTAAACCTTTTTACAGCATTAGATTCTAAGATACTATTGCACACCGGCTTGTGCATAATCACACGTGTCAGGGTTTTGATGTTGATCTGGAGGATGAATTCACGCTCTGCTGCCACACTAGAGACTGGATTTACAAGCACCACTTCAGCCAAAAGTTTTGAAATTGGGGAACATTTCTCCAATTGAAGTGATCAGTCGGCAAGACTCTTTGAACGAGGGGTTTTCTGGTCCTGCAAGCCCTCACTTCAGCGGGAGGAAATCCCACAGCATGCACTCCTGCACCAGACACACTCCAAAGCCTCCTGTCCATAACTCTTCAACACACTTTCAGCTCCTGGATAGTGAGATGCATTGAGTCTAGGTCAGAAATGATACTCAGATGGAATTTTTTTTTTTTTTTTTTTTTTTTTTTTTTTAATTGATTGATTTAGTTACCTCCGCAATGTACTCTGTTTATAAAGTTGAAAATGTTTGCTCATCTGCACCAAGTGGTCAGGTGTGTGAATTGTAATCTGTCAAAATGATGTATGGCCTTCAGAATTTTCCATCACCATTAAAAGAAACCGGTGAAAGACGGAAAATATTCTGTTGACGCGACTCCTGGTGATAATTATCGAAACCGTTCAATACAATTAAATGTTTGTGATCTTCTTGTCCATCAACCAGCTCTAGAACAAATGCATGCTTGGCTATTAAATTATTATTTTTTTTTTTTCCCTCCAATCCCGTGTAAAAAATCAGCTGCTTGGTTCAGTTTCATGACTCATCAGTACACTGTCATCAGAAAGTACTCACACTCCTCACTTTTTCTACACTTTGTTTTGTGACTTACCTGAAAATAAATGTGAGCATAGTTTTCTACAGCTTGATTGGAGTCCACCTGTGGTGGTTTGGAATATAATGTATGTGTCTCAATCAGGTCTTACTGCTGTTGTGCAGAAACCAATGAAATTAAAGGAATCATCTATAGAATTCAAGTCTGGCTAAATCTGGGAAGGATATGCAAATGTTTCAGTGACACTGATTTCTTGAAAAGAAGAAATGGCACTGATTTATTGAAAAGAAAAGTTTAAAAACATTAAAAAAGTTTTTACAGCAACGTTAATATTTGAAGTTTGTATAAATCTCAAAAACCAAGGCTAACCATTGTCCTATTCATTTCAAGATAAAGCAACTGTGCCACAGAGGTTTCAGAAAGAGGGAGGGAGAAACTATTAGTTCCCAAACCATAGAAATAGTGCCTCTGTGGGTCAAATGGGACTTGTCGCTTTAAATAGAGTAACAGAACTCCAGGTGGTTTGGGCAGCTCTGGTTCTCAGCCGCTTTCAGGAAGCGAACGGCCGGGTACAATGGCTCAGTGAACTGGTGATGAGCCCTGTCGAACACTGGAGTCAAGGCTGCTGAAAACCTTTGCAGGACAACCATCCTGTCTGCATCATAAAACATTAACTGTCCCTTGTCATAATTCACCCAAACTCCCACTTTTCCTGGTGGGCTCCGACCGGCACCCTGACACACCACGTGCCGGTCGTTGTGCCAAGCAAATAGATTCCCTTTTTTGAGCTCCATGCACCAGGAGTTCCTGTTCCGGCCCAGCTTGGCACTTTTGTCCTGGCCCTTCCTTTGCAGGCTGCCGTAGGCCACACCCACTGCCCAGGCGGAGCAACAGCGGACGTCAACTTCCCAGTACCTCAGACCTTCGGTGATGGGAGATGACCCTAGAGCGCAGAAGACCTTATCAAACTGGAGAGGATGCTCCGGGACGGTGGGCAAAGCGGTGGAGAAGGCGGCGCCCTGCCCCTCTGAGGTCACTGTGATTTGGCTGTGGCAGGTCTGCCTGTCGATCACAGTGGGCCATGAATCTGGGGAAGGAATAGGGAGACCATAATGGAATTAAAGTTCCTGTAACCCCGTCGCTCACCCAGTTACTTTAAATTAGTTGGATCAGGATGGGCTAGAAATCTTTGTTGAAATACCTAACAGCAGAGTCTTCCTCTGTAGTTGGGCCTTGAGGTTTTTGGAGATGGAGGAAAGGGTTTTCAGAAGCTTCTCGAATCTCTTGTCATTGAGTTTGATGTCCCTCTCTGAGGCGTCAGGCTTTTTAGGACTGGGTGAGTGATTACCCAGAGTGAAGTCACAATGAGCGGGGTGGATTAAAACCTTCTAAATTAAGGTGAGGAACTTACCTGACAAGCTCTGACTGACCCTTGGGAAGAACAACAAGCAGAAGGAAAACATCAGTTGAATACCTTCAGGCATTGTTGGTAAACGTCATGTTATACAGAATTGGAGTCAAACCTTATCTTCCTTTGCTGTGGAAGTCTTGTTCAGCACATCCAGGATAATACTGATGCTCTTCGTGACTTGCTCCTGATGGTTTACCCAGTTCTTCAGTATCTGGTCCAGCCTGGTTCTGGTCCGTTTCAGGTCCATATCCAGAGAGTCCAGTACAGCGAGCTCATCCTGCTTTAGGACACACAGCATGTTCTCGAAGTGGTCTTGTACCTGATGCTTCATCACCTCTGTTGTGCGCTTGATGGTGGGGGGAACCAAAACCATACCAAACATGTTATAGTTCTACAGTTGGAATACAATCAGCTCATATGTTTAAGTTCTGTCAGTGTTTGGTTCCATACTCACAGAGAGATCTCCTTTGCGTTTCTTCAGAGACTGGATGTGAGCATCCGTCTTGACTCGCTCAGCTTTCAGCTCTTCCAGACGTTGGGCTAACAGCTCCTGTAGGCAACAATCAGCTCAGTCAATTATCAGTTTTACATTTGATATATTCTGTGGGGGATATTCCACAGGAAGACACCCCCCTCTTTCCCAGTGGCTGGGAAGAGGGAAGTCTGGAATTCTCTGCTAATGCCTGGTTCACATGACAAGATTTTAAAATTGTCTAACGATTTTCAAAGCCTGAGTGACCACAAAAAATCTTAGGCATATCTGTTTGGTCGTACAGTATGTGGTGGTCGGAGCAACACACACACACACAAACCAATTTCACTCATGCAGCGTTCACTAGACTTTCTGGTGTGCCATGGCAGTTGCTTTGTCTTCTATGTATTTTGGAATCCCCTCGGTGTTTCTGTCACCTCGCTTTCTGATTGGCTGCACATCGCATTCAACAGGCTGCATTTTCATTTGTCCTCGGGGAGCACCACACACGCTGCAACATCAGGCCAAGACAATCCCACATGTTGATCATCCTAGATTTTAGATTGCCGTGATCCCGACGTCCTTCCAAGGGGACCAGATCACTCTTAACACACCACACACAGCAGGAACATCTAAGATTATTTTGAGGGACATCCTGATAATCAGGGTGTCCTTAAGATTGTTGGAAGGGGAAAATCAGGACAAAAATCAGCATAAAAATCTTGCCACGGTATGACCCCGGATAAGACGGGAGATGGATGGATGTGGTCCTTAACCTCTACGAGTATCAGACGTACACTGTCTTCAACTTTTGCATGATCAGTTATGTATTTGGCCAGGCGAATGGACTGTTGTTTATACTCATAGCCAACATAGGCCTTAGTATTTAATGATATCACAATAACTATTTCTGCCAAACACTGCATGCATTTAGTGTTTGTTTTTGGGTTTTTTTTTTTTTCCCTACAATCTGCTGTTGATACCAAAGAAATATTTTCTGGATTTGCTGTTTGAAAGGATCTATACAATAATTGAATTTGTTTTGCAAGTTTGGACTTTATTTCGAGTGTACCAGAGGAAGAGCTGCTCTTCTTATCTCAGCTTGGGTTGGTGCTCATAAATGTTCAACACAACAAAGTCTTCAAATCTATTCAGAGGTCTTGGAACCTGAATAAACTCAAACAGTGTATTGATGTGAGTCACCTTGTCAGCTCATATTTACCTGAGAGGGCTGTGCATATTTTGCTGCCTTCCTTTGTAGTTTGGGTGACCGTGGAAAAGGTTGAACAGGACCGTCACTGCTGGAGGAGTCCAGAGGAGTGAAGCCCACTCCATCCTGCAGCAAGCTGGAGAGGCCAGCAGAGGGAGCTGAGAGCTCATTTTGAACTGGTTGAGCAGGCTGTCCATCACTGACAGATGATTGTTTTTCAGCCATTTCTCAGGGACTGTAGCTAGTTAAAAATGAATCAAAACATGTCAGACATTTTTCATTTTTATTCTTTTAATGATAATTTAATTTTTGAGCAATAATTCACTGTTATTTTAGTATTTCTTTGTTTAAAAAAAAAGTTACAGCTGATGGAATACAATAGTTTTTTAATAGCAGCTTTTTCATGCTTGTGACAGTCTTCAGCCAGATGGCAGCAACTGAAACAATGAGTGAAGAGGATGAGAAGACTCTTCCTAGACCTGAGTGGCTTTCTTATGCATGGATCAATCATGTCATTTCTGGAGTGCAAGTTCAATGTTTAAAGGAAAAGTTATTCCAAGATGTCATATAGAAGAGAGAACTTTCTCACTAATAAACCATGGTCAGTGTGTTTACTTGCATGAAGCCTCTCAATTTCCTCAAAAGAGAGTCATCTTGACTTTTCATAAATGTGATCTGCATGGAACTGGAAAGAAAGTCTGTTTCTACAATTGTCCCCAAGAATTTGAAATGAGTAACTTGCTCCACTCCCTGATCTTTAATAATTGTTCCCTTAAATCCAAACCCCATTGTACTTTCTTCAACCTCACTCACAGAAACAGCTCTTTTGTTTTTACAAAATTAAGTCCAAAATGGCTGCTGTCAAGTCAAATGGTGGTTGACATGCTGAAAGTAAGCAGGGTTGATTATTTCCTGGAGAAAAACTACCAGAGCGATATCATCTGCAGATTTTATTAGAGAGAAGGGTTTTTTTTGTTTGTTTGTTTTTTTTTTTTTTTTGTAGTTGACCTCACTTGTATAAACTGAAAAAACAGGGGATAAAACACATCCCTCTGGAACACCTGTTTAAAACAAGACAATCAGAGTAAATGTTCATCCAACCTAGTTTACATTTATACTTAGATTAAGTCTTGCACAAACTAGGAAGCAGTTGCTTGCCTTGGGTTTTATTAGGGGTATTGGAGTAAAGCATGCTACACCTTTCTGATTTTGACAAGTAAAAAATCATTTTCTTCTGCTTCACACTTTATTGGCTTGTCCTGTTGAAATAAACTGAAGTTAGAGGTTGTAATGTGGGAAAAAATAGGGAAAAGTTGCTGGGTTATGAATACTTTTTCCCAGGACTGTAAACCAGTTCTGCGGGTTTCATAAAACTTGTTGGATTATGCTGAAGCTCTATTTTTCACTAAACTATTCTTTTCCTGTACAGTTTACTAAAAGACAAGTTTAAGAGTAAGTGACCCATGTAATTTAACTTCTAAATCAGCAGGATGTCCTTCTGTCAAAACGTCAAACCTTTAATCTTCTCTCCAGGTTCGGAAAGTAACACGTTCTTCGTGAAATGCGTGACAGTAAACGGTGCTTCTAAATAAAATAAATGTTGTTTAAAGAGTTCTTACCCGAGTTGAAGTGAAACGTCTCTGCTGCTGGGTTTCTCTGAAGAAGTGCAGACTGGGTGGGTTGTGCAGTTTCAAGCACGTTACTGTTCCCAGGGTACAGCACCTGTGGATCCATTGAGTGGTTCTTGTTTATGTGTGCACTCAGCAGATAAGTTCAAACCTGTCTTCCAAGCCTGGACAGGTTACATGAAGCATCGGAATGATTTGTGTGTGTTTCAGATATGCTCAGTTCTACAGTCAGGATGAGTTCTGTCACTACAACATGTTCAACCATCACTTCTTTGGCGGAGAGGTAAAAGTTGAGTTTGCAGACCGAGCTCCATGCAGTTTCCAGCTCTCATTGATAAGGAGCTGTGTCTTTTCAGGCCTCCAGAGCTGTCCTGGATGCTTTCCTGACGGAGCTCGATGGGGACAAGGTGGTGATGGTGGCGGACCCTCCGTTCGGTGGTCTGGTCAAACCACTGGCCAACAGTTTCTCCCTGATCTCTCAGACGTGGAGGAAGCGACAGAACTCTGGTCAGCATCTTCTTAGTTCCCTGACTTTCTTTTGCTTCAAAGCACCTCAAAACAACACAGAGGTATCAATAAATGACCAATCTGTCAATAAAGATCAACATCTGTTTGATTACTTCTAATAATCCATGCCTGACCTGATCCCTATAGGAAAGTTTCACCTCTCAATTCAATTCAGAAATACTTCATTGATCCCAAGCTGAAATTAAATGTTGTAACTCACATTACTCAAGGTTTTTCAAAGGGTTGTTATATATGCTGATGCTCATTCTTCCAAATGTCATTCAACAATGGTATGGATGTTATTTGCAAGACTCAATCTGATTTAAATGCTGGAAATGTTGTGTTCAGGTGTCTCTAACATT
Source organism: Anableps anableps (assembly GCA_014839685.1). Taxonomy (NCBI): domain Eukaryota; kingdom Metazoa; phylum Chordata; class Actinopteri; order Cyprinodontiformes; family Anablepidae; genus Anableps; species Anableps anableps. The sequence continues at coordinate 3,411,085 of CM026085.1, read as the reverse complement.
GACATGCCCCTCGTTTGGATCTTCCCGTACTTTTTCGAGCCTCGCATCCTGGAGTGTCTCCCTTCGCTCACCATGTTGGACTACCAGGTACCAACTTATTGAAATGTACACCCTTTTATTCCCAGACGTATTCTTAACATGTTAATCCAATACCTGAAGTACAGTGGATCTTTGGTATTTATTGGTATTAGGGACCACAGCTGTCTCCAAATAGCTAAAATCTGCAAATACTTGAGACCCCTCTTTAAACCCTTATAATTGCCTTTTTTTAAATGGTTCAAACACCAAATAAACCCTAATATTCATTAATACCCACAGTGGAAACTATCTTAGCACTACCGCAGAACTCAACATCTACAGTCTTGCTTACCCCCGCTCTTGGGGGTACTGCCAGTCAACGCCAAGGAAAGTGATTGCCGCCCCTGGTTTGGCTGCTTTACAGTCGGCAGCCAGTAGCGTGTCATGTAACATTGGGTTTAGGTATTTCAGCTTCTAAAGCTGCATTTTCTTTCATTTCAGATTTGCTCTACAAAATAAGCTGCAAATTTTCTGCAGATAATCTAGCGTCATGTTCCACAGAAAAACCCACAAATACTAAATAGGCAGGGGTCCACTATATGATCCACTATACTACTATAAACACTAGATCTCTCTATCATTTAAAATACGGTGAGATGACGTTTGTTGTGAAGGCGATGTATACATCAACTATTACAACTCTTCCGGTCCAGATGGTTTAAGGGTCCGAGTTTAAATGCTGTCACTCCTGCTTGTTTCCAGGCAGGCCTGAGGTCCACCTTACTGGAAGCTTCTTCAGTTCAGTTTGTATCAGACAACAGAAATAAATCCCAACTACTGAAAATTACTGAGTAATATCCCAATCACCTTTCTATTTTAACAACACTCAGTTAAAACCTGTAGGAATAACCCACTAAATATTACATTCAATGTAAAACTTCCTGCAGCTCTAGATTTGTGTGCTCATCTTATAGTTTTTCAGTTAACCGATTGTTCCACCTGAGCTTAGATCCCAATAAAATCCATTCAAGGTATTTTTTAAAATTTTTTTTAAGAAGTGAACCGATTTGCAGTTTTTTAGCCAATCGCCAATATCTAAAAAGCCTGACCTGCTGATTCTGATTTTAGCCAATATGTTTTGGGTTTTTTTGGTTTGAAAAATAGCCAAATATTAGGGTTGTCCGGAGATATATATATATATATATATATATATATATATATATATATATATATATATATATATATATATATATATATATATATATTTCCCCACCATTTTGACATTGTAAAATAAGAATGCTTCTCTGCTTCAGTTAAACACCTCCATAATCCTGTGCTGCATCCCTATTACTGTCACATGACCAAACAAATACCACATAACTAACCCCCTCCCCCTCATGAAACACAAACAGCAACAAGGTTGAAATCAGTATCAGTTGTTAATATCGGCCTGGTTTCATTTATCAGATCGATACCTATATGTTAAAAATGACTAAAACCATCCGATACCAGTGTTTGTGCCGATATATCGTGCATCAGTAGACTCAACTGACCAGGGTTTGATAAAAACAGCTGAAGTGATGGACCAAGTAACAAGCAGGTTACAATGTCTTTTTTTTTCTTCCAGCACACGTGGACTTTGATGGACTCTAACTGTCTTTGTGTTTCTAACAAGGTGGACTATGACAACCATCCTCTGTATAAGCACGGGAAGACGGGCAGGAGGCAGTCTCCTGTCAGACTCTTCACCAATATTCCACCCAAACATGTTGTTCTGCCCACAGAGGAGGGCTACAGGTACCAACAACCCGTCATCGACTCCTCACATGCAAGAGTCCGATTCTACACGTACCTGAAACCAGAAGTTTACATACACTTACCAAAATTATTTCTGCTTGCTAAATTCAACAAGAAGAGAGAGGATATGTCAAAATGTATTTATTAATGTCTTCAAAATCAGTAGGTGGACAGTGAGGGGAAGGGATAATGATGATGACTTGGCTTTGAAAACTCTTGATAGGTTAATTGACACATTTAGGTTAATTGGAAGCTCAACTTTGGATGTATTTGAAGGCCACACCTGGAACTCGCTGCTTTCTGGTTCGACACGATGGGAAAGTCAAAAGAAATCAGCCAAGACGTCAGGAAGGGACTTGTGGAGCTGCACCAGTCTGGTTCATCCTTGGAAACAATTTCTAGATGCTTGAAGGTGCTGCGTTCATCATTTCAAACAACTAAACGCAAGTACAGACATAATATCCAACCATCATGTCACTCAGGAAGGAGACTGGTTCTGTGTCCCAGAGATGAACTGACTGAAGCTGGTAAGACGGAGTCATTGTCCTCAGAGAAACATGTCCTGTACCCACATGGGCTGAAAGGCCACTCCGCAAGGAGGAAGCCATAATTCCAAAAGAAACACAAAAAGCCAGATTGCAGTTTGCAAATGCACACAGGGACGAAGACCTTCATTTTTGGAGACGTGTCCTGTGGTCTGATGAGACTATAGTACAACTAAAGTTTGACCATACTGACCATCGTTACGTTTGTGGGAAACGGGGGGACACTTGTAAACCCGGGAACACGACCCCAGCTGTGAAGTACGGGGGTGGCAGCATCATGTTGTTTGCTGCAGGAGGAACTGGTGCACTTCATAAACCAGATGACACCATGAGGAAAGAACGTTATGTAGAAATACTGAATCAACGTCTAAAGACAGCAGCCAGGACGTTAAAGCTCAGGTGCACGTGGGTCTTCATGACCCTCAGCATCCAGTCCAGCTGGTTATGAAGTGGCTGAAGGACAACAAAGGCCATGTTTTGGTGGCCATCAGAAAGGCCTGATCTCAGCCCTGTAGAGAAGTTGTGGGCAGATCTGAAGAGGCTCTTGGGAGTGAGGTGACCTACAAACCTGACCCAGTTCTGTCAGGAGGAATGGACCAGAACTCCAGCAAACTATTGGGAGAAGCTGGTGGAAGGAAACCCAGAACGTTTGACCTGAGTCATACAGTTCAAAGACATTGCTACCAAATACTGAGGAAATGTATTTAAACTTCTGATTTCAACTGCATTTGTTATGGATGAACTTTAATGGTATAGAATAATGTGTCAGAGTTGATCCCCAACACATCAACTGGTCACTTCATTCCTTTGTTCTGCAGGTTTTGCTCCTTGTGTCAGAGATATGTGAGCTCCCTGAACAAACACTGCACGAAATGCAGCTGTTGTCCATCCAAGGTATCACATGCTCTCACATACATTTCTAATAAAACTGCACCAGTTTTTTAAAGTCCGTTTTTAAAAACCGCATTTTCTGTTGGTGTCTTGAGGACGGCCGTGAATGGAAGCACTGCTCGGCGTGTGGGAAGTGTGTGAAACCATGTAAGACGTCAAATCTGTTCATATTATTTTTCTTTCGTACTGGATGTTTGGAATAATGAAACTTTTTTTCCCTCCCACAGCCTGGAGACACTGCGTGTCCTGCGGCCGCTGCGCCCTGCCGGACCACCCCTGCAGGCGCGCCGCCGGAGAGCACGGCTGCTTCAGCTGCAGCAGCCTGGAGCACAGACGGAAAGCCTGCCCTCTCAGGGACACTCACAGGAGGAACAGGTGAGCCAGATAACATCCTGGAAGGGGTTAAATATTTTCCTCCGTTTACAGAGCATCAAATATGGCGTGTGTTAACTTGTCCTGATCTGTGTGTGTATGCGTTTTATTTTCCTTCTTTTAGTTACGGGCCCAAAGCCAAGAAAGCCTCCCATCGTCTGCAGAAGCCTGGAGCCAAGAAGAAGTCTGGAGCAGCACACAGAGCAAAGAAAAGAGCTGCTCAGTCTCTGTGAACTCTTATCAGGGTTTTGGAAATTAAGTACACCCTCATTCAACTCTGGCCTTTTTATAAATCAGGACATAATGAAACAATCTGGTCTTTCCCAGCTTTAAACATTGTCTAAAACTAACCATAGGTGCAGAAAAACACAAAATGGACTCATTCACACTTTTATAAATCAAAGATGAAGCCAAAATGGAGAAGCTGTATGAATAACTAAGTACACCCATTGACTTAACAGCTTGTAGCGCCCCCTTCAGCAGCAGTACCACTCGGTGGCTGATCATTTGGGGGAATTTTGGGATTCGAGTAAGTGAAGTTTGCACGCAGCTCTCTCAAACTCCCATCACAGGATTTAAATCAGGTTGATGTGTAGACTTTGACTAGTCCATTGCAACAACTAAATTCATTTTCAGCCGTTCTGTTGTAGATGAGCAGCTGTGTTGGGGATCGTTGTTCTCCTAAAGGCCCAGCTGTTGGACATATGGACTAAAATTTGAGTGTAAACCACTTTGGTGCACAGAAGATGCCCAGGTCTTGTGGCTGCAGTCAAACAACCCCAGATCATCCTCCTTCCAACACCGTACATGACAGTTAGCACGAGATGTTTGTGCTGATATGCTGTTTGTTTTTTTCCAAACATCGTGGTCAGACATCTCGACTTTGGTCTCATCTGTCCAAAGGACATTGTGTCAGAAGTTTAAGATGCGCTACCGTAGTCTTTTCAGAGAGCAGACATTTTCTCCTTGAAAGCCTTCCAAACAGCCATCCTTTTTCAGGACAGCTGTCCTATATTAATAATAATAGTAATTTTGGAATCTTTTGAACCTCAAATCATTTTTATCGGGATGTGATACCTAAATCTAAATGTTGATGTACTTTTTTAACCATAAATGTGAAGTTGACTGGCAGTTGTTCAATGTTTGAGTGCAATAAAGAGACTTGATGTGAAGCTCTTGCATTATTTTTTCATTGATCACTTTATACTTTCCAATTAGCTGTAAATGTCTTTCTATACGAGTAAAAAATCTATAGTTTCGTTACATGCAATGCACCAGGAAGTGATGGAAGAGTACTGTCATAATCTGCAGCTGAAGCCAGTGTTGTGAAAAATGTATTTAGTCCCTTACAGATTTTCTTCTGCTTTTTTGTCACATTTAAATGTTTTGAATCATCAAGCAAGTGTTGATATCAGACAAACATAATCGGAGTGAATAGAAAGGATGCTTTCATTTATGAAAGGAAAAAAAGCTTTCCAACCTGGTTCAATGTAACTATAAAAAAGAAAAAAAGTAATTGTATATTGTTAAATTATGAATTAATTGTGATTATTCAGGTTCTTTGGTGCAATTTCACGAGCTACACCCAGACCTGGTTACTGCCAGACCTGTGGAAACAAGAACTCACTTGAATAGAACCTGACAACAAGTTCATGAAACAGCCGCGCAGACAACTGTATTTGTCCGTTGTACAACTCAGAGAAGGGATGATTGAAATAAAAGCCACTTTTTGAAAATATTTTCTGTCATTTCTTTTTTTGAAAAGAAAGCGAGCAAAAAAAATCAATTAAAATCAGATCTGGTATGAAAAAAATCTGAGATTTTATTTTTAAGCCATATTGCCCAGCTCTAACTACTACTCCGTCTGTATCAGACTGGAAAAGGTTAAGTCATTTCTAAGGCTTTGGGACTCCAGACAGCCAGAGTGGGAGCCATTATTCCGTGGAGAACTTTCCCAAGATTTGTCGGCCCACCAAAATTACTCCAGGAGGTCACAGAAGATAGAGACATCTACAGCTCCGCAGGTTTCACTGCCTTAGTTAAGGTGGGAGTTAATTTTATTTCATTTTTTATCTAATTCCTTGGAAAGCCCATCAAGGGAGAACTCTCATTTCTAATGGTGCAGAATTATCTGGCAACATAATGCAATCAAAGGTGATGACAAAGACACTTTAAATTAAGAAGAGTCATTAAAAAGTGAAATTGAGACAGTGAAATAAATGTCTGCTTGAAGCTTTGTTGCACCTATGAGGTCCATCAGATGTTCCTTTCTCTCTGTAGTGACAGGATGAAATGATGGTTAGCATTCCAGGTAAGCAGGTCTGAGAAGGAAGGAGGTAGATTTTGTAGAATTGTTTTGTTAGTAAAAAAAAAAAAAAATCTGATTGGTAATGATCTCTTCGGACAGATGATCAGGGAGTCCAATTTTCTGATAACATACCATGTGATGTATTTCATCGCTATCTCCTGCAATGGATATTAAGGAGGCAGAATGATGAATAGAGTTTGGGGGTGGAGTAACTTCAACATACTCCCAAACAAGGACAAGAGTGCCTATAGTAAAAATCTACTATAATGACATTTTCTCTCAGGGGTGGAGTACTTGGTTGGATTGGACCCAAGGGTTATTAAAAATAAAAATGGTTATGAGGAACACACTGACATTTGTTCACACCCAATGTCATAATAAGCACAAGGTCCAGAGTATGAAGTCAAGAGTGGGTAGGATTGTGACCGTTTCAAAACAATCCCAAAGGAATCTTAGACGGCACTAAAAGGTTGAATTTGGGTTATCACTGACAGTGTCAACATGAATTTTAAAATCCCCCACAATAATGACCTTATCAGTATTTAACACTAAATCAGATAAGAAATCTGAGAACTGATGTAAAAATTTAACCTAAAGTCCTGGTGGATGATACAAAACAAGTGGTTTTAGTGCTTTGTAATTTGAAAGAGATAAACTAAAGGATAGATAAAATAATTATCTATTAATTAGTCAGAGATTAATCGATAAATCTGACTGAAAATCCTTCTTGCTTAGTATTTCCAAGAAGGTGAACGAAGGTAATCGGTCCAAGACAAAAAAAAAAATTAAAAAATTAAAAAATACATTCTCCATACCCCTCATATGAGGGGTCATGGGAGTATGCTTCTCTAGTCTACATGTGATTTGTGGTTCTGGACTGTCCCAAAAGGTATTTTGTGAAGAGTTCTGCAGGAGTATGGGTTATGTAAGTGGCTTTTGTGGGCTATCTATCCTTGTATCATTGGCTTCTTCAGGAGCCACCAGAGCACTTCCCAGCTGAGCTTCCTGTGTAGAGTTTACAGACTCAGCCTTTGAGATAAGTCAAGATGCTAGGTCATTGAGAAGAGATCTCAAAGTAACACTTCTCTGCACTGAAAGGAGTCTGAGGTAGTTCGGCCATCGGCTCAGGATGCCTCCTGAGCACGTCCGTTTGGGGGTCTTCTGAGCATGCTAAATGCAAAGCTAATTAAAATGAAACTGTTATGAAAGACTGTTATTTAGATGGATGTGAATACATCTAATTGAACTAATGCTCTTTGAAGTCAATGATTTTTTTTTTTGCTTGGTAATAACTGATTGCAACTTGCCTTTTTGCCCTTTGCTGAGAACAGTTCAGTTCCTGTCTGAGACCTCGAGTTAAGCACTGCTCTGCTCCAATTAGAAATATATTCTTATCTGGGCATGTTTTAGAATGTTTTCCCTCTGGAAAGGAGAAGAAAAAAGGTTTAAAAGAATAAAAATTCTTTTGTGGCCTTTGTATAATAATGTGCTCTAAAAAAACATGGTAGAACACTTCTTTGTGCCGTGAAGTGCTTATTCAGGGCAAATAGTTTGATGGTGGAAATAGATGGACGAACCAAGAAACTGTGCCCAATCAAATCAACAGAAGAGTTTGATCCATTTGTTTAAAATTTGACTGTTTTTATTCAGTGTAATCATCTGCAATAATAATTTGAGTAGTTTACAGCTCAGTTCTGCTTTGCACAATCAGTTATTAGATTCAGAGGATAATTACTTTTTCACAAAGGCCCAGGTTAGGGTTTGGTATCTTTTTTTCTTTAAAAAATTAAATTTCCAAACAGCTTTTTGTATTTACTCAGGTTATCTTTAGCTAATATTGATAATAGTTTTATAATTAGCCACATTTAATTCGGACAGAATTTCAAAAACAGAAGACATCTGTAAGAGACCCTTCTCATACATTTTGCAGTCCTGTGAAAACTTTTAGTTTTCGGTGTACTTGGAGTCTCTAGGAGTGCAGAAAAGTTGAATTTGGTCTCTCCCGTGGTGTGTAGATATATTTATATTCTACTTGGGACATATTTTTCAATCGGTTCAGTTTTCTCTTTTCTCTATTCCCTTTTTTGAACAATTACGTCACAGTATTTGCAGCAGAACTGCTACACAAGGTCAAGGACTTCCAGCTAATCAGTTTCGTGAATCCACCATTTCTGTTTTTCGCAGTAATTTTGTAGTTCATGTTCAAAGATGCCAAAGCTACAAGTGGATAAGTTAAAATGTTCAGTTGTTGGATATGTTAACCCACACAATTCATTACACCGTCCCCTAGGATCAGGTTGCTGAAGCATTCGTCTTTGAAGTGCTTCACGCAAACAAAGAGGACTTTCCCTACTGATGTGGGTACATTTCTAAGAAAAATAAAATTTAACCAGGTACTTCGAAGAGGTTCTCCATCAGTATCAAGAAGGATTTCCAAAAGACTTAGTCTAATTAAGGGGTCAGTTCCTTCGATGGAAACGATGGACATAGCAAAGCGGTCAGCTGCAAATATCGCTAAAATGACAACAGACTGTATTTTAGACATGAATTTGTGTGTCGATGTGATGTCCTGACCATCGTTTTGCCAGCAGTAGCACCGTGCTTTCTGCTAATGTTAGCACTGGGTGCTAGCTTTTAGCTTCTTGAGGACATAACCGTACTGTGTTTCAAAAAGTTTTATGACAGAAATAGTTCACCATTGTTTTTGCCGTTTTTGTCTTGGGGAACACATGATCCAAATGCAGTTCAGTGACGTTTCTGATAATCGTATCTCTGCCACCAAACGATAAAAATGGTAGAACAGGGTGGCGTGAATGCTCTGTGACATGGAGGCGGGTGGGATGTGAAGTGCCTCAGTTGTATTTAAAGAGACAGTACCGAAATGAGTTGCTCTTAGATGCAACTCAGAACAGGGGTAAAAGAGGGGCCTGTGGAGCTGCAATAACAAGAAATTCAGACCAAAGTATTGCAGTTCCACTTTATACTGAATGATTTAAATGTGAAAAGAAAGGATTTAAGGGCATCACATGTCCACTTTAAGCCACTTGGTGGCAGTGCACTGTCATCCTAACCTACTCAATATTATTGGGCTCTTGTACCAAAATGATATCAAGAATTCATTCATTAATTCTTGGAGAAATTTATAGAAACAACATAGAAATGAAAACTAACTTTGGGACATGGGACACTCCATATCAGATTAGACATTGTGTATTTGGGGGATGTTGCAGACAGCCATCTGGATGGAGTTTTCCTTTTTTTGCTGCAGATCACAACATTACTGCGTGTTTCATGTGAACTCAGTCTATGTTCCCTTTGTGCAATGAGCCCAGAGAAGCTGATTTTTCGTTTGTGTCTATCTTCAGAAATTAAACTTTTCAGGAAAAGATAAAAAAGTGTTGTTTCTTAATTTGAAGTTGATTTTTTTTTTTTTTTGTCATCTGATCCTTTTTCACAGGATATGTATAAGTGGAAGGACAGACAGACTAGCAGAGCCGATTCATGCAAGAAAAAAAATGCCAAACAAAAGATGACACAAGGTTCTTGCCTGGTGTGAACTGTCTATGAATGTGAACTGTGCTTGACAAACTTTTCCAGTGTCAATTTTGCCCCTTCAGCCCTGAAATTCCCCTCAAATTTGAATGATTTTTTGCTTTGCTGATTACTCTCAATGGGACACATGTATGGGCAAGGCTGAGATCCTCTGCTCATCTTCACTCAAAGCTTTTTCAGTATACTGCTTCTTTACCAATTTATTATTAAACTAATCTTCATTCTAGTTTATTTTCAGTCCTATTGTTTCTGTTGTGTTCAAGAATCTTTACAGGGAATAAGTCATGTAAAAAGTCAAAATAAATGTCAAAATAACTGCTTTTTAATATTTTATTTTGCATGAATTTTTTCCCTTCTGTAACTGTTTCCATGGTGTTTTATTTCAGCACAACATATCTGAATTTCATCTAAAACCTTGTGTTGTAAAGAGTTGTACTCACTAAAACGGCTTTAAAAAGAGCTGTTTTCAGTTGGTTCTGGTGCTCCCTGGTGGTCAAGAAAACATGAGTGCTTTCCTTACTTCATTGGAAACTATGATGACAAATACTTTTGTGCAGCTTTCAGATTTACAGTGAATAATGGAAAACATACTTGCATTAAAGAAAGAAAGGATCACCATAACAGATGAGAGGTGGGCGGGGGCTAATTAGGAAAAAATCTAGTTGAGGAAACTCACAAAAGATGAGAAGTAAGGCCACCAAAGCATAAAAAAGCTGCACAACTGCGAGGGATTTAAATGCTAAACAGGCGAAGGAAGATTTGTCTGTGACAGCATTCTCCTCTGTGAAATGGAAATGAGCTGGGAATGAGTACAAAACTCTAATTAGAAGTACAATGAAATGTGGAAGATGGGAGCTTTTTCACTTTAACATTAGCAGGTTTTCTACTGAAACATCAAAACACCAGAACAGAACAAAGTGGCAGGTAGTTTAAGGAAAAGGAGAGATCTAATGAGCTCCTTTCAGAGTTGAAAGAATACAGAAACGAAGAGCATGCTGTCTAGCACCCTAAAATCTGTCTAGTAGCACTTTTTTCTTGTCCAAATGAGAGTTTCTGCTTTAGTGTTAACATGCAAGCATGGGTTAAATAGCTGAACAAAGCTATTACACCAAGTAAATCTGTTGGGCTTCATTGTTCTTCAATGACGACCTGTTTAGACATCAGACCGAAACTCTTCCACGGGGATGAAATGGCAAGATATTAAAATGATGCTGGACAATGATTGTCAAGTCAGTGGATGGTGGTCATCACTTTACTTCAATCAGTCAAACAATTTTATTTATAAAACACCCATAATACTAAAAGTAGCTGAAAGTGCTGTACAGAATTATAAACAATAAACCCACAAGATAAAAGCAAACTATAACCTCCCCTCTTCCACATGGAAAATCACACAATTGTGTATAGACTGAGCAGAAATGAACCAGTTCAGGAAATGCAGTTAAAATGATAGGTCTTGAGCCTTCTCTTAGGCTGCATTCCAGTTGTCCTCCGAACTGGGAAATTCCGACTTCCCAGTCGTAAAACTCAACTGGAACACCCTCCGAAGTGGGAAACTGGGAGCTACTCAGACTACCCCCAGTTATGACTTGTATGGCTGACATCGCATTTCAATATGGCCACTCCTTGCATCAACAGTAGTAATATGTGGTGGGATATATGTTTATTTTAGAAGATACACATGTAAGAGTCCGTCTAAAATCAATGTTACATGTAGCACCTGCAACTCTAAACGGAAAAAAATAAGTGTGTGTTCTGACTCTTGGAACTGTTAATATTGCATTGCCAAAGGACCTTAGGGTCCACGGGGGTTTGTAAGGTAATACGAACCATCTTGTGCCATCTTATCTGCAAGATACTCTGAGTCCCTCCTGGATGACCGAGCTTCTCACCCTATCTCTAAGGAAGAACCCAGACACCCTGTGGAAGAAATGTGATCTCATTCTTTCAATCACGACCCAATGCTCGACCATAGATGAGGGTGGGAACATAGATCGACTGGTAAATCGCATTTTGACACGGCTCTCCCTTCACCACGACAGATCGGTACAGCGCCCGTATCACTGCTGACGCAGCACCAATCCATCTGTCGATCTTCCACTCCATTTTTCCCTCATTCGTGAATAAAACACCAAGATACTTGAACTCCTCCACTTAGGGCACAACCTCCCTGCCAACCTGGAGAAGGCACTCTACCATTTTCCGGCTCAAGATCATGGCCTCAGATCCTCATCCCAGCTGCTTCACATTCGGCTGTGAACTGCTCCAGTGAGAGCTGTAGATCATGAGCTGGTGAAGCCAATAGGACCATGTCATCCACAAAAAGCAGAGACACAATCCTAAGGCCAATAAAACAGATCCTCTCAGCACATTGGCTGCTCCTAGAAATTCTGTCCATAAAAGTTATGAACAGAATCAGTGACAAAGGGCAACCTTGGCGGAGTCCAACTCTGACTGGGAACGAGCCCAACTTACTGCCGGCGATGCGGACCAAGCTCTGACACCGGTCATACAGGGACCTTACAATCTGTATCAAAGGGCCTGGTACCCCATCCTCCCCGACAGGATTCCCCAAGGGATACGGTCGAACGCCTTCTTTAAGTCCACAAAGCACATGTAGACTGGTTGGGTGAACTCCCATGCACCCTCCAGGACCCTGCTGAGGATGTAGAGCTGGCCCAGCGTTCCACGGCCAGGACGAAAACCACACTGCAATTCCTGAATCCTTCTTGAACAGGGCGACCACCACCCCAGTCTGCCAATCCAGAGGAACTGCCCCTCGAGGGCAGACAATACATGTAGTAATATACTGAGTATAAATTTTGTTACTTTAAGTTACATTTTTCTCAAAAGTCTTTTTTGACATTCTGAGGTTATTGTCTTTTTTTTTTAAATCTCATATATTTTAACTTGGAGTAGAAAAAAATAAAAATAGATTGCATTCAGTCTGAGCTGCCCGCATTTTCAAAGAATAGTATCAGAAATGACCTTTTTTCACCAAAGAAACTTGTTTAATATCTGAGAAATCTGTCATTATTAAATGTTATAAATGCTTAAAACAAATGAAAATTTACATCAGATTTATGTTTATAAATCATTTAAAATGTACATGAAAAAAATTTTGAGATCAAAAGAATTAAACTCAGCTTATTTTATATTTTCTCTAACTGTTTTATTTGCCTGGAGCTTCCAACATCCACATTACAGATTCATTTTTTAGCTGCTATTGTAAGTCAGAAAAGCTGTTCCTGTCCAGGTAAAGACAGAGCCTGTTCTTGCACTCCTCAAACAGCATGTTGTTTTGCAGAAAGCGCAGTGTTTACTCCTCAGGCTTGCCTTCTGTCTTTTTCTCAGCATCCTCTGTTGTACTGGTGGGAACAGGAAGGACGCTTCGAGTTAGGAGGGCCAGCCTCACAGAACAGCTTTGCACTCAGCTCCTCCTGCTTCTGCTGCTGCCTCAGGCTGACATGTTTGAGCACAGTAAAGCCGGTGGTGACAATAAAGTCCAAAAGGTGCTGAAAAACTGTCATGTTTTGGCCTTGAAACCAGCTCTGTCCCCACCCTGGTGCTGGTGAAAGGCTTTTCATCAGGAGGATCTCGAAAAATATAAGGGTATATGGATGAAACCAGCATAAAAATAGGAAAAGTAATAAATGGTAAATAAACCAATAAAAAAGAAATCTGAGACAAAGCCAATAAGAAAAAGAAAATACAGAAGACATTGAAAAACATTGTAATAAAGCTGGGAAAGAATCTCCAGTGTCTTATTTACTGTGGCTAAAGATGGAGACACTCTTCCTGTCTCCTCTGGTTCATCCTCCCTCACAAGTCAGGACAGGACTTTTCTCTCCCTAATCTCTAGGGGTGTCCAAAGCGTTGCCCAGGGATCATTTGTGGCCCTAAACTGTAGTTCAAGAATGATACAAATTTGTTTATTAAACTTTTTAGTTTTAATCGGGGTAAAATTATTACCAACATAATTTTCTTACAATGGAAAATGTTTGGTACAACACAAGGAATTTGTGTTTTTACAACTAAGTTTTTATAATCAGTAGAACCATGTCTATTCAGGGACTTTTACTGAAAAGCTGACTTTGCTGCACCCAAATCAGCTTTTATTTAATTTATTGGCTAAATTTCAAAGCATTCTGAAAAAAGTGACCCAAATCCTGTTCTTATAGCTGAGAATAAATTTGAGTTTGCAGTTGAGCCCAAAATAATTTGAAAACTATATGCTTTTCTTTTAATACGGCAAACGTGCAAAATCCTTTTAAAGTTTTGAATCTACAACGAATAACATCCCTTTCTTAAAAAAAATTACTTTATTTGATTTTTTTTTTTTTTTTTTTTTTTTTTTTTTTTTTTTTCTATTTTCTTGGCCCACAAGTACTTTTGACTCAATAAGTTTTGTCCTCGTGACAAAAAGTTTGGACACCCCAGCCCTAGTAGATGTCCATGACATTTCTGCTTATATTATTTTTTAAAACTGATTACCAATAAAATGATAAAATCATGACCACAAAAGCCAAACTATGTCCAAACCATGGCAAGATAAAACCCCAGCAAAAATACATTAAACACTCCAAAATTCTCAGAAACTATTCTAATTATTTCCAACACCAAAATATTATCTATGCAGAGAACCATCCCTTTATTGATTGCTACCTTAACACGATGGAGAAGATTGACTAACCTGTGACCCTGGGGGTCCTTGGCAGTGTCTCCCATGACAAATTGGCCTTGGAGGAAGGGTTAGACCAAAGGTTTTTCAGCAATCTGGATAAAATGGCAGACCACAAGAAGATTTAAATTTCACAGGCCGTTCTCCTCCAGTAGCTCCATAGTTGCTCACATTGACACTGAAGTCTCCCAGGAGCACCACAGAATTCCAGGATGTATATCCAGATATTCCAAGAAGCATGGGTAACTTGAACTGCTGTTCAGTGCATGAGCACAGACGATAGTCAGAACCTTCCCTCTTGTAACCAGAAACATGAAGAGGCAACTTTCTTGGTCACTGTATAAAACTCAAAAAAAATCTTGCATACTTTTTTATAGTTGTTCTGACAAGGAAATATGAAAAAAATGATCTCAAAGGATATTGAAAATTTGAAATTAATTACCCAATAAAACTTTTTTGTAACGGAATAAAGCAGATGTGGTTCAGGAGTTTTGTTTGGTTGTGTTTCAACACAGGTGTTGTTTTGTTAAATGGAAAGAGGGGAGTCTGAGCTAAAAGATGTGATGGGCAGTATCTTTCAGATCCTCTTTGAAACCATGAACCTTCTGTGACCTTCTGAAGCAGATGCTGTTTGTTGTGCTTTAATCTACTGCTATCAAAGACAGAATGCTGCAGGTGGTTGCGCTCTGAAACAAGCACACCTGCCAAATATACAAAAGCCAGAAAGGGTGAATAGTGTGCAAACACACAAATTCACCATCACTTAATTCTATTCCAAACAAAACACGATTCAAACACATGGATGTTTTATTAACAAAGCAGTAATATTCAAGTTCAGCATGGATATGTCACAGAACTGTTTATTGTAAGGAATTGGAATTGAGGAGAAATTAGCTTTAAAGCTACCAAAAAACAACTGGTATATGTGTGTGTGTGTGTGTGTGTGTGTGTGTGTGTGTGTGTGTGTGTGTGTGTGTGTGTGTGTGTGTGTGTGTGTGTGTGTGTGTGTGAAGATAGGCTAACCTCCAACCAAGCTAGCAGATGACACAAAAGGGATGCCAAACAAGATGGTGGCAAATTAGACCAAAAGACAATGGCTGCTAATGGTGTGACAGAACAAAGGGTCATGATCTTGCGAGGTTACAAGTATGGGTGTGTGAGTGTGTGTGAAGCTAAGCTAACAAGTAAGCAAGCAAGTGGATGAAACGAGAGGGAGGGCACACCATATGCTGGATAGCATCACTTTTTTACACTCATACAAGTCTCTTACTGTGAGACTGCTTGTAGATAGAAGTCGAAGCACATTGAGTTCCCAAAGTTTGTACGTTTATAATTGTCTATTTCATTAGTTTAAACACCAAATATACCTTCATATGCATTAATATGCACAGTGAAAACCATCTTAGCACTACCACAGAAGCTAACATCTATGGTCTTCCTCATCTCCACTCTTGGGAGGACAGCCAGTCAGTGCCAAGCAACATGAATGGCACTCCTAGAATGGCTGCTTTACAAACGCCAACAAATAGCATGTCAAGTAGCAATGTGCCAAGGTATTTCAGCTTCCAAAGCTGCATTTTCTTTCGAAGTTTTCAGATATGCTGTACGAAAAAAATGTATGACTAGGCAGGGTCCGCTGTACTTGACCATCCTGGAACTTCAAGGACTATTGTTATAGCAACTCCCCTAAATCACACAATAATAGGTATTTCCTACAATTTATTGTTTTCTGTTACTAAGATTTGGTTTTTGAAGTATGTTAGCTAACAAGCAATTTCATATAAGGGAGCACAGCTAGAAGGAACTACAGTAACAGTGTCAAAAATTGCATAGATATTCCAGCTCCTGAGGAGAGGGGAAGGAGGGGGTTTGAGAGTGGACAGCCTCCCTGGAGGCCCGCAGTCTCCCAGCTACAGAGGAGAAGGAGGAGGAGAGACAGGGGAAAACCACAGATTATTGAAGGGAACGGAGGTGTAACAGCAGAGGCTGATAGGGTCCCAGCATGAGACTCTGGTTCTAATGATGATCCCATCTCTGCCTATCTAAAGCACATTTGAATTATTTAGTAAACACTCTCAAGTTCCAAAAAAGGAACCAACTAAAGTGAGTAAGGACAGTGAAGAGACATTTGAGGAGGAAAACCCCTTTGGTAGAACAACGAGGACTTCTGTCCACTGCCATGGGGTGAGTACGATGCTGAGAAGATGGAGGCAGCAACTGGTTTCAGTAAACCACAACTGCATTTATAGAACCATGAGAGAGCCCCCTGTTGGGGTGTGTGTGTGTGGGGGGGTGTGGATGTGTGTGCGTGGTTTAGGGAAAATGACGGGGGAAGGACAATGTTGTACGTTTTGAAGGAGGAGGAACAATTTGCATGAGAGACTCATGATGCTTGAGAGCATCCAAAAGAAGTGAGTAGCTTTTTTTAGTGAAGTCAAACTGACTTCATGATGAAAGAGCTGGATCATTGTTGTGTCATCTTTTCTGAACAAGACTTGCTTATCTTAGTAGGTAAAACTGCCTTGTCCCAAACACAGCTGCAAAACCCAACTTTAAGTAAATAAACCCATGCTGTCCAACAAAGAAACAACAAACCTAGAAGGATGCAGATCCTACAGCCCTGCATTTCACAGCAACATCTCCCAGTGAGGTCATGGGACATGTGGGCCAAGTTATAGGATTTGAAAAGCCAAGCCAGCAAATTGTCACCTTTAACCAAGACTCCACCCAGTTTTCTAGTAGATTACAATGCACAAGTTTAGCATTTGACTTTTGGATTTGTACATTTCTTCTAAAGGGGTAATATTATGTGTTTTCTAGGCACATAGAATCGTTTTATAGCACAATCAAGTAACTATGTTACCTTCGGTTGCTATGACAATGCTGTACATATCAAATATGACTTAAAAGAAATTTGACTTTGTAATTTAATGCCTTGAAATGGGGCCTCTGTATCTTTCAGAAAGTCCGTCTTTTTCTGAAACTCCACCTTCAGGAAGTCATCACAACAGCTAGCCCTTTAACAACATTTTACCAGCATTGCACTGAGAAGTAGCAAGTACAATTAGCTCAATAGGTGCACAGTTTCACCAGGTATTTGCTAATTGCTGCTGACTAGTCTGAAGGAGCTGAGTGGAGAAATGCTCTGTGAGGGAGGGGTGCTCTGTTTCTAAGCTCGGAAGCTTAGAAACTGCAGCTCTAAGGAGGAGCTACATCCCAAAGGTGGCGCTAGGTCCATCCAGGTGTTTTGCACAGCTGAATGGTTGCCACAGGAGAGTAAAGGATATGTCAAACATGCATGAAAGAGTCAAGGCAACACTCCAGGTATATTTTTGATGAGGGAATAACATTATATCATGATGTAAAGCTCAAAAAAGTCAATTTTACATAATCTGCCCCTTTAATTATTTCTTTCTCTACTGTTCCCTGTGCTCTTTAATTTCAAATTCTCATTTAATCTCTTTCTCATATATTTTATCCCACAGACAGTAAATCCTGGCATTCGTCACACATTTCCCCTCTCAGCTCAGAATTCTGAACATTTTTTTCCTTTTTGGCTTCTAAAAGAACTCATCAGCTCTGGTGGCTTATCGCAGAGCTTCAGAGAGGTTGACTCGGGCCACTCAAGCATGAGGATGAGTTTGTTGTGACTATATAAGGCCTCTGTGTACTCTGCTGCTAGGCCTGCAATTTGGCCTGCTTAATAGTGGAAATATGTCAAGAGGCCTTTTTGCTTTGTTTTTAACCACATGGGATCAGAGATGTTTATCTACTGACTGTGTTTCAAAGGATGTGGGAATTGGAATAAATGGAGCACACTGGGTTGTTTTTAGTCTTGGCCTTGATGTGGGTAAGTTGGAGGAATTAAACGTTTGATGACAAATGAGGGAAACTGAAAACTGTTTTTACTGCTGAGCTTCTAGCGGCTGGTATCCTAAAAGTTATTCAGTGCTCACAGTTTGATTTACGTGGCCTTTCTTTGAACATCTTGTTAAAGTGCAAACAAATTTCGAACCCTTGAGTCTTTTCAGATTTTGTCAAGTTACAACCCAAAATTTCTATATAATAGGCTTGGCAAGGAATGCTTTAATCAGAGAAGCAGCAAAAAGGATCATAGTAAGACTAGAGGGGAAGGAACAGGGAAGCTGAAACAAACAAACAAAAAAGTGTGGTTTGGAGTGTTCTTTTTCTTTCATCCCACTGTTACCATAATGAGATAAATCAATGCAATGGGTGCCATTTAATGGTACAATTGCACCTCTAATGTAGCTGGTGTACATAAGTAGACTGTCTTAATTCCCTCTTTATCAGATCCTTCCTATCAAATTCTGTTCAACTTCTGAGTTTTCCAGTTTTGTCCTGTTTTTTGGGGGGATGGGGGTGTGTGGCTCCCTGGTCTGAACTCTTGTTTGCTGAAGTATATTGGTTTTAGTTTGGAAAGTTCACCAAAAATAATTGGCCTACCTGCCTCTTGTGTGTGTTTGGGGTCCTACACCACAACCATTCTTGACACTCGCAAAGTTGGACTGGACTGACACTCATGTTTCTTTTGCTATAGTCATCAGTCAAATTAGGACTGGACTGACACTCATGTTGCTTTTGCTATAGTCATCAGTCAAATTAGGACTGGACTGACACTCATGTTGCTTTTGCAATAGTCATCAGTCAGATGTAATGGGATGGAGTCTTTGGGTGTACTCACACTTGCCACTTTTGGTCCCCTTAAAGCAGACCAAAGTTCATTTCCCCTGTTGGTCTGGACCTTTGTGCAGGTGTAGATATACATCCAAGTGAACCCTGGTGGGGACCAAACAACCGGACCAAGACCCACTTTTTGAGGTGTTATCGGTCCGCTCAGGTGTGGTTCGTGTCTGGTGTAAATATCAACCTGCCTCGATCAGGAAATGTAATCCTTTTTGGACTTCACAAGTCACCGTTGCTGGGCATCATGGTAAAAATGAGCCCTTCAGTGTTGCTAACACTACTACTGCATGGATGCTACAACCAATGAGCCATGGATAGACCTGGAGCATGTTGTGGGGCACCCAGAGTATCTCTG
Organism: Anableps anableps; assembly: GCA_014839685.1. Lineage (NCBI taxonomy): Eukaryota > Metazoa > Chordata > Actinopteri > Cyprinodontiformes > Anablepidae > Anableps > Anableps anableps. Next base: position 3,391,862 of record CM026085.1, on the reverse strand, counting down.
GCTCCTGTGTGGCTTTGTTTAAAAAGTTTAGTTCACTTGCAAAAAGTGCAATGTGAAAGCAAACCACACCAAACGAAAAAAAAAATTTAAAGTCCGCTTTTTGTGTTCACCTGTTTGTGTGTTTTTCTGAGGAGTGCAACTCCAAATTATTTATGGTTTCAAAGAGCATTTCTAATATACTCAAAAGAAAATGCAACTTGTGAAGCAGCATTTTCACCTAGGCGCCATGCTACTTGACACGCTATTAGCTGGTATTTGCAAAGCAGCCAATCCATGAGTGGCACTGATTTTGCTTGACTCTGGTTGCAACCTCAAGAGCAGTGATCAGGAAGACTGTAGATGTTAGCTTCTGCAGTAGTGCTAAGATGATTTCCAGACTGCATATTAATGCTTAATAAGGTATATTTGGTGTTTGAACTATTAAAAACACATTATCAAGCACATTATTAAAAACACATAATCGAGGACACACTCTGGATTTGATTATTAGCAAGGGTGTAAATATCCCCCAGGTCTCTGTAATTCATGTCGCTCTGTCTGATAATTTTTCTGTTGTTTTTGAAAGTACAATCTCTGCTGACTCGCTTAGTAAAACAGATATTATTACAAAACGTTCTCGTACAAACAATACAGCTGAAACTTTAAATCAAATATACTCCTCCACCTCACTTCCATGCTGTAAACCAGTAAATGAACTGGTATGTAACTTTTCCTCTAAAATCTCAGATATAACTGATTCCATTGCTCCTGTTAAAGTGAAGATTGTGTCTGATAGGAAGAAATCTTAGTGGATAAATACTCCACTTGTAAGAAGCGAAAGAAGCCTATGTCAAAGGGCTGAACACAAATGGCGTAAAACTCAACTTCATGTTTACTATGAAATCTACAAAGAAAGGCTATGAAGTCACTCATCACTAAAACATGCAAGGGAAACATTTTTTGCAGAAATCATAAACAAAAACATCAACAATGCATGTACCCTGTTTGCCACAGTTGACAGGCTGACAAACCCTCCTGTGATTTTACCACCAGAACTCCACTCTACCAGGGCCTGTAATGAATGTGCCAACTTTTTTACAGAGAAAATTTTTTAAAAAAATTATAGGGTTAATCTGTACATCCACACCAAATCCAATAATGGTGCTATGCCCAAAATGCAGAGAAAATGGCTGAATTTCACTAATTCAACCATGAAACCATGAAAACTGAGAAGAAATTTGAAAACAGTTAAACTCATCCTCCTGGTGTCTTGATATCCTACCTACAACATCCATTAAGAAAGTTTTGCCTGTCATTGCATCTGACCTGATTAAAATAGTAAACTCATCCTTTTTATCAGGTGTTTTCCCCCAGGCTCTAAAAATAGCAGTTATCAAACCACTGTTAAAAAAGAACAATTTAGATAATTCACTACTGCAGAATTACAGGCCAATCTCTAACCTTTCATTTTCAGCAAAATTATTGAAAAAGCTGTGTTTCAACAGTTAAACAGCTTCTTAACAACGACAAACCGCTTTGACGTCTTTCAGTCCGGATTCCATGCTCACCACAGCACTGAGACTGCCCTTGTCAAAGTGTTCAATGATATCCACACAAATACAGACTGTGGAAGAACCACAGTGTTGGTTCTGTTGGACCTCTGCGCAGCATTTGACAGTGTTGACCATGATACATTATTAAAGCAACTGAAGAGCTGGGTCAGACTCTCTGGTACAGTACTTAATTGGTTCGAATCCTACCTAAAGAACAGGGATTTCTTTGTGTCAATAGGCAACTTCTCATCGGAGTGGATAAAAGTCACATGTGAAGTACCCCAAGGTTCAGTCTGGTGACCCCTCCTATTTAATATCTACATGCTCCCATTGGCTCAGATTATCACAAGTAATAAGATTAGTTACCATAACTACACAGATGATACACAGCTCTATATTACAATGTCACCAGGTGACTCTGAGCCCATCTAAGCACTGAACAGATGCTTAGAACAAATCAATGCATGGAGGTGCCAAAACTTTCTCCAGCTGAACAGAAACAAAACTGAAATAATTATCTTTCGACCTAAAAAGGAATGATCAAGAGTCAGTGCACAGCTTCAGTTATTACAGCTAGAAACTAGTGATCAGGCCCAAAATCTGGATGTAGTGATGGAGTCAGACCTGAACCTTCAGAGACACATAAAGACAGTTACAAAGTCAGCCTTCCATCAACTGAAGAACATTTCCAGGATTAAAGGACTAATGTCTCAACAAGATCTAGAGAAACTCATCCATGCGTTTATCTTTAGCCACATTGATTACTGCAACAGTGTCTTCACAGGTCTGCCTAAAAAATCAATCAGACAGCTGCAGCTGATCCAAAATGCTGCTGCTGGTGTTCTCACTAAGACCAGGAAGACAGAGCACATCACTCCTTACACTGGCTCTGGGTAGCTCAGAGAATAGACTTTGAAATACTTCTGTTAGTTTATAAATCACTAATTAGCTTAGCACCAAAATACATTAAGAACTTGTTGTCGTTGTATCAATCTTCCTGACCACTCAGGTCTTCTGGTTCTGGTCTGCTCTGCATCCCCAGAACCAGACCAAACATGGAGAAGCAGCTTTCAGTTTTTATGCGCCACAAATCTGGAGCAAACTCCCAGAAAACTGCAAAACAGCCAACACGCTGAGTTCCTTTAAATCAAGGCTAAAAACCCACCTGTTTAGAGTTGCCTTTGATTTGTAGTCTGGACCATAACTCTGCAAACAAATCCGAGTGAGAAGCTGCTCTAAATAAAATATTTTATTACACATTAACCACCATCTCCTAATAATTAATTAAATTACAGAGTTGGTTCAGCTGATAGGACATCAGCTGAGGGCTAGTCACTCTGTAAGGAGTACAGGGAGGTTAAATTAGCAGAACAAAGTGAGGGTTCTGTGGGTGGTTTTAGTGATTTCTACACCTTAAAGGAGAAAGCCAGCAGGCAGACATGCCTCTGTAGGTAAAATGGGTTCCGGAACGTCAAAGGCCTCAGGGGTACCTCCTCCTCCAGACTCCTCAATATATAAAACGGGAGAAAAAGGTGGAGATGATTGTGTTGAATGTGCCTTAATTTGGGAAGTTTGAGTGTAAATCAGTTAAATAAAGTAAGTGGATCACTGATCAATATTTTTGAGCTATATTTGCATGAAGGTATTTGCTTGGTGATCCCTACTATTTTGATGCATTGATATTTTCCTGATGATTTTGATGATTTTGATAATTTTGCTCGATGATTTTGATGTTTTTGATGATTTTGCTGCATACTTGATTGATATTTTTATGATGTGAAGCACTTTGACCTGCCTTGCTGCTGAAATGTGATATACAAATAAACTTAATTTAAAAAAAGACAGTTATAAGCATTTTTAGATGTGATCTCAAGTATTCACAGACTTAAGTTATTCACAGGCAGTTGTGGGGGCCTAACCCCTGCAAATATTGGGGATCTGCTGTCCAGTAATGCTGTGATCTCTTAGACATCTCCAATTTTGTCCTTCAGAACTGAACATTGAGAACAGAACATTGAGGTTTATGGGTATTTCATGTGCCATGCTTCTCGTAATGTGCCATCAGATATACCAAGCACGTTCTTTTATGGATTTTTAACTATCATTGCAAAGTGTTTTTTTCAGCCCTTCATCATTGTAGATTTATTGCTACAGAGAAGTTCACGGTTGACCCAAAGATAGCATAGTACACAGGTTTTATGGCTGGAAAACAAGCCCAAATCATCAGCCCTTCACAACTGTGCCTGACAGTTTTTTTGACGTATCTGAATAATCATGTATGTTATTACTTTGCAAGGTCATCTTGAACTTGCAACATTTGCAATGCAAAACAGGGAAACTAACCCTCTGATAGATCTGATATTCAACATGCATTTTGGGGAAAAAAGGTAGGGATTGAAAACATTTTATAAATTTATGAAAAATTGTTCATTTTTGTGCTTTGAAAACACTGATCTGTGATGCTATCTAGGCCCCTACTACATTTCCAAAGCCAGATTGGGTATAAACACAGCAGACGATCGTGTGTGTTTACCCAAGAATATGTTTGCTCTTTCTCCACTGCTAAAACCCTTGGGTGCAACAGTTTGATGAATGTCTCTGCTCTCCGGCTAGATTTGGATTAGGCCTGCGAGCGCTGCTGGAAGTTATTACTTTCTAATGGGAACATGTAAGCAAAGGCCATGTGCTTTTCATTACTCAATAAATAACCATTTCGCAGGGAAAAAAGGAGGACAAAAAAGATGAAAGACCTGCATGCAACATGTGATGTTTAGATATGAACAAGTGTTTTGTTGTTTGGTTCACATTTTCTAACTGAAGTCCTTTCTGTGATTGGAACCATGAGTCACTTATTCCCAACGGATGTGGCAATCATGGCACTAAGTTCCCGTTGTATTATTTCCAAATTTCCATGTCAGGATGCAAGCCTTATGAAGCAATTTGTGGTTAAAAATAACCCTCCAAAAATGTGTCAAACTGGGACCTACTAAAAGGAGGAAGTGATGCTGCTCTTATTTGGTTTTCAATAAATGTCTCAGAATGTGAAAGTAACTGACTAATTTATTCAACAAAAGTATTGGATGGGGGTTCCGGCTGGATGTTATTGTTGTCAAGGCCTTTTTGATATGAAAGACAAGGGTTAATGCACCACCTTGGCATCACTTATGATGTGGGTTGCATACAGCTAGCACCCAAAAGAATGTTTACCATCCCTTAGGGCAATGGTTCGGTAAAACTGTACAGATACATGGTTTGCATAATGACTAAAATTTTAAAATGTTGGACTTCTATATATTATTAGTTTCACTTCCTGAAATGAGTGACAAAAAAATCTTTTCACAACGTTTCACAACTTTTCACAACATTTTGATTTCTTGAAATGTAATGTTTTAGACCATCTGAAGGCTTTTACATTTTTTGGATTTCCTGACAGTAAAGAATGAGAAAAGCCCAGCCTTGAAGTAACAAATACATGGACTAGTTTTTCTGCATCTTGAATGTGGAGGTGAATATATGAAGTCCTAGAAACCTATTTATTTTTATGAAATACCAAGGACATGTCCTATTCTTTATTACCAGAGGTGTCATCCAGGTTAAGCGATTGGCTAAGCAGTTTCCTTTGCAAACACTCTGATCCAAAGATGACAAGTTTTGTCGTGACTGTGTTTAAAAATTTTCATCCAGGCTTTAATGTCTTCAACACATCCATATAGTTTGCCTAACTGGTTAGATTTGTCAGGATTTATGGAAAACATAGCTGAGTATCATCAGTATAACAGTAGATGTTTCTCCCATGCTGTCTGATAATTATATCAAGTGGAATTATATAGTAAAAATAATTTAACCAAGCACTGAACCCTGTGGTACTGTGTATCATCCTCACATCTCAGTTTATCTTCACCAACCATTTTACAAACCAGACACGTGCAGGGGAGGGGGGTAGGAGCGGCCTTGAGCATCTGCCCCTTTCATCCTTGATGCACCAAGTGCCCTTTTTTTGTTTTGTTTTTTTTTTTTTAATTAATTTTTTGATTTATTTTTATTTTTTATGTGTGTGTCTGGAGGCCTGTCTGTGCCCCTCAACAATAATATTTAACCAACAATAACAGTTTATCTACATAAACTGATCTGGCTGCCCTCAGCCAAATAACGACTATGAACCGATTCTCCTCCTTGAAGTGTCTCTGCCTCCATGTCCTCAGTTGTTCCAGACCCATCATTGGGGGGAGAGGGGTGGGTGGAACTGGGCCCTCCAACTGTCAAACTGTTTTTGCAAGAATATTTTATCAACATAGACCTGCTTGTAAAGAAAATAACGTAGGTCTGATACTGAAGTTATGTATTTATTTATTCCCTAATTGTCCTTGCAGTGGGTGGGAACCCCCCCAAATCCAGAATGGTTGGGCCGCAGAGAAAACTTCTGACTTTGAGTTTCTCCGCTGCCCAGTGCTGGACTAAATGGCCGGTGTTGCTCCAGGCAGGGAGATGAAACTACGCAGCCTCGGTGGGTCCCTGCGCTCTGGGTCAGGCAGCCTGATAGAAAGAAACGGTACCGCAACTGGCACCGCCACGCACCTCAAAGCCCGGTAGGCTGCAGCCTGCTCACGGTTCGCGCTCCGCTCCACCTTCACCTGACGTTCCTACCAGGTGTGTCCGCACCGCCGCAGACAGGACCGGCCCACAGCATCTGGGGCTCACATCCAAAATGTCACATAAGCCGCAGAGAAAATATTGCACCAACAATTTGGACCGCAGCATAACGCCAAACGTTGACAGTTAAATACATCGAGATGCCCCAGAACTGATAGCTATACATGCGAAATTTTGATACAAGTTGAGATTCATTTGTCAAACAAATTCATCTTGTTTTAACCCTGATAATCAAATATAGGAATATTTTTTTGAATTTAACTTATTTGAAATGTTGTTATTTTCACGTCATGACTGAAGACACGCCAAAACAAGGCAGTTTATCTGAAGAGTGTATTTTGGTGCTAAGCCGCTCAGTGATTTCTGAACGACCAGAAGTGTTTTAAAGTCTGTTCTCTGAGCTCCAGGGAGCCGGTGGAAGGATCCAGAACTGGGCTGATGGGCTCCATCTTCCTGGTTTTAGTGAGAACACCAGCAGCAGTTCTGGATCAGCTGCAGCTGTCTGCTTGACTTTTTAGGCAGACCTGTGAAGACTGTGTTGCAGTAATCAATGCGACTAGAGATAAACGCAGGGATGAGTTTCTCTAGAGCTTGTTGAGAAGGACCAGATCTCATGAATATAATTTATCTCCAGCTTACAGATCGAAATCTCTCAGAGGTGCGAACATAGACAGACTGTAGTTCGCTCCTCTGAGCTACTTTGATCTTTAAATCAGTCTGCAGCTGAGCTGCTGTGAATTTTTACACGTCAGATATTATTAGGGTTTATTTAGCAAGACGCAGTAGCAGTTTGGATTATTTCATAACATAGTTCATCATCAGCAACCATCTCTCCTATGGTCTTTTTAACAACTGGTCTCAGATAAGTCCTCCAAAGGTCTCTGCATGGCCCTGTTATAAACTGCTAGTAATCAAGTTGCATGGAAAAGATAAAAGCACTTTCTTCAAAGAGCATTTCTTAGTACGCTGTGAGCAAAACAATGTCTCAAACTGACAGAAACTCTATACTGACTGAATCAGATCTTATTAACATGCATTCTTACAGAGAGCGAGACAGAGGTTGCGGCTCTGCAGTTGTGTTTCTTTTATTTTGATTACCTTCATGCATCTGCAACTCACTTTTTTTCTCATTGCTGAAAAATAAGCAAAAGTTTTTGCACCTTGTCAAACAAAATAATCCAAATGCTTCGCTGATTTAGTGCCAGCTTCCTGATGTGAGTTTTGTTCTTTTTTTCATGAGCTGCATTCTCCTCTCTGTGCGGGTAGTCCAGTGACGCTCTGTTTAGCAGGTCATTCTGATTCTTCCATACCACTTTGAAGTCAGTTTAACAAATAGTTCTTGAAGACCACTGCATTTCTTTTTGAAAGTTTTAAGAGAACAAAATTATACTGGAGTGGGACTTGGCCCAAAAAACGATTGCTTCCACTGACTTGCAGTGGAAGTCCTGTCAGTTTTAGTCACTGATGGGACTAAAACTAGTTACGTCCCGTCATGTGACCAGCTCTAGCCAAAATTATTGGTGGGGGTCAGGGGTCAGAAGTCATATATATTAAAGTTTTAATTAAGCTGTTTGACCTTTATTACAATATATAGAAAACCTAAATGAGTAAAAACATTTGCAATCTATGTTTTCTATGTAAACCAAATTTGCCATCGAATATATTTTAATTCATAACTTTTAAAATAATAATAGAAGGTTGTACGGTAGGGAAGGTTTTAATAATAGATACTGTTGGTTTTCTAAAATGGAGTCTTTTTGGAACAGGTCAAAAAAAGAACATTTGAATCTGTGTGGAAGTTATAGTTCACATTGTTTTCTGTCTCCATGGAGGCTTAGAAAAGATTTAAGGTTTAGTCATTTTATTGGCTCAGTAAAAATGGACCTTTAGAGTCCCCACCCTGCTCACTCACCTTCCACTGCAGCGACGCGACACATCAACTGTGTTTTATCTGACCATTCCTGCAGTTTTTTGTGCAAGCAAACAGTCCTTTATTTATGGTGTCACTGGGATCAACTGACATCAGTTTAAAGTAACCAGGTCCGGGGCCACGGACAGAGGAATGTTTAAAATCATGCAAACACACACATAATTCATCATGTTCACATTGAACACGTTCCACTATGTTTGACAAACTTGTCTACATACCTTTCCAGGAACTCTTTCTTCCCCTTTAAGAGAAGCATGTTTAAACTCACGCACTGATCATCACACAGGGATCAAGACATTTTAGAGGGAAAGATGTGGTTTACAGCCATGCGCTAGACGGGAACATCTCAAGCATGGAAACTGAACCCTGTTCAACGTCAATTAGGAAAACCTCTGAGCCCAAAGTTTAGGGAATTTTTTTCTTAAAGCTGCTCAGAGAGACAGATTTATGACTTCAACCTGCCTGGGACATCCAGCAGCAGTATTCTTTGAAGACAGATAATGCCATCCAGGAAGTTTGCAACCAGCAGATCAGTTGGTGACAGCTGAGATCAATGTGAGATTTGAACAGAAAAACATCATCCAACAAAACATTTCCTGTTTCTATCCAACCAAGAATGGCTCCTGGGACACAACTTTGCACTGAACTTTGACAGAGGATGGTTAAAAATAAAACTTTGTGTACTTAGTGCATGTGGTATTTCTCAACAAGATTCACAGCTGTTCCAGCAAATCAGTTTCACTCAAACAATTTTGCTCTTCAGTAGTGCCAAGTAATTTCTTTGAGCTGTGATTTACACAAATATACTAAAATGTGGGCGGGGTTTCCCCTAAATCCATGAATAAGGCCTCACAAATTAGGACAAACTGCGTCAGAGCAGATAAACACTGGTTGTCCGATGAAGCTATTTTAAGATCTGCCTTTGTGTTTAGAATCCCTCAGGAAGCATTGCATGAGTAACCATTACTTCACCATGATCAATAAAACAACACAGGCTTGGAACCATAGTGTGTTAATAGTGCTGTAGTCTCCAAAACTGTAACACGAAACTACATTATGGAGGCAAAAGCCACATGTTCATGGTAGGTGAACAGAAAGACAGTGGATACATGCTCTCTGCCCAGGCGAGTTGAATTAGCTGCTTTTGCGAGAAATGGACGTCTTACTGCAGTCATCAACTTTGCTAGAGAGGAACGATCAGCATGCAGCTTCAGTTATTACAGCGACAAACTCATCATCAGGCATGAAATCTGGGTGTAGTGATGGACTCAGACCTGAATCTTCATAAAGACAATTACAAAGTCAGTCTTCTATCACTTAAAGAACATTTCCAGGAAATGGACTAATGTCTCAACAATATCTAGAGCACTGGTACCCAAGTCCAGAACTCAATAGTCTTCATACTGCAAAATTTAGATGCATCTCTGCTCCAACACATCTGAGTCAAAAGACTGAATTCCCTCACCAGCAGAGATTCAGCTCTGCAGAGGCCTGGTAACGAGCCGTTGATCGTTATCAGGTTACCGTTCATCCAGGTGTGTTAGAGAAGTGAAGCATCGAAAAGCTGCAGGGTGGTAGCCCTCGAGGACTGGACTTGGGAACCCCTGATATAGAGAAGCTCATCTATGTGTTTATCTTTTTTAGTCACATTGATTACTGCAACAGAGTCTGAACAGGTCTGCCTAAAAAGTCAATCAGACAACTGCAGCTGATCCAGAACGCTGCTGCTCATGTTCTCACTAAAACCAGGAAGACAAAGCACATCACCCCAGTTCTAAAGCCCTTACACTGGCTCCCTGGAGCTCAGAGAATAGACTTTAAAATATATTTTTTAGTTTATACTATAAATCACCGAATGGCTTAGCAGCACAATATATTTAAAGAACTGTTGTTGTTATCTCAACCTTCCAGAGCATTCAGGTCTTCTTATTCTAGTCTAATCTGCATTCCCAGAACCAGAACCAAACATGGAGAAGCAACATTCAGCTTCTATGCTCCACAAATCTGGAACAAACTTCCAGAAAACTTCAAAACTGCAGAAACACTGAGTTCCTTTAAATCAAAGCTAAAAACCCACCTGCTTAAAGTCGCCTTTGATTTATAATAACTGGATCATTGATTAATATATTTGATGTATATTTGCTTGATGACCCCATCAAACTATTGTGTATCAGCCTTTCACATCAATAGAGTAGGGAGACAATGCCGTAGGAAAATAATATAGTCGAGAATCACCTCCTTGTTCATTACCACTGTAGTATACACAATCTGATCACCAAAAGCCATGCTGAAGTATATATAACCAATTGTCTCACCGCCATCTATATTGCACATGTGCACCCCTACAATAGAATCAGCAAAAATTGGACTTGAATATCAAACCAATGACCCACTAATGAGATTACATAATCTCACACTAGACTATGAAATCTGGAATTCACTCACCTGGCATGCTAGATGTTTAAACCTCAATGTAAAAGCTGAGTTATTCTACCTTCCGAATAACTCAGCTAATAATTACCTCACCAGTTGGTGGCACTCAGACCACTGAATTTTTATTCTTTGCTGAAGCATGAAGGTGTAGATTCTCAGTTATCCAAGACAAAACAATCTTAAGTGCTTAAGTGGAAGGCAACTAAACTTCTTTTGTTTCTTGAAGACATTTTCCCTCTTATCCAAAAGGCTTCTTCAGTTCTGAACTTTGTTGGAAGTAACCGGCATAAACAGAGAACAATCAAATTAATAGGACCTTTAAGGTCGCTAATGGGGCCACTGAAGTCACAAATAGGGGAATTAGAACACTTGAGTCATTGGCCCCATTCTTTATGTAGCTCAATATTTAAGTCATTATTCCTTGACCATCCATATGAGTTGTTTTGGTCTATTGTTTTAAGGTGTGAGGTACTGAAAAACCTCCTCCTAGAGAGAGGAGTTAGAGCTGCAAGGATAGTATTAGAAAGATTAAATCTGAGGCTACCTCCTCTGTTTAGTGTTGATGTTTCACGTATAACATAGATGTCTTCAAACAAGTGTCTCTTTGTCCTCGTCTTAAATGAACGGCTGGTTTTTGACTGAATGAGTTTGCTCCTTTGTTGAGCCATCTATTTAAGTAGCTGCTGTTTAGTTTTTCCAGTTTAGAGCTCTGAACATTCCTCGGTGCACTGATGATGTTCTTCTGCCTCTTTTTCTGTTGTTCTTCAGTGGACTGAGTTGACTGTTTTTGTTAAAATCTCAGACACCTTAACGTAAGGCTAGTTAGGGTATTTACAGGTTTTTTGGCGATAGTGGCCTTTATTGAACAGTAAATTTGACAGGAAACAGGGCAGAGAGAGAAAGGGAGGACATGCAGCAAATGGACGGGGCCGGGAATAAAACCCAGTACAACCATGTTGTGAACCGCTGCCTCTGCACATGGTGCTCTACCAAATGAGCCACCCAGTGGTCCAGGTAATCATAGGTTTAAAGTGCTTTTTTTATGTGTTTCTGTTCCTTGTCATTCACTTCTGTTCTTGTGAGGACCTGTTTGCATTGATGCTGCAGAGTTCTAAAGACTGGCAGTTTATGTTCCAGTGGCGGTGAGATTCAAAATATAGGTACTGTTCTATGTGTTTGGACTTCTATTGACTTCAATGATGAGGCTTCCATCTCTCTCAATGTGCACCAGGCAGTCCAAAAAAAAGGTAGCTTGTTATCTCTGGCATTCTCCCTTGTAAACCTGATGTTGTTGATAAACCTTAAAGGTCTTATCTCACCACTATGAACCTCTTTCCAATATTTTCTGAACAAATTGTTAGATGTTGATGTTAGTTAAACAGATAGTTCCCTGGGTTTGAATAAAAAAAGAACAAATAAACGACAGATGAATGGAAGTAACCACCAGGGGGCAGAGTAACATTAGGATTTGATCTCGGCTTTACCTACAGGAGTGCATTGGCTTTCTGGTATAAAATAAGCAATACCTCAATTCCTCAAGTCCTTTCCCACCTCCACCCACACCACCTCAGCGGAGACAGTGGCTAGTGATCCTTTAGAGTTCCCTGGGGTTGACAGAGGGGAGTACATGCAAGGTAGCAAGCACCACTGAGATAACTGTTAGAGGAGATAGGAAGAGCCTTTGATTTATTCCAATTAATAGACTAGTCTGAAACTGTTGAAAATGTATTTATTAGGGTTATTGTCTCTGTTAGAGATGATTTTGTGTTTTCGAGAAAGAGCAACACATCATCAGCATACAGATAAATTTTATGGGTCATTTTGACTGTTTCAGTTCTATGATCATCTTGTTTTATTAATTGCAGCTGAAAATGGTTTGATTAAAAAAAAAAAAAAAGCTAATAGTGAGGGAGAGAATGGACTGTCCTTTCTGGTGACTTTCCTAATATTAAAGCTCTGATAAATCATTTGTTTCCATGCAGGTGTTGGTTGAGGTATACAATATTCTGGTCAATGACAAGGATATTATGTACAAATACAAATTTATCTGGGGAAGCAAACTGAAATTTTCAATTAACCCTGTCAAAAGCATTTTCTGCATTTAATGAAACAATCAAACAGGTTTTGTTTTGGATATTGCAGTAGTCTGATTAATGAGTCTTCTTGTATTATGTGTAGTGTACCAATTTTTAATAAATCCAATAAAGCCTTGTGACCAACATCTTGCAGATGATTTTAAGACCTTCATTCATAACTGATATTGGGCAGTATAGCAGGATAGTAAAGTGGGATCATCTTTTGGAATTGAGGGACAGCAGTTGCCAGAATACTTTGATTAATTCTGCAGGGAAAGGTTGTCATAACAGATGGAAAAGCAAATGTGGTGTGAAAACTTTGTAGAGATGCATGTGTTTTATTTCCCTTGTAAAATTTTCCTTCCACTAATCCCTTTTGCCCTAAAATAAATCAATGAGAAACACTGGTTGATCCCAACTAGTAGGTGAAAATCTTTTTGTAGGCTACGAGTTCTGTTTTTCTTCTGTTCTGAGTGTACTGAGCATTTATTACAGTCATGTTTAATTTAACGAAGATAGATGAAAAGCATACAACAGACAAAAAATGCAGGGTGACAGGATGACATGGAACCAAATAAAGAGCAATGGAAAGAACCAGTAGAGAATAATGAGACCAGGGAGCTTAAATATACAGAGGAGGGAGTGGAAATGACAAAAACCCCAGAAGATCTAATTCCAGGTAAGTGGATGCAGCTGGGGATGGCAGCAGTTAGGCGCAAATGAGGAAATGATTAACAGCTGAGCCAGGGAGAAGAATGGTAGGCTGTGGTGAAGTGGAATAAACAGAAACAAAGAGAATGAAAGGGGAAACCTGAACTGTCCACAGAACTAATCTAATGAAACAAATCCAAAACACAAACAATGAGAATAACTGAACTAACACAAGGAATAAACTAAAAGAGCAAGACATAAGAAAACAAACAATAAAGAAATAATCAAAACAAAAACTAAAAGTCCAGATATCTAAGGATTAAAACAGTTTTCAGCTATGAGCACAGTTATGCAACAGCTATCAGGCCATCTGTTTTATATAAGATGAAGAGGATTATGATGATTTTTCATCAGATGAAGCAGCATCTTTCTGTGCCCCCCTCTCTCCTCATCGCTGATAAGGCCCCTGTTGTCTTTGATTGATTGTTTCTGCCATTAGGGTGGGGGTGGAAGGCTTGAAGGGGATAGGGATAAATTCTCCCTGGGAAAGACCAGCCACCATCTGCTAGTAAGGTGACACCACCAGGAGGGCCCAAGAGTCCAGTTGGGAGGACACTGGAAACTTGTGCAGCAACTGCTGATCCAGAAGTTGAAACCTATTAGACCTTATCACTAAACCCTGACTTCCTCTGGCTTTGAGAAATATTTTCTGTGTTACTACATTTTATCAGTATTTTTGAGCAGACCAGATCCCTCCTAACACACCACGTTACACATGTTGGAAGGAGGAAATCGGGACACAAATTGGAATAAAATCTTACTGTGTGAACTAGGTATTAGTTAGTATGACAAAAATCTCCAACCATTGATTTTACTCACTATATATAGCTTAGTGATAGCAGTTAATAAAATGTCCAGTGCTAAGATGATTGTAGAGCTGAGCTCATGATACACATAATCTCGGCAGCCCAGACATGTACAGATCACTGTTTAGCTGGACCTGAATCCTGGCCAGGCTGTCACGGCTCTCAACTGCAATTCACCTTATTTAGTTAAATAAATAAATAAATAAATAAATAAATAAACATTGTCTAACTTCTGTCTGCTTTTGGGTCCATCACTACAACGAGCAGGGTTATTTTTTTTATTATTTTCAACTTGTCTTTAGGATTGTTTAAACAGAAAAAGTTAAACATCTTCTGAAATATACTCTGTTATAATCATGTTTTATTTTTGTTCATTTAGTACATTTAGCATTTAGGACTCCCTAAGCACTTTACTGTAACTTCCTCATGTAAAAATCAGAAACATTTTGCCTAACTTTTGGCAGTAATTTTAGGGATATTCAACTGCATTCAGTCACTGAAAGTTCCCATGGCCTTCATGTCATCTTCCAATTTAGCAAAAGAAAACAAGAAACAATTTGTAGTGTTTTATTGAAATACCTTCACAGAGCAGACATTCCTGTTTAACAGCAGCCTAATGAAAGATGACTTGAATTTTTCAAAAAAACTTTAGTGCATATGTGACCCTAATAAATCTTTCCTGAGGGGAATTCATGGGAACTGTTTAAATCTATAGAAACATACTTGAAATATTTCCCTACGGATTACTAATGGTGGAGCAACATACTAGTATGAGGTTTTTTTCAAAGGACGGAGAAGAACCAGCCGACATCCAATACCCTGGAATCTCTTTTAATGTCTTTCTTTTAAACAACACCACAGAAATAACTTCGCATGGGACAGTAGTGTTTTACAAGCCAAAAAATCCATGAACGGGGAGGAAGGAGGTGTTGGCAGGGTTCCAACAAAAATGACTGTACTTCAGTTGGTCTGTTTATCTCTTGCGGCAGCAGAAACTCACCGACTTCCACTTTGACTTGTAGTTTGGCTTGATTTCAGCTGAAAAACTGGGATTGATTTTAAATGTCAAAGCTCACCAGTTAGGATTTAGAAATCATTGCTGGCTTAAATCATAGTTATTCTAAATAAGTTATTCATATTACTATATTACAGCATGAAGACAAAAGAACACTTCAAGCAAATCAGAGAAAAGGTCATTTTTGAAGAAAAATTAGATTGAGGACATATCTTCCCACATATCTTAACAAAAGATATGTGGGAGACTTCATGGTCAAGTGGAAAAAAGTTTTTTGTTTTGATGAGACCAAAATGGAGCGTTTTGGCCATCAGACAAGACGCAATGTCTATTAGACACCAAACACTCCATATCACCAAAAACAGACCATCACCCCCCTGTGAAGCATGGTGGTGTCAGCATCATGTTATGGGGATGCTTCCCAGCAGCAGATCCTGGAAGGTTTATAAAGGTAGAATGTAAAATGAATGCAGCAAAATATAGAGAAATACTGGAGAAAGAGAATTATGACTTCAGACAACATTTAATTTCCAGCAAGGCAATGACCTGAAGCCTCCAGCTCAAGCTACACAGAAATGGTTTGAAGACAACAAAGTGGATGTTCTGGAGTGGAATGAAATCACAAATTTTGTTTCATATTTTTATTTGTCATTATTTTATAGAAATAAGGTTTCACTTTGACATTAAAGACACTGTAGTCTGCCAAGCCCAACTTTTGAAAAACAGTCCCACAGTATAATTCTCTGTCCACCAAACTTTATACTTCACAATGCAGTGAGGGAAGTACTGTTCTCCTGACAAATGCTAAAAACAGACTGGTCCATTTGTTGCTGACAGAGAGGCAGGATTTCTCACAGAGAACATGTCTCTACTGCTTATAGTCCAATGGCAAAACTTTGCATTGCACTGGATGATATTTGTATGCAGCTGCTTGGCTATGTAACCCATTCCATGAAGCTCCTTATTCATATTTTTTTAAGCTAAATTTCAAAGCAGGACAGTTAAAATTCCATTTATTTATTTATTAGGTTTATTTGATAGGGACAGACACAAAATAACATAGACAAACTGAACAAAACAGCAGTCCGATGTGCTTATAGTGTAAGGTAATCTGCAGCACTTGTCCCTACATGGGTTTTTCTAAACAGTATATCGAAGGGTACCACGCTGGAATTCATTGAGCTCCTGAGAGCTACCCATTCTTTGACAAATGTTTGTAGAAGCAGAAGTGGTGCCCCTTGAAAATTTCCATTGGGGTGGCTGGCCCAGGCCAGTAAAAATTAGGGTGGCACAGGAAAAAAAAAGTATGTGTGTGTATATATATATATATATATATATATATATATATATATATATATATATATATATATATATATATATATATGTTCTTTATATTGTATTATTTAATTTATGTCTTGATTGAAGATGTCTGTGTAACCTTTTGTATGAGCTGAGCATTTTTCCAGGTGTGGGCGTGCCCCCACCCGGGGTGCCACCGAGAAATAGTCTAGTGCCTGTCGTTATACACCTGTGGCCATGGAAGACAGATATTTTCTGTCAAGCCTGACTATTTGAAAACCATTTCCTTGTTATAATTGTTGATTGCGCCCCCTCCTCAACCCAAGAAATCTGTGGTTGCAGTTAAAAGTTCCACTTGTCGTATTTTTCGCTCTCAGGTACTAGCCTATACATGAAAGTATAGCTGGTTGACAGGCTGTTGTTGGTAGGGCTGCTGCTGTTTGTACCGTCCCTTAGTCAGAGAGCTAATTACTGCCCTCTGCCTCTCTCGCTCGCGCTCTCCTCAGTCCTCCCAGACTTGCTTCAGCAAGTAGGAAGCGTCGCGCGCAGTCTCTGCCTACCGGCCGACCGTGCCACCCGGCCAGCCAGTTGCTCTGAGCTCGCGCCCCTGGTACTTTATCGCCCTGCGCGCTTTCATCCAGCCGCTCCGCGCACAGATGTAAGACGCCGGCACAAAGCGGAGCTTCAGCGGGAGCAGACTTGGCTGTAGTCGCTTCAGCGCCATGGAGGACCGCTGCTCCCCGGAAAACGAGAGGATGGAAGCGTGGTTGGACGACCACTTGGAGTTCACCCACTCCTACTTTGTCAAGAAGGCGTCAAGGTAAACAAACGAATGGCTTGACAGAATTGAGGGGTTACTTAATTACGCGAGTTTTACGTTCTTCATCTTTACAGCCTCTCAGCCAATCAGAATCGGTTTAATTTCCTCTGTTTATTGTTTGACCTGCCTGTAAAGAGCGAGCGGCTGGATTGTAAACAGCCCGGCTCTGTGAGTTGTGGAACCCCGTGTTCAGGTGTAGTAGGCTTCAGTCTGTCATTACACCAGCCAGTTCACAATTAGCTGCCCCTCAGAGTGCTGCTTCCAGCGCTGTAATCATTAACTTTTACTGCTGTCAGGGACTGTTTATTTTCATCGCTTACTCTCGGATCGGTCCTTCGTGATAATTATACGAGCCTTACACATATAGGCCAATGCCATAAATGAAAGTACTGAAATTCAGCTGCAGCCGTCTCTTATTGACCTGAAAGAGCGGGTAAATCAAACGATTTATTTCCTGCACAGACTCCAGATCAGTTTTCATAGAGATTTAACAGCTGCGGATTACTTTCTTAAATGTTTCTTTATTAGCTTCAAGAGGTTTGCACACATCAGCCTCTCTGCTTCTTTGACAACAGGCATTTCTTCAAGAGTCATTGATTCAGCCACACCTCCTATAGATACATTAGGCTTTGTTCTGTTGGGAATCAGCTCAGTAGGAGATGGAACACAGAGAATCCACCTGACTGGTTCTGATCAGATACCAAGGTTGAGTCTAAGTTTTATTAGCTGGGATGCATCAGATATTATTGATAGGCATTTCTTTAAACTATTTTAAATTTATTATACTCCAATGGTGTTAACGAATCCTTTCACTGCTGTCAGTATTATTCACACTGTTTGAACTTTTTCAAATTTTGTTATGGTATAAGCAATAACTTATGTATTTTATTATATGATAAACCAGTGTGCAGTGTTAAGCTACGTTCACACAGCAGGTCTTGATGCTCAATATCGATTTTTTTTTTTTTTTTTTTTTTTTTTTTTTTTTTTTTTTGTTTGTTTGTTTGTTTGTTTTTTGCTGAAATCAGTGGTGCCCCCAAGGGGGGAGCCAGAGGTGGCCATGACCCCCTTTTGAAAAATGCTGGCCACCCTACTGCCCCCTCCCACAATGTTCATGCCATAGAAAGGCATACATCTTTAATGAAAACATGTAACAACCCCCCCCCAAAAAAAACAACAACAACAACAACAACAACAAATAAATCAATACAATATAAATACAAAATAAATGAACACACAAAAGTAAATGTTTTTTTTTTTAGTTGTTTTTTTTTTTTTTTCCATTTAGCTGTGACCCCTAAAATTTTTACTGGCCTGGTCTGACCACCCCTATGAAAATCTTCTGGGAACTCCACTGACTCAAATCCGAATTTTTTGTTAGTTTTTTTTCTTGTGTGTGTGTGGGCGTTCATGCTACTAATGAAATGCGACTGCAGTCCGTCTCCTGTGTGAACGGTTTATGACTCCAAAGCGGCCTGCATGCGCAGAAGAAGAATGTTGACGTCACACAGCAGCGCTCTACTTACAGAAGTAATAATGGATGCCGCCGTTTATGAATTGATTTTGAAGTTATTCAGAAGATCATAACAAGACAAATGAAGCTAATAAACAGAAAGGACAACTACTAGCATTAGCATTTTGTGACGCTCTGACAGCAACTTCTGTAGAGAAGTCTGTTTGGATGTGTCGTCAGAGCAGGAGTGGAGGGATTATGATGTGATGTACTTCACTGACAGACTTCTTTCGTCATTTCATTAATATAATTTTTGGACATTGTTAACATTCAGATTTAATAGATTTTGGTGCAGAATTATGACGCATGTCTCACGTCAATGATACAAAAGTTGGATTAAATGCAACAAGGATTGGAATGGGGCCATTCAGACTGCCATGAAAAAGTGAGAGAGAGAGACAGAGAGAAGCTGGGAGATGCTTGATGAAGGAAACCCAGAACATTTGACCCAAGTCATACATTTGCTACCAAATACTGAGGAAATGTAAACTTCTGATTTTGAAGACATTAATAAATAAATTATATATTCTTTCTCTCATTATTATGGCAAATAATTTTGGTCATTCTGGTTGACCTAAAACAAGAAAAGTTTGGTCTGATTTAACTTGTCTCTTTATTCGGTGTATGAAAACGTCTGGTTTCAGCTGTATTAGTAGTTGAGATTTGTTTTGTTGCTTCTTTTTTTAATGAGTCATGAGCATTTTTGGATCAAGTCAAGGATATTGCGCATTGATTTGTGTATGAGGCAGGAAGTAGATAGTTGTTCCTGATGACAGGAAGACATATGCTTTGTGATGTATCTGTTCATTAAAATAATGAAATCACATTTTAATGAAAGAACTTTTACCTCTCTTCAGTCAGCCATTAACCAAGGGTCAGCAACCTCTGTGAAACTAGGCGCTACTTTAAGGAGGTTGAGTAATACAAAGGGCTTCCCACTGAACAGAAGGTAACATAAAGTTGCACATTTCATGTGACCCCGTAGCATAAAATGACTTTTTTTTTCTCATCTAAATTTGATGAAGGGTTAGCTACCATCATGAGCCCTGAAACGAGATTCTGTCAGCAAGTCTGTGATTGTGCAGTGGATAGGTTATGCACAAGAGAGTGTGTACAAACACCCTGAATGCAACTGCACTGTGTGAGTGGGGCTGGGCAATACGGCTTAATAACAATAATGGCTTCATTTATAAAGCGCTTTTTAACAAAGTGCTGAACAATTAAAAGGTGATAAATAACAAAAATAGAACAATACTGCTTAAAAACAGATAAAATACAAAAAAAGCTATAAAAACATAAGGTATAAAATTTAATCTTAAAATTTAAATAAAATCTCTGATTTTTTTCATACCAAATCCAATTTCTGATTTTAGTAATTTTTTTTAACTCACTTCTTTTGCTTAAAAAGAAATTACAAATGACAGAAAATATTTTTAAAACCTGGCTTTTATTTCAATCATTCCTTCTAAATTGACCTGAATTCAAAATCGAAATGGTGGTTCTTTCCAAAAGACTCCCAACATTTTCAAAGTCACCATGACCTATCACAGACAGAAGTTTAAAACGTAAAAGGAAGAAAAATAGACTGGCCTTACTGAGGTCGGTCACTTCACCAGTTCAATGAAAGGTCCCCAACATGGATTGTTATCCTAAGGCAGACAGTGCGAATTAATGAGGGAAAAAAACCCACTTCACTTATACTCTAAACAGCTGTCTTTGAGCCCACACTCAGCAACAACGCCCACATATTCTTATGCCGCTATTAAGATAACTTGAACAATGTTGACACTTAACATACAGTTTTTCTTGCTAAAGACCAAATTTTATCTCCTAATTACCTTCATGGATCCGTTGAAGTTGATGTTGGAAGTAGGACACATTTCTTTCTAAAAGTACCCACATTTAACCTGTTCAGCAGAGCGACACGTACACACACTCAGAATTTAACTTGTGACTTAAAGGGGTGGTATTATGTATTTTATAGCAGTCAAGTAACTATGTTACCTTCAGTTGTTATGAAAATGCTGTATATATCAAACATAACTTAAAAGAAACTTGACTTTGAATCTGACGCCTTGAAATGGGCTTCTGTCTCTTTAAGAAGCTCTTGCTCTTTTTGACACTCCCCCTTCAGTAAGTCATCACAACAATGGTCCTCCATGTTGCCATTTACAACCGTTCTTAGGAGCGTTGGACTGAGAAGTAGTTTGCATGAGAAGATCAACAGGTGCACAATTCCACCAGGTGTTTGCTAATTGCTGCTGCTGCTAGTCTGGAGGAGCTGTGTGGGGGAGAGTGTGCTTTGTAAGGCAGAAACTCCGCCAGGGATTGAAGCATCAAGGTGGAGCTTTGGGTAAATAGGTGGCACTTTGTATGAGAAGGCGTTTTGAAACCCCCAGTGGCTGTCGCAGGAGATTCAAGGATTTCTCAAACATGCATGAAAGAATGAAAGCAACACCCCAGGTATGTTTTTGATGACGGAATAACTTGGGCTGGGCAATATGGCTTAAAAATAAAACCTCCAATGTTTTGTTTTTTTTCATACCAGATCTGATTTCTGATTTTAATCGATTTTTTTTTCCCCCTCGCTTTCTTTTTTTTTTTTTTTAAATTACAAATGACAGAAAATGTTTTCAAAAAGTGGCTTTTATTTCAATCCCTTCTGTGAGTTGTCCAACAGAGTGTCAGAGCCGTGATACAAGAATTTTCATTTAGTTATGATAAGAAAAGATTTTTTTATATAAAAAAGGGTTGGAGTTCTCATAAAATTATGACTTCATTCTTCAAATATTACAACTTTATTCTGGTAATATTAAAACTTTATTTTCATACTATTTCGACTGTATTCTTGTAAAATTGTGACTTTATTTTTGTTGAAAAACCCAAATCTTTGCTTGATCTTTGACCCAAATTCAAAGTCCAAATAAATGGAAGCTGTAAAAAAAAAAAATCGCTTGTCGAGCAAGATGATGATGACCCTGGGTGTGCTGACATCACTCTGAACTATGGAAACCTAAGGAGTGCATTGGTTACAAAAAAAAAAAAAAAAAAAAAAAATCCTGACTTTCCAAAAATGAAATCTTAAAAAAAACAAAAATTTGATTAATCAATAAAATCAAGTCCTGATATTATAACATGATATAAAGCTCAAAAAAGTTTATTTTGCGTACCCCCTCCCCATCAACACCACAATTTAAAGAAGTTGTCAGGCTTAAAGTTTGAAAAATGGTGTTTGTGGAAAAATCTCTCCAGGGTAGGACTAACGATGTAGATCTGCTCACCAGGCTGATTTCCATTCAGACAAGGCTTTCTCCTGGTGAGTTTAAATATTAACCTCCAACAAGTGAGAGCTGCTCGTTACTTACTATCCTGAAGGTAAGCTTAAAGCACCATTGTGTGACTATTAAAGTCTAAATGACTCATTTGTCCTGCTTTAAAAGAAAATCCGGCTAATGTTATGTTGAAATGAGTCCAAGTGATTTTACAGAGTTCACCAGGAACTTATTGTGCTGTTATATTTTAAAATGTCACACATCATAGAAACCTGTTCTGAAAGCATCAACCAGAAGTGATTTGGCTCATTTACTGTAACTTTGTAAAGCACTGCAGTGTTTTACTTTAATGCTCTGCAGAGTTTATCTTCAGGGAACTGGTTCTATATCATGTTCAAGCTGAGTTTTGTTCAACTATATCTGCATAATAAAGTTGAAAACATATGTCGTGTCCACAGCTTCTTAGTTCCTATAAATTCTTCTTTTGTTGTCAAAGTTCTTTAATCTTTACCTTAACAAAGCCATTCAAAGGAAATTCTCAGAACATCTCTTCATTTTCAGTTAGGTATAAAGATTTCTCCGAGGCGTTTTATAGCAATTAAAAGTGCAAACACACCGTCTGCATTTCTTGGTAAAGGGCTGTGCACTAAGCGGTCATTTTCCAGCTCCAGCCAACAACTTGTAATTGCTGATATATTCTTCAAGGCGTGTCTTTGCAGCAGTGAAGTCCTCAGAGCTATCTACCATTTCCTTCAGGTCCAAATGTGGATATCTAATAAGTTTTGTATAGGACAAAACAAATGTACATTTCTATGATGTTGGTTTTGAACTGGACTAACTTTGGTTTTGAACTGGACTAACTGACTTTGGCTGTTTTATGGCAATAAGATGAAGAACATCTCTTCCTGCAGCCCTTGTGGCTTAACAGGTGGGAATAGCTTCTACCAAATACACTCGCATCACAAAATGCTTGTTTATTGTGCAATGAAAAACAAATTTGAATTTGAATTTAACTCCACATGTGAAATGTTCAGGGAACGGAAATCTCCAGCAGCAACATCACTGATTTAAGTACATTTTCCTTTCAAAAAGTATTCACACTCCTTTACGCATTCACATTGTGCCATTTTAACAACAAAATTAATGTAGGTAATGTAATTTATTGGGATTTATGTTAACCAACACAAAGTTGGGTATAATTGGATAGGGTTGTCCCGATCCGATATTGATATCAGAAATCAGTCTGATATTGGCTCTGAATTATATCGGCCAGCACCTAAAATCTCCGACATAAGCACGCTGACAGAAGCACTCTGCTCCAACTTTTAATCCATCCCACCATTTCTATCCAGCAGCGCTTGTATCCCGCATGCAGACCCACTGGTTAATAATAAATGGGTCAGTTGTTCTCATTCCTATTGTTGTTGACGGTTGTTCTCTGTTTGAGTAATATCACTTGATCAAGCCTTTTCTAACATTCCACACTACAAAATAAAAGTATGAATGATTCGTGCTGATATCGTATTGGGTCAATATTGGTATCAGCCAATACTCAAAGCTGCAACATCGGTATCGTATTGGAAGTGAAAAAGCTGTATCGTGACACCCCTATAATTGGAAGCAAAATTATATGTGGCGTGTATGTTTATTTTTAAATATCTGTCGTGTTTATGTTCAGTTTTCTAAAGTCCCTTCTTCATATGCGTGGCTTCAACTGTTTCTTCCTCAGTCAGCCCTGGCCAGATTTGTCTCCATTTGCAGATCCTGCACGGTTCCTCCCCATGTTTTGGAACTACCTCAGTGATGGTACAAGCCGGGTATTGCGCGCAAGCGATTCGATTGGCAGCAGACCGTGTTTGTTGATAAGGTTGCGAGCCGCAAATCAATTATTCAGTAGTCAAACCTTGAGGTCCAAACCTTTTTATCGATTGTGGTGGAAGAGCACTTACAGAGTCAACTGGACAGGGCAATCCACAATGAACAAATATACCAAGAGATTTTGGAAACTGGGTACCCAAGGGTACATACCCTCATCGAAACAGTGCCATGAGAAATTAAAAGAAATTAAGTTATGGCCTACCTACATTCTCACACTTCCACCAACGTTTCCTGCCCATATTCACCCCGACACACCCAACTTGGCTAGAACCGAACCAGACATTAACCGGCTAGAGTGAGAAGGGGCTAAACAAACCTCTACATCTTCACAGAACTGTTGCATTTAGACTCAGACCAAATTACACATAGATGGACTCTGTCAACTGATTAGGAACATTAGAAAATATCCTTACCGCTAATAAAGTGATCAGAGCAAATGCATGCTGTAGTAGATGACTTGTGTTTGCTTTCTTTGGATATTAGCCAACCACACTCATCAGCGGTCGATGCTTAGTAGCAAAATTTACTCACCTTCACAGGATGTAATGAAAACTTTACTTTTTTTTTTTTATTGCCTTTGTTTTTACACCCTTGAATCCAACAATTTCCAACCATTGCAGATCTCTTGTGCGCTATCAATGAAATGGAAAGCTGCTTCCGTACTACCAATTGGCAACAGAGCACCAAGATGTAGAAGGTGTGATGGTATGTGGGAACTATCTATATAAAATCAATGTCAGCTACAAAATTCCGCCGCAGGTGTTAAAGACTCATTGCAAGTTATCGCGAATGCTTTGCAGTTGTCGCAACTAAGGCTGGCCCAACCTGTTATTAGGTTGCACAATCAGTTTTTCACACAGGGTGGTGTAGGTTTGGATTTCTTCCTCCCTTAATATTAAACGGATTCATTTAAAAACTGCATTTTGTGTTTACTTGTGGTGGCCTTGATTAATATTTAAATTGGTTTGATGTTCTGAAACACTGAAGTGTGACAAGCAAAAAACTAACAAAATCCGGAAGGGGGGCAAACACTTTTCCACATCACTGTATGTCCTGAAGGTGTTCCGAAATGCCACTAAATTTAAAATGAGACAAACTAATGTACAGAAATATCCACCAGGAGTTATCCAAATTACTTGTTTCCAGAACTTATGAGCATAATAGAAGCAGAGATGAAACACACAGTAAAAATATATATATGTCATAATGTTTATGTGGACAACTGCTAAAATGTCAATAGTAGAATGTCAACAAAACTGTAGAAAGTTCAGGAGCAAGTTTGAATCACTCAAACCCTTTAAAATCCTTGTTTTGTCATTCTCATAGGCCGGGCCCTCTCTCAGGATAAATACAACCATCCATTTTGATATTTTTTTTCTGTTTCTCTTTCAATTAACAGTTGGATAAAGTATAAAATATTAGCTAGGGTATTAGCTTGATTAGCTAGCCTCCAATCTGCAGGTCATGACATGTTAGCATGCTAGCACTACTAACTGGATTTCAGGCAATGACTTTTCAAACAGCCAACTCTCTGCCGTAAACAAGAGTTTTGTTATACTTTGATGTCTTTCTGTTCTCCACTCTGCCACGCCCACTTCCTCTGTTGCAATCAGCACAATTTTACTCAACGGATATCTGCTCTACTTAAGTGATCTCGACTCTTCTAGCGTCTGCCAGATTATACCCTTGTTTTCTCGTTGTGGCCATGTTTCTGTGCCCTACATTCTCCAGCATTGGCTTGCCCTCGTCTGACTTCTGCCAAGCTACTGATCTCTGGGCATTGTTCTTGTTTATGTGCCCAGACTTCTGAATTCTGCTGAGTTTTGGATAAGTAATCTTATCTCTGCCTCTTCGTGTATGACCCTTCCCTGTCCCCTTTTTTACCTTGTGGATTCATTGCTGAGAGATTCTCTGGCACCTGAGTACTGAATCAAGCCTGCCCAAGACTCTGTTTCCATGTTTCCTGTTGTGATGTAATCACCCTCGCCTGCCGTTCCTTGGTTTCTCTCTGGGTTGGCTGGAGAGGAACTATATGCAGATGGAGATGGTCACATCCTTTTGGGTCCCCAGAATAAATTTCTGGAGAAGCATTCCGCCTGCATCGTGGCTTTCGTTTTGAGTCCTTTCAGAGTCACTGACTGTTTAACAGCCACTCACCTGTCATCTCCCCTAACAGAAGTTTCCGGTTGTAGATTTAAGATAAATACATCTAAATCATGCACTGTGTATGGCTGAATTTTTGGGTCCTTTGTCTGGTTCATTACAAGTTTAGAATGGTGTACCTTGAGGCCAGTAACTGGGTGAATCCTGGTCTACCACATAAAATCACAATAAAGCACACTGAAGTTTGTGGTTGTAATGTGACAAAATGTGGAAAAAGTTTTATCCATTCAAAATTTTAAGACAGCATTAAGCTCTTTTAGTAATAGCTAATACATACTCTTCAAGAACAGGAAAATGTGTTCTCTCTCCAAGGACTACAAGAAAAAAAAATTACATTGTAATGTTCTTGTAGCTTGTTCATGATAACTATTGTGACATTGTTCAGAATTTGATAAATGCTGCAGTGGCAGGAACCTATGAAGTCTGCAGTTGAGTTCTTATGAAGTATGAAATGTTCTAGCCAGTAGGAACTTTGTTGTTATTCTTGCCACCTCAAGTAAAAGATCAAATTTCACTGTTCTTGTGAAGTATGTACTTTAGTAGTTTCTTTGCCAAAACAGCAGATGTAGTCAGATGCAACTTTTTCAATAAAAGGATGTTGCTGAACTGGAAATATTTAATTTTGTTTTTTTCCTATTTGCTGTATTGACACGTTATCAGGAGGTATATGGTTACAATGACCATTGTTAAGCTAATGTTTATTTGTCTCAAATCATATCACGTGGAAAAGTTCAAGAGGTATGAAAACTTTTGTAAGGCTCTGTAAATGGTGCATTATAATGCAGGGCCTTTTTTAGTCTTGTAGGTCCCTTGCAGTACTTTACAATGTGTGTGTGTGTGTGTGTGTGTGTGTGTGTGTGTGTGTGTGTTTTTTTTTTTTTTTTTGTGGGGTTAAACAGGGTTATGGGTTCTGGGTACAATATTGTCACATGGACAAAAGAGTGAACCACTCTACATACTGATCAACAGCCAAATTGATAAACTTGCTCAGTAATGGCCCTGTAACACGTGTTGCCATGGCTGCATAGGAGGAGTATCAATAACTCATATAGTCATTTCTTTCTTCAACCTTAGCACACCATAGCTATAGCAGTGAAGTTAGTTTTACAGTCAGACTACGGAGCTAGTACATGTTCCAGTCCAGGCTGAAAGATTAATGGAAGCACTACTAATGACTTGGTTATGAATTCTTTAAAAATGAGACCTTAAATTGCTCTACTTTTTGCTCATTTTCTCATTTTAAAGTACTTATTGGTCAAAAGTATTTTAGTAGAATACTCTCAAGAATGTTGGGGTTATTAATTATTAATTTAAAGTCTAAAGAAATGAGGACTGCCTTTAACTTACAGGTAACTCTGTAAAATGACTTTTCATTAGCAGTATATATGAACTACTGCTTAAAGTATCCATCTCTTTCGGTCTTAGATCAGACAGCCTGAGACCTGGCTACAGAGTTCTAAAGGATGCAACTTTCTGCTCTCAGGATGAGTTAACAGGATGTACTATGAAGTTTCTCATTGTTCAGAGTGGTTTCATGTGAATGACAGTGTGTAAGGTGGACTCCCAGTATTTGTACGGTTTAGGGATCACAACCACCTACAAATAGCTCTAAAAACAATTAGAACTACCTGTTTTAATAGTTCAAACACAAATACACCTTAATATGCATTAATACGCTCAGTGGAAACCATCTTGGCAGTACTGCAGAAACTAATGTCTACAGTCTTCCTTTTCTCCACTCTTGGGGGTAAAAGCAATTAGCGCCAAAGAAAATGATTGGCTGCTTTTTAAACTCCAGCCAATAATGTGTCAAGTAGCATTGCGTCTAAGTGTTTCAGCTTCCTGAGCTGTATTTTCTTTTGAATATATCAGATATGCTCTACAAAAAATAGCCAAATGCTTCACGAATAATTTGCGTTATGTTCCACAGAAAAATCCCCGAATGCTGAATCGCAAATAATTGGGAGTCAACTGTATTACACAAGCATGGCCGATCTGTGTGAATGCTAAAATCAATCCATCCATTCTATAAGTTCCTAGAGACACCAGAAAAGTCAGAAAGTAAGCACTAACATCTCCATGGTGACACTATCTGACTCTCACTCACTATGGAACTTTCAGGCCTTTCACAGAACGGAAGGAAGATATTATTGCTGCAGTGAGTTTTGGGTCTTTCCTTCCAGTTAGATGTGCCAAAACCTTAAAATAACTGGAACTCACAGGTCCCTTAATTAGACATGAAAGCCACCTCAGATTAACCCTTTCATTGCAGTAGTAGTAGTTAAGACTTTACTCTGGGCTCTCCCTGGACCTCTGAACTCCCTATCCCTCCCACCCACCAAAGTAAACTCATCTCTTTTATCGTCCGTCTCCTCAGAGCATTGTGCTCATAATTACTTTGACTTCCAGCCAAATATGTCAAAGATGGTAATACATTTCCTTTTTTGTGTTGACAGGGAGATGGTGAATGCCTGGTTTGCTGAGCGTGCCCATACCATCCAGCCATCTGTGCCTAAAGAAAACTCTTCCCAGCAGCGGACCCACCACTCCTCCTCAGATCATTGCCCCTCTTCTAACTCCACCATCCTCCCTTCAGCCCTCACCCTCCTGGATAACCGCTGCCCCTCCCCAGCCACGGTCCCCAGCCCAGCTCCTGGTACCCCAACTCGCAAAATCTCAGCTTCAGAGTTTGACCGCCCACTAAGACCCATTGTGGTTAAAGACTCAGAGGGGTCCCTCACATTCCTGAGAGACTCCGAACGGGAACCTGTCCCTCTCTGTGGTTCAGTGATGGGGGAGGATGGTGATGGTAGCGGCAGAAGGCTTGACCGCTGCACCAGGCTGCTGGAGCTGGTAAAGGAAGTATCAAGTCATCTGGATGTAACGGCACTCTGCCATAAGATCTTCCTGCACATCAATGAGCTGATCACTGCAGATCGATACTCACTTTTTCTGGTAGGAACCTTTAGCTGGAGTTCTTCCATCAGTTATAGGGAAAGCAGATTAATTCAGGACAATGGTTATTTCACTCTTAAGCTTTATTTTTAAGTGGTTCCCAAAACCAGAAACCACATTCAGAAGAATAAGTCCAAAAGTTGTAAATCCAAGGATTTTTTTTTTTTCCACAATAACAGAGATCATAATATTTTGCACTGGGATGCAACACTGCTGACTTACTGTTTTTGAAATTTCACACTGCACACTGTCTGCAAACATTTAGTGAACATTAGCAGACAATTTTTGCCGAACATCAACATGAAACACCATTAGACATCCGGCGGTCATTGTCAGCGAATGTTCAGCGAATATTGGCTGGACGTTTGCTAGATGTTTGCTGAACATCCACAGACAACGTCTGCCGCACAATTAATGGTGTTTCATTTTGTTGTTCGGTGAAAGTTGTCTGCAGACATTCATGAAATGTTCATGGCAACCTTCAAGGGACCAGTCTAATACCTGGAAAAGGACATAATGATGTAAGGATAATACCTCGAATTTCAACCTTCAGCAAACAACAGCCTCGGTTTCACATCAGCTGCTGTTTGTCCCGATACAGAAGCATTTTCATGGAACTGTAAAAGAAATAGCACATCCAAGGAAATTACTCAATCATTTACTTCAGCACTTGTCAGCATTCTGGTTATGTGGTCAACACCTTTTAAGGGAAGAGGCCTGTTTAATTAAATAGTTCTGTTTGAATGCTCATCTAAGTGAAGTCGTTAGATTATTAAGAATTGTTTAAGAAAAAATTGTTTCAAAATGCACTAAGCAGGAATGTGTGATTAATAATCCATTATTCACTCAGACAATAGCCTATTACTTTTTCCCTATATACTTATTTTGCTTTTCTTGGATTTTGTTTGGAATTTAGCTTAAAGTTGTTATGTTATTTCAGCATTTTCTTGATTGCATTGTCTTTTAGAAAATGTCTGCTTGGTTTATTAGAAACAAAGTGAAAACATGAGATTTATAACAGCCTTATTCTCTGTAGTTATTGCTCTGTTACAGTTCTGTGCAAAATTATTTCTGCTCTTCAAACCTTGTCTCATTCTGTCACATTACGACAAACTTTAAAGCTTTCCACTGGGATGTTATAAGATTTTAAAGTGGAAGGAAAATTATACTTGATCCATTCGTACAAATAAAAATCTCAACAATATGGTGTTCATTTATGTTCAGCCCGTTTTATTTACTGAATAATAGATATTGTTTACAGTGATGTTGTGATAATAGATATCGACAGACTGTGCAACCCCTAGTTTTAATGTGACAAAATGTGGAAAAGGTTAACTACAGTACACTTTTGCAAGGTACTGTCATAACCTGATTGACTAAATGAGATAGTGACGAATATACCAACTGAACATGTTCAGTTTGCAAAGCTATGCAGACAATATTTATTTGATTCATGCCTTTATTTCTCCTCCATTGTTTCTGTGTGTTTGCTCTTCCAGGTGGGTGAGGACAGCTCCAACAGGAAGTTCCTGGTCAGCCGGCTGTTTGATGTTGCCGAAGGATCCACGTTGGAAGAATCATCCAGCAGCTGCATCCGACTAGAGTGGAACAAGGGGATAGTAGGGCACGTAGCTTCCACGGGACAGCCGCTCAATATCAAGAATGCATATGAGGTGAGGTCTGTGCTTTTTAATGTGTCATTTTTTTTAACAAGGGCTTAAGCTGATTCGCAGTGTTGTTCTTGTGTGCTAAAAGCTGGGTTTGCATTGGGCTCAATTAGTTGTTCTTGCTGACAGAGTAAAGGCCTGGACGGCAGTCTACAGGAGAGTAAACCAAAGAAGGGGGAATTAGGTCAAAGGGCTCATTTGGACGATTTATCCTTACTACACACACAAACAGTGAAATGACCTACAGAGACATAATGTATTTCTCCAGCTCCTCAGTCAGTGGGTTCACCAAATAAATTAATATGAAAAAATCTATTTAAAATGATACAAATTTAACCAAAGAAATGAACAATCTGCAAAAATCCATCCATCCATCCATCCATCCATCCATCCATCCATCCATCCATCCATCCATCTATCCATTCATTCAGCTATGTATCCATCCGTCCATCCATCCATCTGTCCATCCATCCATTCATTCAGCTATGTATCCATCCGTCCATCCATCTGTTCATCCATCCATCTGTTCATCTGTCTGTGTCCATCCAACCGTTCACCCATCTGTCCGTCCATCCATCCATCCAGCTGTTCATTCATCTGTCCATCCATCCTTTTGTCCATCTGTTCATTCATCCATCCATCCATCCATCTGTCCCTCCATCTAACCTTTGATCCATCCATCCATCCAGCTGTTTATCCATCCATCTGTCCAGCCATCTATCCATCCAGCCATCCATCCAATCGTTCATCCATCCAGCTGTTTATCCATCTCTTCATTCATCGTCCCATCCGTCCATTAAAAATGTTTCTTCAATGAAAAGCACAAGAATGAGAATTAGAGCTGATGTGTGAGTCGGAGCCCAATGAGGCCTCAAATGTAACTCCTAGATTTTTTATATTGGATTTGGTTACTAGGTAAAAAGAAGCAACTGTCTGATTGATTTTAGAACACAAGTGGCAGGAGCTATTATCAAGGTCTCTGTCTTCTTTGTGTTTAAAACCATAAAATTGCTGGAGTGCCAGTCACTGACCCAAAATTAACATTGGACAAGTTTGGACAGCCTATCCAGCCTATCCAGCTGGTGTTGTTTAAAAGATACATAGAACTGGATGTCATCGGCATAGATGTGATAGGCAATATGAGAAAAAGAACCAATAATACCAGCTAATGGAAGAATGTAAAAAGAAAATAATGGGCCAAGAACTGACCCTTGTGGAACCTCACAGTTTAGAGGAGCAGAGTCCAAGGAGGAGCATTAAGTAGGAGGACATTTCTGCAGTTCTACTTTTAAGTTCCTGTGCAGTATGAAATGTACTGGCCAGAAAGAACTTTGCTCTCATTGTTGTCGCTGTGTGTACAAGGACAAATTTCTCCGGTCGTGTGGTGTACTATAGGCCTTTAATGTTCCATGAGAGATATTGATATTTTTAAGGGGAAACTGTGCTGAAACAAGAGTTTTATAGTCTACCCATGGTGGAATATGCTCACTACTGCACCTTATGGCACTTTTGCATTGGCTCCCAGCATTTAGAGCACCCATTATGTTCATTATTGATGTAGGCTGTAGGTGCTTGTGTACTGTGAGTACACAGGCTTTAAGCTGTGTTGCATACCTGTCATTTCCCTTATGGAGCCAAGAAGATAAAGTTAAAGCCCCAAAATATTTCTAACACAAAGTATTCATAAGCCTGGCAGATTTAAGATTTAAATTTATTTTCATTGAACAAAGAAATTAGTGCTGAGCAACAAAACAATTTTAATAATTTGCCAAGAAACAGAATATGTTAATAACAATTATAAAGGTAGGCTTTAAAATTTAATAAGACAGACTCTAGAATCTAGATTTTCATTTGAAACCATATGGTGATAACTATCAAAACCAAATAAAACTTATGTTGATAATTCTATTTTTGCCAGCTCTAGAAAGAATAGTTTTGGGCATTATTGTGTACATAAACTCCATGTATGAATTTAGTTATCAGGACAAAAGATTTTTGACACATTGACCAAAGCTGTACCAAAATGCAAAGTAAGATCAAGCTTAAACCTGTTTTTAGGCATTCCAGACAACACATGGTGTTTGGTCTTCAGTTGTTTTCTTTTCTAGTTTCAATTAAAAAAAATGTATTGTGAAGCACATATTTAGACTAAATAATTTATTTAGTTAGACTGTATCTCTTTAAGTCTAACTTTAACAGGTTGGATACATTGGTCAAAGCAGACTCTTTGTGTGTGTTTTCAGGTGAGTGTATGCTGTTGATTGTGTGGGATACACATGTGTTTGGCATTGACTCACCCTCCATGTGTGCACACTGTTGTTTGTGTGCATGCCCATATTTAAATAGCTGTGTGTAAATCAGTAGAAGCACTGCATCATGCTGTGCTCTCATGTCCTCAGTTAATGCAGTGTTCCTCTAGATTATCTGACTGTGCTCTGTATACTTCAGGATGTTTGCATGAGAGCCTGTTAGTGTGAGCCACTGCAGAACCTCAATGATACTTCCAGGAAGTCCGTCTGCATCATTTGTGGGACTCTGATTGGATCTTTAACTTCCAGTTAGTCTGCTCAGGATTGCATTGATTCTATCCTACATCCGTTTTATTGGTTAACCGCTGGGTGATGATGAAAACCTTTACTGTGCCGTGTTTGTGCAGTTTGTTTTTGAAACTCAATTGAGCAGAATCACTTTTAACTATTAAAAACATTAAATATATTTGTTCTGGCCTCCCTAATGTGATTAGTCTTCAGTTATTTCTGTTAGGAACAGACGGGACATCGCATAACAGAGCTGCTCATGGTGGCAGCATGTTGGAGTAGCTCTGTTATGATAGTTCTGATTTATTCTTTTTCTAGACTTTGTTCATAATTATTATGATTGAAGCATTCCATGTTCAGACAATTATTCCCTCTGGTTCTGGATGCTGTGCAGCTGAAAGGATGAGGTGCAGCTGGATGTGCTTACATTTTTCCTTTCAGACAGTTGCTATGATGTGTAACTGTGGCATTAAAGTGGGGTTTTTTTCTATAATTGGGAGCAGCTGATTAGCATCCCAAAAGCATTCATATTTTTTATTGGTGGAGGTATTGCAGGTTTGATTAGCATCTCAAAAGCTCAAATAATACCTGAACTATGACCCCAAATCCCAGAGGAGTTGAAAAGGAGGCTTCATGGATGCCGAGCAGGACCGTAGCAGCAGAGAGAGGAGGAGGAAATTCAAACCATCTCCTCCAGCTATCATGTGGGACAAGGATCGTGTCTCCGACTCCAAGACAGAGCTTTAAAGAAAAGCGGCAAAAGCAACTGAGATGGATTATCAGTGCTTGCCAACAACTGATGATGTCTTCCAGGACATGTTACTGTGGAATAACATCTCTGCTACCCAGAAATTGAGCTGTTATAATGTCATGACAGTCATGAGACTGTCAATCAGAAACAATCTTCAGTTAAACTCCTAAGATTCCTTCCAAGACTGACTGCTACCACAGTATCACCAACCACTGCGACTCTTTGAAGATACTTGGATGATATGAGTTACGACAACATTTAATTTCTCTTTGAGATAAATAAATTATTTTGAATTGAATTTTCCGTGAAACTTGGAGAGAGACTGGGTCGTGGGTGGGTTTTGGTCAATAATACTTTGCTTTGTGCTTTAATTTGATGAGTCATTGTTAGGCATCTATATTTATTTACTCTCTTGACGCTACAACTTAAGCATCTGAAGAGTGATCATTACAGCTGTAACCATTTACTCATCCACCTTGTTCCACAATGAACACATGCTGAAAGGTGAAAGTGATAAAACAGAGCAACTGCACTCTGCTCTGTTCAGCCTTCCTCAGTTGTTGAAGTTAACATCTCCTTTGCAAATGTTCCCATGGCAACGTCCTGTGGCAGACAGCTCCTTTTCTCAACCAGAAATGTTAGGTATCAAATGTTTGAAACTGCAAGACGAAGAAGCAGTGAAGAAGGAAATGGCTCATTTTCAGTCTTTCTGCAGTAATAATGTCCACACAGAGGAGTGTTTTGATGGCTGTGACCCAGTTCAGTGTCCATGCATCCCTACAGTCTTAAAAAGTCTTAAATTCATGTTTCCAAAATTAAGGCCTTAAAATGTCTTTTATTCATTTTTACAAAGGAAAGTTGGCCTTAAATATGTTAGTCACAGGTCTTAAATCTTACATTTTGCCGTGGTGGCAAAACTATTTAATCTCATATATTCTATGTAGTTTTTTTTCTCACATGACTTTTCTGTCAGGCTAAAATTTGAGTTAACTGTACACATCTTCATTGCGTTCTGTGACTCGAGGTGGTTGAGTCTACTGCAAACTTCCTGCTAATACAACCTTGATAGCTAGCTAGCAAGCTTTTTTACGTCCATCATGGGTAAGTGCAAATTTATCATCTTTTGTCGATTTCTGTCGCGATACAGGGCATAAATTTCATTCATAATGGTCTTAAAAATCCTTAAATTTGAGTTTGTGAAACCTGTAGCAACCCTGCAGCTTCACCTGGGTCTGATGCATTTATTGGCCGATCACTCAGTGCATCTCTAATTTTAACCCGCTGCTCTGCAGTTGAGTGGTGACCAGTTCAGGGTAAACCCTGCTATTCATCTGTTGACTGATACCCCTACCCTGTGATCCTGACTAGGAATAAGACGGGATAGAGATCAGAAAAATGGATTTAACCTGTTCTCTGGAATACATCTGCAGGCTGAAGATTCTGACTGGGAGGACTGGGATCATCATATGGAATAGTTCTAGAAATCATTCCAGTACAAATAACACAGGTCATTTTAGCACCCAGCAGAGCATGTGTTGTGTTCTCTGAACTTACTGTGGTGTTCCTCATTTGATCAGGATTTTTCTACACACATACACGGTCCCCTTGAGAAAAGAGGATGATGAGAACGGACAGAGAGCGTCGGAGGTTTTAAAGGTCAGTCGGTGGGTGGAAGAGTAGCCATCAGATTCCTCAGGAACCAACTCTCCATCTAAAATCAGGGTTTTTACGTTCTCATGCAGTTCATTTGCTAAACAAATTTGTTTAGCAAATGAACTGCATGTGAATTTGGTTTGCAAAGGAGTAGACTTAGTATTGCATAATGCTGATAGTTACCTGTGTTCACGTATTACTGAATGCCAGCTTTTTTTATGCAAATTGAAACTGCAGGAGCTGTGAGTGTAGGTCGCTGGAGTGCTTGTTGAAGCTAGGTGACGTCTGCTTCTGATGCTGATGCATTGTTCAACTGTTTGCTGCTCTTATGTAAGCTGGTTCTAAGCTCTGCTTACTGTCCGTTGACATTTAAAGTTTGCACACAGCACATAAGAAGTCAACAATAAAACAAGCAGTCCATTTATTTGCTGCTGTGGTGAAGTGGAAGCTTCATCAGCTCCCAGCAGTTAATAAAAGGTGTAGGAAGAGCGCTGACGAGAACCTCCGTCCTGCATCTTCTGAACTGTTTGTTTAAGTCAGCAGTGCCAAAAAAGATCTCTGCTGCTGTGTTTTGGAGTTGGAGATGGAACCTGTTTCATTTTTACTTCAGGAACACTCCCTTGCATAATTATTCATACCACCTGAACATTTTGTCACCTTATGGCTCAAAACATTGTGTTGGAATTTAGGGTGTATTCCCACCAGCCCTGTTTAGTCCACTTTAATCGAACTCTAGTTGGTTTGCCTAGAAGGTCCGGTTCGTTTGAAAAGGGGTAAATGGCCAATCAAACTCTGATGTGGAACAAAAAAAGCTCTGGTCTGGCTAAAAACCTTGGTCTCGGTTTGGTTGTTTGTATCACTAAACTGCACAGAGTAACTGCATTTAATCATATTGTCAAATGTATTTATATTTATTGAGACTCTCATTGAACAAACAGTGGAAAAACAGTAAAAATAACAATCCCAATGGTTTTGGGTTTTTTTTAAACATCATTATTTGGAATTCATCATGACAACAATAAATAAAAATACTTATAAGAAATTTATGATGATAAATGATAAACAATACGATAAATGGCCACCCCATTTAAGGGGTATGATTACTTTTACAAGCTCCATAGTTGGCTTACTAGCTATTACTATTGCTTGTATTTTGTACCATACCATTGGACCAAAGTATACTAACAGAATCACTTGTGGAAATTCTGCTTCTCCAGGACCCAAGATTCAATGCAGAAGTCGACCTGATCACAGGCTACAAAACTCAGAGCATCCTTTGTCTGCC
This sequence comes from Anableps anableps, assembly GCA_014839685.1. Classification (NCBI taxonomy): domain Eukaryota; kingdom Metazoa; phylum Chordata; class Actinopteri; order Cyprinodontiformes; family Anablepidae; genus Anableps; species Anableps anableps. Next base: position 3,354,917 of record CM026085.1, on the reverse strand, counting down.
CATCAAGAACCACAGAGGAGAGGTGAGGTGGTATGCATCTTTACACTCCATTCAAACCTTTCTGAGACTGATGAATTAAAATTCAAATTCAAATTTTGTGCCACAGTTTCACCCATCTAGCTGCTGATTTGAAGTTGAAGAATGTGGAGGTAGTCGCCTTCCTCCTTCATTAATACCAGTGACCCTGTAACAGACCTCTGCATGGTCCTACCACCACCATGCTTGACAGTATGAGCAGTTTGGAGCAGAGGAGTCTTTGTGGGTCTGCATCATCGTAGTCAATGATGATGTAAAACTAGCTTTCCAGTGGACAGTGACACAGGTGTTCAGCAGTTTCCAGTTTATGTCAAGGTTGAGTTGTACTAGTTCTCGGGGTTTGAACATGCTAATAAGTTAATTTTCTTCTCCGTGTACAGTTTGGGTGTTCTTCCAGATTTTAGTAAAGTATTGATACAATGAACTGTCAAACTGAGTGTTCCATCACAACACTTCTGTGCTCTTAAACCGCCCACAACTGCTTTTACTTATGATGATACATCTCCAGTAGTGGGTACCGCTAGCTAAAAAGTTAGTTGCACTAACCCGAAAGCACTAGTCATAAACATTAGTTCCGGTAACACTAAAGTGCTACGCCAACACAGTATGTAGCAGAAGCTAATGCGAATGCGCTAACTTCAATTTAAATCATCTCTGTCCTGGAAGGACTACAACCCTCAAGCAACAATTTCATTTTGACATTATAATTTACATACTCTATAATGCCCTTAGACATTGTATTTATGTTTATGTTTTGTTCTTTACTGTCTGTTTTTTATTTTGTTCCTCTGTTTCTTGTTTGAAATAGTTATTTTAGAGAAAATAGAAAGAATTTGAGGAGAGGAAAAGGAACTGTTGTATAAACAGTTTTTACCCTGTTCAAATAAGAACATGAATATAAATGTCTAATTACTAAACAGTCGATAACCAAAACTTCAACACAGATGTCGAACTTTATTTATCTCAAAGTTTACAAAATGACCAAATAAATTAGAATTTCTTTGGAAAAAAAATTAGGGGAAGCTAAGTACACTAAACATTTTCAAAGTTAGCTAAAGCGCTAAATTAAAAATTAGCTCTGCTATTGGCGCATTAGTGCACATCTCAGTCCTCAATGTCTTCCATTACTGGACCTCTCTGTTCTGGTTAATTTTAGAACAGTCTCAAAGCTACCTTTTTTGTCAGAAATCTGCTTCTTGGAAACTAAAGGAGCGTTTCTCAGTCCTTTTCAAAAAACACCGTATTTAGGTTAAGAGGCTAGAGTAGCATTTCTTCTTGGAAGCAGAGATTTTATGTCAACACTGCAATCATGAAACTTTGGTATTTTTACTCAAAGTTTTCATGGTGTGAGAATAAACTGAGTTACTGCAGTCTGGCTGCTTAAAATTAACAAAATCTAAATGATCCAGTCTTTAAAACGACTCTTTGAAAGGAATGGATCCACAACATGTTCCAAACTTACTTCAAAGAACTTTAAATCATCTTTGTTGTCAAATAAGCAGTGTGGCAGAAGTTATTACCTAGGAAGACTCATCCATGACCTATCTTTTCTCTTCTTATAGATGTCACAGTAAATTACCCCGTTCATTGGTCCCTCAATGCCATGAACTCTTCTTGTACCTTTAGCAGAAAACCCAAACCAAAGTGTTTCCACCTCCGTACTTCACATTGGAGGTAGTGTTCTTTGGTCATACTAAGCATGTCTTGTCCTCCAAACACAGCAGGTTGAGCTGATGTAAAAGAACTCTATTTTTGTCACATCTGACCACCGTAGCTTCTTCTCCAAATCATTTAGATGTTCACTGGGAAACCTAAGATGGGTCTGTACATGATCCTTCTGTAGCAGGGTACCAGATTTCAGTCCCTGTGTGTGAGTGGCCAACAGCTCTCTCCTTCTCACTAAGCTTCTAGATGGTGTTCTTGGAGCTCATAACAGTTCTATCTGGTCCATGCTGTCCTGTGACAGCTCAGTCATGGTGGTGGAGTATATGGGAAAAGATGTGCTTTATACACAGAACAAGTTAAGGTCAGAAGTGTCTGTAAATGATAAATTGATTGATGTGTGTACAACATGACCAAATAACTCATCTGTAGGAGTCAGAGATCTGGTCATGTTGAAGGGAATCAAATACTTATTTCCCTTCCTTTATGTCTCACCTGGGAAAAATCATTAAAATACCCAAAACAATGAGGTTTGTGGCCATAAATACTATATGAAAACTTGTGGCCACACTTGGAATAATTCAGGTAGAAACAGCTAACATTTGTTCTGTTGAACCAAGAATGACAACAACCCCCACTGAGACATCCCTGTGGTAGAATATGGCACCAGCAGATGTCATCCAGAAGGAGCTGTCCATCTGTTACTTATCCCTGCTGGAACTCTAATAGTTTGGTGTCAGTGCAAAACGCTTAGAACTGTACTTATTCTTTGAAACTCTCCAGTTTCTCTGTGCAAATCACCAGCTGTCTTTGTTTTCTTTATGAAACAATGAGGCTGTGGGCTAAATGTTACAAAGGAAATGCTGGTTTTTCCATGTACACATTTAAATATGAGTTAATAGAAAATGCTGTTTTTATACTGTTGTTTTCACTTTCCATTTTACACAAGGAAAAAAAACTGATCACCACCAAATGAGCTCATAGCACAGTATATTTTTACATTCAGTGTGACATGTTTAAAAAAAAAAATCCTGTTGTTCTGAAACAGTTTCTAACATCTATAAAGCTGCTCTTAATGAATTACTTTTGTCTTTGCTTTATTAATATTCCCACTTGTTGCAGGTTGTTGGAGTGGCTCAAGCTATTAACAAGAAATGTGGAGAGGATGGTGCCTTCACTGAGCAGGATGAGAAGGTATGTCAGTTTGACTGTGTAAGATCTGTTATCAGCCAGTGGTATTCCTCCCCCTTTGTTCTTTATTGTTACCATTGATAGAGCTCTTCCACAAATAAAGCAGCACTTGGGTCTCTTAAGCCGCTTTTCAACAGTCATTACTTTAACGGGTTCTTCCACAGTCAGCCCTGGCCAGATTTGTCTCTATTAGCAGATCCTTCCCTGTTTTTCCTAACCATTTCAGGGGTAGTACAAGCCACGCCAAGCCGCGTGTTGGGCGCTATCAATTTGATTGATAGCGCGCAACACAGACTGCAATCGTTGAGTGGCCCGCGATTTATGTCACTGAATGAGCGAAGGCCTGACCTTGCTGTTTCCAAACAACATCTCAACCAACGCAGTGGACCGGCGGTCATGGTATCAGAGAGCTGCTCAGTGTAGAGGAGCTTAATTATGAGCAGCACCAGGAACACATGCGTCAACCTTTGGAGCGGAATGATCATCATTTCGCAGCCCAGCAAGCAGCACGTCTCGCTGAAGAACGGGTAGTTTGGTGCCGGCTAGTGTGAAACACTGGAACTTCACACCATTAGTTTGCCGTGATGTGCAGGTTATTTTTGGTTGGGTTTTTTCTTTTCAGTAAAGTTCATACATGGATATTGGTGTACATCTTTTGACTGTATTACCTAAATTCAAAGTTTATACATGTTTAAATAAAAATAAGATAGATTTGTACACATAGCAAACTAATAAGCTAATCTGAATTGTTTTCATTTTGTTTGGGCCAGCAATGAATTTCTATAAGACAAAATTAAATATCTGGGTTTATTTGAGTCCATCAAACCCACAATCTCAAGGTTGTCTATTGTTGAGTGTTGCTGCAAATGACATTATTGGAGCATCAACCACAGCTCCTACGTGCTCACAGTCTGCCCATGTTCCCACATTCCTGCCCATAATCATGCCCACAATAGTAAGGAACAGACTGCAGTGGATACAGTGCAAACTTTGCTAGAACCAAACCAGACATTAACCGGCTAGAGTGAGACTTGACAATGGAGAAGTGGCTTTAGCATGTTCTGTTCAGCCTTGTATATGGAACCTTGGGATAGTTTTGATTCGGTCAGATCTGTTTAAAGAGGGACAGATGATGGTGGACTTTGCAAAAAGGATGGAAATGGCTGTGGTAAATACTTTGTTCCAGAAGAGGCAGGAACATAGAGTGACTTATAAAAGGAGGAGGTAGGAGCACGCAGGTGGGCTTCATCTTGTGTAGACATTGTAGGCAAGAGTGTACCTGGACAGCATAGGATGGTGGTCTGTAGGATGAAACTGGTGGTGAGGAAGATAAGAGAACAAAGGCAGAGCAGAAGACCACATGGTGGAAACTGAAAAAAGAAGCGTGTTGTGGGGTTTTCAGGGGGGAGCTGAGAAGACTCTTGGTGGTCAGGAGGTGCTTCCAGATAACTGGACAGCTACAGCTAATGTGATAAGGAAGGCGGGTAGGAGGGTACTTGGTGTGTCATCTGGAAGGAGTTAAGAAAATAAGGAGACTTGGTGATGGAATGAAAAAGTTCAGGAGCATATTCATATAAGGATAGGGGATGGAAATGTACTGAGAGGTGGCAGTTATGTGATGGAAGAGTACTTTGAGAAGTTGATGAATGAGGAAAATGAGAGAGAATGTAAAGTACAAAGAGGTGACTGTCGGACTGAACTGGAGGTGATCAGGAAGTCGCTAAAATTAAAAGGTGAAGCTAGGGAAGCTTTTAAGAGAATGAAGAAGGGGAAGGCAGTTGGTCCTGATGACATACCTGTGGAGGTATGGATGTGTCTAGTAGAGGTGGCAGTAGAGTTTTTGACTCAGTTGTTCAACAAGATCTTGAGGAATGAGAAGATGCCTAAGGAATGAAGGAAAGGTATTACATCTTTGTAGATTTAGAGTGTATGAGTGTGTGTGTGTGTGTGCCAAGAGAGGAGCTGTGAGGAACTGTGACATTACATGAGGAGGTCCAAAGTAGGAGATATGTATGTTAGAGTGTTGCAGGATATGTATGAATGCTATGAGACAGCAGTGAGGTGTGCTGTTGGAGTGACAGAAGAGTTCAAGGTAGAAGTGGGACTGCATCAAGTATCATCTCTAAGCTTGTTCTTGTTTTAATTGGTGATGAACAGACTGACAGATAAGGTTAGACAGGAGTCTCCATTGAGTATGATATTTGTAGATGGCATTGTGATCTGCAGTGAGAGTAGAGAGCAGGTAGAGGAAGAGAGGTTGAGGTATATACTGGAAAAGAGGAACGAAGATTAGTTGCAGCAAGACAGAATACATGTATGTAAATAAGGAGGGCACAAGTGGAATGGTGATGTCAAAGGGAGTAAAAGTAAAGAAGGTAGAGGACTTTAAGTACTTAGGTTCAATGGTTCAGAGTAATGCAGAGTGTGGAAAAGAGGTGAAGTGTGTGCAAGCAGGTTGGAATGGTTGGAGAAAAGGGTCAGCTAGTTTGAGTGATAGACGGGTTTCAGCAAGAATGAAAGGAAAGGTGTACAAGACACTATTGACACCATCAATGGTGAATGGTTAGAAACTGTACCAAAGAGGAAGGCAGAACTGGAGGTTGCAGAGCTCAAGATGTTGAAGTTCTCTTTGGGAGTGACACGGAGGTTTAATATCAGGAATGAGTACATCAGACAGTCAGCTCATGTTGGCTATTTTAGAGATAAAGTCAGAGAAGCCAGTCTAAGATCATTTGGACATGTTCAGTGGAGAGAAAATGATTATATTAGTAGAAGGATGCTGAGGTTAGAGCCACCGGGTTGGAGGCTGAGAGGAAGACCAAAGAGAAAATGTATGGATGCAGTGAAAGAGTACATGAAGCTAGGTGGTGTGACAGTAGAGGATGCAGAGGAAATGGTTATCCATGCTTTTATATCTTCACGCCTAGACTACTGCAATTGCCTTTTTACTTGTCTCCATAAGAAGGAGACTGACCACCTTCAAGGTACTCAGAACTCTGTTGCAACACAAAAGACCCCCTGTGATGCCTGTTTTGATCTCCCTTCACTTCTAAAGCCTTACACTGACTTATAGAGCCTTTCATGGTCAAGCCCCTCCTTACATCTCTGACCTGTACAACAGATGCTCAGTTCATACTTATGCTCCCAAAAACTCAACTCAAGACTCGAGGGGATCGCTCCTTTGAAGCAGGAGGACCCAATCTGTGGAACGCCCTTCCCTTCTCTTTACACTGTCTAGACACTGTTAGTGTTAAAATGCAGTTTAAGACCTTCCTTTTTAAACTGCCCCCTGCCCGAAAGACAAAGGGAGAGACATAAGGTACCAAATCCCAACACCCAACCTTGCTGCCCCAACCCCCAGTGCAGGTCAAGCCCGCAATCCGACCACCCAGGCAGCCAAGTGGATGGCATCATACCATCCCACCTGATCGGACAGCCCCACAGAAGTCAAGGTTGCTGGATCCCCACCAGGGTCCAGCTCAGTCCCTGCAGCCCACAACTGGCTCAAAACATCCTTGTGAGGCATTGACCACCAACCAGGAACGCACCACACCATGATATGTTCAAATCCTCCACACAAACACCACCACCAATGTTGCGCCCTCCCACTGGACCCCACTGCTTGTTGACAGTAGAGTCTTCCCCACCTCAGCCTGAAAGCCCTATGTGTCAAATATATTTTACATTTTAGCGTAAAGCATTTGCTATATAGATAAAAATTACTTATTACTTACCTCCTACTACATGTTACTCACCTAATATTCTCCTTCCCAACAGGACTTCTCAGCCTATCTGGCCTTTTCAGGCATTGTTCTGCACAATGCACAGCTGTATGAGACCTCACAGTTGGAAAACAGACGCAATCAGGTAAGTGTGGATGTTTGTGAAGGATCACATACTTACAGGTATAGCTTAGTGTGTGTTATGATGAATGTGTTTGTAAGTGCAGGTGCTGCTGGATCTGGCCAGACTGATCTTTGAGGAGCAGCAGTGTCTGGAAGTTGTGCTGCGGAAGATCGCCGGAACCATCCTGTCCTTCATGCAGGCTCAGGCCTGCACTGTCTTCATAGCTGATGACGACTCAATGGTAAGTACACACACAAACACACAAACTAATGATCGACCACTCATGTGATGCTTTGCAAAAAAAGTATTTGCAGCCTATGAATGTTTCTACATTTTGTCATAATTGTGACGTGAAGAGAAAATGATACATCAATTCTGTTTTCTTTTTTTGACAAATAATAAATCAGAGTCTAAATGCAACTGTTCTATGCAGGCCTCAGAGGTTAGTTAGAAAAGATTAAAGAACCAACAGAACCCTGAAGGCCAAGGAACACAGCTGGATAAGTTTAAAGCAGTGTTAGGTTCTGGTCAGATAGGACCAAAATTGAACTTTCTGAGCTCCATGCAGTCTAACACTGCTCATCACCCTGAACAGACTATCCTCATGGTGAAACTTGGTGGTGGCAGCGTCTTGCTGTGAGTATGCTTTTCTTCAGCAGGGAAAAGCATACCCTAAATCCAGGAGAATCCTTGAAGAAAACCTATTAGAGGCTGCAGTAGACCCGAGACTCAGGTGGAGGTTCACCTTCCAGCAGGTCTACGAGCCTAAACATCCAGCCAGAGATACAATGGGATGGTTTAGATCAAAGCAATTTAATGTGTAAGAATGGCCGAGTCAAAGTCCAGACCTAAATGCAACTGAGAATATGTGGGAAGACTTGAAAATGTATGTTCACAGACCCTATTTATCCAATCTGACTGAGTTTGAACTATTAGAGAAGAATGAGCAGAATTTTCAGCCGGTAGATGTTTAAAGATGGTAGCTGCTTGGGGTGGCAGGATGGACTTAGAATTTTATTGTGATATTCTGGGGTACTATTGTGATAATGATAAAGATTTTGATTAAAAAACTATTTATTACTTCTTTTTTAGGTAACTTTATGGCTATGACTGCATGGCAAAGAATTTATAGTGACACAAACACAAATACTGCTCTTGAAAAATATTCCCATTTGAAATAGGCTTCTTCAGGATTCCACTTACTTAAAGTGATTTATGTCACTAAACTGCACTGAGGAACTGCACTTAATCATATTTTTCAATTTACTCATATTTACTGATACTCCCATAGAACAAACAGTGGAAAAAATGGAAAAATAACATTTCCGATTTTCATTTGACATCGTTAATTGAAATTTATTAAGACAATAATAAATCAAAATTCTTATCATGATAAGTTTTTCACGATAAATTATAAATGATATGATAAATACCCACTCCTAGTAGATACCTATCCCAAAAGACCTGCCGCTGGAACTGCTGCGAAAGGTGGTTCTACACAGTATCGACCCTGGGGGGCTGAATATAGACATAACACAATTTTTATTTCTAAAACAGTTTGAAATCCATTAGGGGTGCATAAATTGGCCCCGATTTCCTTAATTTTGAGTGATTGGCAATTGGCCGATTCTTACATGCCGTGAGAGAGAGCTGACTAACAGACCTGCCCACCAGGTCATGTCTGCATGTATGCAGTTAACTTTGTTGTTATATTTAGCGACTTTTCAGACAAAAAAATCGGTATCAGCCAAAATCAGAATCAGCAGGTCAGGCTTTTTAAGAATCGGTGTTCAGCCAGAAAACTGCAGTTGGTGCACCCCTAAAAACCATGCATCATTTTAACTCTACATACTAATTCTGAACTACGTTGTGTTGTTGGGATCGCATAAAACCCCCATAAAAATCACTGCAGGATGTGGTTACAGTGTGACAAAGTTCAATAGGTGTGAATGTGTAGTCAGGCTGTATAACAGAGCTGGTTTTTTCTTGCTAAAAACATCCCCTTTATAAATAAACACTGTGCCCCTGGGATAGATTGAGCAGGATCATTTTGAATGAAATTAGTTCATCTGAGGGAATTGAAAGAGACTCAGTGCCCTCAGATGCTGAACAGATCACCTCCATGATGAGTTTCATTATTGCACATGATGGATGACTGGCAGGCAGCGCAGCGCAGAGGTCACTGCTAAATATAAACATCCACTTTTCTACTATAATGTGGGTAATGATTGTTGCAGGAGCAAACAGTGTCATTTATTCGTGGCGGCATCTTTATTTCATAGTTTTGTTGAAGGACTACTGGTTACTGGAGATGTGGAGGCTTTAAACGGCTTGAATGGTCCAGTTGTTGAGCTATGTAGAGGCTGCATATCTAATTCAGAGCCCAGCTTCGGTAGGGCTTACAGCACACTCCAAGGGTCTGCTGTTTTTTATGACAGAATAATAAGAACACTTTCAGCTCGTATTCAGGCTGTCTGGCTCTGAGTCTGTTCGTAATTTGTCTCCCCATTTTTATAGCCACGTGTTGCCATTTCTAACCTGACACCAAGCTATAAGGGCGAATCATTTTACCTCTCTTGGTACTGAAATATTTTAATGACATAAGGGGTCAAACAACAATTATCAAACGTCACATATACCTAAAATTAGTGGTTGAACTCGGTTAAAACTCATAATTGAGTTAATCGCAGGGTCTGTAATTAATTAATCCCAATTAATTGCAATTTAATCGAACATCATATATCAAAATAGGCAACATTTTCAATTCGAAAACCTTTTTTGCTGCTAAATTATTGAATAAATAGACATATGAGCTCAATAACAAATATATTTATAGTTTTTAGTCTGTTCTTCAAGTTCTTCAACCATCAGATTGGTGCAAAGTGCTGTTCTAGCCATTCATCTTTCCAATGTTTCAGGAACCCCTGATCATTCATGGAGCTTCTTTAGAAATGTGGACTGTGAACGCTGACATCGGTGTTGGGGACGTCTGGCTGCTGCTACATGTTTAGCATTGAGATGCTGTTTTAGGCTTGAATAGCCTCAGTGATAGACCAGCTGCTTTTAACACAACTTGAAAACAAAAATAATCTTTTCCAGCGTCCCATCAGATTGTTTTTTTAAGCAAAAAAGTGGGCCAAGAGAAATGGCTTTGTCCATTGCTGTTGTTTGCAGATGTTGCTTGTGCGTCAGATTTATGGGCATGTCAGAAACGTATGAATACAAAGATCCTGGCCGGAACTTTTGCATATTAAGAAAAATGTGATTAATTGAGTTAAAAATTTTAACATGTTCAAATCTTTGTAATTATTAATCTAAATTAACTTGTTAAAGTCCTGTCGATACTTAAAATGAAATTGCATAGTATTTTCTATTTTGTTTGTTTTTAAACTGTGGTGGGGGGTATTAAAATTTGTTGCAAAATACAGAAAATCCTCCTCTGCACCATTAAAAATCTAAAATGATCCACCTGTTTCTATCAGTTCTATTTATCTATTGTATTTATTCATGCTGAAATTATTTAAAATAAATATAATAGCTGTTGACTTGTGTGCAGAGCATTAAAAACAAGCTAAATTGTAAAAAAAAAAAAAAAAAAAAAAAAAAAAAAAAAAAAAAAAAAAGAACAGTTCTCACTAATAGAAACTCAAATCCCACTATTCATGCCAAAAAATAAAAAATAAAAAAAGAAGCCGCTCAAAGGAATCGAATCGCTCGTGAACGTCCCATCACTGCTCTGAACAGGTACGACTCGGCTTATCTAGTTAGAAATCTCTCTTTTTAGAAGTTGTCAGTTTTTGTGGCGTTTTGCAACAAAGCTGTGAGCTTCTGTCTTGCTAGCCTTTCTCATGGAGTCTGTGAACCCTGAGCTCCTGTGGAATTAAACCATGTCTAAATACACGCTGCAGGGTTTCCCAGCTGGCCTGGGAACGCCTCGGGATTCCCTCAAATAAGCGGAAGAAACGATAAATAGAACATGTTAGACGATGTTTTCTCTCAGCCTAAATAATTATTTTATTCTCGGTGTTCCAGCTGCTAGAAGCAGTTAGTCAGCGCGGTGCGCAGCGCTGCTCACCGCCCCGTCACCGTCATATGGCTCTCATTACAGCCGCAGCGGTGCAGCCCCAGACCGGGCAGACCGAGACCTGCGTGCCGGTGGCGTGCTATGTATTGTTACAGTGTTCTAAAGACAATGAAAGTTCTGCAACTCAGCCTGAGAAACTGACAAATATTCCTGCAAACATGAATTCCTCCGATATGTAAGTAGTCCTGGCGTGGTTTTCTTTCCACCGGTATTTTTTATGGTGGATGTTGTCGTCCCTGAAGTAGCTTTTTCTCTAACGCCCGTTACCAGCGTGGGTTGAGTGATGTGCTGGAGATGTTAATGAGCCATGTGTTTACTTCAGACTTGCAACTTATTGGCCTGAAAGCAAAACAAAAGTGTGTGAAGAGCCAATAAAGCCCAGTATGTTAATCAGCTCTACCATGGCCTAGTCAAAGTCCAGACCTAAATCTAACTGAGAGTTTCTAACAAGAGCTGAGCTGAATTATACAAAATAATCGTAAAAAACTATATTCATGTCTGCACAGCAGTTTATCTCAGTGCTCAGGTGTTACCTTCCTCTTACATTGTTCCATGCATATAACCAAGCTGATGTAGCCTCAGCTCATATCCATTTGTCCCTCCCATGAACTCTCACTCTCCAGACAAGTCGTCTCCTGATCTCTTATCCCCCTCCTATCTTTCTCTCTATTTTGTTTCTTCCCTTACCAAACATTTACCCAGAGATTAAGGACTTCTGCTGGCCTTATCTTCCACACAGCCCTCTATATACAGGTGTCAGTATTTCAAGTCTGTATTTTCTCAACTGGGACCACTGGTCTGTGGATTTCAACACAACAGTTTCTCCAGGACAAGAGTTTCTGTCTTTTGGAAGTGGAATAAGAGGCAGACTGGGAACAGCAGGAAAATAGTAGTTCCCTTCATTTTACTGACTTGTGTAGGGTCACTTTGGAAACTGTTTACCTGTATGCATATCTGGCTGCAGTTGTATATAGTTTAGTTTTCTGTGGATGTGTCTGTATAAAGGCGAGGAGACATTTAGCTATAGCTGCCGTCTTTATTCTGCAAGCTCGTTTTGTGTGCTCCAAAGGGACAGCTGGTTGTTAAGTGCTTGAATGTTATTTCATTGTCTCTCAGTGTGTTGGCATTTGCAGTAGAAGGGTGCCTGGTGGTGTTTTCATGCATTATGTTTAATTGGGTCTGACATCTGCCTCACCACTGGACATGTTTCTTCCCCCGCTAGTTTAATTCTCCCCAGAAGAAATAATGCTGGAAATGAACTCAGGTCTCTTGAAACGTGTGAAAAAGCATTTCTCCCATATCTCACACACAGTCTGTATTGATATTTATATCCTTACACTATAAGCAAATACAGATTCTTTTGTATTCATACCCCTCGAACTTTGCCACATATTGTCATGTTCACACTATAGATGGGGTTTTTAGTAAAACGTTATTGTTTTTTTTAAAAATGCCACATGGTTTTTTTAAGGGTAACTAAACATTAAGTTCACTTCTTTTTTTCAGATGATGTGTCTAAGGATGTGTTCACACCTGATAGTCCTGTAGACAGTTCGACTGGGGACCAAAATTGCAACATTTGTTACATTTTCAGCTGCTTCGGTTCGCTTTCACACTGCACTATGTCAAACAAACCACTCTTTTAAAAACCTGTTTACCTCCTCTCCTGTTGTGGCGTTGCACCAGGAACCACTGATTTTCTCTTTTGTCTTTGGCAAAAGACCACAAGTCATTTCTCGTTTGAGTGTAAATCAGTTAAATAAAGTAAGTGAATCATTGATCAATGTTTTTGCTGATGATTTTGATGATTCTTCATGTGTATTTGCTAGATAATTTTGATGATTTTGTTCAATGATTTTGATGTTTTGATGATTCTGCTGATTACTTGATTGATGTTTTTATGATATGAAGCACTTTGAACTGTCTTGGTGCTGAAATGTGCTATACAAATAAACTTCGCTTGACTTGACTTAAGTACAACCAGAGTTCCTAAAGATTAGGCCAGAATCTACAGAACCTCATGCTGAGCAGGGTTGTTGTCATCCTGGTTATCCAAATGCCATTTTGTTATTTGAAATGCTGCATGTGGGGAGGCTAAGAGCAACCTAACAAGGCTAGTTTTATCATAGAATTTTCCAATCTGTTTGTGAAAAGGGCCTTTGAAGATAGAATAATTTAAAGTGAGCACTAATGTATAATGTATAATTCAGTTTCTCTAATTTTAACTACAAACATACACAGCTAACTGACGACTGAAAGTAAAGGTTGCTCCAGCAGGATGGAATCTCCAACCGTATGAGACCTATCTATCTTAACGGACTTGAAAGTAAGAGCGGAGAAAGGGTCTAACTACATAATTATCATTTGGGAGAGGTAAATGTCTGTGTCTAAGGGATTGGTTGGTGATTTGGTTAGTTATGCTTTCTCCGCCCTTACCTCCATGTCAGTTAATGTAGATGGGTCCCATGCGGACCCCACTTTGTATGCTTTCTCATGACTGTAAAGTGGATCTACACTATTTCAGGGACATCTTGGGGCTTTCTCTAACATCTTGAAAGCACTGATCGTGACTATAGGTGAGGGTTGGAACTGATCAGTTATTCCCTCACTTTGACAGACAAGAGCCCCACATGAACTTCTGCAGACAAGGCCTCCATCCATCACTCATAAAGAAGACACCAAATTCTTAAGGTCCTCTGCTTTAAGCAAGGTCTTAACCTGCAACCTAGTGACTTTTGGGATATAGGACAATATGAATAAAATGAATTGAAATAAATGTGAGTTTATGTAATGTGGGTCTAGTATCTGTTTCACTTTTCAGTTGCTGTGCTCAGTTTTGTGTTGCTCTGTCAGGGTTTAGTCTGCTTTAATTGAGTCCTAGTTTGTTTGTCTAGAAAGTCCGGTTCATTTGGGGAGGTGTGGAGGTGTGAATGTGTAATCGAACTCTCATGCGAAACAAAAAAGCGAACTCTGGTCCGCCTACAAACTTAGGTCTTGGTTTAGTTAAAGTGAACTCTGGTGCAGTTCGAAGACATATGTGAACGACAAGCAGATCGGAGACCATTCCAAAAGCAGGAAGCAGACTATAGTGCAGGGCATTCTGGGTAAATCCTACCACAACAAATACATGAGTCTAGCGCTAGAGGGAGAAATGAATCATCTTTTTCCAAAGACAAAAGAGGAATCCTACAACCGCTAAAATCAGATGCAAATTCATTTTTGTCTACATTTCGTGAAGAAGGAAGTTGCGCTCAGTTTCTTCTTCAGAAGTTTTCGTGTTGTTTCCTTCACTGGGTCTTGGTGCAGAGTCCCAACAGGCAAAGGGGTAAGCAGGTTTTTCAAAGAATTTGGTTCGTTTGACACAGTGCAGTGTGAAAGCAAATTGTAGAAGCTGAAAATGGAACAAATGTTGCAGTTTTGTCTCCAATTTACCGAGTCTACTGGACTATCAGGTGTGAAAACACCCTTCGATAGCTCACCCTTAAATGCGTAAAAGAAGCAGAAATTCTTCTGCTTTCCACTGATTCATTTTGCTGTACCTTCTCGTCACGTACAGCTTTCATGGATGGCTCCAAATGTATCCTGGATTTATTCCAGTTTTCCATTATCCTGTGTTGTCCTGTTATAAACCTTCCCTTCTGCCACAGACCCCTATAAATGTCATAACATCACTAGCTCTTTTTTCTGTTTCAAACAACTTTACTGGCCTTACCTAGACAGATCTAATGCTACAGAGCAAAGTCGTGTGTGTAGTATGTGTGCACGACTGGGAGGCACATTTTTCCAAAACGAAGACGCTTCTTCCAGCTTCAACATCCTGTCGCTACCATTTAGATGGAAAAATGATCCTTTCATGAGGGTCTGAGAGTGCAGGTTGAGAGAAAACAAGTCCCTATAAGGAGCACTGGAATGTTGAAATAAACTGCTTGAGGCAAGCCTTGATTGGTAATAGATCAACATCTCTTTTTTTCTACTTTCAGGCATTGTGCATGGTTTCATTGCTTAATGTTGGGTATTTTAAGCTGGGCTTTGTTATAATAACGTAATTTGGGGGAAGGAGTTCTCTGAACACTCAAGGGAGACCTGCAGCAAAACACAGAGGAGATTTTTCCCCCAGAATAAGCCTGAGCAAACTAAGACCCTGTCTGGGTTCTGGTCTGGTAGCAATTAAGGTCAAAGTGTAGGAAGAAGGAAGAGTAAAGATGTGGGTGTGATTCCAACTTCTTCCTGCCACATTTCGATGTGCTCCTGGGCTAATGCGCTAATAGCGGAGCTAATTTTTATTTTAGTGCTTTAGCCTTTTTGCTAACTTTGAAAACATTTAGTGCAGATAGTTTCCCGTAAATTAATTTTTCCGGATAAATTCTAAGCGCTAATTTATTTGCCTGTTTTGTCAACTTTCAGCTGAATAAAGCTGGACATCTTTGTTGAAGTTTTAGTTATTGACCTTCAGCTGAATAAAGCTGGACATCTTTGTTGAAGTTTTTGTTACTGACCTTTAAGAATTCTTCAGGTAGTTAGAGGTTTATATTCATATTCTTATTTTGAAGTGACCGAAGGCAGTTTATGCAGCAGTTCCATTTTTCCTCCTCACATTCTCCCTCTTTTTTTCCCCAAAAACTTTATTTCAAACAAGTAACATACCGGAACAAAATAAAAAACGTACAGTAGAGAACAAGATATAAACACAAATACAATATCTAAGGCCATTATCGAACATGTACATTTATAATGTCGAAATTAAATTGGTGCCAAGGGTTGTAGTCTTTCAAGGGCAGATATAATTTGAATTGAAGTTAGCACTTTAGCATTAGCTTCCTCAAAATATCGTGTTGGTGTAGCGCCTTAGCGTTAGCGGAACTAAGTTTTATGATTAATACTTTACGGTTAGCTCAACTAACTTTTTTTGCTAGAGATACTCACCACTGCCCCTGGGCAAGGCACTTAACCCCAAGTTCCTTACTGATCTGCGTATTGGTGTATGAATGTGTGCACATTTGTAAAAGTGATTGGCTCTATTTTAAAAAGCACTTGAAGTATCTGGATTAGAAAAGAACTACATAAATTCAGACCCTTTATTTGTTATCCTATTCAAACAAATCTGTTTTATTCTTTTTGTAGAATTCCTTCTCCAGCGTGTTTCACATGGAACATGAGGAGCTGGCTGAAGTACTGGAAGCCCCCAAAAGGTAAGAGGATCCCCGGAGCTGTAGGCTGTCCAATAGATTGGTTCTGCTGCTGTTTTCTCCTGCAATCTTTGGATGTATCTCTGGTCCAGCACACATATATCATGTGGCTTGAATTTCCTCCTTAGCATCCAGTAAACATCTACAGCAGTGGTTCTCAATGATTTGCTGTGTCCAGATGATGGTTAATTCAGCTTAGTTCTAAAATACTTAATTAACCCCAACCTGAAATTAAATGTTGTATCTCATATAATCCAAGTATATCCAAAGGGTTGTTGTAGAGGCTGATGGCTACAGACAGGAAGGATCTCCTGCAGTGGTCAGTATTACACTGACTCTGAAGAAGCCTCTGAAGACGCTTTGTTTTTGTCTGACAGTCCAGTGAAGAGGATGATCAGGGTTGTCTGTAATGTTCTTCATTTTATGAAGAATTCTTGTTTTCACCATCATCTCCAGAGGGGTCAGAATAAGGCTTTGATTTTTCTTTCTGCATCTTGACTAACAAACCCTACGTCCTCTGCCTCTGACTGGCCTAAATCCTAATTGTCCTAACCAATCACTAGAGCCTTATACAATAACAGATCTCCTGTATTTTCATTAAAGTAGTGGACAAGATGATGGTGTGTTCAATAAATGTTAGAAATGCATTTACCCATCATGTATTGACCTAAAACAGAACGCACAATTTAAGCATCAAGAGGATTCAGAGCTGTTTCTCTGCTTGTAATAGATCCAGTCAGAGAAGCAACACACACTCTATATGTGTAAATGCATATTTTTATAGGTTAGCACATGACTGGCAGAGCCCGTTCGTAGGCTCTAAGGCACAAAAACTATACCCTGCAGAGCACATCTCCTATGTGGTGATGCAGCCTAGGTGTGCTTCTCCTCACAAATGGATGGGGCTTTAGAAATATTCCTATATTTTGGCAGGAAAACAGTACCATTAAGTATCTACAAAAGAGAGACCATAGTGATATTGCAAAGTGTTAGCCACTGATGGCAGGCTTTCATATTTTCTTCTGGTAGACTAGTAGAGATCCCTGTTTTCATGTTTTCTCTCTTTAAATGATGCCTGAGAAATAACACAATACTTCCTGGTTATGGTTGTTCAAGAAAAACAAGTTGCCAAGGGAGCACACATGTTTTGAAAGCTTTCATCAGACGTTTTATCTGTTAAACAAAAGGCTGAAGAATTTACAGGGTCAGGATGAGAGGAAAGGTACTGAATGATGCTACAGTTCCAGAGCTTCCTGACATCAACCGATGCATAAGTCAAGTAGAGCGAATAACCTCTAATCTGATTTAAGATGCAATGAGATTGAAACCATACCCTGCTGATCCATCCATCTCCTTATGCCTCCTTCACTGGACCCTTTGGTCTGCATGGTGGTCTGGCCTCCAGAAATGCTACATAACATCTAAACTTCAGTCTTCATTTAGCACTGGCTATAGAAATGGAGTATGTGTGTGTGTTCGACTGAGGTGTTAAATGTTTATTGTAAGTTCTGGAGTTTTATTTTATTTTGAGCACTTGGTGCACCCTATCTGACCTGCGTCTCAAAAGATGTCAACCTGTTCCATGGATTATATCAGTTTTTTGAAATGTTCTAATATAATCCTCAGTAGATGGTAGCTAGACTTCTTTTTGTTTCTTGAAGATGTTTTAGCTCTCTTTCAAAAGCATTCTTCAGTTCTGATGATGGGTTGGCAGTGCAAGGCTTATAAATTGCAGTCAGAACAATCACACTGATGGGGCAATTGAGGTCATTAACCCACTCCCTATATCTGGCTCAATGTTTGGGTCTGTGAATTGCTACCCAATGATGTCAACATGTAAGTTGTTTTGGTCACATGTCAAAGGGTGAATTGTTGTAAAACTGGCTGGAGAGAGGAGTCAGGATAAGGTGTTAGAAAGATGAAATCTGAGGCTACCTCCTCTGTTTGGTGTTGGTTTTTCATGTTGGACATAGATGGATTCTTTCACTTTGCTCTCAAACCACCTGTCTTCTGTGTCCAAAATGTGTAGCTGCAGTTTAGGTTCTCCAGTGTAGAGGTCTGAGTATTCCTCATTGCACTGAGCTGCATATCCCACACCTCTGAGCTTGTGTCTGGGTCTTTTATCCTTGGGATGAACCAGTCTCTGAGAGTGTTATGCTGCTGCAAATTCTGAAAAAGCCTGTTGGATGAAAGGTGAAACGTCTTCATGAAACAAGATTTCCAGTTGCCTTCTACTTAAGCTCTTAGGTCTGAGTTTGTTTGGTTTTAAATGCAATGAAATAATATGCTTGGAAAATATATAGTGTAGTTTCTTGGACACTCCAGCGACATATGGAATGGCAATGTTCTTAGTTTGTCTTTCAGTGGACTGGGTTGAGTGTTTTCACATGTTCCTATCTTTGTGGACCTCTAAATATTTACAAAGTAAGCCCCTGTCCCCACACTGAACAAAATAACTGAGGGTGAATGCTTTTATTTGTATAACCTGACACAATATGCAGAGTTTTACCTTCACACTAGAAACAAGGAGCAGGGAAAAGGAATGAGTCCCTTGAGATACCTGACATTTTCCCTTCCTGATCATTGTACATGAAAGCCAGGGGTCGCGTTAATCAAATATTTTTCATCTTTGGCATTTTTTTTTAAAATGGTGACAGAACAATGTGAAAGCCATCTGTCATTTTGACAGAATTACAATTCACACACCTGACAACTTGGTGCAGACACTTTCAATTTTACGCACAGGAAACATCTGTAACTAAATCAATCAAAAAGAATCCCATCAGAGCATCCTCTCTGACCTGGACATTGTACTTTATACATCTTGCTATCCAGGAGCTGGCAGTACGATGAAGAGTTGTGGACAGGAGGCTTTGGAGCACCTCTGTGAGCACTTTGGGTAACAGACCGGTACAGCTGAATCACTGGAGCAGAAGGAGCACATGTTGTGGGATTTCCTCCCGCTGAAATGAGGGCTTGTGGGATCTGGAAACCACTCATTCAGAGAGTCTTGCTGACTTCTGATCACTTCAATTGGAGAAATATTCCCTGATTTCAAAACTTTGGCTGAAGTGGCACTAATAATTCCATTCTCCAGTTTGGTAGCAGAGCACAGATTCAGGGCCCGCCACAACAGTTTTACTGCCCTTAATATTTCCTGCTTCAGCAATTTTTAACTGCCAAATAAAGGATGATTCCGAATTTGACAAGATGAATCGCAGCACATTTTACACATAACAGTAACACACATATATAAGTGAACGAACTGACGTTATAGCGCAACCAAGCCAACTTCAGCATGAAGTTAGCGCCCATGTACGCCAGGAGTTATGTTTAAAACATTAAGCTTACTATGAAATTGATCACAAGCCGATAGTCGAGTAACATTGTATGCATATTATATAACTTACCTTCGAGAAAATATCGTCGCGGTGAGCCTTCAGGTGCCACTTAAGATTCCTAGTGTTTTATCCACCAAGTTTAAACTCAATTTTTATCGCCGTCTCCCTCGACAATTCAGTTCTTTTTCAAAAGGGTTATAGCCTATTCAAAATAGGTCCATAAATCTTTTTTGGGTTTGGGACCTTCATGTAATACGCATCATCCGCCATGGTTCATCAGTGCTTAAAGTCATTGAGGTGGTTGGTGTGACCAAGCATGGATATGATGAAGCAGCATTACTGATACGTTTTAGCTTTTGACTGACACATTACAAGCACAAAAGACAGAACTGTCATACATTTTAAATGTCTGACAGACAGACCCACTAACATTTTCGTTTAGTTTTGTCTCATCAACGAAAACTCAGACATTTCATCATGTTTTAGTCATCAAAGAGTCATGTTATTTTTGCCATCGTCATGTTATTGTCATGGGGAAAAAAAGGTGTCCACAAAATAATTTAATTATCGTTAACGAAAACAACACTGAGATCAACACCAAAACAGCCATAACAAGTCGTCTGTCCAAGGCAAAAGGCCAAAGCCTCATTACTGCAGCAATCCCACTTGAGACATTTATGCACAAGCGGGTGTGCAGTTCAGGAGGTAGTGAGACTGTGCATTCAGGTCACAGCTGGTGAATTGTTCCTAATTTAAGTGCAATCATTTAATTTCATTATTTATAAGTATGTACTGGGGCCACAGTCAGTGGGTTTTGTCACTGTCGAAATAAGTTACATGTATTCATCTGCTTGATGTGTGATGACACAATGTGGATTCTCTGTTCAGCTTGTTGAATATTAATTAAATCAAACAAAAGTTAAACACTATTGAATTTGTTATTATTTTAAAAATTGATGGATTAAAAATAGATTATTATGAGATTTTGTTGACCGCGTCAGGCAAAATGACATACAACGAAAAAGCACAACCCCGATGTAAGCACAGTGAAATTATCAGCACCGATAGTGTAAAACGTTATACTTTGAGGCTGTTTTCATAATGTTTACCTTAGTAACAGCAGGATTTAAAGTAGCGCATAGTGCTTTGAAAGTAATCACCAATAAAACAGTGCTTTATGCTAAAGTTTAGACTTTAACTACAATCTAAAAATCTGAATAAAACTTTGTTTTTTGGGAATTTGGCTGTGTCAAAATGTAGTATATGTGAGCACAGATAACAGGAGAAAATCACACATGAAAATGATCTTGAATCTTGATTATAAATTCTATGCCAAAATGCAATTATTATGCAATTTGACACATGACACCATCTACTACTAATCCTTAATTCTGTGAAAAATTCTTAAATGTACATTTTTGGGGGCTGTAAACAGAATTTTCAGGTGGTGAACTATGAATATGAATTTCTACCTTTTTAAACAGGCTAAACTGAAATTAGAATTGGAATTGCACAGCACCGGCCAAATAAAGCAAAAAGAAAGGGCATGAAAAAATGTATAAAACCAATTAAAAAAAGGTGAAAACAACTAACCTGGACCTCCGATCTTTCAGTAGCTGAACATAAGTATGCTGCACCATATTGTTCAACTCACTGAATTGCTGAGACTGTCCCCAAGGTACCCAGCAAACCCAATATTCAACTTTTCTTGGACATGTAGTGATTTTTGTTGTAAAACTATGATTTGTGCGTACCTGAATCAGAATGTTGAGTGATAATAATGATTCCTTGTTTGCAGCCACTCTTGTACTTTTAAAGAAGCTTTGCTTTATTTTAGAGCTGTCAGTGTTAATGCGTTAACGCATGAGATTAGTCTAAAAATTTTAATGGGCTAATACCACATAATGCAGATTCACCACGTTACCCATTTTGACCTTAAAACCTCTCACGCAGAGGGTTACTTAATTCAGAGCAGTACATTACACGGTCTTGTACTGCGTTCAACGATGCAGTTGCAAAAGTGAGTGAAAAGATGAATGAGGAGAGTCAAACTGATGCGCTCAGCGGCAAATAACACCACGGTTAGAGCGGGCGCCCCGTATACAGTGGCTATAGACCTGGATGCGGCCGTCCTTGGTTCCTTTGCTACATGTCTTTCCCCCCTTTCTCTCTGCCCCTTTCCTGTCAGATTACTGTCAAATACAATCCACTAGTGCCAAAAAGATTCTTAAGAAAACCACGGTAATGGACGTTTGACTAAAACCAAGGTAGTATGTAGCCTTCATTACAATGGTGAAATATCCTTCCACCGAAGCACAGCCAGTTTATAATTTACATTTCTAAACTACGTTTGAAACTAAATAACTTTGTTTTAAGCCTTCCTGAATATGAAAACCTGGAAAACAGAGATGTTTCATTTGAGACAATAAAACATTTTCTTAAACATTTTTTGAAAACGTGCATTTTTACATTTCAAGCTTTCAATGTTAAACATAGTGATTAATCTTGATTAATCACACTCTAGTGCTGTGATTAATCTGATTACATTTTTTAATCGATTGACAGCACTGCTTTATTTAAAATCCAGGAATCTTACAGCTTGGTCTGATAAATCGTTGTGTATGACATAGCACTGAGCAAGAGAAGGTTTTATAGAGTCTACTTTCACATCACCTGCTCAGGCAGAACCTTGATAGACAACACTTTGCAATATTTTTTTCTAAATATGATAAACAAAAATACATTCAGATATATTTGAGAGTGAAAAGTATTTCCATGAGTGTAAACAGTTAAAATCAGGTGTTTGAATGTTTTCCACCTCCTAGTTATTATTTCTGTGTGAGGACAGGGAAAGAGAAAATATGTATTTGTGAAAAAGATTCTGAGGATAGCTGAATCAGACAAAAACCAGATGTCCTATCGTGCCTGTTGTTCTTTAGATATCCATTTCTTTTTCCGCCAGCTTCCAGTGTAGTTTCTCCTACCCTAATAACTTCTGTGAATGTCGTTATGTTTGTGCTGGATTTCCTCTTGGCGGGATCAAATCCAGCAAAACTGGACATCTCCAACTGGGCCAACTTGGGAGGGGAGGGGTCCTGCAGGATGTTAGCTTTAACCGGCTTGAACCACAGGAGGCTTTTTATAGTGGCATTAACCACGGCCTGCGGCTTCCCACTGACCCAGCATCTGTTTCTCCAAAGCAGAAAGTTCAGTCAAGCAGAACCAATGTTGATCCCACTCACAGGAATCACAGACGGAGCATTTTAAGTAGAAAATGTTGAACAATTAAGTTGCCCTGGATACAGAGCTGGATTGTGTTTCTACACAGAAATCTACAGTTGTACTGTCACACGTTTTGGTGATAACAGTAGCGTGGCCTCATTTAACTCAATCACAGAGAAAGGGGGAGGGGAAATGTGAATTGAGTGAGTGAGCAAAGAAACCAAGTGCACAGACAGAATGTCAGTCTGATCATGTGTGCTGAATCAAATTGGGAAATAAAATTTGGTTAGAATTTAGCCTGAGGCTTTATTAAAGACAAAAAAAAAAAAGGACTGAACAAATGTTCAAATTTTTTCCCAAAGTTATACACTGACAAAATGTTTGGAACTCAGAAATAATGATCTGGTTTGAGTATATTGATGCAGACCAGTGATGAGTATGTAAAAGAAGCTGGCAGGTCTAGAACAGAGGTCTGCCACCTGTGGCTCTTTGGATGTTTGACAATGGCTCTTAACAACTTTGGCTAAAACCAACTACAGTAGACGCTTGCCTATTGGTAGTTCAGTATTCACTGATTTTTCTGTGGAACATAACTACAAATTACATGCGTAAAATTTGCCTATTTTACCTCGGCACAATGCTACTTCACACACTACAGGCAGGAGTTTGCAAAGGAGCCATTCCAGGAGCACCATTCATTTTCCTTGGCGCTGATGGGCTGTACCCCCAAGAGCTGTGAACAGGAAGACTGTAGCTGTAAGCTTGTGCAGTGGAGCCAAGATGGTTTCTGCTGTCTGTATTAATGCATATTAAGCTATATTTGGTGTTTTAACTGTTATATTATGCAGTTACAAGTGCCTTTAGAGGGGACCTCAAGTATTTGTGGATTTTAATTATTCATAGGCAGCTGTGGTCCCTAACCCACGCAAATACTGGGGGTCCATTATTGTGCTATAAAATTTTTAGATATTATAACAAATGCAGTTTCTTTGGTAGTTTTTCAGGTTTACCATGGAAAATTGGTAAATTTTCACAACAGAATCACAAAAATGTACCAGGAATAGATCTTTAGATGTCATTTTCTAGCCATTAGTTTGGAAAATGTACTTTATAAAAAGTTATTTTCTACAAATATCACATTAAAGAAAATCCATTCATTCTCTATTCTCAAAGTTGTTATGTTTGTCTTTATTTTAAACTTAAAAATCCTTAAAATTCTTAAAGTCCTTTAGTAAGCCATTTTGTGGCTCTAAATTGGTTTATGTCAGTGGACTGGTCTAGAATGACACTACAGAGCATACAGTGACTTTCAAAAGGTGTTACGTCCCTGTTAATATCTCAGAGATTAAAAAATTAGATTTAGATCATAATGAATCATTTATAAACTTGATATAAAAAGTTGCAATAATCTGATTGCATTAGTATGCACACCATTAAACTAATACTTTGCTGTAACATCTTTTAATTGGATTTAATGCTTGTACTCGCGGTGATGCTGAAAAATAAAATCTCTCTTCACTTTCAGCTTTCTGTCAGCCTCCTGAAGATTTTGCAACCTTCAGGCTGCAAATCAAAAAACTTTTCGAAAACTGCAAATAGGGTTTTTATTCTGTTTTTACAAAAAAAGCAAAATTGTAATCAACACAATTAATTAGAGTGAATGAGGTTAGACCCCCAGTCAGACCCAGGCTCAGTTTCCGATGATATTGTCCATGCTAGACTATCAGACAGATACTCAAGAACTGATGAGGTGGAAAAATTCAGTCTACAGTCATAAGTGGTCTGGAATACATGTGGCCACATCTTTCAGCATACACATACACATCAAGGTGTAGTCTCTCTGTGTGTGTGTGTGTGTGTGTGTGTGTGTGTGTGTGTGTGTGTGTGTGTGTGTGTGTGAATGTGTGTGTGAATGTGTGTACTTGTTTAGCTATCCTATTTAGGACCATTTCTGCCATACTTACCAATCTTCTGAAGACCTATGGGCGTTATGTGGACCAAAAGTTGGTCCTAATATGGTGGACCCCCTTGTTTAGGATCAGGGGTTAGATTTAGAGGTAAATTAGGTTTTGGTTAAGGTCAACCCTAACCATTCCTAACCATACTAGGAATGGTTAGGGTTAGGGAAAATGTCTGGGTTAGCCATAAATGCAGTTACTAAAATGAATGGACTCAATGCAAAGTCCTAAAAAGGATAGAAATACAAATATGTGTGTAAGAACTATTAGTCACTTACTTTCTTTTCATATATGCTCTATTTGTTCTTTTTTGTCTTACAATACACACTCCCCAAAACACATGTTTTCTATTTGACATGCTCTCCAGCCACTAATAATCCCTTCTCCTCTCAAACATACCATCTCATCTCAGTCCTGCAGCCAAAATCCACTGGCCTTTAGTTTCAGGTTTTATTTAGATATCTATTTTCCATAATTTGTCACGTGGCATTATGGCTAACTCGTGGAGTGGCTAAAGATAACAAACAGGCTTATTAAGCACTGGCAGATGTGACAGATGGCTCAGCTCTCAGAAATGGACTCAGTTGCTGACCTTGAGCTGCAGTTCCTCCATCCTCTATCCAGATGTTTCAATCTTCATCGTTGCTTAAATGAAGCAGGGTTTGTATGAAATTGGTCTGGTCTGCTTACAGACAGCTTTAATCAGATTTGATCCACCTTTTGGAATCATTATCTGGTTATGAAAAGTCCACTCTTAGGTCCAACTGATCCAGGCATGTGTGGCACATGGCAACTTGTCATTTTCCCAGATACTTCATCAGATGGCAAAAACTGGTAATTGTAAGATATAATGGAGCAGTGGAGTTATTAAAAGATCATTTTGTAAACATGTAAAGTCATAAGATGTCATTGTAGTTCAGTTTCCTGATCAGGTCTTAAGCAGATCTCACTCCTGATCAGGGATGGAGGTATCGAAATCGGCCTCAACCTGTTTTTTCCTTGTTTTGGGCTCAGTCTCGGATTGTTTTGCCTTGGTTGGTCTCGTTCGACAAACCACAAGCCATGAAGCCCCATTGACTTTAACATGTTCTAATTGCTGCATACATCATTTGACGCGATTTTCCGAAATGAATCCAGTGTGTTTTGGGCCTAACCTTCTGGATATCCAAGCCATCACAGCCTTGCCACTCTAACCTGAGCTGTCTCATTATTAATCATGTTCTCTTTGTTGACTCTCAGTTCGGACTGGGTGATATGGCTAAAAAACATTTCACGATATAAGCATTTCATATCAGTCAATATAGATAATTATTGATTAGGGTTTTTTTATATCCAAAATACCACCAAACTGGTGACATGACCTTTCCTCTTTTATTCACACTGTCCTCTTGAGCTGTTGCACTCGTTTTCTCCTTTCTCTCCACTGTATTCTTTTTGATTTTTAAGCAGTTATGGGGCATGGTGGCAAACATGTAACTGCTCCTACATACTCAGGCGTACTGTGTGTCAGGTTACACTAGACTTTCTCCGTCGTTTTGACTGAAAAAAAATCCTGTCATAATCTATTTTTTTCATCAGATTGTAGATAATAATCATGACAAATTCAATTGCATTTGAGTTTAATTCGGTTTAATTAATATTTAACAAGCTGAATGGAAAATCCACATCGTGCCTTTCCACAACAAGCAGATAAATACCTGTAACTTTTTATCCACTGTGACAAAGTCCACTGAATGGGGAACGAGTAACTACATATAAACAATGAAATGAATCGATCGCACTTATTTCTGAATATGGACATGAATTGTGCACCGGATTGTGCGTAATCAAATGTCTCAGGGTTCTGATGTTGATCTGCAGGCTCAATACAAGGTCTGCTGCCGCACTATAAACTGGAACTGCAAGCGCCACTTCAGACCAAGTTCTGAGATCAGGGAATCTTTTCTCCATTTGAAGCAATCAGGAGTCAGCATAACTCTCTAAACGAGGGGCAGCAGGAGGAAATCTCCCAGAATGCACTCCTGCACCAGACCCGCTCCAAAGCCTCCTGTCCATAACGCTTCAATGCGCTGTCATCTCCTGGACTGCGTGATTGAAGGATTTTAATCACGGGTTAGGGTTATATACCAGTTCACATGTTTATGGTGCGAAATGAGAAGGATGGGATTTCTTCTTTTATTATTGTTTTAGTTACCGTCCGTGGACGGTTGAGATCTCATACTCAAGCGCACCGATTGCCTACATTTCTTGTGACAAATTCCTTCATTTCCCACAAACCGAATGGATAGTAGCAAGTTCCATGAGCCATTGGGCTCCTAGCCCCGTTTCTTCCCCACCAGGGCAGCCACCGCACACCTGTCAGTGCGGCACAGAGAGCGGCAGGAACGCTGCTCGTCCTTATTGCGACAGGTTGCGCTGCCTCTCAACATTATCTCGGTGTCGCATACAAAACAGTCCGACGTGAACACTATTTTGTGCCGCGGTCGTAAAAATGTACCTTTGCACCGATGTGTCCAGTGGACATCTACTTTGACTCCGCATTGTTCTGCCGCGAGTACCTGTGGACCTCTGGAGTACGTTGGGGGCAACACGAAGCTTCTGTTGCATGTAACGCGACACATTGTTGCTAGGCAACCATAGAACGAGTTAGTTGATGCCACCAACCTTTCTTAGCTGGGCCCTGAGAGGTCGAGCGGCTAAAGCCTTTCCTCTGCCTACATCCCCCAGAATGCTGTGCGGTTCTGAATCGGAGTTCATTGAAATTATCGAGCATTCTATCGGAGGTATTTTCTATTGATACTGATTACATGTCTGTCGCGATTATCGTTTTAGCGCCCAGCCCTACTCTCAGTCAAGTTCCTCCAAACATCTTTTTCTTTCTTTAAGGTAATGGTACAAATATGCTTATTTTGTTTCACAGTGGAGTAGCTGATCACTGCAGCTGTAAGGTGTTCATTGTGTGCAATAGGAGAGGACCCCAGACGTCCCTCTTCCCAGTGACATCCTCTGGCTCATTCTGGGGGATCCCAAGGCGTCCCAGGCCAGACCACATATATAGTTCCTCCAGTGAGTTCTGTCTCCATCTGGTGTAACATGCCTGAAAAACTTTCAAAGGGTGGCGCCCAGGGGGCATCCCAATCAGAAATCAGAACCACCTAGAGCAGCGGCTCTAGGTGGTTCTGATTTCTAGTGGAAATCAACTCAACATATAACAAATACAAACAGGAAGTAAATCGAACAGAAAGCACCAGACCTGCTGAAATCAACAAAGAACCTAAAGAGAAATTCAATGATAAAAGTCTACAACTCTGAATGAAGCCTAAGCCAACACAAAATAAAGTTCTCCTCATCATGACAGTGATCCTGTCGGTCTCCATGTTGATGCAGTCTACAGGGTTTTTAGCAAGCTTGTCTTTTTCAGGTAAACTGTAGGTTTCATAAAAACGAGCTGATGACCTGGTTGGTTGTTTTCTTTTGGAAAACAGGTCCTTCCCTGATGAAACATCTCTGACTCTGAACACTGGATTATTCTTAATTCTTAATTATATAATTTGCTCTGTTGTTAGTATGGCGTTCCTCTCACCTTAAACAGACTGAATGCGCAGTTTTAATGGCGGGCTGATCAGGATCATTAGGTAAAAAGAAATTCCTAGTGAATTAGAAGCAGATGGGCAAAGACTGCTATGGAAGTTTATATTATAATTTTAACACCTCACATGAAATAAATCTCACCGGGTCTCATATAAAAATATGTTTCCCAGCCCTAACCTAAATGCACGCTCTTCTGATCTGTACAAATCCAGAAATAATCATTTGTGAAGATGACCTTATCAGTGTATGATGCTTGGTTTGATCCATGTGAATTTCACAAGCTTTGTGAATTCTAAAACTCCTTGTGATGTTGTGTTTTTCTCCCCAGAGGCTGTGATGTCAGTCAGATAAACTACATGTACGCTCAGTATGTCAAAAACACCATGCAGCCTCTTAACATCACCGACGTCACCAAAGACCAGCGCTTCCCTTGGACGGTCTGTGCCTCACACTTCCTCACTTCTCCATTCCTGTCTTCCTCTGTACTGAGTAATCCTTCCCCCTGTTATTTAACAGTGTGAAAGCGCCGATCACTCCAGCAGCCGGATAAAAAGCTTGCTCTGCACTCCCATCAGGAATGGCAAAAAAGACAAAGTCATAGGTAGTAGCAACGTTGTTTCTTTGTTTACAGCCACAAACTTCCCCGTCTTGGGATTGGATCTGTTAGACCAGCGCAGCGCTCTGCAGGAGGAAGGTCTTTTTTTTTTTTTTTTTTTTTTTACATTTTATAGAAAATAAAAGTGTGGCATACATTCATAATCAGCTCCCTTTATTGTGACATGGCTAAATAAAGTCTAGTGCAACCATTTACCTTAAAGTCACATGACTGAAACGTGTCCACAGTGAAACAGAGTGGTGGCAGTGTCATCCGGTGGGGGATGCTTTGCTCAATGTCTAGGGAAGAAACCAAACTGAACAATTTCTGTTATATTTGTGTGTGTGTGTACACGTGTAGGTGTGTGCCAGTTGGTGAACAAAACGGATGAAGCATCAAGCAGCATTAAGAGCTTCAACAGAAACGACGAGCAGTTCCTGGAGGCGTTCGCCATCTTCTGCGGCCTCGGCATTCAGAACACACAGATGTATGAAACAGTGGAGCGAGCCATGGCCAAGCAAGAGGTCACTCTGGAGGTCAGCTGCCTGTTTTTCTGTAACAGCAAATTACTAGCGGAAAATTAGCGTTTTATTCATAGTGCATATCTCAGGTATTTGAGAGAAAATGCTGCTTGGGAAGCTGAAAGACATATGTGCAATGCTACTTGATGCGCTATTGGCTGACATTTGCAAAGCAGCCAATCTGGGAGCGCCATTCATTTTCCTTGGCACTGATTGGCTGTAGATATGTAGGTCTTGGAAAATAAGAAATTTTCACATGAAAAAGTGTAAGAACCCTGTCATAATTCTACCCTAAAACAGAAGAATATTATTTCTGAGGACCAAAGAAGAATATTAGCTGAAATTTG
Source organism: Anableps anableps (assembly GCA_014839685.1). NCBI lineage: Eukaryota > Metazoa > Chordata > Actinopteri > Cyprinodontiformes > Anablepidae > Anableps > Anableps anableps. The sequence goes on along the minus strand of CM026085.1, from coordinate 3,325,337 downwards.
ATTCTTTTCCCCCTTGATTTGATGATTGAAACAGGTCTAACCTCAAATATCAGACTTTTCAATCTCATTTATTAAATTAGCTTTTTATATATTTTGTATGATACTGTTTTTGGTCATATTAATGCAGAAATTGCTGGATCATTCACAAAACATATTTTGTTGCTGTGTACAGTAACCACATTACAGTAAATAGGAAACAGACATGAAAATCTTGATGAGTGAGAGAGAGTGTGTATGTGTCCATCACTGCCGTTATTTACCTCAGCTTATTAAAACAGCTGAACATACGGAAAGCAGGCCTCAGTTAAAAGAACATTTTTCTTCTCCCATCTTTAATAATGCTGCGCAGGTTTCCTATGAATATTTAATGAACAGTGCTGTACCAAGGTAACAGATTTAAGATTCTAGCATAAAACCACATGAACAAAGTATATTCAGATAATAGTAATTTATTGCTGTAGCTCTAAACCAGGGAATGACCATCTATAAGGAGAATATTACTCTCTAGAAATGACTAAATAGAAAACTGCTAGTGTGATGGCGTATTTTCTGGACTATAAGTCGCTCCAGCGTATAAGTCACATAAGTCAAAAAATGTGTCATGAAGAGGAAAAAAATCAGATGTAAGTCGCATTTATTTAGAAACTGTCACACGTGAGTGGGACCTTGTCCATGTTGATGAAAGGTTCCAGTGACACGTTGTGTTCAGTTGCTTGCTGTGTAACAAACAACTGCCGGAAACCTTAGCTTGAAAGTCCGTTAGCAGTTTCTGATGCACTGATGTCTGGGCTAAACCAGGATGGTCAGGAACGGCTTCACTCTGCTGGTGTTCTGACGATCTGTGCTACCTCGTCAGATTTTCCTACCGTAGCCGACGAAGTGCGCGGTGGAGCGGAGAGTAAAGCCAGGATGACAGAGGCAGTTGCATTCACTGAAGTGTTTCCACCAAGAAGGCCTGCCTGCAAAGTCATATATCCACCTCCTTGGCAACTTTCAGGACGTGGAGACGTAACTGCTCTGTTCACAAGCCTCACAGCACGTTCTTTAAGCACCCAACTGTGGAGTCGTTCCTCCAGCTCTGGCCATCCTCGTTTCAGCTTGCCTCTAGGTTTCCTCGCGGCTGCAGACAGTAATCTTTAATCCTCGGTTCAAGTCCATCAGTATGAATTAACATTTAACACATCAGTCAAAAATTGCGTCATGAAGAGGGAAAAAAACATACAAGTCGCTTAAATTGTAAGTTTACTCTGTAAAAGTGCAAAAAATAAATCTTCATAATTTGATTGTTGTGTTACCATAGCTACGATCTGATGCTATGAATTTAATCTTTGTGTTTGAGCTTGGTTTGTTAACAAGTACATTCCAGCAAATAATAACCAATTATTACTGATTGCTTTTAAGGTCGGCTAATTAAACTTGGTCCCCTCTCCAAGATTCCTGTATTGAAACGCTGTTAGTGGTGGTGATGTTCCTAACAGGAAGAGGGGGGCCCTAAATTATATTCTGCTGAAGGCCCCATAAAATCTTGGCCCAGCCATTGAAAAGCCAAATACATTTTTTTTAAACATAACCTAAAATGGACAATGATAAACATTTGTATGCTTAGATGAATATTCTTTGGGTACAAAATTCAAGTATTTCTTGGATGTAGTTTTCTTTGTTTTGTCATGTCTGCTGCTTAGTGCAGTATTTTGCTTTGCAGGTTGTTATTTATCCAAGCGAATACAGGATTTCCAAGGAATACTCTGAATGAAAAATACCTGTCTGCGATCGACATATGATGTGGTTCATTTACATTAACTTTACCAAGTTGCAACGCAGATACAGAGCCAAGTACGTGCCAGAACACGCATTGAGCAAGCGAGAGATTTAAACACACACACCACACATTGTTCTCTGTTCTCAAAGATGTTTTGCGCTGACATTCTCATTGCGCGCTCAGCGCAAACCTCTAAAAGCGCCACTGAATGTTAAATTATATTTGTGGTTCGCATTGAGCTTGTGCGAGCCAATCAAACAGTGAGGCTTTTATTCTTTATGCCAACCTTGGTGCAGTATTCAACAAAATGAGCTCTCATAGAGGGTTCATACAAACGCCGGTACAAGTGAAGCTGCTGCAAGAACACTTTCTGAATCGTCCAGTTTGAGTGAAAGGTGACGCGCGCGAGCCGCGCTGAGGTGCAGACCAGACACCGTGACCGCGCGCGAGGCGGACAACGTGTAGAGGCGCGGACGGTGTGATTATTGCGTGCTCCCGACCTCGTGTTCAGTTCAATGTATCAACTATAAACTTGTCCTCACTATCACTGTTACTGGTGTATAAAAAACCTGTTTAAAATAAATTAACAGAGCGGCGGCACCCCACCGCCACTCTTGTTGCGGCGGGGTGCAAGTAGAGCCAGTGAAACACACGCCGCTGCCGTGAGACCAGTATACAATGATGGTTCAAAGACAGTCAAAAATGATTTTAATGTTTTAAAACTGAGGTTATTTCCATATATGCTGCATACAGCATACATACATCTACTGTTGCTTGCTGCTGAACTTCATTTGTCTGTGTGTGTGCTCCAGGTTTTGTCGTATCATGCCTCTGCCACTGAGGAGGAAACCCGGGAACTCCAGGTAACCGCGGTAAATTCAGATTTCTTCATTTAATCAAATAAACGATGCATGTTTGAGACACACACACATTATGTTTCTCTATCTTTACCAGGACTTTGCACTTACATTCTATCTATCTGTCAGACAATGATTGTTTGTATAGCACTATTACACACAATAAAGAGACCAAAGTGCTTCACTGGAAAATAGGCAAAATAGTGAAATAAAAGTAATAAAAACACAAAGACAAAGAATAAAATAAGCAATAAAAGCAGAAAGAAATGAAAACATAACTGGCCTAATGCTATGACTCCCCAGAATTAAAAGCCAAAGAAAACAAATGTGTTTTTAGAAGAGATTTTAAATCACCCAAGCTTCTGGCAGACCTTCAGGATAGTGGGAGACTGTTCCACAATTTAGGAGCAACAGCCGAAAAAGCTTGATCTCCTTTACTCACCAGTTTAGTCCTTGGAATGACTAAAAGCACTTGGTTTTCAGATCTTAGCAACCAACAAGGACTGTATTTATGTAAAAGATCCGTGATGTAAAATTGTGCCAGACCATTTTGTGATTTAAAAACCAAAAGTAAAATCTTAAAAGTTATTTAAAAAGAAACAGGCAGCCAGTGTGGAGAGGATAAAATAGGGGCTGCTTTCTACATGTATTCATAACTAATAGCAGGAAAAATTATTTAACACTAAAGCTGATGAGCTAACATTGACTATGTGCTCAAGTAGAGCCAAAAGCTTCAGGCTTTACAGGCCACAGTTAGCATGCTAAATGTTAAGATTCATTATAAAAAAGCTGAAACAAGCATGACAAGTGAAGATGTTTGGTCAGAATTCACAGCAGCATTTTTGGAGAGAACACAGCATAATCTACATAAACGTCTTATATCAGCTGTTGAGCATAGTGGTGAATGAGTGATGATTTGGGCTAGCTTGGCAGTCCTCGCTTCTGGGTATGTTTTGGGTGTTTTGCTGCTTCACACAATCGATGGCTGATTAACAGGCTTTTGCTGAACAGCCATCACTTGAATCAGGTGTCTTAAAGCAGAGAAACATCTAAAATATGCAGAGCAGTGTGCCTTGAGGACCAGAGATGGGAAACATTGTTAGCAGACTGTAAACGACACAATTAAATTTAACTGTTTTGTTGCTGTTTTGTCAGCAAAACAATCAGTTCTACCAAGCAGAATTACATCATACACAGTGTAAATGACTGTGCATGCTTTCCAAATTGATCCGAGTTATGAAATAATGTAGCCAAGTTCTGCTTGTTTTTCAGATTGGTGAAAAAAGTTTTGTACCAAAGGAAAGCCAGCAGATTGTATCATGTCATTGACTTTCAGCATTTACTCCTGCTGGACGAGGATGTAGCGACAGTGATGAGGAAAAACTTCCCTTTAACAGGAAGAAACCTCCAGCAGAACCAGAACCTGGCTCAGTGTGAGAAGCCATCTGCCACAACAAACCCCAAGTTTTAAAGCATCCACACAACAATCCAAGAGTACTTTCTATGTTAAAGAAAAAAGTAAAGAGTTTATGGAGGTAGTAGATCTTTTAGTGGCTTCATCTGGGAGAGAAACACAGCTAAACAGATTAGCTCTAAGCCAGGTGGAAAATCTATACCATGAGAAACTGAGTGAAACGAGCCCACTGCTCCAGCCAACGTCTGACTCCTGTCCTCTTTGACGCAGTCATGAATGCTGTTACTCCTCTCCCTCTTTTCACCCTCAAACTCTGATATTGAGCACATACTTTTTTAAAACTTGCTGTCTATTTATTATCGGACTGACATGTCTGTTGCAACAACTTGTGCAGTCTGGCTCGTGTTAATGTCATATCGCGCTTATACAGTATGACCAGTTCAAGACTTGTATGACTTTTGAAATCGTACATTCTGTTTCAGGCTGCAGGCAAGAGAACTGTCCAAAAAGTTTAGAGAAGGGATAATTGTCATGTACAAACAAGGAAAAGGATACAAAGAGATAACAAATGAAAGGAATTTTCCTGGGAATACAGTTGGAAGCATAGTTTAAAGTTAAAGGAGCAGTGGCTACCTCAAGTACCTTGGATTGGGAGAGAGAGGAGGATATAAACCGTTGCCTCCAGATTCCTGAGGAGCCAAGTGCTCCAAAACCCTCAGCTGACAGCAAAAGACCTGCAGCAAGACTCGGTGGCAGCATCGACTTCGGTTTTAGTTTCCACATGCACAAAGTGAACCCTGCTGTATAGGTTAATTCCACACAGACTGATGCTTTCAAGCCTTTATTTCTGTTAATTATGCTGATTTTCTGCACATGCTTTCAGCTGCTTACAGCTCATGAAAACACCACATATAAGATTAGAATATTACAAAAAATAAGATTTTTATTACAGAAATGTGGGCTTAATGAAAAGTATGTTTAATACCTGCTTAAAGGTTGTTAATTTCAAAATGTATTCTTAATCCAACAAACAAGCCTCATCAGAATACATACTTTACTTTATTAAACATGACTGCATATGAGCTACAAAAGTCCAGAACGGCCATCTGCCATGACTGACTGGGGCTTCAAGAAGACCGTGGGTGAAAAAAAACACAGAAGCGCTGGTCCAGGAGTACTTTCTATGTTAAAAGGAAAGTTAAAAATTAATGACAGTAGTAGCTGGTTTAGTGTCTTCATCCAGGTGAGAAAAACAGCTAAACAGATAAGCTCTGAGACAGTTTTAAAGGCTATTGGATAAAAGAGAGCACATGTGCATAGTCGTAGTAAAAGTTCAGCCAGTGGCTTTTTCTAGGAGAGAGACAGAGTTAAACACTGAAAGATGGAGCTAAATGGGTCATCTATAGAGGGAGAACATTTAGCTGTTGGTGTCATTGGTTCAGCCGATGCTCCCCTCCAGCTAAACGGAACGCCAGGCCAGATGTAACTTCTGTGAAGAGAAAAAAAATCACATGAAGATAAAAGGTAAAATAACTTAATAATGGTTTTCCTCCAGCAGCCTAAGGCTATAGCAGCATAATTACAGGATAATCAGGATAATCTAAGCCAGTCTAACTATAAGCTTTGTCAAAAAGGAAAGTTTTAAGATTAGTCTTAAAAGTAGACAGGGTGTCTTCCTTACAGACTAAAATTGGGAGCTGGTTCCACAGGACAGGAGCCTGATAGCTAAAGGATCTGCCTCCCATTCTACTTTGAGAAATTTTAGGGACCACTAGTAGACCTGCAGTCTGAGAGGGAAGTGCTCTGTTAGGAACATCTGGACCAATCAGATCTCTACTATATCAGCTCAAACACTGGGATCACAGAACCAGCTGAAAAGGTCCAGCTCTGTTCTTCTCTTCTGAGTGTGAAGCACAGTCTGAAGAAGGGGCCTCTCAAGGGTGCTACAAGAAGCCTGAATCATCTGGTATCTAAGACACAGGCTTGGTTTTTTGAGTACATTGTACCCATGAGGGGACTACACACAATTTATGTGACAATGCAAGATGAGAAGCCCTCATAAAGAGCTTGTTGAGGTTGTAACACCATCAGAAACCAACAAAATTAGGATCTACAAACTAAGTCATATGTTATTGTCCAACTAAATATTGCACAAGGTTTACTTCTGCAGCCTTTCCCACCTCCTGATGTGTATGCTCTGGTGTTTGCAGGTGACCACGGTTCCTTCAGCACAGTCGCTGCGTCTGCTGGACTTCAGCTTCAGTGATTTCGACTTGTCAGATGCTGAAACCACCCTCGCTACTATTCGCATGTTTGTTGACCTCAACCTGATCCAGAACTTCCAGATGAAATACACGGTAAAAGCTCGCCTACATTCTATTTGTTTTCACTAAACTTTACACCTTTTTCAGCTGACAACCTCCTTATCTGACAGTCTTGAAGAATATTAACTAATATTTACCATTTTAAGACACAATTAATATATTTCCTTATCCTTCTCTTCCTTTCCCATCTACACTTCCTTGGATTTTTTTTTTTTTTAGTTATAAACATATAAGTTACAAGAAAGTTACAAAAAAAATCTCTAAAAAATGTTCTCGCTAAGTTTTCTGGAATTTAGCAAATAGAAATAATTTTGATGATTCTAACTAACATAAAACATGAGAAGTTTGGTCTGATCTGACTTCAGACAGTGGGAAAAATGTGTATGTATCCTTTTATGTGGTATGTAAACAGGGTGTCTGCACATCCTTAAAAAGTCTTAAATTCATTAAAATTCATTAAAAAAGGATAGTTGGTTTTAATCACAGGTCTTAAATTTTGTGATTTCAGGACTATTTCATCTCAAATATTCTATGTAAGTCTTTTTTTCTTGTGACCTTTCTGTCAGGAAAAAACATTTGAGTCGCGTGTGAGTTTCTTCTTCATTGTGTTCTGTGACTCAAGGTAGTTGAGGCTACAGCTAACTGGCTGCTAATATACCCTTGCTAGCTAGCAAGGGTATATTAGAGACTACTGGTTCTGGTTCCTGCAGTAGAAATGGAGGGAGGAGAAAAACTGGCTAGCTAGATAGCTCTCTTTTTTGCATCTGTCATGGTTTAAGTGCAAATTTATTTATGTTTCAATCTATAAGTCAATTAAATAATTAAACTGGAGAATCCTTTCTCAGTTCTTATCAAATATATTTCAAATATATATCTTTTTATTGTATTTTTCCCCCTGTGCTAAAGTAAATCATACAGTAATTTAAACTGCTGCTATGTCTCAAGAATAAAAAGTACCAATGGATAGAATTATCCTACACTGATTACGGATGCTTTAAAACAGTCCATGTGGTCAGTGAAAAGTAACTTTTTAGTCCATTCATGCAAGAATGGTCACTAGCTGCAAAACAGATTTTTTTTTTTATTTCTATATCTCAGATTTGCTTTCACAATGCAGGAAAGATGTTCTCCTGAGGAGTCTTCTGTGAAAGTTTTATTTTTGCAAGTGTCAGTTTGCAGTTGCAGAGTGAAACAATGTCTTTCCTGTAAGCCTTCTACCATCTAACCCCTTTAGTCGACACTTTAAAGCTAGTATTTGTGGATGTGTTCTGTATGCATCTGTGTGTAACATGTAGGAAACTATATAGAGTGGGAGGGTTAAAGTCAACCCATTGTTGCTATGCCTATGAGCCACGAAGGAAGCAGGAACAGAGCTGAGTAAGTAATGGTGAAGGTTGCTCCATCAAGCTTCGTTTTACCTTACCTTTTTTCATGTTGAAGTTATGAGCTATGAGATCTTGACACCTGAGATCTTGTGACAACCCCCCCCACATTATTATTTTTTTTAATACATTTACATTATTCCAGGACACCCTTATAAATAAGATTTCTTAACTCAGCAAGTCTTGTACTGCTTAAATGAAGTAATAATAATAAAATCTTGTAAAAGTGAAGTGTTGGTGTTGACCTGCTTTCAGCAAGAATCTTCAAATCACTGAGAATCTATCACACATTTTAAAAGAAGGTTCGACAGTCCTTGTCTTTAATTATACACGAAAAATAGCTTAAAACTGGACTTTTGTAGCTTATATGGAGTGATATTTAATAAAGTAAAATATGTATTCTGACAACCTTTAAGCAGGTATTAAACATACTTTTCATTAAGCCCACATTTCTGTAATAAAAATCTTATTTTTTGTAATATTCTAATCTTATATGTGGTGTTTTCATGAGCTGTAAGCAGCTGAAAGCATGTGCAGAAAATCAGCATAATTAACAGAAATAAAGGCTTGAAAGCATCAGTCTGTGTGGAATTAACCTATACAGCAGGGTTCACTTTGTGCATGTGGAAACTAAAACCGAAGTCGATGCTGCCACCGAGTCTTGCTGCAGGTCTTTTGCTGTCAGCTGAGGGTTTTGGAGCACTTGGCTCCTCAGGAATCTGGAGGCAACGGTTTATATCCTCCTCTCTCTCCCAATCCAAGGTACTTGAGGTAGCCACTGCTCCTTTAACTTTAAACTATGCTTCCAACTGTATTCCCAGGAAAATTCCTTTCATTTGTTATCTCTTTGTATCCTTTTCCTTGTTTGTACATGACAATTATCCCTTCTCTAAACTTTTTGGACAGTTCTCTTGCCTGCAGCCTGAAACAGAATGTACGATTTCAAAAGTCATACAAGTCTTGAACTGGTCATACTGTATAAGCGCGATATGACATTAACACGAGCCAGACTGCACAAGTTGTTGCAACAGACATGTCAGTCCGATAATAAATAGACAGCAAGTTTTAAAAAAGTATGTGCTCAATATCAGAGTTTGAGGGTGAAAAGAGGGAGAGGAGTAACAGCATTCATGACTGCGTCAAAGAGGACAGGAGTCAGACGTTGGCTGGAGCAGTGGGCTCGTTTCACTCAGTTTCTCATGGTATAGATTTTCCACCTGTCTTAGAGCTAATCTGTTTAGCTGTGTTTCTCTCCCAGATGAAGCCACTAAAAGATCTACTACCTCCATAAACTCTTTACTTTTTTCTTTAACATAGAAAGTACTCTTGGATTGTTGTGTGGATGCTTTAAAACTTGGGGTTTGTTGTGGCAGATGGCTGCTCACACTGAGCCAGGTTCTGGTTCTGCTGGAGGTTTCTTCCTGTTACTGGGGAGTTCTCCTCATCACTATCAGTCTTTAGGGATTGCTGCAAAGTCTGCGAATTGATGCATTCGTCTGGGTTTAGATAGAAAACCTTTTAACCAATTTGAATAATAGAATGAACAGAAATTGACTGCATTGCTTAATAACTAGGATACATTTGGAATGTGTGTATTTTTTTTGAATCAGTGTATGATTGGATTGGATTAAATATACATGTCTTTATATAAACAAGAGATGTTTGCCTTGTAAAGTCCCTTTAGATGACATTGGTTGTGTGTTGTTACTATCTTAATAAACTTGCTACCTATTTTATTCTTTGCAAAAACAATTTACCTCTTGCCAGCAGTAGTAGAACATGAGTGTATGATAGTGAATAAATAAATATTTATTATTACTGTAAACCTGAGACCACCCGCATCCACCCGCAGTCATGTCGTCTCCCTTTTCCTTCAAAAATCACTCCCAAACGCTCCCTCCATTACTGCTTTCTGTCAGACCCTGAGGCTCCCCTCATCAAGCAACCCCCCCCACCCCCGGTACCAGCACGGCCCAAACGCTGGTGGGTTTGGCTGTCCTCCTCCACTGGCTCTATTTGTGAAGAGCTCTTTGTATGTTGGAGGGTGACCTCTGGAGTGTGTCACAAAAACAGCTTTGACTGTAGAAAATGAGGGGCCTCAGGCAAAGCAGGCTGTCAGTTTGACATTAACGCTGAGAGCTGACACTCTGGCCACCCCAGAGCATCTCACCCAGGGAGCAAACTTGCACCACATGTAATTACATTATTCGTATTCCAGAAGATTCATTGCTGCAGTCATTTATTCTAATCTAAGATCATGTTATGATCCCTACAGAGAAAATAAGCCAGAATTTGATTAGCTGAATAATGCTGTAGAGTTCTTGTGGTGCCTTGGTAGAATTATTTCTACAGGCTGTTCATGATGAGCAAAAGTGCAGCAGGAAACACTGATTTAAGGGGGGGGGTCTTCAAACAAACACCTGACATTGCCAAGTGTTGTTAGCACTGTCAGTCCTGCTTAGCAGTGTGTAAAATCCAACTTCCTTTCAATGATGCTTTACTTTAATCTGCATCAGTGGTGCTGTACTCTCCTATTTCCAGGTGAATCTTGGCAAGACAAAGAGTAACCTCAGACCATCACAAACCTGATTTAGCATTTGTTGCTTAAAATAACTGGGATAGATTTAAGTACACAGAACGTGACATACAAAGAACTCTGACTTGTCAATAGCCATCTTAAAACAGACCAGCTAAAACCCACCTCAAGTGTGCTTAAAAAACTTTTTTACCAAATTAAGGAAGTTATTGTGAATTTTGCCATCAACCTTTTTGAATGTGATACTTCAAAATGCACATAAAACGTTGATGGAACCACGGCTAATGTCTTGGTGCATTTTTGAAGCTAGTGACCTGAAGCTAACACTAGCATGAGAGGAGCCCAGACCAAAGCGGATTTCTACAAACGACGTGCTCTGGGTATAGGCCAGGTTGGCGGTTACCAAGGGTACCAACTGCTGAAGGGGGCGCCAACTGCACTAACTCAAAAGAAAACAAAAAACAAATATATTAAAGAAATATTAGCAATAGTGTGCAGTCTCGACTGATGTACTTTTCTCATGCTGTTTCCCATTGTCCCCTTTGCTTTAGATGTTTATTTGCAGAACAGGATTACTGAGGCAGGAAAAGGAGGTGGGCGGTGTTGTGACACCAGTGATTTTTCCTGTGCAAAGCCCATACTGAGAACACATTATGTCAGAGTAACTAATAAAAAAGTAAAGCTGTATAAAAAAAAAAAAAACAAATATATTTTAGCATTTACTCCAGGTCTTCAGATTTCTACTGCAACACATCAGAATACCTTCACAGGACATCACCTTAATGCCCATCTGAGATATTGGTGTTGACCTGATTATTAAATCTCATATGAAATGTGACTGAAAGTGATGAGCCTGGACCCATCCTTACTTTGAAAACTAGATCTTTTATATTGGATCCTGACACTCTGATCCATAACCAGTGAATCTCCTAAAAGATGAATATTCCAGGACAATGTAACTTCTGGTTTCATTTTTTTCTACCTTAACTGTTAATTCTTGATTTCAAGTTTTCTATATACAAGTTGCATTACACAATGCTTTGTGACTTAAGAAATGTGATTTTGATTCAATAAACTATGAATTAATGTTCATCTGATCCTCCAGCTTGGCTTCTGTTTCCGTGGTTCTGAACCTCTCACTGCATCCTTCTTCCTCTGTAGAATTTATGCCAGTGGGTTCTGAGTGTTAGGAAGAACTACAGAAAGAACGTGGCCTATCACAACTGGAGACATGCACTGAACACGGCCCAATGCATGTTTGCTCTTCTCAAGTCAGGATGCTTACAGGTAGGTGCTGATTTATGAAATTATGCCAGAAGTTTACATACACTCAGCATCATCCTATCTATTCTGGGTCATTTTGTATGGAGCCATATAATGTTACAACACCCAACCTGAATGGTATTTAATAACGAGAACTGGTTTTGCATTTACTGGTCTCTTAGCTATCCAGGTTCAACATTTTGCATGCAGGCTTAAATGTACAGTTAAGTCCTAAATTATTCACACCCCCGGCAAATTGCATGTAAAATAAAAATTTAATTTGACCAGCATGTTTCTTTGGAGTGGAAGTAATATTAATGTTTTGGAGCCCTGATCTGGATCTGTTAGTGAATCTGTGGATGGAGCTAAAAATTAGGGTGATGATAAGAAGACCTTTCAGCCTCAAAGACTTGGAGCTCATCAACCATGGATAAATCATCAAAATACCAGAGGTACCATGAAAAAAACTGCTTAAGAGTTAGAAGAAGGTGTTGATTGTTTATTTTTGAGAAATGTATAAATAACATCCAACATGCCATTTTAATGAAAGTGTAATTTAAAAACTACTACTTGTTTTAAAAAATTGATCCTATGGATTAAATTTATGATTAAAATGTCTATTTTTCCATTGTTTTGTCAGTGTTTGATCGAACAAACCTCTTTGTTAAATAAACACAATTTTGTATTTACATGTGTCAGGATTATGAATAATTATGGATTTAGCTGTACATCCAAACACCGCCACTAACATCTGGATAAATCTCTATTAGCAAAGTGCTGGGCTTGGACCCAGAAACTGACACAAGTTGAGGTCAGAGTCAACTCAGAACTTAATGTTAGCCTGCTTTATCCATTTCAAACCAGCTTGGATGTGTTTGGCATTATTGTCCTTTTGGAACACCCAACGGCACAGTTTGTGAAAACATGTTGGACAGTTAGACATTACCAATGTATTTTAATATTGACAGAAGAAAAACTTCAGATTGCCGGACATGTTGATCTCCGTGCTTCTCCATTAACCTTGCAAATATATTGCCATTTAAAAAACATTCTTGAAAACTGGCATGGATGTACAGTGTGACAAATATGCAACATTTGCGATTAAAAAACAATTATTTTGCTAATGTTGAATGTGGCTGACAACTTGACCAAAATCTGCAGTGGTTGTGTTGGTTTTAGATCAGTGTTTAGGTTACAGAGAGGAGCTGAATCTTTGAGGATTTCATTCTGTTCCAATGGTGCAGGTTTCCTCAACAGGTTTCTGTATTTCTGTCGGGCGAGTGACTTCACGTTATGGCACACTTGGAGCCACATCCAAGCTGAGCGGATTGTGGTGCAAATGTGGTAGAAAATCTCTATCTACATTCTGCATGGCAGAACAAACAACTACTGCTGCGCGAATAATAAAATACAAGCAAACATATTTCAGAGCTCTGTGCAGCAGGTTCTGGTGCTGGGGAAAAGCAAACCGATTCAGATCACCATTAACACACTCAATGCTGTGCCCACTGTGGAGAAGTACACAGACAGAACAGATTCATGTACTTCAGTTATGGAGAGGTTTTTCAGAGACAGAACAAACAGAACAAAAGTGAGAAAAATCAGAAACAGAGACTCCTCTGAGAGAGTTTAAATGAATAACAATATTAATGTGTGTAACCCTTAAGTGAGTTTTAATTTAGTGCATCATATTCAGAATACTTTAATGTATTAATACTTGAATATTAAGGTTTATATAAGCTTAAAAATGCAGGGTTGTATCCAGGAAGTTTTTAAAGAGGCTAAATGGGGGAGGCAGTGATGGTCTTGGGATGTTGCACCTATATAAAAGCCCAGGTTGGTAAGCACAGCTGTAATACAAAGGGGGCGGGGCCTGAACTAAGTGACAAATATAAGGCTCACCACATCAAAGTCAAAGACTGACATAAACATAACTACATAAAACACATAAATCTGACTAACTGAAGCTATTTATCATCTTTATTAATTGTTATTGATTAAAAAATATTATCTGCACAAGACTTTCTCATCGGGGGGGGTTCGTGTGGTGACCCAAGGTGATGTGGTTTATTCTGATTCTTTGATCAGACTCTCCAAACCTCATGGTAGAAAGTGTTAAATTATTCCAACAGATAATTGTAGCAGTACTTATAATAAAGATACAAGTGTGACCCCAAACCACTTTTATTAGCAATGAATATATCAGATTTCAGTTCAAACTTTAGGAAGTTACTGTAAAGCTTTCGTCAAAAGGGACTGAAATCAGATACAGTAGACCTCCAATTCCCTATGGTTGGTCTCAAAGTCCTGTTCACCAAAGCTCTCCCTATCATCATCATCATCATCAGAATCAATACTGTCAGCCATTTCACTGACCCATCAGAAGCTGTAACCATAACAGCAGCAGCTGTAATTTGTTGTATCTATAGCATTATAGCATTGGACAGTAATGCCAAACACACATCAGAAATGGTTTCAGAATGACAGGAGCTGCCTAACATGATGCTTATTAAACTAGGTCTGCACAATGGTATTAACCAGTTTAGGTGAGTTATACTACTGCTGATGGGAACATTAGGTCAAAAATCCAGAATGATGTCACCACCCTGCTAAGGGATATTCAGTCAAATATTAGATGATGTATCCATCATTTGAAGCCTGAATGAATCAGAGAAAAAAACTAAATTCAAGCTTGCGCCCCCAGGTCTTATTTTGAAATTGTTTTATGTTTTTAGTTTCAGTTTATATACTCTTAGATTTCTCCAGCCGAAAAAATTACCGTTCAAATGAATCATTAAAAGCCCTCAAATTAATATGGCACCCCCGCTGTTGTTGAATGTTTTCAACTGGAACTCTATGCAATATGAGACAACATAACCATGAAGAAAAAAATGAAACGACATAAAATCATGCAGTGGTGATCACAGCTGAATAAAGTCGTGTGCAAAACTCTTGAGTCATTCTTTGTTTATTTTTTAAAGAGTCAGACAGCCTTGTAACATTTGGTCTTCTGACTTTCTGAAGCTAGTTTAAAGTATTTCTTTAGGTATTGACTGTTTTTTCCACTCATTTCTGTACTGGACAGTCAGTGGCAGCAGTAAATACATTATTCATTACAAAACACCTTGGTCATATAATCAGACAGACTGGATTTCTGTCCAGTTCAAGAAGCTTGAAGGGTTCCACCAGTGCTATGTGTTTATTGGGTTTCATTTTGGCACCTGAAAGCATTTATGTTTTGCTTTTTTCCTTGAATCCCTATAATCCCCTTTTGATTTGACACACTCATTTGGGCAGAATTACCTGAATGATCTGGAGATCTTGGCCCTGATGATTGCAACTCTCTGCCATGACCTGGACCACAGAGGAGTCAACAACTCCTACATACAAAGGTACAGCAGAACAGTCAGAGAAGGGGGAAGTGTACATGAAATCGGTGGATTTAGTGTGGGTGACTGTTGTGTGGTGTCTAGGAGTGATCACCCATTGGCCCAGCTCTACTGCCACTCTACCATGGAGCATCACCACTTTGACCAGTGCCTCATGATCCTCAACAGTCCTGTACGTATACTTACACACCCAAACTCCAAACTAACATCTTCTCTTTATATCATGACTGAGGCATCAACCCTGAAATATTGAAAGCTGCTCATATTCATATAAATGTATGTAAATTACAACCAGAGTAAAAGACCATGATTGCCAAAGACCATATCTGATTGTGACACAAAGTAAGCATGAAAATAGTTCAGATTTACTTTTAGAAACATTTTATTAATACCAAATTAGCAAATTCATAATGTGACAGGTGAACATGAAGCATTGGGACTCATGTGGTGGGACTTTTTTTGTAAAGTGCCTTGAGATGAGATGTGTTGTGAATTGGCACAATATAAATAAACTGAATTGAAATTGAATTGATTTGGGTGTGTTAGTGTGGATGTGTGTGTGTGTTACAAGGTATGAATGGTGTGCTTACTTGCACACTGGGTTTTGTATGGATGAGGAAGTGGGGATGTCATATTTTCTGTTGACCATGTCATAGCGTGTCATGCCATGCATTGAATAAAAAAAGGAGTCAGTTGGATCTAAATCAAGCTGAGTTATTAATGGCAACGATGAAAAAAATTAACTGCTAAAGCCATAAGAAATAAACTAGAAAAACATCAAGGAATGCCGAGCAAAGATTCACAAAATTAAAGGAGTAATAACAGTTAATAAAGATCTCATGAAGAAAATTACTGGTCTCTCATTGTGATGACTTGAATATCTTGATTGAATATATCCATGAGACTGTTATTCCTCTGCTTACCACTGAAGAACAAGAGAAACAAAATGTCTGGTTTTCAGTTCTGGATTTGTAGAAGAAGGGAAAAAATGTCCTCCAGATACACATGAACAGCTGAATAAGAAGCAGAAGCAAAACTGGCTGCAATAAACAGTCCCTCCAGGATGTTGCAATGTTTTTTTGTGATTGTTGCAGTCTAAAATTACTGATTTTGCAGCACCTTTTACAAAAAGTTGTGGTCAAAGTTGTGAATTGTTTTAAGCGTTATTCTTGCCATAACATAGTCTTACAGGTGAATTTGCTGCACCTTCTTGAAATAGCACCCTAAAAAAGTTATTGTCCCTGATGAATTTTGTATATAAAACAAGTTACTTTTATCTAGGGAGGGAGATGATGAGTGGGGGGGGGCACTCTCCCACCATTCCCCCACCCAATTACTGCGACCGGGATGGCATGAAAGAAATTTATTTTGCAGTTCATTCATAAAGCTACTCTTGCGCTTTGTAAACATCAGGGGAGGATGTCAAATAAAAGAAAGGCTGTTTTATTCCATGCATCGCGCTTGTCAAATTAAAACCAGGATATTTTAATCAATCCATGAAATTCGCCCAGATGCCCCGGAAAACACGTTAAAAGTGGACATGGAAGAGGACGTGTGTCAGATTTGTAGAAAAGTTGCGACAGACTGGTAAAAATGGCAAGTCCGCACACAAATTGCAAATAATGACAGAATTTACGTTTATAGTTGCAATCGCAACTTCCTGGAGTGACTGATTAAAGGCAATACAGAAGCTGTTGAAGCAGAAACAAATTAGAACAGGAGGAGCAGCTTTGGAAAAGAAAGGAAGATCTGGATTTGGAGACTGAAGTTGCAGCTTCAGTGGTCAAAGTTAAAGGTTCTGTCTGTTCTCAAGTAACCAGTGCTGCACAGAATGAATCTGGTGGCATGAACTCATATTTTCAGTGAGAACACAGAAAAGCTGAAATTTTGGATGGTGATGCAGAAACATTTGTACCTTCAGCAGCTGGACCCAGATTTTATAACTTCCCAACCCTGGAAATCCTGTTCATATTTGGGTGAACGACCTAGAGACACAAAAATGCATCGAGAAGTTCCAGACACTTTGACTGATCAGGTGAAAATAAAGACAACGCAAGATGAAGATCCAACAATTCAGATGATTCATGGGTTACAGCCACACTCATCACATCATTTACATCCATTACAGTTGATGCAAAGGAGCAACTGCGAACAGTAATGGAAGGGCACAATGAAATTCAAACTCTGCTTGTTAATCAACAATCTTTATTCTTTCTACCAAGACGAGACAAATTGATATTTGATGGTGAGCCACTCCGTTCATAACAGCATTTGAACATAGCATTGAAACAAAGGCACACAGTGCCAAGGACTCTGTGTACTTCCTGGAACAGTACACTAAAGGTCAGCCTCATGACCTAGTGAGACGCTGTGCTCACATGTCTAATGATTCAGGATATGTCAAGGCCAAATCTTTACTCCAAGAACAATTTAGCTGTTCACTAAAAATAATCACTGTATATATGGATAAAGTTTTATCATGGCCATATTTAAAATTTAGAGGAGGATGTGAAGGCTTTCCAAGCATCCTGCTGTTTGCTCAGGGAATGCTGTAATTTGATGGAAAACAACAGGTGCATGGACAAGCTGCATGTTCTTGCCAAAATGGAAACAATCATCCAGAAACTGATCTTCAAACTGCAAGACAGATGGAGAAAAAATACTATATGCAATGGCACATGACATACCAGAGGATACATGTGTGCACATTGTGTTGTTTCTAAATGTGAAATAAAGCACAGCAGTCTACAAAGCTTTCTTTTAACAGTGGCTTTAAACTTGCCACTCCTCCATTAATGCCAGATTTGTTAGGTTCAATTTAGCTAGTTTATGATCTGCTAGACTTGCAGTTGAGCCACACTCCGTCTAATATTGGATGAAGGATTAAACTTTGCTCCTGAAGATGTTCAAAGCTTGGGTTATTGCTTTATAACCTAATCTAACTCCAGTATGTTTACTTTACACTTTATTATTTTGCACCACTTTGTGCTGGTCCATTGCATAGATTCCAGATAAAGTGCCTTAATTTGATTCACATAAGGTTAGGATGGCTGTTTAAAAACACCTTACACTTCCACTCTGCATGTCAGCAGAAGATCAAAGTCCTGTTGTGCTTTACTCTTTCTAGAAAACTAATCTACTTTAATCAGATTGAGGATTGCTTAGAAAATTGTCCGAACTTCTCCTTTATTAAAGGAGACCGGTCTTTGTCAGATAAAAACTCGTGGTGGGGCTTGATTAAAATTTTTATTCAAGTTAATTATAGGGTCTGTAATAAAAATTAATTAAAATTAATTGCATTTTAATCGAAAACCATGTATCAACAAAATGAAAAATTTTATTTCAAAAATCCTTTTCGTTGCTAAATTATTGAATAAATAGACATATGAGCTCAATAGCAAAGATATTTATAGTTTTTAATCTGTTCTTCAGGTTCTTCAACCATCAGATTGGTGCAAAGTTCTGTTCTAGCCATTCAGCTTTCCAGAGTTTCAGGAACCCCTGATCATTCATGGATCTTCTTTAGAAATGTGGACTGTGGATGCTGACTTCAGTGCTGGGGACGTCTGGCTACATGTTTAGCATGAGATGCTATTTTAGGCTGGAATAGCTTCACTGATAGCCCGACTGCTTTTAGCACAACTTCAACACAACTAGAGTTTTTCCCAGCATCCAATCAGATCGTTTTTAAAAGCAATAATGAACCCCCAGTGGGCCAAGAGAAGCAGCTTTTTTGGTCTATTGCTGTTGTTTGTGGATGTTGCTGGTGTGTCAGATTTACAGGCGTACCAGAAACACGCAAATACCAGGTTCTGGTTTGGGACTTTAGTATGTTCAAAAAAAAAAAAAGTGATTAATTGCATTAAAAAGTTGAATGCATTAAAATGTTTGGAATTAATGAGTCGAAATTAACGCATTAAAGTCCTGGCCCTAATAAAAATGCAATCAGACTCTGAGCACCTCACTGTTAACGTTTCATGTTCAACAATAAATCCAGCATCGCGTATTCCACAGGCGACCTGATGACTATGCTGCTACAGTGTCCTGCATCCCTCTGCTTTATTTATTACATCTATTCAGCTCATTCTGCAGCTGCACCCTGCCACCAAACACCAGTGGGCCCATAAAATCCACTGACTTACAGCCTGCTTAATGGCCTCAGGACACACTCTAAATGCACTCCTGACTCCACAGCACCACTCAGCACAGATGGAAGGAGACAGACCTGTTTGCAAACTTTGTCATGCGATTAATCCAAATGTCCAGTGTCTAAAAGCATGCATGGTGGATGAGGTATGGAATAATGTGTCAGCATCTAGGCATGGAACAGTCAGGGCACAGAATGGTTGATAATAATTACCTTATTTCCTGGTGTTTTTCTGTTTATTGTTGTCATGGCAATGCCTTGAAGGTTTTCCACAGTTCCAAGAGTAGTCTTCTGTATCAGAGCACAAAATCTGCTCCTTGGGGGTTATCTGTATGAATGGAGCTGTTCCTATTTTCACACCATTTTCTTTCTCCAGGGAAACCAGATCCTCAGTGGTCTCTCTTTGGCAGAGTACAAGACCACTCTGAAGATGATTGAGAAGGCTATACTGGCCACGGACCTTGCCCTGTACATGAAGTGGGTACCAAAGAAAACAATTCTAGATGGGACAGAGATGGGGATAAGTTGGTCTAAAGCTAAAACCATTTATTTTCACTGCTGTATACATTATTCTGCAAAAAATGTTCACTCACGCCATAATAAGACATTTTGGAGAACTTAATGTTCCAACTTTGTGGAAATACTCCAACATGGCTGAACACCAGTGAACAAAACGAGGTTCATGAAGACATGGATCAGAGAGTTTTAGGTGGAAGAACCTGACTGGTCTGAACAGGGTCCTGACCTCAACCTCAAAGAGGTTTGGTAAAAATTAGAGCAGAGATTTTGAGCCAGGCCTTCTTGTCCACCATCAGTGTCTGACCTCATAAATGTAATCTGGAAGAAAGGTCAAAATTCCAATAAAAACTTGTATATCCTGTGGAAAGCTTTCCCAGAAGACTTGAAGCTGTTATAGGGCTGACATCCTATTAAACCATATGGATTATGATTATGTTCATATGTGTGTGAATGCAAACCAGCAAATAGTTGTAGGCAAACTAGTGTATGAAAGTTTGTTAAAATGTTAATTTCACAAAGCAGCTGATGCACCAGTTTAACTCCCTGTTTCCTACCTGTGTGTATCATCAGAAGACGAGAGGAATTCTTTGAGCTGACCAAGAACAACCAGTTTGTGTGGGAGGATGACCATCACAGGGACCTCCTGAGGTGAGCACTGTCGGAAACAAAAGGTGGAATTTGAAAGGAGGAAATAAACTATGTACAATATAAGAGGGATTAAGGAGGTGGTTAGCCTAGGATTAGCCTAAGCATTTTTTACATTGTGTCACATTATAGCCATAAACTTCAGTTCATTATATTCAGGTTTTACGTGAAAAACACAAAATAGTCCATCATGGTGCAGTAAAGGGAAAATGATACCTGGTTGGGAATTTTTCTTCCCAGAAAAATCTGAGATCTAAAAAGTGTGGTGTGCATTTGTATTTAGCCCCCTTTTTTCTGATACACCTAAATTAAAAACTGTGCACCCTATTCTCTAAAACGTAAATAAAGGTATTTTGTGAAGAACTGTACAGATGTGCAAAATTCCTCATTGTGTCAGATAAACGCTCCTCAAAAGTATTCATGTCACCTGAATACTGGAAGTGGAAGTAGACTAGTTTAAGCGAAATATCGACTTCGCTGTCCAAGCACATTCTTTCCTAAAACACGTTACAAACTTCTTACCAATCACCCAACACTTCCCACAGAGCTCTGTGAGAAATAGTTCAACCCATGCCTGGTATCGACAAGGGAAGGAGAAGGCCTTCCACAGCAAACAAGATGACGCAATTTTCATCACACGATTACTTTAATGAGAGCTAATTTTGCACTTTGGATGAAGTATGGAAGAGCCTTTAGTCAAACGCCCCAGAAATCTGCCTTTTGCTGAAGAAGCCTTTGTTAAAATTTTTCCCCAAATGTTGATTTCTAGTATTTGAAAGGAAGATCATCTAATATCCTTAAAGTCATGTTTAAACCATAATTTGATTCACTGCGATTGAAGACTTTTAAGAAATACTGGTGTGTTTTATGAAGGGTGGCTCCAATGGACACCATTTTATATTGTGTCCCTTCACCTCTTTCAGGTCAATGCTGATGACTGCATGTGACATCTCTGCCATCACTAAACCCTGGCCGGTGCAAAAAAGGGTAAAAATAAAACAATCATCTACTCTTATTTACCTTTGTCTCCTTATGTTTTATTTTTCTTTACCTCCCCTAAGATTGTCCTAATTGCTGGTTTCTGGATGACTCTGGACCTGTTATTCTTCCTCATCATAAGTCTGATTTTTATTAAGCTAAATAAGATACATCATAATTTGCAACGTTACACAGTTGAAATATTCAGTTCAAGCATCAGGCTTTGAGTTGTTTCAAAGTTGCATATGACACCCAATCTCAAAAGCTCAAATAATACCTGAATCTCTGCCCAACTTTCTAACCATACAGCCAGATAGAGATTTAAAGAGGAGCAGCAAAAGAAAATGAGATGGATTAGCTAGTATTATAGTCAAACCTACCAAGACCAGAGTGTATCAAGACCAAGACAAGACCAAGCCTTTTCAGGGCTGAGACCAAGTCAAGACCAAAACTGAAGGAGGGCGAGGCCAAGTCAAGACCAGCGCCCCACACTATATTAGGTGACGTTAGCTTGTGCACCAAGCTAGGTGGCAAACAGCTGACAAGAAAGAGAAACAAGTGCCCTAAACTAGACAGTATATACTGTACACAAGTAGCTAACTTAATATGTATAGCTATTGTTGCGTAAACCTCTTTGTGTGAGGACCGAGTAAAGAGTTTTGGTACAGAGGCAGATTGCTAACTTTAGCTAACAAGCTTTGCTTACACCACTTACACATAGCTTACCTTTCTTTGTAGAAAGAACTTTTATCGTCCTTTCTAAGTGACGATAAAAGTTTGGCATAGTCTTCACCGTCTCTGAAAGTGAAGCACTGCAGAATTCACAAGTTGCTGTATGCTTTCTTCTGGATGTTGTTTTACAAATATATTCATTATGATTTATATAGCCAAATTGTATTACTGAAGATTTTGCAGACATCTTCTCCCAGTCCCAGACAACCACTGCTCCTGAGAGGATGAGTCCGAGACATGATTGAGATCATCAAAAAGTAGTCTTGAGACCAAGACCGGTCTCGAGTACTACAACACTAGGATTAGCAGTGCTGACCAACATCTGATGGTGTCATCCAGGACATGTTAGTCTGCAAATTCGTTGCAAGACTGTTATCAGAAATTCATCCTACTCACAGCATCACCATCCACAATATCTCTTCAAAGATACTTGGATGATATAAGTTACAATATTTAATTTCCCTTTGGAATAATTAAAGCATTTTTGTACTTATTTTAAATTGAAATACTACTATTACAGGAATACTCAGTACTGCATTTGTGCTTTTTTGTATTTAGTTTGGTGCATGATTACCTGGACTGTCCTATTTAAATCATAACTCTGACTTGGAAAATTGGAGGTTTCTCACCACCTCTGACCTCTTAATCTAATGACTAATGTGCACTTACAAACTGATGGTAGGAGTAATGATTTAATTGGTTTACGGGTGGTTAGTATGTCATTAAATCACCTGCACACAACCTTTGTTGACTGCAGCTGGGCTGGTATCTACACTGGTGTGCAGAATCCATCTGACAGCACCTGAGCTTCCTGTGTTGGCTGTTTCCTGTTTTTGTCTCTTTTATCTCTGATTACTCAGTTTCACACTCTGTTTATGTCTGAAAGTTCCCTGCTCTCCCTGACAGCATCATCCTCATGCACTCAGAGCTGTGTCCCTGCTGTTTCATCTCCCCAGTGCCCTTCGTTAGCCTGCACCTCATTAGGAACAGAAGGCTCAGAGGGAGCTCAGCACGTGAACATGTTCTTTGTGTGTCCATAATTGAGTGCTCATTAATAAAAACAGCTGTGGCCCCTGTCCTCAGATTACATCTCTGGAGAAAACATTCAAAGCAATAAACATGCACACACATGCAAATGATCTCTAACATGGAAACAGGGATAGACAGGGTGGTATCTCATGTGGGTCTTGGTCAGAAACAGCATCTCACTTCTTCTGGGACTAAAGAAAACAGTTAATTTTTGCAAAAAATGCCCAAAGTAAACATTAATTACATACCATGGTGTATCCCATTACAACCTGGGGTTGCACAACATTAATTCCACAATAACTATATTGCAAAAGACTGCTTAGACTGCACTAAACAGCTAATAATATAAATACAAGTATATACAAGTATATAAGTAAATATCAAGATCTCTATGCCATTTGGTGATGTAGCTGGATAAACTACTCACTACCTCATGTCTGTGTTTGCAACAAACCCAAATTTCCTCTGTTTATTTATGACAGTTTATGTCATCATCATGAGATTCATCAATGTTATCACATATCGCCTGATTACCTACAAGGCTCAACACATGGGAGGCGATGTTGCTCCCTCTCATTTCCATGAACCTTGCGCGATGAGATGACAGCCGCCCTTCTCCAGTCAAGCAACCGGCAAAATTCATGCATGTGAAATTTCGAGCTTGTACACGTAGATGTTCACATGCAGACTTGCAACACAACACAAGAAAGTTAAGAAAATGTTCCAATTTTGTTGCATTCTTGTCCCGTGTGTTGGGTTCTCCCCAAGTAGCGGAAAACTTTCACCTTTCACTGTTGTTTGTAGCTCTGTTTATCGAGCCCATAATGTTGTACAGCCCCAATACAAAGCTGAGTCCCACAGATGTTAATAAAAAGGGTTAGATTCAGATAATTAAAGCTGTAATCAACAACAGCTCTGTTAGAATGTCCAGTTACCCAGTGATGGGTGCACTTATGCTAATCCGCTAATAGTGCAGTTAAATTTTCGTTTAGTGTTTTTGCTAACTTTGAAAATATTTAGCACACTTAGGTTCCTCTACAATATTTTTTTCAGATAAATTCTAAAGTGCTAATTTACTTGGCTGTTTTGTAAACTTTCAGTTGAATAAAGTAGAAGTTTTGGGTATTGACTGTTTAGAATTCTTCAAGTAGTTAAATGTTTATATTCATGTTCCTATTTTGAATAGAAGGAAGCAGTCCCCCGACCCCTAATAACTTATTTAAACAAGAAACCTACAGGCACAAAATAAAACATGGACAGTAGAGAGCAAAATATAAACATAAATACAATATCTAAAGGTGTTATAGAACATGTAAATAATATTGTCAAAATTAAATTGGTGCTCGAGGGTTGTATTCTTTCAAGGACAGATATAATTTGAATTGAAGTTAGCACTTTAGCATTAGCTTCCACTAAATACTGTGTTGGTGACGTGGAACTAATGCATATGATTAGTGCTTTAGTGTTAGCACAACAAAATTTTTAGTTAGCGGTGCCCATGACTGCAGTTACTAAAGCCCTACACAGCATTTACAAAGAGCCAGGAGTTGACAGTATATCATTATAATTTCTATTATACAGCCAATTAAAACAGTAAGTATATCTCCTTTTAATTTTAAAACATGACACAGCAGGACATACAGATCCTTGCAAAAGTATTCACAGCCCTTGGAGCGTCATGCACCTCAGCTTCAGCACATCAGCATCAGTCCATGCCTCGTCATAGCCAATCATCATGCAAGGCTCCATTTATAAGGCCCTCCATCCATGGCTCCATCTGTTCTTCAGCCAAGCTACAAACTTCCTCCACCCCTTCTCCACCCTCATCCTCTCGACTCCTTCAGGCTTTCCTCCTTTCTTCGGCCTCCACTCCACCACCAGTGCAGCAGCATCCACGTCTTCTGCTGGGGTCCGAGCGCCAAAGAACTTTTACTCACTCCTGTTAAATAAAACTTTCTAATTGCTACTTTCTCTCAATGTGAGTCTCTCCAGGTTGAAATGGAGTGGAGGGAAAAATGACACACGGTTTCCAGTTTTTTTTACAAGTAGAATTTATACAAATAAATTCAGCCCCATTTAATCTGATACCCCTAAAGAAAATTCTGTGCAACCAATTCATAATCACTGTACATTAGGTTAGTGTCCTCCTTAGCTGTTAAATCTAGATACACACAACTTTACACAAACATGTAACATTCAACTAATACATCTTCAAAACTAAACTAAAGTTCATTATTACTGCTTCCATAAGAGCTGACTGGTTAAGTAGCAGCAAGGAACTGCTCTGGGAAATCCTCTGTATACAGATGTGACACTATCTTTAATACAACTAAAGGTTGGCCTGAAATATGTCATACAACAGAACATATATTCCAAACACAGCCATAAATTTGTCTTAATATTTTTTAAAAAAGGAAATGTCTTGGGAAATATTGGGGATTTGAAGTTGACCACATTTTCAGAGCACTCGATTTCCAGGTTTATATTGAACATGACCAAAACAATGTAAACCCAAATACTAGCAGCTGAAATGAGCTTCCAGTCAGACGGTGGCTGAGATCCCCCTTAAAGATAGTCATTATGTAAGGAGCTGGGAGTACAGCTGCTGCTCCTCCACATCTACAGAGGTCATCTGAGGTGCTTCAGGCATCTATTCAATCCACTTGAGTTTATTTTTATAGCGCCGTGATCTGATCAGAATGCTTTCGGAGTGCCTCCCTTTACCTGACCGGTGACACCAGGTGGGGACGACATAGTGATAGTTGTAACAAATATGTAAAAAAAACATATTTTTAAATAAAAGTTACATACTGCAGCTTTAACTCTGGAAACCCGATCTAGGACAAGCAAATTCCGATGGATGAACTTCCAGAATCTAACAGCTTATGATGATGTTTGCTTTGGTGTTGATGCTCCTGCTGACAATGACTTTGGATTAGGTTGTCCTCACTTCCAGTCATTCCATTCCATAAACTGGTCATTCTTTTCACAAACAACTCAAATGATAACAGACAACGGCATCTCCATCTTACACATAGGCCTTTTCCACCAAAATAACTCTTCTTCTTGAACTGGTTTGGTTCGGGTGCCTTTGAACGTCTGTGCTTTGAAGAGAGCCAACACCCATTTCCACCAGTTTGGGGAACCAAGCCTGCATCATCAACAGTGGGTGTTACACAATGCGGTAGGAGACTGTAGTAGCAAGATGGCGGAACTGTTTGTTGCTTCCTTGTTTACGTACCTTCCTGTAATTTAACAATCCACAGACCTTTCAGCTGATCACCAATACAGTGTCCAATCTTACTCCACATAACAGAGACTAATTTTATAAAACAGAGAAGTTGATAACTTCGTACAGTGACGCTTTTTCCAGGTGATAATAGAGCTGGATTTCCACAGCCGACCACTGTATAGTCTTTGCTGCCATGCTTGTTTGGTGATTCGTTGTTCAGTTTAACGTCTTTTTGTCTGTAGCTGTTGACCGACCCTTGGGTGACATTACAGTTCATGTGGAAAAAGCAGCTATTCTGTGATGCCCGAGTTGAACAACAGTTTGCACTGTGGAACCTTTATTTTTCGACACAGGTCTTTTCCACCAACACAGTTCGGAGGCCATTCCAGTTCCCGAGCGTGTTTTCAAACCGAACAGACAATTGTTCCCTAAGCTGGTTCTTCATGGGGCACTTAATAACATAGTCTATCATCTGGGGTGTGCAGAAGCCTTCATGCCACACTCAATAAAATGCTTTCTTGAAGTTGTAGAATTCCTTTCACCAGTGCTGTGTGTGTTTCTTGATAGGAATTATACAGCTGAATATCTTATCTGAATTGTCCCTGATCAGTGGGTTACCTTTAGATTGGTTCTGACTTGGTCATTTAAGAAGAATAAGAAAAAAATCAAAGCAGAAAATCTCCAGACTTGAATGACTCCTAAATCTATCAGTAAATCTGGTTGTTCTGGTGTAGAGATATTGAAAGGTGTTGCTTTGACTGAAACAAGGTTGAGTAAATAAAGAATTCCTTTATTTACTCAATAAAGTAAATAAAGCTACAAAAAGACAGCTACAAAAAGACTCTTTCCCACCAGAGTTCTCCTGCAGCTCCACTGCTCTAAGCCTTGATTACCAACCCCATCAAGCACTACAGGTGGCTTCAGTACCAACTACTACACAGAGTGGTACTGATTGGAACCTGAGGCCGATCTCTGTAAACACACACAGACTTTTTACATAGCAGAACTTTTGTTGTTTCTGCTGCTTGTCTTTGTATTTCCCTTTTTGTTCTTTTAAAGTTTGACAGTGTTGAGGAATTTTGTTTTCATATGGAACAAAATGCCAGGTGCGACAGATCATCAGTACAGCAGCATTAGGGGTTTCCAGCCTCAAATACTGGAAACAGCCTAAAAATACAGCTGTGATCATTTCTGTTTTGACGTGTGTGTGTGAAATCAAGTGTTGACGTCGTGTCTCTGCAGATTGCAGAGCTGGTGGCCACTGAATTCTTTGAACAGGGGGACAAGGAGCGTCGGGAACTCAACATTGAGCCTATTGTAAGTAGACAAATCCTAACGTAATTGGAATTTATGCAGTCACATCAGTGAAAAAACTTCATGTGCTACATAAAGAAATAACATATTTTTTATTTGTTTGCTTGGAATCATTTTATGCCTTTTACTTCAGGACTTGATGAATCGTGAGAAAAGAGATAAGATACCCAGCATGCAGGTTTCCTTCATTGATGCCATTTGCATTCAGTTATATGAGGTAATTTGCGCCCAACTGTTGTGTCTTTTCCAACTGGTGCTCCAAATGACTAGCAGACAAAAGCCATCCCATCATTTTCATTCTTTTCACAGACCTTGGCTGGCCTGTCAGAGCACTGCTCCCCTCTGCTGGAAGGATGTCAGAAAAACCGGCAGCACTGGAAGCGGTTGGCTGAGGATTGTGAGAAAGGCCTGGTCAACGGCCTGGTGTGATACTTCTGGAAAACTGCAAATTCCAGGATTTCTTCCCATGTAACCCAGACTCACGATGCGTTCACAAGATTAGCATGATACTATGAACATGTTATGTAGACTATGTGACCTAAACATTTTCTGAAAAGGGATGGCCGCTATTGGGTCTCAAAAGTATGTGGTTCTCACTAGTGAATTCTTCCCACATCTGGCACTGCAGCCATGCTGTCTGTCTCAGCTAAATATTCTGATGTGTTGCATTTACATTGAAAGTTGGAGCTTAACTTAACTAAAACCAGTAGGATTTGCTAACAGGTTGCACAATACTACATGAGCTGGGGATTCAATGACACACACACCAAAAGAAGTCCAAATAAACTACTTATTAGAGGAGCAAGTCGGAAGGCAATGGCCAGGCCAGAGTCTTGGTGCTCTTCATCACAACACCTCTAAAGTGTCTTAATGCGAACAGATGATACACATGATAACAGTGGCAGGTTGATATCAACACCTCTATCCCTCATTCATCCAAGCGGAAAATATACAGAGACGTCAAAAAGTCCCAACTTTACATAACAAACATCCGACTTTCCAAGAGGGAATATTGAGTTGATCAAAAGTTCGGTTGTTTTTTCTTTCTGACCTTACATTTTTCATTTCCAACTTCATCCACTACCTTGCCCTGTTAGTCTATCACAGGGCAACACAGAGACACAGGATAATCAACCATGTACACACACACTTAAAGACAATTTAGTCCAACTTCCAAGTCCAAATGGAACACACAATTACAATATAAGTACACTAACAGGTGAATTGGGACAATGTTGATCTAATGTTTGAAGTACAACAGAATAATGAACATGTATACTAATTTTGTGGCCGCGTGGTATCATTTCCCTTTTAAAACTAAAGACGAATACCTGAGAATATAAATGTTTGTATTGTTACCTGAATTAGGCCAACAGCCAAAGTAGAGCTAATTCATCAGGGTTTCATTTCCTGTGATTGGTGAGGAGAAAGCCGCTAACACTGCAGGTTAGTCCCAGAATTAACATTGTCCCATTGCCTGGTTCTTGCACCAGCAGCTTGCATTGATAGGAAAATACAAATTAAACTCCCCCAACTAACTGGAGATGATGTGTCGCATCAACAACTCTGAAATCAGAGTTAGCAACACTTGACTTCCATTGTTTTCCTCTGTCACTCCCAGGAAACAGTAACAGAGCACACTAAGCTCTATTTATTACCATCACTGTTTCTCCTTTCTGCACCGAGTTGCTCTTACCTTGAAGTCTCATCTGCACAATAACTGGCACTGATAGGTGGTTGGACACAGCACTGTCACAGTGGGATCCAGTGCTGTATTTACTGTATACCTTCAACCATGTCACCATAAGCTTGTTAGATATCTTTGTTCATAACACACACAACACATGGGTTTTAGTCTATCATACTGTTTCACTTATGGTTTTTACTGTTGCATATTTATTTTGTTTTATATATTTATTAGAGTTTCTATATTGTAAGGTGATGCATTTGTTAGGAGCACTCAGTTCTTATAGGAAATGTAGTTTTGCTAAAAAAAAAATAAAATAAATAAATAAAAAAAATCCATGTGTACTTTACTTACCGGACCTTTGTAAGGAACAAGTTATGAAAGAGATTTATACAGTGTGTTACATTGATATCTGACAGTTACATATATTTTCCTCAACATGTCAGAGCCATAAACAGGAGTTCTAAAGGTTCTAGGGGTTTCAGCTGCTGGGTTTTGGTAAAATAGGACCAAACGGCAAGTAAAAGGAAAGTAGTTTCTGGACAGCTCCAACACCTTTTCATTGACCAGCCAGTCACAAACTGCAGTTACAGGATTGTTTTTTTTCGAAGGTGGAATGGAAGAATATCTGGTAAACTGTGACTCTGATCAGTCAGGGATGTGGATGGTATCAAGCTGAGTGTATATGAGGATCTGACAAATCCCTCACTTAGTGAGAAGTAAATATGCTGAGAAGGGTGATTACTAGAATGTCTAAATCATCTAATTATTTGATGAGGAGCAGCTAATGAAGAGCAGCAAGCTGAGCCACTGGGGGAAAAGTGCAGTGGACACCTGCCTATTTGCGGTTCAGTAATTCAGTTCAATTCAGTTTATTTATGTAATCGCAGATTTTCCTGTGGAACGTAACTCCATTTTATTAGCGTAAAATTTGCCTGTTTGCTGATTTTTTCCATAGAGCATATGTAAAACATTTCAAACACAATGGCGCTTGGGTAGCTAAAATACCTAGTCGCAATGCTACTTGACACGCGACTGGCTTGCATTTCTGAAGCAGCCAATCCAAGAGCGTCATTTATTTTCCTTGTCGCTGACTGGCTGTTCCCCCAAGACCGGAGATAAGGAACACCATGGACGTTAGCTTCTGTGGCAGAGCTAAAACGGTTTCCACTGTGCGGATTAATCCATATTAATGTGTATTTGGTGTTTGAATCGAATTTGAAAACAGGCGGTTGGAAACATGTTTAGAGGGGATCTTAAGTAATTGCGGATTTTAAGTCTCCAACCCCCGCGAATACCGAGGGTCCACTCGGTGCAGGACTTCAACTCTTTTTACATTCATAGTTCCTGAGATAAGGTCACAGATGTGCTGAGGTACCATCAGAGCAGTTTCTAATCAGTTAACCAGTGTAGAGTTGGATTTTCCTGTAGAACGCTGTCACAGAGGGGTCCAACACCAGTAAGACATTCCAAGTCCCAACCAAAGGTTTCCCGAAAGCCCCTTTACAGCTTCCAGACGTTTCCTTGCTATAAAATCTATACCGACAAAAGCAGCTAAACGGCAGCTTAAAGAACCCAGGATGGCTTTATGTGGTGAAGCAGACTAATTATTAGTATTTCGATGTCTTGATTTGAAGCGATGCAAAACAGGGCAGCAGAGGTGGTGGCATGACGAAGGTTACCGGAGTGTCTCAAAATTGAGTCCCATCAAAGTAAAATTTGGAATTGCATGAAGGCAGTTGTCTGGTTTGTGAGGTGTCCATCCCAGTGCAGGATGATAGAAAAACTCCAACATTTCTGTTCTCAGATTTTAAGGGATTTCCATGACAACCTTCTGGCCTTGAGCAACTTCCAAACGTGATTTTAACAAACCGCCAGGTGTTGGTAATAGTGTGGAATGTGCTTTACTCGCTCCCCACTTGCTTGGTGCAACATATTGTTCCACTCAGGGTGCCAACAGTTATGCCACTGGGTTTCTTGACATGTCAGCTCCATACTAATCACTTTTTCTGGGCGTTTAGTTAGTTTCATCAAATGTAAAATGTCTCAAGTAAGGCTGATCAACCATTCCTGGAAATAGGAAACCTTAGTCATCTATAAAGACACAGTAACAGGTGTTCCTTAAATGCAGCTTCAACACAGAAACTAAAGCATTTTCTGGGTGCGCGCAGAGAGCTCTTTGTACCTGTGATAGTTTTGTATTAGAAAGCCTCCAGGGTTGTGCTTCTTTCTACTAGCTAGTTTTTCTTTACCTCCTGGATCTCTCACCCTGCTTTCCTGCATGAGAGATTTTTTTTTTTTAAAGATGGATTATTAAAGCCGTTAACATGTAATAAACTGATACCGTAACGGAGGTGTTTCACATCTGCATCTGTCAGCACCACTGAACACTGAGCCAAGTAAACAGTACAGCTGAATAAATACTGCTCATTTTTCATGCGGTTTGTGGATTTGATTTGTAAAGCTCCATCTACACCCACCAGCCATTTAATCCTGGGTTGGACCTCATCTTGTCTTCAGAACTGACCTAATTCTTACGGGGTTCCAACATCTTGGTCAACATCAAATTCAAGGATCTTCCCAGGACCAGTTTCCTGAACTTCAAGGACCACATGGCAGCATTTACCTACTGCTACAGAATGTTATCAGTAAATCATTTTAATACAATCAAAAAAAAACACACACACAAAAAAAACACTGAATTGGATTGTATGTATAGCTTACATTCATATAGATAATTTTCATAGCCTACAATCATATCTGCTTGTGTTACACATTAGAAAATCTTGCAATGGTGATATCCGTAAATATTGCAATAACGATATTAGTTGCTATATAACCCCATTTCGGAGCTCCAGCTCAACAACTAAGAATCTTAGTTGCAATTTGAAAGACTGGCTGCAGAGTTGCACTGCCACCTTGTGGTCAAAACCAGTAAAGCAGGAGAGAAAAAAAACATCTGGGAAAAGAAAAGGACCTTTTATTTGACAGGTTTTAAAAGTTGAACATATAAAGCAGTATCTGATAAAACAGAGGAGGCTGAGAACTTTGGGAAGAACAGAGACATTAAAGAAAGCTGTCGTTCATGAGAAATATTTACATCAGAGTTAACAGAGCGGAATTTCTTCCAGACAAGTCCTACGTCCATCGGCGGGGTGGACAGTAAAATCTAGTTCAAGCAGCAGCTCGGGTGGTTCCGCAGGTTAAGCTGAGTCGGTTCTCTTGTACGCCACCATGCTGTTCACCTTGTGGATGGAGGTGGTGAAGGAGCGCAGGCGCACCTCCTCCGACTGGTCGATGATCTGCGGGCCAGATTCCTCCCACTTGTCTGGAACCACCAGGTCTTTGTCCGTGTAGACCAGGAGATCGAAGGCGCCTGCATCGGAAGGGTCAGAGGTCAGAAAGCATTGGAACAAAGGGGGATTGTGAAGAGGAAGGAGAGTAACTTACACGGCGTCTCCAGCAGAGGGAGGAAGGTAACGGTGGCTGTTACCTGCCTGATGACGGAGCGGATCTCATCCTGAATGGTCTTGATGGATTTCTCCCTGGGAGCACTGGGTAACACACAACTGACAGCTAAAACACACCCTTTACTCACTTCTCTGAGCTCATGTTAGGTTTTTACTTTGAATAATTATGTCCTTTGCAGTTTTAAACAAATGTTCTGTCTAATTCATATTCTATAAAGACATCAGATGAAATACTCTCGAGTCAAAGCAGATTTTCTTTCTGAAGGAAAACAGCATGTTGCGGACCTGCTCTCCTTGGCCGATTTGTCACACTCGATGTCGAACTGCCACCTCTCCAGCACCTCGTTGGTTTCCAGGCATGTGATGACCAACACCAGCTTCTGCACAGTGCACTCAAACAGCCACTCTGTGGATGAAACCGTTTGAAAAATGTTTTCAGGTTCATTTACTGATGCTGGAAAACTAGATTCACAGAGAGCTTCTGGATAAACATGCACCGACTCCAGCTCTCCTGCTCTGATTCACCAGCTTCCATTTTCTTCCTGAAAACCTTGGTTCTAGGGCCGAAACGATTAAATGCGATGAATGAATCACTGAAATACTCGTCAACTAATTCAGTAATCGACTGATCGTTAGCGGGAGTATTCAGACTCAAAAAAATGCACATTGCTGAAAGAGAAACACACTCAGAGCTGTAATTAAGCCAAAACTGAACAAAAAATATATACATTTAAGATAAAAAAAAAAAAAAAAATCCACCTTTGTCTATAAATATGTTCAACGCTAAACTTCTCAAGTGGCAGTTTTAGCTTCAGCTGGCTCACATTCTGATCTGGAACTCCCATCGAGCACCTTTTGCTATCCAGTCAGCAGCTCGTCCCACGCTGCACTGGTGCTCAGTCCAGCGGAAACGACCGAGTCTTTCACACGTGGCTGTTCGGAGGATTGTTTTAGCCGCAGATGCTTCCTTTGCTACAAACGATCAAGCGTTCGATAATGGAATCTTATTACATTTTAGGTGATAAAATGTTTATTTTCTTATTTTAAAAAGGGAATTATTTATTTATTTGCATCGTTTAATGTACATCTAATATATAATTAAAAGAAGCTTAAAAGAAAAATGTGCAGAAAGTGCCATTTTTCATCTGATTAATTGAATCAATCATCTGACTAATGTACCAAAACAATGGTTAGCCCTACTTGGTTCACTTCAACAACTCGCTCTAATAAACACCAACAATGCGCTGCAGGATCCTTGGAATTTAACTGCAAACGCAGAAATAACCAGATGACCCATCTATGCATCAAAGCAACCCGTGACTGAGTTTGACTAAACTCAAAACAAAGCGCTTTAAAGAACACGGAACCATTGAGCCGGGAGAACTTATCCTCATCTACATATCTCTGCACGGTTCAATGATTTGAGAGCCTTTATGCAGTGCTGCCACCTACTGGCCAATAATATTACATACTTTTACTTTGGTGTGTCTGGATTACTAACAGGATAACGGGAACTTTTGGCTCTGATCAGGTTATAGAGATGAATGATCTACCTTTTAGTTTCCGTGGTAACCTGTAGCTGAAAGCCAAGCAGAAAAAAAACAACTTGTGAAAGAGGAGTGTAGAGGTGGCAGCACATTCCAGACATCTCATTAGAACCTCAGGAAACTATGTACACACGGAAAAAGATCTGGATCCAGTTTCAGTTCAGGTGACTCGTCTCTTGAACGGTCCCACTGAGCCGGCCGACAGCAGAGGTACCTTTGAGCTGAGACACCACGTTGGTCAGGTAGTTCTTCAGCTTGGGGTCAGTAGTGAGCTGGAGGGTCATGTCATAGTGGGTGACTCTGGTGAACGTCTCTGGAGGGTAGATGCCCCGCTGGTACAGGATGCTGTTGATGCCGAACGCTGTGGAGAGACGGTGGCTCAGATCAGTGGAGATTCATCTGAACACGGTTAAAACGGCCCTGGAGACGCACCGATCAGGCTGTTACCGGCTCATACCGATTCCTGGCTTTCTTTGAGGGAGAGCTGCTCAGTCCAGCCAAGTGTAATTATCACCGCAATACAACATGTGTGACGCCAACGCAAAGAACTGCATGCAGACTCTACATTCAAAATATATGCCTGGCCTGTTGGATGAATTTTCCCATGATGCCCAAGGAAAATGTAGGTTAATCACAGCTGATATTCTTCTGGTTCTGGTCTGCTCTGCATCCCCAGAACCAGAACCAAACATGGAGAAGCAGCTTTCAGTTTTTATGCTCCACTAATCTGGAACAAACTCCCAGAAAACTGCAAAACAGCTGAAACACTGAGCTCCTTTAAGTCAAGGCTAAACCCACCTGTTTAGAGCTGCCTTTGATCAGTAGTAAGCGGAACATTGAATGATATTTGCTTGATGATCTTTATGATTTTGATGCATTGATATTTGCTTGATGATTTTGTGACGTGCAGCACTGTGGACTGCCTTGCGGCTGGAATGTGCTCTACAAATAAACTTGATATTGTGCAGCCTTACTGTGAGGTTTTTGGTGAATTCAGCGTTTCTTTCCATGGACTGTAGACACAAACGTATTTACCGAAACATTCACCATAAAATTTGCTCCTGTTGAAAAAATGTCATTCTCAAGTAGGGCCGCACCGATTGCAGTTTTCTGGCCGATCACCGATCTCAGAGGCCTGACCTGCTGACTCCGAATTTGGCCGGTACTGATTTTTTTTCTAAAAAGTCACTAAATATAGCGGTAAAGTTGCCAAGTTAGCAACAGTGGGGTGACTATTGTGCACTGCACACATGTCCACCAAGTTGGTGGGCGGGGCTGTCAGGCTGCCCTCTCTCACGGCAGAGTAAAAGGGGACAATGGCTGATTTTCCAGGCCTTTACGGAGGCAGCTAGGATCGGTGGATGAGATCGGTTATTTGTGTATCGGCCGATCACCGATCGATTAAAGAAATCGGGGCCTGATTATCGGTGCACCCTATTCTCAAGCTGACGTTAGCAGCTGCTTCGGCTACATCAGGGGTCAGCAACCACTACCAACCTGAGAGCCATTTTTGCCTTTGGTCCAGCGAAACAAAATCTTTTTAGAGCCACAAAAGCTACATGAAACAAATGAGCTTATTTAGCCTAGCTGATTAAACCTGTTTGATTTTAAAATGAAAGAAAAGCCCTTTCATTTTTGTTTTTAGGTTTTAAAACCATTATCAAATTTTTTTACACTAAAGGAATCAAAATTTTTCAGTGGAATGTAAAATAGAATTTTTTTTTTTCTCAAAAAAGCAAATACTTTGCAACCAAAAGACAAAAAAAAAAAAAAAAAGTACTTTTTTAAAAAAAGAATATTCCTTACACTATTAGTATTATTCTTTGTGAAAATGTTTTGCATATACTACATGAAAACAGCTGGCATTTTTTTTCATTACCATTGCATTTTAAAACACTAATTCTTTAGCATTTTTGAGCAAAGTTATGAAGAGCCGCAGTGGATGATCTAAAGAGCCACATGTGGCCCTGGAGCCGCAGGTTGGGCTCCTGGGCTGGATGGCCCCTGGACAGAAGATGAGACAAAGACTGAGCTGTTTGGCCACAATGACGCCAATGTTTGGAAGTGTCAGTGGAGGCTCCCAAACCAACGGGATCCCAAACCAAATGGCAAACACGGTGATGGTAGGATCATGCTGTGGGGGCTGTTTCGATGCTTGTGCACTGAATAAAGAGGATAGAAAAACGAAACACTCTTGAAATCAACAGGTCAGCGGTCTCAAACACGTGAACTGCTTTGGAAATGGATAAAGCTGGCCGATATTAACTTTCTGGAACGACTCCAGATCTAAACCGACTACTGTTTTCCAGATAATATACCGAAAAAGCTGGGTCCTACCGATGGGTTCTACTGATTCTGACAAGAAGAGTGATCAAATATCCAGGCAGAATTATCCCAAAAACCTGTTAACGGCAAAAAAAAAATAATTGGGATTTGAGATAAACGATCTAAGAAAAGGAAAAACATTCGTCTGGGTTAAGGATAAATAGCCAAAGCTGGCAAGATAATACTTAGCCATTCCTGTCCAGACCGGATGCTGAGTGTCTGTACTGCTCAGTGTTTCAGGTTCTTTATCTGTTGTGCTGTTTTCGTTTTAATTCACCTGTAACCAAACATCGTTCACAAAACATTAAAATGTAACCATATCGATGCCTCCTGCTGTATTAAAACAACTTCAACTCTTGGGCAAAAATTGATTTATGATCTAATTGCACTCCTAAAGAATTCGGGTTTGATATTATGTTAAAATATTAACATTAAATTCTTTTTTTTGTCTCTGCAGCGCTCGACTTCACTACCAGCGCAGTACAGGTGGGCGGTGCACTCCACTTATGAAGACGTACAAGTAAAAACTGCGCTAAAACAATTAAAGACGCTTCTGCTCCAACGATAAGTTGCCTTTTAAGCTCTGAGAGCAAACACGCTGGTTTCTATTCTTTTATTCCAGCCTCATGTTGAACGTTGAGTGTTACAAAGCTACACAGCTCAGGCCCAACAGTAGCAGCACATTAGCACAGCGTGTTGTGTGGAAGCTAAGGAAAGAAAGGAGCTGGTAAGCAACGAATTAATGCTGAATACTTACAGAAGAACTCAGCCACCAACTCTGCGCTTCCTTTAAGAGTGATTCCCTTCAGAGTACTGGTCATGGTCCCAACTATCGCGAACAGATTCTCCTCTAAAAAGTATTTGTGCCGCTTCTCTGTTCTCTGTGAACTTCTGCTACCCGCCGCCCAGTTTGAAAATGCCAGCTGCGCTTACACGCATGCGTAAAAGCTCCCGTCTCAAGTTGCGCTTAAATTTCCTTGTCGCCAGGGGGCAGTGCATAACCAACGGCGTTCTCTTTCTTGTCACGAAAGATTTTTGCTGCACTACAACCTGTAATTTAAACCTCGGATTTGCTGTAAAACGAATTACTACATTTAACTTTCCTACTGCATTTGGTGAGCCAAACCGCAGCATATATGCTCTCTTTCTCCTACGTTGTTTCCGCTACTTCTTCTCTACCTTCCCCGCAAAGAGCAGCCAACGGTAAAGCTGCTCTCTTCCAGTGATGGGAAGTTCGGCTCTTTTCAGAGAGCCGGTTCTTGTGGCACGGCTCCTAAATAAGAGCCGACTCTTTCGGCTACCAAACGGATCTTAATTTTATCTATAGCCTCATATTTCACTTTAACTTGGCGGTTAAAGTAAAATATGGCAAATATTATTGTTTTATATGTTAATAAATCCTTTTGCTTTCAGTGTTTTTATGAAGGCCTTATCCTTGACTAATTAATGGTATTTTTTTGTAATTTAATATAAGTATATAAGTCCATAAATAATGATGAATAGGTGGTGAGAGTAGCCAAAAATGTACTCAAGTAAAAGTAGCACTACTTCAACATATTTTTACTCTAGTAAAAGTAAAAAGTAGCTTTCCAAAAAATTACTCCAGTAAGAATAAAAAAGTATTTGATAAAAAGGCCTCTCAAGTGGGCTACTGAGTAACTGATCATATAATATGATTAAATATTTTAAAATGATGTAATCAAATAGAAAAAATATAAAGCTATGTGCAAAACACACACCAGCGTGCAGCTCTGCACAGCCGCATGTCTCTGTCGCTGACACTGGTGCGTTTAAAGACAGCTCGGAAAAACAAGTTACATCATGTTGACAATGGATTCATCAGTTGTGATGACTAAAAAAAAGTGCAGGGGACATATGCTAATTGTAATCTGTCTTCTGGCGCCGGGTCTGCCCAGTGCCATGACTGCACACCAGCCGATTAAAATAAAAACACAATAATTAATTAAAACCGGCTCTTATGGCCCAGAGTCAGACTGGCCCATCTGGATATATCCAGAATCTCCCGATTAGGCTTTCCAGTCCTGCGTAGAAGCTAACATCTTTCTTATTCTCTGCGCTTGAGGATACAGCCAATCAGCAACAAGGAAAATTAATGGCGCTCTTGGATTGGCTGCTATGCAAGCGGCAGCTAATAGCATATTAAATACAGTGCATGTAGGTATTTCAGATTTCCAAGCAGCATTGTCTTTCAAATGTTTTACAAATGCTTTAAGGAAGAAATGGCCAATAGGCAAGTTTTACGCAAATAAAATGGAGTTACGTTCCACAGAAAAATATGCAACCACTAACCCACAAATAGGCAGGTGTCCACTGTACTTTTTCCCCAATTGCTCAGCTTCCTGCTCTTCATTAGCTGTTCCTCATCAAATAATTAGTAACATCATGTACCATTCTAGTAATCACCCTACTTCAGCATACTTATTACTTGTCAGATCCTCATTTGTGGTCAGTCTTTCCCCAATCGCCTTGTAACCTCCATTAAATCCTCATTCACCGGCTTGTGTCTGCATTTGAGTCTTCTGCTACCATCCATCAAGACAATTACTGCCCTACACTTGATTTTTTAAAAAGGTAACTCAACACAAGACACTTACCATTTCACTTTTTTTTTTTTTTTTTTTTTTTTTTTTTTTTTTAGCTAGTTTTTATATTTTTTAGCATGTTACAAGACATTTCTAATGGAAATCAACAGTAAAGGAAAGAAAATAAACTATAGTTGTTTTTTTTCTGAAGAAAGCACCTATCAGTCTGCAGACATGACAAATATTTGTTTTATGCAAACAGGTACAGAACATCAGCAGATATAGCCACTGCTTCACACACAGCTATTCAGCAAGGTGAGGATGAAAAGTGAAGAACCGTTTGTCATCATTTATAAAACTAACTCACAGAAGTAGGAATTCATTTTAATAGCATCAGTAACAGATTGTCTTGACTGATTGAAGCTTGTTATTCAGTTTTATAGCTGCAGAGAAATTCACCATAGATACGGACATATTTTTATATTATCATAATCCAGGTTTATATTTCAGAACTGTCTTCTTTCTTTTTTTCCTCCTTGTGGAGGACTTCTCCATCATGCTGCACTCTCCATTTCAGGGTGACTCCACTCATTCTGTTGTCCTCTAGTCTGTCCTGAAGCTGGGGTACAACAGTATTTACCATTAATAAAGAGTACATTTGAAACACAGTTTGCAGATTTCTGGACTCAAATAAAATAATGTGACATTTCTGACTTGCTTTTTTCAGGATGTTTGCTTTCAGAACAGGGTCATTCAGCTCCACTGAATCCTCCATCTTCAGTCTCAGCTTCACTATCTGCTTTCTCACTGGTTCTAAAGGAACAAGAGTCATTAAATACCATTTTATTCCCTTATGTTCCATTTCTGATCATGTAAATATGTGAACATAAGATGTGCATTTGAATTTGTAAGGGTTACTCAAAATTCTCTCTGAAACTATTATTCTTATTATTGTGCCACATATTACTAGTGTTGTAGTCAAGACCACCTGACCCAAGACCAGAGTGTATCAAGACCGGGACAAGACCAAGACTTTTAGGGACTGAAACCAAGTCAAGACCAGCACAGAGTGTGAAAGTTATAGAATTTCAGAATTTTTTAGGCCTGGCCCTGACCCTTTAACTCAAGCTTTTGATAACTTTTAATCCCCAATGCCTTATGGGCATATTGACCAAGTATGAACCTAATAGCTCAATATCCCTAGGAGAGGGTCGTTTAAGTTCGACATATATGTAAAGTGAAAAATGCCCAGAAATGACCCTTTGACCCAAAATACCTGACTTGCTGTTGGGTTTAGGGCATACCTCCAAAATATTTTTTTTTTTTTCTAGTTTCAGGGGGTTCTACCTATCTAACAAATTTCAGCTCTCTATGATTTATCAGTTGGTCTATCTCACATTAAGGGGCGCTACAGAGGTGTTTGACCATGTCCAGTTCTAATTCCATTAAAATAGTAAAATTTCACGCAGGGGACAATTTTGGGTAAAGTTTGGTGAGCTTTCGTATATACTTAGGCCTCTAAAATGGCACTTCTTTTGGCCTCGAGAAAAATAATCATTTGCATTACAATTGGCCTTCGCAGTGCTTTCATTGCTCAGACTTAATAATTACCACTGAGTCACATTATTGCTTGGATTTGAATAGCTACGAATTACATCCAATGAAAACAAGGATGCTAACAAATAAATTGGACAATATTCTGGCAATTTAGTGATATTTCCACAGTTGTGGTCTTGACTTAGCCTGGCCATTGCCTTCCTGCACTATTCCCATTGATTTAAATCTCGCTTATAGCTTAGTCTGGGCTTTCTCCCATTGACTTAGATTCCTCCGGTAGAATTTCAACTGGGCCAATCAGCGAACAGAAGGAGAAGTTGTGAACGATGATGTAAATTTTCTGCGCTGTTTTAGAATTGTAGTCTGCCCGTAGTTGTAGCAATGGCAGCAGAGGAAGTGAACAAAGCAGTCCCTGTTGGCCAAGTATAGAACATTAACAGCCATCTCATTAACAACACATCTCTCATCTCTGAAGGATGGTTGTTTACAGTGCAGGCAATTTCTGGTAAGCTTCATAGCACTGAACTGGTGCATTACATCACAGACAAATGTTAATGACTGTGTAAAATTTAAAACCTCAACCAAGTTCACGCCTCCAGTAAGCAATTGTTTCCTAATGGCAGAGAGGTCAGACCCTCTGTATGAAGCTAAGCGTAGTACAAGGGGCTGGTTTTTACCAGACCTTGAAATAAAATCTCGAGTCCTCAATGTCCGAGACAAGACCGATTACAAATGTGGTCGAGTCTGAGATGAGACTGAGACTGGTCTCAAGTACTACAACACTACATACTGCAGGTCAGTCAAACACTCACCAGTGGTGCCATAACAGACAAACTGCAATCTTTTTTCACAGGACCTGAACCTCCACCTTCCAGATCTCTGGAAAGACGTAGTTCCACATATGATACTCTTGGATCCGATTGGATTGCTAACACTATCCCAAGCGCTGAAGAGGACACTGCTGCCGTCAGACCAGTGAAGACTTGGATCTCTGAACAGACCAATCCATGCCCAGTAATTATTAGAAAACAAGCTCCTGACCCTCTGGTTCTCCATGTTGTTCCTCACAGTAGCCAAGTCAATGTAGTTTTCTCTGCAGAACCTCTGAGCACTGGACCACATCATTGTTTTAGTCACCAGAACAAAATCAGAACCCAGCTGTGTTCCAGTAGCTGCAGCAGACAGAGAAAAGCATGATTTCTACATTCAAACTCATTTCATTTTAAAGACTGAAATGCTTTGCTTTGCTATATTTACCATTGTTACAGATAAACCAGTTGCTGTAGTTGCAGTTAATATCCCACCATTTTCCAGATTTGTCCATTAACACACAGAACTGTTCGGCTGAAAGAAAATCTGGCTCATTATCAGAGGTGTTCCAGTTGTTATAGGCCTCCCTGCTCTCTGTGAAGCCATCAGACCAGCTCCAGATGATTTCACTGTACAGACCAATCCAGACCTCAGAGCTGCGACCAGCAGATGAAAGTGTGCTGAGAAGTTGGTTCAGCTCTTCAGAGCTGTGGATGGTGGCAAGGTCTGTATGTTTCTGTCTGCAGTAGGTCTGAGCTTCAGTCCAAGTTAAAACCTGATCAATAAACTGGTACTGATGGAGGAGGCAGCTGGAGAGGATGAGCAAATCTGGAAAAGACAGGAATATCTTTGGCTCTCTTCAGAACTGTTACAATAGTTCTGAAAAAAAATATCACAGAAAGACTTTACCAAAATTTTCACTGACCTGAGAGAAACAAGAGACCTAACATGATCCTGTTCATTATGGCCCTCCTTGCTGGACTGCAAAAGATACCTTCCATTCCAGCATGTGTTTATTTGAATAATTCTGGGGTATCTACCCAGGAAAATAAGAGTGTATTTATCCAGGAAAATCCACCTTCAGTTATCTCTCTGAGCAAAATGCTCCATTTATAGGAATTTTTAGTGGCTGGTAAGAAAAATGTTTGTAC
Source organism: Anableps anableps (assembly GCA_014839685.1). Classification (NCBI taxonomy): domain Eukaryota; kingdom Metazoa; phylum Chordata; class Actinopteri; order Cyprinodontiformes; family Anablepidae; genus Anableps; species Anableps anableps. The sequence continues at coordinate 3,282,727 of CM026085.1, read as the reverse complement.
AGCTGAACATTAAAGTAATTGCATCATCATCCTGGAAGTAAATTTCAAGTAGGTCTAAACATATGGATCTCCAATTTCAGCCATTGGGACTTTCAAAATAAAAGTTTAAAATTCTCATAAAAATGCCGCAAAGATGCAAACAACACTACAAATGAGGTAAGTTCGATATTAGTAATGGAACTAAACCAGTTCTTAAAAGACAACAATGCCGGAATTTCAAAATAAGACTGAAATATACACTGCAAAATAAAACCCTTCATGTTTCACCCAACAGATAATTGCAGCATTGTGTTTAAAAGGTACAGCACTGCAGCATTGTGTTTAGAGGTAGTTTCCGGCGCCACGGAACCTAGCAGCCAGCTACAGAAGCTCTGACTTGATTAAGAGTATTTTGCTTTAAAATCGTATTTAGACGATTCTGTGTATTCTTTTTCTGTTACTCTCTTTTTTTCATATTGCTGGTTCACACAATGAAACTGACTGTTTTGTGGACAACTTTGTTTTTAATTTCGTTTTTTAAGTCTTCTGTGTTCGGAGAAGGTGCAAGTGGCCATGAGACCATTATTTACACCAGGCTTCAGCTGGTGGCTCTCAGTAGCTCCAGTGTTCTGCCTCCCACTGAGCAACCTGACATTCCCCACAAGCTGAGAATGAAGACGCGTGGGACATGTGGACATCGGGCGTTGCAACCAAGGAAGAAGGTAGAGACCCGTCATTCCATCCATCATCATGGGAAATGTGAGATCTCTTCCCAACAAAGTGGACCAGCTAGCTGCTCTACCACAGCATCAAAGGAGCTACCGGGAGGCCATCCTTATCTGCCTAACTGAGACGTGGCTAACCACACTAACTCCAGACTCTCATATAAACATGGATGGCTTTCATTTACTTTGTGCTGACAACAAAGGAAAACGGTAAGAAGAGAGGAGGGGGTCTTGATGCGATTGTGAACGATAGATGGTGTAACTCTGGACATCAAAGAGACGCTCTTCAGTAAGGACATTGAACTGCTAGTGGTTAGTATGAGGGTGCATTATCTTCCTCGGGAGTTTAACATGTTGTTGTAATAACTGTATGTCCCACTTTCTGCTAACCCTGCTGCAGCCTGCAATGTCCTTCATACTACCACCAGTGGACTTCAAACACAGCACCCACAGGTCCTCTTTCTGATCTCCGGGGACTTTAATCATGTCTCCACTCTACCAACCTTCACCCAATATGTCACCTGCCACACCAGAGATGACAAAATCCTGGATCTACTTTATGCCAATACCAAGAAGGCTTACAGTCCATCACCTCTGCCTCCCCTAGGGCGCTCAGATCACAACTTGGTTAATCTCCAGCCTGTGTATAAACCCCTAGAAGCAATTTAAACTGCCTCACTGCTGAAATGTGCTATACAAATAAACTTCACTTGACTTGATGTCCTCATGGGGAGGACATTGAAAGCATCACAGACTGCATCATGGACAATATCAACTTCTGTGTCGACAACACTGTAACCACCATGATGGTATGGTGTTTCTCCAATAACAAGCCCTTAATTAATCCTGAAATAAAGGCTCTCCTGAAGGAAAAGAGAGCATTTAACTTAGGAAACAAGGAGGAGCTGAGAACGGTGCAGAAGAAACTAAGAAGGAAAATTAAGGATGGAAAAAACATCTACAGGAAGAAGATGGAGGATCAGCTGCAGCAGAGCAACATCAATGGAGTTTGGAGAAGTTTGAAGTCAATTTCAGGCCACAAACCAAACCCTCAGGTTGTAGGAGACTTCGAGTGGATGAACAACTTGAACCAGTTCTATAACAGGTTTGACCATTCACCCACCTCTCCCCTAGCCCAGTCCCCCCTGTTGTTACCTCCCTCATCTGTAACGACTGTCAGCTTTTCTTCTCAGGACTTCTCAGCTCTCAGCCATCATCCACCCCCTTCACTTCAGAGGACTACACCATCATCTTGTCACTTTCATCACTTCAGGTGAGGAATGAGCTGAGAAAGATCAAGGTGCGAAAGGCTGCAGATCCAAATGGCTTCAGCTCCAGGCTCCTGAGGTGCTGCGCAGATCAACTGTGTGGCATCATGGGATACATGTTCAACCTGACCCTGAAGCTGGGAAGGTACCACAACTGTGGAAGACCTCCTATATGATACCAGTACCAAAGACCAAACATCTAAAGGACCTCAGCAACCACAAACCGGTAGCCCAGACATCGCATCAAATGAAAACCCTTGAGAGGCTGGTCCTCAAACATCTATGCCCCCTGGTGATGTCTTCATTGGATCTGTTGCAGTTCGCATACCAGCCTGGCAGTGCGATGGATGACACCATCATCTTCCTCCTGCTCTGACCCACCTGGAGAAGCCTGAGAGCACTGTGAGGATCATGTTCTTTGATTTCTCCAGTGCTTTCAACACCATCCAACCAGAACTTCTGAGAGGAAAGCTGTAGCTATCAGGAGTGGATACTGGACTACCTCACTGGCCGCCCACAGTATGTGAGGACAGAGGGCTGCGTCTCCGACAGGCTGATCTGCAGTACGGGGGTCCCTCAGGGAACCGTGCTGGTACCGTTCCTCTTCACCCTCTACACTGCAGAGAAATCTGCAGTGTAGAGGGTGTCCCACGCTGCCATCTGCAAAAGTTTTCTGATGACTCTTCCATAGTTGGCATCATCACGGGTGAGGATGACTCCGAGTACAGACAGTGGACTCAGGACTTTGTGGACTGGTGCCAGCAGAACCACCTCCTGATCAATGCTGCTAAAACCAAGGAGCTGGTGGTGGATTTCTGCAGGCACAGACCCACCTCACTGACACTGGTGAACATACAGGCAGTGGACATTGAGATCGTGGACTCTTATAAGTACCTGGGTGTTCACCTGAATAATAAACTAGACTGGACGTAAAACACTGATGTGCTTTACAGGAAGGGTCAGAGCAGACTCTACCTACTGAAGAGGCTGAGATCTTTTGGAGTGCAGGGGACGCTCCTGAAGATCTTGTTTGACTCTGTAGTGGCATCAGCCATCTTCTTTGGGACTGTACGTTGGAGGAGCAGGTTATCCACAGCTGAGAGGAAGCGGTTAGATCAGCTCATCAGGAAGGCCAGCTCTGTGCTGGGATGCCCCCTCGACCCAGTGCAGGTGGTGGGAGACAGGAGGACTCTGGCTAAAATAACATCACTGATGGACAATGTCTCCCACCCCATGCATGAAGCTGTTGCTGAGCTGGAGAGCTCCTTCAGTGACAGACTGCTGCATCCTACATGCACTAAGGAGCGTTATAGGAGATCCTTCCTCCCTGCAGCTGTTAGACTGTATTACCATGACTACTCCCCAACAAATCAATAAGTGTTTATTTCCATGCTAGTATCTGTACAACTTTAGCATTTTTATGTTGTCACTAACTGTAAATGGTTTGTATTTTTAATGCTATGAGAGATGCACATCTTGTACATTTTTATTTAACCAACTCAGCTGCACATTCCTCTGGACTAGAGTATTTTTTTACAACTACACAACTACACAATATTCATGTTGAAATTTTGCCTTACTGTACAGTATTTTTTCTGTTTTATTCATATTCTTTGTAAGTCTGTTTTCTGTTATTGCCTGTCACTGCCACTTTGCTGCTGTTGCACAGACATTTGTTGGACAATAAGGGATATTCTCTTCTCTTCTCTTCTTTTCTATTCTAGTCTATGTTTGCCTTTTAAAATAAAGCTTGAAGGAAACTTTGAGTTATCCACTTTTAATATTTCAACTTGAGTCTGATAATGGAGTACACTGTGATTTTTAGACAGTAAGTAGGTTCCACATTATTAATGGAACCAAACCAAACTTTAAAAGGACAACAAACTTCTCTTGGTTTAGGTCAGAATTACCAAAATTATTTCTATTTGCTAAGTGCTAAAGGCCATAATAACAAGAGATAGAATATGACATTTATTTATTAATGTCTTCAAAATCAGAAGTTTACAGAATGATCACTGTCTCTTTAAACAATGAGGGAGAGCCCAGATGATGATGTCATGACTCTGGAAACCTCTGATAGGTTAAGTGACGCATTGAAGTTAACTGGGGCTCAGCTGTGGATGCATTTTAAGGCCACAGCTGGAACTCACTGCTTTCTGGTTTGACACGATTATAAAGTCAAAAGAAATGAGCCGAGAGGGCTTCATGTTTCAATAAAAGAAATGAGCTGAGATATCAGGACGAATCATGGAGCTGCTCCAGCCTGCTTCGTCCTCGCTTCAAGCTGCCGCGTTCATCCGTTCAAACAAGTCTACACAAGTATCGACACGATGGGGACGTCCAGCCACCATCCTGCTCAGGAAGGAGACGGGTTCTGTGTCCCAGGGATGAACGGGTTCCGGGCCGAAACGTGCAGATTGACCCAGAAAAGCCAAAGACCTTGTGAAGATGCTGCTGAAGCTGGAAAGATGGAGTCATTGTCCACAGAGAAACATGTCCTGAAAGGCCACTCAGCGAGGAGTCTTGGAATTATTTCTCCAAATCATTAAAAAGCCAGCTTTCAGTTTGTAAATGCACTCAGAGGAGGTAGAGTTCTGTCAGATTCATGACAAAAGCAAACTGTTCAACATCGAGCTGGGGCAGGAAACCACGACTGAATAAAACAGAGAGTAACGATGATGAGACCTTGTGTGGGACAAAGAGAGAAATTCCAGTACTACTGGGTTAACAGGAAACACTGGTGAGATCACAATGGAGCAGAAAATGTGCTAAGATCATGTGCTAAAAACATAAATAGGATAATAGATGGCATCTAGTGGCAATGAAAGGAACCACACTGGTGTTTTATGTTTCACATTACAGAACATAGCTGAGTAGGAAAGAAATAAAACTCAAACAAAACAGAATTTGTGGCAAACTGTTACGTCTCATTGTCTCTCGCAGCACTAGCTTTCAGCATGTATAGCTATACTAAGCATCTGAAGTAAATCTCTTTCTTAGAGTCACTGCTTGTTTGTCTCATGAAGAACTAGAGTTCCTTTTAGAGGATGGACTTCCTACTCCCCCATTAGAGCGTGCTGAACATGCTGATGGAGGGAAACCATCAAGAATAAACATCTGAATACTGCAGCTTTGGACATGAGCACATGCAGTTACTCAGTCACTGCGAAGCCACCTGCACCATATCTAAATGCATTAACAACTCTGAGAATGTTTACATTTCTCCAGAGTGGCCAGAGTTCAGAAATGCAAGGGTGAGTGAGCAGTTTTATTGCTCCTGAGAATAAGCTCCTAAAGCTGTACTATGCATTTTCAAATACACCAACCTCCAGTCTTAGTCCACATTAAACAGCAGTATAGTGCCCCCCGACATATTCCTGCTGCGTTTGCTTTATTGTTACACTGAAATGTTTCAGATCAACAAAAATTTTATGTCAGATAGGCAAAGATAACCTGAGTAAATCCAATTGCCAGTTTTCACATGATTTGCATTTGTTTTCATTTAGGCAAAAAAAATTATCAAAAACAATCTATCCCTATGTGAAAAATGATAACAATACTAATTGTTATTAGGGTGCATCAGCACTAACATCGGTATCAGTTAGTCATTTTTTTAACATATCGGTATTATCAATAAATAAAACTGGGTTGATGTTAACATCTGATATCCACCTTGTTGCAATTTGTTTCTGGGGAGGGGTATTGGAAGGAGGGGGTTAGTCATGTGACAGTGGCAGTGATGCAGCACAGGATTGTGGGTAGTTTCACTGAAGCAGAGAAGCAGCAGAGAAGCAGCAGTGATATCAGCGGTGGGGTCATTTTTCTCAAGGTGTCCAAAGGGTTGTAAAATATATGTATTAAATATAATATCGATAAATATTTGTTATCGGCCATAACAGCAATAATAAAGTTGGATATTGATATCAGCCCAAATTTTCATATTGGTGCGGCTCTAGTTATCATATAGTTTAGTTCAAGACAGATACTTTTCTGACATTATTACTTTCTGACAGGCATATCTCATTTCCAATCAGAAATAAGCTCAGTGGTTAAATAAGAATAATTTAAAGTCTAAAACTGCAAGGGGTATGAATAATTTTGGTCTTAATTGTATATATGCACTGACATTGCACACAAATACACTTTTTTTCTTTCAAAAATTGGTTTAAACAGATACACTTTTATTGGCCTACTGGATATGGCAAATGTGTTCAAATTTCAAATATTACCAAGGACAAGCCATGTTGAGACAAACATAAAAACTGAGACAATTAGAAGTACTAGCTGCTTGAGACTTTAGTTGTAGAAACAGAATAAGATTAAGTTTAGTGTCTGATCTGCCGGCAGGCACTGCATTTTTAGCAGAATGCAACAGGCAGTGGGAATGGCAGCCGTAGCAGGAGCCTCACAGGCATCAGAGAAAAGAAACATCCCACAAGATTGACCTGAAGAAGCACTGAGGGTTGATGCCATTTAAAATAAGAAGCAAAGCTAACTGCTGTCATAACTGGCATAAAGTTTACTTAAATAAAAAATGTTAAATTGAAATGTCCAAACTTTCACTGTGTGCGTGTGTATGTGAATTAGTCTTTTAGCGTTTCTCACCTTGTTAGGCTCAGTTTTCCAACTAATACGATGTTGAGCGAACCCACTGCTCCTTATGGGGCCCAAAGTCTGGACCCCATAAAAAAGAGGTGCTGCTTTAGGGATTAGGTTTAGGACAAACGCTAGGAAAAAGGAAAAGAAGTCAATGCCAAGTCCTTATGAAGACAGACAAAGTGTGTGTGTGTGTGTGTGTGTGTGTGTGTGTGTGTGTGTGTGTGTGTGTGTGTGTGTGTGTTTAATGTAATCCAGCACTGTATTTTTTCAGCAATATGTCATACTAATGTGTGAGCAGCATCTTGACCACATACACACAGTCACCAGAATGTGACACAGGGCCATGTTATGGTTGCTGTGCTGTGTATGTAGCAGGAGAGCACAAGCAGCAGTGAACAAGTTCTTTTCAGCTCAGGTCATGTATGGAGAAAGAAGCTCAGTGTGCTTTGCAGAAACACTGCTGATTTATTTGTGTGAGAGCAGCCAGGCTGACACACACACGCTTGCACACACACTTGTTGGTTTGTACAAACTGCTGCCTTCTTCAAACATCTCCAGTCTAAAGTGGCATGCTCTGCAGAGGCTAAAAATAGTTAACCTGGTCTTCTGTGGACCTCCTTTGTGTGGTGTCAGTTGGACATTATTAAAAATCGAGGGAAGGCTTCACGACGCGAGCTCCCCTAATTCTGTACCCTCACCTGCAGAGTATCAGTCATACTTCAGTCAGGGACCAAGTCGGCTGCTGTGAGGGTTCATGGACCCAAGCCATCATACACAGAACCAACCTGAAAAGAAAATTAATATGTACAAAAATCCACGACACAAACAGGGCAATTAGTAATAAATTACTTACTGTAGGTAAAGTCATTGTAAAAAGGAAAAATACCCCCTTTAAGTACAAACATGTTATCTATTTGGTTCATAATGAGTGTCTTTTTGCACATTTTTCCATTTTGGCTTCATATTTGTTCAATAAACATCATGGTGTAGAGTGTGAACTTTTGCACACTTAAAGTGCGATTGGAATAGTTTTACAACCTATTAAAGAGCAGATCATTTATTCATATCAAAAACCTAAGATCTGGCAGAAGGTGTACTTTTATTTAACCACACTCTTGGTATGGTTTCAAAGTATTATGTGCCATAGTTTAACAAATGCAGAGTCAGCTTCAAAACCAGTAACATTTTGAGGGAGAGGGGCGTTTTTGACATTTAGGTGTTTTTGTGTTCTTTTCCTTTGAATTCTATTGTTAAAACTTTAGAAATAATTTGAACAAAGTTTTTAGGTGGCTACAATATACTTTAATAACATATTAACAAGATCAACAGAAACAACAGAACAACAAAACAAATTTGTGTGCATTTTTTCCTAAAAAAAGTGCTAAAAATTATCATTTGAGAGAAAATCAAAACGAAATCTTTTTTGAGGTAGAGTTGAGAAACTCCAACACAAAAATAAAATAACATTTCAGAAGGGAATCTGAAACCAATGTATCAATCTTACCAGGCTAGTATTGATCTGATATTGACTCAATATTGATATTATTGACATTTTGGATCAATCAACTCTACTCCACTGGTCTTTGGGTAAGAGACAACAGACACGGTCACATCCTGAGCAGTTCGCCTGCCATCCATGTCTGTACCTGTAGTGCTATGATTAAACATTTGCCCCTCTTACACATTTCTCTTGTTTGACACAGTCATTCCTGATTACTGCCAGACATGTAGAGTCAAGAAATCTAATAGATAGAACCAGTCTGACAACATGAAGCAGGCTAAAAGATTCCAAAATGCAACACTTCAAGCATCAAACTCCAGAAATTCAAGAACAGATGAGAAATAAAATTATTGACATCTTTAAGTCTGGAAAGGGTTACAAAGCCATTCCAAAGGCTGTGGGACTCCAAAGAACCAAGCCATTATTCACTATAATAGGAAAAAAAGGAGTAAACATTCCAAGGAGTAGCTGACCAATCAAAATTACTCCAAAGGATCATCAATGACTCATCCAGGAGGTCAGAAAAAGAGAGACCCAGAACAACAGGTTCAGGATTCAACACTGGGAAACTTAGGCAAAAATGGCCTCCATGGGAGAGTTCCAAGACAGCTGGGAATTTAGACCTGGCTCAGGAAAATGTTAAACATGTCTGTAAAGACCTCATTCAGCTGCCCAGCACACCTTTCAACACACTGTCTGGATTTATGTTATTAATACAACCCTCTCTGAAGTCAGTTTCAGCTCCTGCATTGTCAGCTGGTGTTCTAAATCCACTGCTCTGCTGTCAATCACCTAACACTGCAAGAAGTTTTTCTTTTTTTTCGCCTTCTCGCTTCAGGTGTCACCTCAGTGAATCATCTGTCTCCATTTTGCATCCTCCATCTTCACACTAACTAATTTCAAGTCCTTTTTCACCACATCCATAAATCTTCTTTTTGGTCTTCCTTTCAGCCTCCTACCCGGTGGCTCCAACCTTAGCATCCTTTTACTGATATAATCATTGTCTCTCCTTTGAACATGTCCAAACGATCTCAGTCAGACCTCTCTGACTTTATCTCCAAAACATCTAACATGAGCTGTTCCCCTACTGTATTCATTTCTGATCATCATGGTCACACCCAAAGAGAACCTCAACATCTTCAGTGCTGCAACCTCCAGATCTGCCTTTGCAGCTCTGCCTCGTTGGTAGTCTTTAAACCATATAACATCACTGGTCTCTATAGTCACTTGTACACCTTTCCTTTCATTCATTCTGATAACCTTTGATCACACCTGACACTTTTTGCCACCCATTGCAGCCTGCTTCAACGCGCTTGTCTTCTTTTCCATACTCTCCATTACTCTGAACCATTGAATCTATAAATACTAAAGTCCTCTACCTTCTTTAAATCTATTCACTGTAACGTCACTATTCCAGTTGTGCCACACATGTATTCTATCTTGCTGCGACTAATCTGCATTCCTTTCTGCTCCAGTACATACCTCTACCTATCTAGCTTTTCCTCTACCTGTGGGCCTGCTCGTGGTGTTCACAGTACACCTCGTCTGTCATCCTGTCCATCACCAAAACACACAAAAAGGGGCTAAGAGACAATCCTTAATGCAGTCCCCCCCCACCTTGAACTCCTTTGTCACTCCTACAGCAAACCTCACTGCTGTCTCACAGCTCTCATATATGCCCTGCTCCACTCTAACATACATATCTGCCACTCAAGACCACCTCATACAATACCACAGCTCCTCTCTCTGCACCCTGTCATATGCATTCTCTAAATCTACAAAGATAAAATGCAGCTCCCTCCAGCCTTTTCTGTCATTTTCCATCAGCATCCTTAAAGCAAAAATTGAACCTGCAGTACTCTTTCTTGGCACGAAACAGTACTGCTGTAAGAAGTTACTAAGGTTATTTAGAAGCAAGGGATTGCTGTCCAGTGTCAGTATGGCTGGCGATTACTGCCTAAAATCCCTACCATATGCATTTTGGGTTTTTGATGCCATTAAACTGAGCAGGAAATTTTATCCAATCAGCTTCCCCTCTCTAATCCCTCTTTTTAAGTTGTTCCTTGTTTTATTTGAGAAGATGGTGGTAGGAGTTTGTCCTGTAATTGGTAGATTGCTGGTTCAAGCCCCACTCTGTCCATTTTTATTGTTGTGTCCTTTGGCAAGACACTTCACCCACCTTGCCTGCTGGTGGTTGTCAGAGGGCCCGGTGGCGCTGGTGCATGGCAGCCTCGCTTCTGTCAGATTGCCCCAGGGCAGCTGTGGTTACAGTCCAGTCGCTTGCCACCATCAGTGTGTGATTGTGTGTGTGAATGGGAATGACTGAATGTTCTGTGAAGCGCTTAGGGTCCTCTGGACTTGATAAGGCGCTATATAAGTACAGGGCATTTTATTGTATCCTGACAGGTCTCCAAATCACAAATGCAGCAAAACAAAACCTCACAAGAGAACAAAGCTCACTTCACAATATCATAACCAGTAAGTTGTTTTAGACTTTTACCAGGGTGGGTTTATGCTTTTAGCCACCTTTAGAAGAATAAAAAAAGACCTTGAAGAGTAATATTTGTTATAGAAACATGAAAGAAAAACATAATCGTATATTTAATAATATTTTGTCTTTTTTTTTTTTATAATGAGAGAGTATTTTGAATTGTTCTCTTTGAATACAAACACCAGTACAAGGACAGATGGTGCATTTGTCTCATAGCAATCCTTTCATCTCACTTCTGTCTGGTACCAACAAATAAATGTTCTACAGAAGCCATCTGGGTCTGTGGTTGCACCAAACAAAAACCTATATCGAATGCCAGAATCATCACTGAAGACTCAAAATGGAAGTTGGACCATTTCAAATCCCATTCTTCAAATTTTACACATCCATTAAGACAGCAGCTATTGCCATTGAGCCTTGCTGTACCCTCGATGTGGGGCTCTCAGACAGCTTTCCTGTGTGCTATAGGGACTGTCTCAATGAAAGAAGGGGATGGTAACAGTAGTAAAAACAGGTTTTGTTGACACAGTCATCTGAGCCAGCTAGCTAACACATTCAGCAACAGGCGTGCTAGCTCAGTGGCTCACTGGGGACCCACCGTGCACGTGGCCTGCAAAGTTCACAGTGGAGCAACAGAAACTAATAGGTATTGCAGTGCCTCTGTGGAAGTGACCTGACCGTAGCACTAGCTTATTCATTGTCCAGTCATCATAGCTTAAATTTAATTGCACTATGCAATGTGGTCAGTAGTGTAAGGTTGCAGAAGCATGGCCATGTGATAAGCTTAAGTAGAAAAAGTGTAAGCTCACCTATGTTATCCTGGACAAAAGAGGTTTTCTTCTGTGCAGGTGGTTGGACATAAATATCTGGGACAGAAGCTGAATTTCAGTTGGTTCCATCACTATGTAGGACTAAAAAATGCATAAAAACCAACCTTAGATATACACAGATCAAAATACATATTCAATAAATTAGAACCCTATTAAAAACTTCATGCATTTCAGTAACTCACTTCACTAAGTGAAACATATTATATAGATGAATTACACGCAGATAGATGTTTTCAAGCCATTATTTCTGTTAATTTTGATTATGTTATGCCTATAGCCAATGAAAACATGGCATTTAAGATCAGAATATTACATCAGATCAATAAAAAAACATGTTTAATACAGAAATGCAGTTGAAACAAACGTTTTTTTAAATACTTGGTTAAATGTTCTTTTAAAGAGGTACCTTTATTGGTTTGTGCAAGGTTTAAACTTAGGAAAATGAATGTATTTTTCTCTGTTAATAATATCTTGGTGCATGAGGTAGTAAACCTTGAACACATTACTTCAAACTGTAATATCTGATAGGGAAATGCTGGGTTTGTGTCAGCTTTCTAACTGGATGTAAGAAAACACGGTTCTGACTTCTGTGTACTCTTAGTGCTGAGTCAGTGCAACACACCGACTCAGCACTCATTTAATTTTTTTCCTACCATCCCATTCTTTCTTTTTCTCCACTGATTAGTTGTGTAAAAACCATCAGTGGTTAAATAGTGGATGTTTGGTCAATTAATTTCAGCTACATCTATCTTTATTCATCTCAGTCTCAACTTGTCAGTTGCTTTATTGACAAAGTTTTGTCAGGGCCTGGCTGGCCTACTGCTGACTGCATACCTGTCTGCAGTTTCTCTCATCACTCTGCTAGAGATATAAGGAGCTGCAGGATGACCATTCAGCACCTGATGATCAACCTTTGTTGATAGTCTCAAGACCCCCTTTGTTGCTATTTTGTTATTCCTAGAGATTTTGAAGATTACTTATGTCAGACTTACCTTTGCTCCAGCTTACCTTGTTCCCTCTGTGCTCCCAGGTTGATGCAACTGTCCTGACTCTGGACTCTCTCAACAAACCACCTTGTGACAGAACCTCCTCAACACTCAGTTCAAGCCTCAGTCATTCATCACAGCTTCCTCACCTTCATTTGTTATCTGCCTGCCTCCTCTGCAAACATTTGTTCCTCTTCTGGATTTCAAGACTCACCATTCAACTTCCAATAAAAATCACTTCTGGACAAGAAATTCCATTGAACCTTTATGCACACACCGCCCTCAGGATCTACATTCCTCCTTCCACACCATCATTCCTCGTCCAAACCTGTAGGTAGTTCTTTTTCATTTTTCAACCATTCTTGCTACAATACTGCTTGCCCAGTTTAATCCCCCTTACCTCTTCCAGACGCAGCAGAACCTCAGACCCTGAATCTGTCTTCAAGCACATTTCCTTTGTACATATTGCAAGTAAATCCTTTCATATCTAGTTATCTTGCATCCTATGTATGATTCTTGCATCTGGAACCTACTTCAAAACATGATAATCAGTATTCAACATCTTCCCTCACTGTGACACATCAGTGAACCCTTAGAGTCTTATTCTTTAAACAATGTTTATTAGGTGTTTTTGGCATTGACTATTTCTTTAGGTAGTTATGAGGGCTTTTAAATAACATGGAGGTATGTGTTTTTGTATTGGTTAGGGTACAGGGTACAGGGCCTTTTACTCCAACACTTTTCCTGCGGTTCTCAGTTTCTGAAACAGGAAGAAGCAGAACCTTTTGTCTTTTGAAATTATAGCCTATATAGAATCTTTCTAGGTTTAGTACCAGTCTTAAAATGGCCTTATTGTAATAGAAGTCAGTGATGGTTCTGGTGCCACTTAGCCATCCATGAAGCTACTGAAAGGCTTTGAATGCCGATGGACATCCCATGATATTTCCTCCCATCTTTGTTTGTTTTTCTCTCTATTAAACATGAACACACAATATTGGCTATTATTTCTGTCCTTAAAGCTTAAGTAGGTAACTTTTATGAAAATGCATTTTTAAAAATAGTTGTTAAAACTGTCACTTTGTCCTTACAGTAGAATACGAGACAGGTAATCTTTGAAAAAAATGAGATCCTCTGCCTCCTCCCTGTGGTCCTACTACCATTTGTAGAATGACACCAGTCCCGGACAGAAAGAACCAATCAGATCCACGGGGTGTGTCTTAGTAGCCATTGTTCAAGCTTACCGGTTTGCTGCAGTAGTGCTAATGGCAGAGACACAACCTAACCTTACTGGAAAACTGCCAATTTCTCTAGTGGCATGTGCTCAGAAAACAAAGACTGCAGAGTTGGTTGGTTCATAGGTGGAGCTTGGGTGCCATCCTCCCAGGTATGGAGGGGGGAAAAAAAAAAATCTAAAAATGATCTATAAACAATGATTTAAAAAAATGGATTATCAAAGCCTGTTTTCCTTAATAGTGTGTGTCTAAATGTAATCTGTATTGTTTACAAAACATCTCCACCAAATGACTCTCATTCAACAGTGAATTTCCCCCAACAGACTCCCATCATTTCTCTTCTGGAGCGCTAGTCAGCAGCGCCCCAGAAGTGGAGCAAAATAGCCAATCATGTGTGGCTGCAAGGGAAAAATAGTAAACATCTGGCCAATCAGCATCTGAATTAAATGTTTTTGGGGCACTTAGAATTTCACCTCTGCCAATAAAAAAAGATGGATAAGTTTGGATTGCTATGATGATAAAGTTGATGATGGCGATGATGGCAGTCGGGGTGAAGCTTAGACCAAATTCTCCATCTTTAATGATAATGCAGAGAATTTTACAGATGGCAGTTTTCTCCATCATCTGTTGCTCAGAGTGTTTTATTAGTTTTAGCTACCATATTGCTCTGCTCTTTTCAGCTGTTTTCTTTTTCTGTTCATGTTCTTTGCTGATAATCAGTTATGAATGTTGCTGTGGTTTATTTGATGCTTCTGTTGCTCTGGTTAGCATAATGCTAATATTTCTGTGGATTGATTTAATGATTAAATACTGTATATTTTGCAAGTTACTGAACAGACTTTTTACTTTCAATTTACCTTTTCATGTTGTTTTGCTGTATGAAGAATCTTATATTATTATGGAATTGTAGTCATTTTCCTAACATTCATTTGAATCCTTATACTGAACTAAAAAGGGAAATCTATTGGCACATCAGAACCTCCAAGAAGTTTATTCACCAGCCACCACTGAAAGACAGCTAAACAGAAGAAGACCCATGACGAAAAGCAAGTTACAAAAATAGACCGAGCCCAAAATAAAATGAGGGTAAACATTGAAGAAGGTGTGTTGGAGGATCTGTGGAGAAAGGGAATGGGGGGCGGGGGACCTATGAGTTGTGTGTTTTCAATTTTTCAAGCTAAGTCCACAGTTTTCTCAGAACTACTGCAGCTTTAACCTAACTGTGAGAGTTTTTTCTTTTTCACAGCAGGCTTCCCTGAAGCTGTTTGCTTGTACTGGTTTTCACTGGTTGAAGGCAACTTTTGCTTCAAGTCAGGACAACACTAATAAAAGTGAGGTGAATGATGTAGCTGTGCGCTGAAGTGCAAATATGATGGGAAGTTAGACAACGGCTTCACTGTCTCCTAACATCTTATAATGAAAAACAAACCCTTGCTATTCTTTTCTCTTATGCTTCATTAACTTGGAGGTCAACCTTGGTGCTTGGCCTCCGTGACCCTACTCACAGACTCCAGCTGTGGTGTGTCTGCAAGTCAACTATGAAACAAGAGACTGCACTTAACACACTTTTGCCTTACTTTGCCTTAACACTTCCACTCAAAGGGACGAGCAGTTTATCTCAAGGTACTAAGTTATGATCAAATGTCAGGTTGTCAATGTAACCACCATGGCCAAGAATTTTACATCTTTGACTTGGATTTTTAAGGCTTTCACAAATGTTGCATGAAGCCCGTTTAAAGGACACAAACCTTTCATCTTCCTGTTGCGTTTGCTTGTTTCACAAAAGTGTTTGAATGAATGAGAATGACTGAACGACAGCAAATATAACACCCTTGTCTATAACACCCTTGTCCATCGAGATATGGACCTTGACCAAGACAAGACCATGCTGGGTACTTCTGACTTAGAGACAGGATGATGAGCTCATCATCCTGGAAGAACATTTAAGTCAGCTGAGGTGGTTCAGGCATTCTCCATAACCTCATCTTGGATAAGCAGAAGGAAAATGATAGATGGAGGGATGGACAATAGAGGTGAAAAAATACTTTTAGGCACTAGACAGGGGCGGACTGGGGAGAAAAAGTGGCCGAGCAGTTCCTAACAGACTGGCCCACCTCCTGCTTAGCAACCTTCAAACAGGTATTGGATATACTTTACATTGAGGCCACATTTCTTTGTTAAAATGTTTTTTTAATTGGTTGGATATAATATTCTAACCTTAAATATCATGTTTTCATTACTGTAAGCAGAAAATCATTACATTACCAGAAAAAAGGCTTGAAAGCATCACTCTGAGTGTAATTAATCTATATAATGTATTTCTCTTAGTGAACCAGGTTTTTTTTCTCTTCAATGTAATATTTTTCTTTTCAACAATATTCTAATTGAATTTGACTATTTGGTTTTAGTGCATGACTTATTGAGTAAAGATTATTGTTATTCTAACCATAGTGCTTTGCCTTTGTTCTTGTAAATGCTCTTCAGGCAGCTCTTCTCCTTTCCCCAGCTTTGGTCCCTCTGGCTTTCTATTGGCTCAGCTGGGTCATCCTCAGCCACAGTCTATGCAAGACGTTAGTATTGTTAATGTGTAAAGGCCTACGTAAAAAACATGCTGTATCAACAAATATATTTTCAGTTATTTAACGTTGCTTATAGTGACAGTGATTGACAGGTGATGTTCCGCGGAGGAATGAGATGGCGAACTAGAGCCGCTGCGCTGGAAATCTCTCTGCTGGATGCCAGAGACAAACAGAGATTTAATTTATGTGGCTAATAGGAACAAGGCATTTCTTATTTTGTGAGTGTTTAGTTTTCAATAAGCACCACTGTTTGTTTTAGTTGCCTGGGCTTATTGGGAGCAGTTATTCTGATCTCCGCTCTTCATTGTCAGCTCAGCTGGCTCACCGGCCCTGCAGCGTGTTCATGTGTCACAGATCAGCTCTGCCTGACTGGAGCGGAGCAGAGGGAGAGAAGCCATTTGATATGGCATAGTTTGCAGCACAATGGCCCAGCAAAACATCAGTGCCCCAGATGTACCTTTTATGTTTTTCCCAAATTAAACAAAAGTAAAATACATTTTTTGCTATTTTTTTGCAATACAAAAGTGATGCACTTCTTCTATTTGCTAATATAGGTGATACGGTTTTATTTCGGGGCTCTGCAGCCTGAGGCTCTGGAGCCACAAGTGGCTCTTCGGACCTGAAACAACCCCTTTGACTAAAAACAAAAAAGAACCAACTAATGTTTTTAAATACAGATATAATAACAAATACAGGTTTTTAGTATTATTTAGTCTTTTGTCATCAAATACTTGCATTTGAAGTTCCACAACAGAAGACGATTTTTAGATTTATTTTTTTTTGTCTTTATCTTTAGGTTGGAAACACTGATATTTTTTTAATTTTATCTTTCACAAATATTAACATCCCACAGAAGAAAATTTATCTATCCTATTTGTACAAAGTTTTATGTTTTCCTTGATTTGAAAACCTAAAAATAGAAATAAAACAGTGACTTTTTAAAAATGACAACAAAATTCCTATAGTAGATATATATCTTTTTTCCAAAAGGTCATGTAGCGTTTGTTGCTCTAAACGAGTTGTAGTTCACTGCACCGTGGGTGAAGATGGCTCTTTGGATTGTAACTGTTGCAGACCCCTAATTAGAATCAAATGAATCAAACCCAACCACAAGTTCTGCAGTTAATGAGCATCATTAGAACCTGAGTTTTTGCATGGCTATCTTTTTGTTAACATTTATCAATAATTTACCTTTTTGAAATCCTATATCCAAGTCTGGAGTATTTAAAACTGACTCCAGTAAAGTCCTCATTGTGCCTGCACATACTGAAGCTGTTTAAAGGCCAAGCAGCTTTATCAGGTGGGAATGTTTGCTCCCATTCTCCCCTGCTGCAGAATCAAAGCCGGATCAACCATGATTCTATCTGAAGAGTACTGCATGTTTAAAGTCAGCCAAGCAAGAACAAACAAGGACTTATCTCCCAGTCTGGAGAGGTTTTTGCGCCAAGGCTCGTCTGCCATGCCGACCAATCAGTCGGCAGCGGGAGCATGGTTGTGATGGAGATGATAATGAAGTCATTTCAGGATCGTGTTACAGCCTTCAACATCAGGCTCTGACTTGCTGGTGTGTTTGTATCCATTAAATAGAAGTTGAATCTTTCCTGAATGTGCTGAAAAGACCATTTTTATCAACATTGTTTTTCTTGGTCTAGAATCTAACATTTTATTAGTGTAAAACTGCTAGCAGGCATGAAATCTGACTAAAACTGCTGGTTTGTGCCCAGTCAGGCCTATAAAACCCAGCAGCCAGAGCTGGCAGATCATTTGTTGTGAAGTGCTGTGCTTTTGGTGTTCCTAATTACTATTTGTTAGGACTGCCTGCTGCTGATTCGAGTTTTCAACACCCTCTAGACAATTCCTTTGGAGCGTGAATCTGCTGAAGGGTCATATGACCATAGAGCCATCAGTTGTGGGGGGGGAATCCTGTGACTCACAGACTTGGTTTGAGAGGAAAAACAAGTTGTTTCCAGATGCTTGCTAATGATGCTTTAGCTTTTAAACATTGGTCCACTGAGAGGGTTCCAAACCAAGTAGTCTCCTAATTTAGTTTAGTTTTAGGGCATAATTCATCACCGGGTCAAAACATCAGCTAAATTCAGTATTAGATAAATAGCTACTTCATCATGTTCTCCCACCCATCTGTGTCACCACATCACACATAGAAGTAAGCAAGTATTTGCTGAATAACTTGGGGCACAGACTACCTGGGTAAAGAGGGCTGAAAACAATTACACCCCACACTTTTCTGTTCAGTTAGTCAGTGCTTGAGTAGCCTTTTTACCAAATACTTCTTTCTTGGATGGGTACTTCTTTTACCTAAGTAAGATCCCCCCCCGCCCTCCCTTCTACGAGACTAGTGGGGGGTTCAAAAGGCAGTGGCTCACCCAGCATGTGTCATAGCTGGCAACATTGTTTCTGAGAGCCTCTCTTTCACAGCCTCTCCAAGACTTTTTCATCTACTTCAGTGCTGAGCGCTCATCCTCTGAATTAGATTTGACTTCATAACAGCCACACAGAAGCAGACAGAAATCAATACATTTCATTCACAAATATGATGGAAACATTGTCCAGTATATTTTGCTTGAGCTGATCAAATCTAACTTGGCTTTTTCTATTCATATCTCCTTAGCACCTGGGACGTTGGCAGGGTGTGTCTGATACAAGCATATAGTTCCAGGACTTTGTATGCTCCCGCATACAACAGTCTTTCGTGGTCACCCTGCACAGACCCGCTCAGACACCTCTTACCACAAGCAGTGTCTCACAGCAGGTCTCTTCATACAGGAACCACAGGCCATTTGACATGCAGGCTCTCTGAGAGTGTCAGGACCCTGGCACGTGGGCGTTTTTGCTGCTGATCATCTCTTGTACCTGTCCTGTGTTTCTATCTAATACATTTATCCAACATGGATTTTACTTCTGCCACCAAAGTCTTAAGGCTCTCATGTAATAGCACCACAGGGAACTGTACTCACTATTCCTCATTTCTGCTGCTGTACTCACCTCAGACTTCCAGTACAGGACAGACTCCTGTCATCTGCACAAAGCTGATGGGTGGATCAGAACTTGACAACAAGCTGAGTACAGAGAGCTGGTGGACCACTGTGGAATGGTGTGGAAACAATCATCTCATCATGAATGTGAACAAAAAGAAGACAACTGGAAATTCCAGTCGAAACAGGAATAGAGGAAAGAGACTGTAATACAGACGGCGACAGGAGATCCTCGCTGTGCACAGCCGTTACCTTCCATAATGACTCTGTAGAAACGTGGATAGTTTGAGTTTCAAAAATATTTCATTTCCATTAGGGATAGGTGTTTCAGAATTGAATGGAAGTAAACTACACTAAACTGATTTGAATAATATACTCCCTCTTTCCTATTACTGTACGAGGTGCTAAGCCCCTCCCACCTAACGTCCTACTCTGAGAGATTAACACCCAACCACCTCTCCATCCCACAGGTTCTGAGATTCCTAAACCAGCCGAATATTACCCTGTTCAGGACTTTTAGGCAATCTATTAAGCTGGTTTATTGGGGAAAACTCACTAATGGCCCACCTCTGAGTATCCCATCCCTCTTCCTTCCATGGATTAGTGAGACAGAGTAGCCCACAGCCAGCTCGGTCCCACAGATCGAACTCATTAAACGGCTGCTTTCACCATATCACAACTGGCTCTTGACTCTGAGCCAAGTATGATTTAATGACTCGTATGGAGTCCCAGGGGTGTTTTTTAATAACTTTGGGCTAAAGCCACCTGTTAATACTTCCCATAAATTTGTGACTCATACACTAAGACTATTTGGCCATCACTGAAGAACTTAAAATTATGGTGATTTAAAAAACTGAATGTCCACAACTTCTCTAAATTTTAAGTGCTTCTTTAATTAGAAAGGCTTTGCAAGGGTCAGTACAGCTTAATTCAGTAGTGCAGCTTATTGAAATAATAAAGACTAAATAAATCTAACCTAACCTGTCTTTCCCTCATGCTGAAACTAAAGGATTCTAACTGGAGACTTTTGGAGGACAGATCAGGCTTTCATACCCCAGTCAGAGCAGATCTCCTGGAAAGAAAAGGATTGAAAAGTTTCTTGATGGAAAAGAAGCAGCAGGTCAGACTTTTCTTTTCTTGTCTGAGTGAATAGAGGACTTGAGGAGTTTCTTGATTGTAGAAAAGCTAAAAGTCTTCTCTTTTTTTCTGCAGGTATTCTGGAATGGAGGCTTGTCAAGTTTCCTGATCGCTGGTATTGGGGTTTCAGCCACAGCTAGTGAGGGGTTCTGGATCTTGGTCCAGAGTACTGGGAGCATCGGGGGTGAATCCCATATGAAAGGCGAAGTCTTCGGCCAGGTGTGATCCACGTTCCTCATGCCCTGCTCCTGGGCTCTTCTTCAGTCGTGATCTTGGCCAGATCTGCCTGGAGGGTTTCACCCTATTCTGCCCTGAACAGGCTTCTTCTATGCCCCTCCTCTGGCCATCCCATCGTCCACTGATGTCTGCTGATTAGTCAGTTTTTGCTACATTATTTTGGATTGATCAGATTCTCGCATTACCTTTCTTGGCTTTCCTGTCCTCAGAGTTGATAACCCCTTGTGTCTGGAAGCTTCTTTCTCATCCTGGACTCAGCTGCATGTGCAGGCCTTTGCTGCTCGTCTTGATAAGATTTCAGCTCAGCCTGTTCCTCAGCACGCTCTCTCGCTATCAGCCCCTATCTAGCTTTTTAGCTTCTAAGGTCAAGTCGACATACCTAGTTTATAATTCTTAGAATTATAAAGCAGACATGTTCTACTACTTTATAATTGTATTACAGATACATAAAACTCATTGTATATTCTCAATCATCAAACTATGGCCGAATGACTTCTTGTAAAAGGAATATATATATATATATATATATATATATATATATATATATATATATATATATATATATATATATATATATATATCTGTGGGGGGGCTGTCAAGTTAATGCGTGAATTTATGCAATTAATCTAAAAATTTTAATGCGCTAATACCACATAATGCAGATTCACCACGTTACCCATTTTGACCTTAAAACCTCTCTCGTACAGAGGTTCCAAACATGTTCAAGAAACTGACAACGATAGGGAATAAATGATCCAAACTGCTTGCCATACATTGCCGAGCCCTGTCTGCAGCTGTGCTGGTTCTGTTCGGTTCTGTTCTGCCGTCTGTCGGTGCTTTCGGCTGCGGACTCGGAGCAAACAGAAAAATGGGAGCATTCCGAGCAGCTTGTGAACGCGTCATGACAGTTAGGGGCTTGGACTGAGCGAAGAAGACTGATTTGGACCTGCTTCCTTCTGCAGAACATACCCCGTGTTTGGGCTGAGGGCGGCAGAGCTGTGTGACACGACTGAGCCGAACTCCACCGGAGCTCTGCAGAACTTCCCAGGCGGAGCAGTGAGTACCTGGCTGAAGCCGTGGAGTTCTCCACCTTGGTCACTTGTGCTGCAGAGCATGCTGCTAGCGTTAGACAGCTGGTGGAGCAGCCTGATGGAAGAAGGACCGTGAGGCTGTGCCAGCCACCGAACTCACTCCGAACCCGATCTCCAAGCGCTGCCGTCTCCCCCTGAACATGCGCACGGATCGCCTCCGCCGCCGATCCGAGTCTGGCTGAAGCATGTTCCTCCGCTGGCCGCCGGTCACCTTCCTCCTCAGCTTCATCGTTCCTCCGGTATGGAGCGTTCACATGTCGTGGGAAAACTGGAGGTCCACGCAGCGTAACGGAGGGGATGAGTTCGAGCAGCCGATCTCCCAGCCGCATATCGTCTTCATCCTGGTGGATGATCAGGGCTTCCGGGATGTTGGGTACCACGGCTCCGAGATCAAAACTCCGAATCTGGACCGGCTGGCTGCGGAAGGAGTAAAGCTGGAGAATTACTACGTTCAGCCGCTGTGCAGCCCGTCCCGGAGCCAGCTGATGACCGGCAGGTAAAGAACACACCTGCGGGAGACCTCACTGACCAAGGGGGCCAGGGTCTTTTTTCATGGGGTCACAGAACCACCACCTCCCACAAAACAGCAAAACAAAAACAAAACAGGGGAATATCATTATTTGATGTATTTAGTAAGCCGCAAAGTAGAGGTGTGTGATACTACATTGTTGGTATCCATTAGATACCAAGTAAATACAGTGATCAATATCACTATCAATATCAAAACTTGATGATCAACATCAATATCATCAAGTTTGATATATCATCAAACTGCTGACCGTTAAGTGTTTTGTGGGGTTTTTTTTATTGAATTATTTTTGTTCAAACCTAGGTCAAAATTTATAGGTGTCTACCAAATACTTTCATAACATATTAATGTGAAAAACAGTAAAGCAAAACAAATTTGTGTGCATTTTTACGAAATAAAGTGCAAAAAATTATCATATGAGACCAAATCAAAACAAAATCTTTTAGAGGTAGAGGATAAAATGAAATTTCAAGGGGGAATCCGAAACTAAAATGTTGATCTTACCTCGCTAGTATCGATCTGATACGGATACCGACTTGGTTTGATATTATTGATATTTTGGATTGATTTGCCCCCCTTCAGGTTGCAGACCCCTGATCTAGCAGGTGGAAACTGTGATCCTGTAAAGTAAAACTATGAAGGTATAAAATGAAATTGGTCCAAGGGACCAGTTAGCTACAGTTGCTGTGTCAGTGCATATCATCATAAAAAATTTTGTATTATAGTATTAGTAAATTTAGTATTATCTCTTCAGTACAGGGGCCATGACAGGGGCCAGGACCAGTTCCACAGGGGCATCTGCCCCTCTCTAGAACCATCCAAGCCTACTTGTGATATCTGGGAGATTTTATTGTAAAATAGAAGCTGAATGGGTTTTTTCTGTTCAGAAGCAGGAAAATTGATCTTGCTCTATAATAATGTCCCATGCTCATATGGAACTTGTTGCTCTCATGTCACTTCACTGAACAGATACTACCTCCTGCAGCAGCTGCAGGGTTCTTGTAACATGGAAAGGTGAGCATCCTTGGGTCCTGGAGCCCAGGCCCAATACTTATCAGTTGCTCACAAGTTGGAGTTTTGGTGGTTTGCCACCAAAACTCACCAATGAACGTAAGGAAGCAACAGTTATTGCCCATTAATCTGGTAAAGATTAATGGGCAATAAGGTTATAAGGCCATTTTCAAACCATCTGAGGTCCATCATTCTATCAGTCAGTCATCCCAGTACTGGATGTCCCAGAAAATTCACCCCATCTAAGGGTAATATGGCAGTGCAAAGCTGCATTTGAACAATGTCCTTTAGGCAGATAAGACCAAAGTAGACATGTTTGGCCGCAATGCTCAGAGCCATGTTGAAAACCAAACAGCATATCAGCACAAACACTTCATAACAGCTCTAAAGCATGATGGTGGAGGGATGATGATTTGGGCTAGTTTTGCAATCTAAAAATCTAGGACTCCTTCATTCATTGAGTCAACCATGATTTCCTCTGCATACTAAAGGTGGGTTGGGTCATCAGCAGGATCGTGATCTCTGACACAGCTAATCCACAAGAGAGCAGCTAAAAAAAGAAAACAATCAAGGTGTTTCAATGGTCCAATCAAAGTCCAGACCTTACCCTGACTAAGGCTGCATTCACACCAGCTCTGATTAGTCCACTTTAATCAAACTCTAGTTTGTTTGCCTGGAAAGTCTGGTTCGTTTGGGAAGGTGTGAATGTGCAATGGAACTCTGATGCTGACCAAAGAAAACAAACTCTGGTCAACCTTCAAACCTAGATCTCGGTTCGGTTGAAGTGAACTCTGGTGCGGTTCGAATGCATATGTGAACACCAAGCGGACCGGAGACCACTCCAAAAGCAGTAAGCGGACTATATTGCAGGGGATTCTGCTTAAGTCCAACCAAATCAAACAGGTGTGTCTCACGCTGGTGGGAGAAATGGGTCATGGTCTTTTGCCAAAGACAAAAGAGAAATCCTTCAACTGCTAAAATCTGATGCCACTTTATTTTGTGTTTACATTTCGTGAAGAAGGAAGTTGCGTTCAGTGTCTTCAGAGGTTTTTGTGTCGCTTCCTTCAGTGGTTCTTGGTGCAGCGCCACCACAGGCGAGGGGGGGAACAGGTTTTTCAAAGGGTTTGGTTCGTTTGACACGGTGCAGTATGAAAGAGAACCGTACCAGCTGAAAATGGAGCAAATGTTGCAATTTTGGTCCCTAGTCGAACAGAGTCTACCAGAGTATCAGAAAGGAAAACCCTCTAAAATACTGTGAAGACTATTAGCAGAGTTGTCCAGAAAGAAATCTCTGCAAAGCTCAATGAACTGTAGCAACTCTGGAGTCTTTTTAAAACAAAGTGAGATACTGTTAAAGTTGGACAAGTTATTGAATCATGGAGTTATCTTAGTTTTTTTTCATAAACTGTTATTTTGATGATAGTTTTGTTTCGTAAATAATTATTTTAAATCAGCTTTATCAACAAAGTAACTAAGACTGAAAGTCACAATGTTCTTTCAAGAAATAAACCATTGGTAAGGTTGTGAGCTTTTGAGCTTTTTGCTTCATTACCTTCTAAATCACATGGTGTTTTAGAGCTCTCGGTGAAATGTGAACCTTTGCATATTGCTACCAATGTGCCAGACCAAAGGATCTGCACAAATATGGCATCTAAACCCACATTTTAATAACAAGTAGTGTCAGAAGTAAGAAATAAAAGGCAGATGACCCAAGTTTCCAGGTTAACCTTGTAAGAGGCTGGTAAAGTAATTTTTGAAGTATTTCCATGTTGGAATCCTTCTGTTTTTCCATCATATCTGTTAAGTCTTTTAGTGGGCAGCTGGAGGCTGTAAAGCCTGGTTTATTAGGTGCATTATCACAAAAACTCCAGTTGAGGTCTGGTTCTTGAATATACATTCAAAAGGTTTTTCCTACTGGACATCCACCTTTCCGGGGCTTCCCCACTAGTTCCACTAAGTGCCTCTCTCTTAGAAAACCCTCGGAGGCTTCCTGGGCACCACAGGTACTTGGTTAGCATCTGGAAACTTGATGAAAAAAGTCGATGCAACAGTGCAGGCTTTCTGTTACCTCAGCTAACATCTGCACAGAAGTGTAGGTGTATAGTCAATGCTGTTCGCAGGTTTGTGCTCTGAATAAGAAGGCTGCACAATAGCAGGAGCACAGTTTAGTATGAATGAAGGATGCGATCTCAACCTTAGAAAGCAGCTGTCTGTGCCAGCTGGACGGAAACCCAAACCGAGGCTGTGAAGCTGTTTAAATCTTCCTGGTCGACAGCAGAGTCTTGTCAAAGCAAATATCAGAATGAAGACTGAATTTCAAATGAAACTGACTCATACTGGTCTGAATGTTTTTTGGCTGTTGGGGCTGGGTAGTATGACAACTTCCTGTATTTGCAACAAACTGTATATTGACTGTTTATAATGTTTTAGCTGTGAGTTTATGGATTTGTATGTTTGCAGGCGACTTTTGCACTTAGCTGTTCATGTTGTCCTTTTCCAAATGGCTAGAGCGGTTTGGTTTAGAACTTAATATACATTCAAACCAAATTTGAGGGTGAAAATAAATACTACAGAGGACAACTGTTAAACATGGAATTAGAAGAGTTATTTTTAATAATTTATTTTTTAAACTTTAGTTTTAACAAAAACAGCTGCAAACAGGAATAAAATTTAAATTCTGAAGCAAAGTCAAAGAAAGAAGTCATTAGCCATGTTTCCATCAACTTTTTTATTCACATTTTAAAATATTGCATTAGAAATGATTGATGGAAACGGAAATATTCAAAATAACTTCCTGAATTTTGCAAAAAAGTTTTTATGCTTGCGTGATGTAGTCTTTGGCTTTTTTGAAAAAGAGATAATGCGTAAAAGAGGAAGATGGAAACACATTTGCTGAATAAGTTCTGATGTAGCGAACTGTACCATGCACCAGGGGGTTTTGTCTTATGAAAGACATAAAACTCAGAAAATTTCCAAGTCCAAACCTCCAGCATGGAGGGGAGAACTCTTGCCTAGAGTGGCCAGTGAGAGGCGCTCCTGGATGGGATGGGAGTTGGTGGATCGCTCCCATCTACTGGTGGGTCTGTGCCTTACTAGAGGCACGAAACTCGGAGAACTTTCTAAGTCCAAACCTCCAGCTCGGGGGGGCACTCTCCATTTAGCTTTATAGCCTCCCACACCCTCCTGTACTTCTCCAGAGAGTTTCACCTCGCTGCCTTTCCGGGTCTCTTCTTTTTGGCGTCTGACAAAAAGCCACAGACTGAGCAGAATGTTCAGCATCGCTACCTTGTCCTCCGCTGTTGTGTTAGGTGTCTTTTCTGGGGTCATCTTTTTCTGCTATGTTTAATGGTGGCTTGCAAATAGCCTAAAGAAACATTACCGCCACCAGCTGGTAAGGAGTGTGACGTCAGTTTTTGGACTCTGGGGCCAGCCAGCTTTGCAAGGAACCCGCCCACTAGAGCTGTTCCTGAAGTGTAATGGAAAACCACCCAAACTGTGCTGAACAGAGATGAGCCAAGTAGAGCTGTGCTGTAGAGGCGCTGGTGGAAAAGGGCCATAACATGGTCCTTGACCGATCTGACAGTTGCCGGTTTCCTACTAAAACGCCTATTGAAATTAAGAAGCTCTCCCACTACTGCATTATGAAATGCTTGAAGCAGACACATTTTAAAAAGTCATTTGGACTGCTGTTGTTTTAAATTGGATTTACTGGACAGTACAGTCATAGCACAAGTCTCAGGGCTAGTCCTAGTACATCTCATTGAATGTAAAACAGCAGAAGTTGGGATACTCATTGACTCTGATACATGTTGGGGAACAGATAAATAGAGTAATCTTCTTTGACACTCCGGTCTGTATGATGACATCCCTTGTACAGTGTAGTTTCATGTAGTAAATAAAGTCTAAAGTAAAGTGTAACTTTAAATTCCTTAGAGACATTAGCATTCAGACAAAAAGACAACAGTGTGGCAAAGCTGCAGGGGCAGTTATATAGAGCAGCTGCTATCTGCTACCATAGCAAAGCTCATTAACCCTCCAGTAACATGAGCTTGGGAACAGATTTCATGCTATATCTGCTTGCAAAAGCACTGAAACTCCTTGAATTTCTTTCATTTTTGTCACAACCTTCAGTGTATTTTATTTGGATTTTATGAGTTACACAGACCCAGAGTGGGGCCTAATTATGAAGTGGAAAGAAACTGACAGAATGTTTACAAAAGTTTTCCCTATAAATATCTGAAAAATGTACAGATAGTCTTTTGGGGGTATGTCGTGACCAACTTTGAACATATCCAAACTGACAGTTTTTCTTCCAGTTTGCAGTTGGTCCATCTTCTCTCCATATTTGGATGAAGTACAGAACAGAGCTCTGAGATGTTCAAAGCTTGGGATGTTATTTTAGAACCTAACCCTGCTTTAAATGTGTCAACAGCTTTCTTCTTGACCTGTCTGCTGGGTTCCTTGGTCTTCATGATGCTGGTTGTTCTCTGATGTTCACTAATTTTCCTCTCATTTTATAATTTCCCACTACTTTGTATTGTTCTGTCACATAAGTTCCAAAAATTACACTGTCATTTGTGGTTGTGAGGTAGTTTAAAGTAGAAGTGCTTTAGCAAGGCTCTGCCTGCAGGAAGTTCATGGTACAAAATCTTCTACCTGCTTGTTTTTCTTTAAGCTCCACTGATGAGATTAGAGACTTAAAACCAGAGCTTTTCTTGAAGTCCAGAGTTGCCCATTGCCCCACACCACCACCACCATCCCTTCCTAATGCAGAGAAAGCGAAGAATGTGAAATATGTCTGAAGAATGTGTCTGTGACATTGTGAGACTAATATTTCTGTCTGAGTGCTCCCTTTGCACACACTCCTGTAGTGACAGAGTGTCTCAGTCTTGTCCAAATACATCCAGCTCATGGACTTCCTGGTGTGTGATGTACATCGTAAAAACAACTGCATTCATAGCAAAATGTAATCCATAGTGTCTTTTGTTTGCCCACGGTAGTGTGTTTACAAATGGTTACAGATTTAATAATTCTACTAAATCAGGGTGTAGCAAAATGTGTTGATATTAAAACCCCGCAGAATTTCTTGTCAAAGCACTAACCAGTTTCTGTCACCATGTGACTTCCTATGGGGAAGAGCATCTGGGTTAATATTATAAGCAACTACGGTGTCTGAGAGGTACAAACATGCAGCAAGTGGTGAAACGGAGCTGCAGACACATGAATGATGCAAAAAAAGCAAATATACCAGAAAAACGCTGCAAACAAAATATGCTGCAATCACAGAAAATAGAAGCAAAAACGTACAATCAACAAAACAAATGCAAACAAAAAAATGCTTCAACCACAGACAAAATGCTGCAACCATAAACAAAATATTGCAACCACAGGAAAAATTAGTAAAAACAACAGCAAGTATGAAATGCTGGAAACTTGCTCCACAAAATGGAAGTGCTCCAGACCACTAGGGGGAGTCGACCCACAAATCGTGTGGGACCAGACTCCCTGTAAAGGCCAGTAAAGGGATGGCATGACTTAATGGGATGTCCAGAAGAATTATGAAAGAAAGGAAGGAAGAAAAGGTGTGCTATTCTTCATGTCTTTTTGAAACATGCAGTCTTTTCCAATATTGTTGAACATCAGGATATTTACATAGTAATATTACCTACTCCAGACTCCCCCTAGTGGTTTGGAGCACTTCCGTTTTGTCGAGTAAAGTTCGCAGGTTTTCATACTTGCTGTTGTTTTTGCTATTTGCAGCATTTTACCTTTTGCTTCTATTTTCTGTGGTTGCAGCATTTCTCGTTTACAGCTTTTTGTGTTGCATTTGCTTTTTTGTATCTGTGTATTTTGGAGTTTGCATCATCCATGTGTTTGCTGCGTGTTTCACTGTTTGCTGCGCGGTTGCACCTGCTGGCCACATCAGCATTTAAATTCCCTTTGGGATAAATAAAGTATGTTTGAATTGAATTAATGGATCATAACAGTCCGTTCATGATAACGACGACATGAATGTCTCTCCAACTAAACACTGAAGTAAATGACTTTGGATCATTTAGGAAACCTCCAACGTTCTCTTGCTGTTAAGCTAACTGCAATATTACAAGGATACTTCGGTCTGAAAATATCAAAATAGAAGCACTTCCTGTTCACAAATGGGGAAAATATCAAAATAAAACCACTTTCTGTTCTAATCACATGAAAAAATCTAAATAAAGCACTTCCTGTTCTGTTCATTCATTTATTTCCTTACTAAAGTTGCTTTATTTGTTATGTTGTAATTTATACATTCAATTTAAATATCTGCACCATTTAGAATTGAGAACAAAGGTTTTAAAGGTGGATTTAGAAAACGGTTTTTCAACAATTCAACATTAACAAGTTTGAATCTGTCTCTATTATTTTACTTAGAACAAAAATGCCTATTTATATTTTTAAAGGGGTAAATATTACAGGTGATCAATTTTACCGTATAACTGATTGAAAGTTTAATTAGATTTAATTTCTTAACTGAGTAATAAATCAAGGTGTTTTAGATATATAAATACTTTTCAGTATTTTATTTAAATTCCCACATTAAATGAAACTATACCATGAGGAAAACGCAAACATTCAGAAATATCGTATGGAGCAGGGAAGAGGAGAGTAAGAAAGAGGACGGAAGGAGAAGGGAGGAGACAGAATTTAATATCAAGCATGTCTTTAAATTCTAAATATTCAGTAATTCTCTACTAGTTACAGAATGCTGTGGGTGTGGACCCATTGAAGATTAGAGCTCTTGTCCCAGGGCCCAAACAAGGCCCGAGCGGGCCACATCTCAGGGTATCGTATGTCGTCTCCTCTTTGGACCTGGATGTTTGTAACAGAACTTCTAGTACTTGCCAGAAAGGCTTATGCAGTAAATTTAGTCCCATCTCTGCCCAGTTGGTCAAATAGCTACTCTCTTAATTGGAAAAATGAAAAGTTCAACATTTTATTGCTGAACATAAATTAAGTCTGTTAAGAAAAGTCAACACGGAGATCGCTCGCTGGAATGTCAAAGACGGAGTAAGACCCCGGAGACGGCAAGGAAATAACAGATGCAGATGCCAAAAAGAGGAGACAATCTGCTCTGGGGCTGGCTTTGATGAAATGCAGAGCGGCTGAATGCAGGCTGCTTATTTGAACCATATGAGAGGAGGATGTGGCGTGGAAGCCCGGCCAGCAGGTTTGTTTAGGAACTTCTAGAACCACAGCAGCTGGAGAAGTGGAAAGTGCACTTGACTTGTGGGATTTGAGCATGTACCAGTGATTTGAAGGTAATGGTGTGATTCGTTGGTGTTTTGGATCAGTGCTTGTGTAAATAAACTGGCGAGATGAGCGTGATTACAGCTGCATGGAAAGCGGAAGTGCTGACTCTGACATGCGATAAGACGTGGAAGCAAGCCACCGGCTGTTTCTGTGCTCTGCAGTCGGCATTGGATGACTGCAAGATGGATAAATGATGTAACAATGCGGAGTGGAGGCATGCAACACCGCGTTATGGTGTCAGTCCGACACCACGTAAATACAGGTAGCGTATCGGCGATACCAAGACTCATACTAGCACTTTTTATTTAAGGTTGATATATCATCAAGTTTCTGATCTTCAGGTGTTTTTGTGGTTTTATCCTTTGATTTAATTTGTTCAAACCTACAAGAGAATTTGGACAAAATTTATAAATATTTACAAAATATTTTAATGAAATATTAATATGATTTGTGTGCATTTTTCCTAGATAAAATGCAAAAAAAAAAAAAAAAAAAAAACAACAAATGAAACAATCTTTTTTGAGGTAGAGTTGAGAAACTACAATACTAAAATAAACTCAGACTGCAGATATTAGCTTATACTCCATGAAGTTGCTGATACCCAATCAGCGGGCTGAAACAATGCAACACCTTTCCTTTGCTTACAAGAAAGAAAAATTCAATTGTTTGGAGAAATTTCATATGAGAAAACACCCAGGCAGCCATGGTATGGAAACTAAGGGAATGCCACACATCATGCTTTAGCAAGAGCAGCAGTAATTTGCTGATTTTAGCTTTTAAATGTGAGCATTTCATACATTTCTGTTTTGCATTTTTATGTGACTATAGTAATGCTGTGAAACCATAAACAGTAAGAATCTCATTCAATTAAATTCATCCGAGAGGGAGATTAAATGTTGTTGTAACTCATATTGCACTTTTTTTTATTTTTTCAAAGAGTTGTTGTAGATGCTGATGACTGTGGGTATCAGCATCTACAACTGTAGCACTGACCTCCTGTCGTGGTCAGTGCTACAGCAAGTCTGAAAAAGTCTCTGACTGAAGACTAGGTTGTTGTAAAGCAGTCTCATGAAGAGGATGCTCAGGGTTTTTCATAGTTTTCATTCGTCTTTGCACCATTATCTCCAGATGTTCCCGAGAAGTCCCCAGAACAGAACCAACCATCTCTGTGAGCTTCTGTAGCCTTTTTGGGTGTTTTCACACCTGATAGTCCAGTAGACTCAGTTCGATGGGGGACCAAAGTTGCAACATTGGTTCCACTTTCAGCTGCTGCAGTTTGTTTTCACACTGCATTGTGTCAAATGAACCAAACCCTTTGAGCAACCTGTCCCCCCACCCCCAACCTGTGGTGGCGCTGCACCAGGAACCACTGAAGGAATCTCCATGGAAACCTCTGAAAAAGACACTGAGCATAACATCCTTCTTCACAAAATGTAAGCAAAAATGGAGTGGTGTCAGATTTTAGAGGTTGTAGGATTTCTCTTTTGTCGTTGAAAGGTCTCCGGTTTGCTTGCATTCACATATGCATCTGAACCGCACCAGAGTTCACTTCCACCGAACCAAAACGTTGGAGGTCGGCTATGCATTCACACCTTCCCAAACGAAACAGACTTTCCAGCCAAACAAACGAGAGCTTGATTAAAGAGGACTAAACAGAGCTGGTGTGAATGCAGCCTTAAAGCACCTGGTTCTGATGCTGCTAACCCAACAGGTGATGGCAGAGGAGGTGATACTGTCAACAACAGACATATAGGCTATTGAAGGACCTAAGCTTGCTCAAGAAGTCCAGTCTGCTCTGTCCCTTCTTACAGACGGCTTCCCTGTTGAGTCTCCAGTTCAGTCTGTTGCTTTGTTCACATTGAAGATAAGATGATATCCATGGGTATGACATGAAGTGTCCTTCATGTTGCCCAAAACCTGTAAGGTCAACCACATGTGCAGTTTGGAATCCTACCTTTATGTTTAAAAGAGAACCAACAGAGGAAGAGATTTAAAGCCTTTTATGAGCTTTCCAAAGTCAGGTGCTGTAGGACTTCGCAGGCCGCAGTAAGCATGACATTCTCATTACACGACTGTAAGCTTAAGGTATGCAGGATGTATTTATGTATACAAAGCCTGCAGGAGCTGCAGAAGTTGGAACATGTATATGGCTTGTATCCTTCATTTAGTTTCCCTCTGTGTGCTACAAACCCCACTGCGCTCAGTCCAGTGGCTTTGGCAATGCAGTAAGTCTACTTGACAAATATTAACACATCTCATAAAAAGCAGAAATTCTTGTACAAACTGGATGAATTCATGTAGAGATTGAACATAATGGAGCATATTCCATCCAAGAAGTTGTTTTATGGAGATTAATGGTGAAATAATAAAGCTAAATTCATTCTGTACTTAACTTGTGGAAACTGCTCGTTTTATTGTGAGCATGTTTTTACAAGCCCCCCTTTTTACAGATTTAATTGAGTTTTATGGGATATTTTAAAAGAAAAAAAATGTAGTTAGAGTTATTATTACATTTTATTTTACTTTTTTTTTCCAAGAGGGACAGTGTGGATTGATAGGCACTTTAATTATCAAAATCTGCCCAGTTGCAACCAAAGATTGATTTCCATTCTTTGTCCCTCTGCTAGGTGGTATAAACTATGTATCCTAAAAAGAAAAAACTAGCAATAAAATTCCTGAGAGGCCATATATAGCATGCAAACTATAAGAAATATAGTTCACACACTGCATTCCAGGCCCCAAAGCCATCATCATGTTGTACATTATTTAATTGAAAAAAAAAATAATAAAAAAAATATATATATATATATATATATATATATATATATATATATATATATTACCACAAATGTTTTGCATATATCATGAACCACATAAAAAGACATTATACATGCAAACCTGTATATCAGGGTTCATACGGATGCTCGAAATCCTTCAAAATGCTTGAATTTCAATTGGATGTTTCCAAGGTTTAAAAAATGCTTGATTTTTGGTAAAAAGTCCTTGAAAGTGCTTGATATTCAAACTGCACAGCTTTGATTAAAAGCCTAAATTTGGAAAACATTATTTACAGTTGAAACTAGATATTTTCATACGCCGAGTTAAAAGACACATTTTTTTCTCTCTATCTGAAGTTAACTGAGACTAAACTTTTCTTGATTTAGGTCAGTTAGAATTACCCAAATTATTTCTATTTGCTAAATGCCAGAGAGCATTTTTTTAGAGATTTTTTTCAGTGGCTTTCTGTATGTTGTGTTTAAGCATTTAATCTTGAGCAGGAAGGTCATTTACCTTTACACTATTTGGTTGGATTGTTTCAGTGTAATCAGTGGCTTATAATTTACATGTTAAATAATGAAACTGAAATTGAGGTATTGTTTTTGTTAAATTAGTGTTTTGTTCAGGTGTGTGTGAGAAACACATTTCAAAACATAAATTTTTGTTATATTTTAGTTTTCCTTGTCCCTGTTGTAGAATGTAGAATACTATCACAAAACATTATGAATAACAGTAATAAAGGATATCATATAATGGTCAACTGAAGCTCTCTTAGTTCTTTTGTATTGTTTTTATCTTCAAAGTTTGGTGCTGGAAAAGTTTGAAAACTTGCAGTGAAAATGCTTGAAAAGTGCTTCAGTTTTACTGTGGGAAAGGTGAAGACATCGCTTACTAACTATTCTGATGTTAAACTGAATTAGACATTAAGACATTAAGAGCAGATTTATCTCCTACATCCAAAAATGTCTGTCAACATCAAACAATTCCTACTAAACAGGATTTACACCAGTTCTGTTTCCCACCTCAGTACAGACATGGTCCAATAATTTCAGATCTCTGATACATTAAATGTTAAAAAAAACACCACCAAAAAACAATGTTCCATACATTTTCCTTTAAGTTTTCTGTTCAAATAATTAACATAACAAAGTGATTAAAAGAAAAAAAGGGTTATATATTATTCTCATAACTGACAGTAAAACAGAGACATTGTTCACACCTAACAAGCCCACATACCATCTTGTAGTTCTACACCATCTTGTAGTTATTATGACATCAGGAGGCAACAAAAGGTTAATAATAATGGATCTGGGACTTCTGGTATGCTTTCCAAGATGGCGGAATGATATATGTTTAGCTCCTGGTCGTAGTGATAAAATAAGCTCCAAAAGAACTAGAAATCATTGAAAGAAAACTTTATAAGATGAATGCGTGGAGCTTATAACAGGAAAACTATTTCAAGGGGAAATAAGGTGAAACATATGAAACCGACATCTTTCACAAACATTGAGCTAGCTAACACTGGATCACCAGCATGTGCAAAGACCTCCATCTTAAGAGTATTGAGAACCTTGGAAAGATCTGAAAACAGATGTTGAACAACAACTGTTGGACTTTAAAACAGACTTCAAACAAGAGTTAATTAACTTCAGGGCGGGGGTAAACCAGAAACTACAGAGCGTTGTTGCTGATGTCCGAAACCACAGCGTGTGGCTCGTCAAAGCAGAGCAGCAAGTGGAGAAAGTAGAGGCTGCAAACACCGAACTGAGATATGCTCTGCTTCAGTGTCTGAAACAACAGAAACTCCTCTAAACCAAAATAACAGATCTCGAAGAAAAGGTGTGACATAACAATATCCAAATTTATGGAATTAACGAAGGCAAAGAGGGAAACACGATAACATTTTTGAAGTTTTTGAAAACGCAGCTGGGTCTGGACGCAAACGCTGAGTTAAGCCCCCCACAAACCCAGGGGTACTTCACTCCTTGGAGGTCCACACAAAGATGCATTTTACGACCGAATACTTGTACTCGGTGTCGCACAGCAAACTGCCCGACGGGAAGCAGTGTTCACATTGAACTGTTTTGTATGCGGTATCGAGCTGATAAGGTTGAGAGTTGACGCAAAAAGTCGCAAGGATGTGCAGGAGCTAGATTGCCACTCTGTGCTGCATTGACAGATATGAGGTGGCTGCCCTTGTGGAGAAGAAACAGAGCTAGGCGCCCATTGAGCTCATCAAACCTGCCAGTATCCATTTGGCTTGTGGGAAAAGAAGAAATTTGTCAGAAGAAATGTTGGCAATCCATATGCTTGACTATGAAATCTCAACCTCCCACAGATAGTATTCACAAAGTCCACGCAGCTCAGAATATACACAGTACACCCGAGTATGTGGAAGTCTTTACACAACCAACATGCGCACCGTGCACTTGGCCCTAGACCCCTAGACAACAGCGTTTCAAGATCAATACTGATTAATTTCCAAAGTTTCCAAACGAGAGAGATAAGCAGAGTGGTCAAAAACCATCTCCTTCGAGAGTGCAAGGGTGACGTTCTCTGCAGATTTCCCTACTGAGGTGAACAACAAGCTAAAGCAATATAAAGAAATAACAAAAGATCCTCAAGGAGAAAAAGATCGAGTTAGAGACTCCGTAATCTGCTAAGATGAGGGTCCACTGGGGGGACAGAACTGGTCTGTATAACAGTGCAACAGAAGTCGTGGAAGAGATAAAGAAGAGAGGCTAAGCCGTTGAAATACTGCAGGCAAAGGCACAAGGGATGCACAGAGACAAAAAAAGATGGTGGTCAAACAGGATGGCTCCCTGAGCGTCTGAAGGACTTCCAGCTTTGTTAAGCATGAAACATAGAAACCATAAGCAAAGAAGCACTGCTTTCTACTTCAGATCTATAGTAACCCTTCTATATAAAGTTCTTTCTGGCAGACTGTCAGAAAGGGAGGTCCCGTATTGTTAGATTTCACATTGTTCATTTTGTTCTTGGTGTTCTACTTCACTGTTGTTTTCTAAATGTCAGTTTTTCCAGGATACGTTCTAAGTTTTTTTTCTTTATTGATAGGGTATAGCAAATTTAAAGTTGTTTCACAGAATGTAAATGTTTTGAAGGTACCCTCATATGTGCAGGGGATTTCAACACTGTAATAAACAATAAAAGGGATATATCAGATGGTATTAGAAATGTAACCCCACAAACAAAATTCTTGATGAACCAAATTAAGCAAATTAAATCAGAGATCACAAACACTGCAAAGCAGAATTAGAAAAAAATATAAATATATACAACAATCCTATTTTGCTATAGGTCCAAAAGCTACAAAGTTGTTGGCGAAAAAGATACAAAAAGCAGACCTCTCAAACTTTAAGAAGATCACACATCCTAACTCTGGGAACATGTGCACAGATTTAGATGAAACTGATACAGTCTTTCATGAGTACTACAAAGCATTTTACTCTTAACCGAGACAGAAAAGTGAAAATACTAATTTTCCTGAATCCTCTGGACCTTCCTTCTATTGGAGCCCATCAAAACAGCTGTTTAACTCCATAAATAACCAAAAGAATTGGATATTGTGCAAGGAAAGTTGAAAAATAACCAAGCAAAATGGTACAAGGCTTTTAGACAGCAGTTGGACACTTGAAAACATGTCAGTTCCACCCTCATGGAATGAAGCAATAATTTCTGTTCTCCCCAAGGAGGCCAGGGAAAAAATGTTATGCAACTCATACAAGCCAATTTTAATTCTAAAGCAAGACTATAAACTATATGCATCTAATTGTCATGTTAATTGACAATAATCAGATGGGTTTTCTCAGAGAACACCAAATGCAGACTCTAACTGTCATTGCTTTCATTCCCATGTCTAGGGTGTTACTTTCTTTGCTGCTTTTGATGTCAAGTCAAGTTTATTTGTATAGCACATTTCAGCAGCAAGGCAGTTCAAAGTGCTTTACATCATAAAAACATCAATCAAGTACACATCAGAATCATCAATACATCAAAATCACTGAACAAAATCATCAAAATTATCTAGCAAATACACATGAAAATCATCAAAATCATCACTTACTTTATTTAACTGATTTACACTCAAACATCCACCCTTTGGAAAACCAATCTTATCTTAGGCAGATTTGTTTGCAGATTTATGATCCAGACTACGAATCAAAGGCAGCTCTAAACAGGTGGGTTTTCAGCCTTGATTTAAAAGAATTTAGTGTTTTGGCTGTTTTGCAGTTTTCTGGAAGTTTGTTCCAGATTAGTGGAGCATAAAAACTGAAAGCTGCTTCTTCATGTTTGGTTCTGGTTCTGGGAATGCAAAGCAGACCAGATCCACAAGACCTGAGTGGTCTGGAAGGTTGATACAACGACAAAAGGTCTTTAATGTACTTTGGTGCTAAGCCGTTCAGTGATTTATAAAATAACAGGAGTATTTTAAAGTCTATTCTCTGAGCTACAGGGAGCCAGTGGAGGGACTTTAGAACTGGGGTTATGTGTTCTATCTTCCTGGTCTTAGTGAGAACACGAGCAGCAGCATTTTGGATCAGCTGCAGCAATCTGATAGATTTTTTTTTTTTTTTTTTTTTTTTTTTTTTTTTTTTTTTTTTTTTTAGGCAGACCTATGAAGACACTGTTGCAGTAATCAATGCGACTAAAGATAAATGCATGGAGGGGTTTCTTTAGATCTTGTTGAGACATTAGTTCTTTAATCCTGGAACTGTTCTTCAGGTGATAGAAGGCCAACTTTGTAACTGTTTTTATGTGTCTCTGAAGGTTCAGGTCCAAGTCCATCACTACACCCAGATTTTGGGCCTGATCACCAGTTTCTAGCTGTAATAACTGAAGCTGTGCGCTGACTCTAGATCGTTCCTCTTTAGGTCCAAAGACAATGATCTCAATGATTGTATCATTGTCATTGAACAATGACAGTGATACAATGATGTGTATTGATTATAACATTGTTTTAATCTTTATACCAGAATTATTATATGTTGCTATTTTTTTATAAGAATCTGACTGTGTAACCAGCAAATGTTCTTGTTCCTGAGTCACTGGTTCACCTAAACTCACTAAAAATACAGGTTGCATTCACACAAGCCCTGTTTAGTCCACTTTAATCCAACTCTGGTTTGTTTGCCCAGACAATATGGTTCGTTTGGGGAGGTGTGAATGGGCAGTCGATCTCTGGTTGGTTTGATACACTGCAATGTGAAAGAGAACTGCACCAGCTGAAAATGTAACAAATGTTACAATTTTGGTCCCTAATCGAACCGAGTCTACTGAACTAGAAGGTGTGCAAACACCCTAATTTGCAAGAAAAAATCATAATGTGTATGATCTGAAATAAACAAATGCTTGTGAACTTTTTGAAAACACTGTTTTATTTTAACATACATTTTAACATAGAAAGTGTTCTCCTTGGCCTTGGGACAGACAAAATATGGTTCAAATTCCAGTCACCTGGTCAACGTCTATAACCCTTCCTTAAAATGAGTTCTCAGCAATTTTAGGTAGAAAACATGATACTGAAGTTAGGATCCGATTCAGAGCCTGCAATTCAGTTTCAGATAGAGAAACAGTCGTATACACAGCTGTAGGACGAAGCCTACAGACACAAACCTAAAAGTGAACCAATTTGATGTTCTCACTTTGGATCAGAACAATACATGAGTGTTATGTTTTGAACCTGTTTTTGGAACATCATACAAACATTTCTTTAGGCTTCACTAGAACTTTTTTAGCATTTATTTCAAAGAATCCCCATGACTGATCCTCTTCCTCATACTCCCATCCACTTCATTGTTCCCTACATTCACATTTCAATACCTAATTATGGACCCACAATTCATTCTCTGTCCCCCACTGGTCCTGATGGTAATTGGGTTTCAGAGTTCCCCCAGGACCACCAACTGACAAGACGTTATTCCCATGACCATATGAAGCTTCTCCCTTTGCCCCCCTCTAGAGTGGGGGTCTTACGATGAGCTCAAAGGCTAAACCTCCAAGACAGGGCTATTAATTGAGGTATCAGGTTCTGAACAGTGATGTGATTACCTTGTGAATAGTTGGGATGTCTCAAAGATCTGGTTCAGAAGATACAATGGACTTGTGATTCCTGGTTAAGTATGTCGAATACTTCAGGAACCAATCAGCTCTACATCATAGCCTCTCACTGTACTGCTGCTTATACATTGTAGCTTCTATTGATACGGCCGTAGTTGAGCAGTTGTTGTAACTATAGCTGTTTCCTCCAATTGTCATGTAAATTTTGAGCAAACTTTAAAATGCTGCAAAAGAGAGAGAGAAAAAAAAGACAATGCAAATTAGGCGTGTGTCCATCTTCTGGTTTGGAACCAGTCTGAGGAACCAGACTACGCAAAACATAATTTAAAACATAATTTCGTCCGATGTTGATGCTACATATGGCTATAATAAACAGGAAGTAGAGGTTGCAAACAAGCATGGACCACACATCTCAGAAAAATGGAGAATTCTCTCTCCAAGCTGGAGGTTGATAAAACAGCATCCATCTGTCTGTAATTGAATCTAAGTATCAATGCAGCTGTTCTGTTTCTGAACTCAGAAGTTTGTTAGAGAACAAATCATAAAGAACAAGCATCATGAAGACCAAGGACCACAGCAGACAGATCAGGAGAAGCTTAAAGCAGAGTTAGGTTCTAAAACAATATTCCAAGCTTTGAACATCTCACATCCATCATCTGAACATGGAAAGAGGATGGACCACTTCAGATCTACCAAGACATGGACGTCCAGCGAAACTGACAGGCTGGGCAAGGAGAACAATAACCAGAGAAGAAGTCAAGAGAACCATGGTAACTCTGGAGAAGGTGCAGAGAAGGTGCTTAGATGGAAAAATCTGATTACAGATTGACAACTATTAGTTGTGCTCTTCACAAATCTGGAGTTTGTAGAATATTGTTAGGAAGAAAGAAAGCTATAGAAAGTTCCCTTAGGAATTTACAACATGCCATGTAGGAGACACAACAAAGAAAAAGACACTGAGCAGATGGGAAGATGTTTGGCCTACATACCAGATACTACACGTGGCAGTAGATCAACACCACACATCACCCAGACATATATGTATTTTTCTACTTTGTTTCTTGAAATATTGCATGTTCAATCCCTCCCAGATGTCGCAATGGTTTTTTTGGTGATTCTTGCAGCCTATAATTACAGATTTTCCTGCATATTTTCAAAAGTTGCAGATAAAGTTGATAATTATTTTTAGCTTTATTTTTGCCGTAACGTGTTATTACAAAAAAGTTTAACCTTCCCCTTCCTTCTCTTTTTCTCAACAAGTTCTTATTCCTCGATACCTGAGAAGACCCTGCATCATCGTCCTT
The DNA here is from genome assembly GCA_014839685.1 of Anableps anableps. Taxonomy (NCBI): domain Eukaryota; kingdom Metazoa; phylum Chordata; class Actinopteri; order Cyprinodontiformes; family Anablepidae; genus Anableps; species Anableps anableps. The sequence continues at coordinate 3,242,089 of CM026085.1, read as the reverse complement.
CTGCTGGCCTCTGGTCTAATGTCTCCTTCCTGATTCCTTGCTCTCTCTATTGTGATAATGAAGATTTCTTTTAAATATGTGGAAAGCAACAGTGAACACAATTTCTGTACAGAAATGAAAGATGATTGGGTTTATTCCTGACATTCACTAACAAGCAATGGCTGTAAAATAGGTAACAACAACATTAGTATTCTTGTTAACAAGCTTAATATGATATATTGGCATAGATTAACTGATCGTCATTTAGCTAGCATTATAAACCTTTTCATAATTTTATTGGTTAAGAAAAAAGAAATGAGAAACCTTGTGTTATTTTCTTCCAATTTAAAATGCACTACTTTCAGTGGTGTAACAGTATGTATACATACCAACTATAGGCCTTTATGTTCAGCTCAGCACTGTTTTTAAACCTGAAAATACACAGAATAATTATGTGTGAAACTAAATGATGGAATTCTATGTTCCCCCAAACAACCCTAACAAAACAGAGTACTCTCAGCTAATACTAATGTTTGCTATATTGTAACAGTACAGTTTCTCATTCAACAAAAATGATGAAGAAAGAAACTTGACCTAAGCCAAAGTGATAAGGTACATAACTCAATCTACTCTGAACTTAATTCATCATCTAAAATGAGGTGAATCTGTATCTAGATTCCACTGGTCCAGAGAAAAAGCTGACCGTAGTCTTCAGCTAGCCACCAATACCATGGGAGTCTCTACAACAACGGACATTTGACCACATACTGTTAGTGTATTGGGAGGAGTCTATCAATTGAGATGTGCTTCAGCGCCAAGTGTGCTTATATGATGCATTCAAGTACAACTCATATAATGGATTTTTTGTTAATCAAAACACACTTCTAAATGATTTAAACATTTAATTATCAGTTTTTGACAGTCATTTTTACAATATCCTAGGCAACAACAGACCATTTTGAAGAGGTTTTATTGCTTTATAAAGATTTTAACTGATAAATCAAACAAAAGGCAAATGTAGGCATTCTTGCATTCTTTGTTCATTAATATGTATTTTGTTGGTGTTTTGATATGACATAATGAAAAATTCTAGGTGTATGGATAGTTTTGCAAGCCGCTGTAAGATTGATCAAACTAACAGCACCAATGTTTGAGGTTAATATCTTCCTGCCGTGTTTGGAAATACTTTACTGTATTCATGTGTTCATCTTCTAATGGCTTTCATCCTTTTTCTTTTTTCAAAGGTATCAGATCCATACAGGCCTACAACATTCTATCATTCGAGCCACCCAACCCAACTGCCTACCCTTGGAAAATATCACCCTTCCCCAGAAACTCAAAGAAGCAGGCTACTCCACCCACATGGTGGGGAAGTGGCACTTGGGCTTTTACAAACGTGGCTGCCTTCCCACCCAACGTGGTTTTGACACTTTCTTTGGATCCCTGCTTGGAAGCGGTGATTACTACAGTCACTACAAATGTGAAGGCCCTGGCATGTGTGGCTATGATCTCTATGAAGGGGAAGAGGCTGCTTGGGAACAGGACCGTGGTTTGTACTCTACCGTGATGTTCACTCGAAAGGCTGTCAGCATCTTGGCCAATCACGATCCCCATAGACAACCCTTGTTTCTTTACTTAGCTTACCAGGCAGTTCATTCCCCGCTGCAAGTTCCTGCTCGCTATCTCGAGCGCTACAAGGGAATTCCAAACCCACATCGCCGTAAATATGCTGCCATGGTTTCCTGCCTTGATGAAGCCATTCACAACATCACTCTAGCCCTAAAGCACTTTGGTTATTATGACAACACAGTTATAGTGTACTCCACAGACAACGGAGGCCAGCCATTAGCTGGTGGAAGTAACTGGCCCTTGAGGGGGAGTAAAGCCACATACTGGGAGGGGGGCATCCGGGGAGTGGGTTTTGTTCACAGTCCCCTGTTAGTAAAAAAAGGGTCAAAATGTCGAACTTTGGTCCACATAACTGACTGGTTTCCTACTCTGGTGACCTTGGGTGGGGGCACCTTAGATGAAGATCTAAATCTAGATGGATACGATGTTTGGGAGGCTATTAGTGAAGGTCGCCCCTCACCCCGCCTAGACATTTTACATAATATCGACCCAATTTACATTAAAGCCAAGAATGGCTCTTGGAAGGCAGGATATGGTTTATGGAACACAGCCATCCAAGCTGCACTCCGAGTTGGTCACTGGAAGCTACTGACAGGTGTGCCAGGCTATAGTGACTGGGTGCCTCCACAGACATTTTCCAACCAGCGCCTGATCACTCGCCATCATAATGAACGTGTGCACTGGGACAGGGGTAAGTCCATCTGGCTGTTCAACATCACAGCTGATCCTTACGAGCGAGTAGACCTGTCTCAGCGTTACCCGCACATAGTAAAGAAGATGCTGATGCGGCTTGTGCAGTACAACAAGACTGCTGTGCCGGTACGCTACCCGGCCAAGGACCTGCGCTCCAACCCACAGTACAACGGAGGGGTGTGGGGACCCTGGTACAAGGATGAGAAGCAGGAGCGGGACGAGGAGGAGGAGAGATACAATAACTTGTTTACAAACCATCTTGGTAAGAGAAGGTGGAAAAACAAATCAAAGAATAAAAAGTTGAAACGGCAAAGCAGAACATTAGCTTAAAGGACTCATGAAGAAACCACAGACTGCCTTTACTCAGGGATTAACACTTCATGTTTCAGGACATTTTATCTCCAGGCAGTCAAAACTGGACTCCACTATACACCAGTGAAAAAGTGTTTGCCCCCTTACAGATTTCTTCTGTTTTTGCTTTCGTCCCACTCAGACATTTCAGGTCATCAAACACATTTTAATACCACACAAAAATAACCTGATTAAATACAAAAAACAGTTTTCAAATGAGGCATGATTTCAGTCATTAAGAGGAGAAAGCTAACCAAATCAACCTACTACAGCCATGTTTCCATCAAAAATTTTTATGTGCATTTTGAAGTATCACACTAGAAAAGATTGATGGAAAGGGCAAAATTTGAAATAACTTTTTCAATTTCACTAAAATGTTTTTACACTCGCGTGAGGTGATTTTAGGCTTTTTTAAATAAAGTTAATGCGCTGAAAGGGAGATGGAAACACATTTGCCTGATGAGTTCTGATGTATAGCGTATGTCACCATCCACTGTAGGGTATGTGCCTTACAAGAGGCACAAAACTTGTAAAAATTTCAGTCCAAATATCCAGCTCTGAGGGAGGATTCTCCATTTTTCTGAGATCTGTGGTACATGCTAAGTTGCACCCTCTGCTTCCTGTTTATTACAGCCATACATCGCATCAACATCTGATGAAGCTGTGCTTTGCGTAGCTTGGTTGATTCGCTCCAAGCCAGTGGATGGAAACACGCCTATCACATTTTCTTACCTTTTTTTCGAGAATTTAAAGGTTCGCTCAAAATTTGCATGAAAATTAGATGGAAACATAGCTAATCTGAAAAAAATAATTACCCCCTAAACTTGATGGCTAGTTTTGATGGCAACAACTGCCATCAATAACTGGCGATGAGTCTTTTACGTCACTGTTGAGGCCCTCAACAAAAAAACAAAACAAAAAAAAAAAAACAAAAACCGAAGAACAGAAGAACAAAAAACAGAAGAACTCTGTAAGAGAGTAGATACTTTTTCACAGCACTACATAGTGTATAAAATGTGCTGATGGAGCTTTCAGAATGCCAGACAGTGACTTGTTCAAACACTGATGCCATGCCCAGACAGTGAAGACCTCAGTTCAGTGTTTGGAGCATTTGATGACAGCTTTTTTACTAGAATCTATTGCTTGACTGAACTGTTATCACTGTTACTTACAGTAGAACAAACAGGTTTTTCTTTTGACTGTTGCCATTAATTTGATGGTAATAAAGTAAGACATAGTTCTATCATGTTGTTCGTTGTGGTGCTATAGTGTCATCCTAGCAGATGTAGGATTTATGTCATGTTTGTGTTCAAATATGTTGCCTGTTATAAGGAAACCCTGTCTGTACTTTAGAACAATAGACTTTGTTCTTTCTTTCAGAAGATAGAAGTCTGGTCAGGCACCGAGCCAACCTGAATCTAACTCAAGCAGCAAAATAAAGCCTCAGGCATTTAGCATTTTTGTCTCCTACTATCTTTTCACCTGTGTTTGGTTATTTTATTGCATCCACATGTTCTTTGTTCCATTTTTAAAAGGAATACTCTTTTGTGGGAAATATGTAACGGATAGAAGTTACCACAAGCCTATTAAACACATAAATAGAAAATTGAGTACCATTGCAGCTTAACTGTGAAAAAGCCTTTGTTTTCTTCCAAGTAGTCCTGAATATTGCCTTGAATCATCTGTTATGACTTGCTTAGATGTTACAGTTTATGTAAAAGGAGGAATGGAACTGATTATATCTAGCGATCATAAGTTTCAAACTGAAAAGCAACTGTTGCTTAGCACCCATGTCAACAAAGGCCAAACGTTTACACCCAATATTTGCATTTTGCCAGTGAATAATTAACAGGCCAGTTATAGCATGTTTGATGACCCAGTGTGGCTTCAATGTACTTGACCTTAGAACATTTGTGTGTCACCTCCTGTAGGTGTCTGGTACTTTCTAAAGGATTACAGTACTTGGGAACAAGCTGAACAGCTGAGGGGCTTCCCCTTGGACTGAGAGCCAAACTCCATACCGCATCTTTTCCATCAACTCTAACTGGGATCCCTCAGATTCTGATCTGTGGATAGTGCAAAGTCATGACCTCAGACAACTCAGATTCTGGCTAAACATTCATTCAGAATATGTTTAACAATGCTATTGTACATTCATACAAACATGTTTTTTTTTTTTTTAGTTTAAGGGAAAGTTTAGATTCTTTTGAACTTGGGCTCTCTGGAGAAGTTTGGAACACTTTGTGTCTTGCATTCAGTAGTTAGCTCTGTAATGTCTTAAGTGCAATGTCAGTAATGACTGTCATTTTTATTGTTATACCTGTTTGTGGAAGGCTAGATTTTTTTGTTGAAGGTATATGAGGCATTGAATGGTCTTGGTCCCAAATGCATTTCATAGTTACTGTTCAGGTATTAACCATGTAGACCCATCAAGTCATTAGAGATCTCTTCACTGAGTGCTGCTGGGGCAATTTGGCTCCATTTAGTTTTCAAATAGCCAAATGTGCAGAACGTGTTAGCTCAAAATTTGATCTGATATCTTTCATGTTTACTCCAGCTTACTCATAAAGACCAATGATGTGTTTTAATGGGGTTCGGGTTTGACATCCCAATAGCAAGTAATGAACTCTCGTGGAAAATTATATGGATGGCAACTAAACGCTAACAGTTCAATATCCAGACTGCAGAGATGACACCTCACAGTCACCTGTCCTGGATCACAAGAACTGCTAATCCACCTCCTTTGCTTATGCCGCTCCTCTTTAAATCCCTGTCTGCTTGTATGGTCAGAAAGGCTGAAACTTTCTCCCTGACCTGTCTGCCCTGTTCCTTGGTCTTGATGGTGCTGTTTGTTCTCTAATGTTCCCCAACAAACTTCTCAGGACAGAAACAGAACATCTGCATTTAAACTCAGATTAAAATGCACAGAGATGATTGGTTGCACTGGCTTTTATTCGAGGTTGTCTGATTAAATGCATTATCTTGCAGCATGGAGTTTGCATGCTCTACTTGTGCATGTTTGGGGTTGTGTGCATTGCTGCTTCTTCTGTCTCTCAGTGTTGCCCTGTGATGGACTGGCAACCTGTCCAGGATCTATCCTGCCTCTCACCCAATGACTGCCATTTTCTGCCGTTAAAGTTTGTGGTTGTGGCATGATGAAAGGGAAAAAGATTAAAGGGGAGTAAATACTTATCTCCTCACCATTGATCATTGCTTGATTGTACCCATGGGAACAGAATTTCTGTCTGCTATTATTACTAACCACAAAGCACATCTGCCTTGCCATTATAAGCCACAGCTGAGAGTTAAAGAATATCAGATTTTTACTTGGTTGCTAAATTCCCCCTCCTACGGACCATAGGAACAGTAAAACCCAAGACTCTCTGTGAATGCACATTTGCTTTCACTTATGGGTATTACAGTCCTGCCTATGGAAGAAACTAGAGGTACTTTTCCTGTAACTAAGACAATACATCGAGCTTCATTGATCTGCCACTTCATATAAAGAACCATCAGCAGTGCTCTGTGAGAACAAGATGAAATGAAACCTTATGGACGGCAGATCCAGAGGCAGTTGTGGGTCTTGCATTAATGCTGCCCTGAGCGAGTCCCTCCTTCTGCACCCCCATCCTCATCAGTAACCAAACACACACACTCTCCTGCAGTGAAACAATCTTTTAATTTAGTACCGTCTGTGGATTAAACACCACTTTCTTACAGTGCAAAAAACAGAGGGGTTGGGGTGCTGCTTTCCATTGACTGGACATGCAATTCAGCACTAAGCAAGGAAAATTTGGTTGGGTTCAACCAACATATGCAGTGATATAATCTTTACACCTTGCATGGCCCTGGGTGGAGAGTCATATTCCATTCTATTTAAACCTAATTAAATATTCATATCTGCTTGCCGCCTCTGCTGTCTCTACATTTGGGCCCATCTTCTCCACAACACACTATGACAGTTTGCTAGTTTGTTCTTGTGTTCTGTTTCTTGTATTTTTGTCATTATTTCTCTTAGATTATTTATCAGGCTTTTCCATTAGATTCTAGACTCTTTGAGTTCCTGTTCAGCCTCTACTGTGTTCGTTGTAAATCTTTCCTCAGTATACCTGTTCTCTATGTTAAGCCTCTGTGTTTCTGTCATTCCCTCCTACATCCTTCCATAACTCTGCTTGCCTTCATGCTGCATTTCATGACCTGTTTTCCCTGCATTTATTCCTGTAAGTTTTTATTAAAATATTTAGTATTACCAATTTATCGCTGTGCTTGGTCCTTGCTAGCAAAAACATGACTTGTTCAGGAGTGACTTGACACAAGGAATACAACATTTGTAGCCCGTGTGTAGAATTCATCAGTGTGTAGTGGCTCTTGATGTTCTGACTCCCCAAAAAACTGTTAAATGGATTTTGCTTTATAATCCTCTCAAGACTGCAGTTCTCCTTGTCACTACAACAGGTTTTCCTTCCATTCAACTTTCTATGAATATGCGTGTATACAGGACTCATTTGTGGCTTGCTTATGAATGATGTCAGTGACTGTCTTCTGGACATCTGTCCAGTCAGCAGTCTTCCCCATGATTGTGTGGCTAACTGACCCAGACTGGGAGACTGTTTAAAGGCTCAGAAAACTTTTGCAGGTGTTTTGAGTTAATTATGTGATTAGAGTGTGACACCATGAGTTTTCAATATTTTACTTTTTACAATAGTCTAGTTTTTTGAAACTAAATCTTGGGGTTTAATTCTCTGTAAGCCATAATCATCAAAATTACAAGTAATAAAGGCTTAAAATATTTCACTCTGTTCTGATTCTATATAATATACACTGCATGGCCAAAAAAAGTCACCACCAAAAAAAAAGTCACACTAATAATTTGTAGGAGTGCCTTTAACTTTGATTATAGCACACATATGCTGTGGCATTGTTTCGATCAGTTTCTCCATCCAGTGTTGTATTGATGATAGGACAAAGTCCAGCCACTGTGCAAAGCCTTCTACAGAACATCACAAAGATTCTCAACCATGTGGTGGTTGATTCATGAGTGAAAATCATGTCTCCTGCTTCCTGAACCATTCATTAACAGTTTCAGCCTGATGAATTCTGGCATTATCATCTTGAAATGTCCCATGTCATCATGGAAGAAACAATCCACTGATGGAATAACCTGGTCATTCAGTATCTTCAGGTAGTCAGCTGACCTCATAATGTTGCTGAACTTTGACTTGACCAACTGCAGCAACCCCAGATCATAGCGCTGTCCCCACAGGCATAGTGGGTGCATCACTTCATCTGCCTCTCATCTTACCTGATGCACCCATCATGCCAGAAGAGGGTAAATCTGGACTCATCAGATCACATGTCCTTCTTCCATCACTCTAGAGTCCAATCTTTATGCAAATTGAAGCCTTTTTTTCTGGTCAGCCTCACTGATGAGTGGTCTTCTTATAGTTACACAGCTGTTCAGTCACAGTCCCTTGAGTTCCCTTCATATTGTGTGTGTGGAAATGCTCTAACTGTCACTATTAAACATAGCCCTGACTTCTACTGTTGTTTTTCTTCGATTTGACATGACCAAGCATTTAAGTGATGGCCAATCACATTTAGGGTATTTTTCTTACCACATTTCTTGCTCAAAGATGATAGTTCCCCACTATCCTCCCTGTTGTTAACAATGGGTTGGACAGCTCTCAATCCAATTTTAGTAGTTCCTGCATCTCAGATGTTTTCTCTTCTTGATACTAATGATTTAACACTTCTTACAGTAAAGAGACTGACATCTTTTCCACGACCACAAGATGTCTTTCCACATGACTGTTTAAGAAATGAGAAGTTACTCATTGCATCAGCTGCGGTTAAATAACTTATTGCCAGCTGGAAGATGGCTGTCTGTGCAGTAATTATCCAATTACTGCGTAGACAGTAATTGGATAATTACTGCATACCTAGTTTCACTTTCTGAAATGAGTGACTAAAAATATAGAACTTTTTCACAATGTTCTATTTTTTTTCAATTATCTTTTTATTTTTAACATTTTTAATACATGTACAGAAGACAAAACGAGCAAAAAAAGTATAAGACAAACAAAAATCAAGATACTATGAATTAAATTTAAAAGATACAATCGGATCAAATCATCACAACTCACATCTTGTTTGTAAGTGTTGTTATAAGTTCCATAAGCGGTTCCCATATCCTCCAAAAGCATCACTCTTATTCTTTAAATGTGTATTGTTCCAGTCTTAAGGTTTCGTTTTAAATTTCCTTATTCCAGTTGAGCAAGATGCATTTCTTTGCTATATGGAATGTTACAGTAATCCTTTTCTTCTCCGTGATGTCCAGGGTCTTGTCCAATTCCATACCAAAAAGGTACCGTAGTGTCCAGCAGGGTTCCAGAACCTTAAAGGGACAGTGTTATGTATTTTCCAGGCACATAGTGTCATTTTATAGCACAATCAAGTAACTATGTTACCTTCAGCTGTTACAAAAATGCTGTATATATCAAATATGACTCAAAAGAAATTTGACTTCTTAATTTAAAAATGCAGTATGTAACTTTTATGAAAAATGTGTTTTTTATGTGTTAAAATTATCATTATGTCATGACAGTATAACATCAAACAGATAATCTGTTAAAAAAAATCAAGCTCCTCTGCCTTCTCCCAGAGCTCCCAGTACTAACTGCAGAAATACGCCACTCAGTCAGAAACAACCAATCAGAGCCTGGAGGAGGGGCTTTGTGCTGTCAATCACCCTCATGTATGCTGCTCACACACTTCCCCTTGCTCTCTGTTATGCTACAGCTGGATCATAACAACATAGCCTGCCACGAATGCTAAGGCTAGTTAGCATGGCCACTGATGATGACAGATAAACAGTTTTCCTGGAACGAAAGTTGTTTCTTCACCATTAGCACATTTAGTGGCACATACACGAGGAAGACTGTCAGCGCTAAGACCTTCCTCCTAGCTCTGATTGGTTGTTTTTTGGTCGGAACCGGTGCATTTCTTAAGACGGCAAGAGTAAGAGTTACATACCTCAGTTTTGAAATTGGGCCTCTGTCTCTTTAAAAACTCTGTCTCTTTCTGAAACTCCGCCTTCAGGAAGTCATCACAGCAGCACTCCTCTATTAACCCTTTAACAATGTTTTTATCAGTGTTTCACTGATAAGTAGCTCATATACTGAGCTCAGCAGATGAACAGTTCCACCAGGTGTTTGCTAACTGCTGCTGGCTCGTCTGAAGGAGCTGAGTTGGGAAGTCGCAGGGAAGGGGAGCTCTGTGAGGCGGAAACTCGGAAACATGAAAGGTTGGAAACTGCTGTTACGGGGAGGAGCTGCGTCTTGAAGGTGAGGCTGTATCCACCAAGGCGTTTTGCACAGCTGAATGGTTGCCACAGGATATTAAAGGATTGCTCAAACATGCATGAAAGAATCAAGGTAACCCTCCAGGTATGTTTTTGATGAGGGAATAACTCTATAACATGATGTAAAGCTTTAAAAAGTTGATTTTACATAATACTGCCACTTTAGCAGTAAAGTTGTGTACTTACTTGCAGAAATGTTTTATTTTCCTACATTCCCCAAAAAATATGCATAATTGACCCTTTACATATTTTGCAATGATGACATCTGGAGGATGAGTTAGGGAACATTTTACTTATACCTAGTGGGGTAAGACACATCTTATGCATAAACTAATACAATATTCTAATTTTTTGAGCTGTACCTGTAGGTTCACAATTAAAATCTAAATAGGGCAAACCATTTCTGGCTAGCTAGAATGTGTGCAGCTCACAGCCAAGGACACAATGCAAAGCGCTGTAATTGGAGCTCAAAGCCAAGAGATGAAAACCAGGCCGCTGTAGTTAAAAAGATCAGAAATTCATGAGGATCAGTGAAATATATTGTGAACACCACCCATAATGTTTGTAACCTAGCCACTCAAAGCATTACTCAACCCAGAGCTACACGCTCCAGCTACTTGGCGAAAGAAGGAAATTCTTCTACAGAGAGGTAGTCTACTTTTTTCCAAGCTGTTATACAAGAATACAAATTGGCTGATGTCATGTTTGCTAGTGATGTCACAGGAATTCCTCCCTGTGAAGTGGCATGCAAGTCAGCATGAAGAATGCCAAAAAGACAGATAAAGCCATAAATTTTCCTGTGAGAAGCACAGGCACAGCTGGAAACTACAGGATGATACACTGTAACACCCACAGAGGCCCATGAGGAGTTTCAAAGTGTGAGAAAAGACTGAAGAGAGAGCTTAGTTGATGATCTTACTTGATTTTTCTTGGCTAGTAATCTCTCTCCAGACATGGGGATTTCCTGTACAGAGCAGTTTCTCCCAAGGCACAGCTGGAACATTTCTTGGTCTTCAGCAGAGGTCCAGAATTCACACTTTGTCCAGTTTATGACACATGGTCCCACTTGGTGTTTCCCACCAGGCCACTCCCTGCAATATGAGAATAATCCTCCTGTTTTCTTTCATTAATCTTTTCACAGTTCATGGCTGCTCTCCATTTGTTTCTCCTCCTCTTGCTCAGCACTTCATTCAGTGGAACTCCCACAAAGGTTTTGCTCAAGTCCAGACCTCTGTGGCTCTGATGGAGGACCAGCTGTTTTATGGTCTCGAATCTTACACACAATGTAAAACAACTCAGGAGACTTTTTTAGAGTACTTAGCTAATGATACAATGTCCTGTAAAAGCATTCATAACCTCGAACTTGTCCATGTTTTGTTACGTTCCAACCACAAACTTCAGAGTATTTTTTTGGAAAATCTAAGAAATGTGTGCATTCATTTTCAGCCTTCTTTACTGTGACACCCCTAAATAAAATCTAGTTGGAATGACTGCCTTCCAGGGGTGTAACGATACCTAAGGGTGTGTTCATACCTGATAGTCCAGTAGGCTTGGTGCTACTGGGGACCAAAATCGTAACGTTTGTTCCATTTTCAGCTGCTGCAGTTTGCTTTCACACTGCACTATGCAACTTTTTTTTTCCATCAGGGAATATTTTTGTTTTATAAGTGCTGGTGTCATCGTTATCTTTTCATTTTCTTTTCATTCATTAGTCATGTTAAATTGTTCCAAGTTAACTTTATGTTCATATGTTAAAAACAACTGTAGATAATAATAATAATAAAACTGTTAATAAATTGAGTTAGCTAGAATCACTATGTTTTAATCATTGTATTCATAACTATCAAACAACTAAATAACAAATGTGACAAGAACAAATAAATTCAGAAACAGATAACAGTCTATCCCTGCTGTCCCTGCATGCTCCTCGCCTCTCCTCTCCTCTGCCTTCATTGCTCCCTCATATCCTAAACACAGGAAATCAAAAATCACAGTTGACAAAAAGAGCACCAGAAAAACTTTCAGGAAATTTACATTTATTAACTTATGGAGTTAAAATTGATGTTTTTGTATATTATATTACTTTTTTTTAATTACTTACTTTTTTATTGGCTCATTTGTTTTTGGCCTGCAAGAGGGTTACCTTCCCCTGCAGACAAATCCCCAAAACTGTGCTCATAACAAAGACAGAAAATGAGAGGAAAAACATGGTTTCACATCTTTTTTTTTTTTCCATTTCAAAACTTTTTTTCAGTTTCAATTTTTTTTTTTCAGTTTCATTTTTTTCACAGTTTTTTCTTTTTATGGCCCCACTTTAGCTCCATGGGTTTCCTGACACCCTAAAGTAAAAAAAAAAAAAAAGAAAAGAAATTCAAAACCAACCCAACATCCATGGCTCATGACAGATGGTAGAGCAGGAAGAACAGAAACCACAACAGTTTCCATTTGGGAGGAGAAGAGTAAGTTAGACCCCCCCCCCAAAGCTAATTTAACCTCACTTGTACTTAATAAAACTTGTAGGTTAGATTCATGTAATCCTTTATCTGGTCCTGATATTTACAACTCATGCAATCACATCCTTGTTTGGGCATCTTTTCTACAGTAAGCTTGGGAGCAGAAACATGAGCTCATGCACCACATGTTGAGCAGTCCAGCCTCCTTTCGGTGTTTGCACAAGCTGTGCTGCTGCAGATTTAGTTCAGCTTTAAAAGGCTTTCGAGCACACCTGGTACTGATTTCCCTACCCAGAAAATACAGACTTCTTAAGTCACATTTTGTAAACGTATTAATATTTAATATATGAAGCTTAGAGGTCCTCACATTTTCAAACATGGTGGGCTTTTCTTCTGCTTTATTGCGTAAGCAGTCTTACATTTAAAAGAATTGCTTTATGTGGAAGCATAAAACTCTGATTTTTTAGCTTTCAGTTTTATTACAGTACAGAATGAGGGATTCTATCACTCCAGCAGAAACACAGACAAAAAAAATGGCCCCTTATTATTCTTGCAAACCAAACATTTAGCAGCCTTAGCTGTTCCTCTTACAACCCCTCCACACCTCTTGAAGACACCTTTTAGACATAAGATTACCTGCAACCTAGATGGATCCTTGCAAGGTCTCCTGGGGCGTTTTAGGTATGCAGTGAGTTCCAAGAACATGTAACAAAGCAAGATGATGTCATGCTTCTTTGTGGTGGACCCAAATGCAGACAGGACAAACAAAATCATGGGTATGATGAGGAATTTAATGACTAATAAGTCAATACCTATATGAGGTGAAAGTGCAGCATAAAAAACACCAAACAGAAAAACCCTGGAAAACCAATGGCATCATGATAAACGGTTGAAAAAAATCACAGATATAACAGGTTTGGTCCTGAAGTCTGTGGTGTTTAGCGTTTAGCCATTTGGTAAAGACAACACACCACACACAGACAGAGTTCACTCATGAACATTCAGATGTCAATTTTGATGGGAAATCTCACAAAACCTCTCGAGAGCAAACATGAGTTCAGACCAAACAAGCATGGCTGACAAGGAAGAAGAAAAGGCGATAGTTTGTGGACAATATTTAACTGAGAAAAAAACAACGCAAAAAGACATCTCTGACATCCACCAGACGTTCTGGTGCACCATGGCAGTTTTTTGGGGTGTAAGCTGTCCATTGTGTATCCAGAGAAAAATGTTCCACCTGGACAAGAGGGTTCCCCCCTGCCCTGCCTTCTTGTTGAGAAAATTTGATCAATTGCATTGAGAGACCAGCTGACCAGATCCATGATTTGCAATTCAGAAGATATGCAAAGACAGGCTCCAAAAAGATTTTCAAGACAGCACAGGACAAAAGAGCTGAAGGTGGGCAGAACAGTGAGGTTGCAGGAGAAAGAGAACAAAATGTCCTCCACCACCAAAAGCAGGAAGAAAAAAAAGTTCAGTTAATGTTTTGTGTTTCTGTGTGTAGAGTAAGACTTATTTGTTGAGTCATGAAAAGTATAGGTGTAACAGTCGAGAAAATTCTCTGTTCGGTACATATTGTTCTAAAGGAACGGTTTTGGTATGCTTCAACATAGAGAAATAAAAAAAAAAATTATTATTATTATTTTTTTTTTTTTTACTTTAGTCAGCAGTAAACAAAGAATAGTTTTCAAACTCCAAAATTAATGACCTTATGCTCTAATGAATTCTAAAAGGTGTAATGATCCTTGGGTGTTTTTGATTTGGGTTTCATTTGGGTTGCTGTTTTGAATATTTCTTTGTTGTTTATTTACTTAGATCTTGCCATTTTAATGTATTTCTTTGTGTTACTTTATTTATTCATTTGTTTTACCCATTGTGTCTTGAATTGTGTCTCTTATTGTTATTCTGTTGGGTCTTACCTTGATACTCAGACAATAATTCTGAGTGCCACGTTGCCGGACAGGACACGTTATAGGAAAAAATAAATAAATAAATAAATTATTTTCTCCTGTAGTTGTTTCTGCTCTGTTATCTTTTCACCTTTCCTCATCCTGCTTCCCTGCGCAGCTATTATCCATTCATTGATTCCCCTCTGCCTGCTCTCCTTCCCTTAGCTGTTTCCACTTGCCTCTGATTAGCTCCTCTGGCTCCTTGCCATTCTCTGCTCCTTCCTCAGTGTATTTACAGTTCTATGGTTTCATTGTTCTTCACTGGCTCTTTCCGTGATATGTCCCACTGTCCCTGCTGTTTGGTTACCTGTTCCAGATTTGTAAGTTTTTTCTGTTATCATTAAAATATACACTCAGTGGTCATCCCAAGTTCCTGTCTGCATTTTGGTCCTACTTCAAACTTATTAATCATAACAAAAGGAGTCATTAAAACCATCATGTGTGTTCTGTTTTGGAGAATTAGGGGGTTATTTTTGAGAAAAAATAATAATAAGATGAAATTCTGCATGATTTTACTAGCTCTAAAAACAAAGTATCTGCTTCCTGTAGACATTTATGTTTTGTTCTCCCGCTTTGGTACTCAAAAAGTAACAGAATCAATGGAAAAAGTTCCAAGTTAACAAACTCAACGGCCTATTCAGACCAAAGTAAACAAGCTATGGGTGTGAAATCAATTGCGGACCCCACCATTAGCATGTTGCAACTGAAATCCAAACTCATCAGCAGGCCTGGCCCAAGCGTTTTTTTGGGGCCCTAAGCAGATTTTCATTTGAGCCCCCTCCTACCAACATTTCAACACCAAACGCATCATCATTCTTAGGCTAAAATACTCTCTATCAATAGCGTCATTTGTAATGTATACTCACATCATACAGTTGTTATTATGGCTATCGATTTTAACCTTACAGGAGTAGCAAAGAAACATCAATGCCCAAATTAAATGCATTTTGAAATGCAGAGTGGCATATTAAAGTAAGCATTGGAAAGTAACATCAGCAAACACTGAATTTACAGTTAATAAGTTTAATATTTTTTGTTCTTAAAATTTGTAACAGATGGGTAAACTGTGCAAAACGTGCAATCTGTCACTACAAAATGAAACTAAATGACATTCATATTATCTTTGTACATAAAAATACAGTTGTAATAAAATTATTAAAATACTTCAATAATTGCACAAAATCAACAGAGAACTCCTCATAACCGCAGTTGAAGAATGAAAAAGAAAAATTGTTTTTTGAAAACTATGTACAAGGATGAAAATATGAACCCAACCTACCTTAGTGCTCTTGGAGGGGCTGATGGTGTGGGGGCCCTAAGCTTAACTCACATGTGCTGTGATCATCAGACCAGGGAATATTTCTCCAACCTGTTTATTGTCCAGTTATGGCGCCTCAGTTTCCTGTTCTTAGCTGACAGGAGGGTCACCTTGTGTGGTCTTCTGCTGCTGTAGCCCACCTGCCTCAAGGTCCCACATGTTGAACATTCAGAGATGTTCTAGAAACCTTATTTGGAACCAGTGGTTATTTGAGCTACTGTTAGGGGAGATTGGGGATGACTGTAACATGGGGTGAGTTGTAACACCATCAGATCTACCATTTGGAAACAGATAGAAATCATGTGATTCTTTTATTATTTAGCCATTCCTTTCCTAACCCCACATGGTGGGGTTAGACTGAAAGCTGGTGTGTTCCAATTTATTGAGAAAAAACTGATTTAGAGGTAAAGAAAGTTGTTTTTTTTTTTAACCAAAGGTACATTTTGTTTACTAAGTTTACAGCTAGAATTATAAAACTAATGTCAGTTGAAAATGTAGTTTCTCAAGCAAAATGCGGTCCATTTTACCTCAGCTAATTTCAAAGCACAAGGCTAATACAACTAGCTGAACAATGACTAAAAGGTGTGGGGTGGGTTGTAATAGTGTTACAACTCACCCCTTATGTATTTAAAAATGCATGCTTACTGTTTCTCTAGAATCCTGGAAAAACTGGTCATCCAAAGACTTCATCAATAAACACAACTTATTAACAGACCATCAATATGGTTTTAGAGAGAACCATTCCACATCAATGGCATTAATACATGTAACTGAATACATTTTTTTTTTTTTGTCTTATCATTACAACTCACCCCAGCATGTGTTACAACCTACCCCAACCTACCTGGGGTAGGTTGTAACAACAGACATCTGTGTCTTTGACACTACCTCACAAAGTCTGTGACGTACTTACAGGGCTTTCAACCAGAACTATTAGTAGTAAACACATGTGGGTATTTTGTATAACAATTTGAGAACTCTATCTCCAAAAATCACAGCGTTAGATATGCTGAAGCAAAAAGTGTTACAATCATCCCCAGTCTCCCATACCTTTCTGTTTTCTGGACTCAGTCTGCCTATTCTCTTCTGACATCAATAAGGCATTTTAGTCCATGGTTGTGGGTGCAACTCCTAGTCAGTCAGCAGGTTCCTTCATGTTGGGGAGTCCATTATGACTCGTGGAAGTAAACAATGGAAGTAACAAACTGTTGATTTACAGAAAAGAATGAAAGGAGTTTAATGTGAGATTCCAGGGGTTTAGGGACAGGAGGTAAATCTACAATGGAGAGGAACCAGTTAGCGTGGCTCAGGTGGAACTTGGAGATAATATGGATTTTGCGAGAGTTTTGTTTTTGTTGTGTGGAAGTAAGAGATGAATCTTACAATGGTGGAGTTCCAGGTACTGTAGGTATAATTATGGCAGTCAGAGCAATGGTGTCTGCAGGTTCTGCATGTAAGCAATGGTGCTTGTTCTTTCTTTTCTTTTTCTAGGCAGCTTTTCCACATGGCAAGGTGTGTGGGTGGTTGAGAAAAGTACCAGGTAAGCAGAAGTATCTGCTCCTTGTAGAAGGTAAGATCACAGGTAGGTTTCTTCCTTTTTCCCCCTATTCCAAAGCTCAGTTTGCACTTCATCAAGTCATCTTCACCATGTCTCAGTGACTGAAGCACATCGCATCATAATCCCATTACTCCTGGCTCTGACTACACATCCAAACAGACTTCTCTATGAAAGCTGCAGTCAATGCTCCACAAAGGGCCATCGTTATTAGTTGTGCTTTTTTTTTTTTTTTTTTAGTTAGCTTCCTTCGTCTTGTTATGATTTTGTGACAATCCTGTCGACTCCCATTGCTGTATAAATTTTAAAATCGATCAATGCTGTATGACGTCAACATTTATCCTTTGCAAATGTTGGTCACTTTGGGGTTGTAAACCGTTCACACAGAAGTCTGATTGCGATCACATTATTCAATAGTATGAACGACCACGCAAAAAAAAAAAAAAAAAAAAAAAAAAAAGGGGCGGGGGGGGATTGGAATTGAGCATCAAGACCTGCTGTGTGAAGTAGACTTATTGAGATTGTTGGTAGCAGTGATGGTTATAGAGTCGAACAGCACAAGTGGGAAATTTAAGCTGTCACGGCAGAAAGTGGACCGAACAAGAGTAACAGAAATGAAAAACAACAGAATTAAAAATAAAAACAGTACAGTGTAAAGAAAAACACCACCGTTAAACTATAAATATAAATATGGTAAATAAATATAACGTTCAAGGTTCTGGAGTCTGTCAGGTAAAAATATATCATTATTTGGTTACCATGTTAGTACTTCAGCCAGTGTTTGTCATTCCTTTTGATAACAAGCACTTCCCATTTTTCTGGAAGTGGAGTTTGTAGATGGAAGGTCTACAGGGGACAGAAGGAGAGAACAGTCAAAAACAAAGACATAAAAAGTAGGTAAAGATCATAAGAAGTAGTGGTGTTCCCATACCGATACCAGCGTCAAGAACTCATGCTCGCTAAAGCAAGCCAATACTCCAAACCGATACCAATTTCCTGCTGGATTTTCCTCCTTGGCTGCGCGGTGGTTATACATCCATAAGTTATTTACTGATCCTCAAAAAAGATCCCCCCTCCTCTTCCCCTCCCCAAAAAACAGATGAAGGTGGGATAAGTTAGATGGCTGGAGGGGGCGAAAATGTCCGTTGGAACAGAGGTCGCGCTAGATTTTTTCCGGTGTCCGTCATTTTGACAGTGTCAAAAAACCCCTGCAAGTATCTAATTTTTACCCATTAATTTTTAAAATGATAAAAATGACAATGAACTGCATTTCATTTTTATTCTGTTTAATCATATTCAGCACGCTGAACAGATAATCCACATCGTGTCATCATCAAGCTGAATACATTTAACTTCTTCTCTGCAGTGATGAAGTTTTTAAAAGGTAACATTTCACCAGCTGAAGTGCTCAGAAGTCGGCAGCAGCGCCTCTTGTCCAGAAGTTTTCAACGCTCTGCCATCAGCTCTCAGATAGCGTCCAGATCTCTGATGGAACGTTTTCTGATAGTGATTGATTTAGTGACCCATGCGATGTTCTCTGTGCGTAAAGTTGAAACTGCGCGTCTGCACCAAGTGGTCAGGTGTGTGTAATCTGTCAAAATGAGGGATTGCCGTGAGATTGTTCCGTCACTGTTTTTTTTAAAAAAAAAAAAAAAAGATTATAATTACTAAATAAAAATAATTATTAAAAATAAATATTCAGTTAACGCGATCCCTGGTTTGGATATATTTCAAGGTAAACACAGAGAAGGATAAATATGCAGACTGCCTTGTGTGCTTGCTGTCGGAGGGGGGCGACATATTTTAATTAAGCTTTTACTGCTTTCGTTTTTCGACCATCATTAGAGTAAGCAGTGTAACTTCCCCTGTTTTAAGCTTTTTTCATCTGGGATGTGTGATTGATGGGAGCGGAGCAGGGTGAAGCTGTGTGCGCATTTATTGCAGCGCAGCGCTCGGTACAGTCTAATGAACATCTGCACCTTACTTTCTTTCCTTCCTCAACAGGGTAAGCTGCCTCCTCCTCCTCTATTTAGACTATAAGCAGATGAACACAACTTTATCGCGCATTTTCTTTTGCCTTTCTCAGTGTATCTATTGCTTTTTAAATGCGCCACATAAGCCACAGCCCGACCAGATCATCAAATAATTTTGGCCCAACATGAATTTTGGCTGGGGCTATGAATCTAAACTGCAGCAAAAACTGCCTGTTTTAATGAGTAATTTGATAAACCATTTGAAGACTAAACAATCTGTATACCATGTTCTATTTACGATTTGTTAAAGTGGTCAGAGGGACTGTAGGCTTAAAAAGAAGAGCCACCCTGATCTAAAGAAAATAAATTTGTTTTTAAAAGCTATTGCATGAAGCATAAGTAGGACTTGTTAATTACTTGGTATTGGTACTCAGTATCTGCGAGTACCTAAACTGAAGTACTTTTACTCTGTCTTGAAAAAACTGATATCAGACACTCCTAATAAGGAAATAAGATGACAGTCTTCCAGAAACCCTGACAGGATGTGCTGAGAGGCAGGATAGGATAGGGAAAGAGGGACTCCCTCCTCCTGGTTCCTCCCATGTGGCAGCAAGTCAGCCGCTCAGCTGTTCACTCTGCTGGCAGAGACCCAGTCCTCTCCACAGGCTTCATTTTCTCAGTGTCTGCCACGAATGAAGAAAAAAGTCTGGAAACATTTCAGTTGCAGGGACTCTGAAGCTTTCCACCTGTCACATACCAGGCAGTGTGAAGGAACCTTCCACAGACAGACGAAAGGTGGCTAAAACTCTTAACAATTAGCTTCAAGATGTCATGGAACTCATTGTATTTTACCGAATGTGTAATTCTATCCAGATGGGGTCTTACCCACCACTCTGAAGTCAGTACAGATACAGTCTCCAATTAGGATTTGAGATTTATGCTAAGAATCAGGAATTAATATTTGGGTGAGGCTTGGTTGAAGATCCATTCTAGAAACATGCAGAATAGATCGTGTTGAAATCTTTCCCCCTGGACATAAAGAGCTGAAATGTTGGTGGAGTTCCAGTCAGTTCAGATCCAACTATGCTTCTGGTTCATTTGTACCTATTAAACTCCAACATTTGCTCTGCTAAGTCTCGCCTCATTGTCTATGAGCTGAACGCAAATTAGAAACTTCTTAAAAATAAAACAAAGGACACATTCAACAACAAAAAGACCTTTACCTACTTACCGAATTAACCTGGATCAAAGGGTGCATTCCCACCAACCCTGTTTAGTCTGCTTTAATTGAACTCAAGTTCCTTTGCCTAGAAAGTCCAGTTCATTTGGGGAGGTGTGAATGCGTAACCAAACTCTCAAGCAGACCAAAAAAATGAACTGTGGTCTGCCTACAAACCTCGGTCTTGGTTTGGTTGAAGTGAACTCTGGAGCGGTTCAAATGCATATGTGAATCCTAAGCTGACCAGAGACTGCTTCAAAAGCAGAAAGTGGACTAAAGTGCAGGGCATTCTGGATAAATACAGCCAAAACAAACGCATATGTCTAGCGCTAGTGGGAGAAATGGCTCATGGCCAAAGACAAAGACAAGAGAGAAATCCTCCAACTGCTAAAATCTGAAGCCATTCCATTTTTGCTCACATTTTGTGAAGAAGGAAGTTGCACACTGTGGTCAGTGTCTTCTTCAGAGATTTTTGTATCATTTCCTGCAGTGATTCTTGGTGCAGCGCCATCACAGGCGAGGAAGGGAACAGGTTTCTCAGTGTGAAAGCAAACCTCAACAGCTGAAAATGGAACAAATGTTGCAATTTTAGTGCCTAATCAAACAGAGTCTACCGAACAATCAGAAGCAAAAACACCCTAAATTACATTCAATACAACAGGATCTTCTCATCTAACCAAATGAACCCAAATTCTAATTTATTGAATATGACTGTACAAATGTTTACATTTTTGGCCTTTTTAACCTTACAGAAGTCTAAAATGTGTCTGAGTGAATCAAAATATAATTGAAAAGTTAATATGTTGCTGTCATTCAAAGCAAACGTGATCATAATGATATATTTCATGTGTTTTTTCTGTTCATTTCGATGATTCTGGTTTATCGATGCTCAGTGGTTTGCACTGTTGCTTTACAGTAAGAAGGTTCTGGGCTCAAATTCCAAAATTGGAATCTTGGGTCTTTCTGCATGGTCTTTCTCCCCATGCATGCCTCGGTTCTCTCAGGGTACTCGGGCTTCCTCCCACAGTCCAAAAACATGACTATTAGGATAACTATAACTATAAGCTGCACACGAGTGTACATACATTGTTGTTTGTCCTGTTTGTGTCAGTGTTGCCCTGTGATGGACTAGGGACATGTCCAGAATGTATCTGCCTCTCACCTGATGACTGCTGGAGATAGGCACATACTGGAGCTCTCGCTTGGATTTTGAGTCCTCGCTACTGTTTCACTTTCATCTAAAAAGAACGACTAAGCAGTAGTCCAGTTGTTTTTCTCTGTTGTAGTTCATATCCTGGATACGTCTGTGTGTGGTAGCTATTGAAGCTCTCACTCCAGCTCCACACTTTTTCCCTCCACTTTACTTTTCATTATTATTCTTGAATCTGTGAGCAGTCACCGTCTTTAGTAATGATCCTTTGTGGTCCCTGTCTGCTGAAGAAATGTCCATAACATAGCCATAACAAAACACTTCTGTATTAAAATGTTTTGTTTGCCTTTTTTTATTGGACTGATGTAATATTTGAAATTTCTGTGAAACTGAACTATGGTTTTCATTTACTGTAAGCCAGAATCATCTCCGTTAACAGAATTGTACCCAATGAATGCTGGAGATATAGGCACCACAACCCTGCAAGGATAACCAGGTAAAGACAATAGAAAGATGGAAATAAATCAACTTTTTGATCATATTCTAATTTATTAACATGGACCTGTACATTTATGCCTGAACAAGTGAAAACAGCCACTATGTCTAATGGATGTTTTTATACCAAAGAACCTTTCTCTGTTTTTTAAAACCATTTCCCGTATCCATGGGAAACTGCTGAGACTGCTTTGCCTTCATACTCGTCTGATGCCATCTCACCTAAAGTGGTTAAAGAGCGCCATCTTTCTGTTTTCTGTGTAAAAACAAGGCAGCAAGTTTCATGTCAAGCCTTTGCTTTATTCATGGTACACAGGCTGTTAAGTAGGGATTACCTTTGCCAGTAGCCCCAGGTTATACGCATGCTTTACCAAGCCTGCCACACCAACAGGGACAAAGGAGACATTCTTTAACAGTGAGAAAAGAGATGACCCGGTGCCAGGGGACAATGAGTGGATGTGACAGAAAATTCCTTTGAAATGTGTTTGCTGGTAGATGTGTAAAACAGCAATAATGAAACGTGAACTACCGGCCTGGAATTGATCGTATTCTGCAGATTCACTGACGGCAACTCATTATTTAAAACTCTATTTTTGATCTTTGCACTCAAACTACTATGTTGACTCCATGGTTACCTGGTAGAAGTGGCCGTTTGCCGCCATTGTGAGTTGGAGTGAATGGGGCGTCCCCCGACTGACAGTTGCTCAACTTTTCTCTTTTGTTGTGACAGTTCCTATTGGTTTGGATCATTGTGCAAAAGGATCAGAAGCATTTGAATTTATTGGAAACATCTTGATTAAATAGTTTATCACAAAAATGTAATTTCACTGTATTTTTGCACAAAATGTTCATCTCACTGCTTGTTGGTACAGTCTAAAGGTGGGTAGTAAATAGTTATACTTAGTTACATTTACTTGAGTAATTTTTGGGGGAAAAAAGTACTTTCAGCAGTAGTTTTACTACACTGTACTTTTTACATTTACTTGAGAAATATTAATTATTGCTACTCTAACTTGAGTAACATTTCTGATACTCTACCAACTGAGTAACTTCAGTGAATTAAGAATACATTTTTAGTTATTTTGTAATAATGTTACTTATTTGTATGATTTTTTTTCCATTTTTAGTCTTTAAAATACCAGATTTTGCACATAAAATTATATTTTTCTCCATCTCACGTCATCATCAGTTACTCAGCAGTTCAGTAGCCTTTATATGAAATACTTTTTTTTACCCCTATTTCAGTAATTTCTTGGGCAAGTACTTTTTACTTTTAATTGAGTGACGACATACAGAAGTAGTGCTACTCTTACTGTCAGTGTCTGGATACACAACCCACCTCTGGTACAGTCATATCATCAACACAAGTGAAGGTGTGCAGGAGTCCAGCTAGAATCACTCATCTTTAATTAGAAGACAGATTGCTATAAAGGAGGTTTTTGTTAACTCCCGCTCCAAAAAAGAAGCATACGGTCATCATTACTTTGCACTGAAACAACCTCACATGCAGGAAACTACCGCTGTTTTATGGATCATCAAGAACATCAAGGCGAGAGGTTCAGTTGCAATGTAAGATTTGAGGACGGCCAAGCAGGATCAGGAAGCGTTACGACTGTCTTCCCCCTGAAGCAGTGCACCAATAATTCAACCTTTTCCTCAGATGAAATATATCTAGTCAGTCTAATTATAATCCTAGAAAGTATTATGTTCACAAGGTGAAATGGAGTACAATAAAACCCGCTGAAGTAATATTTTCAAAGAGACTGACTTAAAAACATACGTTCCCTCTGTTGAAAAACTTGATTTCAATCATCAGAAACTTGTAAAAACAATAACTCATCTTAAGAAATATAACTTTATCTCATAAGAAGACCCCTTTATTATATTGTTTTGTCTTTTAATTGTAACAGACCATTTTATTATATGTACTTTAATGTATTTTTGCACATTAGTTGAGAAAATAGTATTGTTTGTATGGTCCAAAACATACACATTTTATTTGACCTATTTATATATAAATTTATTTCACTTTTTCTTTATTTTTGTTTATAGATTGCAAAGACCTTGAAGTTGTCAATGTTTGTGGTTAATTTTTTATATTATTTCCACACCATTATTCCTCAGTTTATCAGTTCGTCTTTAATGTATGTTATATTATATTACTTATAGTATTGAAGATCTTTCTTTTTAGAAAAAAAAACCCCCAAAGTGCATCAATGAAACAAGTCACAAGTAAGGTTGCACCGACTGCAGTTTTCTGGCCAGTTCACCAATCCTTAACTGTCATGAGGACACCGGTGTCCTCATGGACCTGTTGGATAACACGTCAGTGTTTTCAGGGTGACAGTTAAAAGGTTTTAAAAAACCTGACATGTTGATTCCAATTTTGGCCAAGACTGATTTTTTTTGTCGCTACATTTAGCAACGAAGTTGCTAAGTTGGCAACAGTGGGGTGACTATTGTTAAATGTGGACGTGCAGACGTGACCTGGCAGGCGGGTCTGTCAGTCAGCCCTCTCTCATGGCAGAGCAAAAAGGGACAGCGGCAGATTTTCAGACCTTTGTGAACGTAGAGAAGATCGGTGGATAAGATCAGTTTTACATGTAAGAATCGAACCATCGCCAAAAAATTCAGGAAATCGGGGCTGATTCATTGGTACACCCCAAGTCACAACCAGCAAGGAGCTTGTTCAACATTTGCAGCAGATGAGGATAAGTCTGGATTCTCCACACATGGGGGGACTTCTGGATGAAAGCCTTGTGACAATCTTACCAACAAGGAAGCATCTGCATGCAGTCCATGTGTGGTGAAGCTTCTCCCTGAAAGGGGTGGGCTATCTTATAATTAGCATGTTCAGGAATATTGAAGGTATCTGTTCAGAACGTTTAAATATGGGATACAGCCTCTTGTCATAGAGACGTACCCCACATGTATAACTGCTTTCTCATTTATAGTTCATATTTAGAAAAATTGAATAAAAACTAGGCAGCTAGAAATAGGTGGAAAATTATTTTAGCCTTTCTTTGGGAGTTATTCTTACAACCAGTAGACATTTTAAGCAGATCTTTTACCAAAGTCAAATGAATGCACTGCTGTAAAGGAAACAAAAGTATCTGCTCAAGTGTAGACCATTTTGGATCAGTATTTAGTGAGAACTCTCTCATGAAGTTTTAAACCATGATGTGCAGAACTCTTCTGTAGTTCTAAAAATCACCTTTAGTAGCTTGGGTGTTGAGTCTCTTCAATAAGAGGAGACCTCAGAAATGATTAGATGATGACTATTTTAAAACTTTGCCACGAGATGGCAGCAAATCGAGGGACTGTCTCTGCTTTGGAGTCAATTTATCTCCTAAAAATAGCACCTCATTGTCATGGTGATGGTGCTGATTTAGATAGAGACAGCTCTGCGCTTTTTTTTTTCTACAGTAAGAACTCACAGGCAGCCATTACTTTCTGAAAAGTATAAGATCAAATATGTCTCAATTAGTGGAGTTTACAGGCCTGACAGCACTCGTGAACCAAAGACAACATACTGTGTCCAAGGAGTCCAGGAAGCAGCCTGTGCTTTGTTTTACAACACCACTTCCTCACTAGTAGATTAGCACAGATTAGACTAAATGGGGATTAATGGAGATCCATTTAACAGAAGGCCTGCAAGGGGGACCTGATGAAGCAATTCTGCTCTGCTTCCAAGCTGGGAGAAGGTTTTCTGGGCCAGGGGGATTGGGGGCTTTGAAATCAGTTCATTGTAAGAGGTGCATTTGATTAATTAGTGTTTGCCCAAAGACATTTTAATTATTAGCAGTTTTAGTAATATCATGACCTAATTACTTTGATTAGCCAGTAGCCTCCCACTGATGACTGACCCAGTACGCTGAAAGTAGTAATCAGCTGAGGATGATAGATCATTAGTGGGCTCAGAGGCAGTGTTGGAGCTAATGGTAGGAGATGGTTGTGTGTCCTTCAGCAGGACAGTTTAAACCAGTTTTTGTGGCAGGACTCCACATAGTTGTATTCCTGCCATCAAACACAATGATCAGTTCACTGATGGCCGTACAGTCAGATCATCAGCACAGCTGAAGCTCTGCAAGAGTCCCCCTGAAAGGCAGGGTATCTGCAGGTTTCAGCAAGTCAAATTTAAGACTTTTAAAGACCTTTTTAATGGCACCTAGAATGAAATTTAAGACCAAAAAAGCCATAAATATAGGGAATGGTTGGTGGATCCTGCTGCAATATAATCAAGCTTTCTACTGCCTTAAACCCCATAAAACCAAGCTTAAATGGTTTTTTTTTGCATGGCATGCACCTAGCCTCGCATGGGATGGCAACAGGAGTGAGCCAGTGGTGAAAATGAATGAATAAATTTACACTTAAGGCTCAACACATGGGAGGCGACGTCGCTCCCCCTCCGCTTAGTTCCTACTGATCATACACGATGAAGCACGTTTCCTCCTCCAGGAAAGCAACCAATGACAATGTGAAATTTTGCACTGGTACACGTAGACATGCACACACGGGCTGGTGTTGAGACACAAGAAAGTTGGAAAATGTTCAAACTTTTGTCGCTGTTGTTGCTATCGCCTCCTGTGTGTCAGGTTTCACCCCAAGTGGCGATAACTTTTCCTTTTTGCTGTCATTCGTCGAGCCCATCTCCCATGATGGACACAAAGAACTAGTTAGCTAGCAAGGGTATGTTAGCTGCTAGTTACCGGTAGCCTCAACTGCCTCGAGCCACAGAACACAATGAAGATGTTGCCTCACGACTGAACTTATGCCTCACAGAAAAGTCTCATAAAACAAACAAGATTAAATAGTCCTGTTGTGACAAAATTTAAGACCTGTGATTAACATATTTAAGGCCAACGTAAATTATCTTATTGAATTTAAGACTCCTAATTTTAGATACATGAAGTTAAGACTTTTTAAGTTTGTGGGGACACCCTGGAAAGCCCTCTGTTAGTCTAAGTAGCAGATTGGTTGCTGTGAAAGAGGGGAAAAATGTGCTGAAACCACTGTCTTCAAATTGTGTAGGGAATAGCTATGCCTAAACAAAACTGCAAAGAAGCAGCTTCTGTTCAAGTAGATTGCCAATAACTGACTAAAATCCATCAGGAAGACATCATGGACCTTTATAGCGATCAGAAGACTGCTGCAAAGGTATTTCTTTTGATTGGAACATGGGGGTGAGGAGGGAAGGGTAGCAACAGAGCAAAAACAATTAAAACTTCAATACAAAAATACAAAAAAAAAAGTACAAGTTGAAGACTGAAGCTTTTTGTCATCCAGTCTTTAGCAGAAAGAGAGAGAGAGACACAAGAAAAACAATCAATAATGCAAATTGAAGTTATCCAGCTCATTTTAATTGATCATGTGATTAATTGAGCTATTGTTTATTGCGACAGGGTTACCCATGCCAAGCACTGTCTGGTAATAAGAGACAGAAGAGCACGTTCCTCTATGGATTCATATTATAGTCGACTGAATCTAAAGTTAAATTAATTGATTAAATCTAAAATCAACACATATAACTGAATGTAATGACCCCAATGCTCAGTGGCGCCCCCAAATGTTGGCCACCCTATTGCCCCCCCTCCCCCAGTGAATCATGTTCAGGTTATAGAAAGGCATTCATCTTCTTCAATCAAGACCTAAATGTAAAGCAAAAAAAAAAAAAAAAAAAAAAAAAAAAAAAAAAAAAAAAAAAAAAAAATTATATATCTATATATATATATATATATATATATATATATATATATATATATATATATATATATATATATATACGCACACTTTTTTTTTTTTTTTTTTTTAAGCTTTGTCTCCCTTAAGAACTTTAGTGAGCGCGCCACTACCAATGCTGGGGTCTCGAGAAAGCGTCCACGCTGCTTACACGCGTGCTTTTATTTTGAAAGGTCGGTACCAGATATGGGCGGTGTGTAAGTGAGCCTTGACGGTATTGAACTGATCCAAAGTGTCAGCGCAGAGACAGCCACAAGAGCAGGTCGTGTCGCCCTGTGAGAGCCTGGGGGTCCACGAACCGGAGCTGGGAACGGAGACTGCACCGCAACTCGTTCAGCTTAGTTGGGGGTTTTTTTTTTTTATATATATATTTGCGGTTCCGAAAGAGGACCAGGTGACATTTAGGACGCGGAGGGCAAAGACTCCCGGAGCATTAAGACGGCTTTCAGTTTCCCCGCTCACCTGAACATGGCTTCAACCACCTGCACCAGGTTCACTGATGAGTACCAGTTGTACGAGGAGCTGGGAAAGTAAGTTCTGTTCGTTGTGTCGGGTCCAACAGTACCAGAGTTCTACCTGAGTCTACCTGTAGCAGCAGGACGCCTCGTTAAATCTCAGGTTGGGGTCTCTTGAGGTGTCGCTGACGTTCCTAACGCGGCTTTATTCTAGTTCACGTCCAGTGTCGGACTGTTGGATCAGAAGTTTTGTTCCGATTCTGGAACGTGAGCAGATAAAGTGAAAGCGCTGCTGCTCAGGTGTTTCGCCTAATCAGGTCGGATCATCTGGAGCGCCTGCTTGCTCTCGGAGGGCGTGGTTCTCCAATCTCTGCCCTCTGAATCAGGAGCTCCTTCTTACTCAGGAGAGAGGTCACTTCTCAGGAACTGCTCGTTGCTCCGCTTTGTCTTCGGGATTGTGGCTCAGTAGGTTTGGAATTCACGATGAAAATCAATAAAGTATGTGAACATGTTTGGAAGGAAGTCTGAACGGAGCTTAAAGTTTAACTCAAAGAGCACTGATAAAACATGTTTATGTTTTCTGATTGTTGCTTTGCTGTAAGTACATAATGACAAGAGTGCCAAAAAATCTTCTAAAGAATGCAAACTATATTTCCCCCTTGCTTTTCTTTCCCTTCTTTTTCAAAGTGTTTGTATTAGTTAAAAAAAAAAATGCCTGTGGGGCATATGTTTATTGTGGGGACTGCCTGTTGAAGGTCGTCCCCACAATGAATGTTCATCTGTATGAGCACAAACAAGTGTTTGCAGGTATTTCACCTGAACAAACCAATCAGGACTGCGTAGTACATCCTGCACCGGATTGACATGTTTCCTGGAATGTGCTGTAAACTGGAACAACGGAAGTACAGTGAGGAAATTTAGTATTTGATAAGCCACTGATTTTATTATGTTTTCCACACTTAGAAAGAATGGGAGGTCTGATTTTCATGGTAGGGACACCTCAACTGTGAGAGATGGAATCTAACAAAAATAAATAATAAATTCCAGAGAATCACATTGTATGATTTTTAAATTGCATTTTATTGCATGAGCTGAGTATTTGACACCTGCCAACCAGCCTGAGTTCTGGCTATCACTAGATATGTTTCCATCCAATTGTTATGCGAATTTTGAGCGAACTTTTAAAATTTCGCAAAAAAAGGGGTAAAAGAAAATGCCAATTAGGCGTTTCCATCTACTGGTTTGGAGTGACTCAATCAGGTTACGCAAAGCGTCATTTCGTCAGATGTTGACGCTACGTATGACTGTGGTTGACAGGAAGCAGAGGCTGCAAACTAGCATGGACCACACATCTCAGAAAAATGGAGAGAGGTTTTTCAGGAAAGTTGTAATTGTTCTGTCATGTCAACCAGTATTGGTGATGTTACATGCTGTTCAAAGGTGTAGAAAAAGAAATGCTATTCTAATGCACAGCTGATCACTCATGTGAGGTAAATGTTCTGTTAAAAGAAAGTGAACCCTTTGAGCAACCTATTCCCTTCCTCGCCTGTGGTGGCGCTGCACCAAGAACCACTGAAGAAAACACGAAAACCTCTGAAGAAGACATGAGCCCAACTTCCTTTTTTATGAAGCGTAAACAAAAAAATGGAGTGGCGTCAGATTTTAGCGGTTATAGCTTTAGGTATTCTTCTAGGATTCTCTTTTTTAGTCTTTGGCTAAAGACCATGAGTTATTTCTCTCCCTGGCGCTAGACTTGTGCGTTTGTTTTAGTTGTATTTACCCAGAATGCCGTGCATTATTGTCTGCTTCCTGTTTTTGGAGCAGTCTCTGGTCCGCTTGGCATCCACATATGCATTTGAACCACACCAGAGTTCACTTCAGCTGAACCGAGACCTAGGTTTGTAGGCAAAACAGAGTTCACACCTCCACAAATGAACCAGACATTTTAGGCAAACGAACTAGAGTTCAATTAAAGTGAACTAAACAGGGCTTGTGGGAATGCATCCTAATATTGCGACGATGATGTACTTGTGATATATTGTGCACCCCTAAACACACATGCTGCTAACAAGTTTTTAAAACTTTGCTATACCTTGATACAGTAGACCCCTGGTATTCACGGTGCTCAGGGACCACAGCTGCCTTCGAATAGCTAAAAACTGCGGATACTTGAGACCCTCTTTAAAACGCCTCTGACTCACTATTCTAATAGTAAAAAACAAAATATACATTATTATGCATTACTACACACAGTGGAAACTGTCTTAGCACTACCACAGAAGCTAACGTCCATGGTCTTCTTTATCGCTACTCTTTGGGGTACAACCAATCAGCGCTTCTGGATTGGCTGCTTTGCAAATGCCAGCCAATAGCGTGTCAAGTAGCAAAGCAGCTTGGTGTTCAGCTTCTCAAGCTGCATTTTCTTTTGATTTATCTTGAATATGCTTGACGAAAAACCACGATTTCTGAACCTCGAACAGGCTGGAGTCCACTATATACCAGCAACCGGCCCATGCCTACTTCAGATTACTATTGATTTATGAATAGTATTATTCTGTTTTACACAGAACAAACCCTTAAAACTGGACAAAATACATGGGTTGGGCCACAGTTGTTATCTAAACAACACTTTATACAGAGTAAAAATGCATTGTTAGTTGTTCTACATGGTATATAAAAGGGCGCCATGTCAAGTCAAACTTGATCAATGATCCATTCAGTGTATATCTTATTTGATCTATTTAAAAAAAACCTTAACATCACAGATCCATCTACCAAAGGAAGAGGACCAGCCACTTTTCCAGTTCAAGAGAATGAGTGGGCTGTACAGTCTAATTGCGTCTTTCTGAGGGAAACGTTGTTTTTTGATACACCAAAGAGTATCAAGATGAAGAGGCATGAGTGAATGGTGACTCCAAAAACTGCTGAATAAGCTTAAAAAATTGAAGACCAGAATGCTGTTTGGCTAGGACATGACCAAAACGTGGTAGAGTGGCAGGTCCTTGTTTACACCTGTCACAGATGTGGTTAACATCAGGAAAGATTCTTGACAGTTTAACCTCAGACATGTGGAGCTTATGTTAAATTGAATAAGCTTTGCACAAATGAAGGAAGATTTAGTTCTTTGAAGTATGTCGGCTCATTGTTCTTCGGTTATGTTTGTTTCCAAATCTTTTTTTCAATGATCTCTTTATTGACGAGGAATCCTCTGTTGCAAATGTTAAAATGATGTATATCTATGAAACTGTATTATTCATTTCTTTTGTTGTCCGATTTTCCTGGGAATAATGAATTATTATTTTACTGAATGCATTTTGAAATTGATTGGAAGAAAATTTGACTTCTTTGAATGAACCGCCCTGAGGATCACCACAGCTTCATCAGATCAGATTTTCTCCAGCTATACCAGATAATGCATCGGCCTGTCTTTGAGGTTTTTATTGCTCGCTTTATGTTCGATGTTGTGTCGTTTGTGATGTGCGGTTTGCTAGTTCACTGTGCTGATATAATCTGAAGTACATGTTATGGTATTAAAACATCCCTCTGCTATTTCCCCAGTGCTAAATGCAATCTTTCACAGACTCATTTCCATAGAATTCCATAAAACAAGGAATCACTTGTCCATGTGAGTGTGGTGCAGCAAATGTTTGAACACACAACCTCTGATGAGCAACTCTTTGTGTCCTGCAGGGGAGCTTTCTCTGTGGTGAAGAGGTGCATGAAGATTTCCACGGGACACGAATATGCTGCCAAAATCATCAACACCAAGAAGCTGTCTGCCAGGGGTAAGAACCTATCATCTGAGGAGATGTCAGAAGCTGTTGCCGTTGCTCCAGGTCACCATGGAAGACGTTTTAGCCGCGTCACCCCACAGAACGACTTCCTTTCGTGATGCTGCTGCAGGCTTTCTCACGCCTCTGCAGCCTCGTCATGTCTGTAGTAGAAGTTGATGCAGCTGCGCTCTAACCGCAGCTCACTCCCTTCAGCTTTTAAATTCACTTTTCTTTTCCTTTTTTAAAACTTCCCCACATTTGTTCGCAGCAACAGGTCCAGCTTTGTGTGACTCATTCTTCAAACAGCATCTGATTGACTCACGCAGACGAGACGCCAGCGACCGAAGGCAGCGCCTGGCAGAACAGTGGAGCTGTTTGTTTCTCCTGCACACTATTTCCGTTTCTTTTTTTATTTTTATAATTAGCCATGCAGCGTGGGCTAACGCTCCCTGCTGTCTGAGTGTTGCACTGCTAACTGATCCCTTCACTAACAGAAGGAGAAGGAGTGGCTGAATAGGCGCACGTTGGGTTTTTAGTGTGCAGAGAGCCTCAGAGGAGCAGGGGATTTCCTCTCTCCATTAGCAGCTGCATGACAGAAAGCAAAATGTTTGCTTCATGCAGCTGGGCTGAGGGGGCTGAATAATCTCGTAGAAAACTTGGAGGGGAATTGTGGTCTGTGCTGGTTGTCATCCATCCTGTGGGCCGGTGGTTGGCTTGCTGAGCTGATAGGGGCGAGCTAGAGGAAGCCAGATATTTGAATACATAAGACCAGCAGAACCTTTTTCCTGTAATCTGGGATGGTGTTAAACCTGTAATCAATAATCTGGGACGGTGTTAAAAAACTGGTTCGGGTCAGAACTGGGAACAGTTGAGGTGTTGCACCCTTTTCTGTAAAATGGATACAGTATAATTGCCACAAAGCTGACATTTGACCTCCTGGACTTGCTGTTGGTGGAAGGTTGCCAGGCAACTACCACAAATCAGCAGGGAACTGCTGCGAAGAAATGGAAAATTGTGGTATAAATGTAGTTTTTGCACAGATGAACAAATATATTGGAGCAGAAACAGTGCAGGAACTGTGGCTAGTGGGGTTTTAGTGTACGCTCACACCAGCCCTGTTTACGCCGCTTTAATCGGACTCTAGTTCGTTTGCCTACACTACAAAAACACAAAATTGGACCAAGTATTTTTATGTAGTTTCTAGTTCAAATATCTTGGTACACTTGAAATAAGACAATACAAACTTAAAAGTAACTTTGCAGCAAGATGAATACGCTTGTTTTATGTCAGTAAGTCTTGAATATAGATAAAAAAGATATGAGTTCCACTATCAGATTTTTTTCACTTATAATGAGACATGTTTCCTGTTTTAAGTGAAATAATCTGCCAGTGGAACTGGCATTTAGTTTAAAAAAAAAAAATCTGTATTCAAGAGTTATTAACTTAAAACAAGCATATTTATCTTGCTGAAAAGTTAACTTTCAGTTTTTGTTTTATATCATGTGTACTAAGATATTTGAACTAGAAACTAGACAAAAATACTTGGTAAGATTTTGTGTTTTTGCTGTGTAGAAAGTCCAGTTTGTTTGGGGAGGAGTGAATGCGCAAACTCTGCGGACCAAAAAGCGAACCATGGTCCGCCTCAAAACCTTGGTCTCAGTTCAGTTGAAGTGAACTCTGGTGTGGTTTGAAGGTATATGTGAATGGCAAGTGAACCGGAGACCGCTCCAAAAGCAGGAAGTAGACTACAGCACAGGGCTTTCTGAGTAAATGTAACCAAAACAAACGTGTGAGTCTAGCGCTAGCGGGAGAAATGGCTGGTGGTCTTTTGCCAAAGACAAAAAAAGTGGAATCCTACAACTGCTAAAATCTGACACAACTTCATTTTTCTTTACATTTTGCAAAGAAGGAAGTTGCGCTCATGTCTTTGGAGGTTTTCATGTCGTTTCCTTCAGTGGTTCTTGGTGCAGCGCCCCCACAGGCAAGGAGGTAAACGGGTTTTCAAAGGGTTTGGTTCGTTGGTCACGGTGCAGTGTGAAAGAGAACCGCACCAGCTGAAATGCAACACATGTTGCAACTTTGGTCCCCAATCGATCAGAGTCTACCAGAGTATCTCAGGTGTGAAAACACCCTTATTCTATCAGCAGCACAACTTAGTTTCAGGAAATATGAAATACTCCTGCATTTTAAATATTCACTGAAGGACTAGTGTCCTTTACACTACTCCAGCCAATGCTTTGATGATGAAAAAATCTTTATTTTGAACATGTAAAAAAACAAATGTCAGCAGAATTTTAAAAAAGGGAATAAAAATCAAACATGAAAATTAAACTTTCATGTTAAGTCTGCAAAGGAGTAGGAAGAAGCCAATGCTTATTAAATCCTACCCCTAAGTGACTCATCCTGTATATACATTGTGGATTTCAGTGTAGAAAATAGAATCCAAATACTTCTCACATTATAAATATTTACACTTATAAACATTTACATTTCACTTACTAGGTTTGGAGGCATCAGCTCAGCCATGGAAAGCCCTCCATGAAGCTTGAAGCTCTCTGTGCTCTTGTCTGTCAGACTGTACCAAGTGCAGAAATGTATCTATATGATCCAGTTCTCAGGCTCTCCTCTTAATGTGGCACCTAACCATTGAAATAGTGGTTGGGACCGCTAGCTAAAAAGTTATCGTGCTAAACCTAAACCTAAAGCATCATAAACACTAGTTCCGCTAACGCTAAAGCACTACACCATTACGGTATTTAGCGGAAGCTAATGCTAAACTGCTAACTTCCATTCAAATTATATCTGCCCTTGGAAGACTACAACCCTGGAGCAACACATTGCTCTGCCCCCACTGTACATTTTTAAAGGACAGATATTTGTCATTTTCCAAACAGATTAACGCTGCTTGTGACCAAGACTCATCTGCACCCTTTAACAACTCAAAGTAACAGAGGACTGAACATGATATAATGGCTGAGGTCAAATGTCAGAGTGGAATTAGGCCTGTTTGACTTGACTGATTTCAGAAACAGTGGCGTTTTTAAATATTTGTATCGAATGTTGAAAATCACATCAGCAGGTAAGCAAGTTGGCTTTAAGCATGGTTGCAGAATAGTTTCAGTCTGGACTCCTGGTGAAAATGAAACCAGTTAAATGATACAGTCTTGATATCGTAGCCTAAAATTTAATAAAAACAGAAGTTAAGACCCAGTATTTATCACAGATGATTCCTTCTATGTGTTTAGCTTTGTATTCTGGTCTTCAGAGAAGTGAGCAGAGCAACAGCTGAAGGTCACGCTCAGTGAGGGAAACCCCTCGTTCCTGGCCGATGCTGCCTCCACTGCTCAGAAACCCTAAACGGGAAGCTCCATCTGATTAGTGAAGGCTTCTGTGTAAGTTTTGGGTTGGGAGTACTGTTCCAAGGAAACTGCCGGTTCCTGTCTACTGTCAGGGCTCATGGAACAAACATGCAGCTGTAGGAAAGTTACCAAATGGCTTGTCAGTGCTGCACATGTTGGCATTCATTTAGTGGTGCTGCTTTGTGTTATTGTAGTGAGGCCTACCTTTATCTACACCATCTATCAGACCAGTACCAACACAGTTTGCTGTTTATCTGAATGAAGTGGTAGGTGTTCTTTGGTTTGGCCTCATCTGTGCTTCTGATGCATTTTCCACATGTTTGAGAGAGATAATCAGAAGCTCTGTTGGAGCGAGGCCCTATGATGGTCGGAAAAGAGAAGACACAAACTCTGACTCTCAACTGATTACATTGTAGTGATGCTCTCACTGGGTGGGAGGGGGATGGTGAAGCAGGCAGCAGCTGCTTTCTTTTGCTATTACATACACGTAGTCCCCAACCCCAAATTTCACTATATACTCTGTACTTAATTTATAAGCATGAATGAATTAATTTTTCTGAAGGAGGAAGGAAACTCAAACAGGCTAGGAGATGCTTTACACGATGCAGTTAGCCCTAAAACATGAGCTCCATTCAGACAGCTGCTTCTGGTGCACAAACTGGGACAAACTGTGAATGTGAAATATGAAACCTGAGGAAAATGAAGACAATGGAATTGGTTGGTTGAACCACATAGGCTAGCTCACACTGCTCTGGAGCCTCTCTGGTTTAGCAGAGGGTCCTTTTAAAGCGGGTTGCTTGGAAGCTCACACACAGCAAGCTTGTGGTACGATGATTTGATGGTGCACAGATGAGTGAGTAGAAGATGGCTTTGTCAAAAATGCGTCAAGTGGACTACAAAAATTGCTCATTTAAAGATAAATGTACAGAAGCATTCATTTTACCTCCGGGTGCAGAGGTTGCGCAACACTTTTCCGTTCATCATCTTGACTGACGGGGTCAAAAAATCCCAACATAATCTATGTTTACCAGTCAATTTTTAAAATGATAATGAAATATTCAGTTGCATCTGACTTTCATTTGGTTTCATTAATATTCAACCAGCTGAACAGAGAATCCACATCGTGTCATCACACATCAAGCAGATAAATATATTTAACTTTTTCTCTATAGTGACAAGTTTTGAACTCAGGGAACATTTCAAGTGATCAGATATTGCCAAGACTCTCTGAACGAGAACGAGGGGCTGCCTGATCATGCAAACACTCAGTGGGAGGAGACTCCTGCAGTGGTTCAGCTAAAGCAGATGGACTCCAAAGCCTCCATAACTCTTCAACGCACTCAGCTCCCAGATAGCGAGATGCATTGATTTCAGTTTTCAGGTCAGAGATGATACTCAAATAGGATGTTGTAAAATGAATTAATTTTAGTTACCACCGCAATGTACTCTGTGTATAAAGTTGAAAATGTCTGCGTATCTGCACCAAGTGGTTAGGTGTGTGTCATCTGTTAAAATGCCTTCAGATTTTTCTGTCACCATTAAAAAAAAAAAAAAAAAAAAAAAACCCTCGCCAAATATTCAGTAAACACGACCGCTAGTCGGGTGTAAGGCCAGTCAACCTCATATGCTCTGAGTCAGTTGGATTCAAGGAGTGGAAATCTAAAGAGACATTATGAAACTAAACGTTCTTCAACCAAAACTATCAGCCTGTGTCTGGTGGTACAGCAAGGAGGATAAATAAACTAGTGTGATACACAGCTGATAACAGCCTTTGGGGCCCAACAACGAGAATATGGTTCTTCAATGTGAGATTATTGCATAATATCATAATTTTTTTTTCTAGATTAATGTTAGTACTTAAATTAGATAGCATTTTCCAGTTCAGCAGATGATTTAATGGGCATATGAATAATTGATCAGTAGCTAAAAAAGATAAAATCTATAATGTTAATTAAATGTTTAATAAAAATTAAATATGAAAATTTGTTTTGATGATTGACTAAAAATGTTTGGACCTCTGATTGTTTGGATGATGAAGGTAGTGGACCTCTTGCTATTGTAGTTGGGGACCCCTGCTGTGGACATTAGCTTACATGATAGTTCTTAGATGGTTTCCACCGTGCGTATTAATGCATATTAAGATAAAATAGGCAGTTGTAAGCATTTTGGAGATTTCAGCTGTTGATTGTGGTCTTTAACCTCTTGCAAATTCCGGGGGTCTGCTGTACTTTGACAGCTGTCTCTTCGGATATGAAAAATTTTAGCCATGTAGTATAGGTAAATAAATAGGAATAATATTGAAATCTTTTCATTTTCTGTTGGCTTTTAAACCGCTACCTTTGTGAAGGAAGCTACAGCACACAATGGTTGAATTTAATCATTGCATAAAAAAAAAACATTTTGCTCAAATGATTGAAAACTTCAGAAAGAAAATCTTAAATGTGTTGCCTGATCAGTTCATTTCTAGTTTATAGAGTCACAAAGACAGAATTTGGAACAGATTAAAATCAGGATCAGCAGGTAGGAGCTTCTTCAAAAAGGAATGCATTACCAAAATTGCTAACCCATATGGATCATTTGTCCTGCAAAAAGAAAGTCCCTAAAATCATTGGTGGTTTAAGTCAAACGCTGTCCAGATGTTGTGACCGTGGAGCCTGTGTTCAGTGGCAAGACAGGCCTGCAGGAGAGGGGAAAACTAGGCCAGTGGTTAACAGACGCAGCGATGCTTGGACTCATCCGAGTGGAAATGATCACTTGACAAACCCACAAGGATGTGGAAAAGCTAGCTCAGGTTTTAGGGGCAGCCACTCTGGAAAATACCCGGGGCCCCAGCTGTACACAGTGCAATGCTCATTCCCATGGAAACAAACAAAAAAAAAAATGGAGGGCTAAATATAGTCTGTGCTGTAAGAATGGAGCTGAACTGTACTGTATTGCTGCTGTTTTAGTGTACTAGTGGGCAGATAATTTATCGAAATGAGGAACAGATTACTTCCACAATGGTAAATAGTCCCTGTTTGGCCCTGGTTTATCCAGCACTGAGACCTGGATGTTCATGATTATACTAACCTGCACTGTTCACTCAAAGAAAGCAGCCATCCTTACAGTCCAAGGCTTGAAATAAGTTCTGCATTAGCTCAGAGGTCAGCCTGGCTGCCGCTGTCAGCGGCTCAATGAGCCATTTACACATTACTGTTAAAACCAGATATGATGCATGAATCAAGATGGGATATATTGTATCATAAGAGCATGAATAGATGGAACACAAAGCAGGGGCATGAGCAGTTTGTACAGTGAGTGTGTCTTTATACTGTATCTGCATCTCTTCCCTCTGTTCCTGGCTGACCAATATGGCCTCTTATTTGATTCCCACTGAGCTAGACATTTTGCTCTGTGATAAAAGCAGGATCATTAGCTTTGTTTTCATCCAATTGTCATATGAATTTTGACTGAACTTTTAAAATGTAAAAAAGGGGCAAAAGAAAAAGCCAATTAGGTGTTTCCATCTACTGGTTTGGAGTGAATCGGTCAGGCATCATTTCATCAGAAGTTGACGCGACGTACGGCTGTAATAAGCAGAAGGTAGAAGTTGAAAACTAGCGTGGACCACACATCTTAGAAAAAATGAGTCCTCCTGACCGAGCTGGAGGTTTGGACTTTGAAGCTTTTCTGGGTTTCTTGCCTCTAGTATAGCACACACCCAGTAGTAGATGGGAGCGTTCTCTATGTCAGAACTTATTCGCAAATATTTCCATTTCCCTGTTAATGCATTAACTCTCCTCAAAAACCCCTCAAGCAAGCGTATACATTTTTTTTCAAAATTTAGGAAGTCAACTATCAATCTTTTCTGATGCGATACTTCAAAATGTGCATAAAAAGTGTTGATGGAAGCATGGTAAATGACTTTGTATCCCAGAGTGTCCCTGAGAGAGTCCTTACGTTAAAAGGTACAGTTAATGGTCAGCCTCCTATGACTAACGTCTGATCCTCACAGCTGTGTGTTAGGATCACTGGAGGTTTTATACAACAGGATGTCAGTGTCTATGCAGAATGTGATAACTGTGCAAAACTTTACACACTGATGCTCTTGCTGGTGTTCAGTCCTCCCCCTCTCCCCTTACCCTCCAGTAAAGATGTGTAAAAAGCCCTAAAATACTGTAACTTCCACTATTTTTACTGCAGTTACATGATTTCAGACTGGAAATGTTAGAGAAATCTAGCCTTTTTAATTTGACTGAACTTGTTAAGTGGGGGAAAGATCCCATGTTAAAAAGTCCATGTAACAAAATCACAAATTAGTATCCTAGCAATCAATACTCTCCTCATACCCCTTTTCCCAGAACTTGTGGCCCGTTTCCACAAGCACCTAGCAGCGTGGCTTGACTCTACACAGTTCGGGGGCTTACAGTTGAGCAACAGATCTTGTGGGTGGGGTTGTCACATAGTGGACAGTCTGACAAGAAGTGCAACATGATCTGTACACGACACAAACACAACAATGGTGGACATGGAAGATGTATTGAACAATCTGCTCCCTCCGTGGCTTTTTGTCAGACCCCTTTGCTATTGAGTTTTTACAAATGGTGTGTTAGATTATTGATTTGTTTTTTGTGGGTTTTTTTTAAGGTTTTTATGGCACTAGTGACCTTTTATTACACAGTAGCTAGACAGGAGGAAGACTAGAGAGAGAAGGGGAAGACATGCAGCAAATGCCCCAGGGCTGGGAATCGACCTGGGAACAGCTGCTTTGAGGGCTGCAGCCTCTGTATACGGCGCGCCCGCTCCACCACTGAACCATCTGGTGCCCCAACCGACAGTCTTCTGACATTGCATTTTCAGCCTGACTCCGCACGCTTGGAACCCCAGCAAAGTAGGTTCTAAAAAAGTGGAGCTGATAGCATGTAGCTGTTACTAACAGAAAATGCAAATAACTGCGTAGAGATGGTAGTGGAAAATGGCCATTAGTCATCTCCAAAGAAGACTAAGGTTCTTAGGGTTGGCGTAATCTTCTTATAGGATCATTGTCCTGATTACAAAAATATTTCAGTTTATTGATATATGGAGTCCACCAGAGTTATTCCATTAAAAACGTCCTGGTGTGTGAAAGAGTATGATGCCACTCTAACAAGGTTCCCAGGAACTTTGGAAGAGTTACAGACCCACAGCTTTAAGGGTCCATCATACAGTAGGCATGAGGTGCTCTTCCACATATTTAATACTTTGTTTTCACACCAAACCAAACTGGAGTGTGCTTAGCTGTACACCTCAATCTCAGTCTCATCTGACCACAGCACACAGTTCCAGTTAAAGTCCCTGTAGGGTTGAAGAAAATCGACATACTTGTTTGTGATGTTGTTTGTTGAGAAGGACCAGATCTCATGAATATAATTTATCTCCAGCTTACAGATCGAAATCTCTCAGAGGTGCGAACATAGACAGACTGTAGTTCGCTCCTCTGAGCTACTTTGATCTTTAAATCAGTCTGCAGCTGAGCTGCTGTGAATTTTTACACGTCAGATATTATTAGGGTTTATTTAGCAAGACACAGTAGCAGTTTGGATTATTTCATAACATAGTTCATCATCAGCAACCATCTCTCCTATGGTCTTTTTAACAACTGGTCTCAGATCAGCCCAGCCCTCCATTGCTATCAGCAGGAGCAGCAACCCCTCAACAGCAACATTTTACCCATCAGGGAAAACGTAGATTATGTTTGCTTTGCAATGTCCCCACATGATGACAATGAAGTCGTATGAGCCGATTCCATGGTAGATAAAATGGGTTATTGTTATGTTGTTGTACAGTGTTTTAAGATCTTGTTTTATGTGCCCCTTTCTAACTTTGAGCACCTGCCCCTCCAAAGGGCTCTTCACGGCTCTCCCAACAACGTAGCAAGCGGTTTGATTTTTGTATCAGTTGAGCAGCAGCAGCATTTAAGAGATGATGTGTTCTTGTTGCTTTTCAGTTCTCACAGTTTGAAAATGATCCAGACGGACTCACAGTCACCTGAAGCGTACATCTGATTAGCTTGCTGGCATCTGCTACTCTGAAATGTATAGTTTTCCAAGCTCACAATGAAATGACAATGAATTTTAGTCAACTTAAACAAACTGCTCTAGTTGTTCGTGTCCTACTTAAATTTGACATGTAGAGTTTAAGTATTGAAGACATGCCAAGTGAAGATGAAGTGCATTTATTTGTGTAACAAATTCACCCCAAACTTCCCTTTTTAGAAGTGATGCACAGCTGCTTAGAGCTTGCTGAAAATATCTCATTGGGTCTATGCAAAGCAGCATGAAAAACAAAAATCAGGCAGCCGTGTAAAAGAACATGTCTGTGGGAATGGTGGAAATTGAACGTTTCATCTGCCTGCCTAATTTCTGCCTGGGTCAGCTGGTGAGGGTCATTACTCTTTCCCTTTTTTTTTTTTTTTTTTTTTTTTTTTTGCTGTTTCTACCCTTTTTCAGATTTAACCGAAACAAAGCTGTTGAGCCATCAGAACAGTGGAGAAAAGAACGAGATGGGAGGAAAATCAAAAATCATGGTCAAATGAGGAGTGCTGACTTTCTGGAGAACTTGAAACAAGGCTCAAGACTGCTTTTTTTTTTTAACTTCAAATTATTCACAGAAAATTTGCCTACTTGTGGATTTTTTTTTTGTCTAAATTATTTAAAAGAAAATGCAGCTTAAGCTGAAATACCTAGGCGCAATTCTACTTGACACGCTATTGGCTGATGTTTACAAAGAAGCCAATCCAGGAACACTCATTTTCCTTGGCGCTGATTGGCTGTACCCCTAACAGTGGAGATAAGGAAGACTGCAGATGTTGGCTTCTGTGGTAGTGCCAAGACAGTTTCCACAGTATCTGTATTGATGGATATTAAGGTGTATTTGGTGTCTGAACTATTAAGACTGTGGTTTCTAACCCCGCGAATACCAGAAATACCAGAATTCCCAAAGTGTGTCTGTCAAAGCGCTGGATGTTTGCAAACAGTAACTCTGCAGCTGGTTAGTTCAGTGAAGGTGAAACTGGTCTGACACCTTCTCTTGGCATTCCAAACTCATCTCTTCCTTCATACACCATACTTCATGGTCCTAAAGTCAAGATGACCTTTTTTTCACTGATTGTGAAAACCTTCCAACACAAACCAGACAACTTCCTTTGGAAGGAAACAAATGTTCATTGTGAACCATCTGCGCTTCATGGTTCTGATGTGAGGGCATCACTGAAGGTGGCTCTTAGGGTATCTGAGCCTGTTCTATAGAAGTTTCCTCATTTTAAAAGTTGAACTCATTTTGGGTATTTGTATCTGTC
Source organism: Anableps anableps (assembly GCA_014839685.1). Lineage (NCBI taxonomy): Eukaryota > Metazoa > Chordata > Actinopteri > Cyprinodontiformes > Anablepidae > Anableps > Anableps anableps. Next base: position 3,199,324 of record CM026085.1, on the reverse strand, counting down.
ATACCCTAATGGTAAAGGAGGAAAAAAAGGACCCTTGTACTATTCTAGTGTGGTGTGCATCAGACAATTAAAATAAATGAGCTGTTTTTTACCAGGTACTTATCACAGTTATTTTCTGAACAAAGATGAAACTAAACTGAAAAAGCTGTGTGGTGATAACTGTTCACACCATGAGTTAATAGCTTAACCACCATTGGCACCAATAACCAGAAGTAGTCATTTCTGCCTGACTTTATCAGTGTCTTAGTTTGGGGGAATTGTTTGCCAAATGTTGGCGTACTTTGTGTTTATGTGCCCCAAGTTCTGTGGCTTCAAACAAAGCCCAATTCATCAGTCTTCTACCACCATACTGAGGTGCTGTTTGGTTGTCTCTAAAGAGTCTCAAACTTGATTTATGATTGACACGTCCACGGGGTCTGGACAGTGTCACGTGGTCTACTTATGTTATTTTAGCTACCACACCCCTCCATGTAGCCCCCACATACTTGGGCATACTTCGGAAATTTTCACGTACTTAAGGCAGACTCAAAGCGACGTCCGCACAAAGATACTTTTTTTTTTTTTTTTTTAAGACCATATCCACGTACTCAGTGTTGCACTGTAAACTGCTCGGTGAAAAACAGTGTTCACGTCAAACTGTTTTATATGCGACAACGAGCCGATAAGGTTGAGTCAGTTGCGAGGATGTGCAGTAGCATGACTGCTACTCTGCCGCATTAACAGGTGTGTGTGTGGTGTCTCCCTGGTGGGGAAGAAAACAGGGCAAGGCACCTAGCTTCCTCATTAAACTTGCAAGCATCCACTCAAATTGTGGGAAATGAAGTACTTTATCATCAGAAATGTAGGTAGGCAATCGGTACGCTCGACAATGAAATCTTAACTGTGCGCGGATGGTGTGCGCGGAGTCCACCCAGCTCACAGGAGGAGCACAGTACACTTAAGTATGTGGGAGCCTTTAATGATTCGGTCCATAAGGACAATAATGCCACCACTGCACTCAGGTGTTGCCATGTTGCCTCTACAGCTGTGTTTTGTTTACTTCTAAACATGTTATGGTTACCTACACCGCCACCTACAGTCTAGTAGAATATGAGCTACAGTGGAGACACTTCCGTGTGGAATGTACAAGCATAAGCCAAGTTTAAGAAGTATCCACTGAGATGGGATATATATATATATATATATATATATATATATATATACATATATATATATATATATATATATATATATATATATATATATATATATATATATATATATATATATGTATATATATATATATACATATATATATATATATACAAAAAAAAAAAATTCCCTTCTCACCCTCCACGGGTGGTCTTTCCCAACCTCTGAGCTCGGGTCCTCTACCAGAGGCCTGGGAGCTTGAGGGTTCTGCGTAGTATCTTGGCTGTGCCGAGAACTGCGCATTTCTGGACTGAGATGTCTGATGTTGTTCCTGGGATCTGTTTTAGCCACTGCTCCAGCTTGGGGGTGACTGCCCCGAGGGCCCCGATGACCACAGGCACCACTGTGGTCTTCACCTTCCAGGCCTTCTCCAGTTCCTCTCTGAGGCCCTGGTATTTCTCCAGTTTCTCGTGTTCCTTTTTCCTGATGTTGCAATCGCTTGGTATTGCTACATCCACCACAACGGCTTTCCTCTGTTGTTTATCCACCACCACGATGTCCGGTTGGTTCGCCATTACCATTTTGTCTGTCTGGATCTGGAAGTCCCACAGGATCTTAGCTCGGTCATTCTCCACCACCTTTGGGGGTGTGCCCCACTTTGATCTCGGGGCTTCCAGTCCATATCCTGCACAGATGTTTCTGTACACTATGCCCGCCACTTGGTTATGACGTTCCATGTACGCTTTCCCTGCCAGCATCTTGCACCCTGCTGTTATGTGTTGGACTGTCTCAGGGGCCTCCTTGCACAATCTACACCTTGGATCTTGTCTGGTGTGGTAGATCTGAGCCTCTATTGCTCTGGTGTTTAGGGCCTGTTCCTGTGCAGCCAGGATGAGTGCCTCTGTGCTGTCCTTGAGTCCAGCTTTTTCCAGCCATTGGTAGGATTTCCTGATATCAGCCACTTCAGTTATTTGTCGGTGGTACATCCCATGTAGGGGCTTATCCTCCCATGATGGTTCCTCCAGCACCTCATCCTCTGGTCCCCATTGTTTGAGACATTCGCTGAGCACATCGTCGGTTGAGGCTTTGACCTTGATGTATTTATGGATCTTGGATGTTTCATCCTGGACAGTGGCTCTCACACTCACTAGTCCTCTGCCTCCATCCTTACGGCTCGCGTATAGTCTCAGGATGCTGGATTTAGGGTGGAACCCTCCATGCATGGTTAGTAGTTTCCGAGTTTTAACATCCATGGTCTTTATCTCTTCCTTTGGCCAGCTTATTATTCCTGCAGGGTATCTGATTACTGGCAAGGCATAGCTGTTTATCGCACGGATCTTGTTCTTGCCGTTGAGCTGGCTTCTCAGGACTTGCCTTACTCGTTGGAGGTATTTGGCCGTGGCTCCTTTCCTTGTGACCTCATCGAGGCTGCCATTTGCTTGTGGTATTCCCAGGTACTTGTAACTGTCCTCAATGTCTGCTATTGTTCCCTCTGGGAGTGAGACCCCTTCTGTGTGGATGACCTTCCCTCTCTGTGTAACCATCCGACCACACTTCTCTAGTCCGAATGACATCCCAATGTCAGTGCTGTAGATCCTGGTGGTGTGGATCAGTGAGTCGATGTCTCGTTTGCTCTTAGCGTACAGCTTGATGTCATCCATGTAGAGGAGGTGACTGATGGTGGCTCCGTTCTTGAGTCGGTATCCGTAGCCAGTCTTGTTGATGACTTGGCTGAGGGGGTTCAGACCTATGCAGAACAGCAGTGGGGACAGAGCGTCTCCTTGGTATATGCCACATTTGATGGACACTTGTGCAATTGGCTTGTAGTTGGCTTCAAGGGTGGTTTTCCACATCCCCATCGAGGCTGCAATGAAGGCTCTTAGAGTCCTGTTGATGTTGTACATCTCTAAGCATTCAATGATCCAAGTGTGTGGCATTGAGTCATAGGCTTTCTTGTAATCAATCCAAGCCGTGCACAGGTTGGTGTGTCGGGTTTTGCAGTCTCGGGCGACTGTTTGGTCTACCAGGAGTTGGTGTTTGGCTCCTCTGGTATTTATGCCGATGCCCTTCTGTGCTGTACTCATGTATTTATCCATGTGCCCACTTATCTTAGCTGCTATGATGCCTGACATGAGCTTCCATGTTGTAGAGAGACAGGTTATTGGCCGATAGTTGGATGGGACCGAACCCTTTGAGGGATCCTTCTGGATCAGGATTGTGCGCCCTTCAGTTAACCATTCAGGGTGAGTCCCACTTTGTAGCAGCTGGTTCATTTGAGCTGCCAGTCGCTCATGGAGGGCAGTGAGTTTCTTTAGCCAGTAGGCATGGATCATGTCAGGACCTGGTGCTGTCCAGTTTTTCATACCTGAGACTCTTTCTTGGACATCTGCCACTGTGATAGTTACTGGGGCTTGCTCAGGGAGGTTGCTGTGGTCATCTCGTAGAGAGATTAGCCACTGTGCATTGCTGTTGTGGGTCGCCTCCCTTTCCCATATGCCTTTCCAGTACTGTTGGGTCTCCAGCCTTGGTGGGTCTGCTCTGTTGTTATTACCCTGCCATTGAGAGTACACTTTAGCTGGTTGGGTGGAGAAGAGCCGGTTAATCCTCCTGGCTTCATTTTCTCTCGTGTACCTCTTTAGGCGACTGGCCAAGGCTTGGAGCCTTTGTTTGGCAGTTTCGAGCGCTTCAGGTATGGGCATCTGGCTGTACCGCTTGGGTACCGGTCTTTTGATTGCACCTCTTTGGAGCTCTGACAATTGGCTCACTTCCCTCCTTGTTACCTTGATTTTAGCCTCTAACCGTCTTTTCCATGGTGGGTATTGAATCTCATGGTTGCTCCTATAGCCGAGCATCTCAAGGATCACTGATGCTGAGTTGTACACCAGCTCATTGGTTTCCGTTATGGTGTTGGTAGGGATCGTTCTCAATGCTGCATTCACATCTTCAATGAGACTTTCTGATGGTACTTCACTCAGCCGTTGTAATTGGCATCGGGATTGCCTGGTGTTCATTCGGGCCACGATCCTACCTCTCAGGTCAGTTGCTGCCTCGTTCAGCTGTGATGGTTCGTTCATTATTGGGGCTGCATACCCAATCTTCGGGTGGGGAGTTGAAGCTAACTCCCCTCTGACCTGGCGTCCTGGCTCCCCCTTGCCGTAGCATTTGTGTTGTACCTCGTCTATCTCAAGTTGTGACAGCATTTGCCGTTTGCGGATGTTGGAACACTGAGCTACTAGTTGTTTGGCAGTTAGTGTTGAATGGGGATGTCGACGTAACCATTCCTCCCGCATTCTTTGCATGTAACCCCTCTGACTAGGGTTACTTGAGTAGTAGCATTCCAACAGATCCAAGTTTTCACCTCTCGCCCAATTCCGTCTTGTTCCAGTAACCCATTTTTCGTGAAGGTGCCCTGGTTCCCCAGCACCTGACGCAGACCTTGTTTGGCCGGGCGACGTCTGAGCCGGCATGGCGTGTATTCCTTTATCACTCATCATGAGGTAGGCAGTAGCGCGAAGGATCTTGCCTAAGGACCCACACTATATATATATATATATATATATATATATATATATATATATATATATATATATATATATATATATATATATACATATACACACACACATATATACATATATATATATATATATATATATATATATATATATATATATATATATATATATATATATATATATATATATGTGTGTGTATATGTATGTATGTATATGTGTATATATGTTATTCTTATTATTTATTATTATTAATTTTTTTTTTTTTTGTAACTTCTCTATTAGCATTTATTACTGCAACAGTGTCTTAACAGGTCTGCCTAAAAAAAGTCAGACAGCTGCAGCTGATCCAGAACGCTGCTGCTCATGTTCTCACTAAGACCAGGAAGATAAAGCACATCACCCCAGTTCTAAAGTCCTTCCACTGGCTCCCTGGAGCTCAGAGAACAGACTTTTTAAAATACTTCTGTTTAGTTTATGAATCACTGAACAGCTTAGCACCACAATACATTAAAGACCTGTTGTCATTGTATCAACCTTCCAGACCACTCAAAACTTCTGGTTCTGGTCTGCTCTGCATCCCCAGAACCAAACATGGAGAAGCAGCTTTCAGTTTTTATCCTCCACTAATCTGGAACAAACTTCCAGAAAACTTCAAAACAGCTGAAACACTGAGTTCCTTTAAATCAAGGCTAAAAACCACCCGTTTAGAGCTGCCTTTGATTAGTAGTAAGTGGAACATTGATCAATAGTTTCAAATTATATTTGCTTGATGATCTTTATGATTGTGAAGTATTTATATTTGCTTGACGATTTTGATGATTTGCTGTATACTTGATTGATGTTTATATGATGTGAAGCATATTGAACTGCCTTGCTACTGAAATGTGCTATATAAATAAACTTGACTTCTTTGAATATTTGTGGTCTGACCTTGGTGAGAATTAGAATTTAGATCCTGATGCTAAAATGCTAGAACTTTTTCACCATGACTGTATATCTAAATCTGATGATTTAAGAGATGCTTTTGTTCCTCCAGGATTGGTTTGGCTTTATATATTTGATTCCCAGAAGCAGATGTCTGTGAAATGGCAGAGATGGCAGTTGTCGTTTTTATGTATTATGCTGAAAAACTGTCGCTTGGTACTCATTTAGGGTTGTCCACCATAAAACTCCCACTTGTAGGAGTTTTATAGCTTAGAAATGGAGAACTGGAGACGCCGCCCTCTCCCCGTGTCTGAATCCGAGGTAAAGTGGAGCATTCTCTTTGGGCTTTATTCTTAGTCCTCATTTAGCAAAATAGGCCAGCCACTTGAGGGACAGACTGCTTTAATTAGGGCCTCTCTGTCTGGCCACTTCAATTTACAGATGGCATCTATCAGAGGTGTTTTCTTCTGCCCTTAATAAGCCCCCCTGTTGTGGCACCAAGACGATGAGGTTACTTCCTTTCTGTCCCTCAGAGACTTTGGGACCCTTCAGAAATGTGGTCCAGTGTATCATTTTCCTACCATTACCCTTGTTTCTCACAAGGCTGATTTCTGAAGAAAAGTAGACCATGAATGCATCGACATGTACTGTGAAAAACAAGCGTGCTATTGTATGATTATTAAACACCCTTTCTGGTTTGAATAATGGACTCTTGCTTTGCTGCTCCAGAGTGAAACGTGGAAATTTTCATTTTTCTGAAGGTGTGCCCTTGAAGAGAGTGAGTAACAATAAAAAGTAGGTCTTGAATCATTATCTTTTCACCTTGGTGAAACCACTACTTTGCCTTTTCCTCCTTTCTTGCTTCTGGTTGTATTGTACATGACTTTAAGGTACAGAACGAAGCAGTGGCACATTTTGATAACCTTTTCAACTCCTTTTCTATATTTAGGTTTTAGGAATTCAGTAAATGAATATACCACAGTGCTGCACATCATATCCCAAATATCTCATCTTTGAACCTGCAACATGAAGCTGCGATATATATTGTATATTGCTTGCTTTAAAAAAAGTTACTTAACAGATTCAGTGTCAGTCACACTTCTGTAGCAACTTCCTCCTAGTGTAGTTCTGTGTGCATTTCAAATGTGGATGGAGCTGACAGAGCGTGTGTGACAAATACAGGAAATGAATTTATGGTGCACGCAACTGTACAGTTTTATAAAAAAAAATTGAATTGTGGGGAGGAAAAAACATATTGAATGGTTTAATACATAAACTTATTTCTTAAAATGCATTAAGCCCAGTATTTTTAGAATTTCAAATATGTTTCTGAAGTATTCATTCATTCATTCATTGAATAAATGAATTAAGGTAGTAGATCATCTTAATAAAGGCCAGATGTGTGCTTTAATGGACATCAGACTCAAAAATAGACATTTCTTCTTCTACAGAAGCCTCCCCTACTTCTGATATTTTCAGGACGAGTTAGACTGTTTCACACAAAACAGCTGTCTGGAAACTGCCAGTATTTTTGGATGTTTATTGGGAAAATATTCCATATTTAGACAGCACCGTCAAGACACTTTGAATCTGCTGTAGTTGTTATGCCAGACCACTAGATGGCACTGTACCTTTTTAGCATGTCATTGTAACGAACATATTCTTTTGACCCTTAGCTTCCACCTCATTTAGAAAACAGTAACCCGTCTCCGATAAACGAAATGCTCGTGTAACACAAATTTCTTCGGGATCAGTCTTTGACACCGGCACTTCTCCAAACAAGGTCTCAGGCTTTGCTCTAAGCATGCATGGACAGATGACAACAAAAACAATCATGGATAGCACTGTGTGTGCTACTTACCCTGTTCAGTTTAACACAACTTTTGATAAGGAATGGATTTGTTATATGAGGACTTCATCATAGGAGAAGGCTTGCTGTTTTTTTTTAAATGAGGTGGAAGCTAGGGGACAAAAGTGCATGCGCATTTCGATGACGTGCTAAAATCACAGTGTCAGATAGTGGCTTGGCATGGCAACTACAGGGGGGTCGAGGTGTCTTTGCAATTTCGTCTAAACGTGGAAGTTCCAATCCAGTCAACAAATGAAAATACCGGCAGTTAGTTTCCAGATGCTGTGTTTTGTTGCAGTTCCTGTCAAACATGTGCTTCATAAACAGTTGTCTTTCTGATCATAAATATGACCCTTTGCTTTGATGTCTTACTGATTGTGTGATGCGGAGCTGAAGCAACAGTTCTTAGGCTGTAGCAGCCAATACAGTGTCTTTCACTGCTGTCATTTGGAACTTCATTGTCGAAAATGAAGAACATAGGTTGTTGGGGGGGGGGGGGGGTCAGTTGGTCAGTTCCATTATTCATTCAGAGCATAATGGAAATCATAGCTTCAATATATTGATATAGGGCCAGTTCATAACAAATGTCATTTGAAAACACTCAGATCCAATTCAAACCCTGGTTATACAGAGTACAGTTTGGTTCAAATTCAGTGCAAACAATCCAATCAGATTCAAACCCAGTTAGTCATGTTCAATAAATTAGAATGTGTTCTGTTGAGGCTCCCTTTGTCAGATTAAAAATACCTTTTTGAAAATGACCTTTTAAATAGGTGTTAAAAATACTTTTTTATTAAGCCAACATTTCAGTATTAAGTTTTTTTTTTTAATTGCCCTGATGTAATACTTTAATCTTAAATGTCATGTTTTTATTAGCTGTAAGTGGAAAATCATCATAATTAAGAGATAAAGGCTTAAAAACATCAGTCTGTGCTTAATATAACTTAATGGCTTGAGTACTGAAATAAACTTTTCAATAATCTATTGAATATACTGTCCAGTTTGATTCAATTTCTAATACAGTTGAGTCAAATCTATAGTGCCCTACCACTGTGGTGATCGTTCTGGGTTATGATGGATTACTTTTTATGTCATCAAGTTTTTTCACTGCCACTGTGGCTCTGCAGGTAGTATTGAAAAATACATGTACTGTATAGTGCAGTAGGGGTGGGCATTTATTGTATAGTTTTATGATAAATTTCTTTATAAGAATTTTGATTTGATTTATCATCATCATGATAAATTCCAGTTAAAGTTTGAAACCATCCATAATTGTCCATATTGTTAGGATTGTTTTTACTATTTTCTCCACTGTTTGTTCAATGAAAGTATCAATAAATATGATTAAACAGTTGGTTTATCCAGTTTAGTGATACAAATCCTGTTTCTTTATGTGACTGGTGTCCTAAAGAAGTGAATTACAAATGGGTATATTTTGCAAGAGCAGTATTTGTGTTTGTTGGGCAATGATTGCTGTGTCATGCAGCCACAGCCATACAGTTACCTAAAAAGAATTAATAAATGGTTCTTATTGTCACTTTTATCGTTATCACAGTAGGACCACAAAATATCACTTTAAGTCCAGATCGCCCACCCTTATCATCCAAGCCCAAGGCTTTAGGTTGGATTTCACCTTTTTCCTGTCATTTGTTGGTGTGCCCCTGGGCAAGGCACTGAACTCCAAGTTGTCTGCGGATCTGCTTATTGGTGTATGAATAAGTTTATGTTGCTGAGTATGATTGGATGGATGTGACACTAGTGTAAAGCGCTTTTGAGTAGTCAGTATAACTTTAGAAGCTCTTTAGAAATTCTGTTTTTTATTATTGTTATAGAATGATTCATCGTAGTCTTAATATCTGTTGTCTGGCTCTGCTTTAAAGCAAGGGTAAGATTCTCTAAACAAACCAACTAAACAGTTTAAAACCTTTTGTCTTGCCTAACTCTCTCTTAGATGCAAAGTCGACAGGTTACAGCCTCCATTATTCCTCCTTTTTTTTATTTTCTTTATTTTTTTGACTCTAACATGATGCTGAGTTACCATGGCAAGAGATGTTACCATGACGCTGGTAACACATGACTTTGCTCCTTCATTAAAACTTCAACACTCCAGAATAGCTTTAGAGCTCAAATCTATTCATAGAAGTAACAGCGTCCATGCATATTTGCTCAGGCAGGAAAGGTTCAGATAATTGGACAAACTAACTTAGCATTCTGGACTGTTTAGATGAAGATAGTCACAGTTAGAATCTAATGGATTGGACCCTGCAGGGTGAAAATGGCCCTGAGCTAAGAAAAAGGACTCAATCTGTTCTGGTGTTTTGTGGAAGAAAATCCAAAAAACATTCTCCGGTAAAGTGATGAACGGTTCATTTGAACTGGAGACAGAAGTACACTGACTGCACAGAGCAGAGAGAGCACAGCCCAACAGTTTTTCTCTGTGGAGCAAAGCAGGGGAAAGGTTAAAAGAACAGAGTGAAGAAATGTTGAGTGAGAGGAGAAGGAGATGTTGGTGTCTGAAATAGCAGTTTGAGCCTCGTAAAGAGAAGTGGTGATGTCAGCCAGTGGGAGAAATTGATGGATGTGTAGGCGAGAGTTAATGGAAGGAGAGCTGCACTCAGTGGAACTGCTAATAAAGACCACAGTCTGGTCCAGCAGATATGTTTGACAGATGGTCCTGGGCTTTAAGAGATTCATATTTAACAAAACGAGAAATAATTCTTGCAATAAGTGTTTCCCCCAGAGGAAACAGAGTCCTCCTAGGATGCCAGTACTACCTGATCTTTACCTTCTTCTAGAGTAGATATTGTGACGCATGCTGGATGGGTTGCCCTTAATGATTTTATGGTCTACTTTCCAACCCTTGAAGGCTCTTTTCATACGTTACTTACCAGCGAAATGTAAACCAAAGTAAAAACTGTGTTATTCTGGGATAACCCACTTAGTAGGTCCCTCATACCAATAGCTCTCTTAAGCTACTTAAGCATCCTTAGAGTTTCACCCTCGACTCAAATGAAGTGGTTTATATGTAAATGTGCCATCTACTGCTATTAAATGGCTGTCTCCTTCAGTGACCAAAATGCATGAAGGGGCTTTAGAGTGAATAAAATCAAGGCTAACAACAGATCAGTAGTGGAGTGAAGCTCAGAAATGCCTTGATCGGAGCTTAGAAATCTTGTTCTTTTCCTTTCTTATTGCCACTGGGACTAGAGATGGGAATAGGCCACCTGACTATAATCATGTTCATTTATATCTATTGTCCCATTTATAAAAGTAAACCAAAGTACACATCTAGCCTCTGGCTAGATGTGTAGATGTAAAAATCTTTACATCCAGCAAATTTGATTTTATGCTAACCAGATGGTAGCTTTAGCAAGTTGTTGGTAAGGTCTAGTCTCCAGGCAAAAATTAAGTACATTGAAGATGTACACAAACTTTTTTTTATTTTTATTAATCATTTGAAATGTCAAGGTCTCAAAATTATGCAAATGATGTAGTTCTTTAATCATCTTTGTACCCTGACTTTTAGCTTGCACTGGAGTGTTTTGTAACTAAGTGAAGAGTCTGCAACTAAAAAAGAGAACGAGGTAGAAAAACCTGTTCATATTGATCTTATTTCTGTATATTTAGGACTTTAGTGCTTTATCTGTTTCTCCAGAAGCTTCTATAAGGAGTGTGTATTGGCTCCAAGTGGACAGACCTGCATTGGTTGAGGGACTATGACAGCATGTACATGACTTCTCAAGTACAACGGTGAGGGCAGTTTTCTTCGCCACATCAGCTCTTGGATGTTAGAATGCAAACGTTATACTTACTTTGATTATTCTTGTTATACAACCAATAATTGACTAACTTCCATAGAAGTGTTCTACATTATCACATTGCGAGCATCAGAGCTGTATCAACATGTCAACTGAATGTTTTTGTAAAACATGAGATTTTATTAGAAAAATGCAACCATTCTCAGTTTAGAATACTTGAAGAGTCTGTTGGCTTTTAAGATGTGCTGAAAAGTTTTTATTGTTAAATGTTTGTTTTGGGGGGGGGTCTAACTGATGTTACTCTGAAAGCATTCTGTACTGGTTAATACAGGGTCATTTCAAAGTTCGGCTTGTCTGAGAGGTGAAGTATCTCTGTGGGAACACAAACCCTCTGATTGGTCAGTGAATGTTGTTAGAGATAGTGTTCTATGCATCTGAGCCACATGTTGAAGTCAGGTCCCTGTCATTGCTGTATGAGATGAGTAACACCACCACTTCTACTGTACTGAATGATTGCTGCTTTAATATTTCTGCTTCATTCGCAAAGGCCATCTATGTAAGAGCTCATACATGTTGAACTCAGTTATAAGTTTAGAAACCATTTAATTTTTCCTGATAAACATTTCTTTTCTCTACTTTTATCAATTTAAATTAGTTTAAAAATATTTATTTTTCAGTCTATTTTATCAATGGTGACTTTTTTTAAATAAAACTTTTTCAAGTCTTTTTAATTTTGCGTCTGTAGTTGAGGCATCTGTGGTCTGTGAGCAGTATAGTGGGTTTATCTTCATATCCTCCAATAATCTAATATGGTAAGGATGCACAGACAGCAAAACCAATTCAACACTGTACAGTTTACCCTTCAACCACAATCTACTGAGTCGGCATGAGATTGGTTGAAACACCATCGATTTGTCGCAATACATTACTGCGAAGAAAAACGATGGTGAATATGAAGCCATAAAAGAAGGTAAATTTTTCATTAGTGGGTCATTGTGTCTCAACTCCTGTACACTTTCACTGTACAGCAGTCACCACAGTTAAGCAATAAAAACATGAAAATATACTGTAACGCTATAATTAGTGAAGCGGAAAATGTTTATTGGGCTTACTAAGTGGGCAGTCATCAGTAAAATGGATGTTCTAAATTATATCCAATTCAAAAATAAGAGACTTTTATTAAGTTCTTCCTAACTGATTTGAAAACCAGAAAAACTAACATTCACATGCTGCTGAAAAATAAAATACATTTACCCCATCTGAAAAATAATTAGGCACTTATGCGGTAAGAAAAATAATGGAAGGAGAAAAAAAAAACCCTGTTAATGTTGAATTTCAGCTTCAACATTACCAGCCTCACATACCTTTTCATTCTTCATCTCATGAGATGAAATTGTTAGTCTCAGACCAGGAATCCTAGTCAAGTCTCAGGTCTGTAGGGAAGAAGTCTGTTGATTCTTAAGTTTGATTTTTTTTTTTTTTTTTTTTTTTTTTTTTTTGGGACTTAAGTGTGATTCGAGTTAGTCTCAAACTCAAGTCAGTCTCTTGTTAGTAGTGACAGTCTTATAGGTTGTAGGGTGATCACACCAATCACATTTATGGGTCTGTTATGGTGACTACTGGGGCCATTAAGATCACATGCATTACTGGCCCCCAGGTGATCCTAACTTGTTCCTAACAATTCCATAAGAGTTATTTTGGTTACATGTCCCAAACTGTGTGAATTTGTTGTTAAACCACCTGGGGGGCTGAGTCAGGGCTGCAGAGTAGGTGTTAGAAAGGTGAAACCCAAAGTTGCCTCCACTTTAAGTGGTGTTTTTTTTATTCATCTCATAGATGGCTTCTTCCACTTTTCTCTCTCAAAACATCAGTCTTCCCTGTCCAAAATATACTCATAGCTGTCTTCAAGAGTGTCCCTTGTCCTGAAGATGTCAATGTCATCCAGTTGCAGACAGCATTACTTGTCACAAACAACGTAGTCAGTTGTTAAGTATAGGAAAAATATTGATGGAGACTGTGGCTGTTGTGGCCATTTACCGTATTTTCCAGACAATAAGTTGCAGTTTTTTCATAGTTTGGCTGGTCCTGCAACATGTTTTTTTTTTTTTCCCTCTTCATGACGAATTTTTTGACTTCTGCAACATAGTCTGGAAAATGTGGTTTGTTGTATTCTTGTAAATCATAGGTTCTATCAGTTTAGTTTTTTTCTTTAAGCAGTTAGAATATACTTAAGCTAGTTTGTAACCTAAATTTGTGATTTATATTTGGAAAGGTTGTGATTACTTAACTTTTAGACCCTCCCATTAATCAAGAGGTTAAGAATACTCCGAGGGCGTGGTGCAGATGTTTTTTGTTTGTCAAATGTCTGGTGTGATGATGGAATGTTTTTTTTTTTTTTTTTTTTTTTTTTTTTTTTTTTTTTTTTTTTTTTTTTTTTTTTTTTTTTTTTTTTAAATGACTTTTGACCACTTTTTGAATTTGTAGATTATGTTAACCTTCGTTTACATCTAAGTTGTAAGAAATTATTTTGTTTATATTTTTGCTAGAAACAAATGACATGTTTTTCCAAAGAATCAAGTCAGAAATGTGTTAAAGAAACAAACCACCTGTTGCCACCCACGGCCTTTTTTTTAATTTGACAGTGGTAAGATAACACTGAAGTTATCTTTCTCATTATAGTTCATTTTAAATTTTGATGTTATGAATTACCAAACGGATCAGATTTCATTGGCACAAAGATGTAAAAACTAAAAAAATATATAATTTGTTACATTAACACATGAATGGACTCAAGTCATATTGTTGTTGGTCAGTGGATAATATCTCCAAAGATGACAATTAAAATCATATTTTCCGTTGAAAGCTGCATTGTTTTCTAATACTTATCTCTTGGTTTTATTTCTGAGTTCACTCTGGTGGTCTGGTCACAACAGAGACAGCTGAGGCAATGATCTAAACCTCTTAAATATCACAAAGTAAAGGGAGAAAGCTGAACTAATGAAGTGCAACAAAATGGTAAAAAACATCAACCAGTAATACATTTAGAACAAGCACTTGGAAAATAGCATTGCGTTTAAGAAGTAAATAGGAAATGAATGACTGTGCATACTCGACAGGTTTGACATTGACAAGTTGTCTCATATCCAGTTTCCATGTGTTGTAATGAAGTACATCCTCTATTCTGACTTGGAATAGATTCAGGCCATATATTGTTTCCAGATCAGATAAGTCTGGTTATGTCTAGTTCTACTGAACATGGTTTTTGTCACACAGGCTACAACTTATCCAGATTTTTAGATGCAGCTGTGTTGTTCTTACTGTCTCTCCTCTGACCCTACTCAACCTAGGTCCTTACTTTATCCTTAGTGTAAAAATACAGAAACTTTCTACAGAGCATGTTTTATAGTTTTACTGTTGGTTATGGCCCTTATTCAAAAATACTGTAGTTCATTCCACTCAGACAAGTACTGTCCCCTCTGAGTCGTACAGATGTGCGTTCCTACCAAGCAGGAAAGGCATCAGCAATAACTATCAATCTGGGAAGTACTCTAAGGTGATTCCCACACAGTCTAAACTCCAGCATTCTTCAGGCAGAATGATTGTTCCCATTTATTTTAGCTGCCAGACTTTCCAGAAGTGGATGTTCTGACAAAGTTACCTTCTACTCACAGCATGCATACTATATACTAAACTGTGAATATGCAAGGGTCCATGTATAACTTTTAGGATTAAATTGAAGCAGGTTATTTAAAGTGGACGGAAAATGATTCAAGTACAAAATTCCTTCTGACTTACCTAATTTAGTTTAGATTTTTCTAATGTAAGAAGGATTTACACAGCTAGAATCACATCTGATTCTAGCTGGGTTTTTTCAACCCAGCTAGGTCAGAAACTGTCATTTCTCAATAGTAGGCAGCATATTATTATAGTAGGAGAAAGGTCACATACATCAGCCATCCATTTTTTCTTTGATATTTTCTTGCATCTTTTTTAGAATCATCCAACTATTGGTTAGTTGTAAGTTCTCACTAGTTAATACCAAAGCTTTAAAGTCCCCATTTAGAAACATATGCAATACTAAGGTAGTGTTCTCATATGAAACCCAGAAGGTTCCTATCCTTGGTTGAATTTATCTGAGGTAGTGTTCATGGCACCCTCAGCAGAGGATAATTGAGGTTGTGTCACATCGCTGAGATTTAACGCCTCCATTTGAGGGTGACTCACTCTTAGAAACTGACTCGATGAGTTACAGGAGAGATAAATATGGATGTTAGTCTTTGTTCTCGTGTGCTATTATTCAGGGTACACTTCATCAAATGCAAATTGCTCTATACCCTTGTGTCGGGATCTGTCCATCAAAGTAATTGAATAAACTTAATAGCTGATACTTGGTACTTGTTTGACAGTCTCTCAGAAAGTGGTTTGAGGCAGGCTCATAAAGGATCACAGGGGATGTGCGAGGATGTGTTGACACAGCATTATTCAGGGCAAAGTGAGTGCAAATGAAATGTGGAGCACGTCCAGCCGTGGATTTGTGTTTTTCTGTGCTTGCATGTGTAATCCAGGGTTTATAATCCAAGTCTCGTGCCACTGTCACTGCATCACAGCAAGCACACCTCCTCCACCCTCACATCCACTGTGGATTATGGCTGCTTTGCCTTTGTTTCCCTTAGTCACACAGCTGTGGAGAGTGGAGCCAAGTTAAAGATGGTCATATTTGAGACCCTGCTCAATCAGGAAAGGATGGATTGTAGTTTTGCCAGATGGGGCTTGAGACTTTAGCGCAATGATGAGCAGTAGTTCTAAAAAAAGATTCTGGTGTGAGGTCATGGTTCTTGACAGAAAAATTGTTTGCCTTGAGGTTCTCTGGGGGATTTCTGGGCATGTCCCACCGAGACAAGACCCCAAGGTGGATCCAGAGCTCATTGGAGGGACTTTAGGTCCCTTCTGGCCTGGGAACACATTTGAATTCCCAGAATAAACTGCAGTGTGTCACTGTGATTTGCTCCCAGACTTGTTAGAATCATGACACAATCACAAACAAGTGGAGAACAATAGTTTTTAATTTCAGTCTGAGTAGGCCCAGAGTTCTTGGGAGTGTCTGACACATTCCTGCTGTCTCTTTGGCTTACAATGTGATCACTTACTACTTTAATCCATGTGAACCAATCAGAGTGCTGCTCCAGTGTTGGTTCAGCAGCTACTATACGAACTGCTGTGTTTTCTAGCCTTTCACCAAATGCATGCTTGGAGTGTGGCAGAAGTTGAAATGTTTTTGTTTGTCAGAGGTCCAGTGTCAAGTAGGGTGTTTAAATCCCTTGACTGATGAGCCAGTCGGTAGATTCCTTGGTGTAAGGTCTTTTGATAATTAGGACATGTTGGAAATGTGTCAGGCTTCATAGGAATTCCTGTATGTTTCTTGTAAGAAATAAAGCTATTGGGGGTAAAAAGAGAATGTGAGGAAAGGAAATGGAATTGTTGCATTTAATTAAATCTTTTACCCACTTCACAATAACAGAATGAATATAAATGTCTAACCACTTGAAGAATTCTTAACTGTCGATAACCAAAACTTCAACACAAATGTCAAACTTTATTCAACTGAAAGTTTACAAAACAGCCAAGCAAATTAGTGCTTTAGAATTTATCTGGAAAAATTAATTTAGGGTGTATCGGCTAAGGTGTTTTCAAAGTTGGCTAAAGTGCTAAACAAAAAAAAAGTAGCTCAGCTAAAATCGCATTAGCGGAAGTGTGCCCATTACTGTAAATTGGCACCAGTCCTGTTGTAAAACTTTGAGACTATCACGACATTCTCCAAGGGCTACAGTCCCTGTCCACCTTCCATCACCATGCTCTTGATCCTCACATGTGAGGTTAAATGAACCTTCTAAGGCCCATTGAACCGCTGTACATCAGTATAAGCGCTTAGATTGCCTTTCCATTGTCAGTCGGTCAGTGTTGCCCACTGTCACAGGCTTCTGTTCAGAACTGATAGGCAAAGTTTCCTGGTGCAGCTGCGTGCTAAGGGTCTTCAGTTGTGAACATTTCAAATTCCATCACTTTGTTTCTCAGATACGGTTCTGCTGGAAGTCTCAGATGTGGTCCCCCTGGGGCATCGGGCTGGCCTGTAGTGGATGTTAATAACTGGCACCTTTTAAATTCTGAGGCCAAGCACATTGTGTGGAATAGAGTAGTTTACCACCTTCAGGTTGGGAATGAGTTACCAAATACAGGGTTCTGTATTATGGGGGGTGGAGTAAAGGAGGAACAGAGCAGGGGATGATGGGGGACTGAAGCAGCAAACTCTGTACTACTCGGTCTTGATAAAGACTGAATCTCTTAAACCATGGCTGATTGCAGTAGAAAGAGCTACATTTATTGCCAAAGCTTCAGTTGATCTCCACTCTAGGCCTGAATTATGGTCATGGGCTGTGGGTGTTAACCAAAAGAACAGGACACATTACTCAAATGAGCCTCACCTGAAGGATGGCTGTTAGAAATGAGGGTGAGGAGCTCAAAGTGGAGTCACACCCTGTTGAAGTAGTTTGGGTATCTACCCTACACCTGGCTTGGGGACACTTGGTCAGCTGATGGAGAGTGAAATTTGGCAATCTCGCTAAGCACCAGGATGTAGTTGGATGGATTAGATTTCTCTTTTTTTTTAAATGACTTGCATTAGGGCTGAAATAATTCCTTGACTAATTTGGGTACCTCGATTACTAAACATCCTTGAGGCAAATTATCTGCTTTATTAAATACACTGTAATAAATACTGTAGTGCACTGTGGTTTGGTTGGAAGCTTATTTGTGTTGCATGACAATGCATTTGCTTCCACTAACCCCTATCCCATTGACGTGTATGCTAAGCTCTATTTTTAGCTATGAAGGGAGACACAAAGTACCAAAACGAAGCACCCAGGAAATGAGAAATGTTCAGAAGTGTGGAAACATTTTAAACTAAGCTGAAAAGACAACACAGTTCAGTGCATCCACTGCAGAGCAGAATTAGCTTTCCACTGTAGCGCGTCCTCAGTGTTGCGGCACCTGAACAGAAAACACCCGCTGCGTACATCGAACTCGTCCAGAGTTGCCGACAGGCGTTGTTTATGTTCTCTTTGCAAAATACGTTTACCTAAAGGTGTGATTATCTGTCATGTTACGGATGTACAAGGAGATATAGTTTGGCTAACGTTACAGGTACTGACTAAGCTTAGTGGCTACCTGGCAGGGTGTTGGCAAACAGTGTGTAAGCTGTGTCAAAAAAAACAGAATGCATAAATGAAACGCACATTTATTTGTTGCTATGCCTCTATCTTGACTTCAATTCCTTAGTGAATATTTCAAGTTTTAAAAGTGTATATATAGTAATTAGTTGGATTTAGTAAGATTTATTCACTCTCAGACATTGGAGTTAAAACTAAAATGGAGGTTTGACATGCTGTTGTTTTAGGTGATAAAAGGTTTATTTCAAAAAGGAATTAAACCGATTGTTTACCTAAAATGATTTGTGAATTAGTAATACTCGTAAAATAAGCTGGAGTAGATTCTGCAGAACCTGCCATATTTTTTTTTGTCTGATTACTCTATTAATCGCTTGAATAATCAGTAGAATACTCACTTGCTGAAATAATCATTAGCTGCAGCTCCAACTTGCATGAACTTGTGGTGCTGGAGAAGGACAGTGGTGATGAATGTTGACGGAGAGCGACTATCGCTGCGACATAGCCTTAGTAAGACACTAGCTGCCCAAAATGACATGGACAGACCAGATGAAGCAGTTCAACTTTACATTAGAAAAGGCTCAAGATGGAGCAAGAAGATGAAAGTGAGAGACACGAGGCTGTGGGTGACATTAAATAAAGGCCGCTGGCAGGGAGTGTTCTCTTTGCCATATGTGCCTGGGGTATGAATGGTGTGTCATGTACTGCTATGTGCTTCCAAGGTCACCCATCTCCATTATTCACCCTTTAAATCTTACATTTGACATTGAATTTATGCAGATGTAAAAACAAGCGATGAAGCTTATAGATTCCTGTTTCCATTAGAGGGCAGACTCTAGTTTTATCTCCGTTTAATCTCTTAAACCCTGACTGATTGCAGTAGTTTTCCCCCAGCTCTTATTTCCCTGTGTGTGTGTCCAAACAACCATGTATTTTCCAGTGAATTTGTGTTCCCTTAATTTATCTGGATTGTTGTCAAACCCGGTTGTTGGCATTTTTTTGCAGGTACAGGCTTGCAGAGACCTAAAGAAAACAGAGGACGGCGTTATCGCTGCCTAATCGGAAGTTCAGGCTACTTTTGACCTGGAGTCACAGAAATGGGTTTACAGTCACTGTCACTGTAGAAAGCTTTCATGGTGACAACATTAAGACGGTTAAACAAGCCGACACGGACACAGCTGTTTTTAAAATGAGTAGGACTATAAAAATCATTTTAGAACTGAAAATGATTGAAACGCCTTGCCACCATGAGCTGAAGCTGGTGAAACCAGCTGAGACCCAAATCATCTGACAACATTCCAGCGACCGACTGTATTTTAAATCAAAGTGCATCAGTGAGCTGTGGCTGCTCACACTGGAACGTCTTCACAGAAACATGTTTTGAAGGCAGGTTGTTTTTGTCAGGGTGTTTTCTAAATGGATTTTGTTACACCTCGATTTCAAATGCCGCTCTTTGAAATAGGGCTTTAGCTTCCAATTATTTTAGTTATTGATTGTTCTGACTATTTGATTTGAAAAATTTGGCACATTCTGCAGACTTTTAATTTAAGCCTCTTTTATACAAATAAAAAAGAAAGCAAACATTTTACTGCCTAAAATGCAATAACCTAGCATTCCATTAGTGAACGCTTGATCACTTGCAGCAAAGGATGCATCTGCAGCTAAAAAAATCCTAACAACATTTAAAAAGCTCGGCCCATTCTGCTTGACTTAACATCAGTACAGTGTAGGACTGATCTGATGATTTATTTATTTATTTATTTATTTATTTTTTGGGTTAACTGTTTAATAATTGCATAGCAGAAGGTGCTTAATAGACTTTTTTTGCTACTCGAGGAGTTTGGTGTGGTGATGCGCCATGATCAATTACATGTAGAGGAAACCCTGAATGTTTTTCCCCAAAGTAAAAACCGCCACTCTCGGTCTTGCTGCGACATTTACAGAGTAAATCTGAGTCAAAGTGGGCAACATACTGGGCTTTATTGGCTCTTCACATGCTTTTGTTTTGCTTTCAGGCCAATAAGTTGCAAGTCTGAAGTAAACACATGGCTCATTAACATCTCCAGCACATCACTCAACCCACGCTGGTAACGGGCGTTAGAGAAAAAGCTACTTCAGGGACGACAACATCCACCATAAAAAATACCGGTGGAAAGAAAACCACGCCAGGACTACTTACATATCGGAGGAATTCATGTTTGCAGGAATATTTGTCAGTTTCTCAGGCTGAGTTGCAGAACTTTCATTGTCTTTAGAACACTGTAACAATACATAGCACGCCACCGGCACGCAGGTCTCGGTCTGCCCGGTCTGGGGCTGCACCGCTGCGGCTGTAATGAGAGCCATATGACGGTGACGGGGCGGTGAGCAGCGCTGCGCACCGCGCTGACTAACTGCTTCTAGCAGCTGGAACACCGAGAATAAAATAATTATTCAGGCTGAGAGAAAACATCGTCTAACATGTTCTATTTATCGTTTCTTCCGCGTATTTGAGGGAATCCTGAGGCGTTCCCAGGCCAGCTGGGAAACCCTGCAGCGTGTATTTAGACATGGTTTAATTCCACAGGAGCTCAGGGTTCACAGACTCCATGAGAAAGGCTAGCAAGACAGAAGCTCACAGCTTTGTTGCAAAACGCCGCAAAAACTGACAACTTCTAAAAAGAGAGATTTCTAACTAGATAAGCCGAGTCGTACCTGTTCAGAGCAGTGATGGGACGTTCACGAGCGATTCGATTCCTTTGAGCGGCTTCTTTTTTTTTTGCCCTGAACGGTAGAACTCGAGTCTCAGTTAGTAAGAGCTGTTCTTTGGCTTTATTTTTTTTGTTTTGTTTTTTTACAATTTAGCTTGTTTTTAATGCTCTGCACACAAGTCAACAGCTATTATTTTTATTTAAATAATTTCAGCATGAATAAATACAATAGATAAATAGAACTGATAGAAACAGGTGGATCATTTTAGATTTTTAATGGTGCAGAGGAGGATTTTCTGTATTTTGCAACAAAATATTAAACCCCCCACCAGTTTATTTCTAGAGGAAACCCTGATATTTTTACAGGCAAAGTGTTTTTTTTTTGTTTTTTTTTTTTTTGTTTTTTTTTTTTTTTCTTAAACACAATGTATATATTTTTGTACAATTTTTGTCTTAATTACCACTGAGTATGTTCTTTCAGTAAATGGCCTTTTTCTGAGTCTGTATGCTCCGGTTAATGACTTACTGATTACTGAATTAGTAGACGATTATTTCAACAATCGATTCATCACGATTAATCCGATTAGTGAAATCACTTAGTTTTGACTTGGTTCTGGTTACCATGTTTACTCTTCCTAATATCACATCAGCTGATATCCATGTGTGATAGGAGACCGTTAAATGGAAGGCTTATCTAAACTCTGTAGCCTCACAAAGCTCGAAAGGTGAATAAGCTGCGTTGTAAATCACAAGTCGGGGTAGAATGTCCTAAACTTTATCACTGTAGAGCATTGTGGAAAAATGAGTATTGGACATCTTCTGCTGTAAAGCATGTATTACATCAAGTGGTAGATGGAGCCTCATAAGAGTTTTTCTCTTCTCAATAGAGGTACCACGATAAATTGGCCCCGATTTCCTTAATTTTGGGAGCTCCTAACTTGCGTGAGAAACTGATCTTATCCACCGATCTTGTCTACCTCCACAAAGGTCTGAAATCAGCCACTGACCCCTTTTACTCTGTCAGGGCTGATTAAGTCACCCCACTGTTACCAACTTGGCGAGTTTGTCCCTACATTTAGCAACTTGTAAGACAAAAAAAAAAAAAAAAAAAAAAAAAAAAAAATAAAAATAAAAAAATCAGAATCAGCACGTCAGGCATTTTTTTTTTTTTTTTTTTTTTTTTTAATTTATTTATTTATTTATTTATTTTAAGATTGGGAAGATGAGGCGAATCTGAAAGCTAATTGGTTAAAAGAACAGATCCACTGCTATACTGAACATAGGCCTGGTCTAGCGATTCTGAAGGCCCTGGGCAGATTAGGCTGGCCCTGACAACACATAGATACTGAAATCTGATTGGATGAAACATTGATAATCCACACAGACATGTACAGGAAGCAGCGCAGCCAAGAGAAACCTTATTAAAAAAAGAGAATAGACTATTGGAAGTAAATTAAAACTATTTAATGGAACAAAAATTATGATTTAGGTTGTAGATATGTTGGTGATTCTGATGGTGCTTAGGCCTGCAGACAAGGGCTTGCAGGTCCCGCCGCCCCACCACTGCACAAATCTTAAATATCGCTGCTCCTCCTGTCATGATGAGCAATAAATCAATTAATCGCATGATAAATTAAAATAAGCTTGATGATTTCCATTTGGCAAACAATCATTAAAGAGATGCTCCTCTTTAATATCATTAAAAAGCTGGCATTTTGAAAAATCCTACAAACATTTCACATCTGGTACGAAGTAGTTTGTTTGGACTTTTCAAAAAAAATTTAAACAAGTCCGAACTATTCCCTGTCTAAGCTGAATGATATTTTTTTTGAAAAGGAATCAATTTTAATTGTTTTTATTTGATTTTATTTAGATTGTTTTATTTTGGATATTTAAAATGTTTTCCAGTTCGTGTTAAATGTTCTTTTTAGAAATTAAATAATTTTTTTTTATCTTTAAAAGCTTGCACTAATATGCCATTATTATTGGTTAAAAATGGTCTTGAAATGACTATTATTGTAATTTCTAGGACAATTTATCATCTAGCAAACTTTATTGTGACAGGCCTAATCACTGCTACTGAAAGAACTACCCCTGGCTGAAGCCTCTGTGCCTTTCACTGCAACCCGTCCAGTGTGTGTGTTAATGGCATTTTTATGGTCTGATCACATAAAACAGAACACCCACTAAAAAGCAACATCACTTGAAAAGCGTACGTATGTGACAGCCATCTACACACACATACTGGCCTCTTTATGGCACTCAGTGTCACTGTTCTCTGCTATCAGCAGGACTGTGGGTTTACTTTCACTTTGCTCCTGCTCTCATTACCACCAGGACAACAATGGCTCCTCTGGAGTGAAGGGGCATTATATCCTGCTCAGCAAAGAATCTGGGCTCTTCATATCGGCAAAAAAGGTTGTGCCAAGTGGACATGTCATGCGAGAAAGTTGTTTTCCTTGCCATTGTGGTATGGGAAGCCTCAGGGTGTTGTTTTAGGTCACACATGGTTGTGATTTGGCAGACCATGACAAGATAATACCCCTCAGGGACATCTTGTGTGTGAATGGCTCAGAAGGACCCATCCCTGGAATTCAGTGCCCAACAACACACACATGACCAAGGACTGCCTTCCTCATGATCAGACTGGATGTTTAGCTGTTCATAGTAGAAAAAGATGGTTATATCAGAGACTGCGTAGCAGTCCAGAGATCCTAAGTTAAAACATGAAGGTACTTCTTGCAAACTGGAGTTGAAATACAAGATTCAGCGGTACATTCAGCTCGAATCTCGACGCATTGCTGCATAACATCTGACTAAAAGTGAGCAGATGCTGCTCCTCTTTCATTACTACACAGTGGTGTCCGAGCCAGCTGCAGAGCTTGTCTTGTTTGGATGAAAATGATGTTGCTGCCTGGTTTCGTGCTTCCTTCCCCTGCATACAGTGATCATTTGTAATGCAGCAGCATGTAAATCACCGATGCATGAAGTTTGAATAAGTGAGGCAGGTGCAGACTTCTTGATGCTCTGGGGAGAAAGGCAGATCTGTTGGGCTGGCTCTGTGCTCTTTGTGCTCAAATTAGCAGTTTGAGTGTCCAAACCCAACCTGAATCAGATATCTCCCAGTTATCAGCCAGGCTTTCTCACCATGACTTTGTTCTTCAATGATCATTAGCTGATGTGTTTCTCTTGTTTTCTGCTGGCAGGTTTCCATCTGTCCTATTGGTGCGCAGAGAGAGAAAAAAATGTTCCCCCTTTTATCTTAGAGAAGTCCTCGTTCTGATCTTTACCAGATTAGAGAGGAGATCGGATTTAAGGGTCGGGCCTCTTCTGCAGGCACTAGCCTGAGAGGAAGGAGTAGGATTTTCCGGCTTCCTCCATTCTTATTTGCTGCCATCAGATTGTAAGATGCCGACAGCCTAAAGCTGTCAGCGGAGTCACTTTCTAGTGTAAATATGCTGCACTCTCAACAAATGATGTGGTAGGTGAAGAAGTATGAAGTTCTGCATTTAAAAGAAAGTGTAGAAATCTGCCCTGAAGGCTTCACAATACATTTAGAGAAGAAGTGCATCTATTTTAAATTGTGAACTTCATATATCAGGACATAAAGTCATTCAGTTGTTATAGAGGATTAAAATGAGGTAAATAAATCAGAGCAGTGGTGTCCACACATTTTGTCACGTGGGCCAAAATTTTAACATAAAGCAGAAAACACCTGTGGGCACACAAGCATGATTTTTAAATTTCTTTCATTTCATTTACTTTTACATGCTCAACAATGAGCCAAACATGGAATATTTCAATGATGGCAACAACCTGGTCTGATGATTTTTTTTTTTATTTGTGTAGAAAATGGATCTGTAAATCATGTAAGATTGGAAGTATGCTCATTTTTGCGTTATTAAAAGAAAGGCATGGAATTTCAGAAATTTTGGGGTTGATTGTCATACGTTATTCTCTGCAACAAGAAAAGGATATGGGTCGCTCTTTGTTCAAAAATGCTGCGTCTTTTCATCTGCCTGTGACAGGTGCACCATTCATGAATTGCAGTCAGGGGCCACACAAAATCATTCCGAGGGCCACAAATGGACTCCTGGGCCACACTTTGGACACCCCTGTCATAGAGGAACCACACCATGTCTGTTGCACTCTGATTATTTATTTCACACCAGTGGCGGCCTTAAAAGTTGGTAGCGCTGACCCTAAAGTGCTAATCGCAAACATTCGTTCCGCTAACACTAAAGCGCTACACCAATACGGTATTTAGTGGAAGCTAGTGCTAAAGTGCTAAATTCAACCATGTTAATACCACCATGACACATGTTACAACATAGTATTTCACCCTGTTGAGGGTGAAATACTATGACCCTGTGTTTGAGGGTCAAATACAGGGTCATAGTTGTATGAAATGACAAATTTCACACAGCTGTGTGAAATTTGTCATTTCACACAGCTGTGCTTCAGGAAGTGATTCTTTGGAACAGAGCTTTGACTTATTGCTTTATTTTGAGCCATATAAAAAGAAGAAAGAAAAAAATGGATGTTATACCCTTTACTGGGTAAAGAAGGAACAAACGAAGAAAATGTGTATATACAAACACATACACAAATGTACAACAAATATACAAACAGCACAAACAAGACATTGTCTAAGTCCTCCAGTTCATTTTTTTATGTTAATGCTGTATTTATACATAAACAATAAATGTATTTAGCTCGAAAAGGAATGTGAAGAAGATGAACTTATTTACTCCCACTCCTTATTCATACATAAATCATGTGGTTGCCACTTTAATTTGAGATTTGGTTAAACCATGTTATGTACACATGTTTTTTGCTTTTTATACATGATGCATTTCCTTATCAATACCACTGATGTTACTTATTACATCACCACATTAATATTTTCATTATATATTATACATTATTAATTAAAAGGATACGTACTGTAACATATAATAAATAATTAAGCTTTCTCTCATGGTGTTAGTTTTATAGCTGTTGAGTTTTCCTAACTCTGTTGCTGATTTTGCCTAATTGACCACTGTAGAGCTTCGGTCAGAAAGCACGCAGGACATTAGTAGATGGCTACAGAATAAACATCATTTTCTTCAACACAGATGTCGAACTGTACTCAGCTGATAATGTACAAAACAGCCAAGTAAATGTGTGCTTTAGAATTTATTTGGGGAAAATTTATTTAGGAGAAGGCTGAATGCGCTAGAAGTTTTCAAAGTTAGCAAAAGTGCTAAACGAAAAATGAGCTTCGCTATTAGCGCATTAGTGGAAGTGTGCTCACCACTGCTTCACACCAGTTAAACACAATGTGGAAGCCATGTGCATCACAGAAGCCATCAGTTCATGAGGGAAACTAGTATATTCCTCTACCCACTAAATCTACCTCCTCCAAGGATCTGCTCAGGGGTCTCGTCCCAGTGCTACATATCAGAAACCTTCAAATGAGGTGTCCAGGAGACATTCTGAGAGTTGGAGCATAGATTAACCAATAGAATGAAAACTTTGCCTTCTGACTGAAATTGTTCAGCTGGACAGACTGCAGCTATGCCTTCATTATTGCAGTTGGTTTCTTGGACACTCAATCTCCTACTCCATCCTCCCATCAGTGTTGTTGAAGACACAATTACACTTAAGGTGCTCTTCTTGAGCTGCAGGGGGGATTCCACCATCCTTTAGATGAGAAAATGTCACCTCAGGTTTTAGAAGTTGACTCCACACTTGGTTGTCAACCACTCTGGTGCGCTCTGTAGAACAAGAATTGAAGATGCCCCTGAAGCTTGAGAAACCTTCTCCTGGTCCACAAAATGCATGAGTTGGACAATGAAACTCCAATTACCCTCACTGTAACTCTGCAAGGGTGACTGTCTGATCCCCTGATCGACAATCCATCCACAAGCTGCTCTCCTGCTCTTGAGTTCAGGATTTCACATTTGGACCATCATTCCAACACCTTGGAGCAGAGGTCCCGAAGTCCCCCAGTTCAAGTCTTGTTCTGACCCAGACTAGTAATTACATTTTTGTTTGTTTGTTTGTTTTATTTTTCCCCCCATTTTATGGTGTCCTGCTTTCTAACTTTTATGGTATTGGTGCTGCTACCAGCAGAGGCCTGATGACGACCTGTTCCTCTGCAGAAAGTTTTCAGGCTGCACAAGTAAAAATGTGCAAGCCCCCAAAATACGTTAAAGGGGCAGTATTATGTAAAATCGACTGTTTTGAGCTTTACATAATGTTATGTTAGTCCGTCATCAAAACCTGTCTGGAGTGTTGCTTTGATTCTTTCATGCATGTTTGAGAAATCCTTTAATCTCTCATGGCAGCCAATCAGCTGTGTAAAACACCTGGATGGACCTAGTACCAGCTGTGGGGTGTTGCTCCTCCTTAGAGCTGCAGTTTCTAAGCTTCTGCCTCACACAACACCTCTCCCCTACGACTTCTGCACTCAGCTCCTTCAGACTAGCCAGCAGCAATGAGCAAACCCCTGGTGGAACTGAACAACTGCTGAGCTTATTATACGAGATACTTCTCAGTGCAGCGCTGGTAAAAACGTTGTTAAAGGGTTAATCGAGGACTGTTGTGATGACTTCCTGATGGCAGAGTGTTGGAAAGAGCAGAACTTTCTTAAAGAAAAAGGCAAAGTTTCAGACATTAAATTACGATGCCAAATTTTTAACTGAAGGTAACATAGCTACTTGATTGTGCTATAAAATGGCACTGTGTGGCTTAAAACACTTAATACTGCCCCTTTAAAGGGTAATAGAAAAAAATTGAGTGGACAGAAAAGTTTCATTCCAACTAAAACTGGACACTAAAACTTTAGATGCTGACATAAGCGTTAGGTAAAGTTTACTGGAAGTGGCTTGAAGGTTACTGATATGATCCATGCGGTCTCCTCTCAGTCCTCCTATCTCTCTTCACGTGTTCCTGCAGTGTTGGAGAACAGTTCCTGAACTGTTGACTGTTTAGCGCCACCCATTGTTTTTAATGCTGCAGACTGTCTCCTATTTGCATGAGCCTGGCATTGGCTAAACTAATTTGAATAACCAGGTGAGGGGGAGTGAGAGGGTTAAAATTAGATTACCCAGAAACAAAAGCCATGTGCTTGGGATGATGTCAGGAGTGTGACGAAACAAAGACAAAATAATACATCATCCAGAATGACTTGGTGTGTGTGGGTGGGGTGGGGTTTTTTTTTTTTTTTTTTTTTTTTTTAAACTATGGTAAAAATGTTTTCCTTTTGCTTCTTAATGATGAGCATCATCAGAATTAAAACTTTTTCTATATTCTATGAGGTTCAGTCTTCAACCCATTGCAATTGAATTTGTACCTGAAGAACTGTGGACAGCACAGATTAGCTGGTCTGGTATAATAAAGACATGATTTACTGATTGAAGTTGTGATTCTGGCATTTGCATGGATGCTCAGTCTGTGGGATTATTGCAAGTCAGTAACTTGATGCAATCTGCTGGGTCTCATTTGATAGAAAACTTTTTTTTATATATATATCTTTTATTAGTCCTGTACTGAAATGACATTTTCAGTACATCCAAGGTAGACAGGAGTCTGAAGCCATCTTGGGAGGCACTGCCCTTTAGGCAAGGTGGTTGAAGTGCCCAAGGACAAAACAATGGAGACAGACAGAGCAGTGCTTGAACCAGCAACCTGCCAATTATGGGACAAACTCCTACCACCGTTGCCACCATCATCCCTCATGTACTCAAATTTAAATAATTATCTGAACTTGACTGCTCTGTTTCTTTGAATCTATTTTTTTCCTTTGTGTGATTGGATTGAATAGATTAAATATTTCTGTGTAAAGTGTCTTGAAGCAACTCTTGTTGTGGATTGGTGTTCTTTAAATAAACCAAATTCAATGGAGTTTATTTGATCACATTTTATGAAATTTGAAGATTTCCTAGCAGTTTCCTTTTACGTCACATCTATTCCTGCAGTGATTACTAATAAAAGACAAAATTCAGCAGCAATGTGACTTCTTTTCCTCTAAAACCCATAATGTCATTAACTATGGTGCAGCATTTGGGTCAAAATTAAGACTATTGCACACCCAATAGTGGCTAAATAATTGTAGCAGGAAGCAATATCTATTCTGAAGCAAGCGACTGATCTGATTAATGATAGGCCGGCACTCGTAACTGAGCAGTTGACACTGGCAAAAGAGGAGACGACTCCTGACTGGCATTAGCGTCGGAGAGGCTAACGACTAGCAGGCCTAGGCTGGTCACTCACTGAAGCAATTCTTTTGACAGAATTTATTGTAATCCAACATAACATGAAGCCTAAATAATAAACATAAAGCATATATAAACAATATATTATTGTAAAGCTAAACCTATCCATGCTATTGCCAACCTGTCTATGCTAATGGCCAGCAGAGGAAGTAGGCAATCCAGTGGGTGACCAGCCTAGGCATGCTAGTCATTAGCCTCTCCAATCCTAATGCTAGTCAAGAGTGTCCTTCTCATTTGCCAGCACTGGTTGGTCAGTTACTGATTCTGGCCTATTTTTATTCAGATCAGTAGCTGGCTATGAAATAGATATAGCTTCCTGCAACAAGGGCGTAGCTACCACTGGGTGCATAATATTCTTAATTTTGGCCTTAACAGCCCCCATCCTCAACAACTGAATTAAGCTGTTTAGATGTCCCAACTGTTATGCTGCAAGCGTTAAACAGAACTTGACCCAAAGCATGAAATATCTTTCCTTTAAACCATCTCAGTGGAATAAATGAGACTATTAGTTTCAGGTCAGTCTTGTTAAAAAGTGAAAAGCCTGAGTGATTTCTAACTTATCTTGTAGCATCTTGGCTTTGCAAGCAAGCACTGTGGCACTCCTGACCTACTAGATGAAGGAATGAGAACATCATCAGAGATGTAGTCTTTGTTGTTATCATTTTGATACAGACAGACTCTGTGTCTGTTAGCTTATTGCTCTCATGTAAATGTTTGTCATTTACCCAGAGCTATATCTGCTGCAGACAGCCTGGTGGGTCCATGGTGGTGTTAGAAGCCTCCATAAACCAGCAGAAAGCTTCATAGATTTACTCACATTCAGTTTGTTCCAGGGTTCCATTTCAGCTTACTTTGGAGGAAAAATCAAAAGCAATTTGACCCTTATGCCCCTCCTTACTTTGGTAACAGTCTGATAGATGAGGTCAGGCAGGAGACCCTTTTAACTGTTTGCAGATGATGTGAAAGCGGGGGGAAGCCTGGAGAGGTGAAGGTGTAGGCAGGGTGGAGAGGATGGAAGCAAACTTGTTAGGAAGTGATTAACTGGTCCATTAGCACCAGCACAATCCACTGAAGTTCTTCCTGACTTGTTTGAACTGTTTTGCTGAGCACTGTATAAGAACAATAGAACTTGTGCTCAGACTAAAGGGGGTGTGGAACGGTTTGAGACCAAACAGAACAGTCTCTCTAACACAGGAAGCAGGGTCGCTTCAAAGCTTTGAGCCTCTATGTGAAGCACAGGTCCAAAGATGACAGACGGTGCCATCAGACACTGTGAAAGACAGCTGCAAGGCTGTTAAAACAGTTTGACACCTCATTTCTATCTCTCTCTTTACCTGCATGCAACTGCAAGTCTGGGCCTATCCGGCTGAACAAAACTTGAGCATATTGTTAGGCAGTTTTCCTTTGCCCTTCTCTGCTCCTGGACAAAGGGAAACACATCAGCTGTTCTCTCTCTAAGCTTCCTCTCCTTCTGTGTTTGTCCAATAGCTGGGCCTGTCCTCTTCCTGTTTACACTGCATCAGCTTCATGACACGGACCGCCTGAACCAGAATCATTATGTAACTACATCCTTCCCCAGCGTAAAGGCTCTCACTTCCCAGCAGATATGGGAATTATCTCTTGTTCACAAGTATTTCAACATATTATGGGACTCCTTGGGTCTAGTCTGTTGTGTTGGAGTGTGCTTGGTGTGGCATGGCCTGTTAAACCAGATAATAAACACATTTGTAAGGATCTTAGGGATATTTTTCTCTGGAGGTGCACCGATTTGCTTAATTTTGGGTGATCGGCCGATACTTATGTGAAACTGATTTTATCCATCTCTGCAAAGGTCTAAAAATCAGCCACTGTCCCCTTTTGCTCTGCTGTGACAGAGGGCTGGCTGACTGACAGACCCGCCCACCACGTCATTCCTGCACATGCACAGTTAACACAAGTCATCTCACTGTTGGTACCTTAGTGACTTTTTAGACACCCTGAGCGACTTTTATTCGAAAAAGTGACAAGCAATAAAGCTATCGACGTCTTTTTGTGTTATTGAAGACTTTGGCAACAGTGTCATTAGGGTGGGGCAATAAATCAATAGTGATATATATCACAATAGACACATGATCAATATCAATAGAAAGTACGTCCGACAGGATGTTCAATAATTTCAGTAAACTCCAATCCAGAACTGCACAGCATCCTGGGGGATGTATGCAGAGGAAAAGCCTTAGCCGCTCAACCTCTCACAGCCAGCTAAGCAAGGTAAGTGGCATCTATTAACTCACTCATTGGTAAGCTAGCAACAACCTGAGTAACTTGCACAACAGCAGTTTCGTGTTTCGCCATTGTGCCTCATACCTTCTTACAAATTAAAAGAATGGGGTGGAGTGAAAAGAGAACACTCTTTCACTCCACTACAAGAAAAATTTGGTGACCAGAATAAGGCAATTTTCAGCATGATTGAACCGTAATCGGTGTCCAAACCAATAGCAACTCAAATGTTAACAGTAGCTCAAAAAGATCCTGTTATTAAGAATCATCCAGTTCCACACTGACCTGTGAGTCCCCAGAACAGCTGTCTCACTAAATAAAGTCCTGGTAACCACGGCTGCTAATGATGATTGTCTGCTTAAGAATAGGAATGGACCCTTGAGATGACCTTAGTGGGGCTTCTACGGTGATCAGCTTATTGTTGGAGAAATGCTTGATGTCTTTTGAAACTGTTTCTTGTTCATGAGCCTGTGTGCTCAGGTTTGTCTGACGGTGTTATTTGGGCTCCCCAACTCATTTGGAAAGAAAAGAAAGCTCATGATTACATGATTTCAGAAGAATGGCTTTGTGGATTGTCAGCTATGGAAGCTATTCTTATCGCCTCCTCTCTACTTGTGTGTGACTTTGGGTTTTAGTTCTTCTGCATATGAATTGACCACAATGGATTCCAGGTTCTCAGTTATGGCTTTTCCAACAAAGAGGCTCTCGTTCTTAACCAGGGCTAGTTCTCAACTGGTTCAATAAAAGAACTGATTTGCTTTTCCACAACCTGAGAACTGTGTTTACTGGTTTTAGTTTTTATGGTGGAACCATAAAGACCTGCTGCTTAGTAACCTCTAGCTCCCTTTTTAAGCAATGGAACCAATTTGGTGGAAAAAACAAATGAGTTGATATCGCAGCATTTCCTGACCACAGGTACAAAGTTTTTTTGTTTTTTGTTTTTTTTCTTACAAAATAGGTGTGATTTTTGCTGTAAATATTCCGATGTTTGCAGATCCACTATCACTCAATCAGCTGCCACACAAGTGGAACAAGTTCTGCAATGGTGCCAACATGAATCTGTATTACCTTGGTTAGGCAGAAATGGTCCAGATGCCTTTTGGAGATAATTTGTCACAGCTCATCTCTCAAACAGTTTCAGCAGCATCTCCATGCATCATGAGGTCATTTTGATCAGAATTAATGATGGCTGAAACTTGTCTTTGGAAGTAACCATCTCAGCTGATCAGGTTGACAAATGACACAGCTTTTTCAGTGCTGATAGGACTGTACAGAAATTAAGTTGGCTGATGATTTTATGCTCGTCAGCAATAATATTCTAATAATGAGGTCATTAGCAGGACTCTGGAGAACTTGTCTGCATACTGAGGAGTTAATTCTGCCATTTGATTCAGGCTTGTTGGACCACATCTAAAAGTTGCAGGACACCGGCCCTTGAGGCCTGGATTTGAGGACCCCTGGTCGAAGACGATATTGAAAACAGCAGCACATCTACAAACAACTGAATCAAGGTGTTGGGGCTTGGACCTTTCCAAATTGACTTAGGTTTTCAGATGACCGCTGCTGAAGGTATTTGCAAGTAAAACGAGTCTGGTAGGGTGGTAGCAAGCGCCTACCTACTTTGATAATTTATGATAAAGCAAAAGTGGTGCAATACTTTATCTCCAGGGACATTAACTGTTCAAAGTCAGATATGATCTGTAAATGGTGTGACTCAAATAAGTATTGGATATTATGATGTCAGCATCTTGCTAATACTGTGTGGGTTGAGGACCAAAGAACCACTTGGAATATTTAACTAGTGCTTTTTTTTTTTTTTTTGGTGTCATGTAGTGGCAAAAGCCAGTAGAAACGTGGCATCTGATGCAAAATATATCACCAATCTCAGTTCTTAACGTTTCTGCTGATTTTTATGTTCTAGATGGTCGCACCAGTTGAAAAAGATCATCTCAGTCTGCTGGAACTTGAACTGTTATCTCATGCAGTTACATGCGCCTTTAGAGGGGGCCTCAAGTATTTGTGGATTTTAACTATTCGTGGGGGGCTGTGGTCCCTAACACACACAAATACTGGGGGTCCATTGTTCTTTTAAATATAGACATAATAACAAATGCAGGTTTTGGCAGGGTTTTTTTGGGGGTTTTTTTCATGGAAAATTTTAGTTGAATTTTCACAACAGAATGACAAAAATATACCAGGAATAAAGTTTTCTCTCATTTTCTTGTCATTAGTTTGGAAAATTATCTTTTTTTAAAAGATAATTTTCCATAAATAATATTGCATTAAAGAAAATCTGTTTGTCCTCTCTTAAAAGTTTTGTTTCTTGTTATTTTGAATATAAAAACAGAAATAAAATGGTGGTTCTTGAAGAATTACAAAAAACTTCCTTTAATAAGCTGTTTTGTGGCTCTAAATTGGTTTAAGTTGGTGGACTGAGGGCAAAAATGGCTCTTTGAATTGGAAAGGTTGCAGACTCCTGGGTTAGACAAACCAGACCATACTGAAGAGTCTGATCATCTAGCGAAATGTGTTGGTTTTTTTTTTTTTTTTCCTCCTTCATTCATTTTACTAATCAAATACGACTGCAGTCAGACTTCTGTATGAATGGTTTATGACCCTAAAGCCTCCTGTATTTGCAGAAGAAGAACGTAGATGTCACACAGTAGCGCTCTGTTTATGGAAGTAATAATGGAACTATGGATCAATTTTAAAGTTTTTGAGCTATGGGAGCAGACAGTTTTCTCACAAAATCATAAGACAAAGAAAGTTAAGAAAATGGAAAGCACAACTGATAGATTGCTTTCTTCAGCCATTGTTTACATCTGGATTTACTGGGTTTGGCTTCACCTGGTGTGGAATTATGACGAACGTCTCACATCAATGACGTAAAAGTCTGATAAAATGCAACATGACCGTTTAGACTGCAGATGCTTTAAAATATTCAGATACGTATCCGATTTAGTTCCACATATGGAAGTGGTAAAGAATGGATTTTTTTTTTTTTTTTTTTTTTTTTTGGGTGGCGGGGGTGAAAATATCGGAATTGGGTCATTCAGACTGTGGTGAAAAAGTTAGATATAGGTCGCATATGGGCAAAAAAACGGATTTGAGTCGCATTTGTCTGCTGTGTGAACATTGCCTAAGGTGTAAACTAGCTTAGATGCTTTACATCATGAATTACAGGTGATCGTATGCAGATCAAACTCACTTAATGGAGAAATAGCCCTTTTCTCTAGCTGTGAATTGTTTGGCCAGCTCCAGCTTTGAGATCTTTCTGGTTTTGTCCACCATTCTCAGGATTTTCCACCAAGCAGAGTTTGGGGGGGGACCATTTCCAGCTCTTATAGGCTTATTAGTGTCATTTCTGCTGACAGCAACTGGATTGCTCAAGACCTATGATCTTGTTTATATTACCATGCCACAAGATCTCAGTGAACCACATTAAACCCCTGCGAACAAGAGAATATTGTGAAATACCTGTGGTAGATTCTTAGATGATTACATTTTGACATGTAGCTGTCATACCACCTTCTGATCTGTCATGAATTATTAAGAAATGTTAATTAAATGCTCAACTGTTTTTTATAGAACTTCATCTCCATTAATGCAACCTTCTCTAAGTTTTTGAATTAGAGATCGAAGCGGCTGAGAATTGTCCTCAGTGACTCCTCTTAAACATCTGAGCCAGCAGTTATGTCCTCCTCCGTAGGGGTGGAAAATGATCTTGTGGTTTATTGTTATCTGGATAATTTTCTATCATGACTGTGATTAACTGTAATAATATGGTGGGGTTTGTTATTTTTACTATTTTTCTTCCATTGTTTGTCGTGAGAGCATGGATACATAATCATTTATTCAAAAAGTGGGTATTGTGCAGTTTAAATGTACAACTGCACTACTTGATGTAACTGGATGTCATAATAACCCTTTTAAAGATCTAATATGTATTAGAGACTGTCATGTGAATGTCTGGACTCAACACCAAGACTTTTGGGGGGCTAACAAAAAATCACCATCTAATAATATCTGGTGTTTTAGGAGATTACCAGACACTTTGGCTCTGGTTAGAACTTTGATAGGCAGATTTCCTATGGAGTTAATTTCCTGTCAAAATTTTGCACACAGAAAACATATTTCACAAACTGTCCTCGAGTAAAAAAGATGTTTTCTCTCATATGAAACAATTTCACAGTCTGTGGCAAGTTTCTGCCAAATGTCATGCAATATCTTAGATCACATGTGTCAAACTGGAGGCCCAGGGGCCAAATCCAGCACATCATAGGTTTTTATGTGGCGCTCTAGACTCTAAAGGGCCGCATAAATAGAACTTTAAGCACACAACTTTTATCTTTAAATATTTCATTAATCAAAGCAGTTTTAATCTGTACACTGCCAAATCACACAAATGTGACAAGATGTTCAAATTTATTTAACTTCAAGAAGTGCTCATCCAATGCAGAGAGCCATTTATTGATTTTTGACATTTTATCAATGTGCGGTTTTATCAATACGTTCTGCTACAACTGGCCCTTTGAGGACATTTATGGTGTTGATGTGGCCCAAAATGAGTTTGACACCGGTTTTAGATAGAATTTGGAATTCTTCGCTCCCACTGGACAACAAGGGGAGCTATCGAGACAACTGAAACAAGCAGTTTGGTCCAAAGAAGACTAGGGTTAAAGGTCAAATTTGTCAAATGGAAAGCTCTAAAACCTAGTCCACATGTAGCTGGATATCTGGGAAACGAATAGATTTTTCTGCATTTTGGCCTTTCATCCACACAGAAACTCAGTTTAATATCACTGACAACGATTACTTATAAAAACTCCGACCAAAGTGGAGATTTGGGAAAACTCCATATTTGTTTTTGCTTGTGTTCATGGGAAAACAGAGACTTAGGGACCCAAACGTTACAGTCTGTGATAAATAATCTGCCAATATATCCACATACTTGCTTTGACACAATTCCCAGTTGACATATGCTATTTAAAAGTAGTTCAACCTATATATCTCTCTGCACAAATTAGCCTCCTGCAGTCATGTTTAATTCCGAACAGTAAGTGGTGGTTGTTTTTGAAGTGATCTGATTGGCTGATATAGGTTTTAGTGTTGTACTACACTGCCCCCTATGGGTTTGGCATGTTTAAAACAATGTTCAGGGGCGGATTTGTGTGGATTCATGTGGATGAAACCTTTTCTAAAACCGATCCAGTGTGGACGATTTTCTTTTTTTTAAAAAGCGACGGGAAAATTTTGTTTTTATAAAGACCTGACTCCATGTGGACAAGGCCTAAGATTCTATTTTATTAGAAATGAATCCAGAAGCAAAGTATGTTGATTATATATGTTATGTGTTAGTTATACAAATAAAACTAATGTCCATATGTTGTAGTATAATAAAATGATTCTGTTAGAAAAATGTGACTCAACCTGCCTTGTGCACGCTTCCTGTCCACCTGACGGAGCGCATCAGCTGGGCGATATCAACATTCTCGACACATGCTCTGCTCTTGCTCTTAAATAAAATAACGCATGAACAGCTTTTGTAGCATATCAAGACATTTGGACCAAACCCTGTCCAAAGCACTTGTTTGGGGAGAACGCCTAGTTCCATCTAAGCTCTCATGTGACTTTTGGCAGAAACTTGCTGATAGTGTGCAGTTCTTTTGGATGCAAAAAGAGATCATTTTCTACTCTAGGACAGTTTGTAAAATATGTTTTATGTGTGTGCAAAGTTTGAGATCATCTGTTGCATATATTAGCAAAATTTTGGCAGGAAATTAGCTCCATAAAGTTCCTTTTCAGAAAGGAAATTTCTAAAGTTGTCAAAGCAAGTCTGTAGAATGACAGATATATCCTAATCAGGTAGGTGTGATTCACAACCTCGCTCTGTATGAGGAGTTTTACTGCAGATGGGTGGAACTCTCTCTCAGCTGCAACAACTGTTAGTTTTAAAGCTCATCCCAGGAGGCCAGAAGTGTTCTGGGGTTTAGTTTGTGAGAAGTGGTTGGGGAGGTTTCAGGAGGACTTGGGTAACACTTTATCTTTTCTTTTTCGTCCCCACAGATCACCAGAAGCTAGAGCGCGAGGCCAGGATCTGTCGCCTGCTCAAACATGCCAACATTGGTAGCTATGATTTTCTATAGTTATACATGAAGTGAGAAAATGATTGTAAATTATATTTATAAATTCACCTTTTTAATGTAACAGTAATGCAGCCTGAGGATCCCATCTATAGCAATATTTTAGAGCTCAGTTTCAGATCTTTATGACTGAATGTTTGACTTGGTGTTCAGATAAACTCAATTAGCACTCTTGAGCATTAAAATGTCAAGCAACAATCTTAACCATTACTGTAAATACTGTAGTTTTTAGAGTTGACTCATTGATTTATGCATTCCTCAATCCTAACTGTCTGAACAATTAGATATACATTTCCACAGTCAATTTCATACAAGTACATTTGGGGGTGTAATAATACAGAGACGTTACAGTCCGGTGCCTAAAATTAGCCGACAAATGTATTTCTAACAGGTGATCACCACCCACATCTTGAAGAGGATGGGCTTTTATTACCTTTTTTTTTCATTGCCCAATCAATTTGAACTTATTTGCCTGCTGTAACTACAGGCACTAATGACTTACCATACCCCTGTTGGTTTTGTTCCATGGTTCCTTTTGTGCTACCTTTTTCCTTTTAGTAAAGGATAAATGGACAAAATTTATGTCATACCGACTACTCAAAACACTTTACACTACAGCCATATTCACACTCACAAGCAGGGCTGAAACGATTAATCATGTTAATCGTGATGAATCGATTATTGAAATAATCATCAACTAATTTAGTAATTGATTAAATATAGAGTATACGCACTCAAAAAAGGCCATTCCCTTAAAGGGTAAAAAGAACAACACACTCAGAGTAATTAATCCAAAACAGTGCAAAAAATACATACATTTAATGCGTGTATACATATGTTTAAGATGGCAAAAATCTTCTTTGTCTGTAAAAATGTTCCACCCAGAACTCCTCAAGTGGCAATTTCAGCCTCACCTGGTTTATATTCTGTAAAATCTATTAAGCATCTTTTGCTATCTAATTATTAATTGGTTAATCCAAAATATAGTCATCAGATTAGCCAAACACTGTATTGATGTTAGGTCAAGCAGAAAGGGCTGTTATGTT
Source organism: Anableps anableps (assembly GCA_014839685.1). Taxonomy (NCBI): domain Eukaryota; kingdom Metazoa; phylum Chordata; class Actinopteri; order Cyprinodontiformes; family Anablepidae; genus Anableps; species Anableps anableps. Next base: position 3,160,525 of record CM026085.1, on the reverse strand, counting down.
ACAAGTATTTTTTATTTTTTTTGGCTCCAGATGCATCCTCTGCTACAAATGATAAAGTGTGGACTAAAGGAATGCTACGTTATTGCATCTTAGGCAATAAAATGTTTATTTTCTTATTTAGAAAAGGAATTGAATTATTTTATTTGTATTTATCTTTAAATGTATTTCTGATATTGTATAAAAAAAAGGCTTAAGTGGTTGAATGAAAAATCTGCGGAATGTGCTTGTTTCTTAATCCAATTAATCATCGGAATAGTCGATAAAATAATCAATGACTAAAATAATTGCTTGTTGCAGCCCTACTTGCAAGTGTGCACACACTTGTCTACACAGATATGCAGGTCGGTAGGCAACTTGGCGTGAGGTGCCTTACCAAGGGGCACGTTCACATGTGACAGGAGGAAGCTGGAGTTGAACCTACAACCTTCCGATTGCAAGATGATTACTACTGAGTGGTACACATTAACAGGGGGGTTGATGGTTGGGGATGCGGTGCACATGTCTCATCAGGATACAGGTGGTTGACTAACCAGCAGATGGAAGAAAGGAACTTTAGGAAATCATTATTTGAGGTTTAAACATATGAATCTACTTAAGCTTCACATGGTTATTTTATTTGTGTCAGAAGCAACTGTACTGGCAGTCAGCATAAGAGTGCTTTTTGTATTTCACATCTGCTGATATTAACACCATTGACCCCATTCCAATCCCTGGTTCTTGCTCCTCTGGAGATGGTGCTCCTTTTAGAGGTCAACCAATCCTAACAAACTGCCAATAATTTACAGAAGATAAATATCATCCAAAGTATTTGCAATCAGTCTTTATGACGCACACTTTCTCAGTTATTAGGCATATTCTTGGACAGCAGTGAGGCTGCTGAGGCAGAGAAACTGTGACTCACAACACGTCTGTCCTGTGTGGGGATGCAGCTGCTCTGTGCTCCACCTCACACACTCTGCTGTTTTCATGACTGTTAGTACACGTTTTCTTATGCACGCTCTGTCCACTCCAGGCTTACAGACTCACTCGCTGCATTTCCGTTACAAAGGTGAGCTAATCTTTGTCCATTTTCTGCTAATGTCAAAAAAGCACAATTTCGCACTTGTGATGTTTCCATTAAATAACAAATTAAATTAAAATCACACATGAATTAGCTTGCTCACATGATGAGTTATTAAAAATCATGCTGTGCCGTGATCCTCCAACTACTTCCTGTTGTCATCTTCTTCATGGTTTGCCCCAGTGGCAACATCCAGTTGTTGATCATGTGACTTGTGTGATGCGAAAAAAGTGTTTCCATTGCAGTTTTGCAAAATAAACCAATTTTGATATGGCCAAAAAAACCACCTCATCCTTGCGCCAAAACATTTTCTCTTTTCTCGAAAAAGGACATTAAGTGAAATAATTTTCATGATTTTAATTTGTGCAATTTCAAGGATCATGGAAACACAGGTACTGTTATTAATGATGGAAGAGAAACTTAATGATAAAAAGTTAAAATACAGGAATGAAGGTGATGCTGACAGATCGCAGTTTGAATCAAATGGAAGGGTTGGTGGTGGTGGGAGGGAGTAATTCAACGGATCAAGAAACACAGATGTTACTTGCTACCCACAGTACAGCTTAATAAATAAGGGGATTGAACTTGGTGCACTCAGCTTTACTCATTGATCAGATCTATGTGGCTTCAAACTCCTAAGCGATGTTCCCCTTCTCGCTCTTGTAGTGCAAATATTGGGGGGGGGGAGAAATGTCAAATTTTAAAGTAAAAATGTAAAAGGAAATTTCATGTGAAAAAAGGGCAAAATTCTACCAGTATTCTAACAATATTGGCCTAAAATATCATTTATTGGCTGCTCTGAATTTTAAATTATTGGTATTCCCAAAGAAAAACCTGCATCGGTCAACACAACAATTGTAATGTGAGCCAGTAGATTTTATTAGAAATAGAAAAAAAACTATCATTCCTCCTGCAGCTAAACTAGAACACATAATTACACTTATTATCAAAATGTGTTTATAATTGTAATTGTCTATATCAAAATATGGAGGCAAAACTTAAGTAGTCATTTTTAAAGTGACTAGTTTAGAGAATATTCTCTTTGTGCCGTTGTTTTTAGTAGAGCAGCACTAGGAGTCTAATTAGTCGGGCTCTCTGCTCTGGTAGCCAGCCTGAGTGCTGCTTCCAGAGTACCAACTATAGTTCTAAGCAAGCTTTAACTAAGCTTTTTTTTTTTTTTTAACAAGCTTAATAAGAGTAATGGATGGTAATCTTAAGGCCCCCACATACTCTGGTGTACTTCACCTGACTATGTCCTAGTTCAGGGTGTAATAAGAATGCACTGGGTTGTTCATTACACATAATGGTGGTATAGGTCCAGGAGGGTCTTCTATGCTCTCAGGGTCTCCATTACATAGGCTCCCTGCACACCTCTATGACGTGATCATAGCATTTAGAAACAAAGAGCACAGATGGTACTGTTGTTGTTGTACAGACAACCATGGACTCAGATTTAGATGAGCTGACTTTCCTCCTGGTCATTCTCCACATGGTTGTGAATTGCTCTTGCTTAAAGACACCAACAGAACCACATCATCTGCATAAAGCAAAGCTAACACCCTTATGTTACTGAACCAGATATCATCCTCTCAAGATCTATGCCTTGAGATCCTGTCCATGAACACCACAAACAGAATCGTAGACAGGGGACAGCCCTGGCAGCATCCAGCCTCCACTGGGAACAAGCTTGACTTTGTATTTCGAACATGGACCCAGCTCTTAATTTTGTTATTAAAGGGTTGGAGAGCTCTTTAACACATAACCAGCACCCCTTACTCCAGCAGCATCCCCCACAAAAACCCTCAGATTTAGGCTGCATCCACATTCTCAAAATGCATGCACACCATAGGATCCATCTCCCATGAGCCCCTCAGCAACTTGGCAAGGACGAAGATCTGGGTCCTCACGTACAAACTTTGCAACTACAACCTGGACTACTCTGAAATCAAGATGAAACAAAAGTTCTTTGCACACTGAGAAAGACAGGAGCTTAGTGGAATGCTCTGAAACTCTTGGTTTTCAGTAAAAACAGGAAACCGCTGTTAAACCATTTACAATAAATGATAAAATAAAGATGAGATCATGCCTTCACTGCAGCCCTTAATGCACATCGAATCTATATGTTTATCAGTTCTAAATTACAGCATTCTATTTATCAGGCTGAGTGAGTCATGCCAGGCTGTCTTGTCACAATGGTGGTTAAAAGCTTTTGTGCAGCACATGTAGTTATGTCATAAATGGATGTTTTGAAAATGCTTCCTGTTAGCGGAACTTATTCATCCTGTGGTGGCTCTGTTAGTAATTTGAATTTTGAATTTCAGCTGATAACTATTTTCATCAAGAATTTGTGCTATTCCTGCAAACTGTGCTTCAATCTTGGCCTGTCCAGCTGTATTGTGGGAAGCTGATAAATCTGGCTTACATATTCCATCCCACTCAGCTGATATGGTTAGGCCCAGGCTCGACTTGCACGGTCCAGGTCAGTCTGTTACCCATCAAAAATACCTCTGTCAGGAGTCCCAGTGTGATCAGGCAGCGGTATGGACATGGGAAGCACATAGCTTATGCTGCGTGCCAAGACCAAAAGGATTCCCCTTAAAGCAGCTGATGAGCCAATGTTCATGTTTGGTGGAAATCTATCCATCCATTATCTTCCGCTTAATCCAGGGTCAGGTCACGGAGGCAGCAGCCTAAGCAGAGAGGCTCAGACTTCTCTCTCCCCCAGCAACTTAGGCCAGGTCCTCTTGGGGAATCCCAAGGTGTTCCTTGGCCAGCCAAGAAACATAGTCCCTCCAGTGTGTCCTGGGTCTTCCTCTGGGTCTCCTTCTGGTGGGGCATGCCCAGAACATCTCACTTGGGAGGCATCCAGGAAGCATCCTAACCAGATGCCGAGCCACCTCACCTGGCTCCTCTCGATGTGGACGAGCAGCAACTCTACTCTGAGCCCCTCCCAGAGGTTCTCACCCTGTCTCTAAGGGTGACCCCAGACACCCTGTGGAGGAAACCCATTTCACCCGCTGGTATTTGCAATCTCGTTCTTTCAGTCACTACAGAGTTCGTGACAATAGATGAGGGTAGGAACGTAGATCAACCAGTAAACTGAGAGTAACAGACCAGTATGGCACCCTCTGGATGGAAAGAATAAATGAAATGTTTTTCTAGTAGATTCATAGACTACTCTAGGGGTGCCCAGGTCCAATCCTCGAGATCTACCATCCTGCACCTTTATAGATGCATATCTTCTCCCACACACCTGCATCAGAGGTCTGGTAATGACCCACTCATTTGTTTCTAGTGGGTTGGAGAAGAGCTGCATCTAAAAGTTGCAGAATGGTAGATCTTGAGAAATGGTCTTGGGCACCCCTGGACTATTTATCAGGGGTCTATGTTTGCTTTTAACCCTCTTCCCAGACAGGAAGAGAAGTATAAGCCCCACAACAGTTCAAACGAACTCTTTGGTCACCGTTCTTAAAAACTGGGCCCATCACCCCAGTCAGCTTGGTGTTGTCCCAGTACATCTCAGAGCAAATGTCAGAGTGTAGGAGACCCAGATTACCCTGGAGGGACAATATACACCATCTGGCCTTGGGTTCCCCAGAATGAGATGTAGAACATCACTGGGAAGAGGATACCCCTGCGTTCAAATCTCAGATAAGTGGATGGACCAATCAATTTGAACAGTTCCAAATGTTTCCTAACTTTCGTACAAAAGCCTCTTAAGCCTGAAGGCGGATTGAAGTTAATCATATAAGTATGAATTAAGACTCAAAATGCACTCAAGCAAGTTGTTTGGCTCCTCTTCCAAGGTTCAGTGAATGCAGCACCGCTTGTTCTAGAAGTAATGATAAGACAGATAAGGAGTCTGGATAGTTCTCTGAAAAATGATTCAGTTTAAATCAATGGGTCATTATGGAACAGAGCTAAACAGGGAGATGCTCCAGGACCAGGACTGTGCCATACTGAGATGGCTCCTGTCTAAAAACGGATGGCTTCTCTCTCATGGATATGACATTCTCACTGCAGCCTGCTCTGGGGAAGCCCTCATCCTTTAATGTCATCACAGCCATATTTCTCCTAAATGTCAATCAGAAGGCCATCTAACGGAAACCCTAGAGGGATATGTTCCTTTTTATCTCCTCACCCATCAGCTTACCCTCTGACCTCCATGTCTGACAGTTGATCAGCAGTGTGATTGGGAATGGTTTTTCTACAAGCACATTATTATCCGGTCATTCAGTATTTCTTAAGTTTCTCACTTTGGGCCTGAAAACCGAACTTCTTGGCCTATGTGTGGGTATCATGATATAAACACAAGTACTTAAAATACAGGGTTTAACACAGTCTATTTTTAAAACTACAGCTACATTGTATTGCTGGTGCTAAAATATTAAATATGTTATTACTAGGGTTGGGACTTTAATACATCAATTTTGAATAATTAATGACATAGATTTTAACACATTAAAAATTTTAACGCAATTTATTGGGGGTTTTTTTCTCATACAAAAGTTCTGGCTGGAACCTTTGTATTCACGTGTTTCTTGTACACCCATAAATCTGACACACAAACGACAACAATCAAGACGAAGCCACTTTTTTTGGCCCAGTGGGAGTTAATTTTAACTTTGCACCAATCTGATGGTTGAATTACCTAAATAACTGATTAAAAACAGTAAATATGTTTGGTGTTGAGCTCATATGTCCATTTATTCAATAATTTAGCAGTTTTTGAATTGAAAATGTTGCTTATATTGCTTATATTGATGATGTATAGTTTTTTTTTTTTTTTTTTAAATGTGATGTATTGTGATGAATTACAGAACCCACAATTAACTTGAAAAATTTTTCATCGAGTTCCACCACTAATTATTACAGATATAAGGTTGTCTATGACGTGCATTACACGGCAACATTAGGTCGTTGTAATAGATTGGCTTCAGGTTGAGTTCAGTAAATCACAGAATGGCTTCAATGGCTGCTGAATTTCATGGAGGTTTGTGGTGGTGGGATGATAGTGAAGTGTGACGGTTTAAGGATAATAAATACTTCAGCAAGGCATCAGTTTCTGTGTAAATCTGTTTAAGTGAACATGTTCTGAGGGGGAGACAGTAGAGAAGCTCTGTGGTCCTGAGCCGATGCTACAGGTGATCCTTCAGCCTCTGTCGGAGGGATCCCATTGGCTCACATCGATGCTCTTTATCACTTCACACCTCATTGCTTCATGTCAGCTTGCTGTCCAGCTAATTGGCTTTGCACCACCAGCAGAGTTCCTTCCTTCATCATCTTATTCAACCAAGTGAAAGAGACAGCCTGACATCCATGCTTCCCTACTCCCATTACTCTATTTTTAGCAGTGTGTGACATCTGGCTGCTAACTCCAAGGCAGAGGCATGCTACTCTCTGCATGTTTTCCCCCATAATCACATAATACTTGCAGCATGTAGAGGTTCACTTGGCAGATGCTTAATGTTCAGGAGACGACCAATGAAAATATAGTTTGTCTCCATTCAATCAAAGTTTTCTAATAAGTTTAAAATCAAATATACATTTTAAAATGACACTGATCAGAGAGATGTAATGATATGACACAATTTGTACACGGGACCCCCATCTGTTCGCGGTTCAGCATTCGCGCACTTTTCTGTGGAATGTGACTCCAAATTATTTGCTGAAAACTCACCTATTCCCACATTTTTTTTTTTTTTTTTTTTTTCTTATAGCACATCTAAGATATTGTACAGAAAATGCAGCTTGGGAAGCTGAAATACTTCAACACAATGCAACATCACACACTATTGGCTGACATTTACAAAGCAGCCAGTCATGAAACGACATTCATTTTTCTTGTGCTGATTGGCTGTACCCCCAAGAGCAAGGAAGACTGTAGATGGTACCTTCTGCATAGTGCTAAGATGGTTTCCACTGTTCGTAGGGATGCATATTAACATATATGTGACTGGCCATGGCAAATATAGGAACAACTCTCCTCAAGGGTGTTTTGAGTTATTTACAGTTTCTGAAAGTGTGGATTCTAAACTTTCCAATGATGTCAAACACATGAAAAAACAAAAAAGATGAAGATGTGGCCATTTGAATGTTGGCACTCCGGATTCCATAAATCAGAGAAGACAAAAAAATGGTGTTTGAGCTGTTAACATAGGCTGGCTGAGAGGATTTTATTTTTCTGGGTCTCTTGAGAAAGAGCTCTATTGCCCTGTTGTATGGGAACATGCTCACTTTTGCAGGAAGATGCACCCTGCTGCTCTGCCTATACACTTTTCTGTCCTTCACTCATCTCCTCCACTACTTAAGCTTCAATCACTAATGTCATGCAAGGAATGTCAGGAATATTTAAATAGCTCACGTGTCACGGTACAGATCACTATCATTTCTATATTCCTCAGAACTTCAGAGAACTGCATCACAGTAAAGAACATTGAGCATCTCTGTCTAATGTCACCTTGCCTTCCCTGCCTTCATATACAGGGTTTCTCCCAGAAAACTTAAACAAGGATCTGGTCCATGCAAATGTATTCAGCCGCAGCCCCGTACAGTTTCTGCCTAATAGTAATTTATCAGAATATTTTCTTTAGTAATCAACTACAGCAGCTGGCTAGGTTGAACTGGTTTGTTTCATTGCTTCACTATTTATTACCCGACTGAGCCGTCAGTCGATGAGCACTTTCCTGCGTTAATTTGTACCACAGAAGAACGGAGCGCTGCGAGGTTCGGAACTTTGCAGCTTGGGAAGCTCATCTCGACGGAGCACAGTCACTGGGCTGTTCATGTCTGTGTAGCGAATATTTACACAGCGTTAGCTTATGTCGCCTGGGAGGTTTGCTACTTCACTGTCACAGATCCAGTAGCTTTAGTAACCTTTTTAAAGTGCGACTGATCCTCCTGTGAAAGCATAACCCCGCCCCGGCAAAGTTTGAAAAATTCCACCAAAGAGGGCGGAGCCAAGAGACGCAGCCGAGTGTGGGGAGGAGTGGAGGTAAACGGGGCTGTGATCAGGACGAAAGAAGCACTGTTGTCAAGTTATCCACTTTGTTGCTACATTTACCAACTTTTCAGACCCTCTAGTGACTTTTTTTTTTTTTTTTTTTTTTTTTTTTTTTTTTTTTTTTTTTTTTTTTTTTTTTTTTTTTTCAAAAAACAAGTGATGGATCTCGTGACTTTTTCTGTTGTTGGAGACTTTTGCGGTGAGAACACTGCAGCTCAGCTGCTGCCCTGCTGCATCCAGAGAGCTGCGGTGAGCCCCTCCGGCTTCCCAAGCACTGCAGTCAGTCTGACAGTCGTCCGTCCTGCAGCATGTCGTCACCAATAGTCAGAGCAGAGGAGACCCATTCCACTCTGTGTCCACATTGCAAATAAATCGCACATTTGCAAAGCTGAGTAACACTATTGATCAGTGCTCGCCGTGGTCACACCCGGCTCACTATTCCAACTCCCGACTCTCCACCAGGCGGGGCTGTGTCTGGGTGGGATGGTTTCATACCCCAACACAAAGCTGTGACAAAGTTGTAACAAGGTGTTCCGTTGTAACCAATAGGAAGATTCAACTGCTTAAACAGCTTTTGACCGAAGGAGGCCAGTACTAAGACAGTTTTAGGTAAAGTATTGCAGAACTAAACAAATTTACACGAAAATGTCAAAATTTGGACAAACATAAAGACAGAACCCTAAATAACCTCTTTTAGACAGTTTATCCGTAAAACAAGTTGATTTGGGGGCTAGTTACACTTTAAGTTGCTCTCAAAACATCAGTGTTGTAGAGTTAGCTTGTAGCATTAGCGCAGGCTAATGCTACAAGCTAACTCTACACACTTCCTCCTGTCAGTGTGCCTCTTAGGGAAAGTATCTCTGAACAGCGCTGAGGTGTCTGCCTTGTCGGCTGAAGACTGTCGCATATGTTTCCCTGGATGGACTCAGCCTGTTAGGAGAGCTTAAAACTTGCTCCCGGGAGGGGACGGCCTGGGTGGGCCTTATTGCAGCGCTAATAAATGTGACAGTTTGGGCAAATTTGTATGAGTTTTGACGCAAATGAGTATCTTTGAATAATTAATTTTTTCTAGTATCGATTTGATTGAGATATCAATTATTTTGACAACCCTATTAGAGACACTGAAAGTGGCAGCAGGCAGGTTATGGGTGCTTTAGAAGAAAACCATAGACAGCAGTTCAAACCAGACTCAGCCTAGTTGGACGAGATCAGTTTGGAATGAGGAGGCGGCGTGATCCTGAAATCGCTTTGGTGCTCTGAGCTGCTCAGAACCACTAAAACCCTGAGCTGTCTCAATGAATCAGTGGTACATTTCATGCTGTAAGTGTAAATTATTGAAACTGGTGAGGGAGACCAGTATCCTGCTCCAACAAGTGGGTTTCTATGGTTAAATCTCCAGCCTGCTGCTACATTCTGCCAGAGCCTGCTGAGGTAATGAGACATGCAATCAAATCAGAGCTCTTCCAGCTGGAAGTTCTTAAACATGGAGGCCACTGGGCCTTTGGAAAAACGGAAGAAACTCACGTACTTGTTTTTGCAAATTTCATATTCTAACTATATTGAAATCACCATAATAAAGTAAGGTTGGATGTTTTCATTCCCCAAGAATAATTCTGAATAATTTCCCAGCTGTTCTTCCTTTTTTCACTAGTTCTGTGTTTAAGAGGTCCCACAAATGTCTGGACTATTGCTCCACTTGCAGCAGAAGCTCTTCTCTTTCTTTATATCGTTTCCATTTTGTTCATAGCTGCCAGTTTTGCACACAATCTCATTGAGCCTGTTGGTATTGTTTGCCAAAAGGGCTCACAAATCACTCCAGCAGACACAAAGCATAGTTAGTGCTGGCTGAAGCGAAGCCTTCTTCAGTGTAGTACGAAGTAGTCTGTTTTAGTTGGCTTCTCGCTTTGATATGTCTGTCTCTGTCTTCCTTCACAGTACGGCTCCACGACAGCATATCAGAGGAAGGATTCCACTATCTGGTCTTTGACCTGTAAGTATTGCTTCTTCATTTTCACAAGTCATATTAATGTCCCATTCAGACAGTTAAATTAGTCCATCCTTGCTCTTCCTTACAGGGTTTAGTCAGTCCTTGATGATCAGAAGTGGATCTTTGCTGCCCTTATTGTCTCTGTACAGTTGTCTTCTCTTTCTGTGCATAGAGATGGACTTCCATGAAAAATGACAAGGGGTTAGGATCTTGTTACAATTCAGCACATCAATAAAATAGACAGATCAAACTTTGTGGAGATTTTTTTTTCTTTTGGAAGCAATAGAAGTATAAACAGTTTTGATTATGATCACTTCCATGGAAATATTAAGAGTTTTGTGTGATTTCATCAGAGGGGCTAATAATGCTGATCTTAACTTTATGTATTCCCAGCTGTGTTCCTTGGAATAACTTGTCAGAATGGAATTTCAGATAGGGCTGCACCGATTGTAGTTATCTGGCCGATCCCCGATTTTTAAAAAAAGCCTTACCTGCCGATACCGATTATTTATTTATTTTTTTTATAACTGATACTCTCAGTTGGCGTAAGTTAACAACAAACCTTCAATGTTCCATTCTTATTTTACTGAAAAACATTCAACATTACCCGTGAAACAACACAAACTTGTTTTAACTGCACAAGGTAGTTTTCTCAAATACTAATAAAAAGCTTAGAGCATTGCTGTCAAGACAACTAAATTAACTAAGCTAACCACAAAAACAATCAGTTCCTTTAGTCTTTTATTTTTCATAATTTAGCATTTTTTTCAGCCTTCTCTCACAGCAGAGCAAAAGGGGACAGTGGCTGATTTTCAGACTTTTACGGAGGTAGTTAAGATTGGTGGATAAGATTGGTATCGGTCAATCACGATCCCTCAAAATGAAGGAAATTTGGGCCAATCGATCATTGTACTCCTAATTACAACACAGAACCAGTTTGCATGTAGCATTTGACGAAATCTGTTGTTTCTTCTTCTGCAGACATTGGAATGACCATCTGATTTTACTCTTGCTTTATCAAACCATGTTGTGTTTTCTGTTGTTCGCAGAGTTACAGGTGGAGAGCTGTTTGAGGACATCGTTGCCAGGGAGTACTACAGTGAAGCTGATGCCAGGTCAGTGCTGATTTCAAACTTAGGATGTTTGGATCAAATGTGGTGAGACTTTTCCACTTTGGACCTTTAAAGGCATATGAAACCTCAAACCTTTAGAGTTCTAAAATCTCCAACTTATCAATATGAATCATTAAAAGCTATACACCTCATAAGTATTTATATTCTTCTGTGTTTTATATGCCTTTAATACCAAAAGTAATGTCTTTTTTTCCATTATGGACCCAGCTCTTTCACTCTCTACCTTCTTGTGATTTATGGAAAGGATCCCCTCAAAACAGAATCTTTATGGTCTTATCTAACAGAGATCCAGCTTAGTAGAGCTTCATTTGATGATCCACACTTGAGTCATTTCAGATGCTGTCTCATTGAATAGCTTTGAGGTTTATCATTATCAATAGAAGACAGCCTTAGATTGATCTTAACTATTATCTAAGATTCTGTTTAGCTGTGGATTCAGTTGATTAAAAAAGTTTTAAAAATGACATCTGCCAGTTTGTTTTGTATCAAGACAACATGCATGTTTTGTAAATTTGTCTGTTTGGTAATGACCTCAAGGAATAGTTCAGCTTTTACCTGAAGAGCAGGCAGGGAGTGTTAGGACTGGCTCTAGAAAACCACTACTTCTACAAATTAACCTAAATCTTCATGAAAATGACTCATTTTGTGCCCTATTGTAGTTTTATCTGAGCTTTGTCTTCAATTTTATAACATATAATCTGTTTCAAATATGTTCAGGCTTGTAGCTTACAATAGTTATATTCATTTCTTCAGCAATCTGAAGTCCATATGTAATACCAAACAGCAACTCGATGGCCATGCAGGACAGAAGTGTAAAAAAAAAAAAAAAAAAAAAAAAAAAAAAAAACACATACTAGCACCATCCCAGGGGATTTAAGAGCGCTATGACAGTTGTAACAGTAGTTGGGTAAAATATAACCTGATTCCATTTACAGCTGCTTTCTCATAGGAGTCTGTTTTACCTGAGGGTTTACCTACACTACAGCCTGCACTCAGGCTTCAAAGTCTTATCCACACTCTTATTTCCGTAATCCAGTAAACATGGACAGAAACAAAAGGAAATACTCCACAAAATGTGAAATCGCACTGAATTTACCCATATCAGTGAGTAGGGAAAAATTATCTATCTAGCTATCCAGCTTAGCTAGCTGTCTATAAAGCTATCTAGCTAGCTAGATATCTATTACGGTAGCTAGCTAGTGATCTAGCTCTCTCTCTCTCTCTCTCTGTCTCCCTCTCTCTGTCTTCTCTCTCTCTCTCTCTCTCTCTCTGTCTCTCTCTCTCTGTCTTACTGTCTATCTCTAAAGATCTATTGCTCTCTCTCTCTCTCTCTCTCTCTGTATTTTAACTGCTGTAGCCCCCATTACCTGCTGATTACTGGTTAGGTGGGGCTAAGCTAAATATAAAAAGTCTGACAATGGTGCACTTTAATGGAAATGTCTGTGACACATGGAAGAAACAAAATATGTAGATAGGTAAGTGTGCACAAGGTTTTACGGTTTACATTTTTTATGTTTGAGACATATTTTGGTGTTAATGCTAAAGCAAGCATTAACACTTGCTTTAGCAAGGGAACACTTTCTTTTTCAAAGGTGAAATATGACAGAGTCTTTGTTTTGCATACCTACTTTTTTGTTCTTTAGAAACTTTTTAGGTAAATATTCCTAAAAACCTTGTAAAAGCACTCAATGTCCTGGGTGCACTTTGACATATTTGTGAAAGTTAAAAACTAGTTGATGTGAAATTCTTTGGCTTATGATTTGTTGAATTGTTTTTTTTTTTTTTCATTCACTTAATAATTACACTTTTTGGATTAATAAATAGTCAGAATGAAAAAAGTGGAATTCAGAAAAAAGTGGAATTTGGGATAAAGTTAAAAAGGATTTCATCAGGCCCTATACACATATGGTGGTTAGAAGGGAAGTTCAAAAACTGACATACAACAAGACAGCAGCTGCAACCAAAAGCTCCCTGATTTATTTGGCTCAGACTCTGAGATAAAGGCAAGTCACTCCATTTGGTAACATGAAGGGGAATTGTTCATTTGATATCACAGTCTGCAGATCTATCCAGGCATTTTATTTTACTGAGAGAGAAAAAAAAATAAACTTTCTTGCCATAAAAACTTTATGCTCACAAACATCACCTCAATGATCTCACGGCTAACACCTTGTATTACTTACCTCTTAGATTGGTTGTTGCTTGCCTTGAAGCCATGTCTCTGATTATTCTGTAACCCTGGGGGGAGAAAGTGTTTCTGGCAAAGAGAATGTCTTTAATGCATGAAAGAAACCAATGCTCTTTACCGATTTACTTTCACAGAGCTCACTCATCTCCTGTGCAAAGAATCTTCGGTAAAGTAAGAGTTCCCACTTAGATCTTTTTCTGTGTAGCCAATAAATGGCCACACATCACCATAGATCCATTTATGATATTCACATTACAAAGTTCTTTTTCTATCAGGAAAACATTTAGTTTTCTGTTTAAAATCATAGACCCTAGTGGTGTACAGTTCCAGATGACATGTTATCATCTATAGATGGTGGCGACTTTGAATCCAAGAGAGACGTGGCTCAGAAAAGCGTTTTTATGATTTATCTGCTTTGAAAATAATTGGCCCGTTTTGATTTTTAAATCCGCTTTTAAAATGTGCCATCTGCACTTAAGTGAAATATATTTAACATTAACTCCACTTGATTGAAATATGGTAAAAAAAAAAAAAAAATAAATATATATATATATATATATATATATATATATATATATATATATATATATATATATATATATATATATATATATGGTAACGTTTTTTTTTTTGTTTGTTTGTTTTGTTTTTTTTTAATTACACAGTTTTAGCCCCATAATAGACACACTATAAAACAGGTGACCTTATTTTATTCCAGTGAAAGCTGAACTATTCTCTGCCGGTGTTGTTTTCTGTGCTTCTGTATTCTGTCAGCCTGATGTTACCTAAACTCTCCCTTTTCCTCTCCTTTTTTGCCTCTGGGCTGGTGTCTTTGTCTCCTCCAGTCACTGCATACAGCAGATTCTAGAAAGTGTAACTCATTGCCACATAAATGGCATAGTACACAGGGACCTGAAGGTCAGTGAGTGACAACGGTCTGCCCACCTGTGACACCTTGCCTTGCTTCTAAAGTGCCTGATCAGTCGACCAATTACCCTTCCTCTGAGAGTCGCCTCCAGCCAACCCCCAACCTGCCCTCTGCTTGCACATCTGCCCCTGCCAGGATCGTTTCACCGCCCACCTGCAGCAGGAAGCTGCGGGCAGGTTGGCTGGGAAGGAGGCGACGGATCAAGTAGTGCCATCATTGCTTGCCTCTCCTTTATACAGAGCACAAAATGCATGTAGCTCAATGTTAAAGCCATGCTCTGACACAGGCAGGGCCCTGACAGATGATGGGGCAGAGGAGGGAGGACAGCTTGTGGTTTTACCGCCATGATGGTAGTATTGAACCATAATTGGGGGCCAGTATGACATAGTTGTGGAGATTAAAAACTTGATGTTATCCTCTTTCTCTAATAATAAGTTGTTGTTTTTTTTCCTATATGTTTTACATGTTAATGAAGTACTCACATTAATACTAACATTTCATCTATTTTAAAGGCCTTTACATCACATTTATGTGAACATTCATGGTTGGTAGCGAAATGTCCTGACTGAGGGTGAATGATTCTTGTTTTATCAGTACTTGAAGCTGATCAGTGGAGTTGGTGTTGGATTCTAAAATCGATCAAATCGATTTTTAAAAAAATCCTCAAGGCAAAATATGTGCTGATTCTTTGTCAAGTGTTCAAGAGGACAGGTATTGGGGTTGCACATCATGCTGCAGTTTAGGTTTAAATGTGACTGGAGATAAGCAGAAAATCTAAGGAAAAAGACCCATAATGTTTCACTTTAATTCAGTTTCTTTATACCACACCAGTTCAAAACACAAGTTGTTTAAAGCATGGGTCAAACTCGAGGCCGGGGAACCAAATCCGGCCAACCATAAGTTTTTACATGGCTTCCTAGACTCTAGAGGGCCACATAAATAGAACTTTCAAGATAACACTTGTGCTTAATAATTACTTTATCAATTTAATCAAAGCAGTTTTTATCTGTACACTGCCAAAATTCATCAATCTGCAAAAGATGTTCAATATAATGTAATTTCAAGAAGTACTCATCACATGCCAATATAGCTAGTTATTATATTAACAGTTTTTTACTAGGTAGTTTTATCAATAAATTCTGCCAGAACTGGCCGTTTGAGGACATTTGTGATCTTGATATGACCCAAAATGAATGAGTTTGACACCCCTTTTCTGAAAGGACTTTACAAACAAAAAAGTCAATCCAATCTTACATACTTTCCAAATTGATCCTAGTTATCAAACAATGCAGTTAAGTTCGGTTTGTTATTAAAAATTGGTTCAAACAGTTTTCTAAGGAAGCCCAGCAGATTGCATCAAGTCATTGAACTGCAGTATTTACTCCTGGATGAGCATGTAGACACACTGGAAAACTCCCCTTTAACATGAAGAAACCTCCAATAGAACCAGAACCTGGCTCGGTGTGAGCGGCCATCTACCATGACCAACTGGAGAAAAAGTACAGAAGCACTGATCCAGGAGCACCTAACATCTATAAAACTGAAATTATGATTGAAAGGTCTGTTCTAAAGATTCAGTTCCTGAAGCACAACCATACCGTTAGGTGTGCAATAACAAATATGACCCTGTTTAGGCCAATATGCTGAGCTGTATTGCATGTTATGTTACCAACACATGGTGAGCATCATTATTGTTGAATTTAGCGCTTTAGCATTAGGTTCTGCTAAATACTGCTTTGGTATAGCACTTTAGCGTTATTAAAACTAATTTTTATTAGTGCTTTAGGGTTAGCGGCTCTAACTATTTAGATGGTGGGGCCCACTACTGGCTAAAGTGATAGATGTAGGTGTTTTCATTACAATCAGAGGAAAAGATTTTCATTGTTAATAAATTCCAGGTGGTCTGCACTGTGGCGCAAACTATCATCTTTGTAAGGAGAGAGGAACTTAATGGTGCTTATGACAGGGTACAGGAAATAGGTGAACCACTGCTTCCTTCAGCTCCTGCCTCCCTCCTCTCTTCCATGGTCCTTCCTCTGGTTGATCAGGGTTTAACCCCTCTTTTGTTTTGACACCTGAGCAGAGATTTGGTCGTGTTGGTGCATCAGTGCAGATATTACAGCCACAGAGAAATGTATACATAATCCGGTTTAGGATGTAGCTTATGTTAATGAATGGCTCCTGATTGTGACCAATCAGACTTCACCTTTCTGCAAGGACTCACCACTAACACAACCAGCAGCTGCGCAAGTGGCAAAGCAAGCACAGCCACATATAGTATGTAAGAGCTTGTCACTAACCCAAGGCCCCCTGGTGTTTGCATGCAGTCATTGCATTCAGCAGATCCTAGAAGCTGTGCTCCACTGCCATCAGATGGGTGTGGTTCACCGTGACCTGAAGGTAAGTAGACACATGATGAACACTGTTTACATCGCTGTGTTATCCTCACTCTGCCTTTCTTTTCTCTACTTTTAACTGATAATTCTTCCTTCCGACCTACAAACTGTCTTTATCCAACTGATTTTAAAATTAAGTTGATGCATAGTTCAAATGCACTCTTTGAGAGCTCTTTGGGTTAAAATGATAGTGTTGTTACATTCAGCAAGGGTTTTGTTTTTTTTTTTGTTTTTTTTTTTTTTTTTGTTTCTAAATTTCTAAAGCGGATGTTTCTCAGTGGTTTGTTCAGAAAGATCTCATTTGGCAACCAAATGCAGCAGGTGTGTGTGTGACGTTCTGTTTACTTTCAGCAATAATAAGCTTGCATTTTGCATTGGATGACTGCTGCCTCTCAGTGATCTGATTGGCTGTTGCCAGGCAGCTGCCATGGCTCGTTGGCATAACTCTAAGACAAACAAATACTGCGAAACAAATGAGCTCTACAACAAATAAAGGGGAAAACACACACACACACACACACACACACACACACACACACACAAGTTTGTATTTCTATCCATAGTAAGACCCTACCCCTAACCCATGAAATGGGGTCTACTACATTAGGACCGGCCTTTGACTGCCATAAGGCCGATCGGTCTTCAGAAAGTTGGTGGATATACCAGAAAAGCTCATAAATATAATATAAACCCCGACAGAATGACTAAGGCAGAACTGTTGTTCTTTTCAATCTGTTTTTCAGTTCTCATCACTGGGACACATTGAGATGAAACTTAGTTTTCATTATTTCACATGAAATTCTCTTCAGTGATGGATGTGAGACTCAAAGACTTGCCTACAGAAAGAAAGAACTCCAACTCAGACTCTTAAAATCTCTCTGTACTGTTAATCGCAGAACAATTGGAAAACTTCCTCTGCTGGTTTCATTTATAAGTACTTGTCTGTCCTACTGTTATTACAAACTGAGTACAGACCTCCAGATTCTGTGAATGTGCTAACAAAAACCAAACACAGCGTATCAGCACAAGCACTTAATACCAGCTGACAGGTACGGTAGTGTAGGGCTAATGATGTGGGCTTGTTTTAAAGCCTCAAAGGGTTAGTGAGTCTGCCATTAGCTCCTCTGCATACCAAAATGTACTAAAGCCAAATTGGATACAGTCTTTCTGACAACGTGACTGTGATCCCAAAAACAGCAAATCTAAATCAATTTACTGAAAAAGAAAAAAAAAATTCTAGTTGTAAGGTTTTTAGGGTGAGGTCACAACCTCTTGTCTTGAGAATGTCTGCAGCAGCAAAATGTACACCAAAAGAAAAACATCTCCGGGTCCAAAGTTAAGGAGTTCTGAAATGTTTAGATATGCTTTGAAAGATAAGAAAGAATAGATAAGTACAAAAAACCAATGATTACATTGGTACAAATAAAGGTACAAAACTGACAAGATCAATAAAAGAGGACGCAAATGGACCGTACCATTCCAGAGAGCATTAACCTTCAAACTTCATAAGCTGATCAGGCATAACACGGTGTGTGCTGGGCAATCAGCTCCGCAGCTGATTGATATTTTAGGCTTATACAGTTCATTTTTAATCTTTTTGATCCTTCAAACTTTTGGCATTTTCTTTCACATAAGTTCTGTACCTGTCTGTTATAGATCAGAATATTCATCTGGGATTTTTAACGTTGGAGCAGAAAGGTGTAAACCAATGCAGCACAGCGGCCAAACAGTCCATGTTGTTTTGTTTTAACTTATGTCGGCAAATAAACATATAAAACTTCCAGTTCCTGCTTTTTAACCATACAGATGGAAATTAGTACTTTGTGGCCTTAAAAAATAGCTACATGGGTAAAACTTGCCTTCACAGCTATAGAGGTTAGTTAAACTACACTGTTTTAGGTTCTGGCTTAAAATTTTTCTATGATGTAAGGCAAATTCCAGACCTACCACACACATTCTGTATTACATGGAGAAGCAACTGAGAAGCCCTCACTCTACCAGGCTCACAGTCAAGTTGGACACATGACAAAGCAAAATTTGACTGATACAAAAAGAGTATTATTCAATATACCGGCAGGGGGAAAAAAATTCAGACTTTAATTTCAAAATTCTGAAGCTTGTTGCTGCCAGGTGCCCATCTGCATGAAAGCTGGAATTTTCGGAAAAAGTCTGGATATTTTTATTTTTTATTTATTTTTTTTTTTTGAGACAAAAAAAGTTGAAATGTTAAGAAAGAAGTCAGAATTTTGAAAAACAGTCGCAATTTTGAGACAGTTGGAATTTTGGTGAAAAAATCAAGATTTTACAAAAAAAGTAGGATTTTTTTCAGAGTCAGAATTCTGGTATAAAAGTCAAAAAAAAAAAAAAAAAAAAAAAAAAAAAAAAATTCAGTTGCCGTAATCCTCTTCTGTATGAGTTTATCGGCCAAGATTGTGTGCACAAACAAGCAATTTGACTTGGCTGTCACATGCTCATAGCATGCAGACATTAAATTGAAATATAATTCAATTCAATAGTACTTTATTTATCCCAGAGGGGAAATTACAATTCCAGTAAAGTGTTAGATTTCAAATTTAGAGGAGATATGAAATAACACAAAAAGAACAAATATGTACATTGCTGCGTTTGTACACCCAACATAATCATGAATGTGTTCAAGTCTATAGGTTCAGCGCATTTGAATAAAGTCAGAGCAATCCTCATATGCAAAGCCCTTCCTCTAGCTGGGGTCCAGACTGCATTGTAATTTCAGAATAAAAACAGTTTGCTTTGATCACTTTCTGCCTTTGTTGTTACATTACAGTCATTAGCGTTTGACTAATTTCAGACCTGATTGCATCAAAGAAACTGCTTTGTAAATGTCACTGTGTGCAATTCACCCTCTCCTGAAAAGCCTTTTCCTTCTCAGCATGAGTCACATTCTTAGCATTTGCTTCAATCTGTTTAAGCAGAATCCATCAGCATCTCCTTGCCCATCTGATTGGAGATCAGAGGCTCAGGCCCTCTTACTGAAGTCATCTCATGAGTCTAAGGCATGAGTTGGTTATTAAGCAGCTTGGACTCTAGCTCAGCTGAGCGCTAACTTTTAGTCCTTCTTGTTGTCTTGCAATAGCAAACCTCTCCCATAGTTTCACAACTCTATTTTCTGGCCTTTACTTTTGTTTTCAACTTATTTTTGCATGACTATGCTCCCATGAGATACTAAAGTATTTTTGTTTCTCCAATCAAAGCCAGAGAACTTGCTCCTAGCCAGCAAGCTGAAGGGGGCGGCAGTTAAACTGGCTGATTTTGGCCTGGCTATAGAAGTGCAGGGAGACCAACAGGCATGGTTTGGTAAGTACAAGCTTCTTTGTACTTCGTCTGAAGTAGATCTGTGCTAATAATTTTTTACTACTTTTTCCACATATCTATGTAACTGAATTCATCATATCTCCCAAACCAAGAAAACCACAAGAATGCTTGTTTGGATTAAATTTACTTGGAGTTGAATAACTGCTAACCACAATTCCATGATTAGTTCCTGAGGGACAAGACCCAAAAGTACAGAAAACTGTAGAGATCTCTCAGTGAAACTCCATCCAACATCCTTTAAGATGATTCACCTTATTCCTATTTACCATGATGCTTCGCCTGAGTTGTGTGTTCAACTTCTGGATAAGAATTCTCACCTGTAAACAAACGGTGTCTTGCAGAACAAGTACAGATGGAAACATGTAGGAACATTAACTTTTATACCTTAAACGGGATATTATAAGCACATCTATCTCTTCATCTTTCAAACATTTGGAAGATGGCCTGAAAAATGGCCTCTGACTAGGTCTATCAACATGCTTAGCTGCTTCCTCAATTGCACAGACAATTACTAACAACCTATAGGTGTCAGAGGTTCATCAGTGCTTGCACAGTAGGCGGTTGGTCAGACATAACCTCATACACTGTAAAGCAGAGGAGGAGGCCGATCAGAGGACCAAAACCACACATCACTGGCCAGTTTGTTGTTGTACGAGGTAATATTCTGGTCTCACAACTGCAGTAATGTGAAGACAAAAATATGATTTCATGTAACATGATGCTGAAGCTTTTAAATCTGCAAAGAGAACATTACTTTTGTATCTGACAATATTTCAGGGAAAGTTTTCTGTTGTAGGTTGTGAATACAGGAAGTGATGGAAAGAGTGGGTTGAGTTATGGTCATAAAAGGACATGACTATTGCCTCGTTTCCACTGAGCGGTACAGCACTGGTCAGTGAGGTTCAATACACTGTTGTGTCTGTTGTCATTGTAAAAGCGGCCCTTAAGGCTGACCCGTACTGCACCGATCCTGGGCCTCCTTCTGTTGTAGGTCCATAGGACAATGGTTTGGTATGAATGGGGTGGATCTACAGGCATCACACAACACAGTCCATGGATTGGGGGACAGAAAAACCTTACAGCTCGCAACAAGCACAAGATGCACCAGTGAGTCATGTTTGTTGTTGTACTAGTAAAATACCATGTTAGGTGTTTGGCTTTAACCCCACCTGCCCAGTGAGATTCCAACAGGAAACGAGGCATTAATTACTCATTACTTCTGAAACCTAAGATCATACCTGATCAGCTCTCAGCAGCAATGTTTTTGTATTTTTTTCATGTGTCAAGTCGAGCCATTTTAGGCATACCATTTAGAGAAGCTGGTTGCATACGTGTGCCAGAGCAGATTTGCTCTACAAAAAGGATATATCAAGTTCATCAACATCAGATAGACAGCCACATTGTTTTGTAATAGCAGCTTGTGTGGGTGGGAGCTCGTATGTGTAGAAATAAGTGTTTGTGTTGCGTGGGTGGGTAAATTTGTCACCTGTTAGAAAGATGAGAAGAATAAAAATCCTGCAACACTCACCACCTCAGGACCTGGTCTTGGGTGCTGAGAGAGGAGGACAGGTGGACTCTGTTCCAGAAGGCTGGACCAGCCCCAGGCAGGCAGACAGATGCAAGGCACCGCCCCAGGGCAGCCAGTACATCTCACACAGGGGTAGATCGTATGTGAAGCAAGGGATCAGCAGCCCTTAAGCAAAACAGGCACGGGATGATAGAGGACACAAAAAAACACGACCCAGGTTTTTTTGGTATCCTAAAAACCTGACTGGGGTCTTCGCACAAACCCCAGTCAGCAAGACCAAATAGCATCAAGCAGGAAAGACCCTTGGAGTCCCCAGCATGACGGGCAAGCACCAGTCTGCTGCAGTGGCCAGAACTCCGTGCCAGATTGAAAGGTTCTCAACGGCGCAGCCAGTTTTCTTCAAGTGTCGATGTAGAGGTTGGTCGTAACACGAAAAATGTGGGTTAAGGATTTTCCTCCTTACCCAAGTAGTCATGTTCAGATGTCCTTCAGCTTTTGTAGGACGTCTGTAGATGTGTGGTGAGTGAAACCAGGTAAAAATGAAGAAATATGGCTTAACAGAAAATCATTACTTTAAAAAGGACAGTTTGCTACATATGAGAAGGGATAAAAACAAGCTCCGATTGGTTACAGGAAGGTGCAAACACAGTCAATCCTACAGCATCACCACCAGGAATCAGGTAGATATGAATATGGGGGAATGATGGTCAGCACCCTGTGCACATGGACATGGAAATGCACATCAACACTCCAGATCTGAAAAGGTACCTGGTTTTCCTTCGTCAGATGCTTCTGCGTGTAATACAGCAACCTGTGCCAGTTCATGGGTTGTTCCTATATCACTGTATTAGTTTATTTAGCTTTCTGAAGTGATTAGGTGTGCCACAGCTCCTGGCTCTCATCTCAGATTGGTTTTGGCTTCACTTTAGAACTCTCTCTCCCCATTCCCCACAGACCAGAGAAATAATTAGTCCAATCCCTGAGTACCAGTTTCTAACTGGAACCAGTTCATGTTGTGTTCTGACTTTACTGAAAGCTGTATTCCTTCTCTTTGCATCAGGATGTGACCGTACTCTGAGGCTGGTTTAAAAGTAGGCTGCAAGTTACTGATGCTGAGCCAGGCGCCCTACATGATGCTGGGTGTTTTTCTTTCTTCTAGCTTGTTGACCTCCATTCATAAACGTAGCTATATGGGGCCATTAATCCCTGGATCCTGTGAACTACTTGATACTGAGAAGTTTTTAATGGACTTTCTCACATAGCAGATGGACCAGTTTTATGTTAATGTGTGTGTTTATCTGTTTCAGGTTTTGCTGGCACACCGGGGTATTTGTCTCCAGAGGTCCTGAGGAAAGATCCATATGGCAAGCCTGTGGATATGTGGGCCTGTGGTAAGATTTTCTGCAGATTTCACTGTATTTAGGGAACAAAAATATAATTTTTGAACAATAAACTTTTCAAGAAGCTAAGCATTTTCAAACATAGGCCCTTAGTATGACTTTCATTTAAGATAATTTCCATTTTATATTGAAATACTGCATCTACAAAATATCATTCTAATATTTTAGTAATCTAACAATAAAACTGTTCCAATGAAGGCGTATTCTAAGAAATATATTAAGGTTACATAAAATAGTTTCAAAAGAATGTCTAATTGGATTATCACTCTGGATGCATTTGCATAGAATCATCTCCTTGTACCAAATATTTAATACACCCAGTAATTACGGGGTTGGGGACCACAGCTGGCCACAGATACTTGAGACTCCTTCTAAAAATGCTTATAAGTGCCTTTTTAAATAGTTCAAACACCAAATATACCTTAATATACATTGATACACACAACCATCTTAGCATGACTGCAGAACCTAACATGCTCTACAGTCTTCCTAAACTTTGCTCTTGGGGGGATACAGCCAATCAGTGCCAAGCAAAATGAATCGTACTCCTGGATTGGCTGCTTTGGAAACATACTTTCCACAAAAAAAATCCACCAATACTGAACTATGAATATGTGAATATGCATGGATACTGTGCTCTCATATACTCATTTATGAGCTAAAAGGATGAGATCAAATCATTTGTATTTATTTGCTAATTATTGGGACCGGGACTTTAAGTCGTTAATTTCGATAGATTGAAGCAAATATTAACGCTATTAATCTCTTTTACATTCAAAGGCCGGAACCTTTGTATTCACGTGTTTCTGGTACACCTGTAAGTCTGATGCACAAGCAACATCCACAAATAACAATGATGGATGACAAAGCCACTTCTATTGGCCCTCTTGGGGTTAATTTTGAACATTTTCTGATGGGACGCTGGAAAAGACTATTGTTGTGTGCAAGTTGTGCAAAAAGGAGTCGGCCTATCACTGAAGCTATTAAAGCCTAAAATACTTTCTCAAAGCTAAACATGTTGCAGCAGCACAGAGTTCCCCAACATTAATGTCAGAGTCCATAGTTTACATCTCTGAAGTAGGATTTTTTTTAAAGAAGTTCCATGAATGACCAGGGGTTCCTGAAACACTTGAGAGCTGAATGGGTATAACAGCACTTTCCACCATTCTGATGGTTGAATAACAGATTGAAAAACAATAAATATATTTGTTGTTGCTCATATGTCTGTTTATGTAATAATTTATCAGCAAAAAGCATATTTGAATTGAAAATGTTGCTATTCTGTTGATATAGTTTTCAATTAATTACGATTAATTGCAGACCCTGCAATTAACTTGATTAAAAATTTTAATCGAGTCTCACCGCTACTAATTATACGAAGATTTTTTTTTTTTTTTACATTTTAGAAAGGCATATAAGGTCTAAGTTGGTTTAAAAAAAAAACAAAAACAAAACAAAAAAAAAAACTCCACAGTGCAAAAGGACTATTTGACTTGACACAAGCAGCAGTACAGTCTTCAGTAAACATGAAACTTCTTGACGTTTTGCGTATGGAAGATGTTGCGTTAGCAGGCTAATGCTAGCTTGCTTCCTTTGTTTTGATGTGGGTCTTTAAAGATTTCACTTCCAGCATGTTTTCCAGTGGAATAAAGTATATTATGCTAGGTGTAAACCTACACAGAGGTGTCCTATCCAACCATCTCTGATGGATGGTTTCAATATCGTACATGTTATACGGAAAGCATAATGTGACTAAATAGGTTCAGACATCATTAACTGTCAATGACATTGTTTGTGTAATAATTTAAATCCAGAATCTAAATGGAAATTATATTTTGTGCACAGTGAAAACAAAATAGAAGTGTCTAACTGGGAAGGTGGTTATGCATTATCACTAGTGGGATTTATGCAATTTTAATAGTTTCCTTGATTTATAGTTTTAAAGCTGCAACACAGCTGTTGATTTTACTGCAATACAACAGCAAGATCTAAGCAGCAGATGACGAGATACAGCCCTCATTGTAAACCTGAATGGAGAGATGACAATAAACTTGTTCATAAATCAGATTGAATGAGTATCATATTTAAAGTGTAGTTGCTCATGCCCACAGTTTCTTCCGGCTTTTTCAGATTTGCATGTGAGTGAGTGGACGCACACTTCTCTCCAACCTCTTGAATTAATAACTGCCGACAGTCGCTCCACACATGTCTGATGGGCCAGGCCACCTGGGCTTCGGATGTGCCACTCTCACACTCACACACACTGTAGGACACACTTTAAACACACTTGTGCTCACCAACTGAATCCACAGCATCAATAGCCTTTCATCTTTTCCTGGCAACCAGCCGGCCAATCAGAAACACCACTCCCGGTAACACCAGCAAACACCGGTTGTCCTTTAATTACACATCGTACAGCTGTCTGCTGCTGGGTTCCGTTCACTGTGGCTACCAATTAACCATTCTGTGTACAAACTTGTGTCAGAATCTAGGGATTAAATAATACGCAGCAAATATGAACAATTCTGCTTTAAAAACAAATGTTTGACTATGAATTGTGATTTTTTTTTTTTTTTTTTTTTTTTTTAAATTTATTTATTTATTAATTTTTTTCTCCCTCTAATTTTGCACACAAGATAAGATTCCTTTTAATCACACCTGATCCTCCGATGGAAAAGATGAATTGTGAATTTAGCAGTTTACATTAAATAACCTGTTAGAGGAGGACTCTGGATATAAACAGATTTTCTTTTCTTGCATGTACTTTTACCACATGCGTTCACATGCAGATTGGATTGTCATCATAATAAAGCTCTATTTTCACTAGCTTCTTTGTTTTTGTGCTTTTAGGGGTGATCCTCTATATTCTGCTCGTAGGATACCCTCCATTCTGGGATGAGGACCAGCACAGACTCTACCAGCAGATTAAAGCTGGAGCTTATGATGTGAGTTTCCTCTGAGGGGTGTGTGTGTGTTGTGACAGCCAAACCGAGGTCCAGGGCCTGGACCGCAGCATGTTTTTCCTTTCAGCCTAAGTATTTCAGGGCCAGCTGCCAGTCGGTGATGTTGAGTCATGGCCTGAGAGGAAGTTGGCCTAATGGAGGATTTCTGTGTGGTATTTTGGACCAAATGTTCTGCATAGCCCCTAAGGCAGTGTTTCTCCATTCCGATCCTCAGGGACAACTGCTTTGCATATTTTACATGTGTCTCTGTTCCAGAACACCTGATTGCATGACCTCTTCTGCGTGCCATCAAGTGCTGCAAAAGCCTGTTAATCACCCACTTATTCAAGTCAGGTGTGTGCCAGAAGGGAAACGCCTAAAACATGCAGGGTAGTGATCCCTGAGGACCGGAATTGAGAAACAATGCCCTAAGTGGACATGGGTAAAAAAAAAAAAAACAACAAAAAAGTTGGTTTCTTGTGCACACTAGATACTCTTGGTAGCCAAACAAGCAATATCCTGCAACCACTACCATCCCCTCATGTCTGCACATGTCCGGTTAACAACAGTCACCCTACTGCTGTAACCTTTGCAATTTTTTCAAAATATGTACAAACAGGAGAGTAAGGGCTGAGGTATTTTGAGTGCTTTTAAAAGTTTGTGGTGAGCAGGCACGAGTCAAGCAAACCATGAGGTTTTTATATTTGACACACATGCTGGTGCAGTATTCTCTGAAAATGAGCCCTCAGATTATTCATACGAATGCCGGTACAAGTGAACCTTCTCTGCAAGAGCATCTTCCAAATCTTCCAGTTTGAATGAAAGGTGGTGCACGCAATCCTTTCTGAGCTACAAAAATGCAGAGGTATAAAATTATTGACATTAACTGTGAAAACCTACAAATACTAAATGACAAAGCTCTTGGGGGGTCTCGTTGGTGGGGTGGGGCACAGGAAACACTGATATATGTCCAACATCCTGAAGACATGAAATATATCTGATAACAGGGTGTCTGCACATTATTAAAAAGTCCCAAATTCATGTATCTAAAATTAAGGCCTTAAAATGTCTTAAATTCATATAAAAATGTAGGTTGGTCTTAAATACATTAATCACAGTCTTAAATTTTGTCCTGGCAGGACTATTTAATTGTATATTCTATGTATTTTTTTTGTTCTTGTGAGACTTTTCTGTCGGGCAAAAGTTTGAGCCACACGCAGACATCATTACGTTCTGTGACTAAAGCTAGCTAGCTAGCTTTTTTGCATCTGTCATGGGTAAGTGCAGCTTTATCGCCAGTTGGGTGGACAAAGTTCGTACATTTCTTTGGAGATATAGGGCTTAAATTCCATTCACAGTGGTCTTAAAAAGTCTTACATCTGAGTTGGTGAAACCCACAGAAACTCTGGAAAACGTCATCCAAAAACTCAAGGAAGATGAGGTAAATTACATCTATTGTCTAATGTCACATTATTATTATGAGAAAGTATGTGGTGTGCACAAGAATTCAACTGTATTTATTTATTTATTTATTTACCTATATCCCTTTAGGAGCTCCGTAATGTTGTTATACTTCTAATTTGTTTTTCATGTGCGCCAATGTAAGAAATGACCTGTTTGACTGTTTCTTTCAAAGAACATTCCTTTCATCCAGACCATCAGGTGAAGATCTATCCAGCCTCATTTTGTAGCAGCAGAAGACTCCATCCCAGTCCAAACTAGAGAAATCCCTAACTCCTCCAGTTTGAAACTAAACTGGACCTAACATATTTCCACAGCTCTGCAGAGCTGTGACACTGAGCTCTCCAGGATCCTGTCCTAGTTGTACTGAACAACAGGGATAAAGTCTGTAAGTGACCTATGTGTCTTCTCCCAAACAGTTCCCCTCTCCAGAGTGGGACACGGTGACTGCCGAGGCCAAAGATCTGATCAACAAGATGCTGACCATCAACCCAGCTAAGAGAGTCACTGCAGCAGATGCTCTCAAGCACCCGTGGATCTGCGTATGCATCACACACACACCACTTCCTTGGTCCTTAACCTCCCTGACTATAGTGGAGGGTTTTATTGGATTTCCTAAAAGCCGTTTTTAATGCTGTGCCGTCTCTGTATCCACAGCAACGTTCCACCGTGGCCTCCATGGTTCACAGACAGGAGACAGTGGAGTGCCTCAAGAAATTCAATGCTAGAAGGAAACTGAAGGTAAGGAGAGTCTGCTCCAGACTTCTCAACAGGTGCCATTTACTTTGCTGCTTGACGTTAGAAGTGTTCTTTTTTTCCTGAAATAGATGTTCAGACATTTTCCAGATCTTGTCCAACTAAGTTATTTCTCATCTATTGTTTTCTGAAGGGTGCTATCCTGACGACTATGCTTGCCACTCGCAACTTCTCAGGTAGGACTGACAGAGTTCGGTGTAAATTCTGGGTAAAAACATCTTCGTCATCTGGGTGGTTCCACTTGAAATATTGATCCCCCTGCCACTTGTCAGTGTTTGAAATGCCAAAAGGGCTGGTTTTTGGGCCTACTGAGCCCCATCTGTCCTTTGTCCAGTTGCTACAAACTCTAAGGCGACAGACTATTAAAGCCTAATCTCCAGGTCCCTTTCAAAGGGCTACTCAGAAAGACCTATTCAGTGGATTTCCATGACAAAGAATGCTCGCTGTTATCACTGAATGAAATGTTTGTGATCCGTAGCCGCGATAAATACGTGTTCAATGTTCTTAGCAGTGACTTTTGTTTTTCTTCCCTTCTTCTCTTGTCTGGTAACATGTCTCTGGAAGGTAAGAGTCGTTATGGCAACTGGCACTTCTCTACAGAGCTAACCTCCTCAGCCAGGTTTGGTTCTGAGGCATGTCTGCTCTATTAAAGGAACTGCATAGGGCTTTTGTGTGGCACAGTCAAAAAAATGTTAACACTATCAGTAAAACCTATATTACACTGTATTACACCTATATTAATTGAATCTAAATGGGATGGCAGAGTGATTGTAGTAATATTTCAATCATACATATAAATAGCAATATAGACATTTCTATAACCGTTTTTCTTATAAAACCTCCAGGTAACTTGAAAACCCAATCATCAAAAATATTATGTATTAAATCATTTATTTAGGTTATTAGCTGACTTTTGATGAACTCTGGAAACTTTAATATCTTTGAAATGACAGCAGCACAGATTCAGCACAAACATTTGACACCAATTTTGTTAGAAATGAAGAAGGTGGGGGGCCCATCTTCTCTCAGACATGTGACCTTTCCAAAGTTTTGCAACTGTGCGCGCTGACAGCGACAGTAAAACTTCCATGTTAGGGTGGCGCCAACCACACAGCAGGTAGAGCAAAGTGCAAGTCAGATCACAGTCAGAAGAAAAATAATAATTGTTGAGGATGGCGTATTCTAGTGAGAAATTACTCTTTTCAATCTCTTCAGTTCTTTTCCTCATCTTCTGTTTTGAACAGTTGACTAATCCTTGCCCCCTAAATCAGGCTGTAGCCTGTAGAACGCTACTGTTCAGGTGAGACAACCATGGCAGGGAAAGAAGTGCATCTTGGCAACACCTTATGGGTCCCCTGACGTACCCACTGGTTCCCACACAGGCATACTTCTGGGCTCTGGATAACAACCCTAGCATGTGATCCGTTTTTGTCTCTATGGGTGGATGGATGAGTGTCCGAGTGAGGCTCCCATCATGGAATTTAAATGGTGATATATATATATATATATATATATATATATATATATATATATATATATATATATATATATATATATATATATATATATTCTTTTTTTTTTTTTTTTTTAAGCAATAAAACTACCTGGTGATCCTGCCATAGCGACTACAGTTTAGAAGTTACAGAGGCTCTACAAGCTTCAGACAGATGTAACTTTAGCAAATACTAGAGAGATTTCACCAACGTAGAGAGACGACTCAGGTCGGGAATAAAACCCGTCTTCTAACTATAAACTGGTGATTGTTTCAGTGTTTACACGGTGAAACTGTATTATGATCCCTTAAGTTTGTAACATTGTAACACACAGATATTTCATAAATAAAGCCTTAGAGATGTCTAACAGGGGAACATACATCAGCAGGAAAATCTGCGAGGCCTTGTTTGTTTTTATTTGTGCCTCAGAAGATGTATAAAAAAACCCAAAATATTTCTTTAAATAAGGATTCAACTTCTCTAATAATGGGCCCAGAAAACGTCCCCAGTTCTAGGGAAAGGTCCCTGCAGAGGAAAGGTTCTTATAGCTGATAACATGTAGCTAATTCAGGCAAAAAGATGAAAACTTGATTTCCAACCAGGGTATCTTGCTATACTTATATCTTCTTTTGTTCTTGTTATAATTTTCCCTGTGTAGTTGGCACCACCCTTTTTGTGGGAGTTTTATTGCCATGGGTGTGCACAGTCAGTGCGACCCAATAAATCTGGGCTACATGGAGACGTCTGAAGGGTCCTGGCAGACTGTAGTGGGAAGGTGCAGATAATGAAACTCATGTCTCTATACTTTGGAAGATTTACCCTCTAAAACTTTGACTGTGCCATCTGTCTGAGAGGCCCTCACTGTTCTGACTGACACCTTGCTCCTCTCATGAGGCCACCGTTTACACCCTCTGGTGCCTGTTTCACACGTCTGCTCCATTCTAACCGCAATTCTGCATGTGCACCAAAAACTGCGTACTGGGTGTGGAACCAACTATGATACTTGAAGTGTAACTAACCCCCAAATCAACTTTTCTTTGATAAACTGTCTAAATAGGTTATTTAGGGTTCTGTCTTTATATTTCTGTTCAAATTTTGACATTTTTGTGTAAGTTTGTTTAACTCCTCTCAGCGCTGCCCTCAACTGCAGTTGAATTTTTCTATTGGTTACAACGGTACAGCTTGAATACCGCTAAGAGTTTGCATCAAGTAACCCCGCGTTTTGGTACAAAACCATCTCACTGAGACATGCCCCTGGCAGCGAATCAGGAGTTGGCATTGCGAGCGTGGCGAGCATTGATTGATAGCATTTCTCAGTTTTGCACGTGTGATTTATTTCTAATATAGACTTGGAGTGGAATGGGTCTCTTCTCTGCTCTGACTGCTGGCAGAGGTTTGCTGCAGGACGACTGTGTAAGACTGACTGCAGTGCTTAGGAAGTGGGAGAGGCTCACGTCAGCACACTCTCTGTGACAGTTTCGTCGTTGCTGTCATAAAATTCTCCAATAACTGAAAAATTATCTAGATTTGTTGCAAGTCATTTTTTGGGGGGCTGAGAGGAGTCACTAAAGCGGTCTGAAAAATCGCTAAATATAGCAACAAAGTCCTTTTAAAGGTGTAGTATGTAACTTTTATGAAATATATTTTTTACATATTAAAATTATCATTATGTCATGACATTATAATATCAGATAATCTGTGAAAAAAAAAATCCAGCTCCTCTGCCTTCTCCCAGTGCTCCCAGTACTGGTGGTGTATTTCTGCTGTCATTTTTTTCAGACAGCAGAAATCCACCACTCAGTCAGAAACAACCAATCAGAGCCAGGAGGAGGGTCTTAGCGCTGTCAATCCCCTTCCTGTACGTGCCGCTCACACACTCCCCCTGCTGTCTGCTACGCTACAGCTGGTTCACCACAACATTGCCTGCCAATAATGCTGAGGCTAGTTAGCATGGCCACTGATGATGGTGGATAAACAGTTTTTCTGAAATGATGAGTTGTTTCTCCACCATCAGCACATTTAGCAGCGCGAACACAAGGGTGATTGACAGCGCTAAGACCTTCCTCCTGGCTCTGATTGGTTGTTTTAGGTCAGGAGCGGTGCATTTTTTTCAGACGGCAATGGCAGCTCAGGGAGGAGGTGGAGGAGAGCCATCTTTTCACAGATTATGTGTCTCGTACTAAACTATCCCGTCATTCTGACACTTTTAGCAAAAATGCGAAAAAACATATTTTTGTAAAAGTTACGTACTGCAGCTTTAAGTTGGCAAAGGTGCTTCCCTCATCCTGACCACAGCCCTGCTTAACCGCCTCAGTGTCTCTTGGCCCCACCCACTTTGTTGGGGTTTTTTAAAAAAAAAAAAATTGTCAGTGGTGGAGTTTTGCTTTCACAGCGGGGTTAGTTACACTTTAAAAGATTGTAATCCAACACATTTTTGCACACTGACCTGGCACTCGTTAGTACTTTTAAACACAAAATGCTCCTCTTGCATCTGATGCCACTCCGAAGCTCCTATCAGTTCTTAAGATGGACATGTCTATGGCTCCATAACTTCCTCTCTGGTGTGAAGGACGCACAGATGCCCTTCGCCCCTACGCTGCCCTCACTGCCACTTCTAATCATCTGCTCCATGTCGCTGTCTGTCCATGCATGTTAACTAAAGAGTAGGTGGTCATTGATTCGTTAGAGAAACCAGAAAACCGGTGTTCATGAGTCCAGCTCCTTAATGAATGCATGTTCTTTTCCTGGAGTGATTGAGATAAAAAACCAGTGCATGAATGAAAGCTGGGTTAGAGCTGGAGGAGCCAACCACAGCAGATGTTGCTGAGTCTCTATCTGTCTCATTAGATGAATCCTTGCATGCACCAGACTGATGATTCTGTAAGTTTGACTTGAACTTAGCTTCCAACTGCAGCAGAGCGCCCACCCTGAGGCAGACCGTAATTGGCCAGCCTTGAACAGACCTTGCATGTGTGTGTGTGTGTGTGTGGGGGGGATACTACTGTGTTCTTGTTAATTCCAGCTGGTCGCTGATTTGCTCACATTGTTATTTCTGTCTTCACAGCAGCCAAGAGCCTGCTGAACAAAAAAACAGATGGTGTCAAAGTAAGTCTCCTCCCTCGCTGTCTTCATCACTTCTTTTATCTTCTCACACTCAGCCCTTACTGCTCATTAGCTATTGTTTGGCTCTGGGTTTTTTTTAACACATATCAGCCCACTATTGTTCTTCAGATATTGTTATGGTGGTGTTGATGAAATGAAAGTTGGGGTTTCCTCGGTTAAAGCTGTCTGAGTGGCTGTGAAAGATTTTCCCAGTAAAGATCTGCCTCCACACACTCGCCGTGTCTGAGCGAAGGAGGAGCGCCTGTTGTGAACGCTGATGAAGACAGCTGGGAACGAAGAAATGATAATTAACATTTGAGTCTGGGGAGGAGGGTCTGCTTCATTTCTGTCACCATTCTCTCCCCTGTCCTGACACGAGAGGAAAACCCCCCACTCATGTTGAAATAGTGTGTGTTGCTTGCACTTGCTGCTTCTAAACCAGACTTGATTTCATCCATTTAGGATGATGATGAGTTCACAGAGCTGGTCTTTCTCCAGTCAGTACTACAACCTGGTTATTTTTGATGTACAGTCAGCTCAATGAAACACAAAAACTCCTAGCTGTCCATGCTTTACATTGATCCTGATGTTCTACAGTCGCTTTACTCTTTCATTGTTCTATGCAATGGTGCAGGTGGAGTTTTCTCGAGGGGCAGGGATATAACTCCAAATAGACATATACCAAAACATATTAGGTATCATACCATTGTATAATTACATAAATTAAAACAAAATAGGCAACATTATGTTATAATGTTCATGCTTCTTTGCCTTTTCTGAAAAGTGCTTTAAATCAGTCATACCTGTCTTAATCCATGCTGGGTCAGATCCTGATGTTTGAAAAGAAGGCAGGTAAAGTAGAATAAAGCATTAGCATTACTACATGCAGTTAGCCAAGCCTTGTTGCTAAACCAGGTCCTGGAAAAAGACCAAGTGTGCTCTCTGTCTTTGGACTGCTGATTAATTATGATGTTCAGCTGATCAGGTCCGAGCTCTTTCACCTCTAGCTTTTCCTGATATGTTCTTCTCTCAAAAAGTATTGTTTTAAGTGACTTCGCTGGATTATTTAATTTCTCTTGCTGCATTTCACATCTCTGTCCAATCGTCACCAACTCCCGCGGCTCGACCTATAAAACTTTGAACTTTGATAGACGACAGTGACGTCAGCCCTGACGTTGGCCCTGTGGCGGGAGGGTGGCAGTATGCAAATCTAGCTGCAATCAGCTCTGGGCACAGGAGAGCTGCGCCCCAGAATGATCCTCTCTCTTGAAGAGGAAATACGTCACCAATCTGACATCATTGAATAAAACAACTTTACTCATCATTAACTATAAAGTATTTATCTTAAACAACTAAATATGTATGTATGTAGGTAGGTAGGTAGGAATATTTTTATTTTATTTCTTTTTTTTTATGTCCTATAAAAGGTAATGTGGTGAGGCAGCGCCCTTGACCCCCTCTATTGTCCAGCCACCACTGGTTCTATGGCAGTTCCAGTGATGGACACACTCCCGCTAATAGCGATTCTAATTTCTCATTTAGTAATTTAGCGATTTGCTAACTTTGAAAACATTTAGGGCACTTCCCCTAAATTAATTTTTCTGGGTAAATTCTAAATTGCTAATTTACTTGTTTGTTTTGCAGTTTAATAAAGTTCGACATCTGTGTTGAAGTTTTATTTATTGGCTGTTAAGAATTCTTCAAGTAGTTAGACATTTATATTCATGCTCTTATTTTGAAGTGAGTGAAGACTGTTTACGCAGCAGTTTCATTTCTCTTTTTTTCCCTCAATTTTATTTAAAACAAGAAACACACAGGAACAAAATAAAACACGAACAGTATTGAATAAGATATAACATAAGTACAATATCTAAGGGCATTTTGTACTGAAGTTGACACTATAACATTAGTTTCCGCTAAATGCGGTGTTGGTGTAGCGCTTTAGTGTTAGCAGAAGTATTGTTTATTATTTGTGCTTTTGGGTTAGCAGAACTAACTTTTTAGTTAGCGGTGCCCACCACTGGGCAGGTAAGTCAGGAGGAGTCACTGCTTAAGGCTTGGCCGAAATGTCTCTGTTAAGCTTGTTAAATGAGGTGCCAGAAAAAGTGCCGGAGGCTCCATTGTTTTTCTCCAGCTCACATAGACTCATTATTGTGGAACCTAAAGAAGTGCTAATTATAGCTATTATTGTAGTGCTGTTTGGGCAGGTGTTTACGCAAGGATATCATAGTGAGAAACTCTCATAATGGCTCACTTGTATGTGAAAATATATGCTGTGTGGCCAAAAAAAGTCAGTCTAATATTCTGTTGACCACCTTTAACTTTGATTATATCACACATTCTCTACGGCATTGTTTAAAGAGCTTCTGCAACGTCACAAGATTTATTTCCATCCAGTGTTACATTCATTTTTCACCAAAATCTTGTATTGATGATGATGATGGGAGAGTCCAACCACTGTGTTAAGCCTTCTCCAGAACATCACAAAGATTCTCAATGGGGTTAAGGTCTGAACTCTGTGGTGGCCGATCCATCCGTGAAAATGATACCTCCTGCTTCCTGAACCACTCAACATTTTCAGCCTGATGAATCCTGGAATTGTCATCTTGGAATATCCCCATGTCATCTGGGAAGAAAAAAAATCCATTGATGGAATCTGGTCATTCAGTATCTTCAGGTAGTCAGCTGACCTCCATAATGTTGCTGAACCTTGACCTGACCAACTGCAGCAACCCCAAATCATAGCACAGCCCCCTCAGGCTTGTACAGTAGAAACTTGGCATGATGGATGCATCATTTCATCTGGCTCTCTTCTTACCCAATGCGCCCATCACTCTAGAAGAGGGTAAATCTGGACTTATCACATGACCTTCTTCCATCACTCTCGAGTCCAATCTTTATGCAAACTGAACATTTTTTTTCTCCAGTTAGCCTCACTGATTAGTGGTTTTCTTATGGCTCACTATTTTTTCTTTGATTTGATTACATCAAATGTTTAAGTGATCACTGATCACATTCAGGGTTTTTTCCTGACCACATTTTTTCCAGTTTTTAATAATACGTTGGACAGTTTCTCAACCTAATTTTAGTAGTTTCTGCATCTCCTTAGATGTTGGGGTCATCTCTTCAATGAAACACTAATAAGAACAAAATCGTACTGGATACAGAACAGTAAAATCATCCAATGAACATGGCGAGTTAGAATATTTCCTCAAGAAGCTTTGAAATGGATATGGGTTATAACCCCAACACCTTCAGTAACAGCTGTTTCTCCCAAATTATGATGCTACTTATGGAAAGTTATTCGGGAAACTCTGAGTGTTTTTAAAGATTTCCATTTTTGTGTTTGTATGAATTTGGAATACAGAATGAAAGAAAAAGAAAAGTCAGATTGACTTTGACTTAGATTTAAGTTTCGGTCTCTGTCTGTACAGTGTTACTTCAACACAAGTACCTGCTGGATTTTGGTTCTGCTGGGTTCAGCTGAAATGCCTAATTTCTTAACTCCCAGAACATTGTGTGATCCAAAGTTTCATTAACATTTTTTTAATGAGGTTATTCCCACAACACAACATCTCCTTCCTTCCTTCCTTCCTTCCTTCCACAGCAGCTGCTTGAGGAGCAAATTTTTGGACACTAAGCTTTGCCACTTCTGCCCTGTCCTGTCTGTCTTTCTGTCCACTGTCCTCCAGATCAACAACAAGGCTATTGTGGTCACCAGCACCAAAGAGCCTGTCCCCACTCCTGCTCTGGTACACTGTCTGCCTGCCTTTCTGCCTCTGTGTGCTTGCATGACTGTCGACTGTTGCAGCCCACCATAACACCAGTGATCTGTGTTCTGATTGCCACTGTGTTCATTAATGGCAGTCTCTTCATCTTTAGCAGCTTTATTGTGTGTGACATGGGCTGTCCATATACTTCGCCGTACTTTATTCCATTGCTGTACGTGGGCTCCATTGTTGTTGATGTTGGTTGTAATGGCAGTGGGGCCATTATATGCCAACTGTGGCTGCTGTTGCCACAGTTTTCCAGTGTTGGCTGGAGTTAACTGGATCTTGGTCTGTTAGACTCCAGTTAGCTGAAGTAGTCAATAGGGCTGCAGGATATTGGGGAAAAAATTACTTATGGCTTCTGATAAAGGATAATTAAAAAGATTTAATATGTTTCTACTTTCGGGTGCATAGCAAACACAGACCCCAGGTGATGCGTAGTCTATCAACCATCTACAAGGTTTGATTGGAAAAGTAGCATCTGCTGTATTGGAATTGAAACAACTTGGTTATAATCTCATAATAACCTTACAGCCCTTTCCACTTCTTTATCTTCTGAAACTGTTTAATGCTCTCTATTCCTGTAATACATTTGGAACACTTGTTTAATGCAGCATAATCAGCTGAGACTTACTCCAGTCAAGGCTGTTTCCAACAATTGGCATATACCATTCGGTGATATCACAGTAATAACACTTCACAATATATTTTACAACCCGGTCATATGATTATTGTCTGTGAAGAATGAGTGACTCTAACCTTACTGAGTTGTTTTCACTTATTGGCAGCCTCCCATGTACCATTCTTAGAGCAGCCAGCCAAATTGCTGTGACCTCCATCATCTGAAGTGATAAACCTCGAATATCTATAAGTGTTGTCACTTTGCAGTCTATGGTATACTTTAGGAACAAAAGGAGCATTCTGTGCTTCAGCTGATGCACAAACAAAAAAGGGCAGAGTCAGAAATTTGGGCATTTTTGTCAAGGGTCTTCGACAGAATGTGTCTACCTTAAAGCTGCAAAAATAAACCCTTATCTAAACTCCCTTTAATCATTCATAAATGAACAGTCAAGGTGCCCATGCCCTATACAAGTGTGCTTTAACAAATATCCAGCCAGTCATCTAGAGTTCTAAAGGTTGTTATGCATTGATGCCGGATTGCACACTTTATCAGGAGCTTATTGTACTACCCATGGCTGAACCTCAAAGCCACCTGTCCAGTGGGTTAATGGCAGTGAATAATATGTGATGAACTATGGCAACTCTCACAGCCAGAAATCTCAGGTAATTGGTTGTCCAGTTATCACTACATCACACCCTCAAGCTGGGAAGGCCTCAAACCCTTACATAGGTTGGCCAGTATGAGACTGGGACTACCTTGTACCAGATTGGGTGACTTTAACCCCCTTCCCCATGCTTTCCTATCTGAAATCACTCCAAGACAAGTTCCAGCATAAGGTGCTTATTATAGCTGGACCAGAGTCGGACATTTGTAGAGCTGAAAGTCCTGTTGTGTGGTCCCAGGCTGTGGTGGTCAGGAACTATTAAAAACAGCCCAAGTACTGGCAACATGGTCATGGGTGGTCATTGCTTTGCATGAAGCTCAGTACTTGCTCGTATTTCATCAGAATCCAGAAAAAGGTCTTTTTTTCAGTCAGACACTTTACAGATGTTCAGAAAACATGCAGTCCAGGTTGCTACTGATGATGGACGTATTCATCTACAATTGTCTATTCTGCATAAGACTGTAGCATAGAACATCTTTCAGATGTGTTCATCAGCAGCTTACTTCAAGAAATCATGACATCCGACTCCCCTCTGAAAATACTTGCTACAATAATCTGTTGGAAAAATCTGCAATCAGACATAGTAGATGGTGTCATGGGCCTGACCATTTACTTCTGGAACAGAACATTTAGATGTTAACCTCCTGCCAAATTCTCTCAGACCATAATTGTGACATAGTATGTGTTAATCCTCCTGTAGAAAGAATCCTTTTTTTCTGTTCAGTGGACACCTTAACATTAGTCAGCTGGTGGTGACTTGAACAAGGCCAACAACTTTCAACAAAATACATCATAAACATGAGTTTTCCTGCAGAGCATCCAGGTTTGCATTAGGTTATGTTGTCTCAGGTGTGGTATAAAAATACATCTCCAGTATACCTCAAGTAGTCCTGCAATAGCCTGGGCTGAACTGCCATCAAGTTCTCTTTGGTTATCATTGTGATCTTTTTAAGTTTGAACTGATGTTTGTAAAGTTGTGCATGCCAAATCATTAGTTTGCAGTTGCTTGACAGGAATGTCTGATGTGATGTCTGTTAACAGATATTCTACTGTGATTTCTTCATTTCACATCATCATGGTTTAGTAGTATGAGCTTATTAAACATGTGAGGTGAAAATGATGGATATTCTCCAGTTTCTACTCTTACACGATTCCATTTGTCAGTTTTTCTGCTGCTGTGTGGTTGTGATTCTGCTTTTTCTTTGCAGTATTTTCTTTTCCATTTCGATCCCGTTGCCCGTCATTGCATCTTTCTATTAATGTTACCTCCTAACACTGTCATTTTGCACCAACCTGCTGCTTTCTCCTGCTGTGGGTCCTTTCAAATTAGGAGCCTCAAACCACTGTTATCCACAACCCAGCTGATGGAAACAAGGTATCCAGCTGATCTGAAGCTGTAGTTTACTGCTGCCACGCGGTTTAGAGCCAAGCTTTACTGTTGCTTCTGAACATGTTTGTGTTCCATTGGTTCTGCAAAGGTCACGTCATGTGAGGAAATAATGACGTCTGCACGCAAACTGTTGCATGTGTTTTGCCACTGACCACTATATTAATTCATTCTTTCATTTTATTGTCTAAATGGTTCACCGAGTGATTCTCACCTCCCATTTCAGGGTGTTTAAATTATATAAAGCTTCATCATTATGACATCAGTCTTACAGCCTTGGGACAAAAGGATTATGCATGCTTAGAACAACATAGGAACCATGCAATGGCATGAATACCAAAGTGTTCCAGGTCAAATCCTTTTCAGACCAGTACAAGTGCATCTACCATGTGTTGATGGTGAGCTTGTGCAGACATTTGGATCTATGCTATCATGTATAATTCATAAACTGACATTGTGGGAACACACGCATGCTTGTTTTCATGCTTTGTGCTGCTCTGTGCTATCTGATGGTGTTGTAGGTCATAGTGTAGAATACAGTAAGTGATTTTTGTGCATAGTAAGAGTGCTATGTAGACATACCCAATAAAGGCAGGACACATGATCACATTTATCATGTGATCAAAAAATATATTTTTCAATTTCTTTACTTTATTATTATGGGGTGCCATTTGTAAAGATGCTGTGAAAAGTTAATAGCAATAATTTGGGTTATTTATAGTGAAACAGCCGGGGGGGGGGGTTCATTTTTCAAAGTCATATTTTCACTGTTATTCATTCATTTGTCAGTTTCAAACTATTGAGATGGCGAAATAAACATTTACATGTAAAATATATATATATATATATATATATATATATATATATATATATATATATATATATATATATATATATATATATATAAAATAAATAAATAAATAAAGGTTTGCAAGGTTTGGTAGTACACTTCCAGTTATCGGCAAGTGATTTTGAAAAATTAACCCCTATTTTTGTTTTTTTGTTTTTTTTATGACAGGCTAAATAACCCAAATTATTGCTGTTAATTTTAGACTTCTAGCTTTACAAATAGCACCCCATATATTAAAACCATCTTATGTACATGCTTGAATAGGTGACACCACAATTTTCTTTTGACTTCTTTTAAAGTACCTTTATTATGCTTAAACATTCAACTAATGTGAACTCTTCAGTCGCCCTTTGTTTAAAAAAAAAAAAAAAACTGCCTAAAATATTCCTTAGTTCTTGTTTGTTTCACATTTGTCTATTTATACATTAATGTCTGAAATGGAAAAAAATGTTATGAAACTGTTTAAACTATAGATGTCCTGATCAATAATTGAGGAAAAA
Source organism: Anableps anableps (assembly GCA_014839685.1). Taxonomy (NCBI): domain Eukaryota; kingdom Metazoa; phylum Chordata; class Actinopteri; order Cyprinodontiformes; family Anablepidae; genus Anableps; species Anableps anableps. The sequence goes on along the minus strand of CM026085.1, from coordinate 3,120,004 downwards.
GCAGTCCCAGTCCAATACTTCAGTAAAGGTCATGAAATCAGTCCCATGTTATATCTGTGATTGATGGGCTAGACTAACATTAGTTTGTTCTGTCTATAGTTTGATACGACTCATTAATAAATAGGCCCCTCATAAATTTATGGTGGTTCCAGTGAATCATGTAAAGACAAAATTTACAAAAAAGCTAGTTGTCCTTTAACAGTGATAACATTGTAGAAGTAGTGTTTCAGCTGCTTTCTGTGCAACTCTCTGCTACTTCATCAGCTGTTTGTACAGTGCAGAGCAGATCACATGACACAGACAGAAAGGAAACTGAAACAGTGCAGTTTCATTGTGAATGTTCCTGCAAAGGGTAACAAAAGCAAATTCAGTAGAACCACAATATCATTAACCTAAAATATAGTTTTGCAAGCTGCACACTCAAAAATAAACACTCAGTACTTTATTAGGGGTGGGTCTGTTTAGCACATAACTTTTTTGCAGTACATCACCAACTGGTATCAGGAGTTAACGTTTGTCATCGATTCCAGTACCGATATATTGGATCAGTCTGGGGCAGCCCAAGTTTAACCACATTCTGGAAATGTCATACAAACTCAACTTAAAGCAGACTTGTTTGGAACAGTTTTAAAACTGAGCTTGGCAAAAATGGGAATTGCTAAGTTTAGATTAAATTTGAACAGCCCTATCATTTGTAGTGTGTCTAAATTAACAAATATTTCTCAATCCTGGCGCAATTAGGAGAATTTAGATGTCATAGAACTCTGACCATCAGGAATACTAAACCAAACAGATTCTTTCATCAACTGAAGCTAATCTATTATAACACAATAATATAATTTCCATTTCCTTGTACTTTCTGTTTAGTCCTCCAGTAGATAACTTTAAAATGACCCAGCTGATATGTCTTAGCTTGGTGCCTGTCATTTTCTTTATGGTGGCCAGAGTTCACTCATATGTCCATATTTCTACTTTTTACAGGAGTCCAGTGAGAGTGCCAACACTACCATTGAGGATGAGGATGTAAGAGGTAAGAGGCCATGGACATTCAACTCCTACTTACAACTTTGGTTTTTCTCTTAACTCTTTTACTTGTTGTGTGTTGCATCATTCTGTATTCTTAAATGTTCTCTTTTTTGTTTCTTTTTGGTCAGTTTGTATATCTTAGCTGACACAGTACAGAAACAAGGAATTATTGATCCACTAGAGGGACAGCAGAGTTCCTTTTCAGGTTATATTGGGTGATGATAATCAGTAGTACCAAAGCCTGAATAACTTATATTGTGAGAACAGATGTCTTTAGCTAGATGCTGTATTAGTAACCATATTTTAACTGCCATTAAAATGAGCATGGTGCAAAGTGATAGACTGTTTAAGTGACCCTATCATTTACATGTTCAAGAGAGTGAAAGTGTTCCACTAAATGCTAGGTTGCTCAGGAGCAAGCAAAACAGGAAGAGAAGTGTGCTTCAGTTTAATAAAGTGAAAGTTTTAAATGAGTTCGGCCATTGTAGATCATCATACAGCAGGTTAAATAAATATTGAACGTATCGTACACAATTCTCTCACCCATCCCCCTGTTCCCCCATGTTGGATGGGTGGCTGTTTATCTTCAGCTTGCACCTTCTACCAGAGTCCTGGGAAGTTGAGAGTCCTTTGCAGTATCTTTGGTGTTTCTAGGATTGCACTCTTCTGGACTGAGATCTCTGATGTTTCTCCAGGCATTTTTTTAGAACAATATCTCCAGTATGTGGAGGTCACTGCCCCGTGTGCTCCAGTGATCACAGGCATTGCAGGTGCCATCAGGTGCCAGGCTCTCTCTAGGGTTGCTCCACATTCTCATGCTTTTTCTGGATGTTTCCATTGTTTGGGATGGCCACATCGGTCACAACAGCTGTCCTCTTCTGCTTTTCAATGATCACAACGCCCAATCGATTTGCCATTACAATTTTGTTGATTTGTGTCTGGAAGTCCTACAGGATCTTAGCTCAGCTATTTTCAACCACCTCGGGAGGGAATTCCCTATTTGACCAAGGAGTCTCCAGTTTGTGTTCTCCACAGATTATTCTGTGCCGTCTTATCTATTCCTATCCAGCCAGTATCTTGCACCTTGTTGTGAGATGCTGTATTGTTTGTGGAGCCTTTTTGCACAGCCTGCACCTCAGCTCTTGCCTGGTATTGTAGATCTGTGCCTCTGTTGCTCTGGTCCTCAAGGTTTGCTCCTGTGCCACCATGATCAGTGTTTCTGTGCTGTCCTTCAGTCCCGGCCCTCTTTAGCTATTGGTAGGATTTGGTCATATTAGCCTCTTCACCAATCATTCAGAGAGGTTTGCATGGAGGGGTTTTTCCAGCTGATTCCATTCCTGTTTCCATTGTACAAGATGGTCACTGTTTCATACCATGGGGTCATCTTCCTGATGTCTTTTTGGAGCTTGGATGTTTCACCTTGGATAGTGGCTCTAATGCTCACTAGACGTCTGCCTCCTTCAGTACGCTTAGTCTATAGCCTGTGGATACTGGATTGGGAGTGGACTCCACCATGCATGGTGAGTAGTTTTCTTGTTTTAACATCTGTGGTCGGAATTTTCTCCTTTGGCCAACTTACCCCAGCAGAGTATATGATTACTAGCAAGGCATAGCTTTTGTTGGCCCAAAACTTGTTCTTGCTATTGAGCTGACTTCTCAGAATTGGCCCTAGTTGCAGATATTTGGCTCCTGTTGCTTTGCTTGTTAGTTATTTGTAATTGCCATTTGTCAGTGGTATTCCAAGATGCTTCAAGCTCTCCTCAATATCAGCTATTCTCCCTTCTGGAAGTGCAATTCCCTCCGTGTGGATTACTTTCCCTCTCTTTGTCACATTCCAATGTGTGGACATTCCAATACCTGTGCTGTAGATCCTAATGGTGTTGATCAATGCACTGGTATCTCGCTCTTGGCATACAGCTTGATGTCATCCATTTAGAGGAGATGACCAATGATGCTCACATTTCTGGGTTGGTATCCATACTCTGTGTTGTTGATTAGAAGGTGGAGGGGGTTCAGGTCTTTGCAGAACAGCAGTGGAGACAAAGCAACTCCATGGTGTTTTCCATATTTGATTGAGACTTGCACAACTGACTCGAAGTTGGCTTCAAGGGTGAATTTTTCCACAGCCCCATGGGCATGCAAACTCCATGGCTTTGTTGGATGGAGTTTGCAACAAAGGCTCTTAGTGTTGTTGACCTTGGACATCTTCAGGCATTCTAGGATGTTTTGGTGTTGTCTACTGTCTTGCAATCAATTCAGGCAGTTCCTCTGTCATGTAATGATCCATGTCCCTGTTTATTTTGGCCACTATGCCGCCTGACAAGAGCTTCTATGTTGGAGAGAGACAGTTTATTGGTTGACGGTTGGGTGGGCTTATTCCCTTCTTGGGGTCTTTGATTACCAGGACTATTCGGCCCTTACTCAGTTATTCAGGGTGGGCCACATTCCTCAGCAGTTGCTTCATTTGTGCTGCAAGGTGCTCATGGAGAGAAGTCAGCTTCTTGAGCCAGTAGTGTTATTACCTTGACACTGGGAGTACACTTTTGGAACTGGTTTTTCTCCCTGGTCTATCTCTTCAGTTGAATGGCCAAAACTTGGAGTCTTTTTTGGGGGTGCAGTTTCCAGAGCCTCGGGTTGGCATTGTTTGTCTTTAATGGGTATTCTGTTTCTGGTTGCATGCTGCTGGAGTTCTGACAATTGACTTACTACTTTCCGTGTTGCCTTGATTTTGGCTTCATAGTGTATTTTGGCTTCCAACCTAACATGGTGAACATTCTCTGTTGATGTAGACTGTAGACACTCACCAGACAATTTCTCCTCAGAACCCTACTTGGACAAATAAGAATCTAGAGTTGTTTTAATGAAACCATGGCAGCATTACCATCTTAAGAAGGTGTAGAAACCATTATAAGGGCTAGGGGGTTTAGTGTGGAAATGAAAATGACTAATGTATTATTTGTGAGGGTGAATGTTCAGTATTGCTGAGTTTGCTCAGTAAAAACTGGTTATTAAAACATGTTTTGCTACTAGAGAGGCCCTCTGAGCAAATTCCAGAAGTGGACAGTTGTATATCCTGTACTGGGAGGATGTGGTTGTGGATGTGGATCGGTGCATATATTGAGTGTGCAGGGCCTAAAAGTTTTTATTTTTATGGTTATTTAAAACAGATTTATTAAATAAGCACTGAACAGTGAACAGGTCTGTTTACTTGTTCTGAAGCCACAGAGCAGCTTAATGTTTAATGTTTTGATCTACTAACTGTAAAGTTAAAATTAGAAGATACCTCTGTGGAGAAGACCAGAGTCTGTGTAAAGTTTGTATTTTTGGAAGTTGACTGTAGTTTCTTATTAGTTACATTTTTATGATTTTGCAAACTCATTGCCTTTATCAGCTTTTGTTCCAGCTACACTTTTGTTCTTCCTAGTGGCAGCTGTTTGGAAGCCTCCAGGTGCAGGCATCAAAGTCAGGCTTTCATAGCGCATTTCACAGGCCATTATCACCCTCTTCCAGAAAAGGATGCTCACATGATTGTACCGTTTTTTTTCCTAAGTACCGTCAATGGTCCAATGTTATCGAACACTCGAGTTACAAACGGCTCTTTTTCAGAACTGTTCCTGATATGTTCACTCTGTCCCATGAGACCAACAAGCAAATGTAGCTTTCTGAATTAAACATTGTGCATAAATTGGAGTCTGAAAAATGAGAAACATTGAACAAAACAGACTGGACAGTCTGGGGCTTTTGTATGAGCATCTTTATAAACAGTTTTGCAAAAAGCTTCAGATGTTAGCATATGGCCTAGTCTCTGACTACACATGCAATGCAGCGTACACTTTTCGCCAAGCAGACAAACATTGTTAATTTCTCAGAACTCAGGAGCCACAAACAGTCCGATTTTTGTAGATGTGTAAAGAAAGCCTTAATACCTTTCTTTGTTTGATGTTCTGTTTTTATTGGGCTTGAAAAGGATTTGGGCTGCAAAGTGGAGCAGTTGTCAGAAGGTCTTGGGTTTGAATCCTGGCCAGGATATTTCTGCTTGGAGTTTACATGTTCTCCCTGTGCATCTGTGGGGGGTGTACCCTACCTCTCACCTAATGACTACTGGAGAAAGGAACCAGCCCCTTTGCACTAATAAGCATGGACTGATGGATGGATGGAAAACAATTTTTTTTCTAGTCTCAGCAACAACAACCTAATATGTGTCACTATTTCTTTGAGAAACACTGTATGAAATGATTGTGTAATGAATGGGTGTGCCCAACTCGCCTTTTCTCTGAATGTTTATGATCCTGCTTACTATGCAGTGCAATTATGATGAAAGAACAAAACATGGTTGATAAAGGTTGAATACTTAGTGTTTTACTGAACATTTTTTATTTAAAGGAGGTTTAAATGAGGTTATTTGTCAGAGTAAATATTGTCCTAAAAAATTGAAGGTGTCCATCTGCATCAACCAGTGGTGCTGGGGGGCCAGATCTGAAAAGCGGTTCACCCCAGCCCTAGGTGTTTCTGTCGGGGCAGTTTTTGAAGATGTCTTCCATTACTGTCCTCTGCTTCATGTTGTCTCTGATTTGTTCTTAGCTGGTTAAAGAATGAAGCACTTTGAACAAATTCATTTCCTGCTCATACTGCATGTATTTTTTCATGTTTACCATATTTCCATCTCGTTCTCTTTGTCATCCCTGCTGCATCTCCAAATCATTCCCTATCATCCTCAGCATCTTCTCCTTACTCCAGTCATCAAATCTACCACCTCAAACACCTAAAGTTCTCAGCCTCTCCCCCCTTGCTCTCACATTCCTCCTCCTCCTCCTCTTCCCCCTGCTGGTATTCTCCAAGCGTTTGGCCCAGTGGTGAAGAGTGCAACCAGTACATCCTATGGTCACTGATGGCTGCCTACCTGCTCCTTTTCATCACATCTGTCTTCCTGGTCTTTTTTTCTGACCACTCCACTGCATACCACTGCGACCCCCAGTACACCCCCACACAGGGCACTGGCCCCCAGCACAGAGCACCCCTGGCCGACCAAGGCCCCACCAGCTCCCGCTGTAAGTGTCATATTAATGTAGCAGGAAGGAAGCTGCAAACTTGAACTGAGCTTGAAGCCATTTTATACTACTTCCAGAAACGAACTGGAAACTTTGATTAATTCTGCTTAGAAATGTTGGTAGTAAACAGGATATTTTTACTGGTCAAGATTTTTTTACCTTAAAAGTTTTAGAACATAACAGACATGAGACTGTTTTTGTTTCTGTTTCTCAGTTCACTTTTCATTGAAAGTAAACTCAAGTTCTACAGATACAGATTTCCAGTTCCACACTGCAAAAGCACTAAATCTAACAAAGTATTTCTGGTCTAGTTTCCAGAGCAAATATCTTGAATACACTTGTAAGTTAGTTTTGTCTTATTTCAAGTAAGTTTTCAGCAGATCCAGGAGCTTGTTTAAAGTCAGTAATTCCTTAATATTGATGAAAAAGTTCTAGTTATAAGTGAAATAATCTGCCAGTGGAACAAGACAACTTTCCCATATTATAAGTTGAAATGTCTTGTTCCTCTGGCAGATTATTTCACTTATAACTAGAACTTTTTCATCAATAATAAAGAATTATTGACTTTAAACAAGCTCCTATATCTGCTGAAAAGTTACTTGTAAGTTAGTTTTGTCTCATTTCAAGTGTATTAAAGATACTTTCACTAGAAACTAAACCAAAAATACTTGGTATGATTTTGTGTTTTTGCAGTGCAATGAATGTAGTTCTTCTGTGGTTTAAGCCATGGGAAGGAAACAAACAAAACAAAAAAGAATGAAAGAATAAGGAAAAAATACAAATTAAAATGGATACATTTAAGAGAAAGACAAAACACAGAACATAACCAAGTGGTGTCACAACTGAAATGGAAGTGTTTAACATATGTGGGTTAGGATACTTTTTTCTTCTTCTTGGCAGTTATTTTCTGATTGATTTTTTTTTTTTTTTTTTTTTTGTTCCTTTTTTCTAATATCCCTTGTTTTAATTAATCTAGGGTCTCACAGATATATTTGGGTAGAAAATATTCAAATTGATATTTATCTGTTGCTGATTGCTGTTCCATTGATATCTGTTGTAAGAAACCTAAATTAGGACAGGGGTCCTGTAGAACCTGGAAACTGCTTCAGGTATTTTCCAGGCGTAGATAAGTAGAGAAAAGGCTACGGTTCAAACATGGTTCCTTGTCCCATATCTTTAAAGGTGAAAATCAGAAATTCTTCAGATAAATTAATTTCAACAATTGGATGTTGAAACAGGTTTAACTACTTTGCAGCACTTTATAAGATTATTCACACCTGTCGAACCAGTTCATATTGTCTTTCACTTCAACAACAAACTTCAATGTACTTCAGTGGAATTTTATGACAGAATCATAGCAAGTAGTTTATCATTGTGGAAGGAAAATGACACCTGTTTTTATAGTTTTGACAGATAAGAATCTGAATATTTCTTGGTGTGTGTTTTCAGCTTGGGATATTGTTTTAGAACCTACAGTAACCCTGCTTTAAACTTCTCCATAACTGACCAGTCTGCGGTGTTCCTTGGTTGTTCTCTAATGTTCTCTAACAAACCTCTGAGGCCAGAAATGGAAAAGCTGCATTTTATTAGTTTCAGTTTTATTCTTTTATTTTGTCAGATTCTTTATAGAGAAGTTGTGTGCAGTGTTTGTGGTTTGAGAATGCCAGTCTGTGAATTCACTCGTCATCTACTGTTCTATATAATACCACACCTCACCAGGCAGGTATTCATAAATCAATAACTGACACAGACTGAGAGCTGTTTGGTTATTAATTCCTGATAATCAGGTGGTGCCCCGACTTGGTAATTTGGATTAAAATGACCAACTTTATCAATAATTGTCCTTGGCACTTATTAATAGTTATTTATAGCCAAACCACACCTACTTGGACAACAGTCTAAAATGGTCTATACTTCATGTGCCTTTTAAAAAGAGATTGGAGATAGATATGTATTCAAATAATTGTTCTTTGGAAGTTTTGGCACATCTGTTGAGCTGAGGATGTATTTCTTATTTATTTCGAACACTGGATGCGTTGTTGATCTTAGCTGTCTGTTTATTTGCAGTGTGTTAGATCATATCAGGTGATGTCATTGACTGTATAATGGCTGCAGGTCTTATTTTGGTGCACATGGATGTTTTAATTGTTACAGACATATGGGGCTTTGGATTTGTGCTGTTTCAGTTTGTCTGGAGCCACACTTCACTGATCTAAATTAGTGTAGAAAGGTTGTGTGACAGCACCACTTACTGGTTAAAGTTGGCCATGACACATTTACCAGCCCAATGCATTACACCAGGAGTCCTTAAGAAAACATATTAATCACTCATCAAATACAACAGCAGCAAAAGTGGATCATTCTTTCTGTTAAATATATAGAAACGATTTCAATTTAAACTGTATTGGAAGTCTGGAGAGCTGGAAGCCTTAGTGGAGGTCTTCCTTGGTGTTTCACTGGTTGGGAGGTGTCATGAAGTGACTCTTAGCCTTCATAGGATAGATTTTGGGTTAAAATGTGATTTATACACAGTTTTGTTACTTTTAAAAACCTATTCTTTTGCTCCTAATACTTTTGCCTGAAAAATGAAATATAACTGTTTTTAAGTATAGCTCCAATAACAAATGCTAAATGTTTTAGTAAGTTTTAGTCTTTTGTCGTGAAATAATTGCACAAATTTCCACAACAAGATGTTTGTTTTTTTTTTTTTTTGTCTTTTGGTTTGGAACTATGTGGGGGGGGGTCCCATCCAACAGAAGAAAATGTACTTATAGTATTGTGTTTTTTTTTTTTTTTTTTTTTTTTACAAAGTTTCATATTTTCTTCATTTTAAAACATAAAAATATAAATAAAACAGCTGTTCTTTAAAAATGACAGCAACATTCCTAGTAGATATGCATCTTTTTTTCCGAAAGGTCACGTCATATTTGTGGCTCTAAACGAGTTTTTTCGTTGGACTGAGGGCAAAATAGCTCATTGGATTGTACAGGTTGCAGACCCCTGTTCCAGAACAATTACTAAGCAGAACCAAACCGCAATCAAAAACTCAATATGAAAAATAACAAACTATTCAAACACAGATTTGAGAATCTTAGTGAAAGATTTCATACAGTTTCAGCTCCAAAAGGGAACAGACTGAAAACCACGTGAATACTACAGCTGATTACAAAATGCCTTTTGATTTATCTTGGAATCCTTTAACTGATCTAAGAAATCTAAAACCTTCTTATTTCCTTACTAAGACCACAAGCTGCCTCTCCATCCTCTGTTGTCGTGTTCTCCTGCAGTAGTGATAAACATGCCGACCTTTATCTCAGAGGAAAAGATGCTTTCCAGCTGATAGAAGCTCACAATGTCTTGTTTCCACTCCACAGATACCAGCTAACCCCATAACCAACATTTTTAGCACTGAAATAGATGTTAGTGGCTCTAACATTTGATGACTTTGTTTCTTACATGTCTCTATGGTGCACTGAAGAATGTTCTAAAGGTTTTCATTAGCAAATGCATCAAACATAGAAAGGTGTTGACTCTCCAAAGCTTCCGTTATTCACTCTGATATGCTGGATTCCAACTCTTCGGGTCAGTTCAACACTGATACTGACCCATTTGTCTTCTTAGTTCTTTGAGCTGGTGAGTTTCTTGCCTTCTGTTCCTCCACTTGCGTTTTTGAGAACTAACTACATTTTCTCAGTGGGGTTCAGATCTGGGGAGTTTTCTGACCACAGGTCCAAACTGTTAAAGTTCTAATCTTTAATCCGTTTCATGATCACTTTTACCTCATGGCATGGTGCTCCATCATGGTAGAAATCCATAAACAATCAGTGTTCCTGGATTGCTGGAAGACGTTGCTTTTGCAGGATGATCTGATCCCACCAAACATCTTTGAATAGAATTGGGTGGAAGCCCAACGCCTTATGTTAGCATGAATTTTACATGCGCATCAGATGAGGATGCTTCTTGATTGGATGGAACAACACAAGTCTTGGTAGCTCTTTTCTCTGAACAAATGATATTCCAGGTGTCAAACACAAAGATGAAGGATTGATTATAGAAACAAGAGTTTCCTGCGTATGGGCAGGACAAAATCGTTCTGTCAGTTTTCAGCATATTTTACTGATTAAAAAATGAACCAGATCTGTGAGAAAGAGCTTGTTTTGTATTGATAAACAGGTTGTCCTCTTCTCAAAGTACAATATTACATTTTCCAAAGAAAACCTACAGTACTCTTTCACCGTTGGGGTGGGCATTTATTGAGTCATTGCTCATTTATCGTGATAAATTTCTTATAAGAATTTTTGATTTATCGTCACGATAAATTCCGATTAATAAAGGTGTGCGATACTGGATATTTTGGTATCGATCTGATGCCAAGTAAGTACACTACCCATATCGCCGATACCAGTTCTGATACCAATACTTTTTTTTTTTTTCCCCATTTATGTTTGCTATATCATCAAACTTCTGACCTTTTGTGGCTTTTCCTTTGAATTATTTTGTTTAAACCTAGGACAGAATTTGGACAAAGTTTATAGGCATCTACAAAATACTTTATCATATAAACATGATTTCTGTGCAATTTTCCTAAACAAAGTGTAAAAATGATGATTTAAGAGCAAGTCAAAACAAAATCTTTATGGTAGAGTTGAGAAACTACAATACAAAAATAAAATTGCAAGTAGCAATACTAAAGTATCAATCTTACTATGCTAGTTTTGATCCAATATTGATAACAACTTGGTATCGATATTTTGGATCGATCTGCCCACCTTTACCAATTAATGATGTTTAAAACCCCCATAACTGTCCGTATTGTCGGGATTGTTAGTTTTCCTATTTTCTCCACTGTTTGTTCAATGAGAGTATCAATAAATATTGATAATTTGAAAATATGATGAAATGCAGTTACTGTGTGCAGCTCAGTGATGCAGTTCACAAAGCTTTCTATGACTGGTGTCCTAATGAAGCATATTACTAATAGCGGTGTTTTTCAAGAGTAGTATTTGTTTGTGTGGCTATGATTTTTTTCATGCAGTCACAGCCATACAGTTACCTGAAAAAGAAGGAATAAATAGTTCTTATCACTTTTATCGTTATCATAATAGTACCACAAAATATTGTGATAAAACTTTAAGTCCAGGTCATCCACCCCTATTTCACTCGGTAAAAGCTTTACTTTAAACTATACATAGAATGTCTTCATCTGTTTGAAAGTTCAAAGGTTTTAGTTTTGTAATGAGCCATTTATTTTTAGCAGAATGTACATCAGTGACATTATCTGTAGCATCTTTATTTGCAAAGTAAAGTCCATCAGGAGGCGGACAGTGTGTTTTTAGCAGTGTCAGGTTTCTGTAGAAGCAGCCAGTCAGAACCGAGTGGTGGTGTTGGATCTTAGCTGGATGATTCACCTGCCTCAGTGTCGACCCGTTCACTGACAGTGGAGCAGCTTGTTTGGACCTTTTCAGCAGAAGCATGTTTCAGCTGTCAGTAGGTAGTGTCCTGGTCTTGGTGTCCATTCTGGGACACGTGGCTAGCCAGCAGACTGTCTCTGTGCAGTTAGCTGGAAACAGCACTGAAGCTGTCCAAGGTAAAAATGTTTTATTTTGTGTGTGAATGATGTGCTCGCACTCTACAACAGTACTTACTGTTTGCATTCATTGTCTCCTAGCTTACCTCCTTAGCATGAAAGGTAACCTAGATGTTGTGTTGAGTTATGTCACCTTTACCTCCAACCAGCCTCTTCTTCCTTCTTTTCCATGTGACTGTGATCTGTTCCTCAAACCCATGTGAGCTTCATTCCCGGAATATGATCATGCTGTGATGTTGGGGTGATGCTCTAATAAAGCTCACATTCCAACACAACTTGTGTTTCTTTTGAATTTACCAAAACCAGTAACTTTCTTGAGTCTGTCTCTCTCTCAGCCCGTAAGCAGGAGATCATCAAAGTGACGGAGCAGCTGATTGAGGCCATCAACAATGGAGACTTTGAGGCCTACACGTGAGTTCAGCCAGGTCCATATGCCTCCGTTTGTGTTTCTGCCGCTTCCCCTTGTCACGCAGCTCTAATGTGATTGCTCTGTGCTTTGTTTCAGGAAGATTTGCGATCCTGGCCTCACATCATTTGAGCCTGAGGCTTTGGGAAACCTGGTCGAAGGCACAGAGTTCCACCGCTTCTACTTTGAAAACGGTAAAGCTCCTCTGGAAATGCTGGGGTCAAGGTTCAAGGTTTCTCATTGAAATTATCACATTTTTTTTTTTTTTTTTTTTTTTTTTTTTTTTTTTTTTTTTTTTTTTTTTGGTTACTAATTTCATAGTTGTTCACAGCCCGCATTCTAGCCTCTTAAAGGGATTTATTTTTCTTTCTTTTAAATCGAAGTCCGGAAGTAGTTGTGTGTAGAGTGGACCCCAATATTTACGGGGAGTTAGAGACCACAACTGTCTGCAAACTGACCTTTTGCAACGACATCACTTTGTCTCGCGAGGTGCCAAGATGGTGGGGCATGTTCTCCACGGCTGCTAATGATTAGATGCCTACCTTCTCCATAATGCAATATTTGATTGCATCTTACTAAGCTTACTTACTTATGAAGTATATAAACATTAATCTGCTTACCTTGTAAAAAGTGCTTGCTGCGAATACACTGAGGGCTGCCAGTCCTTACGATTGACGGCTGCTCTCCATCACTGTCTTCTTTCCTCTCAAAAGGGTGATGTCACATGCAAAGGGGCTATAGATAAAATGTGTAAATAACTTGAGGCCCCCTCTAAAAACGCTTATAATGAACTGTTTTAATAGTTAAACCAAAAACATACATTAATACACACAGTGGAAACTGTCTTAGCACTACCACAGAAGCTAACATCTACAGTCTTCCTTATCTGTGCTCTTTGGGGTACAGCCAGTCAGCACCAAGGAGAGAAAATGGTGCTCCCAGAATGGCTGCTTTGCAAACACCAGCCAATAGTGTGTAAAGTTGCATTGCGCCTAGGTATTTCAGCTTCCCAAGCTGCATGCTCTAAAAAAAGATAGGTGAATCCATGAATACTGAATGGCGAATAGGCAGCGGTCCACTGTAGTTGCTACCTTACCTGTAGTAGGTGGAGTTTTTATGCAAGTGAGTATGCAGAAGCTCATGTAGCTGTGAGATGAAAAGCTGGTTTGACTGGGACAACCAGTAGAAAACAGATTTTTCAGGCCTGTTTAGTTCTTAAGGAGGGCTCTGAAGTAGAGCTGTTGTGGCCTTTTCACAAGTCAAGCCTCTAAGCTGCCTAATGTGTGCTTACATACGGTTTTGTGCAAAAAGTATTAAATGATTGAATATCTATACTGTCCCCCTAGAACATCTGTTATATGTATGCTGATGACACAAAACTTTACATCCCTGTATAACTGCATGGCCACAGCCCACTGCAGTCACCGTGTCCATAACAAAACCGAGTCAGAATTTCCTTCAGGGTCATGTGGATAAGACTGAATTTGTTGTTTTTGGTCCCGAGGATCGAGATCATGTCAGCTAGACTCAGTGGGACTAAAGACAACATAGCATGCAAGAAAAGTTAAAATTTAACGACCAGAAGAAGGCCGAAAGTATCAGAGATTATCATCTTTAAGGTATTGCTAGGCTAGAATAAACAGTTTCCTGCTGAGTTAGTTTCAGTAGGTTAAAAAAAATTTGAGCCTTAGCTGGAAAAAAACTAAATAAATCAGGCAGCTGCACCTGATTCTGGTTTCAGTCAGGACTGACAGCAGAACACTGGATCATACTACACCAGAGCACTGGCTCCCTGTCTTTCAAATGTTCTTGGTCTATAAAGCACTAAATTGTCTAGGGCTGAAGTTGCTTGTCAACTGTGGTTCAGGTTATCAGAGACCTTCTTGGACCTTGTTCGACCCCAGAAATTTCACAGGTTTTCTATGCTTGATTGTAATGCAACAAGTTCCCCCAACAATTCCCTATATTTATAGTTTTCTAGGTCTTAAATTGTATTAAAGGCAGCATTAAAAAGTCTTATATTTGAAGTATGCTGAAACCTGCAGAAACCCTGTGTAAAGGCAGTTATTCTGTGATGGCCTCAGAGGTTTGTCAGAGCACATTTATCATCCGAAAAAAATGATACAAATATGTCAGTTTATTGTTAAACCTCATATTTTCTGTCAGGTTTCCCCGTTTGACTACATCCTGCTTTTGCTCTCTGCAGCTCTGTCTAAGGGGAAGCTGCCCATCCACACCATCCTGCTGAACCCCCACGTCCACCTGATCGGGGACGAGGCGGCCTGCATCGCCTACATCCGCCTCACACAGTACATCGACAGCAACGGTATGCCACGCACCATGCAGTCAGAGGAGACGCGCATCTGGCACCGCCGCGATAGCAAATGGCAGAACATCCACTTCCACCGCTCCGGGTCTCTCACCGTTCCCACCAAGTACGATCAACCCCAAAGCACAACGATACGGTGACGAATCAAGTGAAAAGGTGTTTTATCTAACAGTCATGTGACCTGTGTTGCAGTTGAGGTGACGCTCGTGGACCACAAACGGCCTCCGCAAAGTCAGCTGACCAAACCCCATCCACCATGTGGCCACAACATCCCAAAGCCAATCCCTGCCATCTTTCGCTATAGCTCCGGCCTCAGTGTGTTGTTTACATATTGTTGCTGCTGTTGGACTCACAGATTCTTGAACATGTTGAAAAGCCAACAGAAGTCAGTCGAGGGGTCTCTGATTTTGTAGTGAGAACGTGTGCCGTTTCTGTCGGAAGCATGTTTATTACCTGAGCTTCGGTTTCACTTTTAGGCCTGTATGTTTTAACAGGAGCTTTCAGAGGTGCCAGCTGGTCATCTTTATAGGCAGTGGTAAGATGTGAAACTATTAATTTTTTTTTTCTCTTAGCATTCCATGTATTCAAATATTGTTATGGAACACAGAGGCACAATTATCAATATGTCGCACACTGTATCTCCTTTTATCCTTTTAGCACTGTCATCTATTTAAGCTCAGACTCATGCTTGCTTTGTTTTGATGATGAATAAGTTTCAGTAATTACTGCATTTTTTTCCCTTGCATCCATCAATGAATTGAAAATCCTTTCACCTCTCTGGTTTGCTTTTGACACCAAGTGTATTTACTAGGAAGTGTAACTGCTTGTCTAAAGGGAAAGTAGAGTCAAACCTGTTTTTTGTTTTTCCGTCTGCTTCGACTGCCGCCACCTTTGACCAGTAGGGGAGCCTGTTGTGTGAGAATGTAAACTGACATGGGCGTTTCTAGAGTCTCACAGTCACAGATTTTCATACATTGAGGAGACCATGATGTAAATTTTCTCTGTTCCAATTTGTTACATTTTATATTGTGATATTAATGCTTGTCCCTCTTGATGACTTCCTCTTAGACTCTTTTAGGCTCAGTTTTATCCAGTTCCCTCTCTCCACCTAACTTCCCACTGTTAGCCAACGTTTCCCAGCACCTGGTCCAAAGTACAGGTTCATCTCATCTTTTGGTTAAGGACTTCACTCATCATTTAGTTGTTCATTTATTAGGATGCGTACCATCACCAGTGCTCTCATTATGTTTAATTCTTGTCATTGTGGTGACCCCATGGGATTAAAGGGAAACGGGCTCAAAATGTGAGGCGTTCAGGGCCTTTGATAATGTTCTTCATCTTTTGGATGTTTGTTTTTTTTATCCAGACAACTTCATCGGGTTATTTGGTGTAATTGTGTCACACACTTTGTTTTTATCTTTGTACAATATATTGATGGTACATAGATGTTTAATATGATGGGAGAAGCCTAATGTACATTAAAAGAAATATCAAATAAAATGTCATTTAGACCAAATGTGCATTTATTTATTTGTGTTAGCAATTTCAGTGTTCGTATTTGAGCTGAATATTTAGCCTCAAGTTAAATATTTAGCTTAAAACTAAATATTGTAGTTATTATTCAAACCCGTTTGCAGCTATGGGATGAGTTTGAAAAGTTACACAGTCAAAAATTAAAAGCAATAATTTGGGTTAGCCTGTCACAAGTGGAAAAAAGAGGTTGGTTCATTTTTTTAAAGTGATATTTTCCCCATGTTTTTTTTATTATTATTTATAACTAAATATTTAGTTAGCAAGCTAAATATTTTGCTTCAAACTATATATTTTTGCTCTAAGCTTTAGCAAGCTAAATATTAAGTTTTAAGCTAAATATAAGTTCAGAGCAAAATATTTAGCTAAAATGCTAAATATTTACTTTATTTACTTGGCAATAACCGGAAGTGGACTACCAAAATAAAAGGTAGGTCTTGCTAACACAGTCATAATGAAGCTCTGAGCTAAATGTTTAGTTTAGAGCTAAAAATTTAGCTTGGTAACTAAATATTTAGATTGCTAATTAAATATTTAGTTGAAAAGTGACATTTAAGAATGAATGTGTAACTTTACAAATGGCACCCCCTTTGCAGCAGCGTGGTGGAACATGTTCAACATGCCTTTGTTTGGACCTGATCCTGACCCCTGAGGTACCCATTCCTGGGAGGTTCGCCCTGCTGCCTCAGTCATCTGTACTTCAATGTGAAGTTACAGTTGAACTGGAGTCTTCCTTATCCTGGATCACTTTAGCTTTATAATTGCTTCTGCAACATCTGCTCTCACCCAAAACTCTTGAGCTTAAACAAGATGTTTTACAGGAGTCATACTAAAATCGCATCAAAAGGTGGAAATGTAAATTGGTGGAAGCTCATCATCTCCAGCTCAACCAAAGCTGCTTGTCATCCCAGACAAACTGAATCTTAATCTCTCGCTTCATCACAGGTAGCTAGAAAGTTGGGAGTCATGATCAATGGCCAAGTGACATTTGAGAATCATGTTGCCTGTTGCTTGTTCGTGCTGCTACGCATTGTTAAACATAACAAAAATCCGCTCTTTGGTTTGTTTTTTGTGAACTTGCTATATTTTAAATGTCCTGCAGCCATTGGATAGTAAAGAAAACTTAATTCCATCTATATTATATATACTCTTTATTAGAAAATGAAAATGGTTGGAGTGCACTGATTCAAGGGGCCCCAGTTTCCTTTATTTTGGGAGATCGTGATTGGCTGGTACATTTGCAACCAGTCTTATCCACTGATCTTATCTACCTCCACAAAGTTCTGAAAATCAGCCGCTGTCCCTAAGACGGGGCTGGCTCTGTAGAGCCGCCCACCAGGTCACGTGCGGTTAATAGTCATCCCACTCTTGCCAACTTAGCAATTTCTTTACCTGAAAGTTGCTAGCGGCCAAAATTGGAACCGGCAGGTCAGGCTTTTTAAAGATCGGTGATCGGCCAGAAAACTGCAATCGGTGCAGCCCTAGAAAATGGAAATGTCATTTTAAGTTGAATAAATGCTCCTCAATTAGAAACAAAATATAAGTCAGACCTTTTTCTAGTACTGTTGTGTGTTAATTGGGATAAACTTTAAGGAAGTTAATTTCCTTCTAATGACCCACACCCTGCTGTTTAAAAAAGAATGACATCACTTCCTGTTGGGCACAGGTACAGTTTTATTGTTGCCATGTACACACTGCAGCTGCTATGCCTTTTAGCGTTTCATGTGCATTTATTTTAGGAATAATTCAGTCATACATGCCCGCATAGATATTTGCATTGTTAATATGGATATATTGAGATCACCATGGAAACAAATTCATGGATTGTTTCAGACACCACAGGTTTCTATTCTGTCATTGGATCACACTCAAAGTAAATCGCTGAATGTGAAACACACTTCATTTGTCTGGTCAACAAAACCAAATAACCAGAGCAGAAAAACACACCATGTCATTTTCAGTATTTACTGTCAGCTTGGGAACCCATTCAAGCACACATCCAAACACACACACAGCACTATCAGCTCGAGGCGCTGCACATACACAGATCTAAACAGGATGGCAATAAATAAAAAAAGCAAACGGAGATGTGATCATGACAGAGGGGTGCTACCACGAGCCTGGATTCCAGCTGGTCTTTTCGTAGGGAACAGTGAGAACAGTGTTACAATGGTGCAGTAAAAGCAAAGCAGGTCTACATTAATCGCTGTGAGGCAACTGTTTTAGCCTGGCCTCAGGTCCTTCACACAGGCTGTTTCAGAGACCTTATTAGGTTCTCTTATCAGACATGGTTTGGACCCGTTACCTGGTTCAGCCAGTAGCTGTGGCAGGAGGAGCGCCACGTCTAAGAAAGACTTCTGGGATTTCTACAGTGGCACATTGTATCCTAATTTAGCTCAGTGTCATTCCTCATCAGTTGTGAAATATGTTGGAGACAACAGCATCCTTGAACAAGCATCTTCCATTCTAACTGTAGTAAGAGGACCAAGTTGACAGATCTGCAGGTTTCACCAAACGATGACGAGAAAATAAACCTGATATATTTAGCTGAATTATCTTTTCCCAAAAAAAAAAAAACCTTTCTAGTTTTGTGGCTTTGTGACAACATGCTGTTAAAACTACATTTGTGCTCAGAACAACCTTTATTACACACAAAAAAGAATCCGTAAGGAGTAATATTTGGAGGATTGAAATGAATGTCTCAGAAAACGAGCCATTTGGAATCATAGAGCTCTGGTGTAACACAGGGCCACGCTGCAGAAAATCTGTTTCAGCTTCAACTTCCAGTCATCCTGGATTTACTGGGTGAAGGAAGTTAAAACTGTTAGGAGTTTAAAGTACCTTTTCTGTGAACTAGTTATCTGTTGTCAGAACTTTATCTGCATCGTACACAGGTTTTATTGAAGAGAATTATGTTTAATACGTGAGGAAGTCTAACCAGAGCGTCTTGTAGAGCAGATTGAAACATGTTATACTGGTATTTTCACACATGGCTGCTCAGAGTTTATTTCATTCTTTTGAAAAAAATGAAAAGATTTATACCAGAGGCCCAACCCCAACCTTCCCTCTGCTTCTACCCAAGTAGCTGGAACATACAGAGACTCAACCACCAGCCCCAGAACACGATATTTCACATAGTAACAGAGACGTTGTCCAGCTCTGCACATAGCAACAAACTAAAGAACAGTGAAGTGGGTGCTGTTTTATAATGAGCAAATACAGTGTTACATAGTACCTGAGCTTGACTTGTTTCAGAAGACCTGATTCAAACCTCCAAGTCTGCTCCGCTGCAAGAGGACATCCGCTGGATGCATCTGCACCCTGCCAGAGGGTGGCGCCAAACACACGCCAGGTAAGACTGATGGGTCGGATCATGAGCAGAAGAAAAACAAAGCTCATTTTAAAGAAATTGACTGAGCAGAATTGATATTGTGATGATAAATCGCTTTGGTTTTTTAATCTTATGTTTAAGCATTAATCCCCAATGAAGCTGTAGGGAAAATCATTTAAAACTAGCGTGAAATGGGGCGCATGCTCGTCCGTGAGGTTTAAGCAGCTTGTGTACCAGAAACTCTGTTGCCCCAGTCTGATTAACTGTTAGCTTTCGTCAATTTGTCTTTCTAAACAAACTGGCGTCGATAAAACATTGGCATGGTAAAAACCAGCCCCTTGTTCTACACTTCGCTTCGTACAGACAGTCTGGACCCTCGACTACTGAGAAACAGTCGCTTCCTGGAGGCGTGAACTCTGTTGAAGTTTTACATTTTACCCAAACGCTAACATTTGGCCGTGGTCATATAACGCGCCAGTTCAAAGCCCTGAAGTTTACCTGAAATGGCCCGTGCTGTGAACAACCTCCCCAACACGACGCCTACATGGACTGAACGGTTTCGTCCACTTCCTCCACTATCATTGCCAAACTACAGACAGACTACAACTCGAAAACGGCGCAGAAAATTGACATCATCGCTCCCAGCTCCTCCTTCTGTTTGCTGACAGAGACCTCATCACTACTTTCTTCTTCAATAAACACACTATTTACAGACAGATGGAGGAGGCTCTGCAACGCTACAAAGTGACACACTGGACTGGAACTGAAATAAGGGTCGATGCATGATGAAGATAAAAGCTATGATCATATAAGACTGGTTCAGAAACACACACACACACACCATCACCATTTTATTCTCCATGGAACAGTAATTTCATCAGTACAGTGGACTCTCTCCAGCTAAATCAGTGCATGTACAGCAGGTTTACATGGGCTAATGTATTAAATGCTTTCAATTCGTTGATTTTCTTTCCAGTCACACCTTGATTCCTTTCATCTCCTTTATGTACAAATCTTTACAAGAGTTTTTGAAGAAGAGGCCCATGAGTGAGGTGCATGAAGTTCCCTTTAACTCTGATGTGCCTATTGGTGCGTTGTACCTCCATCACATCGCAGCAGCTGAAGACTAGAAAACAAAAGACCTAAAACAATGAGGGGTGCTTTCTTTGGTCAAAATCAGAGCAAAAATCTTAAAGCACAAATCCTGTTCTGAAATCCACAACAACGGAAAACCCTGATGGGAGAGGAGAACATCAGGTTCTGAGGAAGAACGTCACCAAAGGCTTCAGTGGAAGATGTAGTAGGAGTATGGGAAGTAGGTGCTCAGTCATGGCTCTCCTGCTGCTCCTCCTCCTCCTGGTCGTCCTCACAGTAACGCTGGAGCAGGTGGTGCAGGTGCTGCTGCAGGGCGTCGGGCTGCAGAGCGTCCGGGGTGTCGTCCAGACGCTCCAGGTGTACATGCTTCCCCTGGGCATCCCTCACCACGGTCCTCTTCTGGGTGCGTGACTTACGCATCTGGCTTCTGCAGAAGCAAACAAAAATGAAGATGAGTGAGACTGACAGTCAAGTGATGGTCTCTCCCTGGAAACACACACATCTTATAATTACTGACAGATTTAGAGGGAAAAACATGGAGTCACAGCTGAATATTTAATCATCATGCTATTATTTCTCTGATTTGGTAAGTTGGAATAGAGTTGGGATTTTTTTTTTTAGCACAACTGAGTTGAACTGGATGAACTACAACTAAAAAGGCAACTTTGTTGATCTGCGGCCATATCCTGTGATCAGTGATGGGTACCGCTAAGAAGTTAGTTGAACTAATCCTAAAGCACTAGTCATAAACATTAGTTCCACTAATGCTAAAGCACTAACCAACACGGTATTTAGCAGAAGCTTTTTCCAAAGCGCTAACTTCAATTCAAATTATATCTGCAACCCTTGAGCTCCAATTTAAATCTGACATAATTTACATGTTCTATAATGCCCTTAGATTTTGTATTTATGTTTATGTCTTGTTCTCTACTGTCCATATTTTATTTTGATTTTGATTATGGAAAAAGAGAACTTTAGGAGAGGAAACAGAACTGCTGCGTAAACACAAACACACCCACTTAAAATTAAGAGCATGAATATATATGAGTATATACATCTAAGTACTTGAAGAATTCTTAACAGTCGAGAACCAAAATATCAACATAGGTGTCGAACTTTATTCAACTGAAAGTTTACAAAACATGCAAGGAAATTAGTGCTTTACAAATTAATTTAGGGAAAGCTAGGTGTGCTAAATGTTTTCAAAGTTACTTAAAGCACTTAACAAAAAATTAGCTCTGCTATTAGCGCATTAGCGGAAGTGTGCCCACCACTGTCTGTGATGAATATCTGTTTTAAAACCCAGGGCAGTAATGAGAGGCTACTACAGGCTGGTTACCATGGAGACTAAAAGCAGAATGGAGTACAGACATGACTGCTGACAAGGAGTTACACTTACATCTTGGGAAACTCCTGCTATGTGGTGTCAAGACATATGACAGGTCCTTTTCTGACTGAAGCAGTTTTTCTCGATTCTATATTTTTGTTATAGATGAAAGGACAAGAAATTACTATATTAGTGTTAGTTATTGTTAACTAGAGCGCCATCTTATGCCGTACACTGCTGATTTTCATGTTGAAATGAAGAAGTATATGACTGTAGAAACTGTGTTTTCTGGTTCATAAATTCTTCAAATGATCTGCTCTCATGAACCCTGAGCCTAACTCTAACCCTGACAGCCAACACTGAACCTAACCTCAACTACGAACAATATCAATAACTCACCAGATTCTGAATGGTTGATTATCCTATGCACAGTCATGAACGACTGGAGAAGGTTCATGAGGGTGACAGGTTTTGTTGGGGCGTGCATCGACATGAAGGATAGTTATGCACTTATGTGCTTTAGACTGGAGGTTCAGGCTGGCGTTGAGATTCTGAAACTACACCTTATGAGATTGATCACAGACATTGCTTCACTAATCCAGGTTGAGATCAACAAATTTCATCAAAACCGCAAAATATTCAGAGGACAACTTGAGGAATTTCTTCTTTACTGGAAGAAAGAGAGACCTGCAGTCAAGTAACCAGATCATTCATTCAGAGCAATGGGGTTGATGGATCAGTAACTCTGATGAGGTTCTGTCCGTCTGATTTCCTGCACATAGAATGGGTAATATGTGGAACACTTTGGTCTGTGTGTAATTAATAAGCAGGTGTTGCATCAAAATATGACTTTCTCCAAAGTGCCATGCAATTTATTTTTTACCCCCATGGCTAAAATAAACCAATCATAGAGCACCTTAAAATGTTTTGGCAGCATTTACTTTCATTACTATTTTAAGTCATCATGAGTTTATCAGCCAATAAAATGCTAAGAAAGACCTTAAAAACTTGTGGAAAGTCTAAAGTTCAGTGAAAAGATGTTGTTGGATTGTCTTGAAACTTATAATGAAATCATATTAAATGGAGACCCTGTATTTCCCAAATTTATCCCCACAACTGCATCTTAAGATACTCTCCATGAACAACATGAATAGAACTGTTGAGTCAGCTTTGATGGAATCTAACACTGTGCTGGGGATGAGCTCTATGTTGTACCAGGGCTCCAATCAAAAAGCAACCTTTTTGATTGCTTTGAAACAGACTGCACTGCACACAAAAGCTACACTGCAGCTAAAACACGTGTCAAAGCCCCACGCCGCCATGCCTGGCTTTGAGGAGAAAATCTGTCTGATTGGCTGTTCCACCAATCAGACATTCGCCCCACTGCTCCTCCAATTGGAGATCCTTTAAAACATCCCACTGTAAATCTGTCCATGAAGGCTGAGAAGTGTGATCTCCTGATAGTTAAAGACACTCTCTGCTGCCTGTTTGGGAAACACTATTTCCAACATGGGAGAAGAAGTAGAGGTGGTGGAGGAGTAGAGATACCACCTGGCCAGCCGGCTAAACCGCAGATGCAACAGTAAAGCTGTCTACAAGAAGGTACGGCGCACTTATTGAGGAAGCTTAGGTTCTTGAGTGTTGGCAGCAAGAAGCCACAGATCTCCTATAAGTATGTTGTGGAGAGTGTCATCTCTGCTACCATCATCTGTTGAGGTAGCAGCATCGGAGCCAGGGACTAAAAAAAGATCAACAAGCTGATAAAGGCTGGCTCTGTTGTGGGGGCTGCTCTGGAACCTCTGGAGGTGATTGTGAAAAGAAGGATTTCTCATGAAATGAAAAACATTACAGCAAACCCTGAGCATCCTCATGACCAAACTGTCATATAACAACTGAATGTCTTCAGGAAGAAGCTTCTTCAGGTATGCTGTAACACAGACTGCTACAGGAGATCCTTTCCATCAACAGTCATAGTTTGAATTACATTTATTTTCCTTTGGGATTATTACAAATTGTGACCATCGATCTGGCCTACCATTCCACACGGGGAGTCCACACCAGTCCTGCTTGTGACACTGAAGATATGCATCAACCACAACATCCCCATAACTCCCGGAGCCTTCTGGAGCCCAAAGAAAACATCATCCACTCCAAGAAGTACCTTCTAAGACTCATGTGATTCTGTCTTCTAGACCAGATTAAGCAGAGCCACAAAGTGCTCCTTACAATGTTCAAGAACACACTCAGTGTGGAAAGTTCTCCACTCAGATCAAATCTTGGGACAGACCCTACTTTCCTTCTTTGAAGAGCAGAACTATTTGCCAAACTTATTTCCAACATTACCTCGACTTAGCATTTTGGATTTGCCATACAGTAACACTTTTCCTCCACACATGGTACTTGACATGGAGGCCAAACTAACACTCTCTATCACACTGAAAAAAACAGTCTCCACACTGAAACATGGTGGTGGCAGTATCATGCTGTGGGGATTTTTTTCTTCAGTAGGGACAGAAAAGCTGGTCAGAGTTGATAGGAAGATGAATGGAGGTAAATACAGGACAATCCTGGAAGAAATATGATTAATCTGCCTGATCTTGAGCTATTTTGCAGAAGAAGAATGAGTTTCAGTCCGTAGGTGTACAAAGCTGGAAGTGAAATACCCGAAAAGACCCGCAGCAAACTGTGATCCTACAACATCTTGACGAAGTGGAGCTTTATACAAATACTCGGCACACTTTTCAGATTGAAATATTTTGCATGGTTTTCCTTTCTCTTCACTGCCCTGAATGAAACACCCTGAAGTTGTCATTATTTCATGACATCACAATACATATTCATGCTCCAGTAAGCAGTAGAAGCTGTGACAGAACAGACCTGTGAAGATTTACAGCAAAACCTTTAGAATCTGCCTAAAAGTGAGTTTAATTGTTATCTTTGTAACAGTAATGTAAACAACCAAATAAAATGATTGATAATGAAGAGAATCTTTGGTAAGTTTAGTGCCCTCTGGTGGCTGTTTGAGTGACAGCAGCTAAAATCATGGACCCCGAGATGAGCTCCATTGGCAGTTAGTTAGTTCTCAGCAAAGATGTCTGGTTAGAACAGAGTGGAACAAATGGTAAGATTAACAAACAAAGCTTTCCTCTTCGCATTTATTCAGCAAAACACTGGTTCTAATAAAAACTTAAGCTTCACAGGTTAGAAGGTAAAGTCGCGCCATGCCTTCAGCAATGTGCCTAACAGCCTGTCCCAGTGTTGCACACTCCAACACAGCCCAACCTTTTCACCACAGAACCGTCCTCCTGTACAATCTCCTTCTCTACCACATGAGGCAGGAGCACTTTGCCAAAGCCTCCAGCATAAGTCAACGCCTAGAGGGGAAGAATGAGGGAGAGGAGACACATCAGGAACAGTGAGCGGTGGAAGAACTGCTCAGCAGCAGCAGCAGGGTCACTGAAAAACATCACAGCTTGTATAGATCCCCCTCACCTTCGCATGAACGTCATCAAGAAAAGAGGTAGACCATGACAGAATCTCAGTTTTTCTATTTGGACCCACTGACCTTCTCAAAGTCCTCCTGCGCTGAGGGGAGATCTGCAGCCAATGAGGGGTCTCCTCTCTGCTTCTCCATCCTTTCACCCCTCACCATGGTCGTCTTGACAACTTTGCTGACTTTTCGGCCCTGAACAGGCTCCACCTCAAACTCTGACGCTGTGGTGGCACCCAGAGCCAAGGGCTCAGAGAAGGTCAGCTGGAGACAGAACAAAAGCACACCAAGGAACTGTTGGGGAACTTCCACATGGAGCACAGTCCCTCATCCAGTTCTGGGAAACAACGCAACAGATCAAAGTTCTGTGGAAAAAGAATCAGCCTAAACTAAAAAAACAGCTGTGCTTATAGCACTTAACCTTAAAACCTTGCAAAGTGTTCATACCCCAAGAACTTTTTCACATTTTGTCAAATCACAACCACAAACATTAATGCCTTTTGTGTAAAGTGCCTTGAGACGATATTTGTTGTGAATTGGCACTGCATAAATAGACGGAATTAAGTATTTCATTAGGATTTTATATGATAAACCAACACAGTGTAGTAGCACGGGGAAAAGTAGGCCACCATTATCACTATGTACAGGAAATGAAACATCATTTTTAGTAGATTTCCAAAATAAAAACCTGAAAAATGTTGTGTGCTTTTTTTTCAGCCCCCCTGAGTCAGCACTTTGTGGAACCACCTGTGGCTGCAGGTCTTTTGGGGTTTGTCTCTACCAGTTTTTTAAAAGTTAAGAACACCATCCTAACTGTGAAGTATGGTGGTGGCAGCATCGTGGTGTGGGGCTGTTTTGCGGCAGGAGGGGCTGGTGCACTTCATAAAATGGATGACATCATGAGGAAAGCCCATTATGTAGAATATTGAAGCAGCATCTAAAGACATCAGCCAGGAAGCTAAAGCTCGGATCCAGACGGGTCTTCCAGACGGACGATGACCCTCAGCGTCCAGCCAGGGTGCTTCCAAAGTGGCTGAAGGACAACAAAGTCCATGTTTTGGTGGCCATCACAAAGCCCTGATCTCAGTACTGTAGAGAATTTGAGGGCAGATCTGAATTTAGCAAACCAAAATAATATTGGTAATTCCAACTGACTTAAAACAAGAGAAGTTTGGTCTTATTTAGCTTCAGACAGTGAGAAAAAATGTGCCTTTTTATTTGGTGTATTTAAACTTCTGGTTTCAACTGTAGATTTAGATCAGGGAAGCAGCGGGACCCACCTCTTTCTGATCTCCCTCACTGTGAAGCACAGTTCTCTTCACCACTCTGGATACAGCGTCTCCTTCCTCTATCTGCACCATCTCCTGGTGGGAGCCCTCAATGCTCACCTCCTGTGTTTCTGACCCATCCGGAGACACGTATTTACGAATCACCTTCCGTGTGATCTGGTGGTGAAGAATGCAAATCACCTGTTACGGTGAGAGATCCAGCACTGCTGTTTGGATCCTCTGATACTGTCTTGCATTTCTCACCTTCTTCACTACCATGTTGCCATGCTCATCTGTGTACTTCTCTTCAGTCACCGTCTGTGGTGGGATGTCTGGCAGGATATCCGCCTGCAGAAACACATCGGGTCACAACTTAGCAGCACAGCCAGCTGCATATTTGCCGTATCATCGAAGCTGTAACGTCTACATTAATCCAAATCTACCTTTTTGAACTGATGCAATAAAAGTAGATAAACAACAAACACATAAGCAACAGTTTGCACTGAGCCTCAACTGCCAATACCAGAACCAAGCGTGGGACAACAGGGTCAGACAGAACCGACTGAGTTTATCACTGCCATCAGAGCAGAGGACATATATGAACGAGGTCCAATGGAGGAGGACAGAGGTGGTTCTGTTTGTTTATTTCCAAGTGAGGGAGCCGTAGTTTGACCCAGAGTGGATGGGGTGGATTCTGGCTGCATATTCATCTACCTGCAGCTGGAGCTAAGCGATGAAGATGCTGCTCTACACAGAGGCTCAACTTGCCAAGAAACTAGACTGCGAGAGGAAGGGTTGGCTCAGGGCATTTGGACCGCAAATGTAAACATGTCACACCAGCAGCAGCCTAAAAAGCCTGATCCAACCAGCATGTAGGGTATGGAAGACCAAAAGTGGCACTATTCAATAAAGTTGAAAAATAAATATTTCTACATGAGAAAATTTCAATAAAACTGAAAATGCATGTATTAAATCCATGTATACAGGTTTATCTTAAAGAAAATAAATCTGTAAATAATTTTTATTTTAATCATTTAGATTATTAGCAATTATTTCATTATTCAGTTTAATGGTGATGCTGCAGAACATCATGAATTTATTTTATCTTTCAGCCTTCCTTATGAAAATCACTCAGTGGAGCTCAAACTTCTAAAGAAAAGGTGAATGGACAGCAGCTGAGTTGCTGTGCAGGTCAACCAGCCAGGTGTTAGGGTTTATTTGGCGAGACACAGAAGTACTTTAAATTATTTCATGATGTACTGTAGTGCAAGTTATAAAATTAATTAATTAATTTCTTAATTATTAAGAAATGTTCAATATCTGTGTATGATATTACCAAATAATTGATTAACATCCTAAATAATTTCCCCATTTCAGCATTTATTGCAAAGTAAGTTAAGGTGTTTAAAATGTATTGATGTGTTTATTTATTTATTTGACATATGTATTTCCAGTTTTGGATTTGTGTCACTTTTAGCCAACTGCAGCAGGAATATCATCTAGAACCTGATCTATGGAGAAGAACTCAAAATTCAAGAAATATTTTATGGAGCCGATAAGAGTGAAGAGAAGAGAGAGAATGTAGTGTCGACCATGTCTTCTTAAATTTAAAATGTTAAATGTTAAGTTTTAAATAATTTTCTATTAGTTACAGAATGCTGTGGGAGGCGACCCATGTAAGATGATTTTGTCCCGGGTCAAGGTAAGGCTGTTAGCTGGCCTGTCCAAGACCTCATGTTCACAGAGACCCAAGCAGCTTCTATGAGAGCTGAAACAGCAATCGAACCCCAAGTAAGGCTCTCCAATCTCTCTATTGCAGCTGCTGTCTGGTGCAAAAAGGCTGCCAGGTCACCATGGTTGTCCAGACACTTTAATCTCTCCCACTTTGTGCCTCAGGATGACATTTGTTGTGAATTGGCGCTATATAAATGAACCGAATTAAAAGCTGAATTGCACTCTCCTAATTTTTCCTCTTAGATCAGAGTTAGGCATTATAGTTGAAAATAACCTTATTTTCAACTATAATGCTATACTATCACAAAGTTTCTTTTCCCCTTTTGGCTTTTTAGAACCCACAAGCTCCTGGCACTTGTTCAAATTTGAATCAGTTTTTATTGTAGATTTGATGGCTAACTTCCTGATCATTAATCTTTCTTTAATTTGTAAATTAGCATTCATGTGGTCTATTTTCTTTTGTTAGTGGTTCATGTTTATCTGGTTTAGTTAATCAGTTACTAAATATTGGTTGACTGATAAAACACACCCTTGGTTTTATTGGTCATCAGCTCTCATCAATCGTTATATTTTATTTAAAACTTCACTGAGAGGAAAACTGTTCATTCTTCAAACTGAGAAGTTATGAAACAGACTGATTTATAAACATTAACAAATTCATGTAGCGTACCCTCACTAAAAACATTTTTACATTTTAGAAGACAGAAGCTTTTCAAAGAGGGATGTTGTGCTAGCTATTTTTTTGGAATAGAGGATTTCCCTTGAAAGTTCAGTTTAACCTTATAAAACTTTTAAAGGTGACCTATTATACTTCCACGGTCAGGTTAGGATAGGTCTATGGGCTAAACAAAACATGGTCATTACATTACATTCTTAGGTAATGAGATTTTAGTCTTGTCAGTTCAGCCTAATTTGAGCCCCTTTCAAAATTAGCTGTTTTAGGGCCTCTTGTCACTTTAAATCCAAATAAGCTGCTGCTGCCTCCTCCCCAACTCAACATTTACACTCACATGTGAAAATGGCTGCAAACACATGAACAATTATACAACTATACATCTTTGAAAAGCAGAAGTAGAGCCTCCAGCACAACCAACAAAAATGCAGCAAGTCGTTTCTGAATGGTAAGTCAACAACAAAACACTTGTCTTCTCCAGGAGCCATTGTACAGCACACACAGCAGTAAAACCAGCTGACCAAACATGCTGGAGCTCTGTTTGGGTTTCAAGACACCAAAAAACATTAACTTATTGCCAAAAAAATGACTGCATTGTTCTTTTAAGCACTTGGGCTGTTTTTAGAAGCAGTTGAGACCCAAATGAAATTATAAAAATATGCAAAATGTGAATTTTGTATCATATGTCCCCTTTAAGAACCCATGAAACTCTGCCACCCACTCCACCTCTTTGTGGTGTTGCATCATCTTTTATTTTACCTGAATGATTATTCTGCGTCGGACCACCCTGGTGGTCAGCACCTCCTCCTCTGAGCTATCAGAGGACAGTGCCCCTAGCTCCTCTGCTATCTCCTGGAGACAGCACACATGAACATTAACATGGCTTTCTGCATTATTACCACAACACACTGCTGCAGACAACCCGTGCTCAGGCTTTTCTCTTAACCTCACACTCATGTTCTATTTTTGCCAAAGGCATATGTATGGGTCAGGGGAATAAAGAGGAAAATGCTGTACATGAAAGTGATGTGAGATGAAGAGAAGGCACAATGAAGCCAAAAAGTTAAACTAAAACAAACATGCAGCAATAGGAGCCAGCTTATATACTGTATGGGTGCCTCATGAAGAAGAATTGAAATGTCAAATGGGAGAAAGAAATGCAGAAATGTTCAGGGTCAGCATGCAGACATCAAATGATGACAACAGGTGTGTATGTAATAGAACACATCTTCACAGCAGCTTGTTAATCTCAACAATGCATCAAACTGAACAACTGCAAATTTGACTTCACAGCTAAAACATGTTTGAGTTTTAAGTTTAGGCTCTGGTGCACATTCAAGCACTCATTAGTCTCATGAAATCAATCGAGGGTGAAAATCTTGTATGCAACACCACTGCAATCTGTCTGAAATCAGGTAAGTCACTAGCCAGTGCAGCATTGTACTCATGCTCATCCTCTTACCATTCCCAAGAAGTCATCGTCATCGTAATACCCAGCCTGATCTCTAGATGGCAGCTCTTCACACATGGGAAAGCCACCCTCTGCAGCACACTCCCGTGAAACATCTGAATCATAAGCAAATTCACCAAGACTTTCGCTGCCAGACGAGGGACGCCTTTCAGATTCTACTTGAAGGAAACGTTGAGTGGAGCACTCAGGGGGGTCTTTTGATAGGCCCATATTTAGATTCCTCCTTGATCTTGGTGAAGGGGGCTCAGAAATATGATAGGTTATCTCATCTTCTGGCATCACATCATCCGGTTCAGAAAAGTCTTGTCGGCAGTCAAAAAATTCTAGCTCTGAATCTGAGGGATGTAGAGACTCAGCAACCTTACTTGGTGTCTTCTGTGTGATGTCTGGAGTGTTTGATTTAAATTCTGATGCTGTTCTCTCAAATTCAGAGAGGACTCTCCTAAATCCTGGAGAAAACGTAAAGTCCTCAGTGGCTTCTGAATCTCTGCTGATGGTATCTTGAGGTACATATTGTGCTGAGCTGGGACCACTAAACACTGGAGACACTGAACTCAAATCACCAGAAGATGCTTTGCCATATTCAGAAACTCCCAGGGTTTGTTGACTGGAAAATATTGCCTCATAATCAGGTGCTACCAAAAACTGATCTGACTTGTCTGATAAAAGTTCACTGGACTGTACTTGTTTAAAGTTCCATGTGTCTGGGTACTCTCCAGACACATGGGACTTTAAACTTGAAGCTTTCTCATACACAGGTAAAACTGGAGTAACAGTTCTGTGTGTTGTGTATAATGTCTGGTCAGATGGCAGTATGGGAACTGATGTGATTGGCTTATCATCAAAAAATAGCATTCCTGTTTTACCGCCACTGTCTGTTGCTGTTGTGGCAGGAAACAGCTTGCTTTGGGTATCAACTGTTCGAAAGTCTGTAAGAACCTGGAAATGAAATGATTTCTGTAAGTTTACAACATCAGCACAGAGATTCCACTAACCTCTTAAAGGCATGAGCATTTAACTGAATAAATTAAAGTTATATTGCTTCCATCACCCAATAACTCAGTGAGACCAACATAATGCATGTTCAAGCCAGGTGTGCCCAAGTTCAGTCCTTGATGAGTACTACCCTGCAACTTTTAGTAGCATCCCTTCTCCAACACATCTGAAGCAAATTTTTTGGTAAATTGCCTTTACTTGTATAGCACTTTATCAAGTCCAGAGGATTTCACACTACATTCAGTCATTCATCTAGTCACGCACGCACTCACATGCTGATGGTGACAAGCTACTGGATTACAGACAGTCTGACAAAAGCGAGGCTGCCATACACTGGGGCCGCTGGCCCCCTTGACCACCACCAGGCAAGGTGGGTGAAGTGCCTTGCCCAAGGACACAACAATGGAGACAGGCAGAGCAGGGGTGAGCTTGAACAGGCAACCCACCGTTTACAAGATGAATGCCAATCGCCATCGTCACCATCGCCTCTAATGCATTACTAGTTCTTAGCAGAGCTAAATGACTGAATATTCATGACTGAATTCAACCATTTGGTTCAGGTGTGTTGGAGAATGGATTTATCTAAAAGTTAAAGGATAGCCGCTCTCCAGCACTGGATATGGGTACCCATGGTATAAGAAAATGTTACAGTATTTCATCACCACACAAAAATATATTAGAGGACAGCAGAGAATGGTTAGTAATATTTTTAACAACCCCCAAAAATCCTAAACTCTACTCTAGTACCAAAGCTCACTGTTTCTAAGGTTAGCAGGGCATACCCTAGGTTAAATGTTAGGTTTTCCAGTGTCTTGTTACTGCGTTATCGAAAGGTCATTGCTGCATTCTCATGCTCTCAGTCTTACCCTATGACAGGCTTCTTTGCTCTGTAGTTCTTCACCACTTTTTTGTTGGGTCTTTGTTTCCTTTGCATCTTTAACTGGCAAAAGCTTTGGCGACAACTCTTTTCTGATATCTTCATCTGCTTCTGATCCATGCAAAACTTCTTCTTTGCATGCCCAGTATTCTGACTTGGATTCTGTCATTTGTTGCTGATGAGGGCAATGTTCTTTAGCAGACCTTTCATTAACAGATTTAAAGAGTGATGGTGACATGTTCACTGACTTTGTCTGAGGAAATGATAAAGATTGTTCTGGCTGTAAGGAAGATGTCCATGTGTGGAGTGAAACATCTGAGCTGAAGACTAATATTTCCTCATCCAAACAAATTTCCTTTTCAGATTCAAGGCTTGCAGGGCTCAGAGGTCTGGGGTTATCATCAATCCAACATTCAACAGGCAAGGCCACAAACTC
This sequence comes from Anableps anableps, assembly GCA_014839685.1. NCBI lineage: Eukaryota > Metazoa > Chordata > Actinopteri > Cyprinodontiformes > Anablepidae > Anableps > Anableps anableps. The sequence continues at coordinate 3,087,380 of CM026085.1, read as the reverse complement.
AGAGTCTGATGACAAAGACACAGGTGAGGATGATCTATCAGTGGGCGTAGAATCCATAAAATAAGAAGATAAAATTCTCATAAATTCAGGAACTGGTGAATCGGGCAACAGCCAACTGAACTCATTGATCGATGAAATGGATTCGGGTGAGGAGGGTCGGTCAGTGTTCCCATCTGACACGATGATGACCTCAGCAGAATCACTGGATTCAGATTCTGAGGTTGAGCATGAGACATGGCGTTTCATGGGGTACACCTGCAGTGGTGGGGTAAACTGAGGAATGGGGGAGTCTGGAGAAAGTGACCTACTCCGCACAAATTCTGGAATAGATTCTGGAGAGGATGCTCTTTGGTCAGCCATGTATATGGCTGACGGGAATGACACAGGTCTGTACTCAGGCAGTGACTGAGAAGACAAAGGCCTCTGACTCTCATCCTGATTCTCAGACAGAGTAGATTCTGGAGACAAAGGCCTGAATTCAATAAAATCTGACTCCAAATTCAGTTGCAAGAAATCAATATCTGATGCTTGAGTTTCAGAAGAAGATGATGTAGAGCTGAGATACTTTACACATTCTGGCAATACCAAACTAAATTCTGGTAAGGGGGAATCTGGTGAGAGGGGCCTAAATTCACTGACAGATGTTGCAGATTCAGGTGATGCTCTAGCCTCGTCCTCCTTGGGTAAATTTGGACAGAAACATTCTGGAGAACTGTAGAGATGATCACTCTCTTTGTCAGATACTGAGGTAGATAGAAAATGATCAGACCACAACTGTGCCTCAGCTGATTCAAAAATGTACTTTGACTGCCTATAATGAGCTGTTCCTGATTCCGAAAAGTGTTCAATCATTGGCGGAGGCGACTCTGCCAGCCGTGTGTCGGTAATAGCTCTTTTTGTTTCTGTAGAAGGGAACTGATGAGAAACTTCTGAATGTAGTACTAAAGATGATAGGTCTTTGTCATTTTTGTTTTGCATTCTATTGTCCTGTTCATTATTTGTCACATTCCTTTCATTTTTATTTCTGTTACCAATAAACTCCATGAAAGCTGTTTTACTGTTAAAGGTTTCTCCTACATACTGAGGATCACGTACCTGAGAAATCATCTTCCATAGCTCAGCATCATGAACAAGACTGTACTCAGCTACCATAATCGCTGAGTGCTCAGATGAGAGAGGTTTCACTGATGTTTTTGAAACAGTTCTATCACTGGTTTCATTTAGTGAGGATTTGGCTGCTAACAGCTCCTCTTTCTCTGACTCCATTGATTCAGGTATATCTGTCCTCTCTTCTGTGTAAAATGGGACTGATGACTGTGATGCTTCATCAGAATCTGAAAATTCTGTTGATGGATGCCTCATTACAGTCATAGCAGCTTCCACAAATGTCTGAGTAAAATCAGGTACTGGAAATTCATAAGTATATTCAATATCTGATCTTTCTGACTGAGGTGACAATGTTCTTTTGTCAACAAGTCCTTTATCAAATGAAGAAGAATATACTAGGTCATATTCTGTATCAGACAACAGAGACTCTGGGGATGAAGCCCAAGTGTATCTTTCATGTATTACAGTCTCAAGTACATTCTGAGTAAAAGAAGGAAGTGGCGAGTCTGGTGATAATCTTGCGTTTTCCTCAACTGACTCTGGAGATCCACCTCGAATGCTTCTAAGTGACATCAGTGGATCAGGTGACATTGCTTTGTATTCTGCTATGGACTTGACTGAAGATGACCTGTCTTGCATCTGTGACTCTATTAATTGAGGAGATTCTGGCCTATCTTCAACACCAAATCCCATTGCTATCAAAAGTTCACTTAAAGCATACTCAACATCTGACTCAATAGACTCGGGGGAAGGTGATCTATAGCCAACATTAACTATAACATGTTCTCGCACAGCTTCTTTGTAATCAAATATTGGTGAGTCTGGAGACAGAGCCCGGTTTTCATCTCCAGATGCTCCTGAACCTGGAGAAGACGGTCTGTTGTCGTACAACAATGATCCTAGACTTAAAACAATGTATTCAACCTCTGAACATGTTGACTCAGGGGATGTTGACCTACTTCTAAAAATAGTTTTAGGTAGTTCAAACATAGGTTGCACAAGGTGAGGTAGAGGGGAATCAGGTGAAAGCCTGATTGATGTTAAAGATTCTGGGGAAGAAGGTCTACTTTCAGTTAAAGTTGGAAACTCGAAAGGCATTTCTAAATCTGAAAACACTGATTCAGGTGATGTGGACCTTAGCTCAAAGTTGGGTATTATGGAGTCATGTTGCCTAAATATGGGAACAGGTGAATCTGGCGAAAGTGGTCTCAACTCTTCTTTGGATATTGTTGAACAAGGAGATGCTGCTCGGTCTTCAAAAAGCCAAATTAGACACAAATCTGTCTCCAAATCTTCATCTAAAAACTCCATCTCAGGAGAAGTGGACCTGTATCTGAACCTTAAATTAGAGGATAAGGCTACAGGGTACTGGGGTAAAGGAGAGTCAGGAGACAAACATCTAAGCTCATCATCTGACTGTCCTGATGGCCAGGATTCTACTCTGTCCTCAAAATCAAAAATATGTGAAATTAATGGGGCATATTCAATTTCTGAAGCCTCTGATTCAGGTGATGATGACCTGTTGTAATTTATCTTTTGACATGTGTCCAAAAAATCCTGTGTAAAGTCAGGAACAGGCGAATCTGGAGAAAGCAATCCATGTTGACTTTGTGGTGTTAGGGATAAAGGTGATAGGGAGTGATCTATGATCACAGAGGAAGATAACTCCATTTCCAAATCTGAATACACTGATTCTGGTGAAGTAGACCTTGGAGCTAAAAGGGAAAGAATGGATTCTTCCAATATTTGAGTAAATGTGGGAATGGGAGAATCAGGTGAAAGAGGCTCAAACTCCTCTTTGGATGCTCTTGAACCAGGAGATGTCGCTCGGTCTTCAAAATGCCAAGCCATACACAAATCAGTCTCCAAAATTTCATCTGAAGCCAGTGACTCAGAAGATGAAAAAAGTACATTCATGTGACATATTTTAGTCTGATTCAGTGTAAATTCAGGAATAGGTGAGTCTGGTCTCAATTCATCTTGTGATATTGTAGAATCAGGAGATTTTGCTCGGTCTTCAAAAAGACAGGGTACAGACATATTAGATTCTAAATTTGTTTCCTCTTGAAAAGATAGTGATTCAGGTGATGTGGACCTTAGCTCAAAGTTGGGTATTATGGAGTCATGTTGCCTAAATATGGGAACAGGTGAATCTGGCGAAAGTGGTCTCAACTCTTCTTTGGATATTGTTGAACAAGGAGATGCTGCTCGGTCTTCAAAAAGCCAAATTAGACACAAATCTGTCTCCAAATCTTCATCTAAAAACTCCATCTCAGGAGAAGTGGACCTGTATCTGAACCTTAAATTAGAGGATAAGGCTACAGGGTACTGGGGTAAAGGAGAGTCAGGAGACAAACATCTAAGCTCATCATCTGACTGTCCTGATGGCCAGGATTCTACTCTGTCCTCAAAATCAAAAATATGTGAAATTAATGGGGCATATTCAATTTCTGAAGCCTCTGATTCAGGTGATGATGACCTGTTGTAATTTATCTTTTGACATGTGTCCAAAAAATCCTGTGTAAAGTCAGGAACAGGCGAATCTGGAGAAAGCAATCCATGTTGACTTTGTGGTGTTAGGGATAAAGGTGATAAGGAGTGAATGGAAAATAATTCCATTTCCAAATCTGAATACACTGATTCTGGTGAAGTAGACCTTGAAGCTAAAAATGAAAGGATGGATTCTTCCAATATTTGAGTAAATGTGGGAATGGGAGAATCAGGTGAAAGAGGCTCAAGCTCCTCTTTGGATGTCCTTGAACCAGGAGATATCCCTCGGTCTTCAAAATGCCAAGCCATACACAAATCAGTCTCCACATTTTCATCTGAAGCCAATGATTCAGAAGATGTAAACATTACATTCATGTGACATATTTCAGCCTGACTAAGTGTAAATTCAGGAATGGGTGAGTCTGGTCTCAATTCATCTTGTGATATTGTAGAATCAGGAGTTACTGCTTGGTCTTCAAAAAGACAGGGTATAGACATACCAGATTCTAAATTGGTTTCTTCATCTGAAGAAAATGAGGCTGGGGATATGGACCTTAGAGCTAAGTGTGCATTAAGAGATTCTTGTATTACCTGAGTAAAATAAGGAATGGGGGAGTCTGATCTCGATTCATATTCGGATGATGGTGAACCAGGTGATGCTCCTCTGTCCTCAATAAGCCAGGACTTACAAAAATCTATCTCTAACTCCTCATCTGAATTCACTGACCCAGGGCATTCAGATCCACATGTTAATGTGTTTTCCCCCCAGTGTGTATATTGAGGTATTGGTGAGTCTGGGGGCAAATGTTGGTATTCATATAAAGACAGATTTGACTCTGGGGAATTTGGTCTTTCTCTAACCTCATCTTCAAACAGCTGAGAAATGAGGGGAGAAAATTCCAAATCTGAATGATTGGATTCAGGTGATGATGCCCTGCAACAACTGTCATCAACATGAGTAACTGATAAAAATTGTTTAAAGTCAGGTACTGGAGAATCAGCTGGAAGGTGTTTGTAGTTACTACCTGAAGCTACAGAGTCAGGGGATGGACATTGCTCCTCAAAAAACATCACCCCCCAATCCATTTCCACCTCCAAATCTGATGACACAGACTCTGGGGAAGAAGATCTACGTTGGCGGTATCTGTTTATGGATTCTTGTTGGGCTTTCTTAAACTCTGGAATTGGAGAATCGGTTGAGAGAGCTCTGAATTCATTTGGAGAACCAAGTGATTCAAGAGAAGTTGGTTTAAAAATTAAAGAGAGAGACACAGGTGATAAAGACCTACACTCTGACTCAGAATCAGGTGATAAGGGTCTCCTTTCAAGTTTGGCTTCTAACTCGGATGCATCTGGTATACCTTCAGTTTGCTTCAATATACTAATTAGAGGAGCATACTCTAAGTGTGAAGGAACAGATGTAGGAGTTTCTGACCTGAACCCAACAAATGAGGGAAAACATTCAGTTTCTTCTGTTTTGAATTGATTTACATCTAAATCCAGTGAAATAACACCAATACTAGTCTCTGTATTATCAGACAAGGCAGCTCTGCTTCCACAGATGTCACTGGCATACTGAGGGTCATAAAGCTGACATATTAGCTGGTGTATCCTTGGTGCAGGACCATCTTCTGGTTGATTCTGTACAGAACTAAATACAAGTGATTCAGGTGAGTCTGGTCTCTGCTCTGTAAAGGTTACTGGAGTTAACAGACCATATTCAACATCTGAAGATTCTGAGTTCGGTGAGGAGGACCTGTACCCTGAACCAGTTATAACTGACTCTGATACTACAGGCCTGAAATCTGGTATGGGAGAATCAGGTGATAATGCACTACTATCATCTATAGATATTGCTGAACTAGTTGATGGAGGTCGGCTTTCGCTGAAAATTGTGAGCATGCAATGTTCTGAATCTTCCTCTGACACAGCTGATGTTGGTGAATCTAATAGAGACTGAGAAATGTTGAGGTGGTCGCACGAAAATCTGGGAACTTGGAAATCTGGATACAAGTCCGAATCCGATGTTTTAAAAGTTGTTGTCATTTCCAAAGGAGACAACGATCTGTATTCTAATTCTGCATTGCTTGACTTTATATTATCCTCTGACTGTCTTGTTCTTATTTCAGTGGGTTCTGGAACATACTCAGTTCTGGTGCCAACATACTCAAAGACTCCTGTTTTACTAAAAAATGTCTCCCCAACATATTGAGGATCTCGTATTTGGGAAATAAGCTTCCAAAGTTCTGCATCATAAACAAGTTTGTAGACTGGGACCCTGATTTCCTTTAAAGAAAAGGTATTGGTCTGTACCATCACCATGGTCTCAAATGCTTGTGATTCTGGTGAGTCAGGTCTCTGTTCTGAAATACATGAGTCTGTATCTGATTGTGCATATTCAACATCTGACATCACTAATTCAGGAGATGAAAATTGATGTTCAGTAAAAGTCAGTGATTCTGTGAACCCTGATTTGAATTCTGGAATTGGTGATTCACCTCTGTAAAAATCCCCAGAGAGCACTGAATCAGGAGATGATGGTCTGATATCAGAGCTGATTGACAGGGATAACATTTCACAGTCTAGATCTGAAAGAACTGAAACGGGTGACACGGATCCATCCTGTGTGTTCATATGAACTTTTGCTAAAGTGTGTCCAAACTTTGGAATGGGTGAGTCTAATGAAACAGGACAGCTTACACTAGCAGACTCTGCAGATGACTGTCTGCTCTCACTGAACACTGATGCTAAAGAGACAAACCCAAATTCGATATCTGATGTAGCAGAAATGGGTGATGAATACCTCTCTAGTGTAACCAGATCAGTTTCTACAATTATTTCTCCAAACTCTGCAATGGGTGACTCATGTGATAGTGGCCCACTTTGATCAATGGAACTAATAGATGAAGGTTGGCTCTCACCAAATAATGATTCCAAAGAGGCCTCTGAAACAGGAGACAAGGATCCGTCTAGTGTGGTTGAGACATGGCGGTCCAGTAAAACCTGGCTAAACTCTGGGATAGGGGATTCTGGTAAGATGAGATATGTTTCATTGACAGAATCTACTGAAGGAGCTCTGCTCTCATTGAATAACAACTCTAAAGAGATATCTGAGGTAATGGAACCAGATGAAGAATATCTCTCTAGTGCAGACAGGTCACAGTCTAGTACAACTTGTTCAAACTTTGGGATTGGTGACTCAGGTGAAAGTGCCCTATTTTCATCAAAGGAACCTATGGACGGAGGTCGGCTCTCACCAAATACTGATTCCAAAGAGACAGAACAAGACTGCATGTCTGAGGCCACAGAAACAGGAGACAACGATCCGTCCAGAATGCTTGAGATATAGGGGTCCAGTAAAACCTGGCTAAATTCTGGGATAGGGGAATCAATTAAAATGGGATGTGTTTCATTAACAGAATCTACTGAAGGAGCTCTGCTCTCATTGAATAACAATGCTAAAGAGATACATCCATGCTCTATATCTGAGGTAATGGAACCAGATGAAGAATATCTCTCTAGTGCAGACAGGTCACAGTCTAGTACAACTTGTTCAAACTTTGGGATTGGTGAATCAGGTGAAAGTGACCTGTTTTCATCAAAGGAACCTATGGATGGAGGTCGGCTCTCACCAAATAATGATTCCAGTGAAACAGACCTACAACGTATGTCTGAGGAACCTGAAACAGGAGACACAGATCCCTCCAGGGTGCTTTGAGTGTGGAAGTCTATTAAAAACAGTCTAAACTCTGGAATGGGGGATTCTGGTGAGAGTGGATTTTTTTCATCAACAGAATCTACAGATGGAGGTCGGCTTTCACCATATATTGATTCCATTGAGACAGAGCTGTGCTCTGCATCTGAGCACAGGGAAACAGGTGAACAGGATCTCTCCCATGTTGTCAAATGAGTTTTTGATAAGCTTTGTCCTAACTCCGGTATAGGAGACTCTTGTGAAAGGGGTCCATTTTCATCAATAGAATTCACAGATGGAGGTCTGTTCTTGATGGATGATTCCATAGAGACAAATCCATACTCATTGTCTGAGTAAACTGATTCAATTGATGAAGATTGGTCAGATATCTCTCCTATAAAAGAGTCTGATAAAAACGTCCCAAAACTGGGAACTGGAGAGTCTATTGATAGTGTCTTGTTTGCATTGACAGAATCAGGAGATGATTGTCTATCCTCAAAAAACAGCATGTTTAAATATGGCTCTGTTTCCAAATCTGACAAAACTGATTCTGGTGACACTGATCTGACACAAAGTGCCAAAGGACCTGTGAAGGAGGTCTCAAACTCAGGAATAGGGGAATCTGGTGTTAACTCTTGGTGACTACTTGGAGATCTGCCTGACAGAGAGGAATATGGCCTTACTGTTTCTACCAGCATTAGCGATTCAGGAGACAATGTCCAGGATTCTGCCTCCAAATCAGGTGAAAATGACCTTTTGTATATTTCTACTGGGAAAGAATTAGTTTTATCATCAATAGCTTCTCCTGACTTATAGTCTGACCTGCCATAATGTCGAAGGTTTCCTTCTTTGCTTTTAAATGTTTCGCCTGAATATTGTGGATCACAGATCTGAGAAATCAACCTGCAAGGCTCTGCATCATAAGCTAAACTGGAGCCTGATGGAGGCTGTTCTGTTTTGGCTGAAGGCCCGAAAGCTGAAGACTCTTCAGGTGTGTCTGTAGGTAATAATGATGAGAATTTCAGATCCTCAAATGTGGGTTGTTGAGACAAAGACAATAAGAATGTCTCATCGGACATTTGTATTCTCACTGATGTTTCTGTTTGATCTTCTTGAAATTTCATACACTTTTCTCTGCTAATACATTTAGCTTTCTCTTGTTTGTGACAACAAACTTCCTCATTTGATTTGTTTGCCTCTGACAAAGCTGGAGATAGTTCAGTTTTAATGCCATTAGTTGATAGAAGCTCTGTTTTTTCCAGGGGTAGAGCAATATTTTGGTCTGACTCAGTACTGACAGTTTGTAGTGACTCTGTTTGGGACAAATTTTGTTCTGCTAGTCTGGCTGAATTTTCTTCTGTTTTGAATTTCACACTCTCAGTTCTTTGAGCTGTTTCAAACTTGCTAAGACTCAGTTCCTTCTGAAAAACTGCAGCCAGTTCAAGTGCAAGCTCTTTGTGAAGATGTTGGTCTGTTTCAGGATGACCTAACAATCCATAATCAGTCTCAGAGCCACAAGACTCAGGAGATAATGGCCTATCCTCAAAACGTGACAGAAAAGGCATGGCTTCATAATCAACATCTGACAACACTGATTCTGGTGAGGATGCGTAATAATTTCCTATAACCACGTGATGTACAGAGGACATATACTGTGGTATAGGAGAGTCTGGGGACAGACACTCAACTGTGTCTGATTCAGGAGAATGTGTTCTAATGTCTAACAGTGTGGTCTGTGGTGACATTGGTCTGTATTCAGGCACTGAGTCTGCAGAAACAGGTCTCACCTCAACATCACACAGAGATACAAAAACCCAGTCATCTTCATTTTCACACTGAAATGTTGTTAGTTTTTGTTTTTTCTGTGCATCAGATAATGATTTTTGCACCTGATCATCAGGTTTGGAAGTTACATCTGTTGATTTAGTGGAAGAAGCTGTATATGTTTCTGATAATTTTACTGACACAGATTCATCTCCAGATGTAACAGAAAAAGGTGATAAAGCTCTGTCTTCATGACTAAATGGCGTTGGAGACATGAAACTTGCCTCTATACCAGGATAGGATAATCCGGATCTGTGGTCTCTATTTAGAAAAACTGGATCCAGCAAGTGACATGACTCTGGTGAAGATGCTATACCTTCATACTGAAAAAGCTCAGAAGGGGGTTGTCTAAAATCTTGGACAGGAGAGTCTGGTGGAGATAATGAGCTGACCTCATGGACACCATAAGTGTCATGATGATCAGGTTCAAAAAGCCAATATACTGTTTCAGCAATAATGGACTCAGGAGATGATGCTCTGTCCTCTATGTCAAAAGTTAATGCCTGAGGTGACAAGGACTGCTCACCACTATAGTCACTAACTGGTGATACTGGCCTTCCAAATGGTCTTCTGTTTGAAACCATTGGTGTTAATGGTCTTTCTTCTGCATCCGATGTTAACAGCAGAACAGCACCATTTGGCCTCGGGGCTGCAGGCCCATCCTCTCCAAGTTCCCATGGTAAGACAGGTGGTGGAAGTGGAGATAATGGCCTAAACTGTGGAACTGGAAAATCTGGGGATAGGAAATGCAGCTCATTTACCGATGAGACAGACTCAGGTGAGGAGGACCTGGACTCGCTCAGGAGTATTACAGTATCAATAGCACACTCAGGTGAGCTTTGAAGGCCAGAAATCATTCCAGGCATTAATTCATATTCAGTTGGAGATGCTTTCGGTCTGAGTGACTTTGTTTTTTCAAAGCCATACTCAACATTGGATATGCCTGAAACACAATCCACAGAGTGGAGATGTCCCTTCTCAAATTCTATACTACCCTTTGAGAGGCTAAGAGTTTCCTGAGCTTCATCTTTCCTGACTGCTTGAAGGGGTGAACTCCCAATTATTACAGACACATCCTGAGTCTCTGAATCCATGGGTTCAACATCATATCCATACAGGACTTTATAAAGTCGGTGTGACACTTCATCCATGCCTCTTGTGGCTGTTTGCTTGGAACGTGTGCAATCTGTCCTGACTGTGAACATTGATGTGGACAGAGCAAACTGTTCAGTTGTAGTTTGTTGTGCTGTTGATCCTTTTTCAGAAGCCTCATTGGGTTCTGTGAGCTCCATAGAAAGCTTTCTGAAGTCGTGTTCAGCTTGCTCACACTCGAACAAGCTGTCGCCAAAATCAGTCATGGACAGTGGTCGGTCTTCACAAACACCTGTTCGAGAGACATTGGAAGTCTCTCGCAGAGCTAATGGGGATAAGTAATCTATGCTTCCTCCTGTAAGGGTAGTTCGTAGACACTCCAAGCTCCACTCCTCTCCACCCTCTGCCCCTTCACTTTCAACAGTTCCTTCATCTTCACATGGTTCAGATGTGGATTTGGGAGGTGGGGTGACCTGGGCACACAACTTGGGCCCCCCTTTGTAGACAGGGTCTATCACATGGGAACGGAGGTTGTAGGGAGAGGTGCGGTACAAAGTGAAGAAAGGACTTACTTGCTTGTAACTCCCAACGTGTACAGGGTCTGTCACTTCCTCATATATCCTTTGTGATGAGCTGCAAGAAAACAACAATGGCATATTTGTACATGCAGTGAAAGTAACTGATGAGGAAAAAAATAAATAAGCTGTTAAAATACATCACACACATTAAACATAAGTAAATTTCTTCTTGATGTAAAAACTGGTCATGTGACTTTCATATACCTCAGTGCTGAACCTTGATCAAAAACTAGAAAAGATAGTAATTCTTATTTTTATGCAGCTTTTCAAATTTGTTGTTCTTAAGGTTGTGCTGGGCCATAGTTTCAGAGGTGGGAACTTGAGTTTGCAACTTAGAGTTGCATTTAAGTGGCAAAAGCTGAAACTTGTTTCCTAGTCCAAAGATTCAGGAACTAACTTAAACTTGAAGTCTGGGACACAAGACTAATGTGCAGTCTTTAACTAATCGAATCAGGAGTGAAAATAAACTGGTAAATATATATCATTTGAGTAAATTATCGATGTCTGATCTTGGTTACTGTATTGTATGCATTTGTACTGTGTGTCGTTTGTCAAAAGTGATTGGAAAAATTACTGCAAAATAATCTCATATTTTGAAAGGATATGTAAGCCACAATCATCACAAAGTTTTAAGATAACTTACTTTGTTGTTTCCAACTCTCTTTGTAGTTTTTCTTTCTGGGCTTTTTTCAGAAATTCTGTAGCCATTGCACCTGACTCAGATCGTCCTGATGTCTCATGAAGCGATGATAAACTAGTAGATAGCTCCTCTGCTGATACCATGGGGACTTCTTGTCCTGAAACTGGGCTTCTGCCAGCTGCTTCTTTACGTCTGCCTGACCTTGGACTGTCAATATCTTCATGAAGGGCGCAGAAACCTGTCAGAACATACACGGTGAAGGCAAACACAAGAACATGTTTATCTAAATACTATAATATATATATATATATATATATATATATATATATATATATATATATATATATATATATATATATATATATATATATATATGAATTGTTACTCAACCTTGCATCAACAATTCTTAACAGATTTTAGTCCAAAAATCTGAAAGTACTATGAACGTATTAAAGTTGTTCTTTGAAAACGAACAGAACCAGAGTTCAGGGTTACCCCGCCTCCTTCATCACTTTGTGTTCTCTGCATGCTGCATTCTGGCTATAAAAAAAAAAAAAAAAAAAAAAAAAAAAATATATATATATATATATATATATATATATATATATATATATATATATATATATATATATATATATATATATATATATATATACACAAAGCAACTGTGCACACCTTCACTGTGGTCCAGAGTGATGGTCTGTTCAATCTCTGCATAGGTATATGAAGATGTCTCCTCTTCAGCAGATTTGTTTATCTTGGTTTCAATAAGATGAACAATGTCCATTCTGTTGATCTTTGTCAACCTCTTTATAAGCGTTGCTTCTGCTGAAGCAGCAAAACAAGAAAAAAGTTAACTTTGAAAAAAAAAAAATAAGGTGAGTAATCCATTTACAGTTGAAACCAACCATTTACATCCACTCTAAAAACCCACAGAACCATTTTCCTCAGTTTGACATTAAATCAGAAGTAAACATTTGCATGTTTTAGATCCGTTAGGATTACCCAAATTATTTCTAACTGCCAAATGCGAAAACAGTGAGATATAATTATTAGAATTAGAATGGTAGTCAAAAATGTACATACACTATTTGCAGTATATGCACGTGTGTGGCCATAATGGCTGATGTACATCTGGAGGAAAAAGGGAGATATTTTTAAGCCTTAGAACACCATCCCAACTGTGAAATATGGGAAAATTAGCATTATGTGGGGATTTTTGCTGCAAGAGGGATTGACGCACTTCACAAAATAGATGCTGTCATGAGGACAGAACATTATGTGGAAATATTGCAGCAACCTCCCAAGAAATCAGTGAGAAAGTTTAAGATTAACATTTAGGTCAGTGTTTCAAAGGTCAGGTACACAAGTTCTGTCAGGAGGAATGGGCCAGAATTCCAGCTATTCAATTGTTATGAAAAGCTTGTGGAAGGATACCCAAAACATCTGACCCAACTCATACCATTTATGAGGTAATTCCACCAAGGACTAAGGAACTATATGTAAACTTTAGAATTTTAGCAAACAAAATGAAATCAAGTATAAATATTTGATTTAATGTCAGACAGTATGAAAACAATGGTTGAGTGCCTTTTTATACATCTCATTTTAAGATGTGGCTTCAAGGTTATAATTAATGACCTGTGGCACTGTGTCCTTCTCTCACAGTCCAAAGGTTCAAAAGTGCATGGCTTTGGTCTTGCAGAGAGTTTGGGTTTTCAGTCCTTATCATATTGATCTTCTCCTCACTGAAGTCCAATTCTCGTGCTAACTCTGTTGGCAGGAAAAAAGATGAAGTAAATTAAAACCTGTGTTTCCAAAAAACAACATCCAGACTGTTTTCAATAGAAAAGAACACACTTTGAAAATTTTAGCTTGATATGTGCTATTAAGTATGACTTACCCGTCCAACTGAAGCCCAGGTGGTCAGCTATAATGGCCAACCTTTGCTCATTTCTTTCTGCTTCATCCTGTGGATCTACTGCAAATACCACCAAACAGCCATGAATGATCAGAGCCACAAGGTAAATCACATTTCTAAACATGATCTAAAAAGAATTCACTGGCTTTCTTGTTTTTATCCCATTTACCAGTTTGGTTTCCCAATAACTTTATAGCAATACTTTTTTTCTTTTTTTTTTTTTTTTTTCCCAAAATGAACATTTCTGTTTCCAATGATTTGATTAGTAAAATGTTTTCACTGGTTTTATAAAGCCTTTAGGTCAATCTTGAGATTTTCAAAACACATAGAAGGAAGGAGAGATGGTAATACATAGACAACAGAGCTCCAGTAACAACAACAAGGGATCTTCAGCTATAATGGGACATAACTACAAGAGACAGAGAGGCAGCACCTTTACACCTAGTGCACTAATGAGGTACAAGAGATAGAGAATAGCCCCTTTAACTGGGGGATACCTTGACTTTGGACTTTATCATCTGGAATTCGCTGCATCTGTGTCTCAACAGGGTCGTCCCACAGTGGTCTAATGGGAAAGACGTCTCCTGAGGGTGGGAACCGCAGATCTGGAAAGGGTTCTCTTTCAATAACGGATGGATCAATAAGACTGCTCTCATCATCTGAGAGCGCGGCCACAGCTTCTTCGTCTTTCTCTGTCTCGGCCTGTGCCAACCTTGCCACGAGTTTTGCTGCTTCATCACTGATTTCTTCAAAGAACTCAATAGACTGTTTCTGTGGTTTGCTTTTTTCTTTAGTGGGTGTTGTTGATTGAGATGACTGAGTACTTTTGCCACGGACTGGCAACCTGGACTGGAAACCTTTAGATCTTGCGGACTCAACACTCATGGGACAACCCTGTTCCTTTTTAGTAGGTGATCTGGTAGACTCCCCCTCACAGAAGCTCTTGGCTTTAGAAGATTGTGTCTTGGTTTTAACATCCACAGAAGAACCTGCATCTGTCTCAGATTTTCTCCTCGTACCCTTCTTCACTGGAACCTTAAGCTTTTTCTCTTGAGTGGGTTCCCCACGTTTGGCATGAGAATCAGGCTTGGCAGAGCTAGCCTTGATAGGAATCCTAGATTTTGATTCTAAAGTAAAGGAGGTCTCTTTTTTAAGAGCTGTTGAAGGGGGTGTTACATGAGATGGTGAGGGAATCATAGATTTTGCTCGACCTTGAGGAACAGATTTAGCTTGTGCTTTGAATGTGCTTTGAGTCTTCTTACCATTTTGGGAAGCACCTTTAACTGTCTGCTTGCCTGTTGTTTTGGGGGCTTCTACCACTGATTTTATCTCTTCTGGGGAGGAATCAGAGGAATCTTGGCCTTGCTCAGAGTAAACTGATCTAGTTACGGTAGTTTCTGCAGTCTGTACATTTGTTATTGGTTGTTCAATCATTTCTAAATCTAATGATCCTAAATTTATGTTGTTTTCTGTTTTAGTCTCAAGAGGTTCAGGGGATGCCAGATCTTTCTTTGAAGTTTTGGTAGAAGCTGAAATGCCCATTTTAGGGATTTTAGACTTTGACGTATCAGCTTTACAGCCTAACTGATCTCCTTCAGGTGGGGATTGAAGCTGTGAATTGGTAGTGTCTTTTAATATCGCATCTTCCTCAGTCTTAAGCTCTAGTGTTAAATTGAGACCTACTGCTGATTCTTCAGCTGATCTATCTTCTTGCCTGGGCTCATCTATGGTAGGCTCCTCTAAAGACTGTTCACCTATCTGAAAAAAAGCAAAGGCACCCGCCTCCTCTTCGTAGCTTCTCTTAGTCATGTCAATCGCACCACTCCGTGTCATCTCAAAGAGCTTCCCTTCCTGGAAAAGAAAAGGATTTGGTTCACTGGTAGGAGTGCTCTCTTCTGTTGGTGTTCTACCAGGTGTGGTGTCTGGAGTTGCTTGACAAGACTGACGGTCCACCACCAGATTCAGGATTTTCTGTTCTTCTTCTTTTACACGGGCTGCAAATGTGGCATCATCTTCTCGCATGGCAGACCATGACTCAGTATCCACCCTTGCAGTGACTCCTTTTGATTCAGTTCTAGGAAGATTTGATGCCTCATTATCTTCTTCTACATCATTATAGATAAAGACCTCATGTTTTGTTTGACTTGTAGTAACTTCTGAACAGAGCCCAGCTTCTGGTGCTCCTGCATGACCCCATCTATCTCCTTTCACCTCATCTGTAACATTACAACTTGTTTTTTGCATACCTGTCTGTGACTTGCTAACAGCTAACATCTGACTGCTATTATCTTCTTTATTATCCTTTGACCTTTTCAAGCTCTCCTGTTTTTGCTCATCTGTCCTGTTTTCAATGCTTGAAGTTGCTGATGTTTTACTAGAAACATGTTCAACAGCTTCAGTAGACGATGGGACTTCTTCCCATGAAGTTTTCAGTTTGGATTTTGAATGATGCTGGTCTGAGACAGAGTGAGATCCCTCTGAAGTGACAGTGGCCGATGTGTTGTTGACCTCTTTGCTCTGGGTTCCACCATGCACACCTGCTGAAAAAGGAGAGGGAGGTTGTACTTTAATATCTGGACCAATAAAATGAGCTAACTTTGAATCTTCTGTGCGTCTATTGAGTCGACATTCACTTTGCGAAAGTTTCTCACTGCTGGGCTTTAATGTTTCACAGCTGTTATCCCCTATCTTGTTATCTTCTGAGGAAAACAAATCTTTACTAGACTTCCTTTTGCTCTTTGTGTCTTGTTCCATTTGATTAAATGTTTTTATTTTGGTAGCCATCTTAAACATTTCCTCCTCTGGAGTGATCTTTTTCTTAGCTTCATAGCTGTCTGTTGCATCCTCCTCTGCTGGGTCTTCAGGGATAACAGCCGGTTTGAAAGAAATGCACAGGAATGTATTATCAGGGAGTTTAGGGTTTACCTCATAACTTACCTCTTCAGAACTAGGGGTATCAGGGGAGAGGGGGCTCTTACCCGAACTTGTCATCTGAGATGTCTGCTCACAACTGTCATCATCAGCACTAGGTTCAGGGTCTCGAAGCAGCCTACCATGGAAAGCATCTTGGGGGAGGTCTTTGGCCTTAGAGGGTGATGTGTGGCTAGAGGATTTCTTAGCATTGGGTACTGGTGGAAATGATGGGTGGCTTTTTTGCTCTACAGGACTGCTCTCCAAGGAATCACGAGGGGGTGATTCTCTGGTTGGACTGGGCTCAATAGAGTCTGGGGATTTATGGGAAGAATTTTCTTCCATCAAAGGACTACCTTCTAGAGAGTCTCTGTGGCTTATTGTCAAAGAGTCATCAGCTAATGGACTGAGGGCATCTGATTCTTGCTTTAAAGGCAGGTGAAAGCTTTCATGATGCTTAGATGGGGATCTAGGGACTGGGGAACCAGTTAATGCTATCTGATCATCAGGGCTATCATCATCACTAAGAAATGTTTCTACAGTTTCTGAAACTCTCTTAGTAAGGTTTTGAGGTTTAGTTGGCTTAGACTCAGTCTTCCTAATAGATATTGACTCACTTGTTGTGTGGTCATCTGCAGCCTCGCTGGAAGAGACAGGGAGTGTCAATTCTGTAGATACCTGGTCACCAGAAGTCCCTACACCCGAGTCTCCAGACTTCTCCTTGTTTGTAAGGTCTTTACGTTTTGTGGAAGCTGATGCCAATGCTGGAGACGGCTGTTGTCCAGACAGACTCTCAGGGCTTGTGCCTGGACTAGCCAGTCCCTCATGTTTGTAACTGTCCTCTGAGCTAAGGTGATGGGTTCCATCTCCAGAGCTGCCACTTAGTGATTCTGCCACACCCTCATGTTTACAGCTGTCAGAGCTATCATCAAGGCCACCATTTCCAAAGTCTTGTGTTTCAGTTGGTTCTAAGTGAGTGCTGAATTTGATTTCTTTATCTTTTTCCTGTAAAGTAATCTCTTTTTTTGCATTTTTGGGATCCAACAATACTTCTTGACCTTGTGAGACATGTGAGGCCACTGCTTTGGTCATAGATTTTGACTGGACAGATTCAGATAGTGTGGTTTTCTCTGATCTTGCTGTAGCTGTTTTAAGCTCAAATAATCCAGACTTTCTCTTTGAGGGGTCCTGTCCTGTCTGGAATGCTTGCATCAGCTCTTTAACTGACATTGTTTCCTCAAGTTTTTCTGATTCAGCTTTCGGGGATTTAGAAAGTGGATGTTTGGATTTAGGGGGTTCTTTGGGTTTCGATGATGATTTACTCATAACAGGCAAATGTGAGGGTTTGCTTCCAGTGGTCTTTTTGCTCTTTTGCTCAGCCTCAACCTTTTGTTGTAAGGCTTTGACTTTGTCCTTTATTGACCCAATGGGGGTTTCTTCAATCACTGGAGATACAGGTGATGCTGGAGCGGGAGCTGCTGGGACGCTAAGAAGAGCTCCTGCCTCTGTTGATCCCTCTACCTGCTCCTGGTCTTTTCCCTTCCTTCTCACTGGCTTTTTAACATCACCAGTTATGCTTCTTTCATGGGATTTGGCTTGAGCTGATGGTTTGGCACTTTTCCGTAGTACAACATCAGTGAATTTTTCTTGGATATCTGTCTCTTTTTTAGTCTTTACTTTGGAGCTCAATGGTGCATCCAGGAGATATTCTTTAAGGTCACCACTGCTCTTGATGGCTTTTGGTCTGGGAGCCCCTCTCTTAGCCTTACTTTCACGTAAGATGGGCTCTTGAACGTCTAGGACAGCCATTTTTTTGGCCTCTTCTATCTCAGAGTCTGAGAGGAGCACCCACTCTTCAGCCATTCTAGCTGCTTTAGCTGCCTCCTCTCCCACCTCACTCTGATATGTTCCACTTCTCAGTATCTCACTGACTTTCTCGAGGTCCTCCTTGACTTTCTCAAGGTCCTTCTCCATTATTTCTAATGGTTCTCCAGAAACCTCCTCAGTCCCCTTCTCTAGACCACACCTTCCTATGGAAGGGGATTTCTCTGTTGAGTCTGCAGTCAAGATGGCAGTCATTTTAATCAAATCCTGTTTCATCTCTGACACGTCGGACAGAAGATCTGGTTCTCGAATCAGCTCAGATTTCAGGACTGATGTCTCCGTCTCTTCATCTTCCATTTGGAAGAAGAACAAGTAAGGAGTAAAGAAAAGCAAAAATTCAAATGAAAGGGGACAAACATTGGAGAAGGTGGTCAGGATAAGATTGGAACAAACTGCAGGGATCATAGGACATCATATTCACAATGGGTTTACAGTAGGTATCAGAGGAATTAGGCTTATACTTTCTCATGTTCCAGGAAATAATGGTTAAGCTAATTCCAAAAAAAAAAGAAACAATGGGAAAGGATATGAGCAGGAAATAACTTGCTTAAGCTTTCACACCCACACTTGCAACACAAGACTATTAAGCAAAACAAAAACAATTAAAATATGCCAAGTATAAGGAAGAACCTAGAAGTTAATATGTACAATGTAAAAATTAACAACACAGGAAATAAAGAAATGACACTGAAGGATCTCAAGATTGCTCAGAAATAGGACATACGCCGTGTGATGATGGACAAAATGGCTTTAAAACAAATGAAAACAGAATATTTGATTGCTGAAGAAAGCCAGTGAAGGGCTGCTGATGATGATTAACAGAAATCAAATCATGCACTTTAAAAAAAAGGAAAATTGAAATCACATCTCAGGAATGTTGGGAATTCCCTTTGTGATCTATTCTGTTTCTTGTCTAACTCAGAAATATAATCTTTTATGATACTAAAAAACTTACAACATAATGTTAAAGAATCCATGAGAAAATGCATTCATGAGCGACTTTAAAAAAAAAGACAAAAACTGAACTGAAGTTAAGTTTTGTAAGAATTTGATGACATAAAACATTCATACAAACACACGAACACCCCCCCACACACACACACACAAAGTAATGTTAGGCAAGTTATTTCCATGCAAAGCAAAGGGAAGTACTGATGGTGAGGACATGGAATAGAGTGAACAGACAATTTTGTTTGTGGTTGGTTGAGAAAACCTTTCTTACATCTGTCAGTGTGTGAACATGCGTTCAGCACCATATAATTCCTGTGCTTTAAGTATGTTTCATGCACAACACAAGCTTTGGTTTTAGCTTTAGCAATATTAAATACTTAAAGGTTTTAGGGTGTGAGGGCAAGGCTCGAGAGGTGTACAGGTGTAGAACTGTTGCTTGCTTCACTAAAATACCAGAAACTACAGTAAGCACTACATTAAAAGCTTTATTTAACATGATGCAATGAATTGTTTTTTGGGACAATTTTAACTATCTGTATTTAACTTATCAAAATAACCATACAAAACAAAATGGAAATGCACTCTTCTACTAATTTAGAAATGTTGCAGAGGGATTTTTCTGTTAGGCCTGCATAAGAACAGAGACCATCCCATAAAAATCCTTTTTTATCTTCATAGCCAAATGACAGTGTTTTACTCTCCCTTTCAATGGTAAATATCGAATTGTGAGGGTTAAATTGTCAAATTAGTGACAATTCTAAAGGTGAAACTAGAAAGAAAAAGTAAGAGAAGATGTTAAGCCTCAGGAAAAACAGAACACCAACATAGGGATGGCTGAGGAAAGGCTTTGAATTGGAGTGAAAAATTTATGCAAAGCTTATAAAGTCTTGAATTATAAGGAGATGGTCAAGAGAAGGCTGGATGTGTTAATGTATGAGTTTTGTTATTTTTATGAACTGGTAGACTACATTGGACACATTACTCACAGTATCATAATTTTGTTAGAATAATGTGATTAATTAAGACAGTAAACATCA
Organism: Anableps anableps; assembly: GCA_014839685.1. NCBI lineage: Eukaryota > Metazoa > Chordata > Actinopteri > Cyprinodontiformes > Anablepidae > Anableps > Anableps anableps. Next base: position 3,067,252 of record CM026085.1, on the reverse strand, counting down.
ATACGTATAACATGTGTTCTTGTCCAGTATTTTGTTAGGGATAGAACAAAATGGAAGAAATAGCTTACATCTCTCAAAGGTTCTGCCAGTCTGAAAGAGAACATAGTATGGGTTATAGTTAGTTTGTTTAGAAGACTATGGTTGAGTGAAAAGCACCAACACAACTTAACAAAGGCTATGCTAAAGACATACTGTACGTCACATTTATTAATATATCTTTAAGCAATTCTAATCTCACAAGCTATATCTATTGTAAAAACTAACTTAGTGCTAATGGTTAGGCAGTGGAACAAATGATCAGCTGGGCTTATGGGAAGAAAACGGAGGGGGAAGCAGTGGCTGCTTTTACCTGTTCTTCATGCTCTTGGTCTGAATCTGAGTCCTTATGAGAGCAAAAAGCAGCAGGAAGCAGAAGGGAGTACAGATATAAACACCAGGAACAGTAAAGACAGGTGACAATGCATGCTTACTGTAGTAACAAACACAGCCAATCAGGTCTGTCAAACTGCAACTGACAGACATGGATAAAAAAAAAACTGACTCATGTCTAGTCTGGAGTCTGGACTTTTTGGATTACACCTCAGAAACAAACCACTATAAACACACAATTACTTTTACAATTCTCTGTCTTCATATCTGGAGATGATGTTGCCTGGTGGAGCAACAATGTAATAATGCTGGCTGATTGTGGAAATGATGATTTGCCACTTGATATGTTCAATTTTATACATGGTGCTGTAAAAACTGTTTGCTCTTTACAGATTTCTTGTGCTTTACTTTGTAAACATACTTAAATGTCTTTTAATATCAACAAAGATAACCTAGGAAGCAGAAAAAGCTTTTTTTAAATTATGATTTCATTTCATAAGAGGAAAAAGGCCAACCCTAAACTTTCCTTTTGTTTATTGGAGTCATTCAGAGGGGTACTTGCTGGTGTGGTTTGGATCATTATTCTGCAGCATAATTCAAGTAGGATTTTGCTAAAGGTCATGAATTGATGGTTGAACATTCTCCTTCAGGGATTTCTGCTACAAAGCAGAAATCATGGTTCCATCAATTATGACAATCAGTCAAGATCCTGAAGCAGCAAAGCAGCCTCAGACTATCACACCAGTGGTTCTGGTTTTAGAACAGTCCCATGGAGGCAGTCATGCCCAGTCTCCCTTTGCTATTGTTGAATAGCAACAATAAGATAAGATAAGATAAGATAAGATAAGATAAGATAAGATAAGATACTGCCTCACTTAAGATCAAAGAACTTTGATCTTAAGTGAGGCAGTGAGGTCTGCAAAGCTTTTGATGTTGTTCTTGGTTTCTCTATGACCTCCTAGATGAGTTAATGTTCTCTTGGAGAGACTGTTCCACACTGTTCCATGCTCTCTATATATGTGGATAATGGTTCTCATGGCATACCAAAGCCTTAGAAATGGCTTTGTAACTCTTTCTGGGCTGATAGATGTCGTCGGTTCTTGAACTGCCTTAGATCAGAGCAGTTGGGATTTCAGATTTTTTAGCCGAATTCATATTACGAGACAGGTTCTGCTGATTCAGCAGGGCGGGCAGGAATCAGAGTAGGGTGTAGCAAGTAAAACTGAACAAAAAAATCTGGTTAATCACAAGGTAAATATTTGTTAATGTTGCTCTGCATGAAAACTGGATGTCATAAGCCAGTTTTATTGACACTGAAAGGTATAGACAGAGAAGTACATTTTTGTAGAGTTCTTACTTTGCTATATGATGGAAGCGTGATGTTGAGGTTACATATGGCATTTTGGTGAAGTGACCTGTAGTTCCTGGGTTCCTTCATGAAGGACAGTCGACCACATGGCTCCTGAGTGTTGTCTCTGATCTATGTAAGCAGGCAGATCACAAAACAAACCTGTGCTTTAATATGTGTTAGAGGATTTAAAAAATTACAAAAAAAGGTAATTTTTTTGTAATTTGTGTTCTTCTGTGATGTAATGAGAAACTGTCCTTACTTTGATGAAGAGTGCTAGCCTGTTTTCCTTAAAGGCATAGAAGCTGAACAGATGATGTTGGCCACTTTTGGTGAGTGGAACCAGGTTTCCAAAGCAGTCTGCATATATAGGTTTCCCTTCCAGAACCTGACAAAATCAGCAGGTACAATGTGTAAGTACCCCAACACAGATATGAACAAATACAACTTTATTTTATTTTATTGATCTACTGCCTGCTTAAAAGTGTCAATGATGACCTGTGGTGTTCCCCAAGGATCAATTCTAGTCCCTCTTTCTTCTCATAGTAAAACCCTTTCATAAGCCATTGTAAGTAAAAATAAAAACAAAGTGAATTAGGCTATAAAAAGATTAAGCACATATATAGCAAAAAATGATAAAGATATCCTGTGAACTTTATCTTCTCAGTAGTATGTAACTGATTCCCATAGTATCAGTTACTAAAGGCTGGAATTTATCAGCCTTTGATAAATTCCAGGTCCATCCTTTGATCTCACCTCTACATCCCGGCTCCGAGCCACCTCAGTGAAGTTCTCCTGCTGTTCCAGTGTTTTATCAATCTTGTCATCAGTCATGCAGAAACAACGCAATCTGGCCTCAATTGGGTCATGGGTCTTGGCAAAGATCACAAACTTGGCCATGTAGGGAACACATATGATCTCTCGATACACCTGAGTGGAGAAGTTGACAGATTCCTGGACTTGTCGACAGTCTATGAGCCAGAACCTTGGAATAAGAAGTGGTACAGCAGTAACGAACATGGTGTGAGCTGAGTCACCAAGAGTTCAACAAAGGATATGTCATAAACATGACTCAACATATTATTTTACCTTGCAGAAACATTGGTGGTGAAGGAGACGCACTCATTAATAAATGTTAATGGTGTTGTCCCAGTTATATCCTCCCACTGTGCAGGCGTTGTTCCTCCTGAACATTGACACAAAATAAATTTAGAGTAAGAAAGAGTCTTAAGTAGCACTGTTTTGTTTTGCAAATGTATGCGTGAGCATTTTCTGACCGGTTATGCTACAGAGCAGGCGTAATGTGGGCGTGTCGCCTCCAAAACCATTAAGAACTGGGTCAGAGTTGCTTTTCGGGACAGGAATGGTCATAGTAATGGGTTTATGGAACTTTCTCCTGCGAGGCTCCAGGGTGACAATGGGACTGAAGGAGGCCTTGTTACCAAGGATCTTTCTCACTACATCTACATTCACTGGCTGCGCCTGTGAAAGAAGACAGTACACAGGGGATGGGCATGAACCTTAGAGAGGCCTACTATCTGAGAAAACACCATGATTTGAAGGTGCTCTGACTGAACGATCTGGAATAATGAATCTATAGCAGAATTTAGCAGATAAAGTACTGACAAATCTCAAACAAAACCCTGTGATTAGATATCAAAGGGGGTTCAATGAGTGCATTTACAAGTTACCTGCAGTCCAACTCTAATCCTCTTAGTAAGCGCCCCCTCAGGAAAAACTGCCTGCACTTGAGGCACAACAGTACTACTTAGGATGCCCCCCTCAGGACCAATCAAATTATTGTCCTGTTTGATGCGTGAGACCACTGCAAAATATTGGGGGAAGTCTCTTGTAATGATTCTGCAAATGCGTTTCCTTTCCAGCTCCTCTGGTGGGTCCAGTTCTAAAGACAAAAGGTGAAAAAGGACATGTCAGGCCTTGTATGTATGAGGTGCCATTTGTAAAGTTAAACAGTCAAAAATTAACAGCAATAATTTAGGCTATTTAGCCTGATATAACAAAATAATGGGGGTTAATTTTTCACTGTTCACTTGCCAGTTATTGGCAAGTGAATTTTGACTTGAATTAGCTAAATATTTAGGTTAGAGCTAAATATTTAGCTTCAAATGAAATATTTAGCTTGCTGACTAAATATTTAGTTGGAGTTAAATATTTAGATTGTACATTAAATATTCAGTTTATAAAGTAAATATTTAGCTTTCTGACAAAGTATTTAGTTTACAAACTAAATATTTAGCTTCAAACTAAATATTTAGATTAGAGCTGAATATTTAGTTTGTAAAATAAATACTTAGCCTTAAATTAAATATTTAGTTAGCAAGCTAAACATTTTAATTTGAAGCTAAATATTTACATTCAAACTAAATATTTAGCTTGCTAATTAAATACATAGTTTGAAACTGACATTTATAAATAAATGAAAAAAAATGAACCTCCATTTTTTAATCCTATGATAGACTAAATAATCCAAAGTACTGTTGTTCACTTTACAAATGGCACCCTGTATATGTATGATCTATCACCCAGACACTGACCCTCATCCATGCCATTCAGTATCTGATTGAGTTCCTCTGGAGTGTATTCACACTGATGCTCCTTCCAGCTCTCTCCTGTCTCACTTCTGAGGATCACCAGCTCCCGCTCCTTCCCTCGGAGTGAGGCAAAGTGGGGGATTTCAACAATCACAGGACTGGAGGAGATGAGGAAAGATAAAGTCAATCACTCAGATCATGGTCTGATGGAAGATAACACTGTGTTAATAAGTGCATTCCAAAATAAAAGTGAGCCTTTGGTGCCGTTTTTAAAACTTATCTTGAAGTGAGGCTTACATATTAACTTATTTTATTTGAATTTTTGGTCATCCAAAGTGGCACATTTCAAAGCTTTTTAAACATGATGAAAGTGATATGTCCTTCAAAAAAATTTTTTTCACATTGTCTTGGGCAAATAAAAGTTAAGTATGGAATCACAACTCCTTGTAGTATGGATGACAGGGAGAGATGGCTGGTAATCCTTGATGCCCATTATCCCCATCCATCATCCATGCAAATGGCAGGTTCTGCTGGAGGTGCAGAAACCTTTCTATACAGAGCCACATTAAAGATTCTAAGAGATCAATGTATTACCTTACGTGGATGTCACACTGTTCCGGATGATTTTAGGCATGTTTTGGAAAGCATCAAGTCCTTTCACAGTTGAAAAATAGGTGTCACCTTTGATTGGTCCCTATTTATTGTTGGTGTGTTGGGATGAAGGTATAAAATGTACAGTGTCATATAAGTCATTACATCACTGCCTGGTTAATTGTCATACTTAATGATTCCCTGACTATTTTTTGGAATACAAGGGTAGGTAAGTGCCTGTAAGTGCTTGAATTATAACATATCACACTGCCATCCTTTTGAACCACTTCAAGGTATGCTGGGGTAACAGAATTTTCATCAGTGCAGTCAGTGTTTGCATAGCTTATCAAAAAACTGAGTAGCGCTATTATGGGTTCATTGCTGAAACATTTGATTGTAAATTGCATAAACTGCATAGCAACTGTGCATATGTCCAACATACAAGACATCTCAGAGAGAGGATGCAATTTGTTACAGAATTTTTTGACTTATCCAAATCGGTGTCAGACAGGTTAAGCTGTAGATCAAAGTGCAAAAGCCACAGTAACAGACTTGTAGAAAGGCAAAGCTAGAGAATTAATTGCCCAAAGTCATTATTTATGAACTGTATTGAAATGCAAAGCAGATATTAAAAAGTGTGATTAGGGAATTAGCAGGGGTACTTCTTACAAATGAGCATTTTATAACTGAAATAAGATCATATAAGATTCTTCATTGTCCATTAAATATATACAAAATTGAAAAATTCCTTCAGCATCTAGCAAGAAAAGACCATACATATAAATCCTAAAATGTAAGAGCTCATTTTCATGTGAAATGGTTCTTTGGCCTGGTAGTCCATTTTTAATTTCCCACTGTTACTGGTGGATACAAGGAATCAATCGTTAAATACAATACTTTGCTACTTTGATCAAAGCTACAGGCTTAGACATCATGTAAGCTATATGGATCATGCTGACTCAATTATTAGAAGATATAGCACAACGTTAAATTGAGCAAATTTCAATAGTGTTGTTGATTGACTTACTAATAAGCATTATTCTCCAGAATTTTTAGTTTATAGCTTACAAACAGTTCTAAAGCGCAGCAAAACACTGCTGTCACCTCACCATGGCCAAACAACCATTTCAATTTCACACACATACAGAAAAACAGAGTTATACACTTAGCGACAAAAAAAGCTAAGCACCCAGACAGAATGGTAGAAATGCAGTGAAACTGACTGAGGGTCAAATGACTGGAATGGTTACAATATTTAAAAAAAACAACTTATAGATATTAAAGCTGGCAGTACAATCATATCAATAGTACTACAAGAGTGAAGGGTTTTATTTTATCCAGTGGCATGTTGGCAACCAGCTGGCGAAACTGCTTCAATACAGGTTGACCTCGTTGGCCAGGGTTGGATCTCAAGATGAGGCAGTCCATAGACTGTGCCATGATTGGACAGGTGTTGTCTTGTTGAAAAACTGTACCCTGGGGCTGTCTCAGCAGAAGTAAGATGTTCTCTGAATAACTAGAGATAAATTGAAGTGAAACCTTGTGGCTTCACACATGATTCCAGAAATAACACTAGTGAATTTGAAAGGTTTTGAACTTCAGTATAGTTGATGAGAACAAGTAATGTTGCTCATGTTGAGTCTGTTGGTATGAAACTTCCTGTCATGGTAAAGGCACTTATTGAAAACCCTTCAATCAGATTTGGTGGAAACATGCTGCAAGACAACAACCACCAATTTCACACAGGATGTCATGCTCTCTGGTGTTGTTCTGGATTGCTCAGCTCCTTGTGAATCCAGTCTGTTCTATACCTGTCCAACATGTGCATGAGTATCGGGCAGTAGTTGGAGACTTCTCGCTATATGCCACTGGTACCAAATTATGCCAAAAATCAACCAATCCTTCTGGGTACCTGACTTTTTTGTCCAATGGTGTGGGGGTTACAAGTGACAAGAACAGTTTCTACAAAGAATAAAGCAAATAGACAGGAGATAAAGCAAAGCAATAACATGCAAGATGCAACACATAACATGAGGTACCAGACACTAAGGGAAGAGGTGAAAATATGAACAAACATGCAGAACCAAAATATCAAGTGAAAGGCAGAAACTAAGGCTGGCATCCATAGATTGTTTCATATGCAATACTTTATCCTTCACGAAACCTTATCACCCTACCCAAGGAATTTAGTCCCCGGTGGACCAAGCTGGAGGATTCTGCTAACCAAACTCTCTCCCTCATTTAAAGGTGGAGGGGCCGTGGGGAGGTGGAGTTTACTGTGTGATATGCCAAGCATCCATCCGCAGCAGAGTGGAGGAGAAAGCACACAATGTTGTGGTTGAAAGGAAAATCTAATTATTTTGTAAGCATGTGATTATTCTCTCAAAAAGGAGAAAAAAATCAATATCAAGGCACATATTCTAAAAAGGGGACTGTATAACTTTAAAAATAATAAAACTTTAATTAGAACATATTTAAATAAAAACTGCCCTAGAGAACTCCTTTTTTGTCTCTACATAAAGGCTAACTGTCCAATGGATAGCTTAACATCAAAATATATAACTCACTATGATATATTCCCACATAATACTACTAGAGGGCAGAATTTCAGACCACATATAAAACCAATCATGGTGCATTTCTGGAGGTGGAGTTAATAAGAAAAGCCCTTTTGGAATTACAGCTGAAAAGAGTTAGACAGCAGCTGTTATGAAATCAAAATGAGCATGCTGAAGAGCAAAGACTGGCAGGCCCTGGCACTGGGAGGAAGCAAGAGCAGATACACAAACAGCTCAAGTTAGACATAGGCTGGGAAAATTAGTCTGAAAGAAAGAGGGCAGCAAATTGTAAGTCTTAAGCAATCAAAAATACAGAAAAAGGTCTCCACACCTTTCTTACACTATCAATGCATCTTACATGATGAGCACTTCCTGTCATTTCAAATGTATTTGCAGTCAAATATCCAAGACTGACAAACAAGCATGATCTTACATATTTCTGTAAAGTCACTATATTTATCTGATGCCATAGCTCTTCAAGCATTCTTTGCCTTCTTTAGGTTTAAGTCTCTACCTGTTGCCTTACCCAAGAAACTGGGCTCCAGATGGCCCCACTTCAATGAGCCTGCTGGCCAGCCCCTCGCCCTCCACCATGGGGGGCATGGTGGCCAGACGGTGCCGTTTCACCAGCCGACAGGTGACTCTTGTTGGGGCGCTGCACTTCTTGGGTGGAATGATGATGCGGAGGCCATTGTGTCGGCAACCGCGCATGGCTCCACCCCTGGCGTCCACCATGAAGCTCACCAGGAAGCTGGAGAGGAACAAGAGATTTTTCACCATTGAAAACATATGTGATTGATAGCATTTGGTGATGAAAGCACAGACACCAAATTTAACGGGGTAAACTGTTATCATTAATATGTTGTTCATGAATAAACTCCTGTAGACATAAAAATGACATAACTACAAGAATGTGTTTATATAATAAAGGAATCAATACAGCAGACATTATATACCCTGACAGTTAGGGCCATGATGTTGTGTTCAACTAACTGTGCTTCAGTTGCAACTCTGGAAGGCAGTGTGATCTGTGCATCATTGTGCTAAGGGACCTGGGAAACCACAATGACGCCCCTTCTCCACTGTCAAGTCTCAGTCTAGCCGGTCAATGTCTGGTTTGGTTCTTGCCAAGCTGGGAGTGTCTCCATTGGCCCTTGTGTTCCTCTGTGTGGGTGTGAATACGGGCAGGAATGTGGGCGGGAATGTGGGAACCTGAGTGGGCGGTGAGCGTACAGGAGCTGTGGTTGATGCTCCAATGATCCCATTTTGTGTGTGTACCCTTGGGTGGCAAATTTCTCCAAAATCTCTTGGTATATTTGTTTGTTGCGGGTTACCCCGTCCAGGTGATGCTATATGCGCTCTTCCACAAGTACCACCAATCTTATCACTTGTGAAATACCTGGGATGGCCCCGGTTGTACTATCTCTGAGGTGACTTCATAAAATGGGGAGGAACCATGCAGGATCCGTAAATGGAAACAAATCTGGGCAGGGCTGACTGGGGGAGAACTGGTTAAAGCCACACCTGGTGAGAAGGGGCTTAAGTAATACAAGCTGATAACAGTATTTGTCCCCATCTGACCCCAGTTTTGGAGTGACCCAGCAAGAGTCCTGACTTGAATATGATAGAGAATCTGAAGAGGAACCTAAAGATTAAGGATTGTTAGCCTGGCCATTGCCTTCCTGCACAGTTCCGCTCGATTCGAATCTCACTTCACTGCACAGTCCAGGCTTTCTCACATTGACTTGGATTCCCCTGGCAGAATTTCAACCAGGCCAATCAGCGAACAGAAGGAGAAGGTGTGAACAATGACATTAATTTTCTGCGCTGTTTATGAATTGTAGTCAGCCTTGAAGTTTTAGCATTGGCAGTGGTGGAAGTGAACGAAGCCGTTCAGTCCATGTTGGCCATGCTTCCAAGTACTGAATTAACTTTAACAGCTGCCTCGTTCAGCTCGGCACTTCTCTCTTTGCAGTGTGAGATGGTTGTTTACAGCGCAGGAAATTTGTAGTATGTTTCATAATGTCAAACTGGCACATTACATTCGTCATGGGGAAATGTTAGCAATTGGGTAAAATTTAAAACCTCAGCATGGCTCCAGGAAGCAATCATTTCTCAATAGCCAAGTGTCCAGATCCTCTGTATGAAGCAAAGCGTAGAACAAGGGGCTGGTTTTTACCAGGTTAGGTGATGGTGAGGAGATGTTCTGACCTCAAATTTGGAGCTCATCACCAAAGACAATTCACCAAATACCAGAGGACACCTGCAAATAGCTGCTAAGAGATTTGAAGGCTTTAACTGTGGTGATGGCAATAAAGACTTTTCCATTTCTTATTGAGAAGGGCATAAATAATATTCAAAATGACATTTTTAAAATAAATATAAAATAGATATTCCTTTTTGAAAACTTCTTGGTTGAATTAAAATAATTTTAAATAAAATTAAATCTACAAGGTGAATAATTTTGGGCTTAACTGTAAATTTGTCATTGGATGAATAATCAACGAGTCACATGGCATCAGATAGAAGGTATATCCTTAGAAACAAATGGTGAAGCCACATGTGTTTCAGGACATGTGTTTTCAGAATATTTAGGAAATTTTGTTAAACAAGTTAAGAAGAGTTTAAGCAGCATATTGAGGCTGACCTACACAAACTCTAGTTAGGGCCAAATGTCTGTCCCTGCGAGTGAATTTTCAGCATATTAGAGGCAGACGTGTAAGAAACTTTACCCCAAAGCTGCCATACAGAATAAGGCAAAACGTTTATAGTTGCTGTTGCTTTCACACAAACTGCAGAATAAATCAAGCATACCTAAATAATTTGAGCCATCTATTTTAGCTTCAATCCTTCAGCTTCCTCTTGTTTCTCTTCAGCCCCTACCAAACCAGCTCCCAAGGAGATCCTTTCCCAACTTTCTGACATGCAAAAGACATGGTCGGGTGGGTAGAACTCATCAAAGAAGATGTATTTCTTTGTTTTCGCATAAGTGGGCTTTGTTGAACAGTAGTTTTGACAGGAAATGGGTGAAGAGAGAAGGGGAAGACGTGACAAATGGCCCAAGACCGGAAATCTAACCCAGGACAACCCTGTAGAGGGTGCAAAACCTCTGCACATGGTGCGCCTGCTCTACCAAACTGAGCCACCAAGTGCACCATGAAGATGGATTTATCATGAGTTGTCTCTATTTGATGATACCAAGTAGGAAAGACAGTAGAAGCAAAACAACAACTGCTGAATCAACCTAATCTGACATGAAACTGTTGTGGGACAGCCTAGAATGATTCATATGTTTACAAACTAAAACATGCTTCTTTCTTAATTATTTTAGCACATTCCAGAATGTTGGTGCATGTTGATGAATTTTCCATTTAAGGCCCCCAAATACTTGGGCGTACTTCACTCCGTGGAGTTTTGGCAGTAATCAAGGTGCACTCAAAGCAGGCGTCCACCGAACATGTCGGTGTTGAACATTAAACTGCTCTGGAGGAGACAGTTTTTATGTTGAACTGTTTTATATGCAACACCGAGCTGATAAGCTTGAGTAGACGCAACCAGTCGCAGGAAAGCACAGCACCCAGACTGCCACTCTCTGTACCGACAGGTGTGCAGTGGCTGCCCTGATGGAGAAGAAACAGGGCTAGGTGCCCAGCAAGCTCATCAAACTTGCTGCTGTCCATTCGGATTATGGGAAATGAAGGAATTTGTAACGAGAAATGTATGCAATTGGTTAAGCTCGATTATGAAATTTGAACCATCCCTGTGGAGTCTACACAGCTCAGATTATGCACAAAACCCGAGTATGTGGGAGCCTTTAGTCATATGGTGTACTAGAAACCTCTATGGCTTATACTAGAATTTTTCACAAAGTTCTAGAATATTCTATGGTATTCCAAAGGCTCCCACACACTCGGGCGAAATGTGCACATTCTGTGAGCCACGCGAACTCCCTGCACACTGTCCTCTGACAGTTGAGATTTTAAATTTAGTTTGGGTCCCAAACCTGTTTCTACTCCACCAAGGCAGCCACCGCACACCTAATAGTGCAGCACAGAGAGTGATAGTCTAGCTGCTGCGCATCTTTGCGACTGTTTGCGCCGACTCTCCGCCTTATCAGCTTGGTGTCACATACAAAATAGTTCAGTGTGAACACTGTTTCCCGCCAAGCAGACACTAATTATGCAGTGGTAAAGATTTTTCTTTGTGCAGACATGTTTGGAGGACGTCTACTTTAAGTCTGCATGGAGTATGCGTGGACCTCTGTGAAGTGAAATATGCGATTGTATTTGGGAGCCTTAAGTGAACAACCTGAGCAGTATTTAAGGTAGATAGGCAGACTTCTGGGAGTTCTTTCGGTCCTAGCACTTGTCATTTGAACCTTTCTTGTAAATAGCTGGCTTTGTTAATAAAGTATTTGTTACAGAGGAACATCTTTCTCTGTGGAATACAACAAAAACAATTAAGATTTTGGCAAAAATGTTCACATATAAATCTAGAGCGGAGTCTGGTGACTGTTTTCTCACCACTCATTGAACAAATTGACATTCAGGTCTGTGTTCGGTAATCTCCATAAAGCCCGGGACTCCTTCATGCATGATGGGAGTGATGGACATAGCTCACATATTTTAATGTGGGAGAGACTGGTTGGGATGATGTGACAGTTCAACAGTTCCATATCACACCAGCATAGATGTTCTCTTGATCTCATCCCAGCTTCAGGTAAACAACACACACAAGACGCTGTTATCTGTTTCTGCAACACGCCCATAGTTACAAGGCTCAGAATGTCACCAAAAAATACGGAGCGATGCTTATTTCACTGAGACACAGCAACACGGAGGCCATGTTAGTGGAAATGCACACTTCACAAAACACTGTATGAAATCAACAAACGTCCTCAACCTTCAGCGCCTCAGTTTATCCCGACTTTTGCAGTTTTAAGTTGTAGCTTCCTGCCTCACATGGTGGGAAAATGTAGAGACATAAGATCTGCAGAACAATGCAGGTTTACAAGTTGGAGGTTTTAGTCTGATTTACACAGCTGTCTATGCTGTGAGCCTGAGAACAACATATGAGGCGATGTCTGCTGAGGACAGACACACAAACATGCACCTCTCCAGGAGGAGAGCACTCTGTGAGTGGACAAAGAGTGGTGATGATGATGAGGGAAAATGTGATTGAACCAAAGTGCAGTGGGTCACCTGCTGTGGTCTCCATGATCATGGCACGGAGAGGAACGGCTAAAAACAGCAATCACATCAGACAGGAGAAATCAAAAGGTGAGCAGAGTCGGTTCAAAGAAAACACAAACCTTGAGAGGAAAAGCAGAGCATGGAAGTGAAAGACTGTAGTTATAGAATTTATTTGTAAGTTAATCATAAAGGCATGTTACCCTGTTTTTGAATACTTATGCCTAGTTCACATGGCAAGATTTTTACGACGATTTCTGTTCCGATTACCCCATTCCGACAGTCTAAAGGACACCCCGATTATCAGAATGGCACTTAAGATAATCTTATGAGATGTTCCTGCTGTGTATGGTGTGTTAAGAGTGATCTGGTCTGCTCAGAAGGACACCGGGACCGCTCCAATCTAAAATCATGGATATTTAACATGTTGGATTGTGTTGGTTCAATATTGCAGTGTGTGTGGTGTTCCCCGAGGACAACAGAGAATGCACCCTGTTGAATGTGACGTGTAGCTAATCAGAAAGCAAGGTGATGGAAATATGGAGGGGAATCCAAAATATACAAAAGACAAAGCAACTGTCATGGCGCCCCTGAATGTCCAGGGGATGCTGTAAATGTCTTTGTACTGTTTTTTCTTTGTTAAATGTAGTACGCAAACTATCGCCATTGCTTCTTTGTTGTCAGCCATGTTTTTTTTTACTCTGAACTCACATTTGGTCTCGACAGGTTTTGCGAGATTTCCTGTCTGACACTGAATGTTGGTGAGTGAAATATGTTGGTGTGTAGTGTCTTGCTCCTGCCGTGTGGCTCGATACCACACACTGTATGACCAAACCTTTTATAGCTCAGATTTTTTTTTATCACCATGTGTGGTATTGCAGGTTTTGAAAATCTTCAGGACAATTTTAAAATCTTGATGTGTGAACCAGGCATAAGTGAACAAAGTTTTGATTCTTTTCCAGGTTGAATCAAGATTTTTTGACTTTTCACAAATGGATACTTTTCAAAACTAAAAGCTGCAGACAGGAGGTGGTTAGAGAATTGCTTCCAGACTTCCTTCAGCTTCTGCAAATGAAACTTATATAAAACTTTATACAAAGTCTTAATGCTACATAAGAGAATCCTAAAAATTATTTCCCTTATGATGCAGGTCACTGACATTTACAAATTTTATACAAACATACAGTATATTTAAAAGTACGTTTGACCCCCACCAATTGATGGATTTTTTCTGTGGATCGTAAATTCAAATTATTCACAGAAAATTAGCCTATTCACAGAATTTCTAAAAATATTCGAAAGAAAACACAGCTTAGGAAACTGAAATACTTAGGCACAGTGCAACTAGGCCCACTATTGGCTGGCATTAGCAAAGCAGCCAATCCAGGAGCACCATTCATTTACCTTACTGAAGGGATAAGGTCTGAGGAGCAGATCTTATCCCTTCCAGGTACAATTGCTCTTTTTACATCTCTCCACAGAATATAGGAACAGCAGACTGTAGAAAGATGGAAGCTGCCATTTGGTTGGAAAAATGAAGACAATGCCGAAGTGCTTTTAAGTTCTGTCTAAACTAATATGCATTTTTAAAAAAAGATTTCTACTGCATTTGCATCTTCTATTCACAAACATTGGACTGGAATGTTTCCTACAGATTAAGCGGTTGCAAATTTATTGCCAGCCATGTGGTAATAGGATGAGACTGTGAAGTGAAGAATGTGCTTTTTGTACAACTCTACTCTCCTAAAACCTACAACCCCTGACCACTGATTGTCCTCTTACTGTGGAAGTCACATCCGGTAGACTGTCTGTTCCCTGTGGCAGTGAAAGCACATCATGAATTTCTGGTGAAGACTGCGATCAAGTTTCTTGTGGAGATTAGTGTACTGCTGTGTGTATTTTCAGCTATTTTCAGGTTTGTGTCATTCTTACAAATTTTTAAAGAGTGGGACTTAACCTACCCTGAATGGATGGGGCTGGAGGACAAAGCAACATTATCCAGGTTCTCTGTTCCCCAACTCAGCCTGTAAGAATCCCTCTCATTCTCCCTGGCAAGTGATGAAACCTAGAATCAAACAACTCTTGTTAAAAATCACCCAGAACATTTGGAAAAGCTCTCAAGAGCCCATGACACATTACTTCACTAAGAATTTTGTTTTGTCACAGTGCCATCCAGACCACAACATTTCTAGAACAATACCCTTTGGACAACACCAAATTCAAGAAGTTTAGTCAGAATGCACTGCATTGTGCTTGGATGTCGTGGCAGCTGTTAATCCTGAGAGGGTTAGAGATGGAGGTTTTGCAGACACAGGACATGGGCTCCCAACTGTCGCAATGGGTAAGTAAAAGTCTGGACTTCTTTTCTTTGTCCTGATTAGTTTATTTTATGAAAATCAGCAGGGCTTTTTCTTTGATGCTGTTAACCAATAGGAGTACCTGATGACAGGAGAGCATCTCGTCTGTTGCGCCTTCATGTCTTGGAGAGTAGTAGCTATGATGGGTCGGTGTGAAGGACCTGTCTGAACTGGAGCACAAAAGATCACAAAAAACTGTCAAATTACTGAAGGTCAAGAACAAGGAAATTATTTTTTTAAGGACAGATTTTGTCACTAGCTCAACATTTAACACTAATCATTCCCAACACAAACAGGCATCAATGTCCAATAACTGACTAAATCCGTTTGTGCAGCTCAGAGTTGGGTATTTCTGCCCTGAGCTCCTAAATTCGATGAATGTCACATGTGGAAACAAATGTAATTAGATGAAAGGTCTCACTATAAACCAACAGAATTTAGCACTGGATGTTCCTCTTTTTAAAATGCTGATGTTAGAGAGGTTATTGGTTCATATACGAATGCATCAGGCCTGAGTCAGAACATACTCCACTATGGATGAATGAGAAGGGACACATGAAGAGGAGAGACACACATAAATACAGACTGTTAGTTCTTTCATGCTCAGAACGAAGAACTTTTTTGTCATAAAGCTCTATGCAAAAGTCTTGAGCCATCAAGTTTATATTTCAGTGAAGGTTGATCAGCAGATTCAAATGTTTATTTGGACATTGTTAATTTTTTTTTAGCAATTATGTGGCAAAAATGAAGCACAACTTTCTCATAAAAATAGCTGAGAAGGGATACTCCAACTTGCATTTTTGTGTACTAGATTATGGTCAAAGAGTAACCCTTACCCTACTGTCTGAACATTTCCCATTTTTAGAGGAATGTTTTTTTAGCCATTTGACTTACAATATCTTGTTCAACACTATGTTGTGTCTAAATAGCAGACTATTAGATATGAGCCATTTTTTTCTCCCAAAGGGACTTAGTCAGAAGACCTCCAACAGGAGGTGCCCAGGAGGCATCAGATCAGATACATGACCACTCGGACTCCTTTCAATACTTCAAGCTCCCCTTAAATGACTCTACAAAGGAAACTCATTATCTGCGTCTTTCTTGGATCTTGTTCCTGTCATGATCCATATCTTATCTGGGAAATATCCCTGATGAGGATTAGAACAAAGACCAACCAGTAAATGAAGAGTGTTCATTTTTAGTTCAGTTCTTTCTTTGCAAGACCAGAGCAACACTGACAAAATCAGGGACAAGAGGATGCTCTGCTGGAGTCCAACCCAAACTAGGAATAGGCTCCAATTTGTGCCAAGAATCTGAACACAGCTTGAACCAAATAATAACCAATAGTAGTTATTTAATAGCCAAATAACAATTTGGTTATTAAAGACCTGGATTGCCCTTAAAACCTATCCTGACAGCTTGTACTCCTACAGCCCCCTTCATATAACACCCAGAGGAACACTCTCCCAAACCTTCTCCAGATGCACCACACACTTAGATAACTAAACTCCCATGACGCCCCCCCTTCACCCCAGCAACTTTATGAGGTTAAAGATCCTTTCCAGTGTTCCAGGGCAATAGCTCCTGTTGAATCTGAGATACATTTTTCCCGAGAATGGCTGGACCACACTTTTGAGGTCCCCTTCTAAAAAATTGGGACCAATAGTCAACAGATGGATCAATTAAAGGATCTAGTCAGTGGTGGGCACACTTCTGCTAATCTGCTAATGTGCTAATACTGGAGCTAATTTTTCATTTAGTGTGTTTCCTAACTTTGAAAAGATTTAGAACACATAGCTTCCCCTAAATTAGTTTTTTGAATAAAGTTTGACATCTGTGTTGAAATTTTGCTTATCAACCATTAAGAATTCTAAAGCAGTAATATTTAGACATTTATATCGATGCTCTTATTTTGAAGTGGGTGAAGACTGTTTGCACAGCAGATAGGTTGCCCTTTCCCACATTCTCGTTTTTAAAAAAAAACTTTATTGAGCAAGTGGCAAGTATAACGAATGAACAAATGAGGTATATAGAAAAATTCAATACTTACATGATGTTAAATAAACAAAAACAAGCAAAAATTCATGCATATGAATTGTTTTGAGAGCCTCTTCCCATTCTCCATCCATGATGCGGTGCAGCAAATTATGTTTATTCTGTACTAAGAATGCAATGCTGTAGAATTGCAGACTAGTTAAAATCTACCAATGTCCTGAATGCTTTCTAACCAAAGCCGTAGCGTGGTCAGTTAGGCAAAATCAGCAACAGAGTTAGCAAAACTCAGCAACCATAAAACTGACACCATGAGTGAAAGGTCTGTTCCAAACAATCACTTCCTGAACTCAACAGTTCAGATGGGTGCGCATTGTCAAATTTGACCCTGTTGATGGTGATATAACACATCTTGTGACATATGGTGGGTATCGATATAGTTGAATTTAGTGGGTTAGCAGCTTCTGCTAAATACTCTGTTGGCTTAGAGTGTTAGTGGAACTAATGTTTATGATTATAGCTTTAGGGTTAACACAGCTAATGTTTTAGTTAGCTGTACCCACCACTGGGGGGCTAGTTCTAAAGAGGAATGAAACAAGACAGAAAACGTATGAGAGTGGAAGAGAGAAGGTTTACAATGTATTGAAGGATATGCAGTGGAGGAACCTAAAGAGAGCTGATGAAAAAAGGATTAATTTAAGGAAGACAAATTTCTCAGCTTCTTTGCCAGGACTTTGTCAGTATTTGTTTCCTATTTCTTTCTTAACTTTTTCAGTTTCCTCAGTTCTTTGAAGACACACCTCATACTTCAGGTAATAGGACTGGACTGAAGATAGTTAAAAAAAAAAGACAATCTTCAGAGTAGAATGTTGTAATACTTTTAGAAAACCAAATGATGAACTGCTTAAGGGTGTTTTAAGCGATTATAAGAAAGTCGAGCTCTTTGGAAGTAATGTAAAAAATATGAGGTGCTTTGGCACTTTTGCACATCACTGCATGGATATACTACACACTGATACAGGGCACTGCTCTAACAATATTAGTAATATAAAGATATGCTTAAAAAGGATGCAGATCAACAGAAATTTAAGGGGATTAAATAGTGTTAAAAGGCAAAAGAGTTGTGTGACTCTAACAGGGGTACTACATATGGGACACATGGTACACATATGTATATGTATGAACTTTTGATTGAGCACAGTCTTATTTATTTTACCAATGGATTTTCATGTCACTGTGTACTAGTTCTTGTCTGAGGCTCATTGCTTTAGCTGTTGACCAGTGAAGTTGTGTGAAACATCAGGTACCTCTCAGTGCGCGCCCCCTCCAGGCTGAAGCGGAGGTAGTTCATTCCATCCAGGTATTGTCCTGGCAGGGAGTCATCTCCCAGCTCCCTGAGGTCCTCAGGCCTCAGATACTCTCCACCATCACCCGTCATTGTATCATCACCTTCAGAAAAGAGTCAAATCAAAACAAAGCTTTTCAGTGGAGTACATACCTGTGGGTCAAGAATTATGCGAGAAAATATGGTCAGTTTGACTTTTCTGATAAGCATATCACTTAAACTGAGCAAGCTCAATATTTAACTTTTTTCATCTAAGGAAAATGCTGCATCAATGTTATAATATAATATATTATTGTATAATCATACAATAACTGAATTCCTTCCCCAAATACCCAACCATTATGTTTGTCTCATGTCAAACAGTTGCATTTATTGCAGCAGCTCATGCTCCTTGTGTTATCTCAAACACTGATGCAAAGCTCTACCACTGTTCTACTACTACACAGCAGGTTTAGCATGATAGGGATTCAGTTATCACTAAATGAAACACTTCAGTGAAAAGTTTTAGATTCATTAACCTTGAGGGTTAATTGGGGGATATGGTTTATAGCACAACAACAATTAGTGACAAGCAAGAAAGGCTAAAGATACATCATTTCGTACAAAAACTAGAGGTTGTGTCAGAATTTTCAAATATTCATTTCCTGACAGACATTCCAGCTTAACATAATTTAAAAGGGCAGCGATTTCCCCAGCAAATGTTGAGTTATTATCTAAAATGTATTCCACTTATGATAAACGAGTGCATGACATAGCATCAAGATCATGATGGACTTAGCCATGTTAACTAACTGGTATTCATCTTACTGAATTTATAGAATCTTATTGAACAAACTGGACAGAAATACAGTAATGTGGACTGAATAAGTGTAGAGTTGTAGGTGAAGCGATTGGGAAGTAGACCCGCAGTCAGTTCCAGATCATCTCTGAGGTGATCTGGTCTTCTACAGGTTGCACCCCTAACCCCAGTACAGTATACATAACCACTCATATTATAGATTGTCATCTCATCACTGATTAAGCTGATGCTACAATAAAAACAACAATAATGACAAAAAATAATACAACTTCAGACTATCCCTGGGTATGTAAGTGTGCTTTGTTAATGTAATAACTGTAATTAGGTAGAAATTGGACCCGTTTATCCTGTAAAGAACTTTGCTAACCTTTATGCTTGTTTGAATTAGTAAGATTAACTGAAGCTTGAACTGATTAGAGCAGATCTTTATTTGCCTTAAATGAAATGAGTTTGATTAAAACTGGAAAAAAAAAAGCACGAAAATGGCAAACAAAGTTTCTAGAAGTGTGCCTCCATATTATTGACCTGTATGGGAATGACTTCCATATAATTAAATAAACCCTGATTAGTATCTCCAAATTATCATCCCTACTTTTTTTTTTTTGACAACCCTAGCCTAAGCAGGCAAGGCCAAATAGAAAAGCTACAGGCTATGATGGAGAGGAATTAGACTATAGGTCCAGGTCTGCCCAAAAGCATTTTGCCAGGACAGCAGAACGAAGGAGAAACATACTGAAGTAATACCCAGATGTTCTCCTGCCCACAGTATACTGGCTTCCTGGAAAGGAAAAGGGTCAGAAGGTAGGTAACATGTAAAACAATTCACTACAGAAAGCTAAAATCTGCTGTTCAAATGAAAACAACAGCTGATCTAATATTAAATTGATGTCTGCATCAAATAGTGATTGTTTTCATTGCTTTTATCTGCTGGGGGTCTCTTTGGGGGTTGGGGGCAATTTGATGGTTGGTTATTTGCTGCAACGAAAAAATAATGTAACTGATTTCAACATTCAGTTACTGGAACATTAGTAAATGATAAGAAAATAGCCTGTAAACCACAGAGTCCCAATCTGTATGACATGCAGGGAGTGTAATGTTACTTCAACAAACAATCTTTTTCAATTTCTGAAACTGATTTTATTATGTTTTAGAACTTAAAAATGAACCCAAAAAGCAGAAAGTAATGACTGGAGATTTGGTTGGATTTTTTGAATGAATTAAGAAGCATAAGTAGGCAGTGTCAGGATCTTGGGTTGTTTTGTTTTTCCTGGATTTGTAATTTTCATAATTTGTTGTCTTTGTTTGGCCTTAGTTATTCCTTGTTCTCTCTTTCTGTGTTTTGATTTAGATCAGCCTTTGTTTCTTTCTTACTTTAGAGCAATCTGTTCTTAGTTATTTAGGTTAAATCACATTTGTCACTTATTCATTGTGTTTAGTTGTTCTTTATTCCTTTTAGATTTATGTTCTACCTGTTCCCCAGTTTGTTTACTCCTCCTTGCCCCTCTGTGCTACCTCTCTCTCTCTCTCTCTCTCTCTCTCTCTCTCTCACTCTCTCTCCCTCTCTTAGCCTGCCTTCTGCTCTCTCCTCACAGCTGCACCCTGTTTCTAATTAGCACCGGTTCATTGTTCTAGTAATCAAGCTCCCAGTATTTAACCTGCTCTCTTTCACTCAGTCATCGCTGGTTTCTTCCATTACCGTTATGCCACTCAGTCTCCATTTGTTCCCTGACTTCCTGTGTGTTTCCTCCCAGTTTTATAAGTTGTTTTTGAATTCTTTAAATAAACATCATTTCATCATCCTCCCGTACTCCAGCTTGCACTTTGGTTCAACTTTCAATTGCACATCACGACAGGCAGAACCAGTGCTAATAAGACTCAGCGTCCATTTAAGAATAAAACATGTTTGAATCACTTTAAAGTTGTTTGGATTTTTACACAATCTAGTGTCCTAGCTGTACATGAATGCAGCATGAGCAGCTGTTGGGAAAGTCCTCTCTGATCAGTGGAGATTCCTCCGACCTGCATCTCACAAGGAGTTTGTTCTGATTAGATGCTACAGATAGTCACTTGGACATCAACATCTATTTCTCCTGTAACAGTGATGTTTCCATTCAGTTTGACGTTTCAGATGAGTAATTTCGTTCTCCTCTGTAGCTGCATCAGAAACCTTAATGTTCCCCTATTGTAAAGTTCACTGGTAGCTGGGAGTCCTTTCTCTGTTTTGATGTGGGGTCAATTTTTAAAGCTGCCCCACAGAACGTTGTATTGTCCACATAAATACCCTGGATGTGTATTTGTTTGGTACATGTTTGTACCATACTGACTGTACCGGATATTTTCTGCAGGGATACATGGACCATCACACTCCTAGTATGCAATCATGAAATGCCTGGGAAAACTGACATCCTTTAGTATAAAATGTCAAAAACACTATCCTTCTCCTTCCTTTTTCCGTACTTTGGAAAATTAATGCTAATGACTGTTTTGATTGTCTTTATGGTGCTGCTTTATGACGGTCATCCCACAATGTATTAAGGTTTGTGGTTGGAACATAAAATGTGAAAAGGTTGAAGTTTTATGAATGTTTATTCAGCACACCACAGCTCTCACACTTCTGCAACAAACAGCACTGCAAGCCATCACACTTTGACCCCATGCTGAATACCTTCTTCATCTGTGTCTGACAGAATATCCTCATCAATGATTTTCCATGCTGGAAGTTGACAACTCAGTCACCAACTGCATTCTGAACTCTAAATATTACCAAGCTAGGATGGCAAACTGTTGCCAGCCAGAGGTAAAGCACATGTATGGCTACAGCTCAGGCAGGTTTAGAACAGCAAAACAAATAACTGCTAATTATTCCACTGGATTTAGAAGTGGATTTGTTTTGAAAGTCAATATCAGTATTCTGGTTTCTACAGCATAAACAGCAAAGTGCCTGGGGACTTACCTTCTTCATCAGAAACATCTAGTACTTCAGTCATGGTTTCAGGCACATTCAGCTTGTGTTTCTCTGTCACCGTCTGTTCACAGAGGGAAAACATGTATGACTAAATGTTGTTGACACATAACACCCATAAGTCTCATGTTTTATTACAAATAACATTAGTTTAAATTTGAACAACATCAATCCCATTTCAGAAGCATAAATTAATTTAGCTAAAGACACTGACACAACTCTACACCATCATAGACCCTGGTGTTGGAATCATTGCTTATAACAGTCTGGAAAATCCCAAGTCAAACTCACCTTGGTTTCTCTGATGGTCCATCAAAGATCCCTCTCGGAACTTATTTAAAGATCCTTCTTTTTCATCAGCTCATGATTATAACCTGCCAATAATCACCAGCATTCAACTGGCCTCATCCCAACTTTTTTTTGAATCAGCAGCTTTGGTAATTGGAATTAAAACTGAAGATGAAATAAAGGCACTGAAAGAGAGAATCTGAACTATTTTGATGTTACAGAGTAAATATTTTAGTAGTAGGATATTTTGGTAGTGATCCTATACCAAATAAATACACTGGCCATATTGCTGATATCAATACTGATATTTTTTAATTTAAGTTTGAAATATCATGAAACTTCTGTCCTTCTGGCGTTTATGTGGTTTTTCCTTCAAATTATGTTATTCAAACCTACGACAACATTTGGACAAAGTTTATAGGTGTCTACAAAGTAGTATAATATAACATATTAATATATTTTGTGAGCATTTTTACTAAATAAAAACAGTGCAAAATAAGTTATCATTTGAGCACCAATTAAAACAAAATCTTTCTTGAGGTAGAGTTGAGAAACTACAATACAAAAATAAAATAAAATTTCAAGAGCGAATCTGAAACTAAAGTATCGATCTTACCACGCTGGGTATCGATTTGATGCTGATACTGACTTGGTATCGATATTATTGATATTTTGAATTGATCTGTCAACCTCTAGTGGGGGTGGTGTGTTCAGGGTGATGAACACACCACCATTACATGTGGAATATTGGTTTCGGAACAAAACTTCATCTTCAGTCTCGTCTGATCAGAGCACCTTCTTCAACATGTTTAAGGATTTTGAAAACCGTGCAGCATTTTTATTCTTTTTTACATGTTGGTTTATTATTGATATTTGTGTGGTGCAAATCCACTCAGAGGTTTCTTCAGTGTTTGTCCCATACCGTAGTTGTGGTAATGATCTCTTCAGTGACGACCCGCAGTGTGTCCACCACAGAGATGTAACCAAGCCTCCGGGCTATACCCAGCGCAGTGTTACCATTCTGTGGAGAGAAAGTGGATTTCAGATGCCTGTATTTGCATTTGAGCTTGCATTTCGTTCTCATTATCTGTTTACGAACCACAGTAATCGCATTGGGTTTGGCCCCATACTGCAGCAGAACATTGATGATGTGTGTGTTTCCTTGTTGGGCAGCTTGATGAAGAGGAGTGTATCCACTCTGCGAAGAGAAATGGAATGATGAATCAGAAACAACAGAAGCTGAATGCTCTGCATTAAGTCAAGTCAAGTCTATTTGTATAGCACATTTCAGCAGCAAAGTATTTCAAAGTGCTTTACATCATAAAAACATCAATCAAGTATACAGCAAAATCATTGAGCAAAATCATCAAAATTATCTAGCAAATACACATGAAAATCATCAAAATCGTCAAAAATATTGATCAATGATTCACTTACTTTATTTAACTGATTTACACTCAAACTTCCACCCTTTGGAAAACCGAACTTATCTTACCCGAATTTGTTTGCAGATTTATGGTCCAGACTACGAATCAAAGGCAGTTCTAAACAGGTGGGTTTTCAGCCTTGATTTAAAGGAATTTAGTGTTTTGGCTGTTTTGCAGTTTTCTGGGAGTTTGTTCCAGATAAGTGGTGCATAAAAGCTGAAGGCTGCTATTAACTTCAATAACATCAGTACCTTGGTCTTGGCGTTGACACTGGCTCCATTTTGAAGCAGGAAGTTCACTATCTTGGCATTACCGTAGTGACATGCTACAATTAGTGGGGTGTAGCCCAGCTAGGAAGAAAAAAAATCTGTCTTAATTTTTCAGTCAGAAACATCATGCAAACATGTATTGATAATTCTAAAAACATGTTAAATGTAAGGATTAACACTAACTGTGGATGCTGACATGGATGATTTTGAAATTTTTTACAAAAGTTAACTTTACTAATGACCTGATTTTGAAGGACACATTAAAAGACAGGTATTTTTTTTACATCCAGGGGGAACACCAGAAGTTGAAGGGACCACAAAAAATGCATGCTATAACTGTAAACTCAGTGACATTCAAACGATGTAAAAACTAGTCTCATTGTCATAATATTTATGTAATGACAGATGAGCTGTTGTGAGAATCTGAAAATCCTCTTGGAACAACTAATCACTAGGGCTGCACCGATAGATTGGCTCCGATTTCTTTAATTTTGGGAGATTGGCAATTGGCAGATACTTATATGTGAAACTGATCCTATCCACCAATCTTATCTACCTCTGCAAAGGTCTGAAAATCAGCCACTGTCCCCTTCTGCTCTGCTGTGAGAGAGGGCTGACTGACAGACCCGGCCACAAGTTCACTTCTGTACGTGCACGTTTAACAATAGTCACACCACTATTGCCAACTATATTTTGACAAAAAAAATCAGTATCAGCCAAAATCAGAATTGGAAGGTTGGACTTTTTAAAGATCAGTGATTGGCCAGAAAATGCACCTCTACTTGTGGCAAATCACATGAAACTGAGTGTCTGTCAGCATTGTACTTAAGCCATATCCTGTATTCTAAGGTTCTAAAAATTCTAACAATCCTTTCCAGTGTTTTGACTCAGTCGATGCAGTTTTTGTCTCAAACTACAGAAGGCACTACTGTAAAAATACACCAGGAAAGGTAAAAGAAGAGGGCCCTAGAGAAGATCAGATTTTACAGATATGTCTTACATGACTGTGTCCATAAATCTTAACATATGTTGTTGGCAAGTATGTGGTTTAAAACAGAAAGTACTGCACTATACTCAGTAACAGCAAAGACTTATCTTAAATTACTCTGGCCTGTATCAGGGACATCAAATCTTATCTGGGGCATTAGTAGGTAGTAGACAAAAGAGAAGAGATAAAATAGATACTCCTTCCTCATACTTTAGTCTGGTGGTCCAAGTTGGCGCCGTTCTTGGAGAGGATCTCAGCAACCGATACTCTGTCTTCTTGGGCTGCCAGATGGAGGGCGGTTAGGCCGCTCTGCTTGAGCAAACAGAGCAGTAACATAAAGAAGTGTTGGAATACAAATGCTTAATGTTACCTTATTGCAGGTTTGGTGGTCAACATTACCTTGGTGGGGACATTGATTTGGGCTCCTTTGCTGATTAGCAGAGCTGCCATGTCTGCGTGACCCTCTTGGGAGGCTAGATGGAGTGGAGTGACTCCCTGCTTGGTCAGGATGTTGGTCTCTGCACCGTACTGCAGCAGCACTGTGGCAATGTCCATCTGGTTCTTCTTAGCCGCAATGTGCAGAGGAGTGTAGCCATTCTAATTCATGAGAGGCAGACATTGCGGTTGGTGCTGAATGTTTTCAACTAGTCTCCTGTACCAACCCAAACAATGGGATTGGCCATTTGTCAGTATCAAAGTATAACAAGCTTTGAATAATTTATAGTTTTAAAGCTACAAAACTTTAAGACTTCAGGTAAGGAGCGCCCAGTGTGGAAATGTAGCTCAGTAAGGATTCAGGTTAGCTCTTTAGAAAGAGTTTTTTAGTCCAGAAAATGTTAATTAAAAGGTCATTTTTATTGCAATTTCTGCACAAAATGATCATCTCATTTTCTGTAAGTACAGTCATATCATCAGCACATGTAAATATATGAAAGAGTCCAGCTTAAATCACTGTCACTCTAATCAGCAGATGGATTGCTATAAAAGACAGCCAGATCTGTCTTGTGTTAACAATAGCCTTTTCCAAAGAAAAGCATGCAGCTGTTGTTAAGAAGACTGCAATATTCCTCCATTACAAACTTCAAAGTGAGAGGCTCAGTTACAATATAGAAGGCTTTGGGTCATCCAAATGTTTCCAGTAACGAAAGGACTGTCTCCTCTTGTTGCCACAGATGCAGAGCTTGATCAACAAACTCAGGGTGTGAGGGCATAGGCACACACAGCCAGCCAAAGCTATTTGGAAGTAAGGACCATGAGTCCTTTTCATTGTCCATCATTTTGACTGACGGGTTCAAGAAAATTCATACTACATATAAACAATGAAATTAAATGATTGCACTTAAAGTATGATCAAATCACCTTCAGTATTCTGAGCACACAGACTCATAACTTCCTCCTGGTCCGCATGGACCTGAATTGCACACCACTTGTGTGCTGTCTCAGGGTTTTGGTGTTGATCTGCAGGATGAATCCACACTCTTTTCCATACTAGAAAGTAGAATTTCACGCACCACTTCAGTCAAAGTTTTGAAATCACAGAACATTTCTCCAATTGAAGTGATCAGTTGGCAAAACTCTCTGATTGAGGGGGTTGCTTGTTCTGCAAGCCCTCTCCAGTGGGAGGAAATTCCAAAGTTCCATATGCACCAGATGCGCTCCAAAGCGTCCTGTCCATCACCCTCCAACGCGCTGTCAGTTCCTGGATAGTGATATCCATTTAGTTCAGCATCCAAGTTTGATACTCAGATGGGATTTTTTTTTCAATTGATTAATTTAATTTCCTCCACAATGTACTATATTTCATTAACGCGACCCCTGGTTCCAACTGCAAAGCATCTTGAGACAATCGATGTATGAGGTTGGTTCTCATCCAAGAGAGAAGTTAGTTACAGTTCAGAACACTGCCAACAATAAAGAGCCACCTATTCCAAAAACCCAGGATCAGCACCTAGTGACAAGGTAAATTGATTTTACAAGATAAAACTGACAGGCTTGAACATCAAAACACTAAGTGTTTTGGACCTGTGCAGGAAACTCTTCAGATCTTTGCTTCAACTAACAAGAACAAGCGTGAACGAGTCATTGATATTTAAGTTAACTGTTGGAACCCCAGAAATGTTGACTACTTACATTGCTCTTGTAGGTTTGTAATTGGTAGCACTTGATTCCTTGCAGTAAAAAGATGGTGGGTTTGAATACCAGCCTGGGGTCTTCCAGCACAGAGTTTGCATGTCCTCCCTGTGCATGTTTAGGTTCTCCCCAGGTACTCTGGCTACCTCTTACAGTCCAAAAGTACACATTTTTGGTTAACTGTCCTCTCAACCACTCTTTAGGATTGGTTGTGTGTGTGTGCATGGTTGTTTATTCTGTGTGTTTCTGTGTTGCCCTGTGAAGAACAGAAGACCTGACCAGGGTGTATCGCCCAATGACTGCTGAACATAGGCATTAAACCCCCCACCCTGTCACTGCAGCAGCCGAAAGTAAGGAGACCTGTTGAGGAAAGCTGTTACCATGGAAACAGATTTAAATCCTAAATGATTCAGCTCTCTTCTGTCAGCGGACATTTCTGCTCCAAGACTGACAACTACTGCAGACTTTGGTCACAACATTTCATCGAATCATATTAAATTACATTGATAATGTCTGACAGTCCAACATGTTTTCACAAACACTGATGCAAGGTACACAAATTGATAACTTTAATGCTTGATAATAAAAGGCATTCAAACTTCTGAAATGTTTTAGTCTTCCTTCAGTATACCACAAAAAACATGCTAAACAAACCCCAAAAAACATGTCTTACACTGCCAACAATTTTGACCTGGACTGTACTCTGACAGAAGCTTTAGCTTGATGATGGTTCAATTTTACTTGTTATGATATTTATTAAACCAATCTGGTTGGAAAATAGAATCAAAGCTTACAATTTAAGTGCCTTTGGAAGATATAAAGACCTTTGGTGTACACCAAATGATTCTCCTCATCCTGGACTATGTGCTAAAGACCCTCACCTTGGCCATTGTGTGGGGAGATGCTCCTTTGTCCAGAAGCAGGAGTGCCACCTTTTGGTTATCGTAATGTGCTGCAACATGAAGCGGAGTGAGGCCGTTCTGTTGGGGAGGAATGGTGAGTGCATGAGGATTAAAGAGCTGCTAGTGAAGCACACACTGTTAGACGTGTTGACAAAAGGACAGCAGGTTGCATCATTACTGGAAGGCAGAACTTATAAAGAAGGGGAAAGAAGCCTCTGTTAACCTTTCTGATTAATGTCTGTCTTGTTAATGCAAATCAAGGAATACCTGATTTCATGTCACACATAAGCTTACCAGTCCTCTGGCAGTCAACAGAACCTTAATACAGAAAACCACCAATTTTAAATTCACATGCAGGACATGTGTACATACTGTACATATCATGTAGCTGATAATCCACTGGTTGCTAGGAAAATCCAAGAAGAATGGTTGGATGTTTACCTTTCCAGCAGAATCAGGAGGAGCACAGCGTTGCAGCAGCAGTTTGGCCACATCTAGGTTTCCATACTTGGCAGCCACATGCAGGGGAGTAAACCCTTTCTGTAGAGAAAGGCAAACAGAGAAGGACAGAGAATTTCTTAGAAATTGCATTGGGTTTATTTCAAATGTAACAGACATGGAGATGGAAAAGAAAGGGAAAAAGAAAGGGAGAAAAGTGACAAAAAGTTTTAAAGGGAAAGCAAGAGATAAGAGTAGAGGAGAGACAGGAGAGAGAGATTACAGAACAACACCTTAGAAGTCTGCTTCAACACCTACAGAGAGGACAACAAGCTCACAGCGATGGGATATCTTTCTGTTACAAGTAAGCAAACAGTTACTGATAACTTCATCGATTTCAGACTAATCCTTTAAGGCTTAAAGAGGGGATTTGTATAGCTAACTTGAGGACATTTAACCAAATATCGGTGAGGTTGTATTTAGACCCTATGTGGAAATACAGGAAAATGACCAACGTTAAATGCCTGGTATCAGAGACTACCTATCCATGAATTTCTTAAAGGTAAATAAGGACAAAAAAAGAAAAGATTCTCTTGTTGGAACCTTGTGAGTGAGTCAAACACTAAAGTGAGATTTAGAACTGTTAATATAACTTAAAACACATATGTAACATATTCAAGACTGGGTTTTATCATTTTAGAAACATACCCAGTTATATTTTAGAGATACCATAATCCATATTATCCAGCCAAATACTTGCCCCATGATGACTCATCCCCTTCAGAGTCTAACAGCAGAAGGAGGTTTAGTATTTTCTAAATGCTGTTATATTTACCTGCACTGATTTGTTCTTGTATGCCTTCTTTCTAACGTGCCCAAAGATTATGTTAGCACAGTGTTAAAAGAATTACCTGAGAGTCAAATAGTATGAATAGAACTGGCAGCTACATAAAATGTCAAAATATACACCTTGCCTATTCTGTTACATTAAACATAGCTTTCAGGTAGTAAACTTAGTAGTAGTAACTTGGGAATATTAATTAAAAAAATTATAACTACAAACATCTGACTTCAGTTTCGTTGTACAGCCTGCAGAGGGAGCCCTGACTCATTTATTTTGAACATGCAAATAAGCCCAGTGATGACAGACATCACATGATCATTGAGTTTATGACCAAGCCCTGCCCATGTCAGGAGCAGTCCTTTGTTAGGCCACGGATTCTGTCAGATGTATTGGTAATCAAAAAGGTTGGGATAGGAATAGTGGTGTTGTTCCCACCCCAACAAGCACTAAATAATACAATAAAAATAAAAAATGCAAGAATCATTAGGAGGCTTGGAGGTGACACAATGAAAACGAAGGATTGGTTTCCGTAGTGACAGCCACACCCTTTCCCCCTGAGAAGAGCATAAAGCGACAGACTAGTCTACAGAGGAGGACACAGCTGAACTGTGCTTCTATGCATCTAAAGATGCAGTCAGGATTTTAACAACATGACATCTCCGTTGTCATAGTGATGAACAAGTCAGGGTTCAAACACATTTTATATCTTCACTTATTTCTTTAATCATTCATCAGAAGTGATGCAGATTTGCAGATGCAGTAATAATTCTATCTGCAACTTCTCCCATTGGGATCCTGCATACAGTGCCTATAAAAAGTATCACCCCCTTGGATGTTTTGCCCTTTTTATTGCTTTTACAAATCACCCAGGATCAACAAAATAAGGCTTTTCTGACAAAAACAATCTTTGTCAAAGTGAAAACTGATTTCTACAAAATAATGACAATTAAATAAAAATATGAAACATAAAAATAACTGCCTGCATAAATATTCAACCACTTTAAAGTGACTGGCCCAATTCAACAGAGGTCCAGCCAATTCATGCTAGTAACGTCTCACAATGAGTGGAATGCAGATCACCTGAGTGCAGTGAGTGTGTATCAAGTGACTGTAATCTGAAGACACCTTTGTCTGGAAGGTCCATCCACTGGTCCAACAGTGTTCCTGGTTACCATTACAGCATAGAGACTAAAGATCACTCCAAACAAATCAGAGAAAAGGCCATTGAAAAGTATGAGTCAGGGGATGGAGACAAAAACATCTCTAAGGCCTGAACATCCCCTGGAGTTCAGTTAAATCCATTACCAAGAAATGGAAAAAATATGGCACACGAGTAAATCTGTCTGGATCAGTCCGTTCTCACAACCTGAGTGACTGTGCAAGAAGGAGATGAGTGAGAGAGGACACAAGATCATCATGACTATGCTGAAGGAGTTATGAGCTTCAGCAGCTGAGATGGGAGAGACTCTGCAGACAATAACTGTTACCCTGGTTCTTCACCAGTCTAAGCTTTATGGAAGAGTGGCGATGAAAAAGCCCCTGTTGAAGAAAACACAGATCAAGGCTCAACTAGAGTTATCCAAAGGGCAAGTGGAAGAAAGTTCTTTGGTCAGATGAGACCAAAATGGAGCTTTTTGCTTATCAGACAAGACTCCATGTCTGGCAGACACCAAGTACTACATATCACCACAAACACACCATCACCATTGTGAAGCATGGTGGTGGCAGCATCATGCTGTGTAGATACTTCATCGCAGCAGGTCCTGGAAGGCTTGTAAAGGTCATTGATAAAATTAATGCAGCAAAATATAAAGAAATCCTGGAGGACAATTTGTTTCCATTGTCTGAGAGAGAAGAAGCAAGTGATTTTGCCAGATAAAAAGCTTCCTCTCTTGAAAAACACGATGATAGTATGACTTTGAATGAAGAACAATGTCATTTGGACAAATTAGACACAGGTATAAATGGATGTAATACACTTCGCCTTGTTTAGCAAAACTAAACTCAGCATATCCACACAAACATTTCACGCTAACTGTCAAGCACGGTGGTGGCAGACTGATGATTTGGGCTTGTTTTGTTGCCACAGGACTTGGATACCTTGCAGACACTGAGTCGACCATGAACTCCTCTTTATACCAAAACATTGTAGTCAAACCTGAGGTGATCAATAACTGATATTTACAGTTATATTCAACTAATTAGAATTTGTGTTCCAATGAGACTCGTTTGTCAGAATAAAAGTAACTTTTGAAAATAACCTTTAACCAGGTAACAAACATACTTTTCATTAAGTCTATGTTTCTATATTAAAATGTTTTTTATCGATCTGATGTAATATTCTAATCTTAAATGTGTTTTTATTAGCTGTAAGCAGAAAATCCTCATGATTAACAGAAATAAAGGCTTGGAAACATCAGTCAGCGTGGAATAAGTCCATATAATGTGTTTGACTGTGATGGAGGTACTGAAATAAATGAACCTTACAAAAATATCATCATTTATTGATATAAATTGTATAACAAAATGGCTAAGATAAAATAAGCTAAGACAGGTTAAAATAAGCCAAGCTAAGCCAAACTAAGCTAAAATAAGGGATAAGATAATCTAAGCTAAACTAAACTAAAATAAGCTAAGATATAAGAAAAGCTAAGGTAAAACAAGCTAAGATAAGATATAAGATAAGATATAACCTAAGCGAAGCTTAGATAAAATAAAGATAAAATAAAAGATAAAATAAAATAAATAAGTAAGCTTAGATAAAATAAGATTTACTGTCCAAAAACACTGGCTGTTGCATAGTCCAAAATCCATAACCGTCATAGTACATCACACTTAAAATCACTTATGCAACAGATACATTATAAGAAAATCAATAATAGTACATTCAGGAACATAGAAATACAGTTTAAAATCTTGAAGACCATTACTTACAGTCACATTTTAGTGTTTGTTGTTGTTTAAGGCTTTGATGGGAAGTAAAACAAATGAGTTCTTGTTGCAGTTCAGTCTGCATGCAGGCTAAAATGGGTCCAGTCAAAGTCCAGAGCTCAGCCTGAATAAAATGCTGTGGTGGGAACCCTAAGAGAGCTGTGTCTAAAAACCTTAAAGGACTAAAGCCGTGTTGGCCCACAGAACACTGGGCCAGTGATGTAAGATATAACTCTTGTAATTATTCACACAGTAAAACTGCATTTAAAATACATATTATTAAGGTAATGCTATGTGTTGTGTATCTATGGTTGTTTGTCGGGGCCTTTTAATACGCTTTATTTAAAGTTAGTTAGTATAGCTAAAATAGATTGTTGCTTTTTCCCTTAATAATGGCTGATACATGTCCTCAGTAACAGTGTAGAGCAGGGGTCTGCAAGTCCAGTCCTCGAGGACCAGTGTCCTGCAACTTTTAGATGTGTCCCTGGTCCAACACACCTGAGTCAAATAATCAGGTCATTAGCAGGACTCTGGAGAATCTGACTGGGGAGGTAATTCAGCCATTTGATTCAGATGTGCTGGACAAGAGACACATTTAAAAGTTGCAGGACACCCACCCTCAAGGACTGGAGTTGCAGACCCCTGGTGTAGACTATTTTTGTAACACCAAACATCCACACTGATGTGAACTGCCATCTGTTTGTAGAAAAAGATAAGGAGATTAAAGTTCAACCACTTCATCTCCTGATACTTAAACCTCTACACTTTTTTTGTTTGTTAAAGTTTTTCGGCCCTAGTGGCCTTTATTGATAGTGATGTGACAGGAAAGCGGGTTGTGAGAGAGGGGGAAGATGTGGCAAAGGTCAACGAACTGGGACTCGAACTTGTGAGGGCTGTGTCGAGGACTAAGGCCTCTGTATTTGGGTTGTGCGCTTTACCACTTTACCACCGCCTCACCTCTCACTTTGTTTTAAAATTTAGATGGAGATAGATCGCCCCCCACCACCCACCTTTGTAGCCAGCGAATGTGAAGCCCCAGCCTCCAGCAGCACCGAGGCAGTCTCGACCTGCCCCTCCCTGGCAGAGATGTGAAGTGGGGTATAACCGTTGGTTGTGGCAGCATCGGGATGGGCCATGTGTTGTAGCAGTAGCTGCACGATCTCTGTTTTCCCTAGACGAGACGCAATATGAAGAGGAGTCTGGTCCTCCTGGGGAGAATGAGGATCATGACATGTCATTTGATGTTGATGACACAGGAATCGGCAGTTATAAGTCAGGTGATGAGAGGAATCTCACCCGTGCTCGGGCATCCACCATTGCTCCGTTCCTCAGCAGACATCTGACCACCTCCACCTGACCAGCCCTGGCCGCCATGTGTAACGCTGTTTCTCCACGCTGGGCACAGCAGGTAACACACCATGTCATACAAGTCAACCATTACACTTAAAACCAGCAATCACATATTCAGACCTTTTGAAATGAACTGATAATCACGAGTAGAATTTCCCTTTAGAACCAATTACTGTAATGCTGTGTAAGCTCCCCCTTTGCTTTCCCCCCCCATCACTCACTATATTGCTGACATCCGCCGAGGCTCCGTTCTGCAGCAGGAGCAGGACTATGTTCAGGTGACCCATGAAGGCTGCTACGTGGATGGGAGTCAGGCCAGACTGAACAGGCAGCAGAATAAAGACACTTGTGAATAGATCAGTGCTCTACACCTGTTG
The DNA here is from genome assembly GCA_014839685.1 of Anableps anableps. Taxonomy (NCBI): domain Eukaryota; kingdom Metazoa; phylum Chordata; class Actinopteri; order Cyprinodontiformes; family Anablepidae; genus Anableps; species Anableps anableps. The sequence goes on along the minus strand of CM026085.1, from coordinate 3,033,246 downwards.
CAAAAGACTAATTAAAAGGCAGATTAAGATACTCAGGTCACTTTTTGTGTTTATATGCACCGGGCAGCACTATACAGAAGACTGTACAGTTAATAAATCCATATGTACTGTGGTGGGCATGGTAGGCACCACTAACTAATAGGTAAGTTGCGCTAACTCTAAAGCACTAATCATAAACATTAGTTCTGCTAACGCTAAAGTACTACTCCAACATGGTATTTAGCAGAAGCTAATGCTAAAACACTAAGCCAACATGGCATGTCGCAGAAGCTAATTCCAAAGCGCTAAAGCTGAAAACAATGGAAGACTGTAGAGTTACAGAGTTAAGCATCCCACTACTTGGCCCATTGTGTTGACCAATCCTGTCTTGTCTTGGACTTGAGGGTTTATTTTTTTTGGTAGGCTGTATTAAACCGAAAGTTTCCAAAAAGCCAAGTAAATTAGAAACTTTAGAGTTTATCTGAAAAAAATTATTTAGGGGAAGATAAGTGAGCTAAACATTTTCAAAGTTAGTAAAAATACTAAAGCGCTAAAAAAACATTATCTCCACTATTATTGCATGAGCAGATTAATGTGTGCCCAGGACTTCACATGTATATCAGAAGAAATAAATCTTTCAGGCTGAAAGATGTAAATATGAAGCAGAGATCTGATCTGAGTAATCAGCTATTGATCAGAGTTGGCTGATTTTATGCTTGACCATCCCTGATAGGTGATTGGCCAATAATTGCTGCCAGGTCACGCTGATAACAATAGCAACTCTTTGTTGTAAAAGTTGTCACTGAGCAAAGTTAGCTGTTTTCCATGTCAACGAGAGGTTTAAAAACCAAGTCAGAAGAAATATAAGTTTCTAAAATGTAAATTGTATTTTTTCATGCTGATCATGCTTAACACTAATATAAGATGCTAAAGACAATTTAAAAAGTCAACTCTGAAATGATTTGTCTTTATGTAAAAGTATTAGAAAAATGTTTAACTGCAGAGTCGTGTAACACTGACTGATCTTTTTCACACAGTGTGACGTCTCCTCTGCTCCTAATATAAAGAAAAAAAATCATCTTCCCTCTGTTTCATAACCTCAAGGATTTTACTGTTTCTAGATTTTCAGAGTTCCAAAAAGAGAGCTCTGTAACATTGGGCTGTCATTATTTTACTATAACAATTTCATAATTAAGTTTTTTAACCAAGCAGGATAGATTAAGAACAAATATTTATTCACAACTGCGACCTGGCAGTGAAATCGGAAAATGATTATCAGCAGAAAAAATCTTTACCAAAGTTCTGAAGTAATCTGAACTGTATGGTCTGTGCATGTCAAATACAAGGATTACTTCAAGAATATGAATCTATCTATGTTAAAATCACCTCTGTTATGGCCTGGATTGATGCTCCATATTTAACCAGCAGCTCCATCACTTTTACCCGGTTCTTCTTACAGGCTATGTGCAGTGGAGTAAAGCCATTCTATGGAGGAAGTGTGGCCACAAGCAACAGCACAAACAGCTATTAGGTATATTTCACTCATACATTGTATAATTGCAGGCCTGACTTATATCTGCTACATGCTGAGTCCTTACACACTGTCTTTATAACCTACCAGAGCCCTGGCGTTAGGATTGGCCCTCTTATCCAGCAACAGTTTGGTGACTCTGTAGTGACCACAGTGAGCTGCCACATGCAGCGCTGTCAGGTAGTCCAGTGTGACATCATCAACAGGAGCCTTGTGCTGCAGAAGGTGTTTGACGCATTCAACATGGTCGCCTTGTGCCGCCATGTGCAGTGGGGACAGCCCATTCTGAATACAGGAGCCAAAATGTAAAAGATGAATGTTGAACAGCTTGATGGAGCAAGATGACATGGTTCCCTTTCAGCATTACTGAACTCTTCACAGTTCCTCCCGTGTCTCTCTCTTTCAAACATGATCTGCCTTCTGCTTTCAACTTCTACGTCTGACCTTCACTTCTTCTCTTTCAGAGAATCATTCTGAAGATTTCAGGTTTATACAGTTATGGCCAAAAAAATGTTTTCATACCCCAGGCAGACCAAGATGGGGTTTTTTTCTGAAAGGGAAGTAATATTTTGGAGTGTCCCAGCCAGAGTCCCAATTTAAACCTGATAGCGAATCTGAAGATTAGGGTGATGATAAGGAAGCCTTCCCAGCTCAAAGACCAGGAGTTCACTACAAAAGATAAATTATCAAAATACAGTGGAAGCATGTAAAAAGCATCCCAGCAAATACAACAAGGGTTTGATTGCTTTAATTCCAATAAAGATTTTTCCATTTATTACTGAGAAGGGTATAAATAATTTTTGACATGCAATTCTTTTTTAAAATGTAAATTAAAATAGGACACTGTATTATTTTTTTTCATAACTGATACTCCTTTTACTCCTTTGATTTATTATCTTCTGACAGTTGTCTGTCTCATTTCCAATCTGAAATAAACTTCTTGACTGAATGCAAATCTTTTATTTTGTATATAATGAAAATGTTAGCCAAGGTAACAAGACCTGACATGTTTAGCTTAGCTTAGCTTAGCGCTGACCCAACCTACCATGGAAGACAACAGCAGTATTAACAAATTTATCTAAACTGTTGATTTACAGTACATATGTATAGAGACCTCAGTCGTATACAGCAGTGTAAAAAGGTAAGACTTTATAAACATGGTAAAACAACATGGACGTGATACTGGTTGGTCTTCTTGCCATCACTTCTGTAGGAAAATCAGCTATTGGCTATTCTGTATTGCACGGTTTCACCACCAAAATTAAGACTATTGCGCACCCAGGCTACTCCTTGTCGCAGGAGGGTCTATTAGCCATCTGGCGAATCGGAAGCCAACTTCAGCTCCAATAAAATACAGTATGTTTATGCTTGGCATCACGTTGGATTACAGTAAACTCTGTCAAAAGAACAAACATAAATGTGTCTAATGTGTGACGCTTACAGATATTGTCTGCCAACCATTTTCCTTGATAGAGTTTCCTTTAAAGAAGAAAGTATGTGTCGCAGGTGACCAGCCTAGGCATGCTATTGCCAGCCTCTCCAAAGCTAATGCAAGTGAGTAGTCTCCCTCTCATTTGCCAGTGTCAGCTGCTCAATTGCTGGCTGCTCAGTTACTGGCTTATCATTATTTAGATCAGTAGCTAGCTTCAGAAAGGATATAGGCTCTCGCAACAAGGAAGTGGCCACTGATGGGTGTGGAACAGTCTAAATTTTGGTGCTGAATAGTCCTGAAGGTCATAAGAAGCGACTCAGGTTCCTAACCTGACTTTCATCCCCCAACAAATTTCACCATTACCATTCCAGTCACATTAACAGACAGAATTTTGTTTTTTTGGATCTGCATACGGTGGGTAAACAGAGATTTTCAGAAACAACAAAGCAGTGGCCAATTTCAGCCATCACCATGCTATCACTTAGCTTCATTTCAAAATTTCTGAAAGACCAAATGATAAACGGTGTCATAAAGCCACACAAACACATGCACAGTTTTTTTTAGTCTTTAATCCAGCAAAGTTTTAATGTTAAATATTAATCTTGACATTAACAACACCTCATGGTGTAATATGGGTGTTTTATTGTTTATATGGGAAGTTTATAGCCTGTATCATTGAAAGTTTGTTTACAGCTTTAGGCCGTGTTCACACTAACAAAGATATTTGAAAAACATGACTTTCTAATTCAACTTAAACTTACTTTACGCATATAAATTTGTTTGTGAAAAAGCACTTTCCATTTTCCAGACTGGAAAATATTAAATACTTGAGTATCCATATCCAGCATGAGCTACAATTGTTATTCTTTTTCTTAGCTTAGCACTGCTTTGATGTGCTTAGGATCTTCTTTCGACTTTTACTGTTGGTATTGTTGCTGTTATTGCTACCTGGTACTGTGGCTTGGGTATTACAACAGTCTTGATCCTGAAGACAGTAAAATCCTTTATTATCCCACAGTGGGGAAATTCAGGTGTACCAACAGCTAGATGAAGGTAAATGAAATATGCATATTCAACGAAGGAAAAAACTGAAAAAATAAGCATAAGAGAATGTACAGTAAAGGTTAATTTACAACTTGGAAAAACCAATACTACTGTAGGATTCATTAGCTTGTCACTGAAGGAGCTCTCCTGTTCTTCAACAGCTTCATGCATTTTTATAATTGATTGAATCCCACAGACCACATAAATACAAATTTTATTTGGAGAGTTTTGGATTCATATTTGATCCTGTGTGATCAGAACTGACCCAAAAGATAACAGTAAATACGATGTGACCCACCTTGGTCCTGGCCAGTAAAGGTGCTCCTCTCTCCAGCAGTAGCTCCACGGCTGTCTCATGTCCACTCCGAGCTGCACAGTGAAGGGGAGTCAGACCATCCTACAAAACAGAAAGGACAGAAATGTCTGACTGTCAGCAAGCAGAATGCTACAGAGATGTTAGTTTAAGTTAATCAAGTCAGTTGAGTTATAGATTATGACTCAGTCCAGGGGGGTCCAAACTTTTTGTCACATGGCCCAAAATTGTCAAAAGTTCTTGTGGGCCAAGAAAATAAATAAATAAATAAAATCAAGCAAATAAAGTATTTTTTTTTTTTTTTTTTTTTTTTTTTTTTTGTAAGAAAGGGATGTTATTCATTGTAGATCCGAAACACAAAAAGGATTTTGCATGTTTTCTGTATTAAAACAAAAGCATTGAGTTTTCAAACTCTTTTAGGCTCAATTTAACAAATATATGCTCAATTATGAAAACAGGATTTGAGTCACTTTCTGTCAAAACGCTTGCTATATTTAGCCAAATTTCCAAAAAATTCTGTAAAAGCTGACTTAGGTGCAGCGAAGTTTTTCCAGTAAAAGTCTCTGGATAGATGTAATTCTGCTTATTATAAAAGCTTGGTTGTAAAAAGACAAAGATTTTGTGATGTACTAACACTTTCTATTGTAAGAAAATTCTGTTGGAAATAATTTTACCCAGATTAAAAATAAAAAGTTTAATAAACAAATTTGAATCATTCTTAAACTGCAGTTGGGGGACAGAAAAATATCAGTCCAAGGGCCACAAATGGCCCCTGCGCTTCACTTTGGAAGCCCCTGGCTTTGCCTTAAAAGACCTTAACAGCTGCAATAAAAATGTCAGGTGGTTCAGTTCAGATGCTGCCAGAGACTGCATGTTTATACATATTCCAATCCAATAAGAGCTAATAACATGGCGGTTCAGCTATCTGGCATCCAACCAAACAACAGCAGGGTTAGGACTCTAAATTTAATCCACTGCTGTCCAGCTGAACTGAAAAAACAAACATTTTTCACATCTGCTCTAAATACTGAACATTAATATCATGCTCTGTTTACTCCTGCTAACACATGCTAGATGTGTTGCCTGGAAATCTGAGAGAAGGAATGAACCTGAGAAGCTGGAGAGCAGTGAGGAGGAGATGCTAATCTAAAGAGGTCTCTGACTGATGATACAAGGAAGGAAACAGCTTAGTCTTCGTTCTGTCTCTGTGGTACCAACCCGTGTTTTAGCATCAATCTGAGAGCCTCGATCCAGCAACAGGCGAACCATGTTGGTGTTGCCACGCTTAGACGCCACATGTAAGGGAGTTATTCCATTCTGCAGAAGAGACAGATTTAAGAAAGGTTTTAGAAAGAAGGATTTGACAGCAAGTTGAACACTGCAAAACAAATTCTTTCTATAACAATCACATCAAGAGAAATTGTTTCAAAATAAAATATTTTTTCAGAAGTGAGGCATGGCTCCCACAGCGTTTTCCAATTATTTTTCCAACTTATTTTATTCCAACAATGTATATCTGTGCACCTTTTTGTTGCAGTGTAAAGAGAGATATGTTTAGTCTCTTCCTTCTGAGGGGTAAAAAATCTTGTTTGCCTTTCTGATAATATTTTCTGAACTGAATGCTATGATGTTGGAGTACTTTGTCATTTAAGAGCAAAGGAGGGATCAAATTAAACTGGCCAGTGGATTCATCCTTAAAATTATTCATTAGATACTTTTTTGATTTACAAATAAATCAGAAAAGAAAAACATAATTTCTTACATTTTATCTAAAAAAACAGTTATTCATGCCAAAAGAAAAAACAAATTATTATTATTTTTTTTAAATTAAAACTTTTTTAAATTAAATTTATTTATTTAGATACTTCATAAAAGCAGACAGACTTACAGTTTACAGCCTTTCTGGGATGTATTCTGAGTTAAAACCAGATCGACCACATGGTGAAATCAGCTACATCTAATATTGTTTGCTGTTTACAGAAATAATATATCAACTGTGCACCCTTGCCAAAGATTTTCGTATACATATAAATAGACTATTTTTCTGAAAGGTTGTTCTTTTTTCCTGATCCAGCTGGAACCTCTCAACATTGGGTACCATGATGGGTCGACTGGACCTGTCTGGTGTCAGCTTGACATCTTTGCTTCCAAACTTCAAACTGAAACATCTGCTTTTATAGTTAAACACTGTTTTTTACGAGAATATTTGACAAAAACAATTCATTCTTATGGGAATCTGCTGATGTCTAAAACAAATAAGTGTTTCATTTGGAGTTAACATCCAAGCTGTGTGAGCAACCAATCCTACCTTTGTAGGCAAACAGTGTTAGGAAAAGTTTACAAATGGAATGACTGTAATAAATCGATTGTGCATAAGGCAATCTTCTGATCCTTGAGGGATGCACAGAAATTAGTCTGAGTTAGGGCTTGTCTATCAAATAGGTTCCAGTTCTTAACCAGGGCTGGTTCTTAACTGGTTCTGTAAAAGAACTGCTGTACTTTTCCAAAACCTAAGAGCAGATCAGAGCCACGGGATTATAAATATCTCATTCATTTATTGTTTGATGCTCCTCCTGTTTTAATCAGTGTTTCTACAAAGGTTCTCAGTTCATGGAGACAATTTAACCACATTTATAATATTTACAACAGCATTCCTGCAAACAGATGCTCAAATATCACCACCTCAGTTTATTAGCTAAAACTGACACTTGAGGAGTTTTGGATAAAACATATTTACAGACAAAGGTTTTTTTAAAATCTTAAATGCAAAATGTATATGTTTTTGTACAATTTTGGCTTTATTACTGCTCTGGGTGTGTTGCTTTTTCAGCAAATGATCTTTTTTTTAGTCTGTATACTCAATATAGTTCTTGTTTTTAATGAAAATCAATTACTAAATAAGTCAACGATTATTTCAATAATCAGTTAATCATGATTAATTCAATTAATAGTTGCAGCCCTACTTCAGTATCCATTTTATTTGTTGTTTCGGTTGTTTTGTTTTGTTTATTTTGAATATTTAAAATGTCTTCCAGTTTCAGTGTTAAATGTTTGTTAGAAATTAAACTTTATTGGTCTTTGAGAGGATGTACTAGCATTATTATGCCATTATCATTATATTACTTAAAATGGCCTCAAAAACAACAATGTTTACTACAACATTTATCGCAATAACTTCTAGGACAATTTATTGCCCAGAAGAATTTGTTATTGTGACAGGCCTATGTGTGATTACATTTCTTGCATTTAATCTTTTGGAGCCTGTCTTTGCATATCTTCTGAATTGCAAATCATGGATCTGGTCAGCTGGTCTCTTAACACTGTTGATCAAATTTTCTCGATGAGAAGATTGGGCAAAGGAGAGCCCTCTTGCCCCGATGGTACATTTGCTGCCGGATTCATGATGGACTCCTGGCAGAAGTGGAGGATCATACGTCTGTCCATGTTATCAGTCGAGGATGTTGAAGATTACATTTTGTACATTTGCATTACATTTACATACATGTCGTAATTTGACATAAATTTTGTCTGCAAAGTCCATTGAACTGATATTTTTTGTTGATTTTTGCTATATACACTATGTAAACTGAACTGAATTTAACTGAACCTACTAAAACCAAACTAAAATTATTTTTAAGGTTCCAAACTCTTTGTGTAAAATTACAGTGTCCTTCATTGACTGTTTCATTGACTAAAAACTCCACAGTATATCATCTCACCCTGGCTGTGAAATCCACGGCTGCCCCACGGTTGAGTAGGAGAGTGGCCACGTTGACATTTCCATAGTGGGCAGCAATATGCAGCGGGGTAAATCCACTCTGGGACACAGACATAAAAAATAGAGAAAGACAGAAAGCAAAACAAAGATAAGCATCAGCTTTACCTCTAAGTGCTGCAATGCTGACCCTGAGGAGCTTTAGGCTTCTCAGCATGCAGTGGTCACTTCAAGCATCAATTATGAGCAAAAAGTAAACTGGAAAAGTGGACACGGATAAAAAAAATGCAAGTCAGACTATATAACACCCACATATAACTTGGAAAGACAAACTTCTTTTTCATGCAAGGTGAACATTATAGAAATAAAGATTGCCTCCTCCCAAAAAAATAAAAAATATACATGAAAACAAACAATACAGATTGTCATCCAGATTGAGATGAAGATGGAAAAAAACTTTATCTAGTCAAAATTAAAAGCAGCTAATAATAAAACTCAATAGGTGGCACAAAGCAAAGATAATGGTTCCCATTAACACCAGTGCACTATGTTGACAGTACATCATAGAGTCATTAGAGCTAACAATGAGAAATATATGGGGGAAGTTAGAGATTGCAGAGCAGGTGGAAGGAGTTGTGAAATTCTTGCCTTACCTTGCCATTCTGTAAGTGTTGGTCCGATTTAATGTGAAAAAGTTGTTTACAAGAGTGTGGAGAAAACAGTGACTAACGAGATGGTTTCAAACATTACACAGTTAAAAAAGCTCAGAATGGTGCAAATTAAAGGACTGTGGATGCATCATGCTCCTCAGTGCAATGCTGTTAGGCAACATATATAAAAACAGTTTCAGCCAAGTATTTACATATACTGTAGAAATGAAAACTTGTTTTATGTCAATTAGGATTACCAACATTATTCCTACAATTTGATAAATTCCAGAACAATGACAGATTTTTATATTACACTCTTCAAAGTCAGAAGTTTAAATACACTAAGGTCACCGTGCCTTTAAATTATTTAGGTAGGCCTGGATGATAATGTGACAGTTTTTTAAGCTTCAGAAGGGTTGATTCAGAAAATTTGATTTCAGTAGAAGCATTCAGAGAACTGTGGACCTTGGGTCCAATTTTCAGATTTATTATTATTATTATTATTATTATTATTATTATTATTTACTTCTTTATTAATTGATTTATTTTTGGATCTTTATTGATACAAGTTGTCTCACTGAGATCCATCATTTACAAGAGAGACCTGTTTTGATAAAACAAAACAAAAAATTATAAACACAGCAACAATACAAGTAAATTAGAAATTCAACTCAATTCAATAAGCTAGTAAAATATGAGCAAAAAACAAGAACAAGTTTCGTAAAATTTCTTTTTGTCTTTAAAGCAATTTGAATTGTCCCAAGGGAATAAAATTGGGTAGCTTCAGATCCTGCTGTAGAGTGTAGAGTGTAGCAGATGCATGAAGGTTCCATGCTTATCCACTTTAAACAGTTATATGCAAGAATAAACAGCATGGGAATGTTCAACTATCATGCCTTTCAGAAAGGAAATTAGTTCTGTGATCAACAGATGAACGGGTTCTGGTGGGAAATGTACGAATAAACCCCAGAACAAAAGCTTGTGAAAAAATGCAACTGAGGCTGTTCAGAGAGAGTCCTGTAGCAACATGGGCTGAAAGGCCGCTCAGAGAAGAAGAAGCCATTACCCCAGTTTGCAGATTCACTCGGAGACATTTTCGAGACATCTTGTGGTCTGATGAAACTATAATTGAAGTGTTTTGTCATAACAACAAACGCTACATTTTGAAGGCAAAAAAGGAGGAGCTAGTAATATTAAAAGCTAGATGACATGATGAAGAATGAAGACAATATGGAAATACTGAAGCAACATCTGAAGACATCAGCCAGAAAGTTAAAGGTTGGACACAGATATGTTTTCCAGTTGGACAGTAACTCAAAGCATACAGACTAATTTAAAGAAAGTTTTAGAAATTATTTCTGTCATTATTCTGGCATTTAGCAAATAATATTGTTTGGAGAAAAGTTTAGTCTGAGAAAAATGGTAGTGTCTTTGTATGCAGTGTATGTAAACATCTGGTTGTCAGTGCAAATTCGTTATTCAAACTAAGTGTTACATGCTTCCTGTTATGAATTGGTATTGTTCAGAAAACAATAACAGCCAATGTTATTTGCTAATTTTCCATAAAAGCATGCATTTGAAATCTTTCTATCAGTAATCTTTTAATGTGAATAACCAGAGCTGCCAATATAAAAGAATATGGGTTTTGAGCAGCTGTGCTGCTGCCCATCAGTCTGTGAAAGAGAATAAGGTATTTTCTCATTTTCAGTGCTCAGAGAAATTGCAATGAACCAAAAGCTACATCTCAGATTATAGAGACATGTCTCAGTTAAAGATCATGACACTGCAGCTAGAAAAAGACTAAACAAGTATTGAACCAAAAGAGTTCTGGAACAAACTTAATATGGATGAGATCAACGTAAAGCTGTTTGGTCACAGTGCACAGCACCATATTTGGAGAAAAAACAAGCACAGTAAACACACTTCATAGCAACTTCAAACATCGTGGTGATGATTCCAGTTTGTTTTCCAGGAACAGGACCTGGGTATCTGCAGTCATTGAGTGGACCATGAACTACTCTGCAAACCATCTAACTAACAGCTAATGCTTTGCTAAAACTGTCATCAGTCCTAAAGACAGCAGCAAATTTAAAGCAGATTGTCTAAAAAGGAGAAGAATTAAGGTGTTGTGATGGCCTACTCAAAGCCCAGACTGATTGAAATGTTTTGGTGGGACTTTAAGAGGACTGTGCAGACAAAAATAGCTGCTTAACCCTAAAGAACAAATGTGATGTTGTAAGAAAGAGCTATATGACTTTTCTCCACAATAATGTGAGACTAATGAAGAGAAATGAATTTTAGTGATCCAGAACAAAAGGTAGGATACTTGAAAACGACCTGGACAGAGGACAGAGGATGATGTTATCCTCTCATACTGGGTCCTATGGGAACTTTCAGGCAAGTGTCCTTCTTTAAACAGGAGCTGAAAGATCAATCTCTATCTCAAGCAGCCAAGACTAAATTCAGGACTAGTACAGTACATGAACTACAATTTGCTGATGACAGCTGTTTCACCAAAACTGTACAACACTTGGAATGACCACTAGCCTATAAAAAACTGAGGTGCTGTATCAAGCAGTCCCCTGCCTTGCCTATGAAGAACAATAAAACTCTAACTGTAGATGACACCAGATTTAGCCATGTGACAAAGTTAACTAACCTGGGCCCTACGACACCATTCACAGAATAAGGTCTTGCATCACCATTCTGTCTGTGTTTGACTGAAAAGGTACATCTGGCCCTAAAATAGTCTGGACTGCAGCAGTGGCACCTACAGGCCCTAAAGAGAATAACAAGGACTTTAACACAGCTGTCATTTCCAGGGAAGAAATACCTTTGGACTCAACGCTTGTGATGTAGGCCATGTTGATCACAGATTACCCAGAGACATCATAAATACTCAGACACCATCTGGAGTGGACAGAGCTTATGCTACAAGAGTGTCTTCCACTGAAACCAGAAGAATGCTTAAGTCCTACCATTACCATGGAAACTGGCTAAAGATTGCCTAAATTCAAAAACACTATTTATTCGAAAGGGAAATTAAAACTCATATCACACAAGCATCTTTAAAAAGTTGTTGTGGACGGTGATGCTGTGGGCAGGAAGAATCTCTGGTAGCAGTCAGTATTACAACAAATCTGAAGAGGCCTCTTACTGAAGACTGTTGCTCTATGGTAGCCTTATAGCCATCACGTTAACATGTAAAGTATCCAGGCAGCATAGATGATATTCCACAGTAACATGTCCTGAATGATACCATCAGTTGTTGGCAAGCACTGCTTTTCCATCTCATTTGCTTTTGCCGCTCCTCTTTAAATCTCTCTCTGACTGTATGGTTAGAAAGCTGGGCAGAGAGACGATGGAGTCGGGGATATGAAGCAATCTACAAGGAAGTCTCACCTGCAGAAGAAAAGCTTAGGGAAGCAACAAAGATGAAACATAAATTGTATATTTATACCAACATACATTGTCAGTATAATTGTATGTTGGTATGTTTATACCAAATCCGCTGGTATACCAATCCTGTAGAGGCAAATATGCCTCAAAAATCATGACCCATAAAGGGATTCCTTGCTGCTTGAACACTGATTCCTGTAATATCACTGTGTAGAAGTTAAAGCTGCAGTATGTAACTTTTATAAAAAATGTTTTTTTTACACATTTGTTGAAAATATCATTATGTTATGACAGTATGTCAGACAGATAATCTGTGAAAAAAAATCAAGCTCCTCTGCCTTCTCCCAGTGCTCCCAGTACTAACTGCAGAAATACATCACACAGTCAGAAACAACCAATCAAATCCAGGAAGAGGGTCTTAGCGCTGTGAATCACCCTCCACTCACACACCAATCCTCTCTGATACACTCCCACAACATAACCTGCCACTAATGCTAAGGTTAGCTAGCACGGCCACTGATGACAGTGGATAAACGGTTTTCCTGGAACGGTAAGTTGATTTTTTCACCATTAGCAAATTTAGCTGCCAAACACAAGGGTGATTGACAGCGCTAAGATCTTCCTCCTGACTCTGATTGGTTGTTTTAGGTCGGGAGCGGTACAAAGTTACATACTGAAGCTTTAAAGAACTTAAGTGTAGTTCTGAGTTAGTTGCATCCCTTAGCAGACTAAAGGGAAACTGACCCTTTAGTCTTCATTTTAACCTCAAACTACACTCATTTGATTGTTTTAGGATTTCTTCTTCTCATTTCTTCTTCTGGTGCAATAATGGTAAATATGTTTTTCTCCAAACCCTGTCAGGAACTAAAGTTTGAATTTAAAATATTTCAGTTTTATTTTGGCAGCTTTGGTCATTCATTAACACTTTTATATTATTATATCAGTCACAGGTCAGCACATTGCTGCGACTTTAAATCCTCAGCAGCTAGTTCACAGTGCAACAAGAGAAATCAGGCAACACCAACAGAAATACACATTATTACTTTATATAACACACTAATAGACAGCTTTTTCAGGAAGGCATCAGCACAATATGCATCAAATTAAAGCATCACAGAAGGAAAGTGAGTTCATATCAATTCATTATGTTACTCAGAGATGTTTGTGATATTCATAAATGCACTGAGGATTACAGATGGAAAAATAAATCTCTTGGGGGGAATAAACATAATAATAAAAAAAAGTGATATCAATGCAACATAATGAAACTTGTGGATTGTGCAGGGGACAGTAGCTTTAGCCATTCCTGTCAGCCATACATGGTGGCATCTGACTAAACAGCACCAAATCAACTGAAACGAAGAAAGTATAAAATGACCCAAATGATTGTTGATTTGCAAGATGGGGTATGGTGATGGTGCAAGAATAAGGCGGTGGACAGAAAAGAAAGAGGGATGATAAAGAAACAAATATCTGTGAATTAAAGAGGGTTGTGTATACCTCAGTAGTCCTATTGACCATCATCTGTTGCAGAGGGAATGAGGGAGGGAAAGACCAGTTCAGTTAGGTTTGTTTGACACATAGCCCCACTATAGTCCACGCACAGCACAGGAAGCTGTGCAGCCATACATTAAACTGGGCAGTAACGTGGCTAGAGTGGCTTATTTTATTTCCTATCTCGGATCCATCCTGTAATTTGTCTTTGCAATTGGTTGATGTTAGGTGTGTCACAAATTTATCATAAATTAAGGTGGAAAAGACACTCTGCTTCCCTGGTTCAAATATGTAACTCTATAAGTAAATTCACCTGTAAGTTCTTGTGAAGTACTCCATAAAATCTGAAAAGCATCTTTTAAGTTCAGGGAAATACTGTGTAAGTAAGGGAAGTACTCTGTAAGCTCCAAAAATATATAAATTTTTACTAAGTGGACAATGTATTTTGTTCTTATGTGGCAAACTTGCCTTGACTGTACAATCTGTTACACTTACTTTCTCACTTTTATATTTTTTATCTTTATGTCACTCTACTGCTGGTACACCTAAATTTCCCCTCTAAGATCTGATCTATTCTATTCTATTCTGCAATTAGTGCCGAGTTGCTAAATAAACACCCCGGCTGGCTGGTATCACTCTGGTTACTGCACTGACTGTGGACAGAAAGTTTCTACAACTTTCAGATGAGAACTGACACAAATATCTGTTTACACATGAAAACATATGATAAAAATTTTACTGAAAATAAATTAATCCAATCCATGGTTCTGCTGGTTATGCATCACTATATCTTCATGGATTTACATTTCAAGACCAAGTTGTTTAATACATGCATAATGTTTGTTTCAAGTGTTACTTCTCATTTTATTGAATTTTAGGGAAAATAAATACAGAAACAAAGTATAAAAAGCTGATTTTGGTCAATATTTCTAAAAGAGGCAAGAAAGAAAGAAAAAAATCACATCTGAAATAAATAATTACAAATTTTACAAAGAACCTCATTTTATTTTATCTTATTTTTTAACTTATCAATTTTTAAATCTGTATTTGTATTTTATTTATTGATTTTAGTGCTTTACAGATGATTTTGTTTATTTTTGATAACTGATGTAAATTGAGATTGAACTTTTTTATGATTATTATCAATAACTGTGACTGAAAAGAAGTTCCAGCTGAGGTTTCCTCATGTGCTGCGTCATTGCAACAGATGCTTTAATATATCCTGCTTTTACTGCACTGAAATAAAAATGATCAACATTCATAAAGACTGAATGGAAACCTGGTTACTGAAATAAGTCCTCTTCTAGCCACGTGACTTAAAAGCACAAAACTATGTCATAACAAAAGTTCTGGCTAAAAAATGATTACATTCTTGTTACATCAGCTGGTAAGTAAAGCCCCACCAACTCCAGGTTGTCTTCCTAACCCCTCCCATCCCTAGCTGATGGTCAAAAAACATTCTTCAAGAACATCTATCCCCAGCTGTTGGCATGCAGCCTTAGATACAACCTGCAGACAGTGGCACACTCCATGCACTGGACATTGCTACACTTAGACATCGGTGCAGCGAGGAAGGGGAGGAGGGGGTGATGAGGAGAAGTGTGTGAAAAGGAGCATTTAAAGAGAGAAAAGGGAAAAGAAGGAGAGACCCGGTTAGTGGCAGGACCAGGAGTGACGTGGCAGGCACAGCGACACTGAATGACAGAAACGGAGAGAGAGAGATGCATAGAGACTGATGGAAAACCAGACAACGTTTAAGCAGAATTGTGTCAAAAACTACATCACAACAAGTTAGCGGTTCTGGCATAAAGTAGACACAGAAACGTTGGTTGTACTATTAACATATGCTGTGATTAGTATCTGGATATTATGCTAGCATCAAATACATTCTGTTTATGATTCAGTATAGTCATTGCAGAAAGAAAATCTATCAGTCCTGATTCTTGGTTGGCCTGGGCTGCACTAATCTGGTTCAGGATGTCAAAACAGGAATATGTTTGAAAAGACAAGAAATATTGGTCGCTAAATATCTTCACAAAGTCTCTCTGATCACTCTGGTCCTGTGGTTTCATTTAAACTCTAATGATTCAACAAATGCCACTTAAACCCATTGCAGTTGTAAGAAAAAAGAACCTTTAAGATCAAAACTGCAAGTCCCACAGCCAAAATATCTTGCAGCCATGTAGGTACAGACTCATGTAGCTAAGACCTTATTTTGCAGTTAAGACATGCCGACAAAGCTGATTAGAATCCAGTAGAAATGATATCCTACAGCAGCGTCTCACCAAGCTGGTGACTGGCATGAAGAGGAGAAGCCAGGCTGCTGAGGTTGTGTTTGGTTTTCCCATATACTACTGTGGTCTCTGTTTGATAAATCAATAAATTCTTAAGTTGCCAATATGACTTCTTTCTTCAAACTTCAATCAACCGGTCTTATAAAGGACACCAAGCCATAACCGATAGCAGAATACTCTGTTTGGCATTAGCAGAGAGGACTTGACAAGCTTTTCAGGGGTGGAACCCACATACTCAACTCTGCTGCTCAGCCCATAAATTAATTTTCCTTAAAAATGTGCCACCATTTCAGAAGCAACAATCAGGCTTCTGATTATTAAGAAATAATTATTAAGAAATAATCAATCGAAACACAACACTTCCTTTCCATGCTAAGTGAATATTGATGTATAAAACAGATTATGTCTTGTGAGCC
The DNA here is from genome assembly GCA_014839685.1 of Anableps anableps. Classification (NCBI taxonomy): domain Eukaryota; kingdom Metazoa; phylum Chordata; class Actinopteri; order Cyprinodontiformes; family Anablepidae; genus Anableps; species Anableps anableps. The sequence goes on along the minus strand of CM026085.1, from coordinate 3,016,979 downwards.
TAACTTCAACCTAACCAAAACTACCATTGTCTATTAATCTAAACTAAGTAGTTCTGATTTCTAACCATGAGTAGTTTCCTTTCCTTAACTTCTTCAGAGGTTAGTGTATGTTTTAAAAGACACCTTAAAGTCAGGATCTGGGTGTGTTCTGCCTTCCTCAGTGTGTAAAATGTAAGGTACTAATATGCTGTGGAAGGTTGAAATAGCTGTTTTTGCATCTCTGAACCAACAAAGGGTTTGTCAGAGTGGAATTTGTGAGTATGTGTGAAAGTAGGGGATGATGTTAGCTTCATAACCACCTGTGCTGAAGTTGTACCCTGTAAAGCTAATTTCTTAAAGCTCTACAACTCAACTTTTTTGCTTGTTTCACTTGGTTTTGATGTTTTGGTCATTAGACCCTTTTTATAATAATTTTGGAATTGCATAATGCTAGACCTAAGAAACCTCATTTGTTCATGTTTTTAACATGCTGAATGATCCATCCATCATATGGACAAACAGCAAACAAATGCGAATCTGGATCTGCAATGTCAGCTTTACCTATATGAGTAAACAGTGACAGAGGACAGAACCAGCTCTGTTGGTAGAGCTGTGAAAGGCCGAGATGGATTAAAGACAGGCTTGTTTTTGCAGTCATATCGACGTTCTTATGAAAAGATATTTTTTGGATAAGAGATTACATTCATACGTAAGCAACAGACAAACTACAGCATAATGCTCACAACTCTGTGGCTGTAACTGGACATGATCAAGACTATAGATAATTATCACAGTGGGTACAAGTAATCTCATTACTGTGATCCCAAACAAAACCAGGTTAGACCTAGTTAAACCCTGGTAGAAAATGTGGGTCATGTTGTACACTTCTAGCAAAACTATCAAGCTCCCATAAAGGTAGGAGGTTCATCTTCGCTTCATTACTTTGGACAGGAGGGAAAGCACAGGCATCGTCATAGCTTCCACACATTATTTGAGTGGATCATCACATTCAGTTAATCTGTTTCTGGACCACTCATCAACATTTCAGCATAACAAAAGTTTGATTCTGAAGGCTTTTTTAAAGACAAGAGAAGGGTGAGATTGTTGGCCATCAGCAGAACTTATCCAGATACAGACCACAGTTTGATAGATGAAGGAAAATACTTATCATTATGTGGTGAACCCCTACTGTTAGTGAGCTACAGCTGCCAGCATTCACAAGAGACTCAGAATGGTCCAATGATTTTCTTACTGATTACTAGATGTAAAACCAGGACCGTCTCAAACAGTTCATTTCAACATAATAGCTCTGCATATTTCACTTAGCTCTTTGTACCCTCTGTATAATACTGAGGAAACATTGCCAAAAGCACCAAGCACCACATGAGCTACTGTACTTCTACACATGCCAAGCCTCACACATCATGGTGAACAAAGGCCGTACCTTCGACTGGACATCAGCGTTGTGATCATTCTGAAGTAGCAGGGCAGCTGATTTGGTGTCATCTTTGCGTGCAGCAATGTGCAAGGCAGGCAGACGAACCTTGCCTTTGGTATCGTTTTCCAGTAAGATGGAGACCACCTGGTTGTGTCCCTGCTGGAGGGCAATGGCCAGGGGGGTAAAACCATCCTTGATGAGGGAAGACAGAAAAGAAAGTAGGTAAATATTCAGCATGCATCCAGGCTCAATTGTTAGATGGAATATGGCTCATAAAATACCTACTAAGAATCATGGTGGTTCTAACATCTGGCAAAAGGAGTAACCTCAGTCTACTCACTTCTGTTGCAATGCTCTGGTTGCCTCCATTCTCAAGCAGGTAGCGCACCACATCCATGTGATTCTCCTGGGCTGCCATATACAGAGGAGTGAATCCATTCTGGAAAATCCCAAACCCAGAAGGCTACTGGTTATGAATATAGTCTTAAACATCTACATGATTTAGTAATTCAGAAAAAAGTAATATAAGTGGTGGCAACAAGTTCCTGGCTAGAGAGAGGAAGCCAGTAATTAAAGACTGTAGATGATGAGAACAGGGGGTTCACCTGAGACTGTGAATTGATGTCAGCTCCTCTTTTGGTCAGGATCTTTACAACTTCAGCCTGACCAGCCAGAGAGGATATGTGAAGGGCTGTGTTTCCTTTCTGGATTAACAAGAAATAGGTTCATGTGAGAAAGATTTCTCTCTGTTTAAAAATACTGTCTTGCATCGTGTTTGCGAACACTTGTACTTTGGAGCTTCACCAAGGTAAGTTGCAACATGACATACCAGAAGCTACTCCTTCTCTTATTGCAGCTTTTGGCAAGATCAGTATTCTCTGAGCAAGAACCGACCCCCACAGCAGTGACCCCGCTGAACATATCACTTTCCTTTAACCCTTCACCTTTACTCTAGAGCTCAGTTTCAGGAGTTAAAACATGCAGGCCTTGTTTTTCTCAATGAACAACATCTGTCATGAGCAGCAGGAAACTTAAAATGAAAGAGAAGTTGGTTTAAACAGGACTAGATCTTGTTTTTAAGATTGATGTGTGTCTCTGGTGTCAGATTTCAGACTCTTAGAGGAAAGATCAGTAGTCATGGAGCTACAGGTCTAGCTTGGCTAAAGAACCGAGCTTAACCCTGCAACAAGCTAGCAACAACATGTTTCCTGCTGTGACAGAACAGTGAATGAAAACAGGTAGCTTATCTATACAACAATAACACATGTTAGGGACTGGAAATGTAAACCTGTGTACAACCACTACAGCTGCTGTTAGATGTGTTGTATGGCTATATTATATCTTACCTTTGTGGATGAATCCACAGCTGCACCTCGATCTAAAAGCTCCTGGACCAGATCCACATGGCCCTCCTTGGCAGCCAGATGCAGCGCATTCAGACCATTCTGGGAAAAAAAGAAAGAAACATGAGAGCTGAGCTTGTAGGACATGGTGACAAGAATATAGGCAAACTGTCCTATTTGGACAAAACAGTTACTACCTCTTCTTCTAAGTCTACAGCTAAAGGAGCCTGATTGTCTTCTTCAGAGTCCATCTTTCTAAGTCTCTCACCCTGACGTGTGGAAGGGGAGCAGTCTGAAAAGCTGCCTATCAACGCTGGATTACATGTGGAACCTTGTAATGCTGCAGTAGATCAGAGCCGTTACTGGGAATGAAGCTATAAATAGTTGGGTGTGTTTATGTATCTGTATTTGCACGCCAAGCAAGCTTCTTTGTGTCTTATTTTAAGCTATTATATCTGAACTATAACTAATGTTATAGCACTGGTGCTGATCTCTGACATGGCACGTCTTAATGGTTTTATCCTTGTAGTAGTTTTTAAGACCTCTATTAATATCTTCAGTGGGCACAGCAGTGCCATGTGATGTTGGAGCAACTCATAAATGACTCACAAACACAAGGGTGAGAGAAGGGTAAGAGAAACACAGAGACTGCAATTTAAAAAAGTCTGATTATTATATTATATATATTATATATATATTATATTATTATATTGTGTGATACAACATTAAAACATAACTAAAAAACAAAAAAAAACAACTTCATGGAGTAGTTTTATTGCACCATACATCTACTTCTATTTGAGTAATATTATGTTTGAAGTAATACTACTTCAAACCACCTTAAACACACAACCCCCATGGCAGGCAGGCAGACAGAGACAGGATATTAAGTGATATTCCCTTTAGGCAAATTGTCATCTCCGTTTCCCACACAGATCTCTTACATATACATGAAAACAATTAAATGTTAAAAACATCAAAAACTTAATCGGACTGGCTGTAGACCATGTATGGTGGTAGCATCACGATTTGGGAAGGCAATCTATAATTATGCTGGAAGATTTCATTTCTAATGGAACTCAAGAAGCACTAAATGGGGTAAATTATTTCAGAATTCTTCATTGGGGATATGAATTCTGTCAAAATAACTTTACCAAGTCAGAGATTTGCCCAGCTAACTTTTTAACAAGCTAACAAAGAAACATCCTAATTTTTCAAGATCTTAAAGAAATGTCCACTTCCTCTCTATTTGACTGTTTCTGAATTGGACATGCAAATTTCTTGGCAATTCTGACTTGAATCATTGGGTGAGTTTCTATTTATTTATCTATTTTAGCATAACCTGCAATAATTGTAGAAAGAAACAGATGGAGCAATTAGAATAGTGTTTCATGCACTGCTGGATTCATGAAACACAGCAACTGTCAAGCTATATTCCCTTTTTCATTCCCTTGCAATCTGTTCTAGAATTGCGCCACAAATGGTGGCAGCATGTAGCTCTGTTAGTTCAGACTTGGTTTTTTTGGGTGGGGGGGTTTGCAGACTTTTGTTCATAATTTTTGGGGTTGAAGAGTTGCATGAGTGGACGGATATTCCCTCTGGCTTTTGGTGCTGGATTGCTCTTACTTTCTAACAGTTTTTATGGCAACAAGGCATTGTTTTTACAGCTGATTAGTATCTCAAAAGCTCAAGTAATACCAGAGAGAGAAGGAGGAAGATCTCTTCTCTTCCATCGATTATAACGGGGAGGGATTATATCCCTGACTCCAACGTCTCTCTGCCCAGCTTTCTAAAAATACAGCCAGGTAGAGATTTAAAGAGGAGCGGCAAAAGCAAATGAGGTGGAATAGCAGAGCTTGCCAACAACTGATGGAATCATCCAGGATATGTCACTTTGGAATATTGTCTCTGCTGCCCAAACATTGAGCTGTTAGCATGTCATGGCAGTCTGAGATTGTCATAAAGCAATAGTCTTCAGTCAGAGGCCCCTTCAGATTCACTGCAAGACTGACAGTAACCAGAGATCCTTCCTGCCCACATCTTCACCATCCACAAAAACGCTTTAAAGATACTTGAATGATATGAGTAATAATAACATCTAATTTTCTTTTAAGATAAATAAAATATTTTTGAATTGAATTGATTTGACTCTGTAAGCTTGGATCCCTAATAATGGACCTTCCATCAAATACAATCAAATACAAGAGTGACACACACACACACACACACACACACACACACACACAGAGAGAGAGAGAGAGAGAGAGACATACACATTTGATCTATTAAAATATAATTATGATTTTGGGTGGATTATAGTGCTGTACAGTATTCCACTAACAGCCTCCTCCTTCTTCCTTCACACATCTAAAGGGCTCCATGGAGTTTATTACTTGGTTGGGTGTTCTATTAGTTTGCACATTCCTTCTTTTGCAAGTGACCCACAGATGATTTGATAAGTCTTTCTGCATCATAAGCAGGTGGCTATAGCACAAAAACATCCTTGTTGCCAATAATTATTTTCCTCTATAAATGCATACACAATCACTCAGATTCCCTGGAGGCTGACAGTTCCAACAGAGGAACTCAAAGGGGTCCCAAAAAGAGCGAATTTTCTGCATGTAAGATTTTTATGTTCCATGTTTGAGAAGTAGCTGCGAAACAACTTTTCAAACAGGAAGAAAGAAGCTGACAACAAAAAATGAGAAGCAATTTTTAAGTCCCAAAGTGCTTTTCTACACAATTTTTCATTTCAGAACAAGCATCCAACAGTCTGCTTGAAGTAGCATCTATCACATAAAATCCCATTAAAGAGACTGATGTGATTCTGTGGACTTTGTCCCAAAACACAACAGTTGGGTCAAAATCTGTTTAGTGTTGATTTTTGCAAAGCTGAATATATTCTCTGGTTTTCTTTCTAACATCATACAGAAGCTTCATTTACCTATAAACATAGCCTCACATTCCCCTCAAGGGCTTCCTCTTTGTGAATCCACCCAGTGCCCTCCATTTATCCCTGAAAACCACTAACCTACTTTGTAATGCTCAACTCTCTCTCCATCTAGTCAATGGCCCATAATATCACCTCTTTCTGTCAGTATGAAAAATCTCTCACAAGCCAATTCTCAAACATCTCTCACTTGCTGTGCAAGCATGTTTAGTCCGACGCAATGAGGATGTTAGGAATATTTCATTCAGGAGTCAGATCTACAGCTGCAGTGAAGAGAATCCATTGTTTCCACTTCTGTTTCAATGATTCCGTCTGACAAATACAGTAAGACTTCTGCTCTTCAAGGGGATCAGAGCTTGGTTTTACTTTGTAACACTTTGAACACTGTAAAGCAGGCGTACCAAGGTCCAGTTATGCAAAGCTACTTTCCTTCAACTTTTAGATACATCCCTTCTCTTCTAAACATCAAACAAATGTCTCATCACCAGCCACCTGCATAGCTGAATGATTGAATGCAGATGAGGGAATGTTGTGTTGAAGAAGGGATGCATCTAACAGTTACAGAATAGTAACTTTGGACCAGACTTGGGTACCTATGCTCTAAAATATTATCCAAAACCTATAAATTCGTTCTGGAAATATAAAGAGCTAGTTTAGCATGGGGAAGCATTAAAAATGTTTAAAATGATCTTAGTAAGTCCAAATGTCCCTTGTCTAAGTTGAGTCTGAAGAGACTGTGTTTGAATTGTAGTTCTCATCACTGACACAACACATCAAAAACTGCTGACATGTACTAAATGTAATTCAGCATTTGAGTAGCACCAGAGTAGACCCATCTTATTGTCAGTAAGGAAAGCCATATGTTTGAAGCTCATAGTCACTATAGTAACAATAAACGGACCCACGTTAATGCCTATGTTACAGGTCAAAATATGGAAAATGTGGTGGAACAGAAAACATTCAGCATCCCAACAGATCATTTTTTTGAAGCAAAAATTAACCCCCCAGTAGGCCAAGAGGAGCGGCTTTTTTGTCTATCACTGTTAGCGGATGTCACTTGTGCATCAGATTTACAGGCGTACTGGAAACACAGACCCTCTTCCTGGACTAAATACCTTTATGAAGGATGTGAATAGGCTCTTTCAATGTCAGTAGACCAGGAAAGCTCCAGGACTAGCTCCAGAACTGGTGTGTGCCCCTCCTACTACTTGAGGGCCAGAGCTGACCAGTTGGGCCCTCATCTTATCTCTGATGTTCAACAAGTCTTTAGAAATGTGATAAGTTCCCTTCTGCTGCAAGTATCCCACCATCATCCCAGTCCCCAAGAAACGCATTACAGATGTAAATGACAACAGACCTGTCAGCTGTCTGTGGTCATGAAATCCTACACCACCTTGACCACCCAGGAAAGTGCACCAGGATCATATTTGTGGACTTTAGGTCTGCAAATTTGCAGATGACAACACTGTCATTGGTTTGGTCCAGGACAGTGACAAGTCTGCGAAGAGACAGGAAGTGGATCGGCTGGTCCACTGGTAAGATCAGAACCACCTGGAGCTTAACTCACTCGAGACAGTGGAGATGGTGGTCCCTTCACCATCCTTAACAACAATGTGTCGAGTGTGAATCACTTCTGTTTCCTAGGAACAACCCTTTCTTGGGACCTGAGGTGGTTCACACAAGGAGAGACACTTCCAAAGAAGGCCAAGCAGAGATTGTACTTCCTGCAGCATCTCATGTTAAGTCAAACAAAACTGAAGTTATTATCTTTGGACCTAAAGAAGAACGATCAAGAGTCAGCAGACAGCTTCAGTTATTACAGTTAGAAACTAGTGATCAGGCCTGAAATCTGAGTGCAGTGATGGACTCAGACCTGAACATTCAAGGACACATAAAGACAATCACAAAATGAGACTTCTATCACCTGAAGAACATTTCCAGGATTAGAGGACTAATGTCCCAGCAAGATCTAGAAAAATTCATGCATACGTTTATCTTTAGTCACATTGATTACTGCAACAGTGTCTTCAGAGGTCTGCCTAAAGTCAATCAGACAGCTGCAGCTGATCCAGAACCCTGCTGCTCATGTTCTCACTAAAACCAGGAAGATAGAGCACATCACCCAGGTTCTAATGTCCTTACACTGGCTCCCTGTAGCCCACAAAAATAGTTCTGTTAGTTTATAAATCACTGAATGGTTTAGTACTACAATACATTAAAAATCCATTGTTGTTGTATCAACCTTCCAGACCACTCAGGTCTTCTGGTTCTAGTCTACTCTGCATACCCAGAACCAAAACCAAAAAACTAAAAAAAAACAACTGAAAAGCAGCTTTCAGTTTTTATTCACCACAAATTTGCTTGATGATCTTTATGATTTTGATGCAGTGATATTTGCTCGATTTTCATGACTTTCATGTATATTTGCTTGATGATTTTGCTGTATATTTGATTGATGTTATTATGATGTGAAGCACTTTGAATGGTCTTGCTGCTGAAATGTGCTATACAAATAAACTTGGCTTGACTTGACTTCAGTGACAGACTGCTGCATCCTTGGCACACTAAGGAGCGTTATAGGAGATCCTTCCTCCCAGCAGCTGTTAGACTCTGTCATTGCTCCCAACAAAATCAATAAGTGTTTATATCCATGCTGGTATCTGTACAACTTTACCATGTCACTAACTGTAAATAGTTTGTATTTTTAATAATCAGAAATATGCACATCTTGTATATTTTTAGTTAACCAACTCAGTTGGACCTTCCTCTGGCCTGGATAATTTTTTATAACTACACAGTATTTATGTTGAAATTTTGCCTTGCTGTACAGTATTTTTTATTCTTTATTGTATATATATATATATATATATATATATATATATATATATATATATATATATATATATATATATATATATATATATTCGTATTCTCATATGTATGAGTCTGTTTTCTGTTATTGCCTGTCACTGTCACTTTGCTGCTGTTGCACAGAAATTTCCCCATCATGGGACAATAAAGGATATTTCTATTCTATTCTATTCTATTCTATTCTATTCTATTCTATATCTTTTCTGATCCCTGGTCACTTAAGGAAATGCAGCACAGCATTGCAGAAACCTAGATAGACAATCGACCTAAACCTCTTGGCCAAGTGAAAAACGTTCCTGTCTGAGAATTTTGGATTCAAGTCAGAGATTGGCTGTTTGTGTAACCGGTGATCTAAAGGGTTATGTGTCTGATAAGGTGTTCAGCAACACAGAAGGATCACAGGCGACTGTACTTTCATCATTATTTCTCACTCTGTACACTTCAGACTACAAGTACAAGTCCAAGTCATACCATTTGAAGAAATGCTCAAATGACTCTGCAGTTGTTGGAAGTAACAAAGATGGACAAGAAGCTGAGTACAGAGAGCTGGTGGCCCACTTTGTGGCATGGTGTAGGAACCATGGTCTTATCTTGAATTAGAGCATAAAATAGTAGAGAGCTGTAGGATTCAGGGGAAAGGTATGTCAAACACTGTTTCTATCATGGGAGAAGAAATGCAAGTGGTGGAGAAGTATAAATACCTCAGTGTTCAATTAAGCTGCCTACAAGATGGGATAAAGTAGACTGGACTTCCTATGGAAGTACAACATCACCATTAAATTGTGCATCACCATTAAGTTCTTCCTATGGAAGGAGGAAACCCCCCCCAGCAGATTCAAGTCAGGACTCTGACTTTCCTCCAAGATGATAATAGTGCTTCGAGTCAAAAGAATGTTGAATGAATAATTTTGGGCTTGATTTTACAGTGTATTATTGGTACTATTGTCCAGGACTTAAGTAATTCTAATCTCAGTGAAGTTGGATGTACCAAACAATTAACAGAAGTTTGTCAGTTATGATGTTTTTGAGCATTGGCACATGTATGTAGTCCTTTTAAAAAGAAAACAGTAATGGTGCATAAGTAGGAAATCATAGCACCGACTTCATAAAGTTATGAAATAGCAAAATAAGCAGTGCACACTACAATTCTTTATAGTGTTTCAGAAGGCCATTCAAAAACAACTTAAGTCCCTGCTGTGTCTATGGCTGCTGCAAACTGATCTGTTGTATATTTACTTGTGTGCACCTCAGTTGCTCTTTGCAATTTTCCATCAGTTCAACTTTTCAAACATGGCACCTTGTGTAAAGCATGTTCTAACTCTACAGCTTAAAATATCTTCAAGGGTGAGAACGACCAGTGCCAGCATCATTCCCACCACATTAGCTGATAATAAAAAAATCCCCCACACACCACAGAGCCAGTGGCAAATCTTACATTTCCATTCCATGTGACCCTTGTTTACTTGGCTGTTCTTTATGGCTGTTGCTAGGACAGGCCTGCTTACATCCCCTCAGGTTTCACCTCTCTCCCTTGTCCACAGTTGGAATGCTAATGGACTTAGAGGAGACAAGATAATGACTGAGCCTAAATAAAGAACAGCTCTGATTCAACCAAACTTCTCACAAATAGAGAAGTAGAAACAAGTCTCATAACAGAAATAATGTATATCTGTTAGGTACTGTGTATGTGTGAAGGAGTTTGGGCTCAGATGACAGTAGCCTTAAAGCTGCCATGAAGCCATTTTGATTATAAACATGACAGGAAATAATAGATTAAAATCTGATGCCACAGTTCAGACCATACAGAAGGAACTCTTGGGATGGATGTATGGATGGATGGAGGTATATCTATTTCCTACCTGGTTGCAGGTGCTTATGTCCACACCTCCTTTGAGATATTCCAAAACTTTGTCGATGTTTCCTGCTCTTGCCGCTCGCAGAAAACTGGTGTTACTATCCGACTGAAAGAGACAGAAAAGGAGCATAAGGAACACATTTAGCCATAGATCACAAAAGAGTCGGTTAGCCACTGTACAAATATTAGTTACTTTTTATCAAAGCAACACAACTGACATGCATAACCCCGAGTTTTGCTAGTTACTTCACAGGGCATTAACATTATGTTACAACTTTAATTGATAGTTTGAGAATAACTAAGCACAATTATTTTCCCAAATGGTAACAATTACACTGCCTGGTGAAAAAAAATTGCCACCTGGATTTACTTAAACAAACAGGTACGAGCCTCCTATTAGAAAATTACTGCATGTGCATATCTTTCAGCTGCTAACAATTTGTTTAACCCCAACTTATGCAGTGAGTAGCTTCTCATTTCCAAAACAACCATGTCAGAAGACACAGAAAAGATGTTTGTCTGCTTAAGAAGGGTCAAATCATTGGCATCCATTAAGCATAGAAAATATCTAAGGCAAGTGCAACTTCTAAAATTTGGTTAAGAGCTCTCCAATGCATTATTAAAAACTGGAAGAAAAGTCGGGAACTACTGTCTTTGGGGTAGCAATGTGGTAGCAAAAAAATCCTGAATGATCATGACTGGCAATCTCCCAAACTTTTACTTCCATTGAATCAAGCAAAAACAACAGAAGAACTCAGGGTTATGTTTAATAGTGAAAGTAAGAGACTTTCCACACACACAATGAGAAAAGAACTCACAGGATTGGCATTGAACACCTGTGTAACCATACCAAAACTACAAATCAGTGAGGCTAACCAGAAAAAAAGGCTTCAATTTGCATAAAGATTGGACTCTAGACTGATGGAAGAAGGACATGTGATCTGATGAGTCCAGATTTACCCTCTTTTGGCATGATGGGTGCATCAGGTAAGATGAGAGGCAGATGAAGTGATGCACCCATCATGCCTGTGGGGACAGCGCTATGATCTGGTGTTGCTGCAGTTGGTCAGGTTCAGGTTCAGCAACATTATGAGGTCAGCTGACTACCTGAATATACTGAATGACCAGGTTGTTCAGTTATTCAATCAATGGATTTTTTTTCTTCCCTAATGATATGGTCATATTCCAAGATGCCAGTACCAGGAATCATCAGACTCAGATTGTGAAAGAGTGGTCCAGGGACCATGAAGCATAATTTTCACACATGGATTAGCCACCAGAGGACTGACCTTAACCCCATTGAGAATCTTTGTAATGTTCTGAAGAAGGCTAGACAATAGATCAATAACAATATGTATTGTGATAGACAAGTGATCAATATCAATGGATAACAGGTCTGATAGAATACTCAATATTCAGTATATATAATATTCACTAAACGCTGATCCAGAACCGCATATAAACAAGGTGGCATCAACTAACTCACTCACTCTTTGGTTACCCAGCAACAACTTGTTGAGTAACTTGCACAGCAGCAGTTTAAGGTTTCACCACCCTGCTTCATAACTGCTTAAAAATAAACAACGACATGGAGTGAAAACTGTGGATAAAAGAGGAAAGGTCATGTCACCAGTTTGGCAGCATTTCAGATATTTAAGACAAATAACTAATCAATAATTATTGATATCGACTGGTATGAAATGCTTATATTGTGATATATTTTTCAGCCATATCGTTTAGCCCTAGTTCTGGAGAAGGCTTTGTGTAGTGCTCAGACACTTCCATCATCAATACAAAATCTTGATGAAAAGCTAACACAGCAAGGAAAGGCAATTTTATTTGTATAGCATATTTTTAGCAATAAGGCAATTCAAAGTGCTTTACATGATTAGAAGGAAAATAAAACAACAAACAAGTAACAAACATTACTATACAGTGGCAAAGGGAAAGTGATGACAAGTTGCAAAACAGACTGCAGTTTGTGATGTTCCAGTTATTATTAATCAAAATTAACAGGCAAGTCAGGAAGCTCTAAACAAGTGGATTTTTAGCCTGATTGAAAGGAACTCAGTGCTTCAGCATTTTAGCATTTTCTGAAAGTTTGTTCCAGATTTGGGATGCATAAAAACTGAATGCTGCTTCTCCATCTTTGGTTCTGGTTCTGGGGATGCAGAGTAGACTAGAACCAGAAGACCTGAGCAGTCTGGAAGGTTGATACAACAGCAACAGATCTTTAATGTATTTTGGTGCTAAGCCATTCAGTGATTTATAAACTAACACAAGTATTTTAAAGTCTATTCTCTGAGCCAGTGGAAAGACTTTAGAACTAGCGTGATGTGCTCTATTTTCCCAGTTTTAGTAAGAACATGAGCAGCAGCGTTCTGGATCAGCTGCACCTGTCTGATTGACTTTTTTAGGCAGACCTCTGAAGATACTGTTACAGTAGTCAGTGCAACTAAAGATGGATGAGTTTTCTTCAGGTCTTGTTGGGGCATTAGTCCTTTAATCCTATAAATGTTCTTCAGGTGATAGAAGGCTGACTTTGTAATTGTCTTTATGTGTCTCTGAAGGTTCAGGTCTGAGTCCATCACTACACCCACATTTCAGGCCTGTTCATTAGTTTCTAGCTGTAAAAACTGTGTTCTGACTCTAAAATAATTACCTCAGTTTTGTTTCTGTTCAGTTGGAGAAAGTTATGGCATATCCATGCACTGATTTGTTCTAAGCTTCTGCTCAGCACTTGAATGGGTTCATAGTTGCCTGATGACATTGAAATATAGAGCTGTGTATCATCTGCATGGTTATTGTGACTAATTTTATTATTTGCTACAATCTGAGCTAATGGGAGCATGTAGATATTACATAGGAGAGGCCGCAAGATGGAACCTTGGAGTACCTCACGAGTGACTTCTGTCTGCTCCAACAAAAATTAATCTATTGACACAAGAAGGTTTCTGTTCTTTAGATAAGACTCAAACCAGTCAAGTACTGTACCAGAGAGCTCGACCCAGCTCTCCAGTCATTTCAATAATATATCATGGTCAGCGGTGTGGAATGCTGCACTGACCCAACACTATTCTGAGGCCCCACAGCCCAAAGACCCAACACCAATCTGAGGCCCCACTGTCAAAACAATCCATATGGATTTATGAATGACATCTCTCCAATGTACCCATGGGAAATAGAACAATTTGTCTAAGTACCCCTCCTAGAGCAATTAAATTTAATAATTTATTGACTCTCCAGTATAGTTTGTGTTTAAGGGTAGGGTTTGGTTCATGTAGAACCTGAGAGCAGTGCTTATAGCTGGAAACTTCTCAACTGAGGACCATAGCTAAAATCTTGGAGGTGCTAATCTCTCACCCTTATCTTTCTGCCTGTATAACTTTGTTAAAAGGTACTAAAACTTAAAACTATATTGTTTTCAATGTTTTGCCTTAAACTTTTCATCAGGAATGACTGTTTTTGTTTCCACCAGTGTAAAGGGGACTCAGAGAATGTTATAAAAATATTTCGTCATGTACAGTAACTGTATGCTTGTACATGGACTATAACTATAAATCAGCCTGTCAGCCTATCACTGTGCTTGTGTCTCCAGTTTGGAAGGACATGTCCCCTATCTGTTTTCGGATGTTGGGTGAGCTGCAGTTGGAAGATGTCCAGAATGATTCAGCAGTTTTGTCCTTTCTGTGTCTTCACTAAAGCTAAATCCTGGCTTACATACAACTTGTTCAAAGCTCCCAGATCTCTGCTCCTCCTGTGGAAAAGCACTGCGTGATGGTTATTTTTACTGCATTCATGCTGCTTTGACCAGAGAGCCCAGCGTCAGCTACAGAAATACTGTAACACCACACTGAGGTTGAGCAGAGATTTTTTGCCCTGCCAATGGCCATCTGAACAGAAACATTGTCTCTGAAAAAGGTTATAGATTGTATGAAAAATGTAGCCTTCTCCTATATTGTAGTATGTCCGCAACACATCACCATGCCTGCAGTCTATCTGAGATCAGAGAAAAGGACGCAGTACTGACACTGCAGCTCTGATGTCTACTTCACACAAATACAAACAGCTGTGATCTGACTTTTCAAGTTGACCCACAGTCAGCTATTATTTGCTTGCTGCAGAAAACTGCACTGCATCACAAAGGCTCAGCAACAATGGCTGTGCTTCTGTATACCTCACAAACGTTTGATTTTTCATCATCATAGTGAAATTATTCCGAACAATATTTTCTAAAGTACTTGCACCTTAAAATTTGGTTGGGAGGAAAACATGTCTTACAGTAAGAGTAGTTTTTAGTAAGCACTACATTGTTAAGTTTAAATTAGGGGTGTCCTGATCCAATATTAGTATCGTAAATTGGTCCTACATTAGTCAAAAAATTAGATTATATCGGCCTGCATCTAAATTCTTTGGTATAAGCACACTGATAAAAGCACTTCACTCAAGCATTTACTCCACCCCAGCATTTCTATCCAGCAGCACTTGTATTTTACACATACTGGTTAATAATAAATGAGTCAGTTGTTCTCATACCTATTGTTGTTGACTATAGTTTTCTACTTGAGTAATATCTCATGCTCAAGCCTTTTCTAACATTCAACTCTACAAAATAAGTAATAAAAGTATGTATGATTCGTGCTGATATCATATCAGGTCAATATTAGTATCAGTCGATACTTAAAGCCGTAATATCCATATCGTATTATAAGAATGGAAAAAGCTGTATCGGGACACCCCTATTTTAAATAAAACAAGTATAGTTGTCCACATATATATATATATATATATATATATATATATATATATATATATATATATATATATATATATATATATATATATATGCTACTCCTCCTTACTGTAAATGAGTATCAAATTCTTTTTATGTAAAAATAATTAATATAAAGGCACAAAGTCTAGTACCTATTTTGTATAAGTCTGTTAATGAGACTGAAAGAGTGATTTTAGCTGGACTTTTTCCTCAGCTTTGCCTATGCTGATGACATGGCTATACTCAAATGAACTTAGCTGACCTGTTTAGGCAATATATAGTTAAAATATTTTTTGTTATAAAGTAAACTTTTGAAGTTAATAGATCCCAATGCAGTGCATTAATACACATCAGATCACTTTGAACTATAACCATCATTGATACAATCAGTTGTGTTCAGTCATTTATCTTTAGTATAGATTTATAGTTCATCTATCTTTCCATTTATGCTGGCATATTTAAAAGGCTATGTTAGGTGAGTCTGTGAGAAAAAAGGGTGCATGTTCTGCAACAGTAAGTCCTACTGTGTCTTTGAGGGATCTGTGTCTCATGCGATGTGCTTCTGGTTTGAATAACAAGTGTATATTGAGATGAAGGGTGTAAAATTTACAGGGTTCTAATGTGTCTGGACAAGAAACTTATGATATATACATATATGGTAGATATATTTAAGGATCACCTGAGTTTGCATAAAAGTTAAACACTTTATTCTCAGGCTACAAGTGCCTAAAAGTGATAAATTAATTAATAGCTGAGTTGTTCAAAAGTAGGTCAGATAGTTGTCAATTGCACCCACTCCAGCTATTTGGCATGCTGTAGCGCAGTGAGTGACTCTTCATGAGTACAGGCAGAGCATCTGCATAGATTTAGTAATGTTATTATTGTATTATAACACACACACACACACACACACACACACACACACACACACACACACACACACACCATAGACGTGACGCTCATGCCACAGAATTTGCTAACATGTAAAAAGTGTGAGGTAGTCTGTTTTGCTGTAGTGTTAAATTCATAGAACATCACTTCTGTAAGATAGAGTAGCTTTCTTAGGCACTGAAAGACAAGTCAATCTTCATAAGCAACTGACTCACTTCTTAGTATCTTACTTTGTCAGAATCTCAACGACTTCATACAAAAAAGTCCCGATGAACATTAGAGGTCTGAGAACATTTAAAACCATGGTAAACATACATCTCTACCAACATTTTAAAAATGTGCAGTTAGTGGGATTATTCATGACATAAATTGAAAATACCATAATTCCTACTAGCAGGTTCAAACATATTTTATTTTCTAGTATATGTTTTATTTTTCTTGGTCTTCTACTTCTTCACCAGAAAAACATGTTAAAAACTAAACTCATTCAACCAATCTGAAAAAAAAAAAAAAAAAAAAAAAAAAAAAAAATCACATAGTTACATAAATTTCTATAGAATTACTGTACAAACAGATTAGACTGGCTGTTTACTCACTTCCTCCCTATAGCAGCAGTCATGGTTTGCGAAACCTTGTTTTAATCATTCTTGTGTAACAGACTGGTTGCTATAGTGACACTTAGACCAAGAGAACTCTCAGACAACCAACGTGAATGAAAAATATACAATCGTGCAGAGAAAGGGAGATAAACTGCATCCTACAGAAAATGTTTCATAAGAGAGACAATAGTGGAGTTTAGTCAGTTTGTCACTGTAAATAAAATGTGGTGGATATGTGTGGCCAGACTGTTTTGAAGGTCAGGTCTGGGCTGAGTCAAATTACAGGCACTGTAAAGACATTTACAGTGAGGTATGCAGAAAGAAAACTCCCCCCAACAATTGCATCCTTCAAAACCCATCACACATGTTCTTTCTTTGTTCCTGCTTACGTTTCGTCTTGTGTCTGGACAGATTACACCCTGACTTAATTAAACCTCCCAAGCATGACAAATCTCTGTTCCTAAGCTTGAACGTGAACGTTTTACATCAAACATTCATTTATGAAGTCACTGTCTGGTTCTCCGGAATGCATCAATAATGCAAAGCCACCGCCTTAATTGTCACCAGCACATCCACTCTGAGAGACCGGTGTTCAGGCTGGAAGCATCTTATCCCCACCCACTTAACACCGAAACAAGCATTGCCTTCCCAGGAGGTAACCATGACAACTGGGTTTTCTGTCTATCAGAAAAGCCTGCAGAGTAAGCACTGACAACATGGAAGGTCAGAGCTGTCTTTCCAGTCTGTACAGAGAGATGTCGTGTCAAACCGATGATATGCTTCTACATGCATGTACACAAAATATGTAGACAAAAAAATCAAATATTAGAAACATTTACACTCCCCTACTGTAAGCACCACAGTATTAAACCATAGCAGCTGTACATAGGGGATGGTTAAATGCACAGGTGTTGCTACCAAAAGGTACTGTGTTGGAAAAAAAAAGCCTGGTAAGACTAATTTATTTTTCTTTCATTTGGTCATAATGGGTAAAAGTTGAAAAAAATAACTATATGATATTTAGCAATAGAGATATTCCTACCAATGTGCTGATTGATGTTGATGGGGTTGTGATTAAGCGTGTGAGAGAGGTTACATTTCTGGGAGTTACTCTTGATGACAACATAAATTGGAAACCACATATCAGTAATTTAAAGACAAACATTTTTAAAAATTGTGTTATTGTATAAAGTGAAAGACTCAATGAATGATTAAGCATTGCTGATATACAATTCACTAATTGTTCTTTATTTGACTTATTGTGTAGAAGTTTGGAGGAATCCTTGTAAAATGTATATAAATTTTATTTTTGTTTTGCAAAAAAAGAGTTGTTATAAGCAGAAAACGCTACAGAGATCCAACAAATCCATTGTTCTTCAACTTAAAACAATAAAATTTCATGACTTAAAGAACTATTATATCCTGGAAGTTATGTTTAAAGTACATAACAGTATATTACCAACACATTTACAAAAAATATTGATTGAAAGAGATAGCATTTATTATTTGAGAGGATCAGAGATTTTTTTAAAACCTAAAGTCAGAACTAAACATATGTTGTATTTCTGTTTATGGAAGAAATCTGTGGAATAATTTGTCTAAAGAAACCAAAGAGAGTAGATATTTTTTTACTTTCAAGAAAATATTAAAACAACATGTTGTCAAGGTATCATGAAGTATATTGACTCAATGGAGCGCTGTATCATTCCAGAGATAATACATGTTATTATTTTGTTTTTTTTATTCTTATATTGCCTGTTTTGTGTTTAAAGAGGTATCTATATGGATGCGTGATTGATGCTTAGTTGCTTATGCTATAGCAAATTGACTTCTGAGAGGTAGATTTTGTAAGATTTTTTTTGTCCAACAACTCCTTTTCATTCAAAACTTTTGTTCATATTGATATACAACATATTCATTTTAAGCTGTAAGTGAATTAAATAAATGATAATGATAAATAAATAATAAACAAAACTAGCTACATTAGCCATCAGTGTCTGGTCAGACTACATGAAGTGTAGTGGTTTAAGCTTGAAACCCTGTTGTATCTATAACCCCTTTCAAAAGATCCTGACCCGGAACAGTGAACTGGAGTCAACCAACTAACATTAGGCTCTGTAATAAGGAAGGATTATGGGGCAAGTACGACACAGCAATATGATCCAAAGCAAACCAGTCAGGTTAAAATGTCGACAGACCAGAGGTATTCTATCATCCTCCAGTGTCCACAAGATCTGAGAAATATGTTGATCAGCACAATCGGATGCAGATGACACACAATGACTTTACTTGTATTTTGGAAAAGAAACGCACTTGGATTGCCTGCCTGTATGAGGTTCAGTGTTGCTAGCTCAGTATTAACTTAAACAGGTAAATGGTATGAGTTGTATATCATGGCCCTGTGATTCAGCAACACCAGCTGTATGATCTGCACATCTACAAGGGCAGTCATCTCAGTGGACCAGTTTGTATGATGTAAAAAGACAAAGAGATTCATAGTGGGAGGTTTGGTGGTTACATGTTTTTTTGGAAAAATATGAGCTGAAAGAGAAAATCTAAAGTACTAAGATTAATCACACTTAAACTCATTCGTTCTACATCAGAGATTCCTTAAAACACAGTTTGCAGGTTCCGTACAGTGGCAGCACAGCAGCTAATTGCAGTTTTCTGCAATTATAGGCTGACCAATTCCAAATCAGGTGACTATTACGAACCAAACTGAACTGTGGTAATGCCAGGATTAATATGCTACTTCCAACTGGGTTTGGCTATAAGGGAATAAGCTCACTGTATGATTTGACAACTCTACTCTGGATATTTATTGTCAATGGACATTTTTTCAACTGCTTGTTAAAAAAAAAAAAAAAAAAAAAAAAAAAAAAAAAAAAAAAAAAAAAAACCCTTCACATTGACTTTTAAACAATCAGTGAAAAAAGTGTTGATGACACTAATCCTGAGTACGATTAAAGGATATCTTTTATCCAAGGCTGCAAGAACAGAAACAAAGTTTCTTCTGGGCAGGTCATTTCATACTTCATAAAAACTGAAGTGCAGAACTCTTGGGAAGTCTTCATAGGTCGCTCTTACAGCAGCACACAACCTTCATATTTCTTGGACAAGAACAAGCTACAAGAACTCCCACATCTCAGTGCACATCTAAATTATGACGTTGAAAGAGCCCCAAAGAAGTGACACAGATATGAATAAAAAAAAAAAAAAAACAAACAACAAAACTCACCATTGTTGTTGTGGTATTTAGCACAGAAAGTCATAGAGAGGATAACATTGTCATTATTCTTAAAAAGTATCATTCCAACTCAATGTGGATGTTCCAGAAATAGACTAAAATGTCAAAAATGTCCAAATTTAACTTTTACATGGCTCTACATTGTTACTGTGGGTTTTGGAGTCAGGATAACTCCTGTCAGCAGTTAACCTTTTGACAAAATAATCAAGATTCATTATTTTTAAAAATTGTGAGCAGATTGTTTTCCTTTACACTTCTCAGAGTTTAAAAAGTGAGAAAACATGGATTCATTAATAGAGGAATACTAAAGGCTCTGAAGATGTATAAAAATTATTCTGTGCGCAGAAACGGTAAAGCTTGACTCAAAAAATATTTACCACAAAAACTCAAAGCCTGAATACCCAAGTTTATCTTTAATCTGCCTGATAATTTAAACCAAAACTATTTCAGGCTTTAGTTCACAAAGTACATCTGGACTGCTCATGAACGAAAGAACCTCAAACAAGCCCAACCTGAGTTCAGATATGAGATTCTGCTGCATAAGAACAAAACCAGAGGGATCTGGACAGGATAACAGTGTCTCTGTTTATTATAATCTGCACTTGTCTACATTTATGATATTAAAAGCTCCTTTGGGTTGTGCATATTAGTCTGTGATTATAGTTCCATAAATGGAGATTATTATGGAAATTTAATCAACAGTTTATCCAGAGGTATCACATGAGCAGAATAGTTCAGGTCCAACAAAACAGTTGAACCTGGACATTGCAACCTTTCAATACTTTATAATTTTGCCAATGGTGATCTTGATGGCAACCTTAAAGCCTACATTAAACAGCAGATTCTAAGATCCTCCATTCAATTATAAGTACAGGTTTTTTAGGTGTGTTACCCTTTTGTCAAGGTATGGAAGAGGACACAAACTGTGCCCCTCATATGAAAAGAAGATGGAATCACCAAAATTCAAAACAAATATTTGGAGTATTCAAAGTGAATCTGTCAAACCTAAGAAAACTGCACCATCTGTCAAACATGGTGGCAGCAGTGTCATGCTGTGGGACTATTTCACTGCCACAGGTGCTGGTACACTCCATAAAGTGCACAAAAAATCAGGCTGACCTCTTCCCAGTTTTTCAGCTTTTCAAACCAACAAACGCAGCAAAACTGGTGCTAGAGTAGATCAGGCTGGAGAATGTTACACTTTCTCAAAGCTCCAACACCTTGATCTGTGAAAAATTCATGAACTATAAGTGAAGTTGTTGAATTTTTAATAAATGGAGGCATTAACTCAACTAATTGCAAATTAACTTTACAGTTTGTCTATACAGTAACCAAATTGGTTACTAAATAGGTTACTCTACCGGCTTTAGTGCTAATGTCAGCAAAAATACAAGTATTAACATGAGGGCTATCAATAGCATGTTGAACTACTGTAACATACTTCATCTAGTATGCAAACAAGATGAGAGGTCGAGTCCAACATTAAAACGACATTCATGCCAATAGAAGGACCTGAATAGGTTACCTAAACTGGTTACTGTATGGGCTAAAATGCTAATGTTAGCAAAAATGCTGACATTAACATTAGAGACTATCAGTAGCATATTGAAATACTGTAGCGTACTTCATCTAGTATGCAAACAAGTGGTTGAGTCCAACATTAATACTATATTCATGCTCATACAGGAACCTAAATAGGTTACTAAACAGTTTACTGTATGGGCTAAAATGTTAATGTTAGCAAAAATGCTAACATTAACAAGGGGGGCTATCAGTAGCATGTAGACCTCCTGTAATGTACTTCATCTAGTATGCAAACAGCTGTGTATAAGCTAAAATGAGCTAAAATGTTTATCTTACCTTACAGAAATTAGCTACAGAAATTCATTGTATTTCTGTAGCAGAAATACAAAGAAAGCTTTTAATTTACACCTCTTCAAGAAACACTTTACATTATTATCATAATGTCTGTTAATTTCAGGGCATTATAACAGTTTTGTCAATGATTCAACTAGAACTAAACAAACCTGTTTTAGATAAACAGATAACACTGATTCAACTATGGGATGAAAAGCAACTTGGAGCAGCTAAGGGTGACCTAAAGAGTGACAGCTTCTGCATTCCAAACAGCAATGGCATGCTGCTAAAGTCAGCTAACTATGTTCCACAGCAGCAGTTGGAGTTCACATGCTGCTGTACTACTCCACTATAAGAATTTCACATTGGCTTTTAAAGTGAGATGAAACTACCCACCCCATCCCTCACACATTTTTACACACCAGTGCTGGAACAAACACTTTTGACAATGGCTTCAATAGCTGCTGATTTGTCCGCGATGTTTGATGAGCAAAAGACAATAGAAGAATGTAATGCAGATATTATTATCAGTGTTTTAACTGAAGGGTTGAAGACCAAGGGCTTCTATGCGAAACGAAAGAGTGCATGCAGGCAAAGTAAAAATAGCTTTAACATTTAAAAGGAAGAGCTGACACTAACTTCTAAGTATTCATAGAAGAAAAGACGGTTGAAATCCCTATTGTCTGCACAAACTTCTTAAAATACCAAAAACAAGCGTTTCTTTGTGCTGCACCTGTTAATGCGTGCACTTACCAGCATCAGTGAAGGCTGCACAGGAAAATGTTCAGTGCAGTAGTATTCTGGCAAAGTGTTCTTGTCCAGGTTAGACTGGCCCCCAGCAATTCTTAGGCCCTTGTCTGTACCACACACCTTACACATAGCTGCATTGCCCATGGTGTACGGCATTCAGGTCTTTCCCAACGAAATGTAAAAGAATCTAAGAGAGTGCATTTAATCATTCGGATAATCCACTCTTTTCCCCTGCCTCCCCCTTAAACCCCTGCAAGTTATCATCCAGGGGGGTAAACCCCTCAGTCTCAGCAGAACTCAACTTCCCTTTCCCTGATGTACCTCCTTACTGGAATCAGGTCAAAATGAGACTGTACAGCCAGCAGTGCTAGCTTTTCCTCAATGCTAATTCTAACTCTGACCATTGACTAACAAACCCCACCACACACACACACACACACACACACACACACACACACACACAAACTCCCCACTAACTGCGCTTGGCTATTTTTACACCCACAGGCCAAGCTATGCATGTAAAAAGAAGGGAGAGAGGGTGGTCCACATAGCACAGCCAGCCAACCCAGGGGGGAGGTGGCACCACAGATACTCTCAACCTGGAATAAGATGATGTCCGCATGCTCAATAAAGTATAATATTTAGGGTATGAAATTTGACATTGTGGTCTCTTTAATTCCAGTTGGCACACTGTTTTTAATAGCCACCTAGACCACCTTTACATCAACTGAAAATAACAGAAACCTTTGACATTGCCATACTCAATGAAACATGACTCTAACAAACTATGTAACATGAAGTTGTGTGTATACTTGCTGGTGTATCATGTAAAATAAGGCAGACTAATCAACAACTTTGAATCCCATCTGGGATTCTTCAAGCTATCAATTCAATTAAAAAATACTTTATTTATCCCAAAAGGAAACTGAATGTTGCTGTAACTCATATCATCCAAGCATTTTCAAAGGGTCATTTTGGATGGTGATGCTGTGGGTAGGAAGGATCTCTGTTAGCAGTCAGTCTTGCAACAAATCTGTAAAGGCCTCTGACTGAAGACTGTTGCTGTATGACAGCCTCATGACTGTCATGACACAATATTCCATAACAACATATCCTGGATGAAACTGACAATTGTTGGCAAGCAATGCTAATCCCCCTCATTTGCTTTTGCAGCTCTTATTTAAATCTCTGCCTGGCTGTATGGGTAGAAAGCCGGACAGAGAGACGCTGAATATGATCCTTCCCCAAAATGATTGATGGAAGAGATGGTTTGAACTTCCTCGTTCTCTCTCTGCTCTTTGTTCCTGCTCTGCATCCATGAAGCCTCCCTTTCAACACCTCTGGGATTTGTGGTCATATTTCAGGTATTATTTGAGCTTTTGAGATGCTAATCAGCTACTCCCAGTTATAAAAACAATACCTTGTTGCCATGGTTACGCATCATATGTCGTAATAAGGTTTCTTCTTTTTCTTTGATTAATCTGGCAAATTGCAACTAAGTACATGAGTGTGTCATCTCCGGGTATATACTTCAGGTTACGTTATAATAATAATAATAATAATAATAATAATAATAATAATAATAATAATAATAATAATAACCTATATAATATGGACTAAATGTATTTTTTAGAAATACAAATAATGCTTTATGCCCTTCACTTATTTTTTCATTACATAATAAAGTTTAAGTAGGCCCCAAGCTGAAATACTCAGGAGTGGAAATGACAGGGGAACCAGAGAAGCTAATCAGGGAGAAGTGGAAGCAGCTGAGGGAGTGCACAGGCAGAGAAGAAATTAAAAGATAGAAAACAGCTGGGAAAGGGAGAAAGCTGGCATGCTGAGGGAAAGTGAAATATAAACAGAAGGAAGATCACCTGAGATTTAACAGAGATTAACACAATCTAAGGCTTTATTCATACAGCAAGTAATTAAGACTCAAATCCAATATTTTTGCCCATATGCAACCCATATCCGGCTTTTTATGGCAGTATGAATGGCCCATTTTCTGACCCCCCCTCCCCCCCAAAAAAATTAATCAATTAACATTGCCACTTCCATAGGTGGTACTAAATCAGATACGTATCCGATAGTTTTGAAAGCGCCTACTTCCAAAACACACAATTGATTGCAGAGTTTGTCTAAAGTTCTTTTTACTTCTAAAGATACTGCAGTACTGCTGGTGGTACTTGGGTTTGTGATACTCAGATAAAAACCTTGGCTGGCTACTAATTTATCCATCAGGTTGGAACATATTCCAGTTACAAGTCAGAAAACCAGTAGAATATCCACCTGCTATGCTCAGTGACAAGCTAACTACTATTAGTAACATAGTAGTTAGCTAATGGCATCTCTTTTTTATGAATTTACTCTCTAACAGATTTCACTGTACTTGGTGTATATTTAATGAAGACTACAGAAGTACAAATAAACACTTTACTTTGGCAGCTATCACTAACATGCAGAAGCCATGTTGAATTTTCAGGTAGGGAATAGCAAGAGCCTTAAAACATTTATGTATTAAGTAATATGTATGAATTAAAGCTTTCTTTCTACATACTTGTTGAACACTTCTAAAAGTGTTTTCATTCTCTGCAGACAGAAAGGTCAGGAATAAGACCTAAATTCTTCCTGGCATTAAGGTCTACTCCCTCCTGTTCGTTGACTTGTCTCTGGCATTGTGATCACCAGCCTTTATGTCAAGGACTGTTTAATGGCAACAGGCATGGTGATTTGCTAATGCAGATCTGTGTCAAACATTAGCCTAGAGCAGGCTTGTATTGATCCAGCTGGACCGAGTGCAAATTAAAGTTACTCAGACCTTTTCATGACAATCAACTGCTTGTGCAGAATTAATGACGAGCCTTAGACATGATGCTGTCCGCCTCATCCAGTCACATTTGGATTTTACCAGTGTGTATGCGAGTGAGTTTACGCTTGTGACGTCAGGGTGCTAAATGTGCCTATTCTCTGTGGCTTATGAACTCTGTGTGGTTCATAAGCCACACAATAATTTCACTGTTGAAAATATCAACCAAAGGATTCTCATGAATATGCTAGTGCAAAGGAAAAAGAATCCTCTGTTACGAATTACAGAAAGAACATGAGAAAGTAGCTTTGACTTTTCAGTGAATGAATAAAGATAAACTGAGTAAGAAGCTGAATGATAGGTCACAGGAGGGTAGGGGTGGGGCTATGATAATTGTCCAAATCCATGCACCAAATACTTTCAGCCTTAAAGCTGTTAAAAGTCATAGAAAGTAAAATGTAGAAGGATTGGCTGCGTGGCGATGCACTTGTTAGCTCTGGTCCCTTGCAGCACAAAGGTCATGCGTTCTAGTCCTGGGATGGACCTTTCTGCATGGAGTTTCTGAATGTTCTCCCAGTTCATGTCTGCATTCTGTGGGTACCTGGGCTTTCACCAACAGTCCAAAAACATGCATTTTATGTAAATTGGCCCATGGAAGTGAGTGTATGTGTGCATAGTTGTCCTGTGTGTCTTTGTGTTGTTTTGTGATGGACTTACAATCTGTCCAGGGTGTACCTGTCTTTTTCCTAATGACCATTACAGATAGTCAGCAGCCCCCTGCAGCCCTGACAAGGAATTACACTGCAAAAACAAAAAAATCTTACCAAGTTTTGTTGTCTAGTTTCCAGTTCAAATACCTTAGTTCACTTGAAATAAGACTAAACAGACTTAAAAGTAACTTTTCAGCAAGATAAATATGCTTGTTTTAAGTCAATAATTCTTGAATATAATTTTAAAAAAAATACTAGTTCCACTGGCAGATTATTTCACTTAAAACAGAGAAATTGTGGAACGAGTATTTATTTTTAAAAAAATCTATATTCAAGAATTATTGACTTAAAACAAGCGTATTTATCTTGCTGAAAATTTACTTTTAAGTTCATTTTGTCTTATGTCAAGTGTACTAAGATATTTGAACTAGAAACTAAACAAAAATACTTGATAAGATTTTGTGTTTTTCCAGTGTAGTGGTGTAATGGCTGGGCAGATGGATTTTAAATGTAACTAACAGTCTTCATGAGACTGTCATACAACATCATTGTCATCAGTCAGAGGCTGCTTCAGATTTGCTGTAATAAAGACTGCAACAGGAGGTCCTTCCTGCCCACAGCCATCAGCTCTTTAAAGAACCTTCAATAATATGAATTAAAACAACATTTAATTTCCCTTTGGGATCAATAAAGTATTGTTAAATTGAATTTGAACTGAAAAACCTTCTCAGATGTAGAAATGATTAGAATACACTTTCACTGTGCTATCATGGCTAGAACATTGGGTTTCAATCCTGACTGAGCTGTTTCTTCTGTTTTCTCCTCCCTGCCCTGGCAAGACCAATAGAAAACACGGGTTTGCAGTGGTGAATCCCTTCAAAAGTTGATGCTTGATGATACACCCTTCCATGGACTTTGCATTGATTCTATATAGGTTGTAAGGCGGAGTCTTGCTGAAATTATTTCATTGCTCTTGCTCCGACTTTAACTGCTCAACATTTGGAAGCGTGGCATACACGGACTGAAAGCTTCGTTCACTTTCCCCACTCCCGTTGCTAAACTACAACCCTATATCGGCAGATTACAATTCTAAAACAGTGCAGAAAATCAACGTCATTGTTCACAACTCCTTCTGCTCACTGATTGGCCCAGTTTAAATTCAACCACAGAATATATGTCCAGATGAAACAGTTCTGGCAATTCACAGCAGTTTTCAATTTCTTTCACCTTCACCTGCAGGTAATTTCATTAATGTCTGGTCCAACCTCAACTCTGAAGAACCATCATCTGCCAAAATCTTCATTTAATTAAAGCAGCCAATAGATATGTTGATGTTAAGGCTGTGAGTTTTACCAGCCAAACTTCACATTTAATTCAGAAGTCACACAAACCTTCAATGAACAGTCAGAACAAGAATATTTCTATCCTTTTTTACCCATTAGTTTGTCAACATAACCCCTTGTCTTTCCTTATATCCAACACACAAACACGCCCAACCCAGTGGTAGGTAATCCACAAGGCGGGGCAGGCACAGACAACAAATGCCTTTAATCTGTGATGGGCCATATGGCTCACTGGCTGAAGGATGAGGGGAGATGTTAGATGCATCCCGTTGTCTTTCTTATTTTGAGGTAAACTGCAGTGTGTGTGAGCTTTTCAGACATGAAAAAACATGTTTTTGTTGGTAAAATTGTGCCTCAATAAGTGAAGCTGGGGTTAAAGTTAGCCCGTAACCCTTACCCTAAAAGAAAATACAATAAATTATATCCCAAAAGAGTCAGCCTATTCTCAGTGGCATGGAAATTTTAAGGTATATTCTGTATTTAACCCCAGCGCAAAACATCAAGCAAGTAATATCTCATTCTAACATTAGCTGAACTGAGACTCAGAAGGAGATTCAGCCCATAGTGGTATAAAATAACATGATGCAGCAGAGGGTGCTTTTCAACATCCATTCAAGCCTAAATCTGTGAATTAAACTCTAACCTGCTAACACAAATATTCAAATGTTTGTTATAATCAATATTAAACTCAGCAAATCTCACTTAGAGGTTTCTGCAGAAGTACAAACAAGAGCATAACTAAAATGAATAATGAAAACATGAATTATAGAAAATGGAAAACTGTTGCCATGGAAACAGAGATATGGAGAAGTGTTATGCCGATTTTTTTTTTATTTGATTTAAAAGAAGATATGTATAAAATTGCATTTTCTTTGTTAAATCTTAGCAACACAGACTAATCTGCCTGGATGAATTATCAGATGTTTCACCATTCCCAAGGACAGGTCTGAGGACACCATCTGCAAAATATCCAGTTTAATTCAAAACTGGATGACTGAAGACACTTTGTTGTTTTAATATTATGAATGGGGTGCTCAGGGTTGTTCATTAACTTTTTTCATTGTATAAAACATCTTTCAAGAGGCTGCAGAGCAGTCTCCAAAACAGAGATAGCCTTCTTTATCAGCTTGTATAGATTTTTCAAGTCCATGTCACCTCCACTTCTTTTCCCATAATGGAAAGTGTTTGAAATATCTTTTTTTTCTTCTGAAATCTTCAATCATTTCCTTTGTTTTGTTCATATTTAAAATAAGATCATTGTTCTCATATCATGCCACAAAGCACCCGTTCACTTGAAATCTAAGATGTAGAGTGAAAAGGAATGGTGAGAGTACAGCCCCTTGAGGTATTCCAGTGCTCTGGACCATCTGGTCTGACACACAACCCTTCAGTCTCACAAAAATAAATGGGACCAAATTGTGCTAATTGCACTGGAGAA
Organism: Anableps anableps; assembly: GCA_014839685.1. Taxonomy (NCBI): domain Eukaryota; kingdom Metazoa; phylum Chordata; class Actinopteri; order Cyprinodontiformes; family Anablepidae; genus Anableps; species Anableps anableps. Next base: position 2,988,125 of record CM026085.1, on the reverse strand, counting down.
ATCAAATAACCTGATTCTCACAGTTCCCAAAGACAGTGGGTTGCTGTAAAGTGAACAACACTACACCATACGGTTGCTACATGCTCGTTCAGGAGGAGTGAACGCTGCAAGTCAATGACTCGATGTAATCTGCTGGGTTTCCTTAGAAACTTTTTGAACTACTTTGAATAATTAATGGAGCTTACTGTACTGTTTGATAACTAGGAATTGGAATTTATGTATGATTGAATTGATTTTTTTTTTCTTGTAAAGTACCTTGAGACGACATTTGTTGTGAAATGGCAATATATAAATAAACTGAATTTAACTGAATTGAAGTTTGTAAAGAGGAGTGACAAAAGCCAAGGAAAATAATTAGCAGTGCTTGTCCACAAGATATTGTGTTATCCAGGAAATGCTACGGTGAAATGTCATCTCTGTAGCCTTGATATTGAACTATTAGCTGCAAGTTTTTCTCAATGTAATTTACTAAGAGAGTTTGCCAGTGTTATTTTGCCAATCCGTTACATTCTACCTTCAGCTGTTGCTGACACTGCATGCAATGTCATCAGCTCAGTTGTTGCTATCCTACAGACAACACCTCAATGTGTTTGTAGCAATTCTTGTGATTTTAATCATGCCCCACTCTCTGCTGTACTTCCAACATTTCAATAATTTGTCAGCTGCTCTACTAGAGAAAGCAGCACACTAGATTTGTTTAATGCAAATTTCATGGATGCAAACTTCTCCAAAGCGAGATCTCCTCTTGCCAAATCAGATCACAGCCTTGTTTTTTCCTTGCTCAGACTATAAACCTGTAGTTCAGAGTCGACCTGTGACAAGAAGAACTGTGGGAAGATGGTCATAGGAAAGAGAAGAAGGCCTGCAGAGTTGTTTTGAGGGTACAGCTTTGGAGGCTCTGTGTCAGCAACATAGGCTGAGTGTGTGACCAGCAATATAAACCTCTGTGACAACAACATCATCCCCACCAGAACAGTCAGATGCTTCCCTAATAACAAACCCTGTATCATAGTGACCTGAAGGAGCTGCTAAAGAAGAAAAAAGAGCCTTCACAGAGGGAAACAGGGAGTTATTAAGGAGTATACAGAAGTAACTTAAAGTCAAGATTAGCGTAATGTGGAGATTTATTGGAGGGTGACATCCTTTGTTTAAATAACATGTAAATGTGGTGGACAAGTGACTTAGAAAAAGCTATCTGAATGTGGTTGAAGGTGTTAGAGTTAATCAATTAATTAATCTCTGTTGATACTAAATTACTACAGGGTACTTCAGCCAAAAGTCCAATTTTCAATGTGGTTTTCTAGGGTAAACTGGTACAAGGATTAGCTGCTCAGAAATGGGTATCAAAAACCATGTCAATTTAACTCCATCAATTGGAGAGTCCAAAGTACTGAGGGCAGTTCAGAAAATTAAAGGCCATTCACCAAAGCAGAGCCACAGTTGCTGTTGAGGGCCAGCACTGTATGGACAGAATATCGCTAAATCATCAGCGTACAATAAATAGTTAACTATGGTATCACCAACTGTACTGTGTAAACACAACACTCCCCAGTCTAACCCCACTGCAAAAACAAACCTTAAGTTAGTTAATTGGAGGGCTGGGCAGGGTCGAGATTGGTATCCCCACCAGTCATTGGGTTATTGGGTCATTGGGTGAGAAGCAGGGTATACCCTGTGCAGGGCGCCAGTCCATCACAGGGCATACTTTATTAAGAATAGAACAGAATAGAATAGAACAGAATTGTCCCCCATCGTGGGATAATAAAGGATATTTCTATTCTATTCTATTCTGGCCTGCTGTAGCACCGTGAATGAAAAGCCAACATATCTCTGTTGAATAAACATTTTATTTTTAAAAAGCTTCTTACATCTGACATCATTTTTAAACAACTCAAATATACTGAAAATTGCTAACTTTAAGTTTTTCTTGAAACAACTTCCACAAGATTCGAACCAACTGATTATTCATAAAGAGCCCAACAGAGTTCCCCACTGTTACCAGTATTACCAGTGCCCAACAAAGAAACTGGATTTAGCTTAATGATTACCATTATCACTGTCAGAGTATTCTCTCATGTCACGTCTGTTATGGACTTCAGGCCTTCCTTATTTTCATCATCAAACTTTTCAAATACAGAGACCATATACAGTTTATTGTAATTTAGACAGCTGTATCTATCAAAACTAAAAATATATAAAATGCCCTCACAATAGCAAGAATAACTAAAGAAAACCCCAAATAATGTTTTGACTAAAGGACTGCAAGGTAGACATATTTGCCAACAGTTTTGTCTTCAACTAAGCCCTTTTCCACTTGTATTATGCATCATATCAACTGTTCTACTATTGTGAGATCCCAACTCAACTTCAGACCTTGATTGTCCAGATCTTCCAGTTACCCAGGTGGCCTCTAACAATAAGCAACATTACTAAGTTGCTTCACAATTAAACACAGATTGCATTTAATGTAGGGTAGGCGGCAGATATCACATGGGAAACAGAGGAATCATGAAAAAACACTGAAACCCCAAGAATAGAGCAAAAGTGACACCTCTACTCTTCCTTCTAATGCTGCTAAATGTGGTGCTGTTAACTAGTTTGTGTCGTTACATATGTCCACAGCAGACACTGTTGCTGCTCTCTGTACTGGACACCCCCCACCCCACATGTTCATAATGGTGATGGGATTGGTATTTTTGTTGAGCTGCAGGGTTCCACAGTGCCACAGCTGCCAGATTAGAAATGCTCTAATCCGGGATTTTACCAATCCCAGTTCAGCATCAAACTGTGGTACATGATCAGCATCCATATACCACTCAATGAGGGGTTTTGAATCTATGGGTGGCCAGGGGTAAAAACTGACTCTCATTTACTCTCTTTAATTGCAGAACAGGTCCAAGTTGTTCACCAATGTCAATTACCTTTTGGAACATGCAAACAATTTTAGGTTTTGGAATAATAAACCATAGATAGAAAGAGAGGTGCTGTGGGGGTGAGGGGGGGCAGACAGCAGAGATTATCTACAAATATCTCTCCATGAAGACCATCAGCTGTACATCCAGCTGTGGCCACAGATTAGACTGAAAGTACAGGGGCTTTACCATTGGGATGGCACAATATTGGAGTGAAACGGAATGGAAGAGGGTGGAAGGTTTAGTGTCCTATCCAAACCAGTCCAGAGAAAATACACAGGGGGCCTGGTAAAAAATGCCATTTTATTTACACAGTTTGTTCTAATCATTGCAAAGCCATTAGATTTTTAATACCTTTCTACATAGATTAGGACTTAAAATAAGACCACAACAGGTGCAATATTATAACTTGTCTCTCAGGGCGAAATAGTTGCTCATTTCCCTGCTGATTGTGTCGGTTCTCTCATTTATATAGAAATGAGCAAATGAAGATAGTAAGACACAAAGTAAGATGAGCTATTTTCAAAATTAATATCAATAAGTTACTCAAACTCATTCCAAAAACATTAAAACTTTCATAAAATTAGTGGGACTTGATTAAAATTTTAATCAAGTTAATTGCAGAGTGTGTAATTGATTAATCGGATTTTAATCCAAAACCATTCATTGACAAAAAAAAAAAACAAACAAAAAAAAAACCATTTTTAATTCAAAACCCTTTTTTGGTGTTAAATTATTGAATAAATAGACGTGAGCTCAACAACAAAGACATTTATTTTAATTTATTTATTTTAATCTGTTATTCAGGCTTTTAAACCATCAGATTGTTGTGCTATTATACTCATTCAGCTTTCAAGTGTTTCAAGAACTCCTGAAAAATCTTTCTTTAGAAATGTGGACTGTGGACGCTGACATCAGCGTTGGGGACGTCTGTGCTGCTGCTACATGTTTAGCATTGAGAGACTATTCTAGGCTTGAATAGCCTCAGTGATAGGCCGACTGCTTTTAGCACAACTTGCAAACAAAAATAGTCTTTTCTAGCATCCCATCAGATTGTTTTTGGAAGCAAAAATTAATCCTCAGTGGGTCAAGAGAAGCAGCTTTGTTGTCCATAAGTGATGTTTGTGGCTGTCGCTTGTGTGTCAGATTTACGGGCGTACCAGAAACATGTGCATACCAAAGTTCTGACTGGAACCTTTGCATGTAAAAAAAAAATAATAATAAAATTAAAAAAAAAAAGATTATTTATGTTAAAGAATGTTAAAATCAGTGTAATGAACTAATTGAAATTAATGCATTAAATTCCCAGCCCTAAACCCCCCGCCCCAAAAAAACTCAATTTGACCTCATAAAATATTAAATTTTTCTTTCTATTTTATTGTGGAAGAGTATGGAATTTATTAAAGTATAGTTAAAAGCTTTTAAAACAGCTAAATGTTAAAATTAAGGTAAAAATAAAAAAATAAGCTTCTATTTCAGGTTTAATATAGAGTCAAGTACCAGTCATGAACCTCACCACTAGACCTCAGCACTGTCTTCAAATCCTACTCTGAATCAGGATTATTTAGGTGATTTGGATATCTACAAATCCATCTCTTAGAGATCTCATAAAGCCCTGCTGTTCCATCGGATGTTTTTTGTTGTAACATTACAACTTTGACTCTGGTCTAACAGAGTAATAGGAAGCAGAGCAACAAGGTAGAAACAATATTTTAACCACAGATTCTATAACAAGTCCTACATGCATCATAATGTTGAGCCAACAGGCTATTTCCTCAGAACGATCTGTCAATTTCAGTCCTTCAATATCCTTCATTCAGCCTTAAAGCTCTCTGAGGATAGGTGTTATGTAAAAAATCTATTATGAATCACTCATATTTTGAACATCATCAATCTGTTTCTCAAGCTTCCTAAAAATAAAAACTCCAACCTTTGAATTAAAGTCCATTTACTGAACAAGTAATATGCTGAGAAGGTTTAAACTGAAACACACAAATGGCTGCTGAAGCGTCGCTGAAGAAAAAGCAAACGGATTACTATTCCAACAGGGCCCTGTAGCGGATTAGCACCACACATTCAATCTGCTGCTATCATTTAGATATAGTGACAGGAAAAAGAAGTAGGGGAGGGAAAGATTAAATGAGGGGATTGTGTAATTGTTCGATCCATTTCAATTAGGAGGAAGCAGCTTCATAACAGTTCCTTTGGTGGGGAAGGGTGGGGGGGATGATTAACCAAGTAGGCACGACATGTGAGAGTTTGTAACATAACAGCTGGCTCTGCTGTCAGCGTGACTTGCTCTGGGTAAGATGCTTTCTGCAGATGAGCAGCAGAATTTCAGTCTGCAACTGATGAAATGATGCTTTTAGGATTCAACCATGCAGGTTACTGTTTGCTTATTAAAGTAGTTATTGCTAATAATTCACCTATTCTCTACTCATTGTCCAAACTATATGTGTTGTCAAGATATGTGCTTTGGTTCATTTTGACAGATTAACAGTGAATGCACATGTCACAGCTGAGCAGCATGCTGTTCTTCTGCAGATGTAGAGTGTATGTGAACCCAAGGTAGCCAGAGAAGAAAAAATCCTGTAAAACAAGGAACAAAATCCCAAAGACAGATAATCCACTGGGATCAAACAAGGTAAAGGGGGGCATATTCTGGGCTTCTTATGCCTGCTAACACATCAGCAAGACAGTTTCCTTATTTTTTTGGAGATCGGCCAATACTTATGTAACCAGGTTATACCTTGTCATAATTACACAAAATGTCTTCCGTTACTCATATAGTTCCAATACCTGACTGTAAATACTATGGAAACCATTATTATCATTGTAAGCGTGCAACTTTAAGAGCCTCTCCTCTTTATTTCTTCTTTGGTGGTATTGTTTTGTTAAATCTTGTGCACCCTTGAGGTCTTCCCCTTTTGTAAACTTGTCCTGTGGGAGAGGTGGGTACTGGTCATTCTTCATCTAAATACATCCAGTATATTTATAGATTTATTAACTGCATTTTGATATCACCATTGTAACACACACACACACACACACACACACACACACACACACACACACACACACACACACATATATATATATATATATATATATATATATATATATATATATATATATATATATATATATATATATATATGTGTGTGTGTGTGTGTGTGTGTGTGTGTGTGTGTGTGTGTGTGTATTAATCCCATAATGTAAATATTCAAGTGAATTCATGACTGTAAAGTAACAGGGATTGACTTTAGTTTTGTTATAGAATTTTGCCGTGTGTAGGACTTGGAGTTGGGAACCGATATGTGGCTGTTTTTCTGTTTACTCTGCTTCTCCAAATAAACGAGGAAACCATCCATCTCCAAAGACAAACTGTGTCACAGGCAAATCATTCACTTATAACCAGCACAGTGCAGAAAAGATGTGGTTACACTTACATGAAAAACTGATCTTATCCTCTGATCTTCTCTACCCCTGCAAAGGTCTGAAAATCAGCCACTGTCTCCTTTTGCTCTGTTGAGAGAGAGGGCTGACTGACAGACTCACCCACCAGGTCACGTCTACACATTAACAGTCGTCACCCCACTGTTGCCAACTTAGTGACTTTGTTGTTACATCTAGCGACAATGGAGATGAAAACAATCAGTATCGGCCAAAATTGGAATCGGCATGTCAAGCTTTTTAAAGATTGGAGATTGGCCAGAAAACTGCAATTAGTGCGGCTCTAAGTCACACTGATGTCTGATCGAGGTTGTGTTAAAAATTCTAATGCAAACTGCCTTGGGAACTTGAATCTCAGCAAATGGAATTTAGCATTAAGACATGCAGTGTGAATACGGCCTAAAACGACATGGATTCCCAATTATTTCAAGCTCTATCATCCTGTTTTAAGTCCAATACCTCCAGAACCAGACCCTATACCACCTATCCAGTGGAACTCGCATGACGTTCAAAATCACTCTTAAGTGGTGATGTGAAGCTGCTTATCAACTCTGTAATCCAGGGCTACTGACTGTGGAGACATGCAGGAAGAATTCTTAATAAGATGACCAATTACAATGAAGAGGGAGAAAGGGAGGAAGCTGGTCATGGAGGAAAAAACTGGCAAATTAGCACATTTATACACATATCCTTATCACAATTGTCTTATTGACATTCATGTATTTTATCATTAATAATTTTATCATCCCTTTGCAATCCCAACAATCCCAATTGTTTTAAATCCTCTTTGCACTAAATATTTGACAATGATAAAAATAGGTTTACAGTTTAGGCTACCCCAATAAGTTACCATGGTGACAGCTCAAAGTAAGAAGTGAATCAGCTTTGTGATACTGAAAATCTCAAACTGAACCTGAGGTTCCTCCAATAAAACCATGAATCCTGGTTCATAGTGCAGACCACTAGTCATATTTAATGTTATACAGCTGCCTTTAAATGAAACAACAGAAGTGACAGAATGAAACCCCTACCAAAGCTGAAACTAGACTTGTGATATTAGCTTTGTTTAGGATTCATTTGCACAAGTTTTGTGGTCAGTAAGAAGCCAAACGAGAGAGAACATGGTCTGATTTTAGATGTCTTAGATGTGAGACATCAGCTCACTCAAACAACCAAACTTTAAGGTATTTTAACAGACATGTGGCCTGATCTAATGCATCCACTCTGCTATTTCTGGCATTTTTAAGATCATGCTTTTCTGCTTGATAAGTAATAGAACTGATTCTCCATAAGCTGAATTGAATGAAACTGGAAATGAAGGGGTTTTTTAACACCTATGTACACTCACTGTCTGACGAAGGTTGTACGAACATATTTCAATAATGATGGTCAGGGCCAGCTCAATGATGTCAACAGAACTTTTCACACTGTCCTGTTAGGGGGTGGACTGCAGTCCTGGGAGTACACATACTTCTTATGTTATTGTTCTTCAAAAATTGGATGGAGCTACCAGATTCATCTGAGCTTTCTAATTACAAGAGCAATGCTACTCAAAGCATAAATCATAAGATGTTGAACTGCATCTATTGTGTTGGAGGGTGAAATTAAGACAGCAGTGCAAAATTAATTCAGCCAGCATCTACTCAAGATGGATGGATGGGTGCATCCCCTATTTGGAAGCTAAAAATCAAAAGCCATATTTACAGGCTTTAGTCAGTCACAGTTTGTGGTCATATTTTCTTCATATTTTCAAATAATTGACATGACGCCAAGGCAAGATAACGCCACCATCCGGAAGTGTAACTCCGGTAGAGCAAACTTCCGCCAAACAGGGTTGTAAGATGAAGGTAGTGAAGCTCACAGTGTTACCTGGGACATTTGGTGAGGCATTATTGCCTCATCAGCCTACATTAAGGGAAAGAAGATAGGCACACAAAAAATTAAAATGAGTCATACATCAGCTCTGTGAAGTTATTTGCGGAAAACTCCAGAAAAATTTATGTCAACGCCCAAGGGTCTGATTGTTAAAAGAGTCCATATAAGGAGCACTGAATTGCTTTTTCAAAAAATGAATGTGTTTCACACAAGCCCATAGATGAAATTTGTGGAGGGGAATTCTTTTTATTTGTTTTATCTTCAATATCCCTTTGGCTCCATGATGGTTTTCTGCTCTCTGGGGGCTGTTAATAAGTATTAGTGTTTGTTAAGTAACATGGCACATTATTAAAGTTTGATCATGGTGTTTTTCACTTGGGTTTTATTGCATAAATATTCTCAGCTGTCCGGCCGCGCTGATCTGTCCCACTCAGACATCTTTTGCCTGCACAATATGTGAAACATGCAGACAAATATAATCTGCGCCACCTTTTATGGGCTTTAGTCTCAGAGCATCCAGACATAGCGGTGCTGTGCCATAATGTGATGCTGCACTGGAAATATTAGGTAGTCCTGCTGCTCAAAATTGACATTGCTGGATGATATTCATTATTATTATTATTATTATTATTATTATTATTATTATTATTATTATTATTATTATTATTATTATTATTATTATATTTTTTAATCTACCAAATATTTGACCAGCAATATGTTCTGTCATTTTATCTATATGTCCTTCTCGGCATGGTTGTGTCAGACGCATTTTGCACGTGCAAAAAGCAGGTGAGTAATTACTTACCTGCAAATGAGCTTGTGAAAATCTGAATTATTTTGACCACGTATCTCAGGGTGTGTATGACTATTTATAGCACATGCCTAAAAAGTTACTGCTTTACAAAGAAATTGTACCCATTTGTAGCCACAGCTAACATTTATTGTTTTGGACCCAGCCTGACGCATTAATCTGTGATTTAACCGTTAGGCAAACAATCCAATGATGACAAAAACCTTCATACACACGAAAATCTTGTAGATATACCATCAATCACTGTTGTATTCAGCTGCTCATATGGTCGGTCACAGACATTTATCCATTTTCACATTTTTCCACACTCCGTTTTGGTTTTGGAAATGGAATAAACTCTATTCCGCCCTCTAAATGCCCTGGGTATAGCATGTTATATAGCATGTTTTAAGTGCATGTTCCCACTGACATGTTTCCATTTTTTTCCTATTACTTTTCATGAAATCTCTATGACAGCATCACATTGGTAATGATAAACCCCGACAACGTTGTCAGAGGTTCAGTTCCTCCAGGTAAGGGGCATTTACTTCGGGACAAATTGCGACCGCCGAATGGTCAGTTGCTGACAAACCAACTAGATTGATTGACAGGTGGTGTCACATCAATTAGTCTCAGTGTTTGCTGTCACTGCTTTTGAAACTTCTTCAATAGCCAAATTCATAATGACACCACTGAACAGAACTTCACTAGACAGGCTTCACCTTGACCAAAACTGTCTCTGAGCTTTCATACTTAGCAGTTTGTTACACCTGTAAGTTACCATGGCTGCAAAATACAATAGCAAAAATATTCATTTGGAACTTAAATTCTAACATAAACATCAAACTTGCCAAAGCATGCAAGGTGATGCTGAAATGTACACAGAATGACAGCAAAAAAAAAAAAGTCAAATCAACGTAAGAGTTTGGATGAAGCTTTAGCCACGGCGGTCTTTACTAATGCTTTGTGGAGGACAAATAATAACAAACACTGAAGACTGAGAGAGAAAGTCTGGCACACAGTCTGAATGTGCCAGAGTTCAATGCATCTGCACAGGGGCCCACTCTACAACACCTTCCTCTACAATCATTTGGTTTTCATGCAAGCACGGCTGAAGAAGCAGCCAGATGTGACATCAGCTTCATGATCTCATTGAAATTGATGATTCAGAAATATGTCAGTTGATAATTAGAGCATGAAGAAACTGATAAGAAGTATCTGCACTAACACACACACCAATGGAAATACAAATGCTCTATCCTTGACTAGCTGATTTTTGTGTTACCTTACCACCAGTGGTAAAACAGTAATAAAACAGCAGTGTGCAAGTGGCACACTGCTGTTTAAATCTCAACTTGCTAGTCTCAACTAGTTTAAATCTCAACTTGCTGGATAATGCACCAACCAGAATTGATAAATCACCTTTAGGTGGGTACATGTGCAGAAGGCCAGATTGGAAGGGGAAAAGGGCACGTCACTAATCCATCAAGATAATCACCCTTTCAGTTCAGTTAATAATAAGAGCAATGAACAGCAGAGGGGTTAGAGAAATCACTGAAATGATGCAACGCATCTGCATCTAAGCTTCAACTAAGATTTCATTTAAACTTTCAAACGATGTTTCTGCCATTACAGAACACCTGATTTTCATTTGCCAAAAGAAAACACAAAGCATCTTTAAAGGAAACCGTAGTCTATTCATACTTATTTCCACAAGTTCCTGAATATACTACTTTCCATCCCCAGCTAGCATAAAGTGACCTGCTTTCATGTTGAATTTGAAAGTACAGCTTTTGTTTTCTTGCTCACAGAAAAATCAAGATAAATATGTAGAGACAAAAAGGGAACTGGTCTGTTAATCAAGCTCCAGTACAGACTGTCATTGTTGTACCGTCTACCAGAAACCACTTACAGAACAACTCTGCACCCAAAGTGACAAAAGTTTTCCTTCATCTTCTGGTAGATCATGAGCAGTCATTGTAAAAAGAAAGTGCACCCTATGTTTCGATCATTTCAGCATAGAATAAGCACATAAGGGTGAACTGATACAGAAACCTGCCTTTTTCCACACAAGAGTTCAGATGTGTCAAAAAAAAGATTGACACATCTGAACTGAATCCAAGAAAGGATTGCTCTATAGTTATGGGTCAGTAGGCAACATTTAGGTGGCATGATGGGAAACTGTTGATAACAAGAAAACAAATAGGGTAGTGCAAGCCTTGGCTTCAGCCTATTCCTTTTTTGGTAAATTATTGATTTAAAAAATAATTTTCTTTTGTTTCCTTTTCTTGTAATGTAAATTTATCAAAATAAAATGGAACTAATCTAAATTGTACACACCAGTGACACCTAATGAACAATTAATATAGTGCATGAAATTGAATGACGAGATACCACACTGTCTTCTATTTATTCTAATTATAACTGTAACCATCCACACTGAACATCCTAGGAACAGGAGCATTTCAGAAAGAGCTGGAAGACAGATCAGGACTCAACCCTGCTAGCTGGATAGGATGGAAATATTCATGTATCACTCAGCTATATCCCGTTTTTGTACAAGCTGAAAATAAAAGATAAATAATAACATGCAGGTTACTAAAAAGTTTGTTTTCCCGAAAACATTGGATGAATATATATCTATGGTAACGGGAAGTATACAAGCTACATTTGATAGACAAATTTAACCAAGACGCTGTCATCAGCTGCATAAGCTGCATCATTACCAGTTCGGTGGTTCCAGTGAGTAACTTTCTGCTTTTTGCTGGTTAAACTACAGTTTCAGGGTGTTTTAGCCAGTCCCTGAGAGCTTTTGTGTTTACAGCACCTATGCCAATAAACATACCTAAAGCCTCAGCGAAATCTTGTCTTGGTGCACTTCCACATTCATTTACATTAATACTGTTTCTGATCTATGTAAGTGGTATATAACATAGAATGAGAGTTTGTCTTGTCAAGTGTACCTCATTTAGGTGTGTCTCCAGCTCACATTCTGTGAACTTCCTGTTCTTACACAGAGGACACATCCATGGCATCGTGGCATCGCATGCCAGTTTGGCAGACATAGCTCAAACATTTTCACAAACACAGCAGCATTACTGCAGAGATAGTTCAGGATAATCTAAGCCAGTCTAACTATAAGCTTTATCAAAAAGATAAGTTTTAAACTTAAGTAAACAGGGTGTCTGCCTCATGGACTAAAACTGGGAGCTGGTCCCACAGGAGAGGAGCCTGATGACTAAAGGATCTGCCTCCCATTCTACTTTTAGAACCTCTTGAAACCACCAGTAAACCTGCAGTCTGAGAATGAAGTACTCTGTTAGGAACATATGGAACAATCAGATCTCTGATGTATGATGGAGCTGATTATTAAAGCTTTATATGTGAGAATCTTAAATTCTATTCTGGATTTAACAGCGAGCCAATGAAGGGAAGCTAAAATAGGAGAAAAATTATCTCTTTTTAAAATTTTTATCAGAAATCCTGCTGCAGGTCTTTGGATTAGCTGAAGGCTTTTAAATACATTTTGTGGACTTCTTGATAGTAAAGAATTACAGTAGTCCAGCCTTGAAGTAACAAATGCATGGACAAATTTTTCAGCATCACTCCTGGACAAGACATTTCTAATTTCAACCCTGCACACTGTCTCAGTCCTTTCAGACAACATACAGAGATGGTAAGAAGATAATTAAGTCCTGGCTTTGAATATTTTAGAAACAAAACATAAAAATAAAATGACTACCTTACTTCACTTTAACTGGTTCCTACTCAACAATGACTGTTCTATTCAATCAGATATCAGGCTAAGAAAACGAAGCAGACTCTACTGTTATTCATTTCATTAAACAGGATTTGCATGCAGTAATCCTGGCTAATTTTAGATTATATTTAATGTCAACATGTCTTGTGCTGTCAAAAAATAGAGAAAGACCATCTTGTCTGAAATGGCTTCATGGAGGAAACTCTGAAGCTTGTCAGAGGTGTATCTTTACCAGTGAAAGCACAGCAGGGAACCTTTTCTGTGTGCCTGGGAGGACGCAGACACCACGCATAGAACCTGCACTCTGCTGCATAGTAATGCGCCACAAACCTTACTGCGTAAATACACCTACAGATGAACAGGGCTTGATACTGAAACAGGTTATGGCTGAGAGCAGAAAAAGATTCACACTATTAGCATCAAGGATCACACAAGGCTGCATTCAGTTGTTTTTACTCAGCTGGAATCTAAGCTGACAGTGATGTGTGTTGGATGAGGTTTATGGGTGGCAAATGTTTTTGATCACTGAATAAAGTTTGCTGTATCTGGAACTTGTTTTCTTTCCATGGGAGTAGACTCTTGAGCATGTTCAGGTTTACATCCCCATGAATTCCTCAACAATTTACTGGATGATCACAGAATCACGAGGATGGAAATAGAAACACAAAATGGCACTAACTCAAGTGAAGTTCTTTATATCGGACACCGTCAAAGATTTATTTAGGTTCAAAGGGTGAGGTGACATTTGATGATGATGACGAGGAGACTGGAACTAATGACCAGTAAAGCACTGACTGGTCTGTTAGAGTGGGAAGGGATGGATGGGTCTAATGCACTACCTTCCGCTTGCGTTCAGCCCGTTCCCGGGAACGGCGCCTCCTCTCTCTAGCTTTTTCCAGAGCCTTCAGGTCCGGAGGCTGGTCCATCTCAGACCTGGCCTTCTTAAGTTGAGCTGCAGCATGAGCCATGGCCTCTCACTGTTCCCACAGAGACAAGACCTTTAGATCACTTTCAGAAGTCTTCTCAGAAACCTTGCCTGTATAGCTCTGGAAACCAGACAGTCCACGGATACCAGCCTCACCTCAACAGGGCAATTTCCAAGGAAAAACTGTCCAGCTTAGTCCTCTAACCCAGCAGATCTCCTCACCCAGACACAGAGCGTGAGTATCTGTTGAAAGCCTCCCTCCCTGCTGCCTGGGCAACTGCATCTGAGACAAGGTCGGAAGAGGAGAGTACTGGTCTGGCACACATCACCAAGAGGTAAACCGAACAGCCAATCGAGAAGCTTGGAAGAGACAGAAAGGCAGGGAGAGCTCCACCCCTCCCTCCCAGGTCAGCCAGCAGAGAAAGGAGTAGGTGCTATGGAAACACGGGAAGCCTCTGATTTACTTTCCAAATACATGGGCTCCCCTCTGATCTCTGATCAGGCACGAGTCGGCGAGTATGAAAAATGACAGGAAAACGGTTGAGGAAGGAGCCGGAGGAAACAATGTGTGGGAGGAGGCAGAGGACATGGAAGCATCAGCATGTGTCCTTTGGAAAAATAGGTAGGGAGGTACCACTCTGACAGAAATCAGAGGGGATAAGATGTGCTCTGTTGTTTTTGAGATCTCTAACATGTAGCTCCCCTGTTACTAAGCGCATTCATGGTACAGTCTGCTTGCTCGCTCACTGACTTGGGAGATTTCACAGCTCTGAAGCACAAAAAGAAAAACACAAAAATCACTTTCCTCTAAAAGCATACTTATACAGGTCTTTGGATTTTGAGACAGGTGACACTGCACATTGTTGAGATTTAGATGGAAAATAAGATGAGCTGCTGCAAAAAAATACGTATATGCAAAAGGCATGAATGTTTTTCACATCACAGTCCTTGTCCATGGTGCTGAAACCACAATCAGCGTCAGTTATGTCAGAAGAACTGCAAAAATGTGGAATTTGGGTTAAGCTGACTCTTGCTGTAAGACAGCAGTGTAATGCAGTAACAACATTATGAGCAATTATAAATGTATTAAGACAACATTTCACAGCTAATCTATTTGTAAATATCATCTATAAAGCTTAAAGCTGCATTATTATTATTATTATTGCTATAGTTTCCATTACAACGTTAGTATGATACCACTGGTAGGAAAATGCCCTTCATGTGATGCTGTACCAAGTCATTAACCTTTGTGTGAAGTCATTTACTGCAGTTTTTTTGCTCACACCTTCCCTGTTAGTTTTTATTCAATGCTGCCACCTAATGGCCAGAGCAAACCTTACAATTCTATGGATTTCAACACAAGCCAGGGAAGAAATACAGCAGTTCTTTCGCCTAAGCATGATCTGTGTCCAATAATTATTAATAGACATTAATGCAAACTCATTTAGCTTCTCCATATTTTTTAGGTTGGAGAGAAGTTCCCAACATTTTCCACACAGAGCTTTTTAAATTGATATTAACTGGAAAATAAATTAATTCTGGTCCAGATTGTAACTTTCACTCCTTCATTTTCACTACTTCTCTTTATTCTGCCACTGTAATGTAATGTTTCTTTTTTGTTTAATTTTATTATGTTTTTATTGTGTAAAGAACTTTGAACTTCCTTGTTTCTGAAATGTGCTATAGAGATGAACTTGTCTGGGTCTCTCTATGAAGGAGACACACCCCTCCCCAGAGACACTCAGCAGCTCCTTAGTGCAAATCTCAAGGAGTGGAAGGGAGTGCTTTACCTTTTGCTTAGCTCCTTCTTCACCACAACAAACATTAACAAATCTGTCATCACTTCAGACATAACTATCCACGTTATCTGCCATCCTGCTTTCACTTGTGAGAAAATACATAATTTTGAACAAAACCCCAGAGAGAAAGAGGACCCAGATGCAAAGTAAAATTGATCCAGATACCCCTTAACCTGCAGCCGCCTCCACAAATTAGGACAGGGAACACAGTCAGAGACCTTCTCCATGTCCACAAAACACATTTGGACAGAAGAATTTTACTTGCATGAGTCCCAGAGCCATTCCACGAAGGTAAAGATTGAGTCCAAAGACTTAATATAGATTAAAGCCTCTTGGCCAACCTTTTCTCAAGGACACAAACTATGGGGTACCATTTGTAAAGTTGCACAGTCAAAAAATGATAACAACAAGGTTATTTAACCTGTCATAAGAGAAAGAAATTTTTCAAAGTCATATTTTCACCATGTTACTCATTCATTTATAAATGTCACAGTTTCAAATTTAACATTCAATTAGCAAGCTAAATATTTAGTTTTCAAACTAAATATTTAGCTCCAATTTAAATATTTAGCATGAACCACCATTTTTTTCTCTTATGACAAGTTAAGTATCCCCAGTTATTGCTGTTAATTTTTGACTGAGTAACTTTACCAAACAACCATGCACAGACACACTGAGATCTAGAAGCACTTAACTGAACAGTCATGTTTTTGGACTACAGGAAGAAGCTGGAGTACCTGGAGAGATATGACGCATACACAGGGAGAACATGCAGACTTCATGCAGAAAGATGCTGGCATGAATTGACACCCAGGGCCTTCAGCGCTGTGGCAAGGTCAACAGTGCTTGCACTAGTTTTGGTAATCTGAGAATAAATATCTTAGCAAATTAAATTTTTGACTACACTATCCATTCTCTGTGGGTTTCAGCTCTAAAATAAAGCCTGTACGTGTGGATTAACATACAGCATGCAGTATGCCTATAGCAAATCACCTGGTCACTCTAAATCCATAGTTTCTCAGAGAGGGAGAGATGAGCAGGTCTTTGATCATACCAAAAATGTACTGAGATTCTCAGGGTGATTAAAGGACCCCCTGCTGATTCTACCTCACAACATGACAACAACCTTACAGACCCTTAAAGAACTGGAAGTGTTCATTTAGGTCAAGTAACTTGGCTGAAGAAAAGCATGGCAGAGGTGACCAGTTTGTAACCAGCTCACTTAACAATTAGTGACTAAGGAGCAGCTGGGCCATTTCATAACCAAAGCTTCTGGACCAAACTGGCTCTATGGCGGGGTTTGGGTTTTATTTGATGATGTGAATAGAGTTAATTTGTCCAATATGGAACTCAAGGTTAGAATTTCTAAATGTCAGTGGTCACCATGTGTACGAGGATAAACAGAAGCAGCATGAGTCGTTTCAGTGACTGACCCTGAGGATGTTTGGTTGACTCAATAAGAACTGTGCAACAGTCTCACACACACACACACACACACACACACACACACACACACACACACACACACACACATTACTACTTAGCTGTAGATGTGTTTATCCAAGCGTTTCAGTCGCTACTGTAGTCCAGAGCAGGTGCAGATGCATCCTGCTGCAGGACCAGATCAGCTATGCCAACAGTCAGTGTGAACACCTCTCTGCATCCATGTGAACTTACCTGGAAGAAAACAAAGAAAAAAAAAGATTCAAGATCAGCTTTGTTATATGTACTGTCAAAGTGATCCAGTCAGAATCAGATTTATTGGTGACCTAACTCTGCATTAACTAGATCCTGGAGCAGCAGAAACAAAACTAAAATGTAACGTGGTGGAATAAACTGAACACATAGAAAACAAAGCTCTGTTAGATTGTTGATAAGTCCTGGCTACAGGTGTAGTCAGAAATTTTTTTTTAAAAAGAAGCTAAAGCACTATATATATATATATATATATATATATATATATATATATATATATATATATATATATATATATATATATATATATAAAAAATTCCCTTCTCACCCTCCACGGGTGGTCTTTCTCAACCTCTGAGCTCGGGTCCTCTACCAGAGGCCTGGGAGCTTGAGGGTTCTGCGTAGTATCTTGGCTGTGCCGAGAACTGCGCATTTCTGGACTGAGATGTCTGATGTTGTTCCTGGGATCTGTTTTAGCCACTGATCCAGCTTGGGGGTGACTGCCCCGAGGGCCCCGATGACCACAGGCACCACTGTGGTCTTCACCTTCCAGGCCTTCTCCAGTTCCTCTCTGAGGCCCTGGTATTTCTCCAGTTTCTCGTGTTCCTTTTTCCTGATGTTGCAATCGCTTGGTATTGCTACATCCACCACAACGGCTTTCCTCTGTTGTTTATCCACCACCACGATGTCCGGTTGGTTCGCCATTACCATTTTGTCTGTCTGGATCTGGAAGTCCCACAGGATCTTAGCTCGGTCATTCTCCACCACCTTTGGGGGTGTGCCCCACTTAGATCTTGGGGCTTCCAGTCCATATCCTGCACAGATGTTTCTGTACACTATGCCCGCCACTTGGTTATGACGTTCCATGTACGCTTTCCCTGCCAGCATCTTGCACCCTGCTGTTATGTGTTGGACTGTCTCAGGGGCCTCCTTGCACAATCTACACCTTGGATCTTGTCTGGTGTGGTAGATCTGAGCCTCTATTGCTCTGGTGTTTAGGGCCTGTTCCTGTGCAGCCAGGATGAGTGCCTCTGTGCTGTCCTTGAGTCCAGCTTTTTCCAGCCATTGGTAGGATTTCCTGATATCAGCCACTTCAGTTATTTGTCGGTGGTACATCCCATGTAGGGGCTTATCCTCCCATGATGGTTCTTCCAGCACCTCATCCTCTGGTCCCCATTGTTTGAGACATTCGCTGAGCACATCGTCGGTTGAGGCTTTGACCTTGATGTATTTATGGATCTTGGATGTTTCATCCTGGACAGTGGCTCTCACACTCACTAGTCCTCTGCCTCCATCCTTACGGCTCGCGTATAGTCTCAGGATGCTGGATTTAGGGTGGAACCCTCCATGCATGGTTAGTAGTTTCCGAGTTTTAACATCCATGGTCTTTATCTCTTCCTTTGGCCAGCTTATTATTCCTGCAGGGTATCTGATTACTGGCAAGGCATAGCTGTTTATCGCACGGATCTTGTTCTTGCCGTTGAGCTGGCTTCTCAGGACTCGCCTTACTCGTTGGAGGTATTTGGCCGTGGCTCCTTTCCTTGTGACCTCATCGAGGCTGCCATTTGCTTGTGGTATTCCCAGGTACTTGTAACTGTCCTCAATGTCTGCTATTGTTCCCTCTGGGAGTGAGACCCCTTCTGTGTGGATGACCTTCCCTCTCTGTGTAACCATCCGACCACACTTCTCTAGTCCGAATGACATCCTAATGTCAGTGCTGTAGATCCTGGTGGTGTGGATCAGTGAGTCGATGTCTCGTTTGCTCTTAGCGTACAGCTTGATGTCATCCATGTAGAGGAGGTGACTGATGGTGGCTCCGTTCTTGAGTCGGTATCCGTAGCCAGTCTTGTTGATGACTTGGCTGAGGGGGTTCAGACCTATGCAGAACAGCAGTGGGGACAGAGCGTCTCCTTGGTATATGCCACATTTGATGGACACTTGTGCAATTGGCTTGTAGTTGGCTTCAAGGGTGGTTTTCCACATCCCCATCGAGGCTGCAATGAAGGCTCTTAGAGTCCTGTTGATGTTGTACATTTCTAAGCATTCAATGATCCAAGTGTGTGGCATTGAGTCATAGGCTTTCTTGTAATCAATCCAAGCCGTGCACAGGTTGGTGTGTCGGGTTTTGCAGTCTCGGGCGACTGTTTGGTCTACCAGGAGTTGGTGTTTGGCTCCTCTGGTATTTATGCCAATGCCCTTC
Source organism: Anableps anableps (assembly GCA_014839685.1). Taxonomy (NCBI): domain Eukaryota; kingdom Metazoa; phylum Chordata; class Actinopteri; order Cyprinodontiformes; family Anablepidae; genus Anableps; species Anableps anableps. Next base: position 2,968,716 of record CM026085.1, on the reverse strand, counting down.
TGTGCTGTACTCATGTATTTATCCATGTGCCCACTTATCTTAGCTGCTATGATGCCTGACATGAGCTTCCATGTTGTAGAGAGACAGGTTATTGGCCGATAGTTGGATGGGACCGAACCCTTTGAGGGATCCTTCTGGATCAGGATTGTGCGCCCTTCAGTTAACCATTCAGGGTGAGTCCCACTTTGTAGCAGCTGGTTCATTTGAGCTGCCAGTCGCTCATGGAGGGCAGTGAGTTTCTTTAGCCAGTAGGCATGGATCATGTCAGGACCTGGTGCTGTCCAGTTTTTCATACCTGAGACTCTTTCTTGGACATCTGCCACTGTGATAGTTACTGGGGCTTGCTCAGGGAGGTTGCTGTGGTCATCTCGTAGAGAGATTAGCCACTGTGCATTGCTGTTGTGGGTCGCCTCCCTTTCCCATATGCCTTTCCAGTACTGTTGGGTCTCCAGCCTTGGTGGGTCTGCTCTGTTGTTATTACCCTGCCATTGAGAGTACACTTTAGCTGGTTGGGTGGAGAAGAGCCGGTTAATCCTCCTGGCTTCATTTTCTCTCGTGTACCTCTTTAGGCGACTGGCCAAGGCTTGGAGCCTTTGTTTGGCAGTTTCGAGCGCTTCAGGTATGGGCATCTGGCTGTACCGCTTGGGTACCGGTCTTTTGATTGCACCTCTTTGGAGCTCTGACAATTGGCTCACTTCCCTCCTTGTTACCTTGATTTTAGCCTCTAACCGTCTTTTCCATGGTGGGTATTGAATCTCATGGTTGCTCCTATAGCCGAGCATCTCAAGGATCACTGATGCTGAGTTGTACACCAGCTCATTGGTTTCCGTTATGGTGTTGGTAGGGATCGTTGTCAATGCTGCATTCACATCTTCAATGAGACTTTCTGATGGTACTTCACTCAGCCGTTGTAATTGGCATCGGGATTGCCTGGTGTTCATTCGGGCCACGATCCTACCTCTCAGGTCAGTTGCTGCCTCGTTCAGCTGTGATGGTTCGTTCATTATTGGGGCTGCATACCCAATCTCCGGGTGGGGAGTTGCAGCTAACTCCCCTCTGACCTGGCGTCCTGGCTCCCCCTTGCCGTAGCATTTGTGTTGTACCTCGTCTATCTCAAGTTGTGACAGCATTTGCCGTTTGCGGATGTTGGAACACTGAGCTACTAGTTGTTTGGCAGTTAGTGTTGAATGGGGATGTCGACGTAACCATTCCTCCCGCATTCTTTGCATGTAACCCCTCTGACTAGGGTTACTTGAGTAGTAGCATTCCAACAGATCCAAGTTTTCACCTCTCGCCCAATTCCGTCTTGTTCCAGTAACCCATTTTTCGTGAAGGTGCCCTGGTTCCCCAGCACCTGACGCAGACCTTGTTTGGCAGGGCGACGTCTGAGCCGGCATGGCGTGTATTCCTTTATCACTCATCATGAGGTAGGCAGTAGCACGAAGGATCTTGCCTAAGGACCCACACTGGATATCTCAACCAAGCGACCCGGCCTGGATTCGAACCCCGGTCTCCCGGGTGAAGGTCGGGTGACTTACCCATTGAGCTACCCAGCCGCTCTATATATATATATATATATATATATATATATATATATATATATATATATATATATATATATATATATATATATATATATATATATATATATATATATATATATATATATATATATATATATATATATATAAAGGTCCATGTTCAGTTTCTTTCTTGATTGAAGTTAAAATGTGAAGGACAAGTTTAGATAAAAATGTAAAAAAAAAAAAAAAAAAAAAAAAAAAAAAGAACAAACAGTTGAGTGATGCTGACCTATCTTTTGCCAACAGATATAGAAGTCAGTAGGTGCTAGACAGCATTCAGCATGGTTGTTTCCCAGTTGACTGACAGATTTGACCCATTGTTTGTAGATATTGTGCTAATTTGCCATTTTTGATATTTCCAACAGAATACAGAAAGAATGATTCATTTATTTACCATCAAGCTCAAAAAAGTCAATTTTTTGAGCTTGATGTTATTCCTTCATCAAAAACATTCATGGGGTGTTGCTTTGATTCTTTCATACATGTTTGAGAAATCCTTTAATCTCCCTTGGCAACCATACAGCTGTGCAAAACGCCTGGAGGGATAAAGCGCCATCTCTGAGGCACAACTCCTCCTTAGAGCTGCAGTTTCTAAGCTTCTGCCTCACAGAGTACCACTCCCCCACGACTTCCCCACTCCATCAGACTAACCAGCAGCAATTAGCAAACACCTGGTGGAACTGCACATCTGCTGAGCTCATTATATGAGCTACTTCTCAGTGCAACGCTGATAAAAATGTTGGTAAAGGGTTAATAGAGGAGTGATGTTGTAATGACTTCCTGAAGACTGAGTTTCAGAAGTCAAATTTTTTTAAGTCATATTTGATATATACAGCATATATACAGCAACTGAAGGTAACAGTTTCTTGACTGTTCTATAAAACGGCACTATGTGCCTGGAAAATACATAATACTGCCTCTTTACAGGTTGCACTGTGGTTAAATACATGAGGCAATATATGTCTGACAACCTGTCTGATGATATGAATATTTATAGACAATGCCACTTAATGATGATATTCTGAGAACTACATTTGTGCTGTTTCAGTGAAGACTGGACTCTTTTAAGCTTATTGTTGAATGAGGTTGCTGCTTAACAGACCAATATGGAGCAGTGCAAGCCAAACGTTCGTCAGTGTTAGTGTACCCACTTGTCAAGCTATATTGTGGAGTCTCACGTACAGTTGTATGTGTAGGTTAAAGTACTCTGGAAATAATATATTAGAAGAAGAAATATACAGTATTAGAAGATCTGAATTGTATCTTCATTTTCTAGAAATTTTAGGCAATGCCCTTTTTAGCTTAGGGTTCTGATCCAAGCTGACTCTTTTCATTGGAGTCATATAACCATCATTTCCATATTATAGATTCTTATCATATGACATTACATTAGGTAAACCCATTAGAGCTCAACAAAACTTCTCTGTTGGCTGCTTCTTGCTAGGCTTCCCTCTCTGAAATGTTTGAGACTTGAGTTGTCTCATTGCAGGGATTTCTTAAAGCTAAATGCACAAAAACAATTTGGTATTGATATGTTGGAGTAATAACAAGGCATTTGCCAAAGAAACAAAAACGGGAGTTGGATAATATCTTTCTACTGTATTTAATAGCACTAAATAAAATGCTAAGAGGATAAATAGTATGTTATTGGTTTTTTCTGCCTGTTCACAGCATTCACACCTCCTCCAACCACAGACGCTTCAGGAAAAAGAAACATCCTTCCAGCCTCTATGTGGGCGACTGGTTTAGAGGAAATAGCTGTCCTTGTGGGGGTTAGTGGTCTGTCTCCAGAATGTAGAACAGGCAATGAGGAGCAACTAATTTTCAGCCATCTATAGGCTTCCTCAACATTAGCAAAACATCATCATTCTCTGTGAGAACCTGATAATCCTAATCATATGTCACAGGTTATCTTTTTCTATTCTTGCGTGATTCATTTTTCCTCAGCACCATTTCAACACAATGCATCACACCTGACATGTTGGGGGTTGGGGGCTGTATAAATGGATATTTTACACGCATCTTTTGGTGTTTTGTCCCCCCTCTAGGGGGTATGGTTGGTGATTCATTAATGTGTAAAGCCACTGCTGTGGAGACTGAGCTGTATCATCTTACTAATACAGATAGGAGCAGCAACAACAATGCAATTAGGCTCTTTACATGTTCAGGCCTCTCCCACTTGGCTGATGGGTCCCAAGGGGCCAATGCAGATTAATCTGACCAGGAGACATCTTACAGATGTAAGTGCGGCAATATTCCTAATGTGTCCGTACTTTTATGGCATAACGATCCCCGCTTGTATAATTTTAATAATTGATAATGATGAAGGGGGTTTACCATTGTGGTTGACTTCAAGATCAAATCCTTAAAATAATTATTTCAGTTTCAAACATAGAGATACAGATTAGACAATCAAGCAAAACTTTCATGAAGCAAAATATTTCACTTCTATTTAACACAGAGACTGTGTTCCACCCATCCACCCATCACCTAGCAACAAGGGTGTGGGGTGTTGCCAGCGGCGACAGGGGAGATAATGGAGAAGGGGTTCTCTGCTGGATAACCTGGTCCCATGGCTTTCATTAGCCCAACCTCTCCTCTCCTCACCTAATGAGCACTGATGGTGTGTGTGTGTGTGTGTGTGTGTGTGTGTGTGTGTGTGTGTGTGTGTGTGTGTGTGTGTGGCCTTGTATTTGATATACTGTAAGGACCATTCATACCAGGTTGTGGGGACCGACTGCTCCTTGAAGTACTGTATCAGGATTAGTTTAGGACTAGTGTGAACTGAGTTTAGGTTAGGTTTAGGGTTAGGCATGCACTGGTAATAGTTAGGTTTAGGGTAAGGGTCAAGGTTAGGTGGTAGAAATGAATGAAAAATGAATGGAAGTCAATTCAAAGTCCTTGTGAGGATAGAAAGACATTCTATGTGTGTGTGAGGGAAAGGGCACTTTTGTCATAACTCCCATCATTTTCAAACCAGGTGTCATAAAGACAACAATCCGCCGTCCTCATCTCTTTTGACAGACAACACAATAGGCTAGTGGAGCATCACCCCACCCCACCCAATAAAACCAAATGAGCCATCCTGGAATTCCCCTGAGGTTGGGATGACATCATCCACTACCTTCTGCTTCAAGGATTAATCATCTTTACACACTTCTTTAACATGTCCCAGTTTTTATTGTACTGTGGCATAAGATGGTGAGGAACGATAAAACATTAATGGACACATGCACGTGTACACACATACACACCTTCACATAGCTGATGAAGTCTGCTCCTCAGAAGACAGTTTTTACAACACAGTACAGGTGTCTTTCTGAGCTTTCCTTCTAAGTAAAGTAGCTTGCAGATACATCATATTTTATATACTACAGCATGTACAGAGATCATTTTATTGATGAAGTCGAAAGCGTTCTTAGGACTGATGACATACATACCAGAGTCTTGATTCATGTAACTTACATTGAATGTAGCATAATCATTTCCTCTTCACTAATATTGTCCAATGAATGGTAAAAACCAAATAAAAGGCACAGATACAAAATGAATATGGTTCCTATCCCCAGTTTTTGAAAAACAGGGTTTGTGTACAGCTGAAGAGATTTTATATGCAGCTTCATTAAGGTTCTGTCTCGCCTGCATTTTAATATGCAGTGTTTTTTTTTTTTTTGTTTTGTTTTTTTTATTACCCCCACTGTAAAATGCCTTCAGACCAGGTGAAAGCTGGTCTGAAGATCAAAAATAATATCAAGCACTGAACATTTACTTTCCGAGACAACAAGTAAATGGTTTTTTTCCTATCAAAAGCAGTATTTTTGGTACAAATAAATACTTAATCCCTACAATACTGATACAATTGGCAACAAGTGTTTATTTCCTTACATGTAAAAGTTACATTTGGTCTAATGCTCTGTTTAACTGTGACACCTTCCTGGAGGGGGCTTCGGTTGAGCAAATGGTGACACAACTTGGGAAAGAGACTGGCTGAGCTTTTACTCTAACTAACTGTATGTGCCCTCTCTCATCCTATAGAGCTGAAAACTGACTCAGACCTGAGCTGTTTAACTGTGTTTCTCTCCAAGGCGAAGCCACTAAAGGAGCTACAATTACCATTAACTTTTAACTTTTTCTTTAACATAGAAAGTACTCCCGGATCAGTGTTTTGGGTTTCAATGTGTCTGCGCTGTCTTCTCAAATCCCCACTTGGTTGTGGCAGATGGCTGCTCATACTGAACCAAATTCTGGTTCTGCTGGAGATTTCTTCCAGTTAAAGGGGACTTTTAATTTCCACTGTCTCTACATGCATGCTCAGTATGAGCAATTATTGCTAAGTTAACAAGTTGATACAGTTGGCTGGGTTTCTTTAAATAGAAAACTTTTTTACTGATTTAAATTTTAAATATATATATATATATATATATATATATATATATATATATATATATATATATATATAGAGATAGATAGATAGATAGATAGATAGATAGATAGATAGATAGATAGATAGATAGATAGATAGATAGATAGGGTGTATGGGCTGATACAGTTTCTCCTTCTAGTTAGTATTTGTCCCGTTTTTGAGACAAAGGAGACAAGCTGCCTGGCTGCCAATCAAAACAAACTTCTGTCATGAGCAGAGCAGAGCCACTGACAGTGAGGACTGAGAAGCAAAAGGAAAACAAAGTAGGGAACCGGCTCTCACGCGATGGAAGTCGGCTCACTACAAAGAGCTGATGCCTTTCGCATGCCCCATCACTACAGCATCGAGTTACATTTGTTGCAGAAGTTGGAGCTCAGAGCTGGAAATGATGTTATATTCAAGTTAGGAGCATTCTAGCTGCAACTCACAAGAAACAGGTTTTTGTTGTGGTGGCTAACTGCTGTTAGCAATATAAACCAATAATGATCTATTTCTTTCCATCTTATGCGTTATACAACAAACGGAAAAATGTTGAAAAAGAGCTATTTTACAGCACTGTGTGTGAAACTGCTTTAATGAAATATAAACCATCAGCTGTCTTAATAAATAGTTTATACTGGCCTCCTGGACTATATTCTATATGCATGGCTGCCATATTGATTTGTTTTGTTTGCAGAGAGGTGTCCGCCTGCCAAACTCGACACCAGGCCCGGGTTGAACTTTTTCGACAGACCTCTGTGTGAAGTTTTGTCTGATTAGTCAGAAGTTTGTTGCCGTGTTTTATGCAGAAATGCATTTGGACAGCAATGTTAATATTTCTCTTCAACCAGTCTGCTTCCACTATCCAGTTTTTGTCTCCGCAGAACACGAGCACTTTTGAGGAACACTTATCTGACACAGTGAAGAATTATGCACATATGTACGATTCTTCACTAAATAACTGCTATAATAAGATAGTAATAAAATAATTCCTGGATGGAAATCGTAGCGTCGTCGTTCACAGACGAGGCTGTCTACAGAAAAGTGTGGCTCTCTCTGTGACCGTTTGGTAAAAGTAAAACAGAGGATGCAGGGAGGGAGGGGGATCCCTGTCAGGTAGGGGCGTGATGTATACTGAAGCAGGAGGTGCTCTAAACATTTATTTTATAAAGCATTAAGTCTGATTCAAATTTAACACGCCAGGATACCAAAGAAACTGTTGTTCTCCTCATCCTGATTTGTGTAGAAATACATGTCCTGTCCCTGCAGACAAACTGCCTCTGACCATCTACAAATATATCATAAAAACACATTTTAAACATTTCAAACTTGTAGTGAAAAAGCACCCTCTAAGAGTAACTAGAATGTCCACTCTTCTGTCACTTTGGCATTATGACGCTTCATGAAGACTATAGTTTCAGTCAAATGTGATGCAAAGATCTGCTTAGCTCGCTGGACAGCTTTTGTCTAGCTAATGAGTTTCTAGGATTTTAATCCAGGGCAAAAAGACAGAGCAGGGAATTCCAGTTATGAGAGATTAGGGGCTGTAAACGCAGAGGGAACCAGGTGGTTTCTCTTTGAAACAAAAAGCAATCTGAACTGCCATGTATGTAGAGACCATGAAGTGCCAAATAGGAATAAAGTCCTCAATGGAAACTGCAGAAAATACACAATCATCCTCAGCGAATGAACAGCCTTGTGTTACTAGGAAAGGTTCAGAGCAATATCACTATATCCTTCTGTCCTTATAAACAAAAGTGAAAGTAGAATCAGCTGAATTTTCAAATATAAAATTTCTAAGAATTAATTAAGAAATTTCTTCGTAAAACAAATTAAGATTCATTCAAGTAAAAATCCTCTTTTTTCAAAAAGAAAACACTACTTCTTTTCTACTCATTGCAGATAAAAAGAATTTCAAGTTATTTAATCATTTAGTAGTAGAATCTGTTTTCCCTAAGTATAATGTTTTAGATGTAACATTACATGGGAAAGTTCAAGAAAAATTGAAAAAAAAAAGAAAAGTCACACAATAGTAAAGTCCAGACAAGCATGTGCAGTAATGAGATGCTTAAAATGCAACATATGGTTTCAGAATTAGCTTTATTTGTTATACTCGAAACATTTAAGGGTTTAGTTGCCTCCTAACAAGTCAAATTCATCCACTAGAGTCAAAATGTGCTGTTAACCTGTTGGTCAGAGCCTACCTGGCCTGTTGCTCCCACCACCATGGCTGCACTCATAGATGCCCCCAAAGAGGCTCCAACACCCCTGGCTCAAATATATCCGATGTTTCCGAGCCAACATTGAAGTGTGGCTGCCACTACTGACGTGTGTGTGAGATGGAGAAATGTGTGTTGGTGGTGGTGGGGGGCAGTCTTGCCAATGGTGTGTGGATTACTGCGTAACATGCTGGAGGTATTAACACACTGCAGTGGACTTCACACACAAACACACACGTCTATGCACGCCCTCTGAGGGGTGTGTGCATTCTTAAAGGGGATTAAGTGGACAAAAATAGAGAAGCACTTTTAACTGACCTAGAATCCGAATATTGAGACAGAGAAACAATGAAGGGTGGAGTGTCCACGTAAACACGTACACAGTTAGCTAATGAAAGAGCTAATTTGATGTACGTAAATGAATACTACCCGTCTGAGCTCCAAGTTAGAGATTTCTCAGCTGACTGTCTTAAATAAGTGAAAAGATCAGAATAAATATTTTGACCTGGTGTAAAAATTGAGTTTAACTGATTTGATGTACAAATTGTTAGCTTAATTTAGCTGATGTAACTTTAGCACTGCATGGCTACAACTTTCTTTAGCTTGAGTTCATTTTACTCCATTCAGAGATTATTTCCATCTAGTAAAGACGTCCGCTGCATGTTTTAAACCACAGCTGACCCAAAGTGGAAACTAATTCCCTTCCATATTTCAGGAACAGATTAGTGTTTAGGGGACATGTTAATCAAAACCGCCCATCCTGCATCATGGGATTTATGTTGCGTCACACCATCTATTGAAGTTTACCCTGAGGAACAAGCTCCAGTGAAAACCTTTAGTTTTCGTCTTTGGGGTTTGTTGTATAAAACCTACGCATCGGCTTCTAGAGGCCACAGTGATCATTACAACCAACCATAAAAATAGATCTTGCTACTCTTGGAGCCTCACATATGGATCTCAAATGTATTACTTGTCCTGGGGGGAGTGGTAGGGGGAGCAGCAAGAAGGTCATTTCAATTAAAATGGCTCTTTCACTGCTGAGCACTAACATGCAGAAAGGAAATAAAAGTCAGAATTTCAGCCACTCAAAGGCTAAAGCCCATTTCTTAGAGTCACCAGTGGCTCCACCCACCCCTGAGCATTTAATTAGTAAAAATCAATCAGTGCAAATAGGATCCTTGTTTAAGAAGCCAATACAGTTCTTTCTATGTAAAAAAAAAAAAAAAAAAGTATCAATAGCTAAATATGTTGAAACAAGATAATAAAATATTAATATGGAATATAAGCATCTAGACATCAATGGGGTTTTTTAAATTATAGCAATTCTATAGCAGTATTTAAACATTTCTCGCCTTTTTATGTTAACTGTTACTGACAAACACAACATAGTGCATAATTCCAAAGTGGATGTTTAATAATACATAATTTTCTGTTTGCTTACAAAAAAATATCCGCTTTACTCAGATACCCTTTAATAAAAATGGGTCACCTAATCAGTGTAGGTGTGTGTAATTTAATCTGACTATAAATACAGCTATCCTATGAAGGCTTCGGACACGCATTAGAGAACATTAGTGAACACAGCGTCATTAAGGAGCAAGGATCAAGGAGAGCATTTTTCAGAAAAACAGTCAAGACCACCATGGTAACTCCAGAGGAGTGGCAGAAAAAAAAACATTTTTTTTTCCTCTCTTGCACATGCTAGACTTCCAGAACACTGACTGATTTAAAATATATTTCCATCACAGCTCATATCTTACCCAACTAAACCTGCATAGGAAGGTGTGAATTTGACATGATATCCTAGTTTCTCCACAATGGTGCTCAAAGATTGTACTTCCTACAGAAATAACCCTTTTAAAGTTAAACATACTAGCTTCCAATCTGAATGAAACAATGAATACCTCATAGCCAGGGTAGTCAGGGTAGGCTACTCAGTTAAAACAATAACCATATTTTCACAGCACAGCAGGCCTTCCCTCTTCTTGTGTGTATATATGTATCTATATATTAATATTTTATCTTCTTTATGTATGCACATATATTTTTTTGTATGTGGGAGTATAACAAAAAGGCTGCACACACTTATCCCCTAGTTGTTACTTACTGTTTGTTTTTTGTTATTGTTCATTCTAGTTTGCTGTATTGTGGCTTATCATGATGCGAGTGATGGAAACCAAAGTCAAATTCCCTGTCTGTACCCACAAACATGGTGAATAAAGTTGATTTTGATTCTGAATAACAGAGTTTCACTGCTTATTAAAATGACATATTTGATATCCTGAATGAGATAAAACATCCATCCATTCATCCATACCTGCTTACCCATGCCTAAACAGGGAAAACATGCGAATGTGAAACATGCATCTAAAATCTAAGAAACAGCATAAAGTTCCAATAAATCACAGCAGTACATCTTTTAAATATATTAACTTATTATTGTGAATATTATGGAAAGAACCAATGGAATGTTGCAGCCCCATTTGACCTGATTTGAACATAGAATTACTAAAGAGGGGAGTATTAAAACAGATTTAAAATTTCAGTTGCTTAAAAAGTTAATGTGACTTTCACTAATCTTTATGAAAACATAACATTTGTGACTAAATTCAATATGAAACATAAACTAAGAAAAAATAACACTGGAGAGCAGACTTGTGGATCTATTTTATACAAAAACAATCTTCATCTTGTGCTGTAATCTACATGTATTTCCAATATTACTAACTGGCAGAAGTAATCAGTTACTTCTAGTAGTATACAGCAATATTCTCCCATACAATTCATGCAGTGAGGGTCCCTGTCAGTAGGGGCCAGCAAAGCGGAAGCCACAACCCAACAGTAAACTGGTCTCTGATGAAATGTCAAAATCTATGTCTAAACCTTCCGCAGCCCAGGCTGCACATAGTCCTTCACTCAAAGGAAGGCTGAACCTTTGGCTCCTGTGCTTCCATACTCCATGTAGCAAGGCAGAGAAACAGCAACACTTTCCTCATACAGACGACACAACACACAGGTCAGCACATACACATGAAACACACAACATGCACGTTCCAGCCTCTGCTGGGAATTGAATAATGGATGAAGGCTAGGGGGGTGGTGGGGAAGATGGAGAGGTTGGTGAGGGGGTGGGTAGGGTGGTGATTATTCACCGTAGCCTCCCAACACACAGTACTGGGGATAGTGGGTGCTGAACAAATGCTAGGGCTCTTTTCCATCATCAGAACACATTTTCATACATTGTGTTAAAGGGCTGGATTGGCATCTCTTCTTTACACTTTCATTTTTTTATTGTGTGGCTGATATCAGGTAAAGAAGGCAGGAAAAACCCAGGTCCCCTGGGTTTAACATGAGAGGTCAAGGGTGACTGGACAGAGACTGAACAAGTGGAAGGGGGAAAAACAAACAGATGAGATTGCTTTAGAGTCCAGTTCCCATTAATCTGCCAAACTGTTTGAGAATTATTGTCCCAGTGCAGAGCAGGCTTTGATGAGAGAGTTATCTTTACTGGACACTGTTGAGACGGGCTTTGATTTATGCATTACAGCAGTAATGATCTACCTAGAAATGGCATACCACTAGTAATAAAAGAAACCCTCTACTCTTGTTGCTCTTTTTTATTTCTAAAAAAGAACAACAAGATAGAAGCATTTTAGAGGGGGTCTCAAGTGTTCCCTTATGAGCTGTTTGCGGGCAGCTACGGTCCCTAAACCCCATGAATAACCAGGGTCCACTGTAATGTAATGTAATGTAACTTGGACAAAAATACCGGAAGGGATCACAAGGTAACCTCGGAGTACACAAGAACTGATAACTGAGAAGTTCATCCCACTGGAGAAAAGGATGTTCTCTCCTGTTCCAGACCAAAACACGCATGTTAGCCTAACTGGTCTCTCTAAAACCTAGAACAGGCTCCACTGTGGCATCCACCCTTCGTCACTGGCAAAAAGAAATACCTGATTTACCTCAGTTACTCTATAACCATCCTTCTCTAGAGTTCATTTAATCTAAGAACTGACTTGGGTACTTGCTGATTTACTACTTGGCATTTAATCCCAGGGAACAGAAAAAGGTGAAGCCGAAGAATAGGTGCATCTCTTTCAAACATAAAGAAAGGGTTGTAACACAATGGACCTTTTAGCTCCAACTATATCACCACATGACATTACAAATCTCTAAAAAGAGAATTTTATTCCAATTAACTGTATCATTAGGAAGTTATAGCTCACCTTTATATAATATAGGTGAATTATAGAGGCAGAGATACGATATTTAATCGCTGGATAAGTTAGCTTTGCCTTCGACTGACCTCCATACCCTGGTTAGTGTTAGTGTGAGGCCTCTTGCTTCTCATGATACCTGTTACTTTCTGACCTCTCCATTGTTCTTTTGGAAATAGTGATTAGATCCTACCATTCATTCTTTTGATACAGATACAAACATCCACACAGATCCCCAAGATACCAAAAACAGCATTGCTTTGTCCTTCTCCCTCATCTGTCACTTCTATGAAGTCGTGAGTGGAAAAACGCGAGGTGCATTCGACACTCTTACATAACAAGAAGATCTTTCTGTGTTGATGAGTAGACTGGCCTTTTTGCCATTTGCGGTTGCTGCTCATTGAGCTGTCATAGTTCCAGTCCTACTTTCAGATGGATGATGGGTCTTGTCATTTGATACTGGGCTTCAGCACCTCCATTCAGAGTGTGTGAACTTAATCCAACCCTGTGAGACACACAGACTCTGACGGCAGGAGAGAGCAAAATAAATGTTATGAAGGCGATCCTGGAATACTGAACCACAAATAGGCAGGGATTTACTGTATGAAAGTGCTATAGAATTGGTAGAAAAGAGCTGTTTGTGAAAGGCTGTTGTTTTATTAAGGTAATTATCAGTTCTACTCAGTATCCTTTTTTAATTGTGAAACTGAATCGTATCGAATTGTTCCTAGTTTACTCAAAAATCTTTGATTCAAACTGAATCTTAACAGTACCCGTCAAGTCATAGAAGTCAAGACTTCTATGACTTGACAGTATCCGATGCCAGTGATACAAATATCGGGAGATGTGTGTGGAAACATAATTTATGGTCACTGTTTCTGAACTTCGAGTAGATTTTGACAATTTTGAATAACCCACCTATGTTGTTATAAGTGATCATGTGACAGATAAAGATACTGAGGAGACCCACCAGCTAAATCTCAATAGGCATCATGCATCCCTTTTCTAATCATGTAAAGGTGGCTAGAGTGAAAGCTTAGGTGGTATTACCAGCATTAAGTATTGTTTCTGCTGGATGATGGACTCTGGCAGGAATGCCCATTGGCACCTAGACCCTGACGGACATCAGAAAACAAATCTACAGTGGCCCAACGCCTGTTCTCGGTTCTTTATTTGCGGATTTACCTGTTTGCAAACCTTTCTATGGAACATACCTCCAAATTGTTTGTGGAAATTTTGGCCATTTGCAGATTTTTTTCATAGAGTATATCTAAAGTATTCCAAAGAAAATGAAGCTTGGAAAACCGAAATACCTAGGTGCAATGTTACTTGACACGATATTGGCTGGCATTTGCAAAGCAGTCAATCCAGGTCCACCATTCATTTTCCTTGTTGATTATTGGTTGTACCCTCAAGAGAGGAAAGAAGGAAGACTGTGGATGCTGGCTTCCTACAGTAGTGCCCAGACAGTTTTCACTGTGTATATTTGGCTTTTTGAACTATTACAATAGGAAGTTATAAGCGTTTTTAGAGGGGGGTCTCAAGTATTCGCATATTTTAGCTTTGGGTTGCTTGTGGTCAATAACCCCTGCAAAGACTGGGGGTCTACTGTACTATTGGAATAATAATTCTAAATGTTACCAATATTTACTCTTTACATATTCAGTGACCAATAGTTCATAAATGGTGCATTTCACATCTTCCTTCCACTGCCATCACATTCTATCCATTTGGTGAGAAAATTGGTATGATGTACAATTAAGCGCAAAATTATTCATACCATTGGCAGATTTAGGTTTGAAATTGCTTGTTGTTTGTATCTGATCAGACATAATTAAGGCATCCCTTAAAATGTAATTAAACAATATTAAGAGTTTTGATTTAAAAAAAAACAAGAATACAATAAAGGATTAAATGCTCCTTTTATGTTTTTCCTCATAGAATAAAAGTTTCCTAAGTCTCAAACTGTGTTTTGAAGAATCTCTGTTCAGTGCTGAACGATCCAGCTGAGGTCTTAGCACTATTTTAAATTTGGAATTGGTCAAATGCAGTCCAAATCTAAAAAGGAGGGTCACAAAAAACATCTAAACAGTCCTTTAATCCAGCAGTGAAATAAGATGTTAATCAGATACCAATTACAGTGTCATCAGCTGCCTGTGATATGTACAGAAACACTTTTTTTACAGTGCTTACAGTGTGCACACCATGGGGTGGTAGCACTTATTCTAATTGTTTGTACATGCAAACAAGCAATAAAACATTAACTGGGTGCCAACAGATCTTTTTTGTTTCTTGACAACCCCGCCAGAAAACCCTATTGCTCATATGAGAAAATGTCAAAAAATGTGATTTGTTGGAACCGTCTATGACTCAGTGACCAAGCCATGTTTAAGATAATTTAAATCAAACTATTTTCTATAAAACCAGATACAAATGATTCATCCCAGACACTTTCTGTCAAGACCTGATAACACTTTCACAGCTCATCATTTACACTTTACTACTATTTACTAGGATCAGACAAACAAGATATTATTGAATTATTGTTAAATCAGGCTGTTGCCATAATGACACCCTTATCATACTAACAGAATACTGTTACCCTGTCACACATGGCCCTGCATTGACCACCAAAGCAGACGTTCCTTAAAACATTTATATTTCTAATATGTGGAAGGTATTCTCATTTATCTGGTACTTATTGCCTTATTTATTGAAGCAGGGTAAAGTCTCACATTTTATACAAAATACTTTTTCAGTTCTCATCTTGGATTGGGAATTTAGGATTTATAGGCCTGAGATTCCAAGTGTACGATCAGATCTGAGGGAGCCTTTATGAATGAAATGCAAACAATATGAAATGCTGTTCACCTGTTCACAGAACAATCAAGAATTGACAATGGGTTATCTTAAATCAACATTAATGCAACAGTAGACCAACATAGTAGAGTTATAGTATGAAAAAGTCTATATTATCAATCTTTCTATATGACTGACAAACAGAAGGTTTTAGAACATAAGAAATTTAAAGCAGACATGGTGTTTTACCTAAAACATTCTTAATCCAAACAGAACAGGTGGGTTTTATTAGCGAGCAGAAGATTAGGAAGGATGGTGTTCTTCTCTGTGTCAGGCTGTATGTGAAAGGTGCCAGTCGCTTTCAGATGCATCCGTACAGACGCTTCTTTGCGTGCAGCGTGTGGTGCGGCCGTGCCAATGGGATTAGTGGAAACAAAAGTGATGTTGGGCGGCAGGACACAATGAGCACACCCCACTACAGAGCAGAGATAACTGGATTAGCCTCAACCACTGCAGGCAAGACCATCATTAAGGCCTCATGGCTTCATGCCTCCAAACCCACAGATGGGCCCTGGGAGGAGGGAGAGGGAAAGTGTAAAAGGAAGATGTAGAAAGAGCCGTACAACTGAGATGTTTGGACAGAGATGTGGCAGCGGGGAGGAGGGATTAAAGGAAAGATTAAGAGAAGGAAGGACCTGACTACAGAGTGAAAGTAAACATGTCTCAACTGCTGCAGTCATTTTAGAGCCTGTCACAAAAAATGTATTTAGAATGAACTGACAATGGGGTGCCGTCTGTAAAGTTTCACCATAAAAAATCAATAGCAATATTTTTGGTTTCTTTAGTCTGTCATAGAGAAAAAAGGGGCGTCATATTTGCACCATATTATTCATACAGTATGTCAGAATTCCAAACTAAATATTTAATTCACAAGCTAAATATTTAGTTTGTAAACTTAACATTTAATTCCCACCTAAATGTTTAAAGTATGTGACTAAATATTTAGTTTACAAACTAAATATTTAGGAACTCTGACATTTATAAATCAATGAATACTATGATGAAACAGGCTAAATAAACCCAAATATTGTTGTTGCACAAAGGCACCTCATAACTGACAGAATATAATACTTCTTTATATGTTTGTGGTCCCAACTCAGTTTGCTTCTTCACCAATTTGGACACATAATTTACACTTAAGCATTGAATTTTGTCCCTTCCTATTTCCACAGAGATCCAGTAAGGCAAGGGTGAGCTGGACCTCACACAGAGAGACAGTGTGAAAGAAGGTCCAGCAGAGACTATACTTCCTCCAGCAACTGAAGAAGAGGCTGGTCATCTTCTGCACTGCCATTATTCTGTCTGCCCAGTGCACATCCATCACTGTGTGGTTTGGCTGACCCGCAGAGAGAATCATTGGGAATGACCTTCCCTCCACCCAGGACTGGGGTCAGAAAAAAGGGCAGCTAAAACCTCTGCAGACTCCACACATCCTGGACACAAACTGTTTAGACCTTTACCTTCAGGTTGATGCTACATAAACAAATTAGGCATATTTGGTCTACTACAACATGCCCTTCTTTATTTCACTTTCTTTATATTAAAATGGCTGTGCATACATACGTACATGTACATGGTGTTTTTTGTACCCTTTATTTTATTTCCTCTAAAGTTTATATGTTTATACTTAATGTCTGCTTGCTTTGAGTGTGTGAAACCAAAGAAAATCTTCTTGTTTGTGCACATAATCTTAGCCATTAAAGCTGATGGTAATTCTGTCCAAATGTATGAATGCAAAAACATAATTCTGATTGGCTGCAATAAGGCTGACAGAAATGCAGGATGTAACTCAGTCATTTTTTATTAATTATTGAAAATTCTGCAATGGATTATTAAATTGTCATGATGATGAGAACCCAAAGACAGAGGCTGACTGATGGAAATGAGTAGAGTTTTTAATCAGAAATAAACAAAGAAAACTTACAGAAGAATCAGAGGCAGAGAAGGACATGGAGCACGGAGAACACAAAGACTAGAGAGCTTACATACTCAGGCAAGGATGGAGAATGACATTGTATTCAGGTGAGCTTAATCTGGGGAATGTGGAGCAGCTGAGGCACAGGATGTCAAGATGTCAGTCTAGAATGGACATTTTAAGGCTTCCATTAGCCTGAACAGATATCTTCAAAAAAGTGATTCTGGTGTCACAGGTCTATCTTCCTGATACAGTTTATTTTTATATCATCACAGGCATACCTACCAATTTTGAACCAAGTTTAGAATAATAAATTCATTTTTTTTCCATGACGTAAAAATTCAATGTCAAAAGACATTTTGGCAGTGTAACAATTTATTCATTGAACAAACAGGAACTTCAGTAGTGTATTTTATTAAGTGGGAAATAATGTTGGTCTAAGCACTGAACCCTGTGGAGCTCCAAAACTAACCCATCAAAACCAACTCTTATGTTCAAACCTCTGTGAAATATTATTGATTGAGAGTCAAATATATAGTAATTTGATCCAACAGAAAAGGAAAATAGTAGTAAGTTTTTCTTTAAAACCTGACTGAAACCCTTTAGACATTACATTTTGGTGTATTTGTTCAAACAGTTGTCTGTAAAATCATCTTTCCATAAATTAATCATGTGCTAAAATTATTCATAACAATTATGTCTCAAAAGGTAACCAATTCTATTGAGACACACATATTTCCCTGACCATGAAGTTGGCGATAGCAGCAGGTTAGCTCTTTGTTATGTTTCAGTTCTACTTTTGCTCCCTTTTCATTTCATCACTCCATTCCAGGCTGAGTTTTCCAAAGACCAAAAGCATTTTCCCCTTTCAGCTACATCAACAATCTCTGATCAACACCTGCATTTAGTATTACACTGTTAAAGGATGCAGCTGAAAGCACAGCAATCACAGCAGCTTATTGTTTCATCTCACCATCTTAAATTTCACTCCCATTGCTTTGTTCAGCCCATCAACATCTAAGGGTTAATGGAGGAGAACAATGCACAGGCATATTGGCTATACATACAGGCTATATGGTATTCTGTTTGTACTCTGTGCCTGATTGTTGGGTTTTATTCATGTCCTTTTGCAGTTGAGCTAAAATGTTTTATTTCAGATCACATGTCTTCCAGCCAGCAGAATAAATCTACATAAGATTATGACTTTTAACACCAGCTCCTAAGTTTAGTTTGTAGTTCAACATGAACACACACACACACGCACACACACACACACACACACACAAATATACCTTAATATGTATTACTACTACACAGTTGAAACCGTCTTAGCTCTACTGTAGAAGCTAACATTCATGGTGCTCTGTACTTCAGCTCTTGGAGTCTGTTTTGCAAACAGGAAGTCAGTAGTTTGTCAAGCAGGGGTCTCATCAATGGAATATTTTCTGTATTTGACCATTTTTTTAAATGGTGATGGAAAAATCTGAAGGCAAGCCTTCATTTTGACAGATTACAATTCACACATCAGACCACTTGGTGCAAACGAGCAGACTTTTTCAGCTTTACACACAGAACACAGGCAACTAAATCAATCAATAAAAGGAATTCCCACCTGAGTATCATCCCTGACCTCGACACTGAGCTCAGTGCATCTTGCAATCCGAGAGCTGACAGCGCTTTTAAGAGTTATGGATATGACGTCCTGGAGAGCGTCTAGTACAGGAGTGTATTATGCGGGATTTCTCAGGTTATGTGTTTCAGCGAGCAGATGGGACAAGAAAACCCCTCGGTTCACGGAGTCTTGCCAAGTTCTGATCAGAAATGTTCCCTGATTTCAAAATTTTGGCTGAAGTGGTCCAGTCTGGCAGCAGGGTACAGATTCGTCTTCCAGATCAACACAAAATCCCTGAGACATTTGATTACGTACAAGCATGAGTGCAATTCAGGTCCAAGCGGACCAGGAGGAAGTTATGAGTCTGTCAGTCCACTGTAGGTGAATCGTTCATAATTTAAGTGCAGTCGTTTAATTTAATTTCAGTCAGTGGTTTTTATCACTGCAGAGAAAAAGTCACATGTATTCATCTGCTTGATGTGTGATGACACAATGTGGATTCTCTGTTCAGTTTGTTGAGTATTAATTACACCAAATTAAAATTTTATTCAGCTAAATATGTCATTATCATTTTTAAAAATGACGGGTAAAAATAGATTATGACGGAATTTTTGTGACACCGTTTGTCAAAATGACAGACAACAAAAATGTAGCATTATGCCTAGGTGTTTCAGCTGCCTAACCTGCATTTTCTTTGGAATATTTTAATTTGCTATTCAAAAAAAAAAAAAAATCCACAAACTGACCAACTTTCTGCAAATAATTATGTTACATTCCATAGAAAAATCAGTGAATCCTAAACTGCAAACAGGTGGGGGTACTTTGCTAAAAGTAAAATCCAGCTCATTTGAAACCTAGACGTAAAGGTGATATTTATTTCAAACATGTCTTAAAAGAAAAACACTTTGAAAATCCAGTTGCAAAATAAACATGAAGCAGGTCCACAGAAACCAATTCAAATATTTACTTAATATTTTCAATTTTATTGCAAAGAATTCTATGGTGCTTAACTTGTCCAATAATTTAGTTCAACTCATTTAATTTGTATAACTGACAACAAATTTTATATCAAGGCACTTGCAAAAGAAACGTGTCTTATTCATCTCCAGTTATAAAGACGTTCATTATAATGTCTAAAGTATTGGGTCACTTGCTTTCACACAGACATGGATAAAAAAGGCTTAATATGGCATTGGCCAACCCCTAGCAGCTATAACAGCTTCAGCTCTTCTGGGAAGGCTGTTGGTTTAAGAGTGTTTATGGGAATATCTGAACATTCTCCCAAGAGATCATTTTCAAAATCAGGCACTGATGTTGGACATGAAGCCATGGCTCTGCTCTAATTTTCCCTCCTCCTGGGTTGAAGTCAGGACTCTGTGCAGACCAGTCAAGTTCTGCCACAAACTGTTCCCACAAAGTTGGGAGCATGCAATCGTTTAAAAGTTCTTGGCATACTGAAGCATTAAGAGTTAATTAATGACTAATAATAATGACTAATCATAGGAACCCAACTTGACTGTAGATTGACTGGTGAAGTAATTTTGCAATCGGAAAGTTATGGGTTCAGCTCCAACTTCCAGCATTACATAAATTTAGTCTTTTAACCTTGAACTGACAAACTCATAATTCCCACATTATAATCTTCCCTCCACCAAATTTGACCCTTAACACAAGGCAGTAAGGCAAGCGTCTCTCTCCTGGCAACTACCAAACCGAGAGGCATGATTCTTCCCTCCAGAGAACATTTCCAGCAGCAGATGCGATTTAAAATCGACTCGGGAACAACACTGAAAACATAATGTATGTTAGTAAAAGGACACATTTAATAACTCTAGGCCTACAACAAATACTACATTACAGGGATGTGATTAAATATAATTTGAATTGTTCTGCCTATATTTTCATCAGAACATTCACCAGTTAAAATCATATTTTGACTTGAAGTTTTTTTTTTTATCTTTCTCTCTTTCAAACAATAAAAAGTAGGTGTCTGCATGTCTGAAAGCAGGAAATAGGCCACAGGTGCCATGGAAACATGAAATATTAGTAGAACCAAACTGGAGAAAATCCAGTAAAAGCAAGGAGTGAATAAAACACTATCATCACACTTTTTGTTCCTCTTGGCCTGAATACTGGCTGAGATATACAATAGCAACAAGGAGGACCAGAAGATACCTCCTCTGGTGTTCTGGTGTTCAGACTTAAAGTGCTTTACCAAACTAACATGGCAGCATATGTCCACAGGCATCTTACTAGTTGTCCCCTTTGGGAAAGCCTTAAAATATTTGGTAATACATTTTTAACAACAAATCCAAGAACATCCAGTTAGCAGAACTACAATCACATCAAATGATCAGCTTGGGAATTGGAGCAGAAGTCTAAGAAGAATTTCACACTAAAGCCAATGCCTGGAACAAGATACCATCAAGTGCATCATCTGCAGTGTCTGTACCAGAAACTACCAAACTCAAAATCCTTTAGCTTTCTTAAACATCTTGCATTATAATGAAGCTCCATTGATCCAGATGTCCCTTCTCCTCAGGCTTCACTAATGGATAGATCTTCACATCAATAAATAATCTCTGGCTATTCCCAAATGAGACAGGAGACGCCTGCTTTGTGTTAGACTGAGCACTTTCACTCCAGCACAGAGCTGCATTTTAAACCTGTCACTTCCCATCAGTGCAGCACTGATATGGGGCTAAAACACTGTGAATGCCAGGGTTCTGCCCTATCATCTTGGCAAGATTTATACTATGCAAGCAAATGTAAATAATACTGGTATACCTGAATATCCCAGACTTGGGATATTCAGGTATACCAGTATTATGAGGTATACCAGTATTATGAGGTATACCAAGTTAGAGACAAGGAAACTAGATATTCAAGTGAAACTACATATAACAGATTGGGGAAAAGCTCCCAAACTACCAATCAATAGATGAGTGCATTGTTATTGTTTACATTGGCCATTCGAGCACATGCACGCTAGATGTGTGGCAAGAGAACTTCCAGTTGGCGTTCTCTTTATAGGGTTTTACTGTTGCTTCTGAACTGAACCGTTCATTTTAGTGAAACAATACTCTCCATATGTATTTAGTGCTTCAACCCGAGGACTTGCAGTGGTATAGAAATAAACTTGTGTATGACAGAAACAGCCTGCGAACCTGTAGCTTGACCAGCTAGACCGTAGCTGGACAAGCGGACAGACACCTACCCCCTTCGATGGAGAGTTACCGGAAGCCTACAAGTCACTTGAAGTTTTCAAATATTTTGCCTGTGGGCATGTGAAAGGTTTATTATACCAGAATATGAGCCCCACCAGCCCGGAATGCTTCATTAAAGCTCGAGTCAAGCCTGGGCAGAGTCACCGACCCGCTGTACGATCGTGGATAGTGTCAACAATGCACCTACGTGGCAGGTAAGTCAAATATTAGGTATATTTTGTCTAGTTTGATTATGAAATATAGTCCAAATAACGTGTTTTATCTGTATTTAGTATTTATTTAGCTGTAGGCTATGTAGGCAATTTATAGCCATTTGTAGAAAATGAGGACTCAGACTGATTTGTACCCACCATTGTTCAGCAAAATAAAGGATGATGCTCCTTTTTCAACAACTGACAGAGCTCATGAACACTTCTGTGAGGTATACCTGCAGTCAAGCTCTCAGCAGCTGCACAACTTAGATAGAAGTACAGGCCAACTCTTCTTTATGACAACAGCAGTGTGTCGGACATATGACTTCCAGCATCTTGCATCGTGTGGGACATGCCAGGAACCCAGCGGTCACCCTGCAAAATGGTTCCATTATGGTTGTGTCAGCACATCTAGAAAACCTAGGAGTTAAGTGGTTTAGCAAAAAATGTTGTGGTGCCTGGATGCTGAAGATTCATTTCACATAAAAATAAAAATTGTTTCTAAAAACTATTTTATTTCAACATTTCTTTCATTCATTTTTCTTTCAAAATCTGTTGTTGACCATCTCAGATTGTAAATTTCTTCATGTTTAGCATCACACTGTGTACATCTATCCACCAATTCATCAACCACTGTAGTTTGTGTTGTAGTCTCTGTGTTGTTGTTTTGATCTCATCGAAGACTTTTTCTTCTTTTGGCCATCCACAAGTATCAACTTCTCTGACTGAACAGTGTCTGGTGTTGGAGGGTGTGGGACATCAAAGATGGTTGGCTAATAGTCAGGATCTTCAGGATTATCTGATTTTGAATCTGTAAGAAAATAAAAAATGATGAGCATATCAAAGATTATGGATGTTGGAGAAATACTAACTGGCAAAAAGGAACTCCCTGCTCCATAACAGGGCAGTCGGAAGGACAAAATTTTAATTATAGACATATCAGAAAATTACATTTCAATCACTGAGCTGCTGTATTTTTAGGCTTGCCAACTGTGATAAAGCTGACACAAGTGATGTTTAATCTAAGTGTGCCACGTACTTTAATAAATAAAACTGAACAACCTAAAGCAAAATAAAAAGGAAAGTCTAATGCCAAATCCATTTAAATAAACAGACACTGATTTTCAAATAATGATCTTGACTTCGTTTTAATAAAAAAAGACGGTAGCCAAAAATAATATGTAAATATTTCAGTCTTGGAAAAACAGAGAAACGTCATAAAGGTCTAACTTAAAAAAAAAAACATATTATAGATCACAAAGATCATTTCTAAATATCTCGTGCCTGTGATATATTTATGTTGAAGCTGGATCAAAGAAGTAACTCCTTACGATGGTGTCCATGTGCATTTATTAATAAATCAACAGGTGCAGCACCTACCTGAGATAAAGGTTGGTGTGGAAAATCCATGCATATGGTTCTTCAGGGCAAACTTTCCGGATGCTTCTGATCCAAGAATCACGTTATTTGTGGTCATGAGTTGGAATCCTGTAGAACCACACAACTGACAGGCATTTTGCTGTTTTATATGATTGTTTTCATTACTCTGCCTGGAGTGCATTGTCGCCACCGAGTTGTTTTGCCATACAAAAAATAGCAGCTCACCAGAAGTACGTCATCGGGCCTCCACATCTACTATCAAATATTCTGAAGGAGAAACCTTATAGACACACACACACTCACACACACGTGTCTAGATTCAGGTGTTTCTTAGATACACTCTCAGTCGGGATGGGTTGCCACTAAATACGTCTTGTATTACCTTGTACTGTGTACTTTCCATTGAAGTTATCACTGTTATTATTAGATATGCATATGTTGTTTGTTGTTGTGGATTCTCTGTTTTGTTTTGTTTTCTCTTTCCACAGGTCCTGAGGCAGACTTCAAGGTGTTGACTTGTTTTATTTCTATACTTTTTCTCTCCTCTACTTCTATCTCCTTTTTTCTCTTTAAACCTTTCCTCAGTATTTCTCTCTTTCCTTTCTCCTTTTTTTCCTCATTGTGTCCATTACATCTGAAATAAACCCAAAGCAATTTTTAATAAAGTTTCATTTTTATACCAAGGGGTATAAAAATCTTGGTGAAAGCCGTAATGCTTTGCTTGTGAAAGCAAATCTGTTGGGCCTTACCTTGACATTCAGATGACAATTCTGAGTGCCACACTGCCGGACAGGACACGTTATAAAGAATAAAATAAAAAAAAGAACTGTGAGTATATTGTAACTAGAAAATTTCTGAACAAATTTAAAAGGGCTCTACCAAAGTGTGAGGCGTGTTGTGGAAAAACCATGAGAGGTATCAACATACCGTCTTCACCTCTGAACACAGCATGGACGTATCTACAAATTGAGTGTTGAATGGCGTTTGTTGGCGAAACCATGACGACACAGTAAATCTTCAAAAACAGTGTTTTTTTAAGGATGTCTTCAGGACCTCGCTCCATTGACTTTGTATGGGGTAGTTTTTTGCTAATTACATCGCCATGGTAACTCGAAATGAAAAGTTGAGTAATAGCACACATCTGGAGAACGAGCCGGAATTTTTGATATCTATATTGTGGGGGTGCACGCTACAGTTCGGGCCGCATTAACGGAGAAAGCAGTTTCGAGGTGGAGAGTAATAGGTGCCTCCAGGCATTGCTATGGGAGGCCCCAACTAACTAATGAGGCAAACGTATATGTATAAACAATCTGCAAAGTTATTTTTGAATCATTTCTTAAATCATATGTCAGGACAGTCTTATTCAAAAATTCCTAAACAACATCAGTGACTATTTCCAAGAAGTTTTATTGTTGTATAAGAAATGTATTAATTTACAAAATCAGACCATATCTCCAGTCAGTTCCATAGGTCACTTTTTCAAAATATTAGAACATTTTGTTCAAAATTGAATTATCAGAATATTCTAATATTCTTTGTTTATTGTTGATAAAGTAAAAAAAATCTGTGTTGAGTTTTGTTTGTTTCCTTTGATTGAAGTGAATTGAAAACATATTAAACTGTAACTTTAAAACTGAGATAGTACTGAACCAGGGGTTTTGTGTGGTGTAACCCTAACCCAAGTACTTATCTGATTTCCTCATATCAAAAGTTGTCAGTAGATGATAGCTGCATAGATCCTAAACTGAAGCACTGATTTAGGCAGATTTTCTTTCTGTTATAGGAGCAGCAGTCTGTGCAAAAGGACTAAAGTCATGTCCTAATACAGGTGCCAAAGCTACCACTGTTATTGCAGGATAATCAGATTGTCAAAACACGTTTTCTTAAAATTTTGATGTTTTTCCCTTGCTCCTCTTCAGTCAGGCATTTGATAAATCCAGTTTCATAATAAAAACAAAATCAACTAATACTAATAACTCCTGCATGGAAATGCTGCACACAAAAAAATCACAAATTTCAGTTATTACAAAAAAAGTACATTTGTAAATTCTCTATTATCAAGGTCTGGAATGTGGCTTCAGATGTCAACCAAAGGTTTTCCTTTTGGCAGCAAGACTGTTGGTTACTATGGTGACATCAGGGTGTCATCTTCACAGACCATCTGTGGTTGTTGTTTACTGTCCAAAAAACAGAGAAAGCATTGAAGGGTCAAGCAGATGCACACTAACATTCAAACCAATGGAGCTTGAAGTGCTAATCCAGAATGAAAAATGTAAAAATAAAAAATAAAAAAAACATCTGCACACACCACAACAACCCCACAGGGACACACCTGGCTATTCAAAAATCAGCCCACAGTCACTCTGATCTCCTTTATACACCCACATCATTTCAGTTACATGTGGCAGCTGAACCCATTCCTCCAACTGCTTCCAGCACGGCTGAGGATGTGGCCTATTGGGTAGATTTGCACAAAGCAAATACTCACTCATTCTTAATGTCAATCCATACTGTGATCTAAATTTAATCCTAATCCCCGCCCAAAAGACTGTCTCAGCAATATAAGTGTGCAAGGCTCAAAATCTGGATGAGCTGCACAAACTGTCTCCAATTTATTTGTCTACTGTTGGAGCAGCGTGGCTGTTTGAAGAGTCCCGCTGGTCCTGAGTACTTCTTTATCCTTTAGAGTCATTTCAAGTCAAAATAGGCCGGAGAGCAAAGAGGTAACCCAGTGATTGAGCAATAGATTAGAATTAATTTTTTGTTTCCTCTCCTGCAGTAAACCAAATCTTCTCATTTGTCACTGCCAGTCAAACATCCATCATCAACCAAAGTAACAGGACTAAACCAATGTTCCAGCCCTAAAGAGGTTTCCAGGTTCAATAAAAAATCCACGATTTGCTCCTTTTAGGAAATTTGCAGCTTTACCAATTTATATGGCATGAAGAAATGTATCATTACAAAACAGAAAAGGAGCATGACATACTTGTATACTTTGCTTAAGTCCTTATTTGGCTCTTATCTTATGGCTCTTAGTTTTGCATAGTACATTCCATTTATATGACTGTATCATAGTCTTTTTCATGTTCTTACACATGGGTTAGGGTTACACATGCTGGGTTCCATATTCCTTCCCAAAGAGTTTTAACCAGGTTTCAGGTTACAGTTGGAAAATTTCCAGTTATCCAGTCCAATGAGATGTCCATACGTCCAAGAATTAATCCTTAATTAACCCTTGGCATTTGTTGCAATATTTAATGTAACTTAAGAGTGGATCCAATGCTCGGCTAGAATAAAAGCTTTTGCCTTCTGAATGAAAGCTGCAGCCTCTTTGCTTTCATGTGTAAACTGAGCCAGCAGAAAAAGCCTCTTACTGGGACCAACACATCATAACAGAGGAAGTTGCCATTTAAAGCTCACCAGAATATGCACTTCCCACCGCTGATTTAAAAAACCCAATGAGAAAATCTAAGCATTTGTTTGTCCATCATTGCTTGGTTTCAATGAGGTTACCAAAGGGAAATCTGAAGTTGAACATTTGTACACATACCTTAATAAAAATCTGTACAAATTTTTCAATGTTTTTTTGTATTAGTGTTATACAGTTTTAGTAGTAACTGAGTGACTGAGGCAGGTAAGTCTCAATAAGGCATGGCCTGGTTGCTAGTGTACCAGAATAATAAAAGGTGAAGGTTTCAATTCTATAGAACATTTCCATCATACCTATTCTATGTTCATCAAATTTCATCTGAGTATATCAAACAAAATGGAAGTATTTTTGGTTTGATACTCTAAAGCCCCTTTTCCATTGTCAAGTCTTGTTCCAGCTGGGTAATGTCTGGTTCAGTTCTAGCCTAGTTAGGTGTGTCTCCATTGGCAGTGTGTTCCTCACTTTTTGTGGGCGTGAACTTGGGTGGGCTGTACGCACGCAGGATCAGTGGTCAATACTCCAATGATGTCATTATGCGCGTGTACCCTTGAGCAGTCAGTTTCTCAGAAATCTCTTGGTATATTTGTTTGTTACGAATTGCCCTCTCCAGTTGATGCTGTATGCGCTCTTCCACCACAATTGATAAAAAGGTTTGGACTTCAAGGTTTGACCTCAGAATAATCAATTTGCAGCTTGTCATCTACTACTACAATCTTGTCATGGATTGAAATTGAAGGTTGCGATGCTAACGCAAACAAATCAACAAATTAAGACTCCTGCCAATCAAATCATCACACACAGCACCGGCTTGAACCACCCCTGAGGTGGTTCCAAATACAGGGATGAACCGCACACTATCTGCAAATGGACACAAATCTAGGCAGGGCTGACTAGGAAAGAACAGGTGAAAGCCTTGGAGGAGGGGCTTAAAACAGGTGAGAACCTCACCTATAGGTAAAAAGAAATAAAGATGAAATTTACTGTGATGTTTGTTGAGTAAAACAAATTAGAAACCTTGTCCACTATTACAGAAGGCCAGGCTGTAGAGGAGGTACAGGATATTCAGCTTAATCTTCCAACTGATTGTTTATGATTCACAAATACTATTTATAGCCCTGCATCTGCGTTGGAGAGAACTCAGCTGGCAAAGAAGATTAAGTTGGAATTGGAAGTATTTCTCCCATCTTAATAAAAAATAAAAATCAGTAACTAAAGAACTGCTTAGTGTCAGCTGCAGACAGAATCAACCGATTTTCAGCTTGACTGGGCCTGACGGGGGACCAGCTGTTGAGAAAACCCAAAAGTCCAGTCTTTTTCTAGTCAGTGAATGCACCATACTACATGTCATGCTAACAACATACTGAAGTGTGGAAGCTATTTCTGCAGGGAGGAGACTGAGAGTTAGTTATTTTTATTTAGTGGGATGTTTAAAAGTGAAGTGAGAGGAAGGACCAAAACTGTGAGAAGCTACTTAAAAAATAAAAACAAACGTTTTATAGGAAGCAAGTTTAGTCTGTCTCTATTTCATACATCTGCAGTTTTGGTCGTTTTGTACCCAGCTTTTTTGAGTAGGGAAAGGAAACGTCTGCCAAACATTTATAACAACCTTGAGAACATTTAGTCTAACTGGTGAAGGAGGGAAATGACTAGAGCTAGCCTCAGCAGATAACAGGAAGGCTGAGCAAAGTTGTTCTCTTTTATTCTTTTGAGCCTCTGGGATTTTTGGAAACCCAAAAGTAAAAGTAAGGCTCTATGTTCTCTTAAGAAAACAGAGCCTGGTGTTTTCTATTAGCAATACAATACAAGCCATGCTAATTGCTAACATACGATGCTAAAGTCAGTTTACATAGAGTAGAATAGAACAGAAATATCCTTTATTGTCATGCGATGGGGAAATTTCAGTGCAACAGCAGCAAAGTGACAGTGAATAACAGAAAAACAGACTCACACAAAAAATATAAGCTATATAAAAAACAGAATAAAGAATAAAAAATATTGTACAGTAAGGCAAAATTTCAACATGAATACTGTGTAATTATAAAAAAAATTCTCCAGTCCAAAGGAATGTGCAACTGAGTTGGTTAATTAAAAACGTACAAGATGTGCATGACTGAGCATTAAAAATACAAACCATTTATAGTTAGTGACGATAGAAAAACGGTAAAGTTGTACAGATACTAGCATGGATATAAACACATTGATTTTGTCAGGAGCAGTGATGGTAATAGAGTCTTACAGCTGCTGGGAGGAAGGATCTCCTATAACGCTCCTTAGTGCACGTAGGATGCAGCAGTCTGTCACTGAAGGAGCTCTCCAGCTCAGCAACAGCTTCATGCATGGGGTGGGAGACATTGTCCATCAGTGATGTTATTTTAGCCCGAGTCCTCCTGTCTCCCACCACCTGCACTGGGTCGAGGGAGCATCCCAGCACAGAGCTGGCCTTCCTGATGAGCTGATCTAACCGCTTCCTCTCAGCTGTAGATAAGCTGCTGCTCCAACATACAGTCCCATAGAAGATGGCTGATGCCACTACAGAGTCAAAGAAGGTCTTCAGGAGCGTCCCCTGCACTCCGAAAGACCTCAGCCTCTTCAGTAGGTAGCGTCTGCTCTGACCCTTCATGTGAAGCGCATCAGTGTTATGAGTCCAGTTTATTGTTCAGGTGAACACCCAGGGACTTATAAGAGTCCACGATCTCAATGTCCACTCCCTGGATGTTCACCAGTGTCAGTGAGGTGGGTCTGTGCCTGCAGAAATCCTCCACCAGCTCCTTGGTTTTAGCAGCATTGATCAGGACGTGGTTCTGCTGGCACCAGTCCACAAAGTCCTGAGTCCACTGTCTGTACTCGGAGTCGTCCTCACCTGTGATGAGGCCGACTATGGCAGAGTCATCAGAGAACTTTTGCAGATAGCAGCGTGGGGAGTTGATGGAGAGCTCTGCAGTGTAGAGGGTGAAGAGGAACGGTGGCAGCACGGTTCCCTGAGGGACCCCCGTACTGCAGACCAGCCTGTCGGAGACGCAGCCCTGTGTCCTCACATACTGAGGGTGGCCAGTGAGGTTGTCCAGTATCCACTGGGACATGTGGTGGTCCATTCCTGATAGCTCCAGCTTGTCCCTCAGTAGTTCTGGCTGGATGGTGTTGAAAGCACTGGAGAAATCAAAGAACATGATCCTCACAGAGCGTCCAGGTTTCTCCAGGTGGGTCAGAGCTCAGTGCAGGAGGCAGATGATGGCGTCATTCACTCCAATGCCAGGCTGGTAGGTGAACTGCAGTGGATCCAATAAAGATGTCACCAGGGGGCGTACATGTTTAGGGACCAGCCTCTCAAGGGTCTTCATCAGCTACGACATCAAGGCTACTGGCCTGTAGCTGCTGAGGTCCTTTGGATGTTTGGGCTTTGGTACTGGTACCACACAGGAGGTCTTCTACAGTTGTGGTACTTTCTCCGGCTTCATGCTCAGGTTGAAAATGTATCCCATGATGCCACACAGTTGATCTGCGTAGCACCTCAGGAGCCTGGAGCTGAAGCCATTTGGACCTGCAGCCTTTCGCACCTTGATCTTTCACAGCTCGTTTCTCACCTGAAGTGATGAAAGGGACAAAATGGAGGTCGGGGGGAGCTGTAGGATGGAGTCCTCTGAAGTGAAGGGGGTGGATGATGGCTGAGAGCTGAGAGGTGTGAAGTCCTGAGAAGAAAAGTTGGCAGTTGTTACAGATGAGGGGGGGTAACAGCAGGGGGGACTGGGCAAACCTGTTAAAGAAATGGTTCAAGTCGTTCACCCACCCTAAGTCTCCTACGACCTGTGGGTCTGGTTTATGGCCTGAAATTGACTTCAAACTTCACCAAAGCCCACTGATGTTGATCCGTTGCAGCTGATCCTCCATCTTCTTTTTTTTTCCATCCCTAATTTTCCTTCTCAGCTCCTTCTGCACAGCTCTCAGCTCCTCCTTGTTTCCTGATTTAAAGGCTATCTTCTTCTCCTTCAGGAGAACCTTCATTTCAGTGTGACAATGTGACTTCCTCAGTCATTTTGTGGTTGTTTTAAATTAGGAAAACCCTGATTTACAGCAGTCTCTCTCTCTCTCATGAAGCTGGGTAGTTCCCTTTGCTCCTAATATGAATAAGCCCTGATGACAAAAAACCCCAAAGAAATATTATGACCCTCTGTATTGGTGGAGATTAGAGACCACAACCACCTGTGGATAGCTAAAATCCACGAATACTTGAGATCCCCTCCTAAAATGCTTAGAACTGCCTATTTTAATACTTCAAACAAAACATTTACCTTAAAATGCATTAATGCGCTCAGTGGAAACTGTCTTTGCACTACTGTAGAAGCTAATATCCATGGTTTTCCTTATTTTTGCTCTTGGGGGTACAGCCAATCAGCACAAAGGAAAATAAATGGCACTACTGGATTGGCTGCTTTGCAAACACCAGCCAATAGTGTGTCAAGAAGCATTTTGCGTAGGTATTTCAAGCCACACAAGCTGCATTTTCTTTCAAATATTTTACCTATTGTATAAAAAAATCTGCACATTTTTCATGAATAATTTGTGGTTGCATTCCACAGAAAAATCTTTAAATACTGAACCATAAATAGACGGGGGGCCAACTGTAGTTCTTCAAGGGAAATCAGAATCAGTTCTAATTGGTGTTGGCAGGTCAAAGTTTAACAGAATCCAGCGACTGGCAATCAGCCACAGGTCATGATCAGTGCATCGCTCAAAACAACCTTTCTGTTTTATTTCCACTCCTGCTGAGCTTCCTGGGATAACACAACCTTTTACATTAGTCAAAAAAGTGAATCGTTTTTCTAAGGCAGCTGCTTTTCAGCCCAAAGAGGAAAAAAGAAAAGCATAAATTCCAGAGGTATGATGTGACAGAATATGACTGTAAAGGTTTTGAAACAGAAACAGCTGAGTTACAATAAAATATCACCCTAACAAGTCCCAAAGTCCCATTTCTGCTGAAAAACAACATCAATGTGTGTTTTTCAGATACATCTAGACAAACTGTCATAAAGCTGAAACCGTCCTGTTTTCAGAAAAATGAAACCTTACTCCTGAAGTCTCCTTGTCCAGCGAGGGAACAGAGAAACAGCAGGGCTGTGATGTAAATGTCTTTTGGATCAGCAATGAGGAGAAATGGGTTTTAATTGAGGCAGCTGAAGATTATTGAGCTGTCAGGAGGAAAACACTGTATTAACTTGCAACGTCCTGCTTTCTGACAACAGCAACCTGAGCACACTTTGTGTCCCAACGTGAAGCAGGCAGAGAAATGAATGTTGTATTAATTTCCTCAGCTTAGTTCCTGTAGGTCACCATGAGGGTGTGTGTTTGTGTGCTGCAGTGAGCCTATATAAGCATGGGGGGAGGGAGCATATCAATAATTCATCCATTGATCCTGAATACCTCCCTGCTGCCAAATGCTTTGCCTCTGCTTTCAGCAACAATTTAATTTGTAGATTCAGCATTACTGACTTGCTTACCTGCCTCAGCCTGAGGCTTTGCTTTCCCTCAGTCTGTCTAACGGTCATGCAGAAAAATATTCAGAGTCAAGTTACTGCTGCTTCCTCTGCTTTGTCACAACATAGAACTGTCTCTGAGCTCCAGTAACCTTATGTCTGGACAAATTAGCTCAGTTGGGCATGTAATAAGTCTCTGTTAGGTGTATGTGAACTTCTGGTATCAGCTGTGTGTTCTTTTAGGAGCAGAGCTTGATCAAAAATCACACCTAGATTTCTCTGATTAGACCACACCTTAGAAATAAGGGAATCAATACAGCTGACTACTTTAAAACAACTGGTGTCAGGAGTCACAATGAGAATCTCTGTTAAAGCTACAGTAAGTAGTTTTTTGAAAAATGTTTTTTTACATATTTGTTAAAATGATCATGTTGTGACATTATAATATCAGACAGATAATCTGTGTAAAAATCAAGCTCCCCTGCCGTCTCCCAGTGCTCCCAGTATTAACTGCAGAAATACGCCATTCAGTCAGAAACAAGAAGTCAGAGCCAGGAGGAAGGTCTTAGCGCTGTAAATCACCCTCCTGTAGGCGCCGCTCACACACTCCCCCTTGCTCTCTGCTACGTTACAGCTGGATCATAACAACATAGCCTGCCACAAATGCTAAGGCTAGTTAGCATGGCCACTGATGACGGTGCATTTTCTGGAACAGTAAGTTGTTTCTCCACCCCCATTGGCACATTTAGCAGCACGTACACGAGGGTGACTGACAGCACTAAGCCCCTCCTCCTGACTCTGATTGGTTGTTTTAGGTTGGGAGCGGTGCATTTCTTTAGACGGCAATAGTAGCTCAGGGAGGGGGTGGAGGAGCTCCATCTTTTCACAGATTATCTGTCTCATACCATACTGTCATGACATGATGACAGTTTTAACGAATATGTAAAAAAACATATTTTTGTAAAAGTTACATACGGCAGCTTTAAGGCCATCCAGTCCTTGATTTCAGATAGACACAAGCAGTGTTTTCATCAACATTTTCTTAGGTGCATTTTGAAGTATCGCATTCAAAAATGTTGATGAAAACTGCAAAATTCGAAACAACTTACTCAATTTTGCAAAAAAGTTTTTACGCTTGCTTAAGGCTAACTTTCCCATCCACTGGTGGGTCTGTGGCCTACTATAGGCACGAAACTCGGACATGAAACTAAATCTGAACCTCCAGCTCAGAGGGGGGAACTCTCCATATTTCTGATATGTGCGACCCATGCTAGTTTGCAACCTCTACTTCCTGTTTATTACAGCCATCTGGAGGATCCAAATCTGACAAAATTACGCTTTGCATAGCCTGGCTGATTCGCTCCACACCAGTTGATGGAAACATGCCTAATTCATATTTTCTTTTATTCAAAATCGTTTTGGCGACATTTCAAAAGTTCACTTAAAATTTGCATGACAATTGGATGGAAACATAGCTAGTCATATAGTGCACTGACACCATCAGTTGTACCAGGGTTAAAAGAAAGTATACCTGAAAGTCATCTGCATACATATGATGAGAAAGACATATTCTTAAGATCAGACATAACTGCCTTGCCTAGGGGCACACCACAGATGAAAAGAGGAGGCTGGAATTCAAGACGACTGCTCCACCCATTGTGTCCCAGTCGCTCCACAAAGGACAAAAAAGGACAATGTTTAGGCGCTGGTTGCAGCGATTTTCCCTAAAAACATATTGGAAAGTGATTGATTTTTGTTATATACCGCTTTTGGTCATTGGGAGCTCCAAATCATCAGCTGGAGTGTCAGTCACAAAGAATGACTACAGATCACCAACTTCAACCCACCACCAGACATTTTCTAACTTGACGAAAGATTTCATCTATGATGGCCAATAGTCGGACAGTGTGTGAACTTGGCTTTAATGCCAAAAACTCACTGCAGTTTCAAAAATTGTAAGGGACTTCTACAAACCCAGCTGGACAAGCTTGATATCAAGTAACTCCTAACACACTGCAACAGGCCACTTAATAGTTGCCAGACTGCCTGATTTCTTCCTTCTGGTGGAATCACAAGCATCCAACAGAGATTGAACGGATAGGAGGGTGGAAGAAAGAGGTCAACGTGTAAAGGCCAAGATATAACACTTGCACCCAACTCTGTTCCGATTTTTTCTTGACATACAGGCTCAGACATAATGGTCCTTCACCAGACCACCAAACTCGTGAGATTGTATTTTCACACGAGAGTATGTACCAGTTATCCCGCCATCTTAAACACAAGTCTGTCCAGCAGTAAACTCAAAGTTGCTCGAACAAGATCGCTGTCTCACTCTTTCATTTTTTTCTGTACTTCTGAGTACTTACGATGGGTAAGTACACTGTTTTTTTGTGGGTTTTTTGCGAGTAAAAGATTTTAGTTAGTATTTTAACCCCAAAGCGAATGTGTTTTCCTTTGCCACCATGTTTCACTTCCCATCAGATTGTGGTGTAGTTTTGACCAAAACAGACCCCAGGTCTATCTCGGTCGGACAATCGGAGATAAAGTCGCAGGGGATTGCTAGCAGTCTGCGAGGCCCCATCAACTTTAACGTGTTCTAAATGCTCCATACATCATCCCACTCGATTTTCTGTTGGACCGGACACCAAATCAGATCCGGTGTGTTCTGGCCTTAAGTCATCGATCACACCAGCAGTCCCATTGCATGATTTCAGCAAACCATTTCTGATCTGAAGCTACTTGACATTAGCTGGACTGCTAAAATTGCCTGTTGACTAATCTGTGGATGGATGTCAACAAAGGATGAGAAAAACAAAGGATGGATGGTGATATAAAACCACAATGAATACTTGAAAAAGGAAAAGTACCACCAGAATTTTCTGTTGGTTTGACATATCATTGGAGACATCTGAACTACTGATTTGAGAAGAAATAAATAATGGCCAATATATGCTCTAAGAATATAAAAATAATTTTTACAGAATGAAAAAAAACAAAAACATACAGATCAACATTATCGTATACCATACTTATGTCATCATATAGCATACATGTATCATGGTAATATATGAGTATTTGGTTTAATGGAGAAAATTGTTTTGATACCCTGATTCAGGTAACATGCATAAATTAAAAAACTCTTTCAAAATGTACAAGAATCTAGATTTTCTATCATGCCTTTCTGATCCTAAAAATGTGTCCCACTCGAGGTTGATGGGGGGGCTGCATGCCTTAGGTGCTGAAGAGACCAAATAAGCTGTCGCACATGTCATCAACACCCTCTGTGATGAAGCTGATCGAAGTTAATAACAGGAGGCACACAAAGAGCGCACAGAGGAGCAGAGCGGGGACCCACCCTGTCAGCATGTGAGAGGAGCCTCCTGCTCCTACTACTACATGGAAGTGTTCACAACAACACAGAGGGAGACGGCGAATGAGTGAAGGGAGTTTCAGCTTGTGTCAGCAGGGATCCTCTCACTGGAAAAAGCTTTATATTGTCCAAAGGTGAAGATGGAAACAGGAGCTAAATCAAGGCAGGATTTAGAGTAAAGCCAGCATAACAAACCCCTGGAGCCAAGAGGAGAAAATCAACCCCATCACTGACTTCTGTCCACCTGCTCCACCTCACCATCCTCACACTCAGCACCATGTGGAATCCCATCCGATCACTTACCTTCTTGGGTCTCTTTCTCCTCTGCCCCAGCCCATTGAGGCGATCGCTGGGGTCCAGCCTGTAGTGGGAGTGGTTGTCTTCACTCATCCTGTTCACCCCCCCAGCACCAAAACAACCACCACTCACTCCAGTTTATTCCGCTATATTTTAGTCCCTCTTCTTCCTGTCCACTCCTCTGTGTGAAAAGAAGTGCTCGTCTCTCGTCTCTGGTCCTCACTCTACGGCTGAGCCGAGCGCTGACCCAGCCAGAATAAGGGTGGGGGGTGGGAGGAGGATTGGTTGGGGAGAGGGAGGCAGGGGAGGAGGGAGGGAGGGAGCACAATGGTGTTGCCATGGTAGCAGCTGCCACCACTGTTTATCTGGAAACCTCACCAAGATACTGAGTGCACGCGCATGAACACACATGAAAACAAGTGGAAGCCGTGTGTGTGTGTGTGTGTGTGTGTGTGTGTGTGTGTGTGTGTGTGTGTGTGTGTGTGTGTGTGTGTGTGTGTATACAGGCTATTAGCTTCTCTTTCTTTTTTCCTTCAAGCAAATATAGAACAACCCAACTATGGCAACAGCATAATTGATTATTAATTTGTTAAATGTAAAATAAATAAATATTAGAAGAAATTTCCAGTGAAGGAATGAAAGCACAAAGAAGCATCCAGGGTTCAAAAAATTTCACTGAGTTGCATCACCAAATATTTACAGTCATTCAAACTGATAGAGTGAAATGGTGCCCCAAATGAAGTATGATGTGTTACCATCTATTTTAAATTGTCAAGGTAAATAAACACTCCATATTTTTATGAGATCTGTCATTTTTAGACAATTGAAATGTCCATAAAGTAACATCTGCAGACTGCTTTGTCTGAGGAACTGAAGAAACACATTTATGGATGTCTTCACAGATACAGTTTAATTATTTTCTAACTCTGTGTGTGTGTGGGGGGGATGTCAATAAAAATATTTGATAAAAAAAAAATCAAAGGACCACTGCACCACCTACATCAAGGAAGTGAGGATAGCTCTATTATAACTGAGCCTTCCTTCTAAACACTGGACCTCCATGGATATCCTTTTATCTCTATTTAAGACTGGATAGTCCTCTTTAATTAGCACTGATAAAAACTGAAAATGCAACATCTTATGCCCAGAAAATAATTGCTGAAATTTGGATGTTTTGCCACCATTCAAATTGAGACTAAAGAAATACATTAAGGCTATGTTGCCAATGCAGAGCTTGATGCTGAAATCTGATTTTTTCTGAAATCATTTTTTTATCGTTGTCATTCAAATTACTCTTAAAATGTGGTCTATATCTGACTCCGGTGTGAACTGCTCACGGTCCTAAACTGACCAGCATGCGCAAAACAACAATAACAATGATGTCACACACAGTGTGGTTTGTTCCAGAAAACATGGAAGAACGTTACTTTCGTATAGTATCACCCCATAATTAATTAAGTGTAGCATTTTGCTGCCTCTCCACTGTGCAGAACCATTGCATCTGTCATTCCTCTTGTTAACATTCCCACCAGCGCACACTTATGACAAATGTCGATGGAAAGTGATGTCAAAGTTGGATCAAACTGCTTTGGTTGTTCCCACTGGAATCACAGTCAAAAAGACTGGATATGAGTTGGATTCAGGACCATATATGGAAGTGGCTCAAATCTGACTTGAAAAAAAATCAGATATGGTCCAGATTTGATTGTTCCCATTTGTCCTAAAAAGTCTGATCTGGTCCCTTTACCGTGAAAAAAAAATCAGATGAGGGCCACATTTGCCTGCAGTGAGAATGTAGCCTAAAAGTCCAATTGGCTCAGCCCTTAATAATCACCTCAAACACCTTTCAACCACATTTCCACATAAGTAGATGTCTTTTCCTTTATGTTTCAACCAAAATTTTTGTTTAAACAGAAGCCAATGTCATCCTTTCTTTGTCTATTCAACAAAAATTGGTTGGGGGGATAAAAGTACATTTAGTTCCAGGGGGAAACAATTCACTCAGCTCACATAACAGGAATGTACAAGAGTATTGGGAAATAAGCATGTGGGAACAAGAGCAGGCCCGACTTTTGGAATATTCTTGGACAAACCAAATCATCTTCAGTTTGGTTTTCCCGAACAGAGTAAGGATTTCACAAATCCCAAACTGTGTTTCAAAATATCTATAATCAGGTGCCATCTGAAGCCAGATTACTGACTAACACTTTGTGTAATTTTACAGGTTTAAAATAGTTTGTATAGTCCCATGTCTGTCACCAGTTCTGTTTTCTATGCAATCCTCAAAATGCTAAAACACAAACAATTTAAAGAAGGCTGGGGGCTTATCCTAAACTAACCTTTACTCATCATCCCCATCCCATCAACACCTGGGAGCAACTCCTGGTGAGTTCCTTTCTTATTTCAAAATAAGAGTCTCAAGAAGAGTCTCAAGGCATCAACTTAAAGTGTAACTAACCCCCTTATGAAGGCATAACCCCACCCTTGACAAATTTTGAAAAATTTCACCATGGTGGGCGGAGCCAAGAGACACTGAAGGACATGGTCAAATCTGGGGATGAGTGAAGGGGGTAAGCGGGGCTGATGAGAGAAGCACTGTTGCCAACTTATCCCCTTTGTAGCTTTAAGCAACTTTTCAGACCTCTTTAGCAACTTCTTATCAAAAAAGCAGCTAATGACTAATCTAGCGACTTCTTTCTGAGTTGTTGGAGACTTTTATGGCAAAATTGGCTTGTGTTTACACTGGTGGGATTTCAGGTACATACTTGCGTGTGAATACTCGCTCTCGCCAGTCCGATAGTGCGTAGAGGGCCTGTTGTGTTGGATTCTGTCTATCTAATAAAAATCTGATCGGAGTGTGAAGAGTCTGATGCAAGCAGTGTGCTTTGGGCCTTACACCGTTGTCCATCCAGCAGCATACAGCTAGCAGTCAAAGCAGAGAAGACCGATTACACTCTGTGTCCATATTGCAAATAAATAACACATGTACAAAGCTGAGAAACGCTATCAATCAATACTTGCCATGCTTGCAATTCTAACTCCTGACTTGCCACCGGGGTTGTGTGTCTGAATGAAATGGTTTTATACCTGAACGTGGTATTGTGTAATGTAAAGATGTATCATTGCAAACATTAGGAGAAATCAACTGCTTAGGCACCGTTTCACTTAAGGAGGCCACTCTGAGACAGTTTTAGGCAAAATATTGGAGAACTAAACAAATTTGCACGAAAATGTGCACAGAAACATAAAGATAGGAGCCTAAATAACCTATTTACACAGTTTATCAGCAACGAAAAGTTAATTTTGGTGTTAATTAGACTTTAAAGCACTCACCATCCTATTTTGTTACTTCATCAGGTAAAGTTATGCTGAGAAAGGAACTAAAGGGCGCTTTGTGAGACAGACTTCATGGGAAATGTGTCGTTTTCATGCTGGGTGTTTAATGTGATCTCTTGGCCAAACATCTCTTTACAACCCAGGAACTTCATTTTAAAGGTGATCCTGATTCTCTCTTTGTCTTTACTTCCTTATTTGCTATTCAGATTACAAACTACTTATTGAATATTATGAAATGTAAAGTACAGGGGGAACAACGAACATGAAGTCATTCTGATTAATGGCTTTTAGTTTATCCTTAATGCAGATACTCACTTTGCAGCATGAAGAGACAATACTATAGTCACATTCATCAATCACACAGGCTCAAAGAAAACATTCATTATTTAGGCCAGAGTCAAGCAAGCTATTCAATGATAGCACTTTATCACTTCACTGGTCAGAATGGATGGCTTTCTTTGAGATTCAACCTGTTAATTTTGAATAATAACACATGCAAATGTACTTATTTAAAATTTTGAAAAATGAATTAATGAATTAAACAACACAAGCTAGTGTTGAGGTTGAATGGGCCTGAAAGGTGGTTTGAAACTCCCAGTCAGTAAACGCTCTATACCTGAGCACTAACAGGTCATGGGCAGCACACAAAGGTGTAGAAACTTGTTTAAAAGGAAACTGTATTTTTAGTGAGGCAGGTTGGCTGTTAATTCACCTGTTACTTTGAACAGGGAGTGAGACCTCTGCACTTTGTACTACAGCAACCTAGCTCTGTTTTATTGTTTTGAGCTTCCACCCTCTGTCCATAGGGGGAGCGAGCTGGTAAAAAAACCAAACAAAAATGCATGTGCTCGTTCTCAGTCAGTAACCAGTGCGCCCTGCTCACATACAGAGGGACTACGGCAGCCCATCAAGTTTCGTGGTGAAGAGACAGAACCAATATGCAGACAGCCATTGATGAGAGGCATTAATGAGATATGTAATAAGCAAACTTACAAAACACAGGAATAGGAAAAGCAGGGCATGGAAGGGAGCAAAGAACTATGTGAATCAGGGCATGAAGACAAAGAACCCAGCACTGAAGAGTGAAAACTCAAGAGCTTGAGTAGCAGATCAGGTAAAACACATGATGATGATGAGGCAGCGCAGGTGAATGATATTAGTGAAGATTACTGGTGAGCATTGATATAGTAGAAACAGGAGGAAGATGAATAACATGAGAAGCTAAACAGAACATAATAAACCAAAGATAGGCAAAAACTAATAGAAATGCAGAAAGAACAAAATGCAAGAATAAACAAAAGCTAAATACAA
Source organism: Anableps anableps (assembly GCA_014839685.1). Lineage (NCBI taxonomy): Eukaryota > Metazoa > Chordata > Actinopteri > Cyprinodontiformes > Anablepidae > Anableps > Anableps anableps. The sequence continues at coordinate 2,927,896 of CM026085.1, read as the reverse complement.
ATGAATGAATTTATATGGCAACAGGGGACTGAACAGAATATGGCAAGATCTGAACTGAAGAAAAAAAACTTGATAGAGTGTGATAGGAAAAAACCTAAAGGGAGGGGTAATACAATAATAAACTATGAAACAGACCTCAAGGAAAGAACTAATATGGTAGAAACTATGAAGCATAAATTACCAACAAACAGAGGTGGGTAAAGGAACCAAAAATTGTACCCAAGTAAGAATAGCACTTAAGAAGTATCCATCCAAGAAATTATTTAAGTAAGAATAAAAAAGTATTTGGTAAAATGGCTACTCACGTACTGAGTAAATGTCTATTTAAAAATGATTTAATCAAGTTAAGTGTAAAGTTTGGTATTTTAAAGAGTAAAATGGCAATAGTGTTTTTTCAAAAATATTTCTGATGTCCAGGTTAACATCATGAGGCTTGAAGTTAATACAAGTGGCTCCAAAACTCTTTGAATTTGACTCATGTGGATTTGATTTAGAACTGACTTTGTTCTTTGTAATTTCTGTACAATAAAACTACTGCATTATAGATCATTAGACAGATCTTTACAAAAATATCACCCATGTTTTTGTCCCATATTGATAAAATGAAAGTACCAGCACTTATTTTTACCACCTAAAGCACTATCTTACAGTTAAGGTAAGGCTACACACAGATACTGCTATTTACATTTATTGATACTAACCATGCTAATCATGGTTTTTGCTAATATAAGACAATGAAGGAAAAAGGAAAATGTCGTCTAAAATTCTAACCATGTGGCTCTTGTTCTTTAAAGATAACCGTAAACCCTGATTTACAGCACGGACTCTCACTGACACATGGTATGATGTTGCCCTTGCTCCTAATCTAAATAAGTAATGTTCACTGACAGAGAGGATAGAAGAAGACATGTTTACTGATGTTTAGTTGAAGTACTTAAAGAGAAAGCAGAAGTAGCTGAGATCAGAATCGGCAGGTCAAACTTTTACAAAAGCTGGACATTAGAAATTGGCCACAATAACATGATCTGTGCATCTGAAATCATATAGATTTCTACTAAAATAAAAACAAAATGTATCACAGAAAATACTGTGCTTGTTGATAGATTTACAGTGGACCCCCACCTTTTCGCGGTTCAGTATTCCCAGACTTTTCTGTGGGACATAATAAATTATTCACGGAAAATTCGCCTATACCCGGTTGATATCTGAAATATTTAGAAGAAATGCAGCTTGTAAATATGAAATAACTAGGTGCAATGCTACTTCACATGCTATTGACTGGTGCTTGCAAAGCAGCCAATCTAAGAAGGCATTCATTTTCCTTGGAGCTGAGTGGCTGTACCCCCAAGAGCAAATACAAGGAAGATTGTGAATGTTCTTCTGTGGTGGTGGTAAGACAGTTTCCCCTCTGTGTATTAGTGCATAATATAGCATATTTGGTGTTTCAGCTATTAAAATAGGGAGTTATCAGAATTTTTAGAGGGAGTCTCAAGTGATGGATTTTAGCTATTTGGCTGTGGTCCTTAACCCCTGCGAATACCAGGGGTCTACTGTGCAGATATAAACAAGATGGAGTAGAACGTAATACAGACATGTGACATCAAGCCTTTCCTGTGTCTCATTTCCATAGCACACAAACATCTAAAAACAATCCTTTATATTCACCTGTGATGGACAAACCCATGGCCAAACTCCATTAAAGTCGGTAACTCCCTTATGCACTATTATTCATCCAAACACACCACCACTTTAGTTTGCAATAAAATATTTATTGATTGGTGTAAATACATTTGTTCTATTTGTATGTGTGCACATTTAGTTTACTTATGTATTTTGTATCAACTCATGGTTCATCTTTGTTTGTGCTTATGATTAGTGATGTATCCTCTGTGTCGAGGCTTCAAAGCGTGTCAAGTAATCTGGGAGGATTTTTAAGCAGCGCGTATTGAGGGTTGTATTGATTGTGCAGGTGGTGACATTTGAAGCCTCGCAATGGGGTCGTACCACGTGACTGATTCAGGAACTGGCTCATTAATTTGCTCGTGAATTAATACAAAGGGAAGCAAAACACTGCTGCCCCCCCCACCAATCACATTTTCTTCTTATAGGATTTTATTGCATGTGTTTTCAATCTACTTAAGTGCCTTTTTTGCCCAATTTTCCTATGTCTAGCTACTTTTTTAATATCTCTGAATAAAAAAAGTTTGCATATAATAAATCATTGATAATAATGTCAAAAAAAAACAACACAGCGGCTCGTGTTCTAATGTTCTAATTTCTTTCTTCTACTTTCTGATGTCTTAGGGGGTGAAGTGTCTGTTGTGTTCAAATGAACTTTAATGCAATAACAGGCCTCAACTTTGCTGAGGCATTTTAGAACCCTGCGTAAATGCAAGGAGAGGGTTACACCAAGCTCAGCTAAATCATTGAAAATGCAAAGATAAGACAGCATACAAACACACGGTAAGATTGAAGGACTGGAGAATCCCCTGGAATATTGGGAAGGACAGAAAAAGTTTTTTCCATCAACTTCAATAAACCTGATTGGAACACCCGTGCTCGCACCTCATCTACCCTTGGTAAGGATATTTTCTACAGCAGACGGAATCATCTCCAAACAGAGAAACCGCATGAAGTCGAGCACAGTAAGTTTTCATTTTTATGCAGAAAAATAATAAAATGTCCCTAGTAACATAAGCATGGTTACAAAGAAGCCTATTCACATCTCAACCCTCTCCCCCATTTGTTTCTAGTTTTCCTTTTGATCCAGTCATTATTTCATAAAAGCAAATAAAGACAATATTCTGACCACATTTAGAATTTATACATTGGCATCACAAACATTCATTTGTTCAATTAAAAGCTTCACACATTACGTCATTATCATGTTGCCTGTTTTACTTATAATTATTCACCTATAGTTATTCACTTGATGTCGCAGTAGAGCAAATGAGGTACCATTGCGCATCAGCTCATGGGTCGAGCAATTAGATGGAAAGCCTCAGTGCATCATGAAGCTTCATCTTGTTTCTTTTACTAGCACTTACTGTGATCCCAGGGAGTTGCCAGACTAAAGATGATAGCCAGGGCTGGGAACACTTAAATACATTTAGCTGATTGGACTGCACCACCAATTCCTACTGAAGAGGGAGGACTTAGAGTTTCTTTATTTAAACCATCGTTTGTATTTAAGTGAACATTTGTATTTAAAGTTTAATACTTTTTGATTTCTATGTTTTTTGGTCTTTAGTTTATTAACAAACTTAGCTGTACTGTGTTGTTTGTTGTAGTTAGTCACTGTATTCTGTTTAATTACCCCTATTGTGTTTTAATAGTCTGATCAGCCAGTATATATACCCTTGTGTGTCATTTCTCTGTTAAGTCAGTTATGTTTTGTTTGTGCAGCCAACCAGTTTGTTCATATTTTTCCTGAGTTCAGTTTTGTTTCTTTGACCTCTTTTATGAGTTCAACAATATATACTTTTTGAGTTAAAATAAAAACCCCATTTTTCAAATAATTCCTGTGACTCCTCCTGTTTTCAACTCAGTCTCCCACATCACCCTTTTTAAGCAAAACTAATATTCAGTACATTCTTTTTATCCCTGAAAACCTAAAGTAACTTCAGTCAGAACAAATGTGTCATGTCCTGCACATCCAGATGGCTATTAGTGTGTTGCATTTTAAAGATGCAATCCGGCTATATTGATGACATAGTGTAATACTGTAATATTGAAAGCATGAATGTCTGTAAATCTGGTTGCATGATGGAATACCTAAAATCAGTTTCATATAAGTCATGACAAACTATGGTACAGCAGTAATGTTAAAACAGTCAACATGGTTGGACACCTACCCCTGAGATTCAGCCAAGGAGCCCCCATCCACTGAGGATTACACACAGAGATAATAACATACAGTAGTGTTTTTGTCTTTGTTGTCTAAAGGCAGCCAGCTTTCAATCCATGTGTACTCCATCTCTCACCCCCCCCCCTTTTTTTTCCCACATGGTCACACAGCTTTCTGAGTTCCTTTGAAAAAAAAAAAAAAAACACAAAAAAAAAAAACACAACACTGATTGCCTGCATCTTAATCATTGCTCCTGGCTATGAGTTCCCAGACGCTAGATAGAAGCATCTGCCCATATGTGCTGATAAATAATGAAACCATTACTATTTTTCCACCAACTACAATTAGCATGGAACCACATGGATCACACAGGACAAAACCTTCCCAGTGGTATCAACTTAGAGCTCAGGAAACCCATCCCACACCAAAAACTCAAATAGAATCTAATGCCCAAACTTCAAACACAAATTCAGTCGGAAATATGTTATTATCATGATGTTGGGACTTTTGCATTTTGAATGTGACCAAAGATGCTCAGCTGTCATCACAGACATGTAAATCATAGCCCTATGATTAGTATATATTTGCCTCACATCTGATTGTGTAATCAAACTTTGATGGGGACCAAAAAAGCGAACTCTGGTCTGCCAACAAACCTAGGTCTGGGTTCAGCTGAAGTGAACTGTAGTGCGGTTTGAATGCATATGTGAATGCAAAGTGGGCTGGAGACCACTCCAAAAGCAGAAGGCTAACTATATAAACACAGGCCATTCTGGGTAAATACAACCAAAACAAACATACATGTCTAGTGCTAGTGAGGGAAATGGCCAGTGGTCTTTTACCAATAACAAAAGGAAGTTGCGCCCAATGTCTTCTTCAGAGGTTTTTGTGTCAATTCATTTCTTCATTTCCTTCAGTGGATCTTGGTGCAGCGCCACCACAGGCGAGGGGGGAAGGTTGCGAGACAGGTTTGTTTCATTTAACACAGTGTAGTCCCACCAGCTGAAAATGTAACAAATGTTGCAATTTTGGTCTATCGGACTGTCAGGTGTATAAACACAACTGCAGCTGTGCCCCTAATCTTACCATGTCCCTCTACTCCCCGCCATTGCTCATGAAAATGACACCTAGAAACTTGAATGTATTCCCGCTTCAACACGCCTGAATCAAATAGTTAATGAACAGGGTTTTGTAAAGCTTGTTGACATCCCAAGGAGGTAATTAAGCCTTTTGATTCAGGTGTGCTGGAGCAGGGATTCATCCAAAAGTTCAAGGGCAGTGAGACTCAAAGACTAGAGTCAGGGACCCAAGGAAGCCAAAAAGTGTGATGCCTCAATAGATGCTGGTGTTCTGTTTGTGATTCTGTATACTGCACCCACAAAGTGTAATGTAAAGCACTGAGGATCCGACATGTCAGCCAGACCCAGTCTGTGAACATTACAAGGTTTATTGAATCTGAACAACAAAAGCAGGAAGCCGCCAACAGCAGATTCAAGAGCCACTGAGAAGGAAGAGACAAGTTAGTGGCTGTTGTAAGATAACAGCCACTAACTCAACATTAAAGCCACCATCCTTCTCCAAATCTGAACGGGGGATTATGGAATTCTGCTCAGCAGTGGATTGAACAGGTGGTAGTGTATTGATGTCACAGCAAGCTGGAGAACTATGGGACAACCTCTTCGATCCCACAGAAACAGGTAGGTACACAAGCGGGGATCCAACTAGAAAGGGACTGACTCAGGTTTACAAACCCAGGGACAAGGCAGATCTGAGGTCAAAAGACAAAAACTGGGTCAGAACCATTGAGGCAGGTTTGAGCAGGCAGATCGATTAGGCAAGAGATGGGAGTCGTGGGGCAGAAACAAGGTCAATATCTAGATAGAAGTCAGTGAGGCAGCCAACTGGGGAAAGGCAGAGAACCAGGAAACAAAAAAGTGATCATGAGCAGACAGGCAAGGAAGGGCCACTAGACAGCTACTCACACAAGGGCTTTCAAAAAGTTTAGCACCATCTGCCTGCCAGAGAGCTGTATTTAACTGCAGGTGAACAGGTGCATGGCATGACCCTGATTGCACTGCAGAGCAGCAGTGTGCAGGTGGAACAGATGAGCTTGACTGTAGAGATGGAGAGCTGAGCAGGAAAACAGAGCAAGCATATGGACCAGAATCATAACACAAGGAGCCATGTGGTCATGTTTAGTGCAACACATTTTTTTTCAATTGCAGCCTAGTTATAGATATGCTGCTTGCAAAACTGTATTATAGGCTGTGCACATAGTTTTGTTGATGTTGCAAATGTGTTATTTTTTTTCTGACAATATTTATGTTTTTGTGTCTATCAGCCCTTCAGGAACTCATCAGTGAGCACAAAAAGATGACTTTAAGGACATTGACATTCAGGATGCATGGATGGCAGCAAAAAGAATATATTTGGGGGATTGAGATTAGCAGATGAATGTTGCTGGCCTTTATGTATTGACCATCTAATAAGATTTTAACTCAGGCCAAACTTGATCTGAGCACACAGAAAGAGCTGGAAATGACTATGATCAAACACAGATATGATAATCAGAAGCCTTATTAAACCAACACCATCTGTTGCATGTCTGCATCGGATTTTGCATTTACATGTTCCTAAGGTTTTCAGCTTTTCATGCTGAATAAAAAAGAAGTTGGGCCTTTTTCAAGCAGTCACAAATGAATGAAAAGCTGTACCTTGAAGGACCTGATTAAGTGGCTGCTTGATGGAAAACAGTGGTGGAACCACTGAATTCTAGTTGCATTTAAATCAAATATTCTGCAACCTCTTTTTTTCTGAAATAATTCAAAGCAAAAGACCAATCTTTTGAAATCCATTTTAAGCCTTTTGCAATAATTTAAAACAATACAAAAAACTGTAAATAAACTGTGACATTGCCATGTTGTAATGCAATCCACATATGAATTAACAGGGGTCACTGTCAATTTGCCTCTTTACAATATCATACCTATATTTTGTACCTACACATTGCTATTTCATCTCCTTCCTACTTCCATTTGGTACCCATAAACAAACTATTTCATATAAAAATGGCTTATAAAATGACTGTAAAGGTACAATTTGTCAAAGGCATGAACTGATCACCACCCAGGGTTAAACTGGGCTGGGGTTTTCTGGGGCTGAACCTGGAGATCATCTGTCTTGGACAATGGCGAGGATGGTGTCTGGATGGTACCTTAACTATTTCCTGCTGGTAATAATCTGTCGAATCTTTGATCAGCTCAGAATATAAAATATATCTAAAGATGATGGAACTGGACTGGATTATTCTAAATAAAATACAATACTAAACACAGAGTATATCTTCTGAAACCTTTACTCTATTTGTGAAAACAAACAAAACATTTTTAAAGGTCACAAAATAGAATAGAATAAAGCTTTAACTAAACTGGGTTACTTTTACTGAAACAAGACCTGTTTTACTCGACAAGTCAGGTACATTCACACCAGCCCTGTTTAGTCCAATTCAGCTGAACTCTAGTTCTTTTGTCTAGAAAGTCTGGTTCTTTTGGGGAGATATGAATGCACCATAAAACTCTGATGCAGACCAAAAAACGAACTCTGGTCTGCCTAAAAACTGAGGTCTCAGTTTGGTTGAAGTGAACTCTGGCACGGCTCAAATGCATACGGGAATGCAAGTGGACTGGAGACCGCTCCAAAAGCAGAAAGCAGACTACAGCGCAGTGCATTCTGGGTAAACACAACCAAAGCAAATGTGCAACTCTAGCACTCACGGGAGAAATGGCTCATGGTATTTTGGCAAAAGAGAAATCCTACATCCACTAAAATCTCACGCCACTCCATTTTTGTTTACATTTTGTGAAGAAGGAAGTTGCGCTCAGTTTCTTCTTCAGAGGTTTTCGTGTTGTTTCCTTCAGTGGTTCTTGGTGCAGCGCCACCACAGGCGAGGGGGTAAACAGGTTTTTTTGAAGGATGTTCGTTTGACACGATGTAGTGTGAAAGCGAACTGCACCAGCTGAAAATGGAACAAATGTTGCAAATTTGGACCTCAATCAAACCGAGTCTACTGGACTATCAGGTGTGAAAACACCCCAATCTCAACAACATTCCTTCCTCTTTTAGATTATGGTGACTTGTTGTTTTTGAATTCATCCAAACAATATCTCAAGAATCTGGACTCAGTGTTGCATTGTGCTCTTTGTTTTATTACTGGTTGTTTATATCGTTCCTGTTTTTAGGTTTTAAATGATTTTACACTTTATGACTTTATTAAATAGAAGCAAAAAGCTAATATGTTATGCAATGCCAATGAAAAAAAACCCCAGCAAATACAAATTGTAATGTAAAATGGTGTGGTGAGCTAGTGTTGTCGTTCTTGAATGATTCGTTCAAAGAAACAAATCATTTAAGTGAACAAACTGAAGCAAATCACTTCATTAACTGATTTGTTCATTTCTGAGTTCAGATGAGGTCAGCAACATCGTGCCGGTTGGGTGGAACCTCCGTGTTCTGTGACTCACAGAATGTCTGATAAACACAAAGCGCCACTCCAGCACTGTCGCTGTATTGCGAATCAGGACGTGATCTGTTCACGCTGTGACACAGCGTCATAGCACAGTACGTGAGTGAGCCGCGTACTGCATGAATCAGGATGTTCTCACAGACTCAACTACGTGGCCTAATGCAAAGCAATACAATGCTTCATTTGATTCAATAGGCTTATTTTGACTGACAACTGAACACTAAGCGAATGTATTTCCAGTTTGTCAAATAAACAAACACAATAAATGGGATGTGGCTAAATGTCTAGGTTCAGAACAGATATCAAGCATTCTGCTTGTGATGAATCAATAGTTTTCATTTAAACTAACCTTGGAAGCAGTTTGACCTGATAAAGTCTCTGCTATATGAGCTAAGCTTTTGTGCCTTCTGTTGCTTGTTTCATTTCCATGGAAATGATGAAAGCTGTACCATGAACAATGAACTCTTTCTTCATTTCTTCATTCAGGAGCATTTGAAGTGATGGTGATGTAAACAGGAAAATATTGCCACAGCAACAAGAAGCTCATTCAGAGCCTAAAATCAATTAAAAAAAAACATTTTTCTCAAGTTCTGCACACACAGAGCATTAAAGTGAAGATGTGTATGCCTTGCTTTTTACAACACTAAAACTAAAACAGCTTCTTAATTGAAAATGCTGTGAATATTTATTTTTGTATCCAAATTCATAAAACAGTGACAACACAGCCTGTGCTTCAGGCTTTGGGAACTTGAGGCCAGTTTCTTAACATTAGCAAAAACCATCACTGGAAACCATCTTAAGGATGGGCATTAAAATTTAATAAGAGCTGAGTATTTGTGCAAAGGATGCAACTACACACACTTCTGTATGATTTTCACCAAGCGCACAACCTGCTGCTAGCATCCGAACAGCATACACACCCATGGATCAGCCAAATCACATTTCCCGCAAGTTAAAACGAAATGGTCATGATCAGATTTACTGTGGTTTAATTCATTCTCATACAATTCATTCCACAGCTGTGTTACTGAAGACCCAATAACAATCCTGGGAATGATGTTAATTTTTCCTTCAGTAAAAAAAGAATTTCATGAAGTCATCCCTTATGAGAGTTCAATGTAATCCATGTAGAATAATCCACTCCAGGTTTGAACTGAGTTTATTTGAATGGGACAATTCATATTAATGAAAGTATAATATTGCCATAAACACACCAGATTTTGCTAAATGCTAATTTTCATCTATAATCTCATGAAACAAATAGCAACATACAAAAACAACATTAATATGATATGATAAATAAATAAATAAAGAAATACAGTAAAAATAACAGTATAACTAATATCAAAATGTTTATAAAACTATATCTCTTTGAGCAGCCTGTTTTGTGTTTTTACAAATAGAATAAAGGTTTCGTAAATCTCAACCTGTATTTTAAACAAACACTGTTCAGCATAGAATAAAGAAATCCAATTTTTTTTAAAGTATGAATTTTGAACTTTATCTAGCATTGAGTAGGATTACAGAACCAGACTCCTTCCGCAGTGTTGTTAGGCAACTATGGTATATGGCCAAGTGCTGTCAATTGATTAAAAATTTTAATCAGATAGATCACACTCTAACGCTGTGATTAATCATGATTAATTGAAATGCTTAACTGTAGGCTTGAAATATAAATATGCATGCAGTGCTGGTTCTTGCAGGAATAGTGCCTTGAGCAAGCTCCTCCTTCTGCTGCACTCCAACCAGTTAAAATGCAACCAATTTTTATTTATTTATTTATTTTGCAGCAGGAAGCAGGTAATGTAAGCTCCCAGTACTCAGCAGCAAGTAAGGGTAACATACTCCACCACACATCCATACAAGTAGTAGCAAACTTGTTCATGGGACAACTGACTGATAAAATATATTTTATTTTCTAGTTCTTGTGTGATCCACCCCTTTCTAATACCGCCCTGGGCAACCGCCCATATAGCCCCTATCAAAAACCGCCACTGTGTATGCACGTTTTCAAAAAATGTTTAAGAAAACATTTCATTGTCTCAAACTAAAGATGTCTGAAGATTCTCAGTTTTCCAGGTTTTCCTATTCTGGAAGGCTTAAAGGAAGTCATTTTGTTTTAAATGGTAATTTAGAAATATTAATTATAAATTGGTTGTGCTTCGGTGGAAGAATAATTCATCATTGCAATATGTACATACTACCTTAGTTTTCTCTAAACTTCCATCAGGGTGTTTTTTTAAGCAAAATTTGCAGCTGAGCACAGAACTTTAACTCTCCTCGCTCATCCTTTCACTTGCGTTTGCGACTCTGACCTCAGTACAACACCGTGTAAAAGGCTTAACACACGGGAGTGGACGTCGCTCCCTCTCCATTCATTTCCTATGGAACTGGTGCAATGAGGCGACAGCCACTTGCCCTCCTCCAGACAAGCAACCGGCGAATTTTGTGCATGTACAGTTTTGAGCTCGTACACGTAGACCTGCACACGTGGTGTAGCAGCGCGACACAAGAAAATGGAAAAATGTTCAACTCTGCTGTTTGCTGTCGCTTCTGCAGAAAACGTTCGCTGTTGTTCGTTGCTCCGTGTTGCTAACGGGCTGCTGTGAACCTCTTCGGGAGAGAGGCATTATATGATCTGTTTTTCCAACTGTCATGCTGTCCCCTAACGCAGAGACACCCTGGGTAAGGACCCATATCAAAAATCACTTCTTCTTTCATACATAGTAGAAATGTGATTTTAAACTCTGGTGCCTGTGTTCTTGTTCACTCTACCAGCTCCAATCCAGGCATCACAGCAGGCCTCGCCATAACCTTGCAAACCTTCCCTTTCACTCCTACAGCCATCTTCTGTCTAAGATCACTCCATGGAACCCACCCTGCTCTGATCAATGATGGAGCCCAGCCATTTAACTCTTCCACCTTTAACATTTCTACTCCTTGTAGCTTTGAACACACATTTTCCATGCTGTATCCTGCTCATTCTTTCAACAGTAAATCTGCCACACTGTCCTATATGAGTGGACCTCCTTGTGAATTAGGGCAGTGAAACAGAGGGTCATCAGAGCCCTCTAGGAATCCCCAGTGCATGTGCCTGGCTTCTTCCAGTAATCCACATTGGAGCATAATAATGGTATTTTCTGAATGCTAATTCTTTGATCCTAAAAGAGAAGTTCAAAACAGATTTACTGGAAAAAATTAATTCCCCAGTGGGCAATCTGTTGAGGGATAAATATTCCCACACTATAAATGTGAAGGTTGTGTTGTTTTCTGTACATTTCTTCTCAGTGTCTTTCTGTTCCACTTCCTCAGTGCAGAGTTATCTCCAGCCTTTGTTAAAGAGCCATAAATACATCCCTTAAAGTCACTTGTTAAACTCTAGATGCTAAATCACTTTGATTGCACTTGGAAGCCTTTCATTCTACTGACTGTGGGTCAGTGTGTGTGTGTGTGTGTGTGTGTGTGTGTGTGTGTGTGTGTGTGTGTGTGTGTCTCGGCATGAGTGGCACAGTGGAATGTGGGAGCACTCTTTGTCCTGCTGTGGAATTGTGTGCAGCACAGACTTTCCCTCTGAGCCGCGGATCCTGATGGAAGTGTTGTCAGGTCAGGTCAGTGTCACTGAGGTCTGGCTGAGTGTGTTTTCAGTGCTTGCCTGGGAAATGGTTTGAAAGATTTGAAAGGTTTGAAAGTCCTCAGTGACTAATATAAAGTGAAGAATCTTAATGTCTTCTCTGTGTGTTAACTCATTAGGAACAGAACAGAACATCTCCTTGTTCAGTCTTTAGCTCGACACATACCAGACTCCTTCCATGTGACATCCACGCATGTGGAGAAGACTTTTCAGCATTTACACCAAAACATGAAGAGGGCATGTGAGTATCCTACCATCTGCCACAACACATTTGGACATATGGATTTTACATATGGATCCTGAAAAAAATCTAGTTACATTAATAAACAATAAAAACTAAAGAAAAGGCCATTTTAAATGCTAAATCACTTTACAACCACCATTTCTGGTGATGAAAAAATAAGTACATCCTCACATTTATTCCATTTAAAATGGCTAAAATCCCACAAAATAGACAGGATCTAATCCTGTGATGTTCAATACCACTGATTTGTTTTCCAATCCAATACTGAGTAAAGGCTGTTATCAGCGATACCGATCCAATACTGATACAACCGATACAAATCCAGATGTGTCTGGTAAATCTAAAAGAAATAGTGCTGTTTTATAATGTGGAAGACACAAATTGAAATTGGCAGTAAAATATTTATTTAATATTTGTTTTAATAATAATTATCAATACCTACATTTCAGTTTTTTATTTTAAATAGTAGGCATTTATTTTTATTGAATTACTGACTGAGCTGAGCAGCAGCGGCACACTACTCTTACAAATTATGCACTTACCCAGGCGGAAGGAACCCACCAACCAAAGAATTTAGACAAGATCTTGATACTTTAGCTTCTTTCCACAGCATTTTCGTTAATGGCATACATTACCTCAAATAACTGAAGTATCAGAACGATCAATATTTTGATTTGAGAATCGATTTTAGAGCATAAAAATGTAGTATGAGAGGTATCGATGTTTCAGTATTGATCCACACATCACTAGTTTAAACCTCAGACCATGACTTTGGTGCTCCTGACTGTTGAAGTGAGAGCGAGGCCTTCAGGAAGAAGACTGTTGCAACTCATGGGTCTTGTAAGGGATTCAAAGAGGTCTCAAAAGAATTTGAAATCAGCCGTTCCACTATGCTGAAAACAATCTGAGTGGAGGACAATTAAAACTGCCAGCATGCCTGGTGGTCTCATGGTATAAGCAAGCTCACGCCAAGAGCAATAAGATGCTCAATGAAGCTTTCAAAACTCCTACAATGGGACCAACTCTAGCACTTCCAGAATAATGTTATTTAGACAGCTCAGTCTAAAACTGAGTCACTGGTACACCAGAACAGAGGACATGTTAGACACAAGGGTCGCGATAACAGAATGTTTTCCCTATTTGACGGGGGTTTTTAAATGGTGATGGAAAAATCTGAAGGCCGTCCGTCATTTTGACAGACACACCTGATCACTTGCTGCTAATGTGCAGACCTTTTCAACTTTACGCACAGAGTACATCACAGAGGCAACTAAATCAATCAATAAAAAAAATCCCATCTGAGAATCATCTCTGACCTGGACCCAATGCATCTCACAATCCGGGAGCAGGCAGAAGGCTGAAGAGTTATGGATGCTTTGGAGCGCATCTGTTTAAGAAACACATTCAAACCTTTGGCCGAAGCGGTGCTAGTAACTCCAGTCTCCAGTGTGGCAGCAGAGCATGGATTAGAGTTTAAATGTAAAGCCTGAGCCTTACTCAAAATTCGGCCAGGTTGGGCCAAAACCATTTGCTTGACGGTCGTGTCGGGCCAGGCTTCTGTGGCATGTTTAACAAGCCTACAATACATACAGCACAGAGAAAATTCATGTCCATGCGGCCCAGTGGGGCGGTATGAGGCTGTGTGTTCAGGCCACTGCTGGTGAATAGCTAATAATTTAAGTGCAGTCATTTAATTTCACTGTTTATATGTATTTGCTGGGGCCACAGTCAGTGGTTTTTGTCACTGTGGAGCAAAAGTTACATGTATTCATCTGCCTGATGCATGATGGTACGATATGGATTTCCCGATCAGTTTGCTGAATCATAATTAAAAACAAATGAAAATGAAATGCCACTGAATATGTCATTATCATTTTGAGAATTGACAGGTAAAAATAGATGACAGAAATTTTTTGACCACGGCAGTCAAAATGATGGATAATGAAAAAGTCTAGAGCAACCTCTGGTTAGACATAAAACAAAAACAGGATTTCAGGACAAACCATGTACTAACTATAAGGCATAGAAGGGGAAGCGCCATGGTTTGGGGAAGCTGTGCTGCAGTAGAACGTGACTAGGTCACAGTTATAGAATCCACCATAAATTCTATTTTGTAACACAGGTAGAGATGTTCAGTCTTTTTAACATCATAACTTCAGTCCATCAAGGACTGAGAGAAAGAAAGAGAGAGAGAGAGAGAGAGAGTGTGTGTAACTGACTGATCCCAGGCCTAGTCAAAGTCCATTTCCTGATCTCATCTAGATGCTGTCTAATGATTTGAAGTGGGCTGAACATGCAAGAAACCCCTCAAACATCCCCTAGCTGAAAGTGACAAGTGGCATGTGATATTCCTTTTAAAAGAACTGATTATCTTTAATAGGGTGTACATAATGTTTCACCTGACAGCTTCCTCTTTGCAGTCAACAAATTTTGCTGTCCTTCATTTGCAGTTTGCAACAAACCATACAGGGTTCACAATAAACATGTGGAAGAGGGAAGATACTCTGCTCAAATGAGACCAGAACTTTTTGGCCTACGTTAAAAATGTTATGTAGAGTAAAAACCTAACACTGCGCATCAACCTGAACACACTTGATATGATAGGCTTCCTAAAATTGTATGGTTAGATACAGAAATGAAGAAGGTAGCTAGATAGATAGCGATAAATGAAAAATCCAGATCTATGATAGGAAGGTTTAATAAATAAACATTTAGAGTTTACTGTTGTTTCAGGTTAAAGTGGATCTTAACTACTTGGGTCTAATGTTTTGCATCATCCCTACTCAGTCACATATAGTCAAACGTAAGAGTACGCTGAATCCATTGCTGATGAAAGCCTCAATGAGAAAACCCAGCTCTGTTAGAGGACCATCTGTGGCCTGGCTACATAAAACTGCTAATATATTATGAACATCTATTCCCCTGTTCTGAATTTTAAAGCTGAATATCTTTTTTATTTTCCCCGCCCTTTGTAGCCCTCAAAGGGCGACCAGCCCTGACTGCCTGCCAGGCATTTAGGGAGGGGGGCAGCTGGCTGAATGCCACACACTGAATATTTCATGAAGGGGTGGAGAGTCAGGGATGTGGAAACGGTGGATGAGGTCACTGAGTAAAGGGAAATCTAAATGATGAGCTGGAACTTGTTGCTGGGCTGCATTGTTTCATCTTGGATAAGCACAACACAATGAATGAATGGAACTGTGTACAGGTGCATCTCAATAAATTAGAATACCGTTAAAAAAGTTAACTGATTTCATTCGTCCCATTCACAAGGTGAATCTGTACAGTACATACACTCAGCACTTGGTTGGGACTTCTTTTGCATGAATTACTGCATCAGTGCAGCGTGGCATGGAGGAGGTGCGTATGTAGTTCTGCTGAGGAGTTCAGGAAGCCCAGCCCGTCTACATTGTTGGTTCTGGGGTCTGTCATCTTCCTCTTGACAACAGCCTTTAGGTTTTCTGTGGGTTTTACCATGGTGATCCCATGGCCATCTCTGGTTAAGGAGGTTCACAAGGATGTGACAGTTGTAGTTCATGTCCTAGATGTGGAACGTAACTCCAAATGATCTGCCTATTTGCATATTTCTTCGTAGCGCATATCTAAAACATTCAAAAGAAATGCAGCTTTGGAAGCTGAATACCTCAGGGCAATGCTACTTGACACGCTACTGGTTGTGAAGCAGCCATTTCAAGAGATGCATTTATTTTCCTTGGCGCTGATTGGCTGAACCCTCCAAGAGCAGAGATAAGAAAGACTGCAGTTACTAGCTTCTGTGGTAGTGCTATGTATTGAAAAAAACATTTGATAGTTATATTTCCAATTTTATTCAGATTATCACATGTATCACTCTTAGCTGTCAGTGGCAGGAAGGTCATTTAGAAATTGTTCTGAGGAGAAAAATTTAAAAAACAAAGTATGGTGCAGATAGGAGGGGAGGGAATGGAAGAGAAGCGTAAGGAAGAAGACTAATTATGTTTTTAAATGGTAAATATGAATTAATTTTCAACTAGTCATGGGTGGAGATCTTGTCCCAGGCCCAGGCAAAGCTGTCAGCTGGCCTGTCTTCAGGTGTTCTATCTTCAGAATTAATGTTATGTTTTTCTGGTTCAGCAACAACGTAGTAAGCTGATGTCTGTAGCAAGCTGAAGAACTGAGTATGTGGCATTTAATGGGATTTACATGCTGTGTCTTTGTGAGCAAAAAGTATATGTTTCATAGTTGATTCAAGACAAACTAAGATAAAAAAAAAAACAACAAAAAAAAAGTAAGGGTGTTTTCACACCTGATAGTCCAGTAGACTGTTATATTGGGGACTAAAATTGCAACATTCGTTATATTTTCAGCTTCTGTGGTTCGCTTTCACTCTGCAGTGTCAAACTAAACCCTTTGAGAAACCTGTTCCCCCCCTCACCTGTGGTGGCGCTGCACCAAGAATCACTGAAGGAAACGACATGAAAACATCTGAAGACATAAGCGCAACTTCCTTTTTCATGAACTGAAAACAAAAATGAAGTGTTGTCAGATTTTAGCAGTCGTAAGATTTCTCTTTAGTCATTGGTAAAAGACCACGAGTCATTTCTCCCACTTACACGTTTGTTTTGGTTGTACTTACCCAGAATGCCTTGTGCTGTAGTCCACTTCCTGCTATTGGAGCAGTCTCCTGTCTGCTTGGCATTTACATTTAAACCGCACCAGAGTTCACTTTAACCGAACCGAGACCGAGGTTTGTAGGAGGAGCAGAGTTCGCTTTTTTGGTTCGCATCAGGGTTTGATTACACATTCACACCTCCTCATACCAGACTTTCCAAGCAAACGAACTGCAGCTCGATTAAAGTGAACTAAACAGGGCTGGTGTGAATGCACCCTAAACTTGACCACTTAACTTGGAGCAGATCACCAAGATCATCTCATTTTCACTCTAATTTATTTTGTTATCTGTTTTCTATGAACTTCTTAATTTCTAAATATCTTTCTGGATACAGAGCAGCTTTAACTACAATCTGTCTTTACTGCCAGAGAGGTGCTGGAGCAGGCTGTCTGTAAACACTGTTTAGAGTGTCTGCAGCTGAAATAGAAGCTGATCAAAGTGGAGTTTTGTGAGTCAAAAAAAAAAGTTAATAGATCTTAACAAATAAACAAATATCTGTATACATTAGGATGTAGAATAGCATAACAGTTTCACTGTGGAGATAATGTACACTGTGTAGTTTATGGCAAGGCTAACAAGCTGCAGGAGCGAGTGAGACTATCAGCAGCTGCTGATGACCTGGATAGGGCATGGCTATAAAAAGCAGTGATTTGAAATTGATTGTGCTAACAAGCTGATCCATTACACTGCAGTGTTATAGAGAACCTGATATGGCATCTGATGGTGCTGGTCAAGACTGATGATGGAGGGTTAGATCACTTATCGATTGATTCATCCCAAAGATGACATAGGAGACATCTGATAGGGATGGGTCATTTCTGTAAGTCAGTTTAAAAAACGTTAGAGTGGGAACTCTCTTTCATGCACTGTCCTCTTGCTTTGATTATGGAAGAAATGGATATTAAATTCCACTGATAAATTAATCTAAAACTGGATAGAAGTCATGTCGCAAAATATAAACATAACTTTTTCTAAAAAAAAAAAAAAAAAAAAAAAAAAAAAAAAAAAAAAATAGAAAAAAAGACTTTTCAGATGAACAAAGAACAAGCCAGTTGCTACTCTTTAAGTTTTTACAATTACTATCACCTGTATGAGAATCAGAAGCATGCTCTTTTTAAATAACATGTGATGTGATTAACATAAGAAACTTCCTGTTACTGCCATATTGTCAGAGCAGGAAAACTTTATATCACTTGGCAGTTATAAATCTGAGGAAACAAAGATCCTTTGTGGGGTTCCCAAGGGCTCCACTCTGGGGCAACTTTTATTTAGTTCTTACAAGCTTATCTTTTATACAATATATATGATCCCTCTACCTTCTACCATTATATATTATGTTATAGCATGTTGGAACATCTCGTACCATACCTATGCTGATGATACACAACTTCATATTACTATGTCCCTACATGACCACAATCCCTTAAGGTCTATAAACAAGTGTTTCAATAATATCAATAAGTCAAGTCAGGTTTTTTGGTATAGGCAATTTCAGCAACAAGCCAATTCAAAGTGCTTTAAATGATAAAAACATAACACAAAAGACACTATATTAGAGTAGGAAAGTAAAGAGAAGCTACAGGGGGCTAGTTTAAAGACTTTAGAACTGGGTTGATGAGCCCCATTAGCAACTGGCCAATAGAGGATGCAAAGGCACTGTCCCAACACTCACCACATTACCTTGAATAAGACATAAAAAAATTAAATAAAAATTAAATAAAATGAAAATATTTTTAAAATATATGTATATATTGTTTAGTTGTGTAAGATAAATATTTTATAGTTGATGAGAAAACTTGTTTCATTCATCAGACGTTGGTGACATATTTCCACCTTGAGGTGCAAAAGTTTTTGCCCATAGACTCTTGTTAAAAGTTGTATATCCACAGTAGCACAAGAATTAGGACCATCCTGGGACCTGGCTTCACAACAAGGCTAACTGCATGTAACAAGGGTAACACTTTATTCTGCTTTTCCTGCCTCCTTTTTCAAACATTAGGATCTGACCCAGCATGGATTAAGACAGGTATGACCTATTTAAAGCACTTCAGAAAAGGCAAAGAAGAATGAACAATCTGGGATCCACATGTAAAATGCATTGCAACTAGCTATATTTGGGAAACATTTCATCTCAGCTTGATGAAGGCTATTGAGAAATTTGCTGCTCTCAGGGATTGAAGGGCAAAGTTTATGTACAAAAAGTAGAACACTGCATGACATTATAATGTTGCTTTTGTTGTTTTCATCTTGTAAATACACTGGTGTATTACCGTAGTAGATGTTTTGGTATATGTCCATTTTAGAGTTATAGCCCCCCCGGAGAAAACTCAACCAGCTCCCACTGATGTGCTCTATTTTCCTGGTTTTAGTGAGAACACAAGCAGCAGTGTTCTGGATCAGTTGCAGATGTCTGACTGACTTTTTAGAGAGACATGTGAAGACACTGTTGCAATAATCAATGCAACTAAAGATAAACGCATGGATGAGTTTCTCTAGATCTTGTTGAGACATTAGTCCTTTAATCCTGGAAATGTTCTTCAGGTGATAGAAGGCTGACTTTGTAACTGTCTTTATGTGTCTCTGAAGGTTCAGGTCTGAGTCCATCACTACAACCAGATTTTTGGGCCTGATCACTAGTTTCTAGCTGTAATAAGGGAAGCTGCGTGCTGACTCGATTGTTCCTCTTTAAGCCCAAAAATAATTACTTGAGTTTTGTTTCTATTCAGCTGAAGAAAGTTATGGCACCTCCACACATTGATTTGTTCCATCCTTCTACTCAGTGCTTGGATGGATTCATAGTCACCCGGTGACATTGTAATGTAGAGCTGTGAATCATCTGCATAGTTATGGTAACTTATCTTATTATTTGTTATTATATGAGCTAGTGGCATGTACATATTAAATACAGGGATTGGCAATAATTTCTTTTTTTCTCGCTTAACCCAAAAAAGATGGTAGACATTTTTTAACAAAAATGCAAGATTAGAAATCAGTGCACATATGCTAGAAGGAAATCAGCAAACTATCTTAAAAATATTGCATAAATGAAGAGATAGCGTTCAAAAACATAACACAGCAAAACTTGAATGCTTTATTTTCAGTAACTTAACGTACTTTTATTTTATTTATTTACTTAATTTAACCTTTATTTCTCCAGAAAAATCCCATTGAGATTAAAAATTTCTTTTGCAAGAGAATCCTGGCCAAGACTGGCAGCAGCACATAGAGATTACAGTACATTCACAACAAAAGCAGAAAAAGTGAACACTGTCATAAATAAGTTAATTTAAAAAAATTCCTGTTAAAACATTTACAGACAGATGATTCCTTCTCAAAATCATTAAGAATAGCCTTAAAAACATTTAGTGACATCAGTACCTTTAGGTTGATGTTTTTCTGCAACTGGTTCAAAGAAGATGGTGCAAAAAACTGAAAAGATTTCTTTCCAAGTTCAGTTCGGACTTTAGGCACCGAAAGTGAAAATAAGTTCTCACAACGAAGGGAATATCTTCCGGTGGACTTTTTATCTATATAGGCCAACAAATACAGAGGGAGAAGTCCTAGTAAGGCCTTGTAAATAAAATCATGCCAATGATGGAATCTATGAGAGGCCAACCCGGTGGTATAATGTGCAATGATGTGTTAAACCTGTTATAAATCTTAAAGCTCAATGATAAACAGTATCCAGTGAATAAAGACATTTAAAATAAGCATGCATATATAAAATGTCACCATAGTCCAGTACAGACATAAAAGTAGCATCAACCAGTCACTTTCTAGCCTCAAAAGATAGACAGGATCTAATCCTGAAATAAAATCCCAATTTTAATATCAGCTTCTTCACCAGCTGTTGAACTGTAATGGTGAATGCTGCAGCTCATTCAAAATGCTGCTGCCAGAGCCCTGGTTCACACCAAAAACATAGATCATATCACAGCAGTAAATATGCAACATATGATGTAAATCTTTTTTTCATAAGTACAATATTTGGCTCTATCAACCAGTTGCCTTGTGCATGATACATTCTGCACAAATAAACCAAGGGCTATCACAAAAAAAAGACATTTCCATGACTTAGCACTGACACAGGGTAGTAATGTTGCATCGGGTCCTTTAAACCCTACTAGTCTGGTTTTCATGAGCCACCAACACAAAGCTGTGGTATATTACTGGACGAATGTGTGTTCTCACCTGGACTCCTGCTCAGAAATGGGGCTCTGCTTCTTCCCCAAGGCCCTCATAAAGCAACGTTGCTATAGTAATTGTATCTAAATGCCAAAACCATAGCAACCATAAAGAGGGTTTCAAGGCACAGTGGTGGCTTCTGGAGAGCTAGAGCTCAAATAGTGCAGATTTGGTTAGAGTAAGATGGGAAATGAGGAAAAAAGCATCAAGAAAAAAAAACAAAAGTAGAGCAGAGTCAGCAACAGGAGCAGGAAAAACAAAGCGGAGTAAGAAGCCGTAAAAAACAAAGAAAGGTCAAGATAGAAGTAAAGAGAAAACCAATGAAAGGAAGATCTTCCCCGAAGGCACCGCCACATTTTCTCAGTTTCAGTTAATTGCCTGTCAGTTTCAGTTAATTGCCTGTCAGGGAGGTTTGGAAGTAGAGCAGCACCTGTTTTCCAGCTTGGAATGAGAGGAGGTGGTAATAAGTTGCTGTTTCACAATGCTACATTAAATCAATACATAATTTAATTAGAGTTCATGGATTTCTCAAGAGATAACTGCCTTACAGCGAGTGCAGGAGATGTGCTCCATTATCAGGCTGGCAGACTTCATGGATTCTACGTTATGAATAACTACCCACACTGGAAGGCCACATCAGGTGAAGCTTCCAGGAGAGCGTTCTCCAGGGTCCACATTGTAATTTGGCTCTGCACTACAGCACTTTACCACTAACAAATGTCCCCTTTAATAGATTTTATTCGAGTGATCATTTCAGTGTTTCTGCTGTCTGTTGAGCTCTGCACACATCATGGTTTACAGTGTACTGTAGCACAGAGGTTTTGAATCACCATTAAAGTGGTCTTGACGAATAGTTCTCCTGGTTTCTGAAGATTTCTCAAGGCTTCTGGTTGGGTTTGGCTTTGTACTATTTTTCAGTCCATTACCTGATTCTTTCCTGAGGATTTTTTAATGGAGCTGACTCACTGAGATGGAAAAAGTAATAAATCACTGACAATCAGTACCTTCCTAAAACATTTCAAAAGTGATAGTTTGACAAACAGTAACTAATATTTTAGTTCTAATTTAATTCAGTTTAATTCAATTCAAATACAAATTCAAATTCAAAAATACTTTATTTTTCCCAAAGGAAAATTAAATGTTGATGTAACTCATTTAGTCAAGGAGTTATTATAGATGGTGATGGCTGTGGGCAGGAAAGATCTCCTGTTGCAGTCCGTTTTACAACCACTCTGAAGAAGCCTCTGACTGAAGAGACTCTGTTTTCTAATGACAGTCTCATGAAGAGGATGTTCAGGGTTGTCCATAATTTTCTTGATTTTATGCAAAATCCTTCTTTGCATCATCAACTTCAGAGGTTCCACAGTCGTCCCCAGAACAGAACCATCCTTCTTTATCAGATTATTGAGCCTTTTTAGGTCCCTGGCTCTGATACTGCTGCCCCAACAGATGATGGCAGAGGAGATGACGCTCTCAACAACAGACTTATGGAAGACATGAAACATCTTGCTGCAAACCTTGAAGGATCTTAGCTTCCTCAAGAAATACAGTCTGCTCTGTCCTTTCTTGTAGATGCTTCACTGTTGAATATCCAGTCCAGTCTGTTGTCTAGATGAACACTGAGGTATTTAAATTCCTCAACCACCTCCACTTCTTCTCCCATGATGGAAATGAGGTTTAATCTGACCCTGTTTCTCCTGAAATCTACAATCATCTCCTTTGTTTTGTTCACCTTCAAGATGAGATGATTGTTTCCACACCATGACACAAAGTGGTCCACCAGCTCTCTGTGCTCAGCTTCTTGTCCATCTCTGATCCGCCCGACCACTCAGTCATCTGAGTATTTCTGTAGATGACAGGAGTCTGACTTGTGGTGGAAGTCTGAAGTGTAGAGAGTGAAAAGGAATGGTGAGAGTACAGTTCCCTGTGGTGCTCCTGTGCTGCTGACCACCTGGTTAGACACACAGTTCTTGAGTTTCACAAACTGTGGTCTGTTTGTCAGGTAGTCATTGATCCAGGCGATTACATAACACCAATTCACACATTTCATCTCAAGGCACTTAACAAAAAAGTCAATATAATCTAACCATACAGACAGATTCCAAGTCAATTACATACATTCCAGTTGATCCTAGTTATTAAACAATGCAGTCAACTTCAGCTCCAGAAAGCTGTTAGCTGAAAAACATAACATAGATGAAATGATGAACTGATGATGATGCTCTCGGGTCCTTTTTCACGTCTTTGGATTTTACCTGTTTTTTAAAGATAGACTTTTAAATACCCCCACCTACTCGCAGTTCAGTATTCACAAATTCACCTATTTGCAGATTTTTCTGTGGAACATAATTTTATGAAATTATTTGCTCAAAATCCACCTATTTGCAGGTTTTTTTCATAGAGCATATTAAAATATTTGAAATAAATGCAGCTTGAGAGGCTGAAATACTTGGGCACAGTGCTACTTGGGATCCTATTGACAGGCATTTGCAAAGCAGCCAATTCCAGATCACCATTCATTTTTCTTGGCACTGATTGGCTGTACCCCCAGGAGCGGAGACAAGGAAGACCATGGATATTCACTTGCGTGGTAGTGCTAAGATGGTTTCCACTGTGATTATTAATACATTTTAAGGTATATCTAGTGTTTGAACTATTGAAATTTTAAACATTTGTAGTTGTGGTCCCTAACCCCCATGAATACCAGCCTCTTCTGTACTTTTCTTGACAATTTCCATTTGCATTTCTTTACTGAGGTTCAACTATTTTATATTACAATTTTTATTTGCAGTTTTTATATTGACCATAACATAAATTATGTGATTATCTAGATTAAAAAAATCTAGAGAGATGCTCCTGTCTGAGAAGAAAATAATAAAGTGTCTTCAGGACATTGAGTATCTTTTGAGTCAGAAATATAGCTATGTTTTTCTAGCACCTTACAACTGTGGGTAAATTCTCCATTAAGACACACCCTAAATGGGGGGGGGTCTCATTCCAACCTTGAACTCAAACGCCATGAAAACAGCATCACATTCATGGCTGAACAGAAAGCTGTACTACATCCCTGTGTAACGGCACCAAGCTGTAAACTGCAGCTCATTCACCGATGGCTTTAAATGCCGAAAGCAAAACAGACCCCAAGGGTTTGTATTTGTACTGTAAATCTGACTGCACACTTTCCAGGTGGTGCTGCTACCAAAGCAGAGAACCTACATCTGCCCCCATCTCCAAGGAAACCCTCATCTGCCTGTCTGTCCGTGTGTCTGTTGTCAGGGTAACGGGGCAGAGGGGAAAGATGGAGAGGAAAATAGTGAGGAAGCTGAGAGGTGGGGATGTGGAGACAACAAAGACAGGCAGGGCCACTGATATTCCATCAGCTGAGACCTTCATGAGTTAAAAAACATACACAGAAATCTAATCACAGATGTGAAATTAAATATTTCATCCAAAGTGTATTTAATGAGATCCTCAAAAACTGAGCAAAATTACACAGGTCACCAGAAACTGTGTTATTAAAATGCAAAATTCCTCCTTCATCATTATTTTAAATAGATTTCATGTTCTAAGCTCATTTATCTTGTTGCTCATTATATGCCTCCCATCCTCCACCCACGCCTTCACACACATGTTAAACAGCTCCATGAGGAGATATGGGAAAAGGCTTGTTTTCATCAGCTTGGATCTCAGCTCACTTTAAAGCTAAACCTTCATTTAACTCACATCTAGGTCATCTATTCTTATCAGTTTTTCTAACACGATATCAACAAGAAAATATTATTTACCCTCACCAAGTTCCAGAGCACTCCAGAAAAATGACTCCAAGATTTTTTGTTTCATTGAGAAAAGTCTTTTAGTCCAAATAAAAATCTCTATCAAGAAAAACAGACAGAAGAAACTATCTAGCCCAAACCCTTCTCCTCTGGTTTATTAATCACCAACAGGGTAGGAAGAAACACACTTTGTGATCTAAAGGTGAGAGAAATCTAAAAGGTGGAATGGGTGATAACGCAAGACCAAGGTTGGTGTCTGAATGCCAAAAGTTAAGCAACAGGTCAAGAAAAAAAACTTTCCCAGTCTCCGCTAGTGGACTTACTGGATGAGAGAGGAGAACTAATCAGATGTGGGTAGTAACTACTTACATTTACCCAGTTACATTTACTTGAGTAATCTTTTGGGAAAAAAAATACTTTTAGGCGTAGCTTTACAGCACAGCACGTTTTACTTCTACTTGATGTAATTTATTGTGACATATCGCTGCTCTTACTTGAGTAAAATGCCTGGATACTCTATCCACTCTGAGTAACTTCACTGAATGAAGAGCAAACACATTTTAACCAAAAATGCATGAGACAGAGCCCGATAGTTTCTGTTGAAGTGAGACCTCTTGTTTGTACACAAGCTTTGTTGTCACAGTGTTATTTTCTCTTGTCTGAGCCTGTTGTGCCATTTTGAGATCACAGTAAACAGTAGATATTGTCAATAGAAATACTTTACCCTGTTTTATATGTTTATGTTTCTATACATCTCCTATAGTAAGTATTGGTTTCATGAGTTTTATATGGATAAATATTGATACGGAGAAGTGTTTCTTCTTCGGCTTAAAAATTTTGATTTTGTAATTATGTTTTTTATTTTTAAAATACCAGAATTTGCACATAACTATATTTTTGTCGTACTGATGATATCATTGTCAGATGAGTAACTAAACATCAAATCAGTTACTCAGTACTTGAGCAGCCTTTTTATGAAATACTTATTCCTGGAGTCATTTCTTGGATGGTTACTTTTTAATTTGAGTAAAAGTAAGTTGAACCAGTGCTCCTCTTACTGGAGTATAACTTTTGTCAACTCGACCAACCTCCGGAACTAGTCAAACAGTCTTGAACATGAAGGCTTCCAAAAATCTTTTTGTTACAAATATAAAAGAACATAATATATTCATTAACATGTCATGCCTTATTCTTTATGACCATTTCTTTTATTGTATTTTTTTTCATACCGCCACGAAAGAACAGTGTGCATCTAGAAAAAAGTAATATTTATGGGTGCATGGTGAAGCAGTGTTGCCTTTAAGCAGGAAGTGCCTGGTTATCCCTTCCTATATGGGGTTTGCAAACAGTGGTTGTCTGGCTTCCGCAAAGTCCAAAAACATGTTGGGTTAACTGGTCTCTCTAAACTAACATAAGTAAGAGTGTGTGTTCATGGTTGCTCATCTTCTGTTATGCCCTGTGGTGGACTGGCAACCTGTCCAAGGTGCACCTCATCTCTTCCCCGTTGACCGCCGAAGATGGGCACCAGCCCCTCTGCGACCATGCAAGGATTAGTAGATATAAAAAGTGAATGGATATATCATGTGGAAAGATTAGAACTACCCTGAATCTTTTATTTCTCCATACACAGATCTTTACTTTAAATGTGGAAAAGTCAGTGTTTCCTGAGTTTGAGAGACATATTTAACGGAAATCCCAAAGGAAGGAACTCTCTCTTTTATAACGCCCATAATTCTGAGAAGTAGGACCATCGATTTTCAGTGACTTCCAGACATCATTTATTGAGAAAAGTCTTTTAGTCCAAGCATACCATAAAAATCTCAATCAAGAAAAACTCAGAAGAAACTATCTAGAGCAAACCCTTTTCCTCTTGTCTCAGTCTTACAAAAAAATCTACTGTTTTATTCAGAATCAAAGTGAAAAGACTGATAAGATTTTGGGTCCTTTCCTTGCTTTTCATCAAATGTTGAACTCATGGATGTGCCTGTGCAGTGAGATGGGCTGTTTCATATGGCTTTAGTTATCTACCTTCCTCCAGCGCTGGATCAGGGTGGCAGATCCAGCCCTGCAGCGATGAGCCATGAAATATCTGAACTGTCTTACACGTAGATGTGACACTGTCTGAGATGGCTGTTTGTCTTCATCAACCAGAAACAGAAGTATGCATAACACCAATTATCTCTTCACTTGGCAGCTGTTAGTGGGTAGGATATTTACTTTATTAAAGGGAAATTACTATTTTAGGCAACAGGTGAACATTTTTTTATAGTTTATTTGTTTGAAGCAAAAAAAAAAAAAAAGGATTCAAGTGAGAATGACAACCTCCACATTGCAATAGCAAGGCTTGGTCAGTGGTCACTATCTGTCAAAAATGCTTCAACGAGGGAACAGCAATGAACACGAAGCTACCACGACCTACTGATGTGCAGGGAGAGCAAAGAGTTGACCGTGTACTCCGAATCAACAAATGAGGTTCTGTTGCTGTAAATGCTGAAGAAAGTGATGCTGGTTTTAATAGAAAGCTGACATCTCAGTTTTTAAGTGTTTGAGACCAGTCAGGGTTGTTGAAGATGGTCATAATGTTATGCCTTAGAAGTATTTTTCGTTTGTTTTTGTTATATATAAAAAAATAAATAAATAAATAAAAAAAAAGCTTTTAATAATAAATATTTCTACTAAACTGATCAGAGCTAAATCTATTTCAGCTGGTGAACAATGCCATCTTGTGGAGGCTTTATAGCATTACACCACCACTGTGTTTAAACTCATTTATGAAGGTTTTTTGTAGATGAACTAATATTCAGGTCAATGTAATATTTGTGTTAGGTAATCAGTAAACTCAAACCCATCCAGGCATTGTTCCACTGCAGGACAGCTGACACTACTGTGCAGCTTTGTCCTCCACCTCTCCTGACCTTGTTCACTGCCTTCACATCTACTGTTGCTGTATATTCTGGGCAGCAGCTCACATGACTGTGTCTGTGTTCTGTCAAACACCTGACAGACAAAAGTGGTTGTATAGTAGAGACAGCTGTACTCCACAGATAAAAATACAGTGGACAGGTCTTTATAAATAAGTGGACCTTAGTCACATTTGGACCACTGGTGTGTGAGTGGCATCAGTTGGCATTGTACCACTTACTACAGTGCATATGGGGTGCAGTTTGTGAAGTTACAGGGTCAAAAATTAACAGCAGTAATTTGGGTTATTTAGTCTGTTATAAGAGAAAAAAATGGGGATTCATTTTCAGTCATATTTTCACCATGTTTTTCATTCATTTATAGATGTCACAGTTACAAACTAAATATTTAATTAGCAAGCTACATATTTAGTTGGTTTAATAAATATTTAGCTTCAAAATAAATATTTAGCTTGTTAACTAAATATTTAGTTGGTTAACTAAATGTTTAGCATGCTAATTAAATATTTAGTTGGTTAACTGTTTAGCTTCCTAACTAAATATTTAGCAGCTTAACTGAATGTTTATCTTGCTAACTAAATATTTAGTTTGGAGCTAAATATTTAGCTGGTTTAATAAACATTTAGCTTCAAAATAATATTTAGTTTGCCAACTAAATATTTAGTTTGAAACTGTGACATGAATGAATAACATGGTGAAAATATGACTTTAAAAAATGAACGCCCATTTTTTTTGTATGACATGCTAAATAACCCAAATTACAGTTAAGTTTTGAATGTAACTTTACAAACAGCACCCCATAAGCATAGAATGAGAGTAAATCACATTAGAAATTACAGTAGTGAGGATTTCCAATAAAGGACCACTTTACTGTTTTTAAAAGTCAGAGTCAATTTACAGCTCATGCTACAGATACAAAAAAACCAGCTCTGTGGCCCTTTTCCACCAGCACCTAGCAGCGTGACTCAATTTACCTCAACTCTTCTCAATGCAGTTCAGCTGGTTTTTGTTACTACTGAGCAACAGGTCTAGTGGGTGGGGTTATCATATAGTTGGGCAGCCCCATAGTCCAGAAAGTAGTGAGACAAGACACAAACACAATAGAATAATGGAAGACATGGAAGCTATGTTGAATATTCTGCTCAGTTTGTGGTCATCCTTGAAAACTCCAAATATGCTCAGTTGCCACTGTAAATTTTTATAAATGGTGGGTCGGACTATTGTAAGGGAGTTGCTCTTGTGATGCCAACAGTGACTCCATCCCCTAGCCAATCAGTGACCAACAGTCTTCTGGCATCACATTTTCAGCCCGACTGTATGATTGGAATCCCAGCGAAGGTTCTAAAAGAGGGTTTGGTACCATGTAACTGTTACTAGTGGAAAACCTTTATAACCACGTAGAACTGAGTCGAGCCACTCTGAGTAGGTATGAGGGGGAAAAGGCTCATCACTGGAGTACAGCAATCAGCTACCACATTGTGACCACCTGCCTATTATTGGGTAGGTGTCTCGTCTAATGCAATGTGGACCCAAACAGACATCTAAGGAAGTGTTACCATAATTACACCAGAAATCAGCTGGTGACATGATTTGGCCAATTTACAACTTTAGCCATTCCCAGCCGGTAAAAATCAGCTGAAATGAGCCTTTATAGTTCAAAACTTTACAAAAAAACAGACTTCGGGAATTGACCAAAAACTTATATCAGGCCATCTCTAATAATGACCCCTAATGTCTCCTCTCTGGAATAATGTGGAAGTCACTTTATTCAAACCTATTTGTTTTTTGGTGAGTCATAGAACAACATTAGCAACATAGGGAGATGCTGAAAGACTGAAACACAGTTTCTAATGTCATGGTTGATGGGGTGTGTCAAAACTACCACACAGGACCCATAATTTCCCAAAAGAACGTTATCCAAAGCATTCAATATATGACCCAAACATCCACATGATGCTGTTCCATGTTTAATTTCTACAACCTTGGATTAAACATACCTCCTTGCCTGCCATCCTTCTGTAAGACCAGAAGACTAAATGTATTTAATCATCAGAACTCCTTTCCTGCCAGCTACCTGTTAACCATTGTCTTCTTTCTCTGGAGATGAGCCACCTAGAACAGATACCTGCCCCCAGAATACACCATCAAATTCTTAAATGATCAAGAACATGCTCTCTTTATTTCTGTAGTGGTTACCTGTTATGACACACACACACACACACACACACACACACACAAAAACACACATCCAAAATTCAGTTTAACTACTTCTTAGTGTGTAATGCTAATAAAAGCTAGCCTGCAACTGTTCGCTTTTTGTTTAGCTTGAAAGTCAAAACTTTAATCTGGGAATGATGCCATCCAACTTATCTGTGTTTAATGAAAATATGTCAAACACTATTTTCATCATAAGAGAAGCAGTGGAGTTGGTGAAGGAGTATAAAACCTCTGTGTTCACCTGGACAACAGAGGCAACAGTGAAGCTGTCTACAAGAAGGGAAAGAGCAGACTGAACTTTTTAAGGACATGTAGGTTCTTCAACGTTTGCAGCAAAATGCTGCATATCTTCAAAAAGTCTGCTGTAGAGAGTGTCATCTTTTCTGCCATCATCTGCTGGGGTAGCAGGATCAGAACCAGTGACCTTAAAAGAGCTCAGACAGAGTTTCCCCCAGAAAACCTACAAAGTCCGGTGGTAGGGGCCCTAGGGCAGTCCACCACTGGCACACTGTTTTTATGTTTAAAAAAGTTGATGGGAAAGTTGACAGGAAATTTGAAAATATGACTTGAAAATACATATTGAGCGAGTACGTGTGAGATAAGCACACACATTATTCTTTGTTCACAAAAATATGCACTCAGATCAGTTTTACTTAACCTCCAAAAGCGCAACTATAACTCAGTCTTGTTGCACTTTTAGAGGTTCACGTTGAGGCTTTTGTACTTGACCCAAATGCTGGTGTTGTATTCTCCGAAAAGACAGCCTTCGTAGAGGGATCATTTAAATGTCAGTAGAGGCGAACCTGCTCTGCAAGACCACCTTCCAAACAGAAGATTTTGAGTGAAAGGCAGTGGTCAGAGTTCGAGATCAATGAGCAGGGTAATTGACACACTGAACTGGGCATCAACTGTAAACCTAGCTTAACCCATTTTGCTATCACTGTTACTGCCATATAAAAACATATCTAAAATAAATAAACAAATGATGCTTAGTCCAGCAGGGGATCAAGTAGACTCTGGCAGCCTGCCAGGCTTATAATACACTGGGGAAAACACTGTCAACAAGCTGATAAAGAAGGCTTCAGCTTTCTGCATAGCAACCCAAAGAAATCAGCCCAAAGAACATTCTGCTGTTCAGATATCCGTACTTTCATCTGTTTATAACTACCATCATAATGATACACTGAAGAGATAAATCTGTCTGTCTTATAACATAATCCTAAAGCAAGCTGCTCCTCTGAATTCAGTTTATGCACAGTTAATTTTTCTTGAGCTCAACTAAAACACTTTGTGAAATGGATTTTAAAAGAATGATTTAATAAGGAAATGAATTATTAGTGTGAAAACTCCAATAAAACAGTAAGAAGAATAAGCTGTTCATCAAAGCCTGTGAACTACATATCAGTGTCTTTGAGCAAGACCCTGACCACCATTGCTTCTGATGAGCTCATTGATGTGCAAGTCTGCATAAAAGGGAAAATGGACTGAATGAAAGGGAACAAAGCAACTGTATGAATGAGAGTAGTGCTGTGCTCCGAGTGCTCAGCAAGAACATAAAAGCACTACATCAACACACTACTTTAACCTACTTCACCAATTCTAACCTCTGTAAAAACATGAACATAACTTGAGTTGTGGACTTCAATGTAAAGACATGCTCTACTCCTGTTGTATGGTTGTGTGTTAAAACTAAATTTGAAATGTTGGATGCAGCAACCCCCAATTCTTTGTAGTCTCTTCTTTACACCAAACCAGATTTAAGTGTATAGTTTCAGCCATTATGAATGGGCTCATAGTGAAAGAAAAGTACACCCTCTTTAGGGTATCAATGCATAAATAATCTGATCTTAAGTCTTACTAAAATCATTTAAATCTAATTTAAAAATCTTTAAAACCACCTACCACAGATTCCACCATGTTACTATTTATTGAACAAGGATTTCAATATGAAAAAGTATGAAAAACTAAGGTCATACCACTGCTCAAAATCCACGTTTTAGGAGGATGAACATGACTATTTGTTCAAAGGGTGTTTTTACACTTAATAGTCCAGTAGACTTGATTCAGCTGGGGAACAAAATTGCAACATTTGTTACATTTTCAGCTGTTGTGGTTAGTTTACATTGTGTCAAACAATCCAAACCCTTTGAAAAACCTATTCACCCCCTCGCCAGTGGTGGTGTTTCACCAAGAACTGTTGAACAAAACAACACGGAAACCTCCGAAGATGACATGAATGCAACTTCCTTCTTCACAAAATGTAAACAAAAATGGAGTGGTGTCAGATTTTAGCGGTTGTAGGATTTCTATTTTGTCTTTGTTAAAAGACCACAAAACATTTCTTCTACTAGCACTGGACTCTTGTGTTTAGGTTGTACTTTCCCAGAATGCCCTGCTCTATAGTCCGCTTCCTGCTTTTGGAGTGGACTTTGGTCTTCTTGGCATTTACATGTGTTGTGTTTACAACCTTATGTATAATGAATGTGAATTGTATGAGCTTCAGTTAATGCTGTTACTCCTTCAGACCAGGGGGGCGCTGTGGACAATGTAAAGGGGAAGAAGAAGTGAGTGGGAAGAGAAAAAGAGAGATGTTAGCAGTTGTTTAAAAAAGGCTGAAAAATAAAGCTCCTAAACTTGAGCCATCGTCTCCGGTGTTCAATACAAACACAACAAATTGGTGACAAGGATGAACTCTTCAATACTGAGTCCACTGCCTTTCCTACAACATGCGGGTGAGCCGCCTATACTGTTCGTAATTTGGCGAAAGATTTTTGTCCTGTTTGTGTTTAGTTTTCACTGAGTAGGCTGATGTGCATTATGGTTGAACTTTTTCAATCTAAAGGTTTTAGTTCCAGCAGGCTTTGCATGTTCAGATACAATTTAGAAAGCCTGAACTGTCCTGCCACTGTGTTCCGTTAAGAGGGCGAAGCTCTCAAGTTCAGCATACTTGCTCAGATTTTTTTTGCTAATTGCACTTTCATTAACTTTAACATATTTTTAAGAAATAATGATACTGTATCCTAGCATCATATGGGTTGGCAACAGAAGTGAGCCAATGGCAAAGACCAACGTCATCCAGCCAACTGGCAATACAAGACTTTGTAAGGATGCACAGACACCCTGTAATTATGGTTTACCACAGCTGTTGCTGAAAATTGCAAACTTTACAAAGTAATGTTGCTTCTGGCGTCAGAGATGCCCGAAGGTGGCGGTAAAGTGTTAAAGGAGTATTAGCAGACAGAAAGCAATGTCATTTCCCTGGAGACAGTAAGTAATGGCATTAGTGGATGCAATAATCTGCTTTCAGGGAATCTAATAAAGGAAGTGGGGAAGCAGCAAGACCAAACGGGTGTGGTTTATGAACTGTAAGAGCTTCCCAGCTTTGAACAGTGCAGTAGAAGTAAATAACAGCACAAGTAAGAGACAGAGGTAGAACCAACTCTTCAAACCAAGTGCAAGTTTAAAAGTGACACCAAAACAAAACAGAGAGGACTCCTAAAGACAGTATCTCAAGTTTTTTGGATGATATGAAGGTTTCTCATGCAGCTACACTAGAGAAAGAAAGGCGTGCCAAACCAGAACTTTATGTCAGCATTTTTTAACAGCGATAAGGTACATACTGTAGCTCGCTCTAAACTGAACTGAATTACTCATTGCAGTTTCTAGGGATTAGGAAATTAAATAGGTCAAATGTTTTATCATGACAATACCAAATATTTCAGTCATGCTGGATTTTCCCTCATTATGACCAGCTGCAGAAACATTTTTACCTGGCATTAATCAACTTTTATAAGTAATGGATAGCAGCCACACAGGAACTCAAATATAGTTCCATCAACAAGCTCTATCTGTTCTGACAGTGATTTTCAAGAAATAATATGAACTATTACAGTTTTTCTTGATTGTTTACACATTTTCTGAAAGCATGTGTGGTGGAAAAATTTATATTGAACCTCTTGTCATTGTTTTCTAAGTAAATAATTATGTTGAGCTTTTGAGTGTTTCAACAGAGTGTTCTAATTTTACTTTTGAGTTCCTGATAAGCAGGTCCAGGGCCACAGCTTCGGTGCCACTTTGAACTTATATGACATTCTTTCATTCTTGCACATAGCTAAGTCTATCTGGAGCCCTCTTTTCTCATGTGAAATATTTACTTGGAATGTTCTGTGGGCTGATGCCCCACTGATAATAAGATGAGTATATGTGCTGTGTGTAACCCAAGAGGAGGTATGCATTCTGCTAGAGAGCACACCTCGAACGCTTCTGCCTTCAAAATACAATACAGTTTGTTCTTTCTCTGACCATTTGTTAAGACTCTGTCTCATCGTTTAATAACAGAATTTCCACTACAGCATGCCTCATACTCTCAGAACTCTACACACAAATCAAAAAACACACACATATATTTCATTGTGTTGCCTTGTGCATAAGATAATACCATCTATCTATCTATCTATCTATCTATCTATCTATCTATCTATCTATCTATCTATCTATCTATCTATCTATCTATCTATCTATCTATCTAGAGGAGATATTCCTCTCCCTGTCATCTACCCTTCTGAGTTGATAAAACTTTAGCCTACACAGCTTTAAGGACTTTGTTTTATCGATTCTTCACTCATCACAGGAGCTTCTGGAGTGATGCAGGACTGAAAATAAAGATGTGGACAATAAGCTGAAATGCGTCTTGTGTTTGACAGAAATGGATCAGTACTACCAAAAATTAATAAAATGACTACCCTTGATATACTGCTATCCAGCTGATCAACAGCACATAAATAAGCTTTCACTAAATAACAAATGACTAATTCACTGCTTTGCTCAGCTTGACATTTATTTATAGTGGAGGCGAGTTTACAGGACATGATCAGGAAAAGTTTTATTGTAAAGAAGATTCTAAAAACAGAAGTTTGACATTCATATTACCTATTTATCATCAGTTTATAATGCACCGCCTTATCTGTATTTTAGGCTTACAGTGCATTCCAAAAACAAAAAGTTTTTGTTACTATTTTGTAATGATAATACTATGTAGAATGATGGTCAGAAGGGTCTTGTTTTTTCTCTTTCAAAAGAGGTCCAGAACACCTGCATGAATAGCACTGTGCTGTATAATCTCTGCTGGCTTTAACAAGAGAATGGCATATATACAACAGGCAAACCAACTTTTTTACTTTAGCACTGAAGTTGTGCCTCTTCTGACATCAACCCTAACCCTGAGCATTTCTTTCCTTTTGGCAGCATTTCTTCAACAGTGGTCTGATTACTTCAGTGTATACTTAAAGATCAGATGTGGAAATGGGGCAGAGCAGTGACAGCAAAGTCCAACCACAGCAGAGTAGACCCCCGTCTATACAGGGTTCAGTATTCACGGATTTTTCTGTGGAACATAACTCCAAATTGATTGTAGAAAATTTGCACATTCGTGGACTTTTTTCTAAAACATTCAAAAGAAAATGCATCTTGTGAAGCTGAGAGGCTCAATGTTGCTTGACACGCTATTGGCTGGTGTTTGCAAAGCAGCTAATTGAGGAACGCAACTAGTTTTCTTCGGTGCTGATTGGCTGTAACCCCATAAGCGGACATAAGGAGATGTTATCTTCTATGGTAGCGCTAACACTGTTTTCTACTGTTAATGCATATTGAGATATATTTGGTGTTTGAACTATTAAAATGGGCAGTTATAAGCACTCTTAGATGGCGTTTCAAGTATTTGTGGGTATTTGCAGAGTTTAGCTATTTGCGGGTGGCTGTGGTCCCTAAGCAAGACAAATACCAGAGGTCTACTGTAAGAGTCCCAAAATCCACAAACCCCATATCAAATTCTGTTAAGCACAGCTTACTGTGTCTACAGTGCTTTTGCCTTTGGATTTAATGTATTTGCTCACAAAACAATGGATGACGTCACAATGGCTACCTTCACTTTGTACAGGCAGTCTACAGTGCATGATGTGAACAGCAGTTCACTGATAAACACATAGCATTAATGGCACATTATCATGACACAAAAGAAATGCCTTTTACTTTGTACAACAGTAATTTATGGAAGAAAGGGTTTAGAAACATGTTAAGGCTGAACATGTAATAAACTCTTGTTCCTCATTGTTTTAACTGGAAGCAACGTGTCAGCTGGGACTGCAAGATTCAGCCCATTATAACTGTCTGAGTGAGGAAGTCAACAAAGAGTCAGACTGAAGAAATGTCAGGCATGAGACAAAGGCAAAGGGAAAAAAAAACATTTGGTTCTCATTTCCAGCTTTCCTGGAACCTAATTTTCAAGTATTTTCATCACATTCCATTATTCATGCCACCATAAAAACACAAAAACAAGGCAGAAACAAAGACCATATTTTAGTAATTTAATCCAATCAGCTTTTTCTAGCCAATGAACTCATGCAAAGATCAGGTCTGATCTTAAAAGTTATTTTAAAAAGGCAAATATACATTCCATAATGCATCTCACAGACACAGTGATGACACACATGACACACTCCGCAGTCACTGGACAAGTAGGGAAGTAGGGAGAGGTGGCACATACAGCCCAATCCAGCAGGGGGGAAATGCAGCCTGGAAAGGCGGTTCGCCCTGGCTCTCCCTTCTCTTGTGCCTCATTCTAAGAGTTTATTAAGGGGTCTGCAACCTTTACAAACCAAAGAGCCATTTTTGCCCTCAGTCCAGCTAAATAAAACTCATTTAGAGATGCAAATGTTACATAACCTTTTGTGAAAAGACAACTTGAATATCTACTACAAGAAATTTGTGGTCATTTTAAAGAGCCACCATTTTGTTTCTGGTTTTATATTTTAAAACAAAGAAAAACATAAAACATTTACAAAAAGAGTATTGATATATTTTCTTCTATGGGATGTTGATGTCTGTGGAAAATGATGTAAACAAAAGAAGCACTTAGTTTCCAACATAAGGATGAGAAAAACAAAATAATTATTAATACTTGTTTTATTCTGTTGTGGAAATTTAATACAGGATTTTTTCCATGCAAAAAACCCCCGAAAAACTGCTAAAATCTGCATGTTATATCTATTTAAAAAAAAAAGTTGGTTCTGCACATTTTGAGCCAAATTATTAAGAGTCATTGTGGAGGGTCCAAAGACCCCTGGCTTAGGCACTTTACAAAAAACCCCCATTTCAATTCAATCATACACACATTCCAATTGATCCTAGTAATCAAACAGTACAGTAAGCTCCAGGGATGGAATCAAGACTGGTTCCTCCAAAATCGAGACCAAGATCAAGACCGCAACCTCCAAGACCAAAACCAAGACCAGACCTTTCGAGACCAAGACTGCAACCTCCAAGACCAAAACCAAGACCAGACATTCCAAGACCAAGACTGCAACCTCCAAGGCTAAGACCAAGACCAAGACCAGACCTTCTGAGACCAAGGCTGCAACCTCCAAGGCTAAGACCAAGACCAAGACCAGACCTTCTGAGACCAAGGCTGCAACCTCCAAGGCTAAGACCAAGACCAAGACCAAACCTTTTGAGACCAAGACTGCAACCTCCAAGACCAAAACCAAGACCAGACCTTCCGAGACCAAGACTGCAACCTCCAAGACCAAAACCAAGACCAGTCCTTCCAAGACCACAACCTCCAAGACCAAAACTAAGACCAGACCTTCCAAGACCAAGACCGCAACCTCCAAGGCTAAAACCAAGATCAGACCTTCCGAGACCAAGACCGCAACCTCCAAAGCTAAGACCAAGACCAAGACCAGACCTTCTGAGACCAAGACTGCAACCTCCAAGACCAGACTGTCCGAGACCAAGACCAAGACTGCAAACTCCAAGGCTAAGACCAAGACTAGACCCCCAGAGACCAAGACCAGGACTGCAACCTTCAAGACCAAGACTAGACCTTCCGAGACCAAGACCCAGGCCGAATGTTTAGAATGTTGATGAATATTTCAGGACATTAATTTTTGTATGCAACAAAATGCAAAAATGTATGAAAAAATGATTAATTACTCAACCAAAACCACTTCAACCAAAACCAAGTATCAGATGTTACAAAATACATATACTGGACACATTAATAACTTATTAGGCATTTTGATATTATTATTAGCCCATGCAGGCACGCAAATTGCCTCACAGGGGGAATTCAAAAACAATTAGAGCCAATGGAATCCATGGGATTTACAAAAATCACGGAGCCAACTGGGATGACACAGGGACAACAGATTGCAGGAGCCAAGTGGGGATATTTTCTCTAACATGGATTATGACCATAAAACATTGAAGGTAAGACTGGATTTATGTTTTTGGCTTTATGTTTTGAGCCTTATTTTTTTCTCTTCAGTGGCTGCTGGTTAAGTGAGTTTTGCACATAGAGCGGTGATGAAGGTTTAACGTTTATTTACATTTTTATTATTATTATTATTATTATTATTATTATTTAGCTGCTTAGTGTTGAAACTGGGTGTTGTGCATATTTTTCGCATTAATACTTATGTTTCCTTGTGTCTGCTGTAGATGTCTAGTAAAACTAGATGTCGTCCCGGTCACTTCACTTCATATTGTTAATCCTGGCGGTGGACAAAACTTACAGGTGGCCTGGGGTTTTTGCTTTCCTCTTTACTTTCCTGTCTTAAAATTCTTCATGTTTTTAAAAAGCAAATTTAATAATTTTGTGTGGTAAGATTGCAGGTGTTCAGCAAAAGCTAGACCGCACTGCATGTGAACACGTAAACATGCTGTTTTAAATCAAAGTACCAAATGCCATCTGGTTTTGTAAACAATCACATGCAACATGATTTCGCAGTCATTAGCAATAATGTATTTTTTCTGAGACGCAGCTGTGCTCTAATCACTGCTTTTAATTCACATTGTTGCGCGTCTGCAGGTGAAGATAAAAGGGAGCTAAGTTTTTGTAATTTTGACAAAGTCTTGCACCAGTCTTGACCCAATTTGTTGAACGAGACCAAGACCGAGGCAAATCAATCTGAGACCAAGACCGGTCTCGAGCCCTCCATCCCTGGTAAGCTCAATTAATTATTCAAAGTAGTTTAAAAAGTTTCTATCTAAGGAAACCCAGCAGCTCGCACTGAGTCACTGACCTGCAGCATTTACTCCTCCTGGACGAGCATGTAGCGACAGCAGAAATCGCTTACCTCCTGGAGGGGGGCATTGGCAGAGAAAATGCTGCCAACAACTTTAACGTTCTCCCTCTCCAGCTATTAACTTTTTACTTTTCATTAACATAGAAAGTACTTTTCTATGTTCTTCTCTTTCTTTTTTGTGTATCTGCTTTGTCTTCTTAAACCCCTAGTCAGTCGTGGCAGATGGCCGCTTGCACTGAACCAGGTTCTGGTGGAGGATTCTTCCTGTTCCTCTCCACTGTCGCTACATGCATACTCACTCTGAGGGATTGCTGTAAAGTCAATGACACAATGCAACCAATTGTCTACTGTTGCTACATGCTTGTCCAGGAACTAAAACTGTAAGTCAATGATGATGCAATCTGCTGGGTTTCTTTAGACAGAAAACTTTTTCTTTTTTTTTTTTCAAGATTTTTTTTTAGCAGCAAAGGCCTCAAGGTTGGGAATCGAACCCAGGATGGTCTCATCGAGGACTATAAGGGATGCCTCTTCTGCCGCTACATCATGTGGCACCCTGATTGAAAACTTTTTTCACCAATTTGAATAATAAACTGAACTTGACTGCATTGTTTGATAACTGAGTTCAATTGGAATGTATGTGTGATTAGAATGAAATTACCTTTTATGTAATGTTCTTTGAGATTACGTGTTCTAAATAAGATGGATTGAAAGAATGGCTTACAGAACTCAGGAGAAAAAACTGAGTGGAGTCAGCAGACAGGTTATACAGGTAAACATGCTACACTCATGTACATGATCACATATGGACTGCACACACCCTCTGTGCTAGGTGAGCGAGATGAATGGATTATACAGCCACCTGCTGCAGAAATGTTTCAGCAGCCAAGCCTCCTGCTGCTGCTGCCAGACTAGAAGTCTGCAGATGTCAGCGCTAAAGAATTTAAATATTAGCACTTCAGTTGATACAAGACAACAAAAACCAGTCATCATATTCAGTCAATAGATATTCACTCTACGTAATACATGTGCAAAAAGGAGGTTTTGTAAAGCATGGAAAAATAGTTACAGCTTAAACACAAATGCACACAGACAGTGAAAGAAACTATGATCCAGTTAGCTGTCAGAGAGAAATCCAAACCATAACATGAGCTTAACCGAGCTCTTACATCATCAAAGCCTGGAGCAACTTGAAAAACCAGACTTATACATTGATGAGCCTGATCTAATTGAACAGGTTTATGAAGGTAACAAACATGGGGGAATAAGGCCTCCAGGATCAACCTGAGTATGAGGAAACATCAGAGTGATGCAGAGGTGGACTGGGGAGAAAAAGTGGCCTGGAAGTTTTCTCTCTCTCTCTCTCTCTCATTTGATGATTTCTATTCTCAGATGGCAAATATAATTTACAGCAAGAAAATACCAGTAGTACACAGCCTACAAGGTAAACAATACCATAAACTCTAATCATAAAACTAAAATCTGTGCTTTATTATTGCCTCACCTGGGTCTTCATCAGCCACGTTCTATGCAAGAAATCAGTATTGTTAATGTGTAAACATCTGTGTAAATAACATTCAACAGCCATAACAACAAAAACATTTCGAAGTTAGAAAAATAAAACAATGCTAACCTCACTTAGGCGGCTGCAAACAGCATCATCCGACCTCTCATCATGTCTGGTGGTGATACCAGACCCAGAACTAAAGGAAGAAACCACCAAGCAGGTGTTTTTATGTGCTTCCAACAGATTTATGTATGTATGTGTTCCCTAAATGGGGAGGAACATGAACTCCTCCCTGCATGGAGACATGGTTTTTGATACTATGTCTCCATGGGCATAATTACATTTAGTTGCATTTTAAATGGAAAAGTGAGCCTGGTATTCCTTAATGTGCACACATTTCCACATTTATTGGGATGAAGAAAGGAAATGTGGTTAAATTCATGTGTACACACCGTTTCATACAGCTGGATTTGTTTCTGTATTTCTTGATTTAAGTAGTACCAAGTTTTAAGTGGCCGCGTCTTTGTAACTGAGACCCTTGATCATTTTTTACATGAAAAATCATTCAAGTGGCAGAGGGTGTACTTTCTTTTTATCATCACCATATCTTTTTATCCCAAGTTGTTTAGTAGTAATGCCTACAGAATGATGACTCCCAGCTCTATGTTAATTTTTACACAGTTGTTTTTTAAGAGTTGATCAAATAGAAGAATATAATGTGGGTCTATTGGAATTCATTGTTTCCATTCTACAAAAAAACATCTCTTTTCATTTATTAAAAAAGAAACAAACTGCCCTTTTCCCAATACTTTCTCTTCATCGTGTTTTATGCATTCTCATTCATCCTTTGGGACTTCTGCTTTGGTCAGGAACAGCATGTTGTGAAACAAGGTCTCTTGTTCTGTTCAGTACTTTTGCAACAATACATTCCATGTTCTCAATCAGACCACTGAAGTTCCTTTAACTTATGCACAAATATTGAAATGAAATGCATGGAATCCTTAAAGAAATGTGTTGTGAAATCTGTGCTCATGACAATATCCTGCAGAATAAACCTCCCTGAATACACTCACTAGGGCTGAAACGATTAATTGGATGAATCGTGATGAATCGATTATTGAAATAATTGTCAACTAATTTAGTCTTCAATTAATGTTAACTGGACTATACAGATTCAAAAAAGGCCATTTGCTGAAAGTACAACTAACTCAGAGCAGTAATTAAGCAAAAACAGTACAAAAAATATGTACATTTTGAACTGATGATTAAAAACACCTTTGTCTGTAAACATATTTTACCCAAAACTCCACAAGTGCCCTAGTTTTAGCTTCACCCTAGTTTAAATTCTGTAAAAAAAAAATATTAAATCAATCCAATTAAGCACCTTTTGCAATTCAATTATTAATCAGTAATCCAAAAAATAATCAGATCAGCCCTACTCTGATCAGCCCTTTCTGTTAAATCAAGCAGAAAGGGCTGAGCTTTTTTACATGTTGATGTTAGAAGTGCACTGCAAATAACTTTCACACTCCTTTACTGACTGCTCGGAGTGCTCACGGGGCTGATAAGGAACAAATCAGAGGGAATACATTTGTGGAAATCTGTAGAGAGTAGAACCATCTATACATACTGAGAACTTCTAATAACCCTCAAGAAAACCCAACAATGACAGGATTGAAGACGCAGATTGAATGTAACGGTTCATACTAAAAGTTTAAACAAAAAGTTCTTAAAATAAAATCCTTGTTACTGTTTGGGTGGGAAAATACTCCATATGTTTTGTGTACATATCCAGACAGCCAGAGCATTGTAAACCTTAGGATAAGCCCTTGAACCTAATGTTTGGATGGGTGATTAGTTGGACTGGAAGAATTAACATTAATAGATCAAACAGAACACAAGTCCAAACTGAGCCAAGATTTTGAGGTAAAATACTGCAGCATGCAACATTAAGCCAGTCTAAAGTACATATTAGAAGGTTTTATTTCCTTTCAGTACTAACAAATAATCTAGTCCTCAGTAGTACCCCCCGTCCACCAACTTTCAATTTTTGTTTTAGTTAGGTTTTATTGAAAGGTTCTAGATTTCTTCAGCATTTTTACTGCACATTTTACTTTCAGTATGAACAGTCATTGGAGTGTAAGAGTGAGTAAGTTTTACTTCCAAATTAAAGTATGTGACTGTGTGTAAAGGAATCTGTCTAAATTAAGCTGTTCTGTTTTTGACCTAAGAGGTTAGTTCGAGAACGTCAGAGAACAAACAGCACTCATGAAGACCAAAGGACTCAGCACGCAGATCAGGCAGGAAGTTCTGAAGAATTTAAAGCAAGTTTAGGTTCTAAAATAACATCCCAAGCTTTGAACATCTCACAAGCCTCTGTTCTATCTGTCATCTGAACATGGAGAGAGGATGGACCACCTGCAGTTGGGAAGAAAACTGTTGGAGGCTGCAGAAGGCTTCAGACTGCGATGGAGGTTCACATTCCAGCAGGACAACCCTAAACATACAGCCAGAGTAACAATGAACTGGCTTACATAGTCATGGTACAGTCAAAGTCCATCTGTCCAATCCATCCATCCATCACCAGCTTCGATCCACAGAAAATTGGTTTCTGCTCTCTTTCCTCCAGCAGAAGTGACAAACAGGATTTCCATAACTTTAAAATTCTGTTTCATTTAATTCCTAGTTATTGCACAATGCCGTCAAGTTAAGTTTATTATGATTGATTGATGTATGTATGTATGTATGTATGGTTGGATGAATTAACCCCGTCCAAATCCTAGTCCTTCCATTGTCAGAAATGTAATATTGTGTTGTGTTCCAGCTGTGTACACTATAAGCCTGCCACTTGATTGTTCATGGGACCTTTGAGGTATTTCAGAAAACTGGCTGATCACTGGTTGATCTAATGCTTCACACATTTACCTACGCTGAAGAAACTAGGATTCACCTGTGAGCAATTTATCAATTCAGGACAGATTTAGAAAAAAAGTCTAATGTCTGATGGAAATGTCTAGAAAAATGTTTGACATATTATGACAACCTGTTCAAGCATTTTGCATGGCATGTAAAGACTTATGATGAACTTATGCTTAAATGTTGTGGAGGTTAAGACTATTCAATAGAGACCCATATAATTTATTTTGATCAACATGATGAAAGCAATTGCAAATGTAGGAAAAAGCAGAGAAATGAACACAGTCACTTGCATCATGTACAAAAGCAATAGCAACTTGCTCAAAGGAATTGGAAATTGCTCTTTTGATGTGCACAAGTGACACAGTGATTTGAAGATTGAACAAGTAGTTTTGAGAATTTCAATCTGTTCTGAGAAATAATTCCACAACTTTATTTATTATTGTAGACTGGCTGACAAACCCATCACCTTCTGTCCCTCCTGAACTCTGATCCAACAAGACCAGCAATGTGTGGATCCACCTCTGCTAACTTGCTGAGGTCTCCTGAGCCTCCAGAATCATTGCAGCATCTAAAAGAGTTTAACAAACTGAATTATGTAGCTTCTCAGAAACACATCAGAACCTAAAGTCCACATGTTGTCTTCATCTGTTTTCCACCAGGTTTTAAAAAACAGTTTTTAGCTGTGTTGCCCCTGAAACATTGCAGAATGTAATGAGTGTCTGCAGTAAACATTTCTCTTCAGTCAGGTCATTTTCAAATTAAATCAAATCTTTATTCAGTTTAACTTTTTACAAAGAAACAACAACATTAAAAAGGTGAAGCTGAATTAATAACAAAACAAAAAATAATAAAAACATAACACTCATTGGTGGTTATTCCAAGAATGGTGCCCTGGACAAGCTTCAGAATTTTAATCCAGCAGAAAGCAGGTAACTTAGTCTCCCAGTACTCAGCAGAAAGCAAGGGAAACTGACTCCACTCCACATGCATTGAAGTAGCAAACTTGTTCAGGGCACAACTGACAGATTTTTCTAGTCCCTTTCTAATACCGCCCTGTGCAACCACCCATATGCTCATTTTAAAAGTAGCCACTGGTT
This sequence comes from Anableps anableps, assembly GCA_014839685.1. NCBI lineage: Eukaryota > Metazoa > Chordata > Actinopteri > Cyprinodontiformes > Anablepidae > Anableps > Anableps anableps. The sequence goes on along the minus strand of CM026085.1, from coordinate 2,883,302 downwards.
ATGGTATCAACAAGGAATTGACATTTTCCACTGGTCCTGGAAACTGCAGTGATCAAAACTTTTTTAAAGAAACCAAATCTGGATGCATCAATAAGAAGTAATTACAGCCTCACGTACTATCTAGCATTTATAGCAAAGATCAGTGACAAAACAGTTTATGAACAAATTCATCTTTTTATGAGTCAAATTCTGTCTAGTCAGGCTTTAGACCACACCACTAAAAGCTTTGATCAATATTCATGTTAACAGTGACGGGTCTGGAACGTCTGTCTTTGTATTATTGGATCTGTGTTTGACACAGTTGGTCCTAACTTACTGACTGGCTGGAAAACGGTTGGGATTGTCTGGTACTTTGCTACACTGGTTCAGATCTTGTCTGGCAGACAGGGATCACTTTGTGTCATTTGGTTATTTGAAATCTAAGCAAAAAATTAATTGTGGGGTTCCTCAGGGGTCCGGGACAGCCACTAATGCCACAGGACCATTCTACCAATGAGTCCAGTTATACTTTTTTCATACGTATAATATTTACAATTATTTTTGATTTGATGCATTAACACATGAATTTAGGAAAGCTGGCATTTAATTGCCAACTCATAGATAACCGCCCCATTTCCTGAGCCACAGCCATGCTGTAAAACTGGAAAATTCTTGCATGATCAAATAGTCTTTTAATGACAAGAATACAAGAGGCTTCTTTGTCCCCAAGAGGCTGCTGACCATCCCGCTGCACACAGACCTCTATTCAAACGTCTTGCTCACAGACAACAGCCCCTGCTCAGCAGATCAGTCCATCAGTGTGGTGTACATTGCTCATCCTCATTTTCACAGCAGATCCTGAAGTAGACACAAGTAGAGAGTTAATTTACTACCCGAGGTAGCACAGAGTGAGCGTGGCATCACGCTTACAGCTGTTATGGCTGATAACCAACACTTCCTGATATCTATATTATATATATAGATATATATATATATTTCCTTACACTTTCTAAAGTGACCACATCACCTAATCACTTTGAAATCCTGTGCTGCATCACCATCACTGTCATTTGACCGAACATATACGTCATGCCCCCTCCCCTCCCCCTCATGAAACACTTACACAAACAGAAACAAAATGGAAATAAACATCAGTTAATATCAGCCCAGTTTTACTTGCCGGACCAATACTGCTATGTTAAAAAAACGATTACTACCGGCTGATATCGATGTTGATGCCATCACTACCAAAAACCGCCTTGCAACTCTAGAGACGGACACTTTAGCCCATTTTTCTTTGCCAATTACCTCTAGCGCCGTCAAACTGGAGGGAAAGCATCTAAAAACATCACTGTCAAAGGCGTGCTAAAAACTCTCAGTGGGATTTAGGTCTGGACTTTGACTAGGTCATTCTAACAGATGAAAACCCTTTGATCTAAACCATTCTACTGTAGCTCTGGCTGTCTGTGTAGGAAAGTTTTCCTGCTTGCAGGTGATCGTCTGTCCTAGTCTCAGATCTTTTGCAGCTTCTAACGGGTTTTCTTCCACAGTATGATGTTGCCACTACCATGTTTCACCAAGGGGATGGTGTGTTCAGCATAATGTACAGGGTTAGTTTTTGACATGCATGGTGTTTTATGTACATGTAGGTAAAGAAATAATCTGTTTTGGTCCTATCTGATCAGAAGACCTTCTCAAATGTGTTTGCTTAACTCCTCCTCATCACAAACTTTATATAGAACTTCTGTTTGTTTTATTTCAACAAGGTCTTTCTTTTATGAAGGCCAGATTTGTGGCGTGCTCAACTAAAAGTTATCCTGTTAACAGATTCCTTTCTTCTTCATCCATTCAGCTCAATTCAGTTCAGTTTAGTTCATTTATATAGCACCAATTCACAACAAATGTTGCCTCAAGGCACTTTATATTAACCTCTCCCAAAAAATTCCAGTTATACAGACATACTATATATGCAGTGGTGAGAAAGTGTTCACCCCCTTAGTGATTTTTTTTTGTACGTTTATCACACATAAATGTTTCAGATCATCAAACAAATTTAGATATTGAGCCACTAACTTTGCAGTGATCATTCCTCCTGAACGAGTTTAGAGTAGAGTAGAATAGAATAGAATAGAATAGAAATATCCTTTATTGTTCCACAGTGGGGTGATTCAGGTGTCACAGCAGCAAGTTAAAGTGGGACCATGCATATCCACACAAAGGGAAAAAAATATGAAAATAAGATGCATGCAACCAACAGTGGACAGTTGGTTGCATGATTTCATTAACTTTGCAGCCTTCCCTCGTACTAAGCATGCATGTGGTGTTAGCGGAAAGGAAAACTCAATCAAAAATCAAACCATTAATCTATTCAACCATCCATCCATCCTTTTTTCCTGGTATACCCCAGACAAGTCAACAACCAATTTAGCAGTCCAGGTGACCTATAGCTAACATCAAGCACCTTCAGATCAGAAATGTTCTGGATCCTTCTCTTACTTTTTTTACTTCTGGACAGTAATCATTATGCGTAACAACGATCACCTCTCTGACTCCAATGTCTTTCTTTTTTAAGATTTTTTTTGGCACTAGTGGCCTTTATTGAGCAGTAAATTTGACAGGAAATAGGGTGGAGAGAGAAGTGGAAGACACGCAGCAAATGGCGAGAGACTGGGAATCGAACCCAAAACAGAACTGTGTCAAGGCTCTGCACATGATGCAAATGCTCTACCAACTGAGCCACTCAGCTTCCCAATCACTCCTTTTTTAACAACACAGTCAGACAGAGATTTAAAGAGGAGCAGCAAAAGCAAATGAGGTGGATTAGCAGTGCTTGGCAACATCTGATGACGTCATCCAGGACATGATGCTGTGGAATATCGTCTCTGCTACCTGGAAATTGAGCTGTTAGCATGTCATGACAGTAACAAGGCTGTCATACAGCAACAGTCTTCAGTCAGAGACCTCTTCAGATTCATTGTAAGACTGACTGCTACAGGAGGTCCTTCCTGCCCATACCATCACCATCCACAATGACTCTTTGAAGATACTTGGAAGATATGAGTTACAGCAACATTTAATTTCTTTTTGGGATAAATAAAGTATTTTTAAACTGAACTGAATATAGAAGACGTCCTTACCAAACCACCATAGACTCTTTTTAATGTCGACAGGAAGCAAATCTGCAATGAGCTCCATATTTCTAGTTATGCTCCGAACCAAAGCCCCAAAAGGTGAGCACAGGCACACTGCAAAGGAAGCTCACTCCACCACTTGTATTATCAGTTCATTCTTTCACTCACTTACCAGAACATATAATACATGAACATGTTGCAGATGTGCTTATATCATTTCATAGAATGCACATCATTTGAATCCAATTTTTACTGACATCCTCCAAAAAAAATTCTTCTTAGCAACACATCAGATTAATGTTCCCGTTGTAAACTATTTACTAAGGATCTCTGTACATTATAGGTGCTAATGTATTTATGATAAAATAGTTCTGCTTGTTTCCCCTTAACTTTCCCCATTATGAATATAAGCGCAGACTGAATAAACTCCAGCTCTGCAGGACACAATAAACTGTTTTCCTGACCTAGAATGGCTCATTATCCAACCTCTGTGTAACTTCTTCAAACAGATGGCGCTTCACAGATGGTTCAGTGTGAACAAGCATGACTGTGTATGAAGCTTATTTAGATTGCTGGATTATGTACCGGGTGATATTATAGAGTTTCAGATAAGATGTGGAAACCAGAGACATCAATCTGAGAGCAGGTACAGTAGCAGTTTACTCTTTAGAACCACTTTTATTTCATCTTCGTGTCGGCTGCTAGCTGCCAGGATGCCCATATAGCTTCCCAAGAAATAGAGTGAAATTGAACCCAACAGTGAGGGACACTATGCATTGTCAGTCAAGTTTTCTATTTTAATCATTTGTATTTTTGATTTACTTTATCCTTCTTTTCTACTGATACTTGTAGAAGACTGCTTCTTGTATAAAATACTTAATCAAGCGTCAAAGGTTTACATCAAAGACAAGATTTAAATCAATCTCTTTTCGGAGCTAGGATAGAACACTTTACTTTTAATAATGTAATACAAAACAACACTACTCTACTCTATTTCCTACTCCATGTTCTGTCTATTGCTGCATATGTGTGGGATACAAACCGAGACAGGAGGGGCAGAGGCTGAATGGCTGAGTCTGTCTGTGCTGGTAGGCAGAGAGATGAATGGGATTTTACAGCAACTGCATCTGCTGATACCAGAGTTTATTAGTGGACAGCCCTGTTGCCATAAGTGACAAATCAAATCATGCAAGCCAACTAATTGGCCACTGTTGCTTTTCTTTTATTGTTAAAAATGTGTTTGGTAGAAAAATGCTTAGTCATGACTGGCAGGGTGAAAGTAGAGCCAGAGGAGACAGCTTGGTTCTGTTCTTTCTCATATGAATGAGAGAAAAAAATATAGAACTCAACTCTCATACAAAGCTCTGAACTCTGAATCTAAATTCTTGGATAATATTTTGTCTTAAAAATGTTCATTTCCTCAGACAGAGTTGATTGGATGCAGACGTTGTAAGAAAAATGACAGACTAAGGCTGGTCTGTGTTGCATCCTTGCAGTGACAGCTCCTCTGATAATACAGCACAGTGTCCAACAGCGCCCAGAAGCCCTAAATAAATGCAGCGTGTAGCAAAGGTTTTCATACCTTTAACTCTTTTACACTGTATCACATTATAATCACAAAGGTCAAATGTATATCATTGGGGTTTTATTTGATAAACTAACACATAATAATGCATTCATGTGAAATTCAATCATATAAATTCTTGAATTTCTTGACTTTTGTATTCAACTGCTTCTGGTACACTCGTAAATCTGACGCAAAAGTGACATCCGCAAACAATCAACGATGGCAAAGCTGCTTCTCTTGGCCCACTGGGGGTTAATTGTTGCTTCAAAAAAATGACCCAATGGGATGCTGGAAAAGACTCTAGTTGTGTTCAAGTTGTGCTAAAAGGCCAATCAGCAAAACTATTCCAGCCTGAAATAGCATCTCAGTGCTAAACATGGAGCAGCAGCCAGACGTCCCCAACACCGATGTCAGCGTCCACAGTCCACATTTCTAAAGAAGCTCCATGAATCATCAGGGGTTTCTGAAACACTGGAAAGATGAATGGCTAGTACAGCACTTTGTACCAATCTGATGGTTGAAGAACTTGAAGAACAGACTAAAAACTATAAATATCTTGGTTGTTGAGCTCATGTGTCTATTTGTTCAATAATTTTGCAGCAAAAAGTGTTTTTGAATGGAAAATGTTGCTTATTTTGTCAATATATAGTTTTCCATTAAAATGCTTTTAATTGTGATTAATTAAATACAGACCTTGCAATTAAGTCAATTAAAAATTCTAATCGACTCCCACCACTAGTTTAGACCAAAGCAAATTTAGGTGTTAGAATGGCCTAGTCAAAGTCCATGCCAAAATCCAACTGAGAATCTGAGGCGAGATTTGAAAACTGATGTACAGAGATGTTCTCTGTCCAATCTGGCTGAGCTTGAGTTGTTTTATGAAGAAGATTGAGCAAAGATTTCACTCTTCAGATATCCAAAGCTGGTAGAGACAAAACCCAAATGAATTGTGGTTTAATTTAAAGAAAAAATCCCCCTCTTCCAACTCTGATCAAAAGCTCAGCTCACTATAATCTGAAAAGTGTGAATGGGGAAAATAAAACAACCCTGTAGCAAATCTAAAGAATTTATTCAGTCTACCTCTAATAAACTTTTCTCACTGATTCAAGGGTGCATTTTCAAATAGTTGACCTAATTCTGTTCACTCAAATAAGCAGATTTGATATTTTTAGACCTCAGATCCTGAGAAATTCTTCAAATCGAAGTTAGTTAAATTAGATCCCTAAAGCAGAGCAATGCTGGCCTGTAACACTCTGACTTTGGCTTGAAGAGAAAAAAAACAGTGGCAGATGTTCTACTCTACAGGGGCCTACTCTGTTCCTAACTGCATGCTCACCCCCCTCCAGCCATTCTATCAATCTTTCCATTCTGACCCTTCTGTTTTCAGGAGTAGTCAAGCACCTGATAGTGACCTACACAAGATTCTGATTTGAAACTAAAGGACTGAGCTCAGTACTTCTTAACAATAGCATTCCAATGGCAGGGGTGTCCAACTCCAGTCCTCAAGGACTGGTGGGAGTCCTATATGATTTAGACTTGTCATTGTTCCAACATAGCTGTTTTAAATGGCTAAAATACCTCCTCAACAAGTCTTCCAGTTCTCCCAAGGAGTGGTTCCCAACCCTGGTCCTCCATTAACCTAAATTGATAAGGCAATCTCAGCACTAAAGACAAGTAAATCACCTGGCACAGATGGCTACCCAGCTGAGCGGGACAAGCTAAGGAGAGAACCAATTCTTCCTTTACTTATAGACTGCTTCGACAATATTATAAAAGGCGGTTCTCTCCCTCCTTGGAAGGAGACCTTTATCTCCGTAATTCATAAAGAAGGGAAAAGCAAATTAGATTCTAAGTTTTATAGACCCATTAGCGTTCTTAATGTTCTTACAAGCTTTTTGCTTCAATTCTGGCTAGGAGAATGGAAGAGGCCATGTCATTTCTCATAGATGACGACCAAATAGGTTTTATTAGGGATCGTCAAACACTCCACAATATACGTTGAACCATTCACATTGTTGACCAAATTACAAAAACTAACTTCTGCGCAGTACTCCACAGTTTGGATCCTGAGAAGGCCTTTGATTCTGTTAGCTGGCAATTTCTCCTAACTATGGCAGTTTTGACTTTTCAGAACAGTTGATAAATTGTATTTAGGCATTATATAGGTCTCCAACTGCAATAATAAAAATAAACTATGGTTTATCTAACCAAATAAACCTTCAAAGAGGTTGCCGCCAGGGATGTCCCTTTAACCCATTCCTATTTAACCTGTTTATTGAACCCTTAGCATACATGATCAAACAGAAAGAAGAAGAAATACAAGGCTTCCTGACGGAAAACCCCTCCAGCCTAATTCAGATCTTTGTGGATGTCTACTAAGATGCTAGAACAAAAAAATTATAAGAAAGAAGTACAAGACCCTAATGTCAATTGATAATAAAACTCACTTTCACGTGAGAAATACCAGATTATGGCTGGAGGGATGGAAGTCTCAAAGCTGTACAACTAACTCGCTCACTTGGAAAGATTTCTGTTGGAAAAGCTTGACACGCTTTTTTATTACACCTGTATGGAAATCAAAGGTAACAGCTGTGCAGTCCTCCTTCTGGAGAGAGTGTTGATTTAACCAAGCAGATCAAGCACACATATTCTGGTCATGCCCAGGCATAACTGACTTTTGGATGATGGTGATCAATTTAATCTACTCTGTGTTCGATATTTGATTGGAATTGTCTTTCTATCTTGTTTCTTAGCATACCTCCAAAGGGATTATATCAAAGTGATGTATACTTATTTAGGATTGTTCTTGCTGCTGTGAAAAAAGCCATCACAAAATGTTGGCTCACAAGAGACATTCCCTCAACGGATCTTCTGATACAGACTATCGAACATATAAGAGCAATGGCGCTTATGACTTACACCCTCCATCTACAACAGCACAAGGGAGGAAAATACTGGGAAAAATGGGACTGCTTTATGCATTCTGTGAAAAATGACAATGCTGATAAGACGTGATATGTACCTGTGAATCTTCCATGTGCTTTTCTTGCTGTTGTTTGTTTATTCTGGTTTGTTATTTTGTTTGATGTTCATGCTTTCCTCTGTATGCCCTAAAAAGCCTTGGGGAAAAAAGTTTTTAAAAAAGCACTTCTCCACTGGTTAATGTCTGGTTCAGTTGTACCACAGTTTAGAGCATCTCTTGTGGGTGTAAATATGGGCAGGAACATTGGAAGGCTGTGATTGATGCTCCGATTATGTTGTTTGCAGTGACACTCAACAATGGAGAAACTCGAGGTTGGGGTTTTGGTGGACTCAATGCCTCTATATATACAAATATATCTGTATTACTTTTTTTTTTTTTTTAAACGTGAAACCTTTTGGATTTAGGTAATGCCATCACAAGACGTACACTAATATCCGCATATGAGCTTTATTTGAAAGAAATTTCCAAACAAAGAATAAAATGCACATCATGCGAAAGTAATGTTAGTTTCGCATGATGTGTGAGTTGTTTTCTCCCTTTTAGGGAGAAAATGACTAAAAGAGATTTAGTTGTTTTCTCATTGTCTCTGTATGTTTTCCATAAAGACTGAGTTGGCCTGGAGTGTTGAAGTCAACCTGTGGCTGTTAGACCTCTGAGCTTCAGCAAGGCAGTCATAGTCCAGAACTGGCTGACCTATGTTAGGGTTTGCTGGCTTTGTACCTCAAGTGTGTGCAGGTGCAATGCCAGATGGTCTGTACCACCAGCTGGCCAGTCAGTTTGATCCAAAACCACAATGGGACCCATATATGTCAAGGGCACAGATTTGTCAGTGAAGTATATTGAGAGAGAACTAAATACTGAACTTGAGCCAAGAGTACTTCTTTTAGGACTGTGACAAAGATTGACTGAAGCTAACAGGAGGTCATACTCCTCTGATGTATTTTATCTCTGAGAATGGGAGAGGTGTCTAAGACAAATATTTAATGCTCTATACTGACCCTCCTGAGTATCACTACAGGTGCTTTGGTTCCACAATGCCAGGTTCATTTTAGAAAACTTACATGTGCTAGGCATGGCTGGAATGGTGGATAGTTCAGACATGTCCAGAGACACCTTAGGGAGGGGCCAATCTTTAAAGCTTTATGATGGAAATGTTTAGTAAAAAGAGTTTTTCTGTGTCATTGTTCCTTTCAGTAGGTTTCTCTTGTTCTATAGAGTCACTCTGAAAAAGAAGGTATAAGAAAATTTTGTCTTATTTACATATCTGGGGTTTTATGGGTCTCCCTAATTTCTTACAAATTTACTGGACTGAACAAGTTGATTTCAGAACCTAGTAAAAACCATTTCATTTATGTGTTTAAACCCTAAAATTGATCGTGGGTGTAATGGCTCTATCTGATGATATTGCTTCTAAAATATTTGCCCAACCTCTCAAGAACATTTGGCTAACATTTGGAAAAGGTATATGGGTTTTCAACATGTAAAGTCCGTCAACGTTTTCTCATTAAAATAAATTTCCCTTTAACAACGCCTCTATATACCAAATAGCATCCTGTTTAAAAGTCACGTAAAAATTTCCTACAACTGATATGTACACTCATGGCACTACAATACTTTGCTCTGGTCATTTGGAGTGTCTAAAGGAAATACTGTGGCTGTGGGTAAATGGAAAACCTTGGCTATTAGACAAAAGGCACAAAACAGTCAGATTTTTCCAGCCCATGACTGTGCTTCCTAGTCTATCCAGTCTCAACTCTGGAGCCCAACATTTACATAATGTAATTGCACAAATTGCAACATACACATAATGCAGTACAGTTACAAACTGAGAGAAGTCTATCGCTCATTTCTAGCCAAGTCCGGAAATAAATACCGTTGTCACAGAATTCCCAACTTTAGATCTGTGTACCAACACTATTTTTTAAAGGCTTAGATTAAAAAAAAAAAAAAAAAAAAAAAAAAAAAAATATTGTAGTTTACTGAGTCAACTACAATAAGCTAAAACCCAAAGCTAATGTTTTTGATAAAACATATTCTATTTACAGATACGTTCAAATATGTTGCATCATTTTTAATCCAAAAGGCAGATTCATTGCAACAAGTCCTTATAGCCTAAATGTTCACTTTATATTCAAAACTCATATTCACCATGTTTTTGTCCCGGTACAAACAGCTTTGCTAACTTAAAACTTATTGTTTTCTTGTGTTAGCAAAGGTCAGCTCCAAAGAAAAGCATGCAACCATCATAACTTTGGATCCAACAGGCCTTACATGTCAAGAATCTGCTGCAAAGAATATTGCAACTAAAAGAACAGCTTTCTGGATCATCAAGACCTTCAGGCTGAGATTTTCTGTTGACTTTAAGATTTCAAGATATGTCCAGTAAATGTCAGGACCATCTCCTCCTGAGCAGGTCACTACAATATTGCGTTACCACCAGTGCAGAGCTTGTTTCACTTTGATAGCAGGGGGTGTGAGTGCACAACACATACAGAGAAGATAAGATCTTTGGAGAATGGCCTTGTGACAAGAAGAGCAGCAATGAAGCTACTGGAGTCCAAGAAAACCATCAAGGATAGTCTGAAATTTCTGCCGCAAAAACAAGGACTGACGACAGAAGACTGGTGTCCAGTTTAATGAATACTCCTTCCAGCTGTTTAAGACTTTGGGGAGATCCTGGGGTTACATTTTCCAACATTTTGGAGCACCATGCCACAGGGTCAAAATTAGAACGAAGTGCTCAAACATAAGAAGACTGAAATGTTGGAGATGTGGTCAGGAAACTCTCCAGATCCTAACTCCATTAAGAAGCTGAAGCTGATATGCAGTATCAGAGTATCAGTATCAGATCCTTCTTGATTTTCATGAGAAATCAAGAAGGATCAACATTGTAAATACTGACATTACTTTGATGAGTTTGTTTATAAATATGGAAATAAATAAAAAGCTGAATAAAAATGGCTGAAACCATGAAACAAAACATTACTGTCACTGTCAAAACTTCTCACCTTGACTTGAGATTTGGGTTAGTACACTAAAAAAATATCTTTACCCAAAGATGTGGACAAAACATGGGCAGGTGGTACCATCATCAAAATTTAAGGGAAAAAATGACAAAGCATTTACAGATTAATAAGACTGTTTTTATAGTTTTATTAGTCAACAAAATACTCCTTTGAACAACACATCTTCTAAATTTTAAGGTCCTGTTAGGACCTGTTATTATTGTAAGACCAACCTAACAGTTCATCAGCAGATCCACTGCTTCTGTAACATCACAGAAACTTTAAATTCCTCGAACGTTATTATTCTCACACCGTTGTCCAGAGTCTAAGGGTGAATTCACACCAGCCTGGTTTAGTCCGCTTTAATCAAACTTTGTTTGCCTAGAAAGTCCGGTTTGCTTGGGGAGGTGTGAATGTGTAATCGAACTTTGATGCAGACCAAAAAAACAAACTCTAGTCTGCCTGCAAACTGCCTGCAGGACTCAGTTCAGTTGAAGTGAACTCTGGTGCAGTTCGAATGCATATGTGAATGGCAAGTGGACCGGAGACCGCCCCAAAAGCAGGAAGCAGACAGTAGTGCAATGGAATTCTGGGTAAACACAACCAAAACAAATGTGCACGTCTTTTGCTAGCAGGAGAAATGGGTCATGATCTTTTACCAAGATAAAAGAGAAATCCTTCAACCACTAAAATCTCACACCACTCCATTTTTGTTTACATTTTGTGAAGAAGGAAGTTGCGCTCAGTGTCTTCTTCAGAGGTTTTCCTGTCGTTTCCTTCAGTGGGTCTTGGTGCACTCCCCCCACAGGCGAGTGGGGGGAACAGGTTGCTCAAAGGGGTTTGGTTTGTTTGACACAGTGAAATCTGAAAACGAACCCCATCAGCTGAAAATGCAACAAATGTTGCAATTTTGGCCCCCAGTTGAACCAAATCCACCCCACTATCAGGTATGAAAACAAAACACCCTCAAATGAAATTCTAATGAAGAACCAAGAAGGACAAACTGGTTCAACAGATGGAGGACTCTGTGGACTTTCTTTTGACCTATAAAGTGTCATTTTCAGCAAAAGACCTCCTGTCCAGCAGCCTGCTATCTTTAGAGGACAAACACCATTACGGTATACGTCACACTAAGCTCAATGACGATCTGTCCCGTTCATTGCTTCTATCTAATAAGCCAGAACACACACGTGACGTGGGGGTGACTCACACACCTGCAAATCCCGCTCAGCCTATCCTACATTAAATAGGTGTATTGCTGTACTTTTCTTGCTTGCAGTACAGTCATTAAGTGCTTAAACATGTTTGGATTGAATTAACAGCACTGCTTTAACAACTCATTTTGCTGAGTCAGACAGCAGGAACAGAAGTGCTCCTGATGGCAAACACTTGCCCAGTCCGATATGAGTCGTAAATACTCATATTTTCAAAAGTATCTCAGTCTCAGCATGAATAAACCTCACAGCGCATGGAGAAGGGTGACAAACTGTTTACCTGACGGGTAGTTGTGGGCTCGTCACTCCCATTGGGCGACGGTGTCCCTCCTTCAAGCGATGCTGGGGTGACCGGAGAAGAAGCCATAATCCTCCCAGCACCTCCAGCAGCAGCAGCACCGCCTCGTCCGAACTGCTCTCCCCCCGCTGTCCTCCCGCATGCAGACACGCTGACAGCAGCGACCGTTTCCTGTCCGAGCACAGTGACTCTCTGTCCGGCCACACAGTGGAGCCGCTGTCCCTTCTCCGGCTGGTGCTCGTATGTTCGTAGTCCGGGGGTCCAGTCCAAGCAGATGACGTTTTCACTGGTTCTCTGTCTCAGTCTTACACACACCCCTTCACACACACACACACACACACACACACACACACACACACACTCTCTCTCTCGCTCTCTCTCCTTCTTGTCACACTGTCAAACTCTAATACTGTGCTGTGGAACATTACATAAATAACAAGCTGAATCTATTTTAGCTGAACCTATTTCCTCCTGTGTGTGTGTGTGTGTGTGTGTGTGTGTGTGTGTGTGTGTGTGTGTGTGTGTGTGTGTGTTTGTGTGTGTTTGTGTGTGTGTTCCACACGCTTTTTCCAGTAAATCTTTTCTTTTTGCCTATTCATTATAACATGATACAACACTATAAAGTAGCTCTGCTGACATTTGAGGCTACATGACAAACACTCAAGTAAAAGCAAAAAGCCATAAACAGAAGCACTGGGATCCTGTCGGAACCATCCACATATACACACGGTCATCTCACTTTATCAGAACCGTGGCACCTCTTGCAGAGAATGTGTCCTGAGACTGCACGTCTGCTATGGACAAGCAACATCAGACCTTTGGTATGGCAAGCCGTTTGTGTGAATTTTAGACACGGCAACAGTTCTTGCATGAATGCGCCCAGAAGGGTCAACTCCATCTGCGCCCCCATAAACACACTCCCACTTCCCAGTAGAAGTCCATTCTATAGAAAAAAATGGTTTTATTTCACAACTTATCAGAGACATTAAGGAATAAAGCATATTAATCTGAACAATGAACATTTATCATAACCCTTGCAGATCAAAGCTCAGCTAGAGATATGTAACCATGACCCTTCTAAAACAGTGTCATGCATGTCCCAAACCAAACCCCTGTGCAGCAGAAGGAGCACTGTGAGGTTCTCCTCAGTTCGGTCACCATGTCTTCAGTGAAAGGTGCAGAGTCTGACGAAGACAAGATCATCACCATGCCGAAGGTTGTTGAGATAGTCAAAAAGGTCTCAAACAGCAGAGCACAGAGGTTACAGAGATTTGTTTTAATATGCAAAAAGCTCTGGAAAATGTTGGATTGTGTTTTTGACATTCCTCTTAAATAGAGAACTAAAAGAGCACTTATGGAGTGGTTTACTGGGGTGATGGTCAGAATCTTCAGAGAATATTTTCCAGCTGCAACGCTATTATACTTGATTGATGAACCTCAGGTCCTGGAGGAACATTGTGGCTTTCTTTCTGGCTGCAGAACTGTGGACCTAATCTTTACCCCTGTAGAATTGCTGAGGTGATCATGGGAGTTTGATTATTAGGTCCACCTGTGCTTTGTGGATCTGGAGAAAGAGTATGATCATGTCCCCTGAGGTATTTGTCAGGGGTGCTGCAGTAAGCATGGGGAGCTTATATGCCATAAAGGGCTATCCAGTCCTGGATAAAAAAAAGAGATGAGCCAAAAAGCAAAACTGGATCTACTGTCTCTCTACATACCAATTTTCATTCTCATATTTCTCATATTCATACAGACAAGATATTTATATATATATATATATATATATATATATATATATATATATATATATATATATATATATATATATATATATATATATATATATATATATATAAACTGCAAGGTGGAGCATTCATGGACTAGGTTTGTTTCTCCAAGGCGCCCAAAGGTCACTGATTGTCTATGGATCTGAGTAAGTTGCACAGCCTGTCAATCCATCAAACCTCTGCAGCTCAAAGAATTCTCTAAAACATAGTTTGTTTTGTGCTAGAGAACATCAACCTGCTGTAAAGGCCACTACCTTCTATTTAAACTTTCAATTAATGGGAGTGTTTGATCAGTAACACTGAATGTCCAAAAGAATGACAGGAGCCAAGATTAAACAAAACAGGATGTTAGTGGCTTCATTCTTTCATATATTTACAATGTGACTCCATTAAAAACGATTGACCACAAGGTGGTCGCTCAAAGTTATGCTGGTTTGATGTCACAATCTGTGGTATGTGATAGGAATCAACAGGCCCAAACAAGAACCAGAACCAAAATGGAACAGAGTAGAATATGAAACTGTCAGAAAATAAAGTAACATTAAACTATTAATCATATTCAACCTTATTCATTTATATGTATCACAGCTCATCTGTGTAATGTGTGTGCAATATATGGGGCCGAAATAGCAAAGAAAAAATGTAAGCAAAGAGCAGCACAGAGACTTTGTCACAAAGCTGTAGAATAACAGTTTCATTGGAGAATCTGTGTCTCCCAGAGCTGCAGCTTGGAAGTGAAAGCCTACATTGCATGTAATTTATTGTTGATGCCCTTCAGACATTTTGGTCATGAGCTTTGAAGAGAGCAGGAGAAATTAAATGATGGCTGACATGGGCTTCCTTCCCAGAGTGGTGGAACTCATGCTGAGGGACAGAATGAAGAGTCCCTGCTGCTGCCCTTTTGAAAAGAGTCACTTTTGGAGATTTGGACATCTGATGCTTTTCTACATGACTTTAGGGAGGTGTTGTTGAAGATTTCCCAATGAGATTACATCTCAAAGTTTTCCTGGAAACCTCCTCAGGCGTGTCTATGTGTGGTAAATGAAAGGAAGATGGTAAATATAATGACATGCATCAGACTGTTGCAGAAATTCAATTAAATTCAGATTCAAAAATACTTTGGTTATCCCAAAGGGAAAATAAATGTTGATGTAACTCATTTAATTAAGGAGTTATTATAGATGGTGATGGCTGTGGGCAGGAAAGATCTCCTGTAGTGGTTCGTCTTACAACCAATCTGAAGAAACCTCTGACTGAAGAGACTCTGTTTTGCAATGTCTCATGAAGAGAATGGTCAGGGTTGTCCATAATATTTTTGATTTTATGCAAAATCCTTCTTTGCATCATCAACTCAAGAGGTTCCACAGTCGTCCCCAGAACAGAACCAGCCTTCTTTATCAGGTTGTTGAGCCTTTTTAGGTCCCTGGCTCTGATGCTGCTGCCCCAACAGATGATGGCAGAGGAGATGACGCTCTCAACAACAGACTTATGGAAGACATGCAACATCTTGCTGCAAACCTTGAAGGATCTTAGCTTCCTCAAGAAGTCCAGTCTGCTCTGTCCCTTCCTGTAGACACTTCACTGTTGAGTCTCCAGTCCAGTCTGTTGTCTAGATGAACAGTGAGGTATTTATATTCCTCAACCACCTCCACTTCTTCTCCCATGATGGAAATGAGGTTTAATCTGACCCTGTTTCTCCTGAAATCTGAAATCATCTCATTTGTTTTGTTCACATTCAAGATAAGATGATTGTTTCCACACCATGCCACAAAGTGGTCCACCAGCTCTCTGTGCTCAGCTTCTTGTCCATCTCTGATCCGCCCGACCACTGCAGAGCCATCTGAGTATTTCTGTAGATGACAGGAGTCTGACTTGTGGTGGAAGTCTGAAGTGTACAGAGTGAAAAGGAATGGTGAGAGTACAGTTCCCTGTGATGCTCCTATGCTGCTGACCACCTGGCTAGACACACAGTCCTTGAGTGATAAGCAAACTCCAGGGGGTCCTGATATGTGCTGGTTTGCTTACTCAGGTGGGCCAACAGGAGTCTCTCCAGGATCTTCATGATGTGGGATGTCAGGGCAACAGGTCTATTGTCATTGATGACTGATGGGTGAGTTTTCTTTGGTACCGGAACCAGACAGGATGTCTTCCACAACAGTGGTACCTTCTCTTGGATCAAGCTAAGGTTGAAGAGGTGTTGCAGAATCCCACAGAGCTGCTCTGCACAGGCCTTCAGGACTCAGGGGCTGACACCATCTGGACCTGCAGCCTTGTTCCGGTTCAGTGTCTCCAGCTGCCTCTTCACCTGACTTGAAGAAATAGAAAAGTGGGAGGGCAAAGCAACGGTAGCAGTAGCATCCCCTGATTTGGTTGAAGACAAACTAGTGGAAGCAGAAGAGTCCATGACTGGTAGAGGATAAAACATCTGAGCTGTGACAGGAAAGCTGTGGGTCAAAGGAGGATGGGATGTCTGTTTGGCTGGGGGCAGGAAGGGAGGATGGTGAGCTTGCTCCTGAACTGAACCTGTTAAAGAATGTGTTCAGCTCGTTTGGTCTGTCCATACTTCCATCTATCTGATCCTCCCTTTGCTTGAAGCCTGTGATTTTCTTCATCCCTGACTACACATCTCTGATATTGTTCCTCTACAGTTTACTCTCCAGCTTCTTCCTGAACACCTCCTTGCTGTCTCTGATCTCGACTTTGAGCAGCTTTTGTATGCTCCTCAATAACTCCATATCTCCCTCCCTAAAGGCTCTTTTTTCACAGTTTTTAACAGTTCCTTCAGGTCACTGGTGATTCAGGGGTTTGTTGTTACGGAAGCATCTCACTGTTCTGGTGGGGATGGTGTTGTCCACACATAAGTTTATATAGTCGGTCACACACTCAGTCACGGCATTAATGTCCTCCATGTGGCTGGCAAAGAGAAAGCATCAAAACAACCCCGTATGGCTTCTTTGGCTTCTTGTAACCACTTTCTCACAGTCTTTTTCGTTACAGGTAGTCTCTGGACAAGGGGTTTATGTTCTGAGCATAGAAGAACAAGGTTGTGATCTGATTTACCCAGAGGAGGTCTTGCTTTGGAAATATATGAATCCTTGACATTTGTGTAAAACAAATCCAATGTCGTGTTTTCTCTGGTAAAGCAGCTGACAAACTGTTGAAATGTTGGCAGTGTAGCTGAGGCATAATTAAAATCACCAGATATTGCCACAAAAGAATTTGGGGTGTTGTGTCTGTAGCTGAGCAACAACAAAACTGAAGACATTGCATGCATCGTCAGCAACAGCTGAAGGTGGAATGTAAACAGCTACCAAAATAACACTGGTGAACTCTCTTGGCAAATAATATAGACAAAAACTTACTGCCAATAGTTCAAGGTCTGGATTGCAGAGTCAACACTTCACACTAACATGTCCTGGGTGACACCATCTGTTCTTGACAAGTAATAACCAATCTTTGAACTTTGTGTGTAAAAGAAAGACTCTGATTTTCCTGAATAGGTATATGTAAGGTCATGAGAGGTTGAGATCACAGCTGTAGTTAATCTCAAGATTCTCATCTCTCTGAAGGCTGTGCAGGGTTGGAGAGGTCTGTCCATGTGGGGAAGGACAGGCAGAGATGCTGTTTTAGCATCAGACTGGAATGACTCAGCTTACCTGTCAAAAAATATCATGGTTGTGAGAAAAAGCTTTGGTTAAGAAGGTCTAGACTGGCCCAGAGGCATAAACAAGAGTCATCTACTGCCTGAATGAGCTACTTTTGAATAGGGCTGCTCGTTTGCTCCATCATGCATAATAGAAATCTATTCATTTCATTTTTAAGCAATCACTATTATTTTCACTAAAACTTAACTATAAATGTGGCAATAAATGCACTCTAGGCCACTGTGGCAAATGTAACTTGGATTAAAGTATTCTTACCGTATCGTTCTGTCCTGCACATTCACAGGCTTAACACTCACTAAGGTAATTCAGAAGCTATTTTATCAGGTCATGAAATTGAAATTTAGATATTAGGAAACAACTTTATTAGCAGGTTTGTGGCCTTCATCAGGATCATTGCAAATCAATAAATTGTTTTGTTTAAGTAAAAAAGTACAATTCTGAAAAAAAAATTCAGATGAACCAATCAAACACTGAAGCATAAACAGGTTGACCTTCCAGGACTAGCTCTTCCCTGAGCTCTTAGTAGTTCTCCACTTTCTCATGTTCCTTTATCATGATGTTTCCATCATTTGGGATGGCCACATCAATCACAACAGGGGTCTTCAGCTGCTTTTCAATGATCACGTTGCCCGGTTGGTTGGTCATTACCATTTTGTCTGTATCTGGAAGTCCCACAGAATCTTAGCTTGGTCATTCTCCACCAGCTTTGGAGGTGATTCACACTTTGACCAAGGGATCTCCAGTTCATATACCGCACAGATTTCTGTGCACTATACCAGCTACTTGGTTATGGCGTTCCATGTATTCTTTCCTGCTAGTATCTTACACCCTGCTATGAGTTGCTAGCAGCTGGGATCTTGCCTGGTATGGTATATATTATAATATATTATAAAATCAAGTTAAAAACACAAATACACACTAGGATCAAGATCTACAGCTCAGCTGTGAGATTCTTTTGTCACAGTAACTATTAGTCATGTTCTACACAGATTCTACCACCTGAGCTGTGGATCTCTGCAGCTCCTCCACTGTTATGATGGGCCTCTTGGCTGCTTCTCTGATTAATGCTCTCCCTGCCCAGCCTGTTAGTTTAGCTGGACCTCCATGGCTTGGTAGGTCTATAGTTGGTCCATCTTCTCTTCATGTTCAGATGATGGATTGAACAGAGCTCTGTGAGATGTTCAAAGCTTGGGAGATTGTTTTAGGACCTAACCCTGCTTTAAACTTCTCCACAACTTTCTCCCTGACCTGTCTGCTGAGTTTCTTGGTCTTCATAATGCTGATTGTTCTCTAATGAACCTCTGAGGCCAGAAACAGAACAGCTGAAGTGAAACAGAGATTACACAGATACGGACTCTGTTTACCTACTAGGTAACATCAGAAGTTAATTGATTGCATTGGATTCCTTGTTTTCTTGGTACCATTATAAAAGAGGCTGAATGCAAATGCATGCTAAAATTTTTAGATTTTTCTTTGCAAAATGTCAGGAAATTCAAAATTTTTTATAATTGAACTAACATTAATGCACTATTTTGTGTTAGTCTCTCAAATAAAATTCCAGTGATATACATTGTAGTTTGCAGTCATAATGTAATAAAATGTGAAAGCGTTAAATGTATGAAGATCTTTGCAATGCACTGTGTTTATAGAGGGCTTCCGATGGCTGTTGGACACTGTGATGTATTATCGGAGGAGCTGTCACTGGTCGGATGCAACACAGGCCATCTTTAATCTGTCATTTGTCTTACAATGTCTGTATCCACGACCTCCTGAGGCCTCATATAACAAAGGAGGTTGTGCTCAAATTGAGACTCTGAGGAAAGCAAAACAGAAGTCTCAAAGCAGAAGATCAAGTCCTACACTTTCAAAGATAAGTGGACACCTGCAACAGTCATCACCCAAACAGAGCCAGTTTCATACACAGTGGAAGCAAATGGTCATCTCATCTGGAAAAGACATGTTGAGGAACTGCTACACACATTTAGTTAACAGGATCCTGCACCTCAGCTTCCATCTTCTGATCTGGACAGATAGAAGTACCCAGGATCTTCTAAAGCATTGGAAGTAGCACAATCATGTAATCATATTACCTTCAGTTATAAAAATGCTGTAGATATCACACATAACTTAAAAGAAATTTGTCTTCACAATTTGATGCCTTGAAATTGGGCTTCTGTCTCTTTAAGAAGTTTCTGCCCTTTAGACACTCCACCTTCAGCACCTCATCACAACAGTGTTTCTCCATTAAGCCTTTACAACCATTCTTCAGAGCTTTGGACTGAGAGGCAATTCCACCAGGTGTTTGCTAATTGCTGCTGCCGCTAGTTGCTAGCTCGGCTTGGGGACAAAGCAGTTCTGTGGAAACAGAGTAGGTTTGTAATTGGTCCAATGTAGGTAGTTGCCCACCCCACATTCCCGAATGGCTGCCACAGATGAATTAAGGATTTCTCAAATACGCATGAACCCAGATAGCAAACTGACTCCAGACCAGATCCAGATATAGCGTAGGCTTCGGAATTGATCCGCAAAACGGACCCGGATCAGAGTCCACTTGCACACCGGAACAGATAAGGATAACGGATCCGTTCACAGAATACATCATCCAGCCCAGATCCATTCATGATACCCATATCTACTCTGGGCTCATTTGGTCCAGAACCTTTATTTATCATGATTTAGTTAACAAAAGTAGATACAGATAAAAACTTAGGTTATTATTATGAGGAAATGAATAGTTCTGATGCTGCAGTTGGTAGCACTATTGCCTTGCCCCCCTGGATGGATAACAGTTCTGATTCATTGCCATTGTGTATCAGTGAGATTGATACCAAATACAAGTACTAACACCCGAGGAATATAAATGCAACTTACAGTAAATCAGTAACTTTTGACTATTTAAATTGAGACATCATTTTGGCATTGCCTGGCTTGCAAACAGTTCTTTAGTTTTCTCATTGTAACGTTCTCTGCTTTTAACCCCGAGAGCTATGGAGCATTACAGTATGATCCTTGTGATCATACGATTGATTGTACACACATTGTTCCTGCACATGCCACAGAGATTCTAATTTTCTGCCCTGTATTAAAAGAGCTGGCTCAAACACCAGACTGACCACCACATCACCACACGTGGCTAATAACAAGACAATACACACAAAAACATGAAGAAATGTGATACAAATTCATCAATGTATTTGGTAAAAGAAATTATAACATGACATTGGTTATATGTTCATGTAAATTTGAAAGAAAAAAAAAAGTGAATTTGCTAACCTGCAATTTCAACTTTGTTCACAAACATTACAACAGTCCAGACAGAAATAACAGTACTCACACACTTATACTTATCATACGAACAATAAAAATATAAGCCAGAACTGGCATAACATTCTGTGATGTGTGTTACATAGATGTGTTGTGGTCAGCAGGTTGAACTTCCTGTGTACTGCAACGTCTCTTTGAGTTTCCCCCATCTGCTGCCAGGTTGAACCAGCAGACTGCGTCCTTACAGACGCCCTGCTCAGGAGAAGCGCAGGCGACAGGATTCTTTCTTCCAGAATCTGTCATCACAAAAGTACATTTTCATTTAAGTTCTCATCCACCATCGCAATTGCAATTTCTAACGTAACAGAATACAGTGATACTGCACTCCAAGAAAGACAATCTGTCCAGGTTATTACTTCAAACATGGAATCTCCACATATAAGAATAAAGTTTGTAAGAGTAACACAAATAACCTGCATACTGTCAACTTAAAAAGTTACAATCTAGTATTTATTTGATTTCTTTGTGTTGAGCTAACATAATTTGGTTTTTTTTTTGTTTTGTTTTTTTTTTTTTTTTTTTTGGGTTTTTTTTTTTTTTTACATTTATTCAACAAATGATTTCGTTGAGTGTGTCCACTGAAACACTTGCCAAGATTACATGAGAGTTATTGAAATATTAATTGCAAACACTTACGCAGGAGCAATGTCTTTGATGCCATCTGGCTGAAAGACTTCTTCCCGTTAACACCTTTCCAGTTGATCATCTTCCCAATGTCATCATGGAACATGTGGGCCAGGATCCGCCATGTTACCCAGTTTGTGTCACGGCCGCTTATTGCTGCCAGGGAGGAAAATGAAACAAAGAAAAAGTGACAGTTAAAATATAATCTCAATCTATTATACAGAAATGTTAAAATAAACATAAAGCCATGAGAGGATGGCATTAATGAAATTTCTCTCTCTAAAGACCTAAGAGAGATTTGATCCTATAGCATAGGAGCATTAGATAGCCTTATATAACTTATTTATTTTATAAATGGATCATAGTCAGTAGTTATGATGTTTTACAAAACAAAAACATATTATGTATGTACAGAATCTATAAAGCATCCAGGGTCTGAGTGGAAAGTAAGTGCCGGATCCTGACAGAGTCTCCCCTCTCTGTCTAACAACCAGGGCCGATCAACTTAGCCCCATCTTCACTCAGCTCTTGAACTGTGTGAGGTTCCCACCTGCTTATAACGCTCCACCATCATCCTGGTCCCCAAGAAACACATCATCTCAGATTAAATGACTACAGGCTCATTGCTCTGACGTCTGTGGTCAGGAAATCCTTTGAGCGCCTGGTGATGAAGCATCTGAAGGACACCACAGGCTCTTTGTGGGACCCCCTGCAGTTTGCTTACCGGGCCAACAGGTGATGCAGTCAGCCTGGGTCTGCACTTCATCCAGCGCCACCTCGACCATCCAGGGACAAACGCCAGGACCCTTCTGATCCAGGATGGTGATGAGTCTGCACACAGACAGGAGGTGGATCTGCTGGCCCACTGGTGCAGTCAGGAAACAGGAACAGTGTTCTATTCATCTAAAAGAAATTTTTCAGAAACACAAACGATAAATTGCATCCAGTGAGGAGTGGAAAAGAAGCACCATCTGTATTTTGTTCCCTGAGATATAAATTCAGATTAAGAATTTGAATCAGAGTAAATCCTCTAATTTCTCAGAGTCAAACTTGGATAAAAAAAAAATACACAAACTAAAGAAACGGTATAACAATTAGTATCACAATATGGTGACCAAAATTATCATGGTTATTATTTTTAGCATGGTATAGTTTAAAAAGTCCTGAATATATCAAAAAATAATGATGCACATCTGTGGTTATTGGTTTAGTTAATATTGTAATTTTACTATCTGAATTATTTTATATTATCTCTCCCACATGTATCTCTAACATGTACCGGTATTTGGAGTTTTTTTTTAATGGATGGTCACAAACCTTTCAATCAACAACAGTTTAAGCTACATTATGTCTGTTTAAAACTAGACCATTTAAATCTATGTCACATTATTACAGGGCTGTGCACTAATGGTTTCAGCTTGTAACACTGCTGCTACAGAGGTGGAGAGTTTTGTAGCACCGAGTAGGAGGTTGTAGCACGAGTGCAAAATGTGCATTATAACTTAATCATTTTTGCATGAATAATAACCCTAGAAAGAGAAATACCTTTAAATGGGCCGATTTATTTATGTTTTTTTAATGCATCTATGGTAATGTCAGTCTTTGGCCTTCATGTAGTGAGTCTCATGTCTGTTTCTCAGTTGAGGCCCAGCCCTGTCCCTGCCTTCTTTTCATTTTAGTGTGCCACCCCCAGATTATCAATGGCGCCCATTTAGCACCCTCTTTGAAAAATTACTCGACACACCCCTGCGAATTCACGGACATTCCCATTGATCTAAAACGCAGGAAAGTGAACATGTCCAGGAAAAGGAGGACGTTTGGTCACCCTAGTTTTGATCAGGGATTACTGCAGCCACCTACTGCATAGGAACAATTGCTTTACACATACATTTCCACAAGTTGATCCTGTCACCAGTTATTCTGACACACCGTTCATTCTAACCATTCTAAATCTACTCACAAATATGCTGAGGACTGAATATTTAAATGACTGACCAGTGTAGCTAAGTCATCTCGCTTCAATAATAGACAAATAAATGACCAATATGCTCAAATAAGCATTTATCAAGCTTTGATTCAAATGTTAATGCTAATATGCTATATGAGCTAGCTGACCCGACTCGCTATGGTCATACATTACAATGTTAAAAGAGAAAACAGACAGGTATATATATTAACCTGCTTTTCTACTGCACAAACAAGCACATGTTAACAGTTTTAGCAGTTTACTTACAGTGTAAGAAGTAACGGTCCGGAGCTGGAGACGTCTCGCTGTCCAACTCCGAATGCGGCTGTAACCGAAGACCAGTTTGAGAAGAGCGCGTCCGATGTGCACATCCGCCTGGAGCGCGCCGCGTGTCCGCTGTTTGAAAAAACACGGTCTGGAGGCGGGGCATCCTGTTGGCCAGTAAGGCGGACCTCCACGGATTGAGGGCGGATCCGCTCCACTGCTATCTTGGAAGGATTTAAAGCAATGTTTTGTTTTTGATGAAGAAATAGCATTACAACATGATATAATACTCAAATGCTTTAAATACATGTATTTAAATAAAGCCTTTAAACTTAGGATTCAGACTTTTTTGTCAGAGATTAAAGTCAGAAAAATCATCAGAATTCTGTTTAAAGCCATAATTCTTTTTTTTTTTTTTTTTTTTTTTTTTTTTTTTTTTTTTTTTTTTTTTTTTTTTTTTAAATTTCCCCAACGGCCCTAATGCTCTTCTGTAGGCAGGAGACATGTTATGTATTGACGTTTAGAAATAGCAAGATTTACTGTCAAAGGTTTGTCATTGCTTCCTGTCAAGATGTACACTCCCGGTAGACTCGCTTCTCAACTCCAGCAACTAGTTAGTTTAGGTCAGGATGAATGGATGGAGTTCAAGGTGTAAAAAACGTAACAAGACACATGAATTCCATTTTAGGCCTCCAACATGTAAATATTTATTGGGATATTTTTTTTTTTTTTTTTAAATCGTCCTTGTTTTCCCTTTTTTAATCAATGTAACACAAGACGTATTTTACGGTGCTGCAACTTCAAAAGGCTTTTATTGTGAAAAATCTCCAACCGGTAGTCGAGCTAATCACTGAAGAACCGCAAAGGGGTGTCACAGTGGGATTGTGGGTCTTGTTTTGGGTTGTCGCCTTCTACATACTGAAGTAAGTAGTTTATATCCATCAACAACTATTAACAATCAGGTTAACTCTGTTCAGGAGGCATGTCGGAAGTTACTTTTCTTACTACTGTGGTGTTTTAATGCGCCATTGCATTTCATCTGTAAGCTAACATTACCTTTCTAAAAAAACAATTTATGCTCATTGTGAAGCGATGTTGTTGTAGAACAACATGCAGCGATGTCTGTATGGTTGCCACTTTCGCTCCATGTTCTTAGGCCAACAGTGTTTGGAAATAATGCCCTGCTAAGGAGCTAATGCTAAGTGACGCAAGAGGCTCAATGAAATAGAGGTGTTGGAAGCGCGTGAATGAAAGTCACATAATGGAGCTGATTAGAGCTGGTATCATGGCTTTCTGGGAAATAACAGCATTGATGCAATAACATCTCCATTTTAGAGGAACAGAGAGTCATTACTAGGCAACCTGTGTTCGCTGTTGGAGCATTTATTAGTATTAGTTTGTCATGTTGTGGTGTGTTCAAGTACACTGTTCCACAGTCAAGTAAGCAGACATTCAGGATTCCTCTTATCAGTTCAACTCTGACACATAAACGCTTCTATCCAGGAAATCACTGTAGTAGAACCTGATTTCTGAATCCCCATTGCCTTTCCCACTGCTTGGAACAAAGGGATGACTTGTCTCATATTTAGCTGTTTTTTCCTCTTTAAAGTTTTCACAGATTGGTAAAGAAGCTGGGTTATGTAAGGTCTGTTGACTGAGTGTTCATTGGCCACTTGTTTCACCTGCAGAGTTGGCTAATCCATTTGTTTACACTGTGAGGAGTTGACACACTCAGTCTGTGGATTAGCCCTCCAGATTCTGCTCTCTCTCTCTCTCTCTCTCTCTCTCTCTCTCTCTCTCTCTCTCTCTCTCTCTGTATTAACCTGCTCTACATGTGCATTTACAGTGTTTATGAGGCTTATAAACACTTTCTCTTCATTCAGATATCTCCAGACACATAGAAGAGGATGTCTGCTGCAGCAAACAATCCGTTCCAACATATAGTAGAGCCTCTCAACCCTGAAGTACCAAGCCAGAGGTTTTTCAATCTTCCTAAGCTTGGAGATCTCAGATATGGTAACAGCAACCTGAATCTAAGCTGAAACCTGTTCTAATCATAAGATGTCCTGAGTGTTTGTTGCCTCTGTTTATCTGCTGCTCAGACAGGCTGCCGTTCTCCATCCGGGTCCTGCTGGAATCTGCCATCAGAAACTGTGACGAGTTTCTGGTGAAGAGCTCAGATGTGGAAAACATCCTAAACTGGAAGCAAACCCAGACTCAAAGTGTGGAGGTACCATTCAGGCCGGCCCGTGTCATCCTCCAAGACTTCACGTAGGTCTCGTCTTCACTACTGCTGCTTTGCTTTTACTGCCAGTCATTGCTCTTTTTAGGGGAAGATCGCATGTTTTCTTTGCAAGCAGAGCTGGATGAGCATTTAGCCTTTCTACCTCAATTTTACCTTCTGAAGGAATAAATAATAGACTCTCGATTCAGTTGAACAAGAGTTTAAATAGACTTGTTGTTATTATAAATATCACTATCATTTCAGTCTTTTTTTTCCAGAGGGGGGAGGATTATTCAACATACAACTGCAGTGATTTTTAACTAATACTGGGGCCACAAATTGGATTTTCATGGGGATTTTCTCGGATCCACCAGGCTGAAAATGATACCTCCAGCCACCGTATCCGTTGTTTCTCCTAAATCTTAAACCAGGTGGTGCTGAACGTTCTAAAACAGGAGTCTGCAACCTTTACAATCCAAAGAGCCATTTTCACCCTCAGTCCAGTGAAATAAAACTTGTTTACCACAACAAACATTACACGAGCTTTTGGAAATAAGATAAATTTCTACTATAGGAACTTTGTTGTCATTTTTAAAGAACCGCTGTTTTATTTCTATTTTTAGGTTTTGAATAAAGAAAAATTTGAAACTTTGTTAAAAAAAAAAAAAAAAAAAAAAATAGGATAGATACATTTTATATATGTGAAAAAAAGCATAATTTCCAAGCTAAAGATACAAAAATAGATCTAAAAATCATCCTCTGTTGTGGAAATTCAATACAATTATTCCATGAGAAAAGAGGAATGAATACTAAAAGCCTGCATTTTTTTTTATTATATCTGTATTTAAAAACATTAGTTGGTTCTATATCAATTTTAGTCGAAGGTATTAAGAGCTGTAATGAAAAGGCAAAAGAGCCACAGGTTGCAGACCCCTGGTTTAGAAGGTCTTTCTCCTCAACAAGGCCAAGACCTATCAGCTTCTGGTTTTTAATTATGAGTGGCTGCAGTTGGTAGTTCCTCTTTTCCCACATAATGAGGTATTTGTTTGAAAGCACTCATTGGATTGACCGATATGTAGTATTATGGTAAAGTACAAAGAACTAGATCTATGAAAGACAACTGTAGACTCTAAGATCCTCAGGTCAAACAACTGTACATTGGTAATGCTAGTTCTTTGTATGTCTCACCGCTTTGTTTCTGCTAGCAATCAGTCTTGCAGTGAATCTGAAGAGGCTTCTGACTGAAGACTGTTGGTATATGATAATCTCATCAAGACTGTCATGACATGCTAACAGCTAAATTTCCGGGCAGCAGAGACGACACTCCACAGCAACATGTACTGGATGACTCCATCGTTTGTTGGCAAGCTCTGCAAATCCAGCTGCTCCTGGTTGTAAAAACAACACGTTGTTGTCATTGCTGCTGCATGTTGCTGCATGGTGGCGGCAGCAACATGCCACACTGCTGTTTCATTGCAAGTGTTACTGGTGCAATTCTGCCAACAGGAGTAGTTAAATACCCTGAAGGAATTACACCAGAAACTTGTTAATGGCTAGAAAAAGCATGAACCAAATATTAGCGAGGGTGTATGTGTAATATTTATTTTGTGAAGATGATAGAAAGTCCACAGTAATTTCAAACTGCTGCACGTGATTTGTGTGGGTTTTTTAAACATAATTTTTGCTGTAAAATCATTCAGCCTGGATAAACTAAGTCCCAGTTGATGAGGGAATGTAAACATCTGACCAGAATTATATGAATCAAAGCATGACAAAAATCCTCTGAAGCTACAGTCAGACACATTGTGTTTTAAGGTCACCTTTTTTTGACCAACATATTTTTTCTAACTGAAAGTTATAGTATTGTTTTGGAGTCCAAGTGCTGCTAATCAGATCAAAGGTTCTGTTCACACATGCAGACAAACTTGAACATTTTCTGCTCAGTATGAACTGAGCTGGAGACCCCAGAGCACACCAGACATTTACCACGAATCGCTACCGAGGCTCGTCATTGATGATGTAGTAGCTGTGTCTCCTCTGCATGTATTAGGATGTATTGACAATATGGCTGAGTGAGAGGGAGCCAGTGTGCTGCAGGACACACACTACTGCAGAAAATGTTCAGAAAATGTACTCTTAAGATTTGTACATTTGATTACACAACAATTACATGAAATGAACACCAGATGGAGCACAACAGCCAGACTCCCTTACAGTTACCATGTATAAATCCCCATACTAGCTGTGCTTTACAAGCACTGTTTCTGCCATCTGTGGTGTATTTCAGGACAAATATTTGAGTTCTACTGTTTGTCACCGGTCACATGTTGTGCATAACTGATCTGTGCGTACGGGCTTTTACCCTTCTTGACCACAAAGCTCTGTTTTAGCTCTAAAACTGTGTCCCATCCAAAGTCCCCTTTAGTCGTTGGACATACTTTTTGGACTTACATTTTTTTGCTGAAAGAATACAGAAATTATTCCTCGATCATAGAACTGTAAACATTTGCACTATAATTAACAATAGGATAACAGGAATAGGAGAATAGGAAACATACAATAAGAGTTTTTTTTTTGTTTTTTTTTATTAGAAAGGGTTTTGTCGGACTGTAATATATCCTACTTAATGTACCTGTCATATTTACAGTTGATATCAGAAGTTTATATTCACCAAATAAAAAGATTTTTTTTTCTTCACGATCTGAAATTAAATACTAAGAGAGAATATGTTAGAAATTTATTTATTAATGTCTTCAAAATGAAAAGTTTTACATTTCTTAAGTATTTGGTAGCAATGCCCTTGAATTGTATGACTGGGGTCAAACGTTCCAGGCTTCCTTCCACCAGCTTCTCCCAATAGTTTGCTGGAGTTCTGGTCCATTCCTCCTGACAGAACTGGTGGAACTGGGTTTGTAGGTTTGTAGGTCACCTCGGTCACACACACCTTTTCAGATCTGCCCACAAATGCTCTACAGAACTGAGATAAGGGCTTTGTGACGGCCACCAAAACATTGACTTTGTTGTCCACTTTGTAAACACTTTGGCTGGACGCTGAGGTTCATCGTCCATCTGGAAAACCCATTTGGACCTGACCTTTAACTTCCAGGCTGATGTCTTTAGATGCTGCTTCAATATTTCTACATAATGTTCTTTCCTTATGATGTCATCTGTTTGCCACCACCATACCTCACAGTTAGGATGGTACAAGCATTCCTCTTTCCCTCCAAATGTAACGATGATCATTATTTCCAAACAGTTCCACCTCAGTTTCATCAGACCACAGGACATGAAAAAATGAAGGTCTTTATCAGTGTGTGCATTTACATACTGCAATCTGGCTTTTTATGTTTATTTTAAAGCAATGGTTTGCTCCTCACTGAGTGGCCTTTCAGCTCACACTTTCTTACCAGCTTTTGCAGCATCTTCACAACGTCTTTGGCCTTTTTCTGGGGTCTTATTGTCTTGTCAATCCCATCCTGTTCTTGACTTGTTCTATGAAAGTTGGAGTGTCAAACAAAAAAGGTGCCATAACACTTTTTTTAATATATAGATAGAATTATTGTAATTATCCAAAGACCTGTGAAAAATGTGTTTAAATTTCTATTGTTCTGAAAGATGTTTCAAGTATATGTCTGTCTAATGATGACACTGTGTTATTCTGTCTCTTTGCAGCGGTGTTCCTGCTGTGGTGGACTTCGCGGCCATGCGAGATGCTGTGATGGACTTGGGTGGCGACCCAGAAAAGATTAATCCAGTTTGTCCCGCTGACCTCGTCATTGATCATTCCATCCAAGTGGACTTTAACAGGAAGTAAGACCATGAAGTTCTCTCCATCATTGGACCATCATCATTCTATAGATCCTGTGTTATCTCAAAGACAGCTGCTCAAAGATTTTAGCTCAACGTTGAAGGGTTGTCTTATCTCTTGATGGGTCTCACTTCTTCCTCCAGGTCTGACAGCCTTCAGAAGAACCAGGATTTAGAGTTTGACCGCAATAGAGAAAGATTCCAGTTTTTGAAGGTGTATATTAAATGTGGCCTCTCTGTCCATGCTGCTTGAAGTAACTAGTTTGTTAACTTGATCCCTGTTTTTCCCAGTGGGGCTCCAAAGCCTTCAAAAACATGCGAATCATTCCTCCCGGTTCAGGAATTGTTCACCAGGTCAACCTGGAGTATTTGGCTCGAGTGGTGTTTAATCACAATGGCTTCTTCTATCCAGACAGTCTGGTGGGCACGGACTCCCACACCACCATGATTGATGGCCTAGGTGTTCTGGGCTGGGGTAAGACAGTAATACATACAACCCTTGCTTGATCCTAAATTATTTGTTTTTTGAACCACTGTGCCTTACACACTACATATTTGACTTTAAAGTGTTCTCTGCAGACTGTTGTCAGACTTTTATTACGTTATTTCAGAGATGATGTTGTTCATTTTCTCCTTGGTGGTATTTAATCTTTGGAGAATCAGAAAAAAGGTTCAGTAGTTTCTTACAAATTGGCAGCCTTAGCCATGTTGAATGGTAGTCCCAGCTAGACTGGTGTTGTGGAGCTGCAGTTCACCTGTAGGTCCTTCTTTATCCCTGAATACCTCAGTACTGCTAACAGACAAACTTCCGAAGTAAAACGTCAGCAGTAGGAGTAATAACTATATTGGTAATTGTCAGTGGTAGGCACAGCTAACTAAAATGTTAGTTGCGCTAACCCTAAAACAATAATCATTTACATTAGTTCTGCTAAAGTTTTACTCCAACAAGATATTTAGCGCAAGCTAATGGTAAAGCGCTACACTAACATGGTATTTAGCAGAAGCTAGTGCTAAAATGCTACACCAACACAGTATTTAGTGAAAACTAATGCTAAAGCACTAACTTGAATTCAAAATATGTCTGCCCTTGAAAGACTTTAACCCTTGAGGACCAATTTAATTTTGACATTATAATTTACATGTTCTATAATGCCCTTATATATTGTATTAATGTTTATATCATGTTCTCTACTGTCCATCTTTTATTTTGTTACTGTATGTTTCTTGTTTGAAATAAAGTTATTAAGAAAAAAGAGAGAATGTGAGGAGAAAAAAAATGGAAGTGCTGCATAAACAGTCTTCACCCACTTCAAAATAATAATATAATAGAATAGAGATATCCTTTATTGTCCCAGTATGAGGAAATTTCTGTGCAACAGCAGCAAAGTGGCAGTGGCAGGCAATAACAGAAATGCACACAAAGAATATAAAAATAAGAGCATGAATATAAATGTTTAACTCCTTGAAAAATTCTTAACAGTCGAGAACCAAGACTTCAACACAGATGTTGAACTTTATTAAACTGAAAGTTTACAAAACAGCCAAAATTCGCACCTTAGAATTTATTCGGAAAAACTTTGGGGAAGCTAAGTTACATCAGATCAAGAAAAAAAAAATACAGAAATTGTTTAAGACCTGCTTAAAGGTTTTCATTTTTAAAAATGGTACTTTTATTCTGATAAACCAGTATCATCGGAATGCATAGTCTAATTTTTTGAATATAACTGTACAATACAAAAACCAACAAAAAAATCTCTTTAAAATGGATTTTTATGATTACCTGTTGCATAAAACATATCCTTTGATGTTCAGGTGTTGGTGGCATTGAAGCTGAGGCTGTGATGCTGGGGCAACCAATAAGCATGGTGCTGCCTGAGGTGGTGGGATACAAACTGCACGGGACTCCAGACAAACTCATCACCTCCACTGACATCGTCCTCACTGTGACAAAGGTAGTCGGAGGTTTTCTGCAGAAATTACAACAAAATGCTCCGTTTTCATGTCTAGTGTCCCTGACATTTTTGTCCTCACTCTCTTCTTGGACTTTAAGCACCTCCGTCAGGTGGGAGTAGTGGGGAAGTTTGTGGAGTTTTTCGGCCCGGGTGTGGCCCAGCTGTCCATCGCTGACAGAGCCACCATCGCTAATATGTGTCCGGAGTATGGAGCCACGGCGGCTTTCTTCCCAGTGGATGACATCAGTGTAAAGTACCTGGAGCAGACTGGTGAGTGTCCAGCTGTGGGAACTGAACATTTTTCTGATTCGTCAAAAGTGATGATGGTGTCTCGTTTTAGGACGGACACCAGAAACGCTGGCCTACATTACCAAGTACCTGAAGGCAGCAGCCATGTTCAGAGACTATAATAATGTAACTCAGGATCCAGATTTCACTCAGGTCAATAAGCTCATCTCTTCTTCAAAACATTAATAAGACTAATCTTGGATTATTTCTTTTAAAACTAAAAATAAAATGCATGTTTTTACATTTAATATCAGATAGTCAATTTGAATCATTAAGGCTGACAGAAGATTTAAGGATCTATGTTTTTCTTTTCTCTTAAAGGTAGTAGAGTTAGACCTCAGCACAGTGGTTCCTTGCTGCAGTGGTCCTAAAAGGCCGCAGGACAGGGTTGCTGTTTCTGAAATGAAAACAGACTTTGAATCTTGTCTGGGAGCAAAGGTTGGTTAAGTTTGTTTTGGTTTAGTTTTATACGGTGGCCCAGAAGGGTCAACAAAATGCAAAAACCACAACACAACAGCTAAAGCCAGAATGGAAGCTATGCTAAAACGGAATTTATGAAAAACTTGCTAACATAACTTCTGTTTTCACATAAATCCCCAAGTGACTTTTATTGTTGCATTGTGGCTTTTGCATTGTGTTGATCCACCTTAGTTTTTGAAGTATGTTTTAAATTTCAGTGTTCAGCTTTTGAATTTATACATTGTATTTTATGTGATTTATTTTGTCTGCAAAATAGTGGTGAATACCATTAAATAGCGATACTCCTATGTTTTTATGGCTGTACACAACCTTATAATGAACCTATTTAATTTTATCGTTCAATTCTGATCTTCTTAGCAAGGATTTAAGGGTTTCCAGGTGCCCCCTGAATGCCACAGCACCGTGGTCCCCTTCCAGTTCAATGAGAAGGAATATACACTGAGCCACGGCTCGGTGGTCATTGCTGCTATCACCAGCTGCACCAACACCAGCAACCCGTCCGTAATGCTTGGAGCAGGTGGCTGTGCTTATTTTAATAACAGATCCCTTCATGGCTGTCATGCTGAAATGACCCATTGTCCCGATCAAAAATGACGGATAGCATCTGTTGTTCCAGGGCTCCTTGCAAAGAAAGCAATAGAGTGTGGTCTAAGTGTGAAGCCGTACATAAAGACCAGCCTGTCTCCCGGCAGTGGAGTGGTGACCTACTACCTCAAGGAGAGTGGCATTATGGACTACCTCTCTCAGCTGGGGTAAGCTGCTCAGCAGTTACTTCTGAAATTACAGACTCTTGACGTCATTTCTAGAGGGACCCATTCATGTTGGTTGGTTTAGATAAGAGAAGCATTTTTACACATTCTAAGTAATACTTTAAATGTGTATTTTAAATCAAAAATTAATGTTTTCAGAAATTTACTATTTGTGAGTGATATAGCTAAATAAGTGTTTATTTGCAGAAAATTGCAGTACAATAGCACATTCTATTTTAACATTTGTTCTTTGTCTCCTGTTAGCTTTGAGGTTGTTGGCTATGGTTGCATGACATGTATTGGAAACAGTGGTCCTCTCCCAGATTCAGTGGTGGAGGCCATAACTCAGGTATCTATAACACTATTGCTCTTTTAGTCTTCTCAGATGGTATATAGATTGATAAAAGATGTGTTCAGTTTTTCAATCTTCAGTTTTGTTTTGATTGCAGAATTTCTCCACGACCTTTTAGGTTCGTTTTCTAATATCAATATATTCCTTGAAGGTGACTGAATGAACGCGGACCAGCTGCCTGCTTGGAAAGGGTGCAGTGTAGGTCATGTGGCAGGTGAGGGTGGTAGCCCACTAACAAGAACCTTGGTGCTGAGGAAAAGGATCACCTTGTTGTGGCTTCAGGTTGCAAGAGGGACGGTTCTTATTGTTGACTGTGGGAGATGATGCTGTTATCTAGAGGGGTATATTACGAGGAAAGACCTCCCTGATCTGAAGCCGAGTGGTGTTTTATTATTGGTCTATGCTAGGCATGGGAAGTCATAACAAAAAATCATGTTGAACCACCAGGTGGTTCATACATGGACTTGGTACTGGGCCAACTTGCGCTGGAGATTAATGATCAATTTTAAGTCAAGTCAAGTTTATTTTTATAGCACATTTCAACAACAAGGCAGTTCAAAGTGCTTTACATCATGAAAACAAAAACATCATAAACACATTAAACGGTCACCGGTTGTGAAACCAGTCACAAACATTACATTTTATCAAGTGCCATCATTAACAACATCAATACACATGAAATATGTTGGTCAGCGTTCCAGTTATTATGGGTCAGGTGAGATTTTAGCCTTGATTTAAAGGAACTCAGTGTTTCAGCTGTTTTGCAGTTTTCTGGAAGTTTGTTCCAAATTTGTGGAGCATAGAAGCTTAATGCTACTTCTCCATATTTGGTTCTGGTTCTGGGATGCAGAGTCAACCACAACCAGAAGACCTGAGTGGTCTGGAAGATTGATACAATGACAACAACATATGATTTTAGAATCGTATCATCCGACCTGAGACTTTACATCTTGGACACTGGATCAAAAACGGGGCAAAGCTGTTTATTGAATCCACTGGAATGACCTGACAGAAACCTAAGTAATGCGGATGAACTGGGAATGTTTGGCAGTGGATTCTCAGCTAATGGACTTCTTCTTGCGCCTCCTGAAGAGTTTGTGTCATTCCAAGAGAACCACGGGACATGGAATCTGAATGGGCCAGGTTGAGGGCTTCTGTTGCAGATGCAGCTCCCTGAGCTGTGACCTGAAGGTTATGGGTGCCTGTCATGGCAGCAGCCAGATGATATGTTTGTGGACACCAGCAGTGATGGACCCACTCAAGCTTGAAGAAAGAAGCCGTTGGAGAATAGGATGGATGAAAACGTACTCCTAACAGTTCAGTATCCAGGCTGAAGAGACGACACTTTGCAGTAACATGTCTTGGTTTACACCATCTGTTGTTCACTAGCACTGCTAATCCACTTCCTTTACTTTTGCAGCACCTCTCCAGCTCCAGCCCGATTTCTGTTTTTCTTCTTCTTTGTATGGTGAGATTCCAACACTGGTTTGTGTTTCAGGGGGATCTGGTTGCTACAGGGGTCCTGTCAGGGAACAGAAACTTTGAGGGGCGAGTCCACCCCAACACCAGAGCCAACTATCTTGCTTCTCCACCGCTGGTCATAGCTTATGCAATAGCTGGCACGGTGAGGATAGACTTCGAGAAGGAACCTATTGGTGAGTGGTGCTGTTACATAACAGCAGAAGAAAATGTTAGCTATGTAAGCCTCGAAGACTGCGTGTGTCCATATTCTGTGGGTGTTTAGGTCAGCATCAGGATAAAGGATAAGGTTATCTGTAAAGATAAATCAGCATCCAGTCTTATTTTTGGCTCATCAGAGAGCACAGTTTTGTAATGAGACAATATAATGTATACCTGCTTCATCAAAGCTATAGTCCCTTGAAGAGTCTAGGTGTTTTTGTCCAAAATGTAACTTTAAAGTTAACATGAGCATTATGAGATGGCCCTTTTGTTTAATGTCGACATTAACTAAAACAACAGATATAATGCTGCTGGTCTCAGGACCTACAGGAAATGCTGAGTTTCAGTACATTTGGGTTGAAATGGCTTAAAGCTGTGATGAAATGGACTTTTAGCCAATGGAGATTTGGTTTGCTGTGAGTGAATTTGGTACAAAGTACAATGTGTAAGAGCACCCAATATTTATCAGCGTTTGCTCTGATAAGCAGCTCTGATGACTTACATGTGACTGCAGCACACAAGCAGTTCACCCTAGGAAGCTAGTCACATAATGACCACAAATATTAATGCATTTCATTGGGCTTTTATGTGACAGAGCAACACAAAGTCGTACATAATTGTAGCGTGTCTTAGTGTTATACCCTCTGGCAGGTTCACTTTTGATCTCTTGTGATCTTCTATTTGTAATCAAATTGAAAACTAGGGGTTGCACCAATAAATGGGCCCCGATTTCCTTCATTTTGGGCGATCGTCCAATATTTACATGAAAAACCGATTTTATCTCCCACTGCAAAGGTCTTAAAATCAGCCACTGTCCCCTTCTGTTCTGCCGTGACAGACCCGCCCACCAGGTCACATCTTAACAGTAATCACCCCATTGTTGCCAACTTAGCAACTTTTCACACAAAAAGTTGGAATCAACAGGTCAGGCTTTTTAAAGATTGGTGATCTGCCAGAAAACTGCAATCAGTGCACCCCTGTTGAAACCCTTTACTTTTCAAGGGACTGGACCAGTAGGACACTTTACTTTCACATTTAGTTAGGTTTGGTGGATTTAAAAGATGAAGTTGTAGAATTAAGAGTATCATGATGTAACAGAATTAACTTTTAAAAAGATAGCTCCAAGTGTTGCTTTGTAACTTTTCCAAATGACTCATTAATGAGGTGGAAATTAAATGTCACAGTTTGTCCTGATTATATACCTAGATTAGCCCCATATACAGCTCAACGTTGCTTTTCTTTTTCCCCCAAGTTAAAATATTGTCCTTCCTCTTCTCCAATGCAGCCATTAACTCAGAAGGCAGACAGATCTTCCTGAGGGATATCTGGCCCACTCGGGAGGAGGTCCAGGCAGTGGAGAGAACATTCGTCATTCCATCAATGTTCAAAGAAGTCTATGAGAAAATTGAGGTGCTATGAGTTGAATTTCTAGTAAATAGACTGTTAAAAATAAAAAGCTTTAGGGTCTGAAGGTATCTTTTTTATTACAGAATGTGAACGAACGTTGGAACTCTCTGGTTGTTCCTTCTGACAGTTTGTACACCTGGGATGATGAATCAACCTACATCAAGTCACCTCCATTCTTTGATGGATTGGTAAGGAAGCGTAACTTGAACAGCCTTTTGCTGCAACCAAAGACATGGAAACAAACTGTCTCTCAGTGATATACTGCTTATAACAAAATGCTTCAAACTCCAGGTTAAAACAAATCTCTAGGTTAGCCTTGAGTTTAGGAGCCTTTTAATGCCTGAATGAGTCAAAGATCATTGCTGAACAACTTGGCCAATAAAATGCTTATATTGCCTTGCAAAAGTATTCATACCTCTTGTTAATTTTCCAGTTATATTACATTCCAACTGTAGAATTTTGGGATAGGCTGACTCAAAGTAGTTCATAACTTTCATATAAAAGGAAAAGGATGTAAATGCTGTTTTTATTTCTTTTGTCAACAAATAATCTAAAGGGGTGAGGTCCATTTATTGTCTGTCCTTTAACTCTGATAGGCCTAAAAATCCTGGTGTGGGCATTGGCAGGGTGACGATTTGAAGTTGGGTTTAGGCCAAGACATATTTCACAAGGGCAATGAAATTTGTTCTTTCATCCGAGGCTTCAAAAACAAGACCAAAGTTCTTTCTGACCAGAATATTTCATAATTCATAAAAACTTAAGCGCAGAACTCCAAGGAAGTCTCCATAGTTTTCACTCCACTTTCATATTTCTCTGACACCACACAAGATCACAGTTTTGCCAAAAACTAAATTCAGATGTTTACAGATGCTCTCCATCCAGTCTCCATCCAGTCTGACTGAACTGAAACGATTTTGGGACCAACAAATCCAGTTTTTATCTCCATGCAGGCAAATGTTTCTGCTGCATGAAAACAAGAGCAGGGGAGAAACTGCTCATGAGCCTAGTTTAGCTGTTTCTGTGACAGATTTGTACTGACTGACAGATACAATGCCTATAAAAAAGTATCCACCCTTTTTATTGGTGCCTGCCATAGCAATGCATGGGAGGCGCCTATTACTCTCCACCTCCAAACTGCTTTCTCCGTTAATGCGGCCCGAACCGTACTTTGCACCCCGACAATATACATATCAAAAATTCCGGCTCATTCTCGAGATGTGTGCTATTACTCAACCTTTCGTTTCAAGTTACCATGGTGACATAATTAGCAAAAAACTACCCCATACAAAGTCAATGGAGCGAGGTCCTGAAGACATCCTAAAAAACGCTATTTTGGAGGATTTACTGTGTCGTCATGGTTTCGCCAACAAACGCCATTCACCACTCAGTTTGTAGATACGTCCGTGCTGTGTTCAGAAGTGAAGACGGTATGTTGACACGCACACTTTGGCAGGCCCCTTTTAAATTTCTTCAGAAATTTTCTAGTTGCTTTTACAAATCAGTCATGATCAACAAAATGTCGCTTTTTTTGACAAAGAAATTCAAAAAATGCTTTAATGTCAAAGTGAAAACTAGTTTCTACAAGATAATGACACCTAAATAAAAATATGTACCATAAAAAAGTGACTGCATAAATATTCACCGCCCTTTAAATTAGCTCACCTAATTCATCCAACTGGTGCTTGTAGTCCCACAGTGAGATCCCCTGAGTGCAGCGAGTGCCTCTCAAGTGCTGTAGTCTGAAGACGTCTGTGTCTGGAAGGTCCATCCACTGGTTCAGCAGTATTCCTGGCCACCATTACAACATAGAGACTAACGAAAAAAAGGCAAAGTTTGTTGAGCATGACTGATCCAAGGGGATGAATACTTTTCATTGGCATTGTACTTGGTTATAGTTACAAAAATATATTTCACACTACATTCTACTATGCATAACA
The DNA here is from genome assembly GCA_014839685.1 of Anableps anableps. NCBI lineage: Eukaryota > Metazoa > Chordata > Actinopteri > Cyprinodontiformes > Anablepidae > Anableps > Anableps anableps. Next base: position 2,844,619 of record CM026085.1, on the reverse strand, counting down.
CTGGATATGACAAAATAAACTCAATGTTATATCTTTTAAAGTTCATGTAAGTGTTGTCATGTAAAGCATCTGCAGCCTGATCGGTCAGGTGGCATTTTCTCTGACTTACTTGATTGACATGAGACTGTGCGGTGATTTTTGAGCCACCAGGTTGAGCGCAGTGAGTCTGTCTGATCCGGACACACACATTTACGGGAACAAACAGTAATTAGATTTGTGTACGTTTAAATCTCACAAATGCTCGCTCAATAGTGCTTTGGCACCGGTTCAACTCTTGCTCAGCCCGCTGCCTGCTTGCGCAGCTCTCTTCTCTGCCCTCGCCACTTTAGTTGTATGCAAATGAACCAAACCAGCAGCCGATCACAGGAAAGTCTTCTTAATCCAGTCAGATTATTCCTTGGCAATACTGCATTGGCTGGAATGAAAAACAACCGATCATAATCAGCAAATCAAAATAATGCACCAGAAGGCCAAAATTATGAAACAAAAAAATTTTAAACTCGAAAAATATTTAGTTATGCATACAAATGTAGTTGCTGTTTACTTTGTGCAGTTTAGGTAATACTTCTACATTTCTTAAGCAACTATGTGACATGTGAAAAATGCTTTTGTCACATTTTCAGGAGTTTATTTCTTCCACTTCCTAAATGGAAATGCAAATCTCCTATTGTATTTTTGTTAAGGAAGACCTATATCCAAAATATGCATTTCATAATTTTACTGTCGATTTTTTGGAGGAAGACCCAGATGAAAACACAGCTAGACATTCTTCATCTGAAGACTGTTTTTTTTTCTCATATTCCCAACATTTCCATCTTTTTATATAGCTCTTTCCAAGATTTCACCTCAGAACTCATTTGTTGAAATAAAGATATGGGGAAACAAATAAAGAGCTGTGATTTTAAGTCTTGGTGAACAAAATCCAAACTTTCACAGTTAAAGTTTCCCTTTTAATATGACGCTTAAAGTTTTGTATTATCTCAGATGGGCTGATAATGCAAATTATACTGGCTCTTAAAACTGCCTAATACTGATGTGAAAATTCAGTCTCATTTCAAAACTATAAACTAAAATGTGAAAATATTAAAAGAAAATAGAGAAGACATGTTCCTTTGTGAAAATACAAGGAGGCTATTACATCAAATCTGAAAATATAGAAATAGTTTAAAGATTTCATCTGCATCTCCAAAAATCTATAGCAAAATTAAAAGATAGTCCCTTAAGAAAGATACAAATACTTTGAATTGCTTAACTAAATATTCTCAGCCTACAAAATTTAAGTGTTTATTTTATGATGTTTCCCTCTCCCATTTTGTTTCATAATTTTGACGGTTTAGTGCAGTGTTTCGTTGTTTTTCATTCCAGTGAATGCAGTATATTCCTAGGAATAATCTGATTGGATTAAAAAGACTTGTCTGTGATTGGCTGGTGGTTTGGTTCTTTTACATATAGCTAAAGTGGCGAGCGCAGAGAAACGGAGCCGAGCGAGCAGAGAGCGGGCTGAGCGAGGGTTGTCGAGGGTTGAGCGCGTGCCACAGGACTTTTGAGCAAGCATTTGTGAGATTTAAACGTACACGAATCTAATTATTGTTCGCTCATGCAGATGTGTGCGCAGATTGGTCACTGCGCGCTCAACCTGGTGGCACAAACATCCCGCCATATTAGATACGCAGCATAATTCTGCACCAGAAGAATCCAGACGCTGTAAAACCGGCGTAAACAACGGCTGAAAATTAGAATAATGAAAGAAGTGTGTCGGTGAAGCGCTTCACATCACAATCCCAGCACTCCTGGTTCCAGCAACACATCCAGCAGACTTCTCTACAGAAGCTGCACTTAATGCTCAACAAAAGGCCGTTGCTGTTAGTTGGGCTTTGTTTTTATTAGCTTTCTTCATGTTATGATCTTGTGACGGTGCTGTCGGCTCTGAATAACTGAAGATCGGTCCGTAGGCGATCTGCTGACCTCCAGTATTACTTAAACAGAGCGCTGCTGTGTGACGTCTTCTTCCTCTATGCATGCGGGCGGCTTTGGGGCCTAAACCGTTCACATAGAAGTCTGCTTGCGGCCGTATCATTCAGGAGTGTGAATTTCAGCAAAAAATTGTAATTGAGCATAAAGACCTGCTATGTGAACGTAGCCATAGATGCACCTTTCACCACAACACTAGAGAGCTAGTGTAAAAACCTTGTCTGACGGATTTCCTGCTCTGCTACCATATGAAACCACTTTAAAACAGCAGGCCTTGCTGTGTGGTCTCAGCTCTTTTCTGCATCCTCTCATCTCGATTCAGACCATGAAGCTGCCGCCTCCTGAGTCTATCAGAGACGCCTACGTGCTGCTGAACCTGGGTGATTCTGTTACAACAGACCACATCTCTCCTGCAGGGAACATCGCCAGGAACAGCGCCGCAGCACGCTACCTCACTGAGAGAGGGTGGGTTATCTGCAAACTTTCACATTTAGACTTCCTGAAGCCTGAAATCAACAGTGTGATCTCTTCCTGCTTTGGACTAAAACACTGATTTCTGTGGTTTTTAGTGCTGATGATTGGCGTTTCTGCTTAATTCCGTCTGTGTTTTGGCAGTCTGACTCCTCGAGAATTCAACTCGTATGGCTCTCGGCGAGGTAACGACGCCATCATGGCTAGAGGGACGTTTGCCAACATCCGCCTCTTTAACAAGTTCCTCAACAAGCAGGCGCCCCAAACCATTCACCTTCCCACTGGAGAGACGGTCTGATTCAACCCCAGTTTTAGCCTAAAATCACAACAGTAGTTATTGTTACGTCTTTTTTTAACGCTGACATGATCACCTTTAATGAAATCATCTCTGAAATAGCTTCATGGCTGTTGAAGTGACGGATGGTTCCTTTTTTCTTGCAGCTGGATGTGTTCGATGCTGCAGAGAGATACAAGCAGTCCGGTGTCCCACTGCTGGTTCTAGCTGGGAAGGAGTACGGCTCAGGGAGCTCCAGAGACTGGGCAGCAAAGGGCCCATTTCTGCTGGTGAGCTCCACATCCCGTCCTTCCTTCTTTAAAAACACAGAGATGTGCATATGTAGTGAAATGATGCCCCCTACGCCAATCAACATTAGAGTTATGAGATCATTGTGGCCCGTTGACCCAGTTTTTAAACAGTTTGTGCAACAGGAAATAACTGGCTGTTGCCTTGCTGCAACAAGGTGCTTGGTTTGAATCCCAGCCTGTCCCTGTCTTTCTGCATGGAGTTTGCGTGTTCTCCCTGTGCATGCATGGTTTCTCTCTGGGTATTCTGGCTTCCTGCCATCGTCCAAAAACATGACTATTAGGATAAAAAGTACTAGTTCCACTGGCAGAATTTTTCACTTATAACAGGAAACATGTCTTTTGTTAACAGTGAAAATTTGTAATCAATATTCAAGAATTATTGACTTAAAACAGGCTCCTATATCTGCTGAAAAGTTACTTGTAAGTTCGTTTTGTCTTGTTTCAAGTGTAATAAGATATTTTAACTAGAAACTAGACAAAAATACTTGGTAAAATTTTGTATTTTTGCTGTTTCACTCGATGGTTTGACTTATTTAGCTAGTCAGATTCTACTTAGAACTCAACCCAACACTGTAAGGTTCAGAATAAAATCCAAATAGATCCAGTCCAACCCCAGTAACCAGAACACAAATGGATTCTGTATCTCATTAAATGCAGATTAGGAACTCATCCAAGTGTTAAATAAGGGCCCGCTTACCTTGTATGACAACTTTTGACAAAACATGGACTGGTTAATTTGTGAAAAATCAAAAAATCTGAAATAGAAAGAAGTGAAAAATTATTGAGGATATGCATCTAAACTTTCACTATTTTCAATCTCTAAACCCATCACCAAACAGCATGTGCTTTAATTACTGCAAAACACAAAATCTTACTGAGTACTTTTGTTTAGTTTCTACTTCAAATATCTTAGTACACTTGAAATAAGACAAAATGAACTTTAAAGTAACTTTTCATCACAGTAAATATACTGAAAAGACATTGTTCCTGTTTTTAGTGAAATAATCTGCCGGTAGAACTAGTGTTGTTTTTAATCAATATTCAAGAATCATTGACTTAAAACAAGCACATTTATCTTGCTGAAAAGTTACTTCGAAGTTTATTTTGTCTTATTTCAAGTGAACTAAGATATATGAACTAGAAACTAGACAAAAATACTCGGTCAGATATTTTGTTTTTGCACTGATGCAAAATTGAACAAAATCAGATAAAAGTTAATGATCATGTTCTCTGAGGCATAAATGAGGGTAATCTTCTAGCTGCTAGTTCTAAGTATGAACTCGCAAATCATTTTTTCTCTTAATTTTTCTTGTCCTTGGAAAAACTATTTCAGTCTCCCAGACCTGAAAGAAAACCCATAAATGATGACGCACCCGTTGCTTTCACAGGCCCTGCAGCGTGGTGAGACTTGGTGTTCTCCTGGGCTGAACTTCACTGGAATCCTTGCTTCTTTCTGCAGGGGATCAAGGCAGTTCTAGCGGAGAGTTATGAGAGAATCCACCGCAGTAACCTGGTTGGAATGGGGGTGATTCCTCTGGAGTATCTCCCAGGAGACACCGCTGCCAGCCTGGGGCTGACCGGCCGAGAGCGCTACACCGTCGTCATCCCCGAGCAGCTCGCCCCCCGCATGATCGCTGATGTGAAGGTAAGTGCAGGACGCATTCTTCATGCTGACAGGCCTCTGAACGTGACGCTCGGTTGTCTCTGCTCCTGCTTTCACAGCTGGACACGGGGAAGACGTTCAAAGTGCGCATGAGATTCGACACCGACGTGGAGCTGACTTATTTCCACCATGGAGGAATTCTCAACTACATGATCCGCAAGATGTCACAAAACTGATCTGTTAGATGATTCTGTAGCCGGAACAGCTCCGCTGTAAGCTCACCGGCCACGACTAATCATTGCTGTAGGTGCGCTAATCAGTTGACTGGAGATCGGAATCGGCCAGTGTTCCTTTACTTGGTTCTGATCGGTGACCAGCAAGCCAAATCCTGAAAAATCTGTCCTTATTTTGATTCTTATTTCTGTTCTTTTAAATGCATCAAAACAACAAACTTACACCATTTTAAATCTATAAACACAACGACACATTGAACAATTTGTTTTGAGTTTAATATATAGCAGATGAAAGTTTGCAAGCATAAATATGGATAAATTGTAATTCCTAGGGATGCACGATATATCGTCACTAACATCGGTATCGGCTGATATCAGTCTTTTTTTAACATATCAGTTTTGGCCTTATAAATAAAACTGGGCCAGTCTTAACAACACATTTATTTCAATCTCGCTGCAGGTGTAAAAGGTGCTGTGTGTGATTTTTGCTTGTGAAGAATGAAATGTGAAGTGCAGGTGAATGCTCCGCTGCAGAGTCCAGAACTATTAAAGCACTTGGTGATCTGTGGAGCTCCTTTGTTTTTTTTTTTGTTTTTTTTTAAAGGAACATGACCCAAACTGTGATGACCCAGCGATTCACCAAACACTAGTCTGTCTGTCCCGATTTTGCTTTTTTATCCTTGTGTTTGGGACCAAGCTAAGCCCAGTGGAAAGCTACTGGATGGACATGATGTGACCAGGTTAGGTGTTTATGGAGATGCACTAACAGAAGGATGTAATCTGACTGACGAGCTCTGCTGGACCTGTACCTGCTCCTCGGTGCCAACTTCATGTCAACGACTGCCTTACTCACTCACTGACTCTTTGCTCTTATGACTTCAAATGCTTGTGTTTCTGTGGTTACATCATTGTACTTTAATTTAAGGACTCCAGATAAAAATAAAAACTAAAGTGATTTATTTGGGACAATTTTCTTGTCGTTTGTTCCTTTTACAGCTTCAGGGTCACTTAGATATGCATCAGATAATAACACAATGACAAGCTGATGCTGGAATGTTTTTCCAAGCAGCCTAAAATAGTCCCTAAAAGCCCTTTATCGGCTCCAGAAATAGACTCCCTCCTGGTTGCGTGCTGTTCCCACTGATTAGGAGGTTCTTTCTCCTTTGCAGACTAAAACTGAATCAGAAAGCTGCTCTTGCTGCGCTGCTGAAACATGTGACATGAAGAGAGGAAATGAGAGCTTTGTGGTTGTCTGCGTTATCTCTGATGCTCCTTCCTGTTACCCAGAGGAGTCCGAACGAAGCAGAGTCACTTCCAGTTTTCAGAGGAACAAACGCATGAGGTGAAAACGACCAGATGGATGACTTTAACCCAATATTCTATTTGTTCTGATGCATTAGGACTTGATGAAAAGTTTTGGAGCCGTGTTTAGCATCAGCGTACCCCAGAACCAGATGATGAACTTATTATCCAGGATGTAGCTCAGCTGGAACTGTTACTGGAACAGCTCTGGATCTGCTGCTCCCAAAAGGTGCAGACCCCATGGATTGAAACAATTATCGCCCAATCACAGACAGTGCTGCTGTCGCACCACTGCTGGCTATAAAACACCCCATCAACTCAGATAATACACAGCATATGTAATAAACAGCATTTGCTGATTTAGCAGACGCATTTGATTCCATAGATCATAACCTTTTGTTAAAAATGGCCGTTTCTATAACCCAGTGAACTGGTTTAGAAATGATCTGACACTCGGACACCACTGGGTTCTGTATTCATGTTGTGTTGGTATCTTTTGTGTCCACTGTGTAAAAGATCAGAGAATAGTTCGTGGGGTTGGAATGGTGTCATTTGATAGACATAAACATGTCAGCACATGAATGTGTATGTCATACATTTAATATGCAGAATTTTGTTAATTTTGTGTAAAAAATAAATTCCAATGTATTTGGGAAGTGATTTGTCATAAGTGGTCATATCTGGTAGTATTTATCAAAAGAGTCATACAAATATGAGACAGAAAGACAGGTAATATTTTTATGTAGATGTGTCTATTGAGCTATACATAAGTAATTTTGCTGTACAGAAATTACAAAGAACAAAACCAGTTTACGTAGGTCTGTAAAATATATTTCTTCTCAGTATTATGCCTGGCCTCAACAAACTCATGGCCCTTTAGCAGTATTAGCTTTATCTGGTAAGAAATATATGTTGCAGTTGTTCTGTCATTGGTTGATCTGATGACAAAACACTACCTCGAGTTGACTTTGCCTAAACAGGATGTTTGATTTTTCACGGTTGTGTCACAGTTCTTGAGCGTTTCGGTTTTCTGTTTGATTGTTTCTTGTGGGCAGAGGTGGGTGGTAGCTAATTACTTTTACTCAGTTACATTTACTTGAGTAACTTTTTTGTAAAAAAAAAAAAAATACTTTTAGGAATGCTTTCACTACATTGTACTTTTTTACTTTTACTTGAGTAATAGTACAATGAAGTATCACAACTCTTACTTGAGGAAAAGTTCTGGATACTCTACCCACTGTGAGTAACTTCAATAAATGAAGAATAAGCATGTTTTACCCCAAACTGCACCAGATACAGACACAAACCCACAGTTTATGTTAAAGTGAGAATTCTCGTTTGAACACAAGCTTTATTGTTCTGATGTTTTTCTTCAGTTCAGGTCTTGCCATATTCTGTTCAGTCCCCTGTATTAGTGATTGCTCGAAAGGTCTTACCATACAAGTTTATTCCTTTGTAGTTTAGTTTTTTAGTTTATTTTTGCATCTTGTTCTTTGTGGATTTCTGTTAGGTTTTCTTACATTAGTGTTAGCCTTTCTTGGTTTATTCTTATCTCCTCTTTCATTTCTCTCATGTTATTAGTCTGCCTCCTGTTTCTCACCAGTAATCTTCACTCATGCCATTCACCTGCACTGCCTCATCATCCCCATGTGTTTTAGCTTATCTGCCACCTAAGCCTTTGATTTTTCACTGTTCAGCACTGGATTCTCTGTTTTCATGCCATGATTCACACCTAGTTCCTTGTTCACTTTCTGTAGTTTTGTTTACTAAATTTCTCTGTAATCATCGGCAGCTGTCTGAGCATTGGCTCTGACTCTTCACCACAAAACTTGACAGGTTGCTGTAGTGCCCCTGTGTGCATTGAACTGAGCTGAGTGATGCTGATACCCCACCCACATGAAAAATTCCAGCAAACAGAATGAGCGGCTTATGCTCTGTTTCTACAGGTTTTTGCCATAAACATTTTCGTTTGTGCTGCTTTGGTTTCACGTATATTGAAGATTATTTTTTAGGTCATCCAGAGGTCACAGCATGGAGAGGCAGACTTATCAGATGGGCAAAGTAGGCAACTGTCTGGGGCCCCTAACCAGTAAGGGGCCCCACTGGTTGGGGGCCCCTAACATTGCCACCTGCATAATTAATGTATGTAAAAGGTATATTTTATGATAACAATTGCTTGAAAGTTGTGAACTCCTCAAATCTGGCCCTTGTGGAATAGAATAGAAATACCTGTTATTATCCCACAATGGGAAAATTTCTGTGCAACAGCAGCAAAGTGGCAGTGACAGGCAAGAAGAGAAAACAGACCCACACAAAGAATATAAAATATATATAAAAACAGAATAAAGAGCAAAAAATATTGTACAGTAAGGCAAAATTTCAACATGAATACTGTGTAGTTGTAAAAAATACTCCAGTCCAGAGGAATGTGCAACTGAGTTGGTTAATTTAAAATGCCCAAGACGTGCATGTCTGTGAGCATTAGAAAAACCATTTACAGTGAGTGACAATAGAAAAACAGTAGAGTTGTCCAGACACTAACATGGATATAAACACTTATTGATTTTGTTGGGAGCTATGATGGTTGCTGGGAGGAAGGATCTCCTATAACGCTCCTTAGTGCACGTAGGATGCAGCAGTCTGTCACTGAAGGAGCTCTCCAGCTCAGCAACAGCTTCATGCATGGGGTGGGAGACATTGTCCATCAGTGATGTTATTTTAGCCAGAGTCCTCCTGTCTCCCATCACCTGCACTGGGTCGAGGGAGCATCCCAGCACAGAGCTGGCCTTCCTGATGAGCTGATCTAACCGCTTCCTCTCAGCTGTAGATAAGCTGCTGCTCCAACATACAGTCCCATAGAAGATGGCTGATGCCACCACAGAGTCAAAGAAGGTCTTCAGGAGCTCCCCCTGCACTCCAAAAGACCTCAGCCTCTTCAGTAGGTAGCGTCTGCTCTGACCCTTCATGTGAAGCGCATCAGTGTTATGAGTCCAGTTTATTGTTCAGGTGAACACCCAGGGACTTATAAGAGTCCATGATCTCAATGGAAGAGTTTGCAAGTAGAAAGCAATCACGGAAAGACATCTATAAGAAGTCATGTTTGTTTCAACTGCCAAAAAACTAACAATGCATCCCCATGAACACACCTTGAAACATGGTGTTGACTGCTTGATGCTGCGGGGATGCTGTTCTTCAGCAGAAACAGGGAATCTGGTCAGAGCTGATGGGAGGATGGATGGAGCTAAATCCAGGACAATGCTGGAGGAAAACTGCTAGAGGCTGGAGAACTCCTGAGACTGGGGTGGAGGTTCTCCTTCCAGCAGGACAACCACCCCAATCTCACAGCCAGAAATCCAACTGGATACAATTAGATCAAAGGATATTCATGGCTCAGAATGGACCAGTCAAAGTCCAGACATAGATCCGGCTAAGAATCTGCAGCAAGACTTGAAAACTGTTGTTCACAGATGTTCTCCATCCAATCTTACTGAGCTTGAGTTGTTTTGTAAAGAAGAATGGGCAGAAATGTCAGTCTGTAGATGTTTATAACTAGTAGAGCCAAACCCAAAAAGACCTGCAGCCAAAGATCCACAAAGCACTGACAAAAGCCAGCCACACGTTTCAGATTATTTCATTGTAAATAATTTAAAAACTTGTGTTCTTTTCCTTCCACATCACAATCTTGCCCTCCTGTGTGTTGCTCTGTCACATAAAGTCCCAATAAAATGCAGTAGAATGTGGAACGGATCATGAGGTGTGAATACTTTTACAAGCCTCTGTAGATAACAGCAAGAAACTGAGCTGTTGTTGGCAGGAAACTATGGTGAAAGCAAATACCTTCATCATCACCATCCTCTTTGGTTTCTCATTCATTCTTAATAATTTGACATCAGATATTATCCTCATGCTTCTAAGCCCGATGGATGAGGTTCAGTCTGCTGCTTTGTTGTTTTTCTCGAAATGTTTGACCAGGAAAGTGATTCACTTCCTGTCCAGCGTGTGCTACATGGTACTGGACATGCTGGACATGCTTCCACAAGTCAACCCCCAACACCTCCTGCGGTTTTATTGCCTAGGACACAACTTCTCAAACTAGGTTTGTAGAAACGATATTGCAAAGCTGAATCATGAAAACGAAACCAGTGACTCTGAGCTAGTGCTTGTTGCTCAGCTTGTTGTGGTCGCCCTTGCTGCTTTATTCAAAGCAGTCTGTGGTGTCAGCTCACCAGTTTCTGCTTTGCATGTACTCTGCTGGTCACTAATCTTACCCTATTTAAGTTATTGTGCAGAGATCTGGGCAATATTACAAAGCTGCAATACAGGTATTAACAATAGTACAAAAAAGAGCAATAAGAATAATCCATAAGGTGAGATATTTAGAAAACACTCACACACTGTTTGTAAAATCTCAGTGATTAAAATTCATTGACATAGTGAAACTTCAGACAGCTCTAGCTCTTTACAAAGCCAGAAATAAACAATTACCGGAAAACATTCAAAAATTGTTTAAGACTAAGCAGCAAATTTATAAGTGAAGGTGGGAATCTCAGTTGAAAATATGCAGATTCAGAACTACTAGGAAAAAAACTGGTGTGTATCAGTAAGTGGAGTCAAACTGTGGAAGAATTTCAAACATTGAACTTAGAGAATGTCCAAACATAAAACTGTTCAAATGATCATATAAACATATGATTATTTCTGGATATAATATATAATATTATTATTCAGTTATTGTTGGTGTTTTTGTTATTGATGCTTGCTTTGTGTTTTGTTTTGGGGTTTTTTTGTGAAATTTGTTCATTCACTGTAATTAAAATTAAATAGATACTATATTGACAGATTAACTATTAAATACTGGTTAATTTGTTATATGTATTTATTATTATATGTAATAAATGTAAGATTATGTCATTGGATAAGGAGTGGGACTCAACATTCCCACTCCTTATCCAACTACATAATCTAGGTTTATACTTCCTCCCACTCTATTGAATTTATGAAGCAAAAGTTTTGACATTATGCTTCATGATGTAAGTATTTTTGTACATATTCAAAAGACAAACAAACACCAGAGCAGAAGAGGAACTGGGTAACCTGCTGGATAACAGCTTTTTTAAAAAAGACAGACGTGTTTTAGTCTCATTGTGTTACAGTTCCTCATGTTTCTCACTGATCTGAGCACAACTGTACATTTTAGTCTCATGCATCATGTATTTTCTAGAAACATTAGCTTATGTAATTCCAACATCCATATTTGTCTCCTAATGATAGCAGCAATAGCTCCTTGCTTGAGGATCTTTTCCCTCACTTGATGTTTGTTTGCAGCTTAAGACAGAGGGATGGAAAAAGCCAGCATGAGGGGAGGAGTGGAGGTTGCCATAAAAAGCCAGCTGCATGTGATGCACACATGCATGACGCTGCTCAAGGTCCAGTACACCTACAGGACATATCCAGAAATAAATAATCCACCAGGCTGAGGGGGAAGAAGGAAGCGCTGCACTTGCAAATCAGCACAAAAAACAACTTTCATGTGGACATATTTGAATTATTCAAAATGGTGTACCTACATACACATAAAGGGAGGCCTTTATGTTCAGTGTGTCAGGTTGCTGCTCTGCAAAACAACAAGCAGTTTGTAAAGGGTCCTGTCAAGTTATTGCTAATAGTGTAGTTCTCTTATCTGTCAGTTTTGACAGGAAGATGTTATATAATCATAAACTTGTTGGGAAAGTAAGTAGGTCCTGGTACTATCAGGCTGCCTCATCAGCTGGTTTGATGAGTCTGTCTTGATCGTTTTCAAATAGCTATGAGACCTCGAAAGCAGCAGGAGTAAACGAAAATCCAACAGTTTGCTTTGGAACTCAGACATTGCTCAGCAGAACAAAACAGAACAAAACTGTTCATATACACTAACCATGGTGGATCTGTCTGGTGTCAACGTTTTCAGTTTGAGTTCATTTAAACTTCTGAAGTCAGCGGGGTTTTACAGAGTTGGAGCACAGTGACTTTATCCTAATGAAAAAATAAACAACTGAACTTATAATAAGAACAGAAACGACAAAAGAACCAAAAGAGCTAATTACAGGTGAGTTGATGCAGCTGGGAAAAGGAGCAGGTAGGGGTAAATGAGGACATGAATAACAGCTGAGAAGGAGAGCAGGTGAGAAGTAAGCAAGGCCAGCAGAATGAGAAGGGGGAAAGAAACCTGAATCTAATAAAACAGTAACAGGGATGAACTAAGATGGGAAGAATTAATGAAATAAACAAAAGTCCAAACATGACAGATTGTGACAAACCAGTCTAACATTTTGTTTTTTAAAATTTCCAACAAGCTAGACATAACTTAACAAAACCAAAATTGCTATGTTTACATAATAAGAATCATTTTGGAGTATGCATGAACTGAAAAAGACCTGAGAGTGGCGAGGCCAGAGGATGGAAGCTGCAGTGGAATGTTTCTTGGTAAATCTACAAGTAGAGAAGCTCTCACATGTTTGCACTGTTAAAATACCAGCTTGTTCTGATGTCAAAAACTGTATCCACCTGTAATGTATCCTGCACATATCACCCCTAAAACAAACTATTCTGTTGGCAGGAAAAGTGTAAAACAAAGCTGCAATAACGTGTTTGCATCCGTGTGCTCAGTTTTCAGCTGATACCTTGTTAAAGTCTTCTTCAGCAGGAATCTGTCAGCATCTTACATTTTGACTTGGTAACATTGACTCACTCTGCTTCCTAAACGTTCTCCAGCTCCGTCAGTGTGAGGACCGCTGATGTCCACAGGAGTCTTCAGGTTCGTTCTGAACCTCAGCTGTCGGCTTGGACTCACTGTGACGCTGAAAATAAAAACTCTCTTCATCTTCACCTTCCTAGCCTGAAGATTTCAGGTTTCACAGTTCATGATTTCATCCACCTTGACAAAAGTGAAGTAACCCCAGAGCATTATGCTGCCTCCACCATATTTCACTATGAGCACAGTGTTCTTCTGGTGATGTACTGCAGCTTTTGGGCCAAACATAGCTTTTGGAACTGTAGCCCAAACACTGAAATCTGGGTTCATCAGACAATCATGCATTCTCCCACAAGAATAGATTTGAGCTGGGCCTGGATGTCTTCTTTGGAAGAAAACAATTCTGTCATTCAACCCGACAGGTTAGTTCATATCTGCAAAGACCACAGTAGATTGTTGTCAGATCTGGAACAAAACCAGTACTTGACCGAAGTTACAGCATCTCATAGTGTTGCTGTGGGCCTCGAGGCAGGATCGCTGATGAGTTTCTGTCCAGTCTGATACTAGGTGTTTAAACTGGATTAAAGGTAAAGAAAACACAACATTCATTGAAGGGAATGCACTTATAACCAGGTTATTGCAACTTTTTTATTTTTGACATTTTTCCATCAAACAGATTTGTTTGTTTTTCAGTTAAATTGTGCAGAATATATGTGACATTAAAGGTGGAAAAGATTTGGAAGTTTATGTATCTGGTCTTTGGTTTACATGTCAAAAACTTGGGTGTATAAACTTTAGAGGTTTGGGATCACAACTTCCTGCTAATCGCTGAAATCCACAAATACTTGAGACCTCCTTGAAAAATGCTTGGAACTGCTGTTTTAATAGTTCAAACACCAAATATACCTTAATATGCATTAATACACATGTCTCAGCACTACAGCAGAAGCTAACATCTACAGTCTTCCTTCTCACAGCTCCTAGGGGTACAGCCAATCAGCGGCAAGGAAACTGAATGGCACTCCTGGATTGGTTGCTTTGCAAACGGCAGCCAATAGCATGTCAAATAGCATTGCTCTGGGCATTTCAACTTCCTGAGCTCAATTTTCTTTTGAATATTTTATATATGCTCTACAAAAACCTGCAAATAAGAAAATAACTCCACAAATAACTTGGAGTTACGTCCCACAGAAAAATCAGCAAATCCTAAACCATGAATAGGCAGTGTCCACTGTCCTTTTTTACTTCAAACTGTGAGAAGAAAACATTGATCTCACTCATGAGATTTATTTCCATTAAATTAAAATTCTTTCTCTGAAGGTCTATAGTATAGTATGATATAGTATGATGGTAGTTATTAGTGATGGGTCATGAGCAAAAGCAGCATCTGGCTGCATTTTAAAGATATAATATATAACATATTATTATTATGGTTCTGTTCAGTAGATTTGTTTGCAGTGTTTTGTTCAATTGTTTATGTGTCCAATAAAAATTAAAAGTTTGATTAAAATATTACACAAAAGTAAAAGTGTCTGCTTCTGTAACAGAACAAATACATAAAATTAGGCAAGTATAAGAGCTTCATAAAATCACCAAATGCAAAAGGATTCATTAACATACAAAACATTCATATTTGTCAAGTTAAGCTAAAATATTGAGACTGCAGATGACAGCAAATTAAGGGCCGTTTAGGAGCCGAAAGAAACTGGCTCTTCTTTGGGAGCTTGCTTTAACGAACTTCACCAGCAGCTTTACATCTAGATCATATATTAAAATAAAATGACCCACTTTGCTATCAATACAAGTACAAAAATGATAAAATAAAAAATAAGTAAAACACAACAATGGTTATCCGTGTATTTTATTCAAAACAAATTCTAAGTAATAGTTCAATTTAATAAGCCAGTTAACATGATTTCTTACAGCACTAACTGTACATTATGCCCTCCTTCTCCAGTGATTCATAATTAAACGCATGTCTAAATAATGCATTAGAGTCCCTCTTGAGTCAACCCTGAGTACATCACTAAGTAAGATAAAGTAGTCTGACGCCAACATTCACATACTGCTTCAACATTAATGGATTCAGTGGAGAAGCGGGAACAAAGTCTGTTTCAACGATGCTTGCGTTCAGTCACACAATGATTGACGCAGATGTTGTTTTGAGGTAGAAACATCGCTTCAACATCAGCTGCAGACCTGATGAATCTCTCCAACAACCCGTTAGAAAGCAAAGTTAACCTGAAATGTGTCGGCGTAATACAGTACCGCTGGCTTGTTTTCTAACACCTGGTTTCCACATGTTTACCACTCAAAAATTTCACTTCTTGAATGAACTGAAACATTAGAACAGCAATGTTAGAATTAAGGTGCATTTACACCAGCCCTGTTTAGTCCGCTTTAATGGAACTCCAGTTCATTTGCCTAGAAAATCCAGTTCGATTGAGGAGGTGTGAACACATAATCAAACTCTGACACGGACAAAAAAAGTGAACTCTGGTCCGCCTAAAAACCCAGGTCCCTGTTTGGTTGAAGTGAACTCTGGTGCACTTCAAATGCATATGTGAACGCCAAGCGGACTGGAGGCCGCTCCAGAAGCAGGAAGCGGATTTTGCGCAGGGAATTCTGGGTAAATATAACCAAAACAAACATGCAAGTCTAGCGCTAGCAGCAGAAATGGCTCTTGGTCTTTTGCCAAACACAGAAGAGAAAACTTCCAACCACTAAAATCTGATCCCACTCCATTTTTGTTTACATTTTGTGAAGAAGGAAATTGCACTCAGTGTCTTCTTCAGATGTTTTCATGTTGTTTCCTTCAGTGGTTCTTGGTGCAGCGCCACCACAGGCGAGGGGGTAAACAGGTTTTTTGAAGGGTTTGGTTCATTTGACACAATGAAGTGTGAAAGTGAACCACAGCAGCTGAAAATATAACAAATGTTGCAATTTTGGTCCTCAATCCAACTAAGTGTACCGGACTATCAGGTGCGAAAACACCCCTGGAATTTTCCAGAACAAAAGTCAAATTCCAGTGTGAGGAAAATGGAGCCAGTGATTCTTTCTACACTGCTAGCTTGCAGGGCTTCCTACACAAATTAATTGGCTGCTGAAACTTATGCTATCTATAAGCATTTAAATCAAACACATTACTGGAATTTGCAAGTATTTGCTTGATTATCAGTCGTATACATACTTAGCAAACCTGCTGGGAAATGCACTAGGTAGTGGGCCGACACCTTGGGCCATTACCACCTTGTGTTGTTCCAGCAGTGTTACTGTAAGGTGCCAGTGGAAAAAAAGGCTGTTGTATAAACTAACTGATATTCTACCCCTTACTGGCTCTTCAGATGTTCAAACAGTCCAAATGTCCTTTACACAAGCACAAATGTGTGTGAAAACGAGGCATTAAAAACATTTTTTCTGAGCTCTGCAGAAGCTTTAAAGTGCACTATAACATTTTTTGAAAACTAACAGCGTCCACTTCTTCTCATGTGCAAGTGGTCACAAGTAAATGTGCAGAATATAATTTCTATATTTAAACAAACATCAATCAACATCAACACTACACTATATTCTAAGATATTGTTAATATGATATAGTAAGAATTACCTATTATGGAACATGGATCTGTGAAGATATGACAGAAAAAAAACATACAGTCCATCTTTAACCACACAGCCAGTCCTGGGTTGTGTTTTTGAAGAGAATGAACTCATGAATTGAACCAGTTTTCATGTTTACTGAGTGTTCTTGAACACATCAGCAGGATTACAGGATTGAAGGGGAACATTCCAAACCTTTTGGTTTTTTTCAGATGGTAGAACATGAATTTACTAAGCAGAAGCAGACATGCAGTTGAATATGACAACAGAAAAAAATAAAAATAAACACGTTTTTAGTCTGTTTTAAATGTGAATGTAAGGCTAGGTTTTATTCAGAAGAATGCTAGTTATTAGCTTCCAGAGCTATCTCTACACATTTACTCTCTTTCCAGCTTTGTCATCAACATAAAATGACGCAATTTAAAACAACCAATCCAAGACATGGCAATATGCAATAAATTAAAACTGTTTAATGTTTCAAAAAAACAAACTCAGACGGAATACAATCTTCCAGCAGAGTAACACTGGTAGCAACAATGCCTAGACTGTTTCAAGGCAGTTCCAAAAAGATGCCCTCAGTGTCTGCTAAAGTGAGGTTAGCATTTCATTTTCCTAATATCACAGCATCAGATCACACCAGTGTCATTTGCAAACCATGGAGGTAAAGATCAGCCTTGATGATATGAGTCAGGTCGGTAATAAACACCATGACTCATTTAACTAACTTTTATAAAAAATATTGTTTTACATATTTGTTGAAACTGTCACTATGTCATGGCAGAATGGTATGAGACAGATAATCTTTGAAAAATATCAAGCTCCCCTACCTTCTCCCAGTGCTACCTAGAAACAATTAATCAGAGCCATGAGGCGGGTCTTAGGGCTGTCAAGCATCGTGGAAGTGGAGCTGCTCATCCCCCCTCTCCCTCTTGCTCTCTGCTACACTACATCTTGCAGAGACTGTTGTGAATACTCAGGCCAGTTCACATGACCACCGATAGTGGAAACAACGGTAAGTTGTTTCCACTATTAGCACATTTAGCAGCGAGTAAATGAAGTCGACTGACACCCATCCGAGCACTAAACAGAGCACTAAACAGAAGCTTAGAACAAATCAGTGCATGGATGTGTCAAAACTTTCTCCAGCTGAACAAAAACAAAACTGAAATCATTATCTTTGGACCTAAAGAGGAATGATCTAGAGTCAGCGCGCTGCTTCAGTTATTACAGCTAGAAACTAGCGATCAGGCCTGAAATCTGGGTGTAGTGATGGACTTGGACCTGAACCTTCAAAGACACATAAAAACAGTTACAAAGTCAGCCTTCTATCACCTGAAGAACATTTCCAGGATTAAAGGACTAATCTCTCAACAAGATCTAGAGAAACTCATCCATGCGTTTATCTTTAGTTGCATTGATTACTGCAATAGTGTCTTCACAGGTCTGCCTAAAAAGTTAATCAGACAACTGCAGCTGATCCAAAATGCTGCTGCTCATGTTCTCACTAAAACCCGGAAAATAGAGTACATCACCCCAGTTCTAAAGTCCTTCCACTGGTTCCCTGTAGATAAGTGAATAGACTTTAAAATACTTGTGTTAGTTTATAGATCACTGAATGGCTTATCACCAAAGTACATTAAAGACCTGTTGACATTGTATCAACCTTCCAGACCACTCAGGTCTTCTGTTTCTGGTCTACTCTGTATCCCCAGAACCAGAACCAAACATGAAGAAGCAGCCTTCAGTTTCTCTTAAAGCTGAAAACCCACCTGTTTTGAGCTGCCTTTGATTCGTAGTCTGGACCATAAATCTGCAAACAAATCCGGGTAAGATAAGCTTGGTTTTCCAAAGGGTGGAAGTTTGAGTGTAAATCAGTTAAATACTGTAAGTGGATCATTGATCGATATTTTTATCGATGATTTTGATGATATTTTGCTTGATAATTTTCCTCAGTGATTTTGATGTTTTGATGATTTTGCTGTATACTTGATTTATGTTTTTATGATGTGAAGAACTTTGAACTACATTGATCTTGAAATGTGCTATACAAATAATCTTGACTTGACTTGACAGTGCTAAGACCTTCCTGGCTCTGATTGGTTGTTTTAGGTCGGGAGCAGTCCAAAGTTACATACTGGACAGGAAGATAGTGGCTATGATTATTTGAACTATCTTTTAAATACACTGTTAAAAGGATTTGTTTGATTTTTGAGGTATGGTTATGTGGAGAGGTTATCACTAGTTACTGTCTTACTTGCAGTAGATAACACCTTAACTGAATGTAGCTTGGATAAAAACAAAGATTCTGACTATCTTGAAAGAATAACCACGATGTGGATTTCTATCAAAACTCCAGAAATTTCATAGTGGTTCATGCTAACGTTACATTTCTCATGAAGGTTAATTTACATAGAAAAGTAGAATGATTTAATGTAGGTTATAGTATATAATATATAGGTTGCAGTCTATAACAGACACAAGGAACTTGTTTTCCAAAGTGGAATGTAAAGGTAAAGGCAATTTAAAGGTAAATGAAACGTTCATTTGTGGGCGACTGCAGATCAGTGCATAGAGCATTCATCAAGCAATGGGAAAGTTGTGGGTTTGATTCCAGGTTCTTCCTGCCACCTATTCATAGCTCTGGGAAAGACACGTAACCCCTACCAGTGGCTACTGATCTATATATCGTTGTATGACTGTGACAGTGATAAGGTGAACGTGGCTATAGTGTAAAATGCTTTGAGTGATCAGAATCACTAGATCAAAGTCCATTTGACCACAAATGGCTGTAATATTTTTATATTTGTTTTTTCACATCACATGACTGTTTGTCTTGCCAGATGGGCTCCTCACTTTCTGTTTTTTTGTGGGAATGTCATGGATAAAGACTGAGACCTCCACATTCTTTGTTGTAAATAAGCATAAATTTCTCTGTAAGTAATTGTCTCATACAGAGATGATTGCAAGGTACTATTGAACCACCATAAAATCGTTAAGGCTGCAGATGGTCTATGTTTGCAGAAATCCATTTTGTTCTAGACCTAAACTTTCTTTCTCTTCAATGAAAACTGAGGTCAATAAAGGAAACACCCACTACTGTAGGTAAGATAATAACCATTGATAACTTCTCCAGAGAACTCCACTTAAGAAAAATTCCCTGAACTCTGAACTATCCCTTTAGATTTCAACTAATGAAGGACAACAAATATAGCCATTTCCAGCAACCAGTTCTAAACCGGAGATTGCTGTACATCACATGGCAAGAAAAAATTCAGCTAACCCTGCAAGTAAAAGACAACCCTAGCTTCATTCTAAGATGAAATAGTGGTTGATAAGTAAAAGAGAAAAAGACGTCTCCAAAAAGACATTGAGTGGTGTCTAAATGTGATTGAAGGCTGGCCACAACACAAGCAGCAAATGCATCAAATGCATCATGAATGAGTTTTACATCTAAATAAGCCAATGACTTATCAGCAGGACATCATAATATGCTTGTCAAATGAAACTCATCCTTTCAGGATCAAACATAAACATGGCTTTTTAAAGTCAGGGCTAGTATGACTTGCCCCTTAAAAGTGCTTCATTGTAAGACTCATATGAGGTCTCAGCTGTTTGAGCTGTTGCCCTTAAGGCCGTGCAACTTCCTGCTGCAGGGCTCAAGAAAGAGGAAATGAGACAGCCTAAGACATCCTGAAAGCCACAGGAGTAGCTAACCAATGTCATAATAAGGAAATAACAAAGCAAGACAATATGTGTCTCACTAAATTCAAAGCAGAGGATAATCAAAAACATCGTATAGCATGCGAGGGAAGGAAAGTGCAACAAAAAATTTGGACCTGACGAGAAAAATTAGGAGAAAGACCTCTAACTTTCTAACTAGAGTTCCTGAAGGCAGCAAATCTCAACCTCTGTCCTCAAGTGTCCAGCCCACAGAGGTAGTTATCATTCTCCCTAGTTAGACATCCTGTTGGAACATGCTGAAGCTGCTCTGGGGAAAAAACACTGGCAAGGACTTTCAATATCCACTCAACAAGACAGCTTCCCTGTGGTGAGCCCAGAAATAATCCTTTCATCTCCTTCTGTCCCCTAAGTCTCCCTATGAAAGCGTCATAATGGGCCCAGATGGGCTTAGAATGTATCAGAGCCTTTAAATCACATGGATAACATTGTATTCTTGTGCAGTTTTTATTATGGCATGGCTTTGTAGTAGGGGTGCACCAATTGCAGTTTTCACTTATCTTTAAAAAGACTGACCTGTTGATTGCAATTTTGGCCAATACCAATTTTTTTTTGTCTGACAAGTCGCTAAATATGGCGACAAAGCCTATTATTAATATTACTAGACTATTATTAACCCTGCATGTGCAGACATAAAATGGTGAGGTGGTCTGTCAGTCAGCCCTCTCTTATGGCAGAGCAAAAGAGGACTGGGTGATTTTCTGAACTTTTTGGAGTTAGATAAGTTTGAAGGGTAAGATCGGTGTCTCATGTAAGTATCGGCTGATTATCGATCTCCCAAAAGTAAGGAAATCGAGGTCGATTTATTGGTGCACCCCAGCTTTTTAGGTATGTGCAAATCATCTTTCACAGTAATGAAGACAGACTTCTCTTGGATTAGTTGACTTTCATGTGTTTCTTTAGATGGTCCCTCTGGGGACCATAGATACAGTTTGCACGCCAGGAGAAACATGCGATGATTGAGACGATGGTAGTCTGGAGGAGGAGCATCACTCCGTAGGTGGAAGCAATTGTAGGTCCGGGTAGGTGGGAGAGTGCGGTGGGGGGCAAGAGGAAATCAGGATTGAGCAGGATGGCCCTCACCTCAGCCTGGATCATGTGAAGCTCATCGAGGATGGACAAAAATGTGCAGCAGTGGAACCACTGGTGGCTGTGGCCCCAGATGTCGAAACGACCTGGAGCCAACCTCTCGGGAAACTTGCTGATGTTGATCAGGGCCGACACCAGAAGCCAGAGCGAGTGGCGATAGAAGAAGCTGGGCATAGTGGTGGAGGCAGCAAAGGAAGACGAGGTGGTGGGGTAAGGCGATCTAGTGAGGACGCGGTAAAAGATCGGTGTGGAAGAGATGAGGAAGGGCAGGAGGAAAACCAGGGTCCGTATGATGTATCGATGCTCCCTCCACCTCTGGCGAGTGTTGCAGCAGGATAAAACACATATGATTGCTATAACACATGCACATGGCATGTAGTAGGTCTCAAAGAACAGGTTGAATTCCGGCATGGCGGAAGATGGAAGAGCCCCTTTACGCTTGTGATTTAGGTCCAAATGGGAGATGGTTCTGTCTCCTTTTTCCACTATCCCTGCCCGAGGATGGATGTAGTAGTAGTACGCCAGCGATGAACCAACTGTATAGGCGCTGATTGTGCCATAATCCACGAAGAAGCAAACCTCCCTTACAACCAGAGACATTGAGTTCAGCAGGTGGGCCATGCTGCTGGCCATAAGCAGACAAAACACCCCAATAAAATAGTTCCACATTGGGTAAAAGAATGGGGCGTCGGCATCAGGTGCACCATCCCAACCAAACACCTCCACAAAGTAGTAAGCA
This sequence comes from Anableps anableps, assembly GCA_014839685.1. Taxonomy (NCBI): domain Eukaryota; kingdom Metazoa; phylum Chordata; class Actinopteri; order Cyprinodontiformes; family Anablepidae; genus Anableps; species Anableps anableps. The sequence goes on along the minus strand of CM026085.1, from coordinate 2,822,559 downwards.
AAAATGAAGATTGGCAGGAAGTGCGTCCAGAAGTTGCCCGTTTCATTGGTGGGCCTGAATGCTGATAACAAGCAGTCCCTCAGGCTGTAATTTGGGAAGCGGTAGCCTGACAGGATGTAGTTTTCCGTAACACGAGGGGGTACATCCTTGTGACTCAGCAGAGGCAGTGGTTGACCACAGTTCAGAGGCATGATGAGGTAAGAGTATTCCTGCCCCCCAAATAATGATAACAGTCAAAAGACTTGACGTTGTACAGCCTGGCCGTTCTTAGTACTGCTGATCACAGCATGTCAGATGATATGATCTGTTGGTTATAAGCTGGTAACAGTAAGGCATCCACAGCCTGCCGAGGTTCTAAAGGACTGCTCAGTCCAGCTTGTTCGGGATCGGGATCATTGATTCCAGCATCCAGTCCAGGCCTCCTGAGTTCAAGGCAAATTCAAACAGCAGAGCAAATATTAGCCCAGAGACAGAATGACAATTTGGGAGGTAATGTCTTGGTTCATTACTTCCCCCTTTGATTTCCTTGTTAATCCTTCAGAATATCATAAAAGGTCTGCAAAAAGTCCAGCTTATGTAAAGCTTGTTGCTCATACCCTGTTGCATAGGACTCTACTGATGAGTGTCTTTTTTCATCAGGTGCACATTCATGTGTCATGCATAGTTTTGCAGCAGCGGATAAAAACAAAGGTCCCTTATTGCAGCACTGTCCTACGAAGTTGAACAGCACGTCAGCAGCCGTCTGATGGAGGAATGTCCCAGAGATGCATCCACTGAGCTCTGCAGTATGTGGGTTAAACTGGCCATTAGCACAATAAACTGCCTCTTCTTCTTAATATTGGTCCTTGGGTTTGTGTCCACATCCGACTTTTACTTCATTCAGCCCACTTGTCATTGCAGCGCAGAGTGCTGCAAAGAGAAATAAACCCATGGTTGCGGGAGAAGACGCAGTGTCTCGGTGTGCAGTCCTCGGCGTCGCAAGGAGACACCTGAAAGGGCCGTTTCCACGCAGGAATACGGTGGGTAAATCCCGACAGGCGGCTGGCACGCTGACACGCTCAGTGCCCCGTGAGGATGACGGCTGCCGGCATTTCAGTTAAGACTTGACAGATACTGGCATCAAGTTACTAAGGCGACTACAATGCGCTTCCTGTTGGGATTTTCAAAATAAAACAACAGCGACGTTTATGTAACATTTTCTAGCGGTTTTGTTGCCCCTGGATACTATTCAGGACGGTTAAATGGTGCAAACTGTTAACTTTTATGAAAACTGATATCTGAATCTGCATTATATGATAAACTGGCTTTGCGTTATACTACAATTGTTATCAATAGCACCCCTAAGAGGGGCCGTGGGGCCATGAATCATGTTCAGTTCATACAAAGGCACCTTCTCCAATCAAGGCATAAATGTAAAATGTAAAAACCCAATAAATCTATCTATCTATCTATCTATCTATCTATCTATCTATCTATCTATATATATATATATATATATATATATATATATATATATATATATATATATATATATATATACTTCCTGATATCAGCTGAAGTAGCTGATATCAGGAAATCCTACCAATGGCTGGAAAAAGCAGGACTCAAGGACAGCACAGAGGCACTCATCCTGGCTGCACAGGAACAGGCCCTAAACACCAGAGCAATAGAGGCTCAGATCTACCACACCAGACAAGATCCAAGGTGTAGATTGTGCAAGGAGGCCCCTGAGACAGTCCAACACATAACAGCAGGGTGCAAGATGCTGGCAGGGAAAGCGTACATGGAACGTCATAACCAAGTGGCGGGCATAGTGTACAGAAACATCTGTGCAGGATATGGACTGGAAGCCCCGAGATCAAAGTGGGGCACACCCCCAAAGGTGGTGGAGAATGACCGAGCTAAGATCCTGTGGGACTTCCAGATCCAGACAGACAAAATGGTAATGGCGAACCAACCGGACATCGTGGTGGTGGATAAACAACAGAGGAAAGCCGTTGTGGTGGATGTAGCAATACCAAGCGATTGCAACATCAGGAAAAAGGAACACGAGAAACTGGAGAAATACCAGGGCCTCAGAGAGGAACTGGAGAAGGCCTGGAAGGTGAAGACCACAGTGGTGCCTGTGGTCATCGGGGCCCTCGGGGCAGTCACCCCCAAGCTGGAGCAGTGGCTAAAACAGATCCCAGGAACAACGTCAGACATCTCAGTCCAGAAATGCGCAGTTCTCGGCACAGCCAAGATACTACGCAGAACCCTCAAGCTCCCAGGCCTCTGGTAGAGGACCCGAGCTCAGAGGTTGAGAAAGACCACCCGTGGAGGAGGGTGAGAAGGGAATTTATATATATATATATATATATATATATATATATATATATATATATATATATGCATTCAAAACATGTTTTGTTATTCATTCAAAACATGAATAAAAAACGTTGATGGAAACATGGCTATAGTGACTCATTAAATCGTTAGCAGATGTGTCGCATCTCTATCGCAGTTTGTTTTCTGCCTTGTAATTGGGATACCATTCAATATAATTTCACTGACAGCTCTAAGTCTACTTGAAAATATAAACTAGAAATTGAATAAAGCACTTTCTTTTGTTTTGTTGATATTATCAGTTTGAAGCTGTTTGATGCAGTTACATTTTGTGCTGTTATATCAACCATATTCTTCCCCCTTTCTTCTATGTTTTTTACAATTCTTAACGGTTATCAAAGTATTGTTTTTTTTTTTTGTTTGTTTGTTTTTTGTTTTTGTTTTTTTGTAAACGTTTGATTTTGAAAGGCAAGTTACTTGAGCTTCCGGTGTGTTGCTAGCACACTGCGTTCCTTGAGGCAACTCGACGGAGTCCCTAACTAAATTCTAAAAGAACTGGATCTTACTGTCTCCTTCCTGGACTAAATGAGCTGTTCCCGCGCTGTGCACGAGGCGGACTAAACATGACCATAGAAAGAAGAAAGAACTAAACTCGCACCGAAACCTGCTTAAAATGCTCGCTCCCGCTGCCCCTATTAGGTAATCCCGTTACTCAGCCCCTTCAAAGTCCGCTGCAGCAGGGCTCGCGCTCGCAGGGGCTGTCTGTATCGTACGCTGTAACGTCACCAGTGGCGGCTTTTGTATGATTAGCGCCCAGGGCGCAATCAGATTCAATTCAAATTCAAATATACCTTATTGCGCCTAAAGGGAAATTAAGTGTTATTGTAACTCATTTAACTAAAGAGTTATTATAGATGGTGAGCGGTCTGTTTTACAACAAATCTGATGAATTTATTTCCAGTTTTTTAAAACTGGAAATAAATACAGAAATAATTTATTATATATAGAAGTAATTGTATATGCCTCAAATAAATGTATTGATTTAATTTTAAAAGCTATATATAATTATTTCATGATTCCATAAATTATTTCATGTTCCTGTTCATGAATGAATTTAAACTGTCAACTTCACCCATCAAACTCAGTGGGTGGGATCAGGGCTGCTTCTATAGAGTTCCTGACGTCTGAGTGGCTGCTTCAGACAGCAAGTCAAGACAACTTCCTCCAAGTTTGTTATGACTCTGAGTCCATAGTTTCACTGGAAGAGAGGAAATAACGTTAATAAATTGTTGTAATTTATTTAATTCCAACTTTGGTAAGCAACTCCAGCTTCTATTTCTCTAGTTTGGCCTGAAACATCTCTAATAAGTTCATGAGAGCGCTCACTGTGGTCCTGCATAGAGAATGCTGCCACAGACTTCAGACAGTATTAATGTTAGCCCCGTCCACTGGCTAACATCTGCTAATGGTCTAACTTATGACATGATTATTTTACAAGTTATTTATTTATTGTAATTTGGCACTTTTCACTCTCCATAGAGTACAGACAGGTGAACTGTTACTGTAATGGGCTTGTTCTAGTTTAACACACCTTGAATACACTGCCTTATGAACATACTGTTACTCCTTGGACTTCTACTGCTTCGTATCACATTCCAACCACAGACTGTAATTCATTTAATAGTGCTGAATTGTGAAATGCAGAAAAAAAAAAAAAAAAAAAAAAAATTAAAAAGGGCTGTTCCTTTGCAGTCATCCTTTCTTGAGTCATTACTTTGTGGAATATCTAGAAATTAAGCACAAGCCGAGTCAAACTGGGTGGAGAGCATCAGTCAACATCAACTTTCAAGTCTTGCTTTTGATTAGTAATGAATATGTTTAAATCTGTGCCTGGCTGCATGGCTTGCGGGATATGATCCTCGCCCACTGTGATGGATGGAAGAGATGCTTTGACCTTCCTCCTCCTCTCTCTGCTGCTACGGTTCTGCTCTGCATCCATGAAGCCTCCTTTTCAGCTCCTCTGGGATTTGGGATCGTAGTTCAGGTATTGTTTGAGCTGCTGCAATTCTAGTCAGCATGCACTTCTTCCTGCTGTCTGTCACAAAAATCCACAGATGTTTTTGATTAAGTGACAGAAGGGGAAAAGGTTTAGGGGTATGGTTCCGTACCCCAGTACAGGAACATGTGTGTGCAGTGCTGGAAGCTGCTTTCCTCCAGCTACAGTCTGAACGTGAGGGTTCGCTGACTCTGTCCCGTTAAGATTAAAGGCTGGAATTATTGACAGATGCCTTATAAAGATGAGCATGGTAATCCCCAGAATACTTACTAAGAAATGAAATGTGGAAGAAAACTGATATTCAAGGCAAGATGAATCATGACTCAATGTAAAATGTCACGCCTCAGGGCATCGCTGCTCAGAGCAGGGCTGCAGTGAAATGGCGTGCAGTTGCAACATGTTCACAGACAGTTGATTAATGTGGTAGCTTTTTTCTCTGAACCAGAGGTTGTTTTGTTCTGTGTCTTTCTGAAGCATATCATATGTCACTTGATATACAGCTGGCTTGTTTTTTTTTGTTTTTTTTTCACAACAGCCTCAGCAAAACGAGACGTTGCAAGAACTGACCCTGGTCTGAAAACCCAGCATGGAAATCAGCCATATTGAATATGGTGGCGGATTAAATGGTAAAGCCTCGAACTTATGCTGCGTTCCATTTACCGGGGAAGTGGTCACATCCGAGGTCACAGCGTTCCGTGACCTCGGATGTGGTCGGAGAAGTTGGGACTTCATCCCGACATTGTTCGCAGTACCTCTTACAACCATCATTTTAAGCTTTACTGTCCAGAAGCAAACACCACTTTTCATTTGTTCAGTTCAGAGCTGCAGGCGCTACATGGAGCACTGGTTTTACTGGGTCTGCTGGGTCCTGTAAAATAAACATGTTCTCACCACAGCTTACTGATGTTGATGCGAGGAGCGTTCATATTAAAACGTGTAGTTGGCCCTACAAGTCGTAACTGGGGGTAGTCGGAGTTGCTCCCAGTTTTCTTGTGGAAAATTCGACTTCAGAAGGTGTTCCAGTTGATTTTTCTGACTGGTAAGGCAGAATTTCCCAGTTCCGTCTATAAGTGGAACGCAGCATTAGATGCTGTTTTTCTAGCCTCAAAGACCACTCCAGAGAGTTTCATTCACCCATTTGCACACAAGCACACACACATCCATACATATATATACAGTATAGGTTGACAACCTAACTGTATGTATGGAAGCATTTATACAGTTCGAAAATCCTGCTGGTTTTCTAACGTACAACTGGAACATGGTTGGGTTGGGTGGGATGTTCTTTCCTAGATCTGAGTTCAGATGCAGCAACAGACTGCGCTGCAAACTGCAAATTCAGGCTGTTCCTTTGAATCCGAATCATTTCCGTACTCTGTCTAAATGTGGGCCCTTACATCCTTTTCCTTTAGAGTTCCAAGCTTCATGTCCAACTTTTTAGTCATTGAATGGGTATACAGTGAGAATACAGTGATCGTTGATAAGTGATGAAGTATTTGCTCCCCTATAGTTTTCCTCTGTTTTGGCTTTTTGTCTCACCTATAAATATTTCAGATCATCAAACAAATTTTAATATCAGACAAGCATACCCTGTGTATGGAACGGCTTTGGGGTGTTTATCTGTGTTCGTATTTTGATGATTTTCTTCAGCCCTTATCTCATGTGTCTCCTCCTTCCTCTGTAATTAGTCCCAGCTGTTCCTTGTCCTCTTGATTAGCCCTGAGTGTGTATTTATGTTCCCCACTGGATTCTGGTGTCACCTCATGCTCTGCCTCTTTTGCATGTTCCTAGTTCTCCTGAGGTCTTGCTAAGTGGTTTTTGGACCGGCTTCATTAAATCATCTCTGTTCTACGTCTGCTGTTGCACTTTGGGTCCTCCTCTAAATCAGCAAAACATGACAGTGTAAGCAGAAGAACAGTTTTCAAAAGGTGATTTCATCTAATAAATATTCAGAACCACAGTGAGAACCAATATATACAAATAAAACATTGGAACACTGGAGGACCCCCCCAAAATTACTCACTGTCAACTCATCCAGGACGTCATACAGAAGAACACAGAACAACAGCTAAAGCTCTGCTGCCTCCACTAGCCTCAGTTAAGGTCAGAGTTCATGATTCAACAATAAGAAAGACAGTCTGGGCAAAACAGCCTCCATGGAACAACTGCTGACCCAGAAGAACATAAAGGCTCATCTCACATTTACCAGAAAATATCTTGATGATCTCCTTGACTTTTGGGAAAATATTCTGTGGCCTGAAGAGACAAGTGGACCTTTGGGTGGTTTGTGTCCCGTTACAACCATCGTTACAACTGGTGTAAAACTAACATATCATATCAGAAGAAGAACATCATTCCTACAGTTAAACATGGAGGTGGTGGTGAGATGTTCTGGGGCCGCTTTTGCTGCTTCAGGTTATGTTGGTCTAATATGTCTGAGGTGTGAACACCCCCCCCCCCAAAAAAAAGCATAAGATGTGGTTTTTTACCCGACTACAACGGTTATACAACGTCAGTTAAAACCCCCGGTCAAAGGTTGATGTGAGGAAATTAGGACACTCAATGAAAGTCTCTGTTTTTCTAACATATTTGGACGCATACATACTTAATAGCAATTTTAACCAACTTAGAAATGTAAGTAACATAAACAAGTAATGAAAACTGAAGAAAAGACAGTTTACAAGCTTCTGCAAAATGTAAAAAAAAAAAAAAAAAAAAAAAAAAAAAAAAAGTCTGAGAGATGAATTAGAAGACCCCCACATTTTTTTCCAACTTAGACTAAAATCATAGCCAGCTGTAACACACCAGGTGACCAGACCATCATTAATTCAATTCAAGTTATTTATATGGCGCCAATTCACAAATGTCATCTCAAGGCACTTCACAAAAAAAAAAAATAATTTCATTTCAATCTTTTATTCCTCTTGGACGTTACATTACTCAGCATTTTGAAGAAGGGTTGTCCTGACTTTTACTTTGGTGCTCCCGGCTGTTGAAGTCAGACTGAACTGGTGAGATCCAAAGAGCTGCCTGAGGCCTTCAGAAAGAAGATTGTAGCAGCTCATGAGTCGGGTAAGAGATTTAAAGAAATCAATTAAAAGCAACTGCCAACATACCCAGGTTTGGCCAAGCAAGAAAGCAGACCACAAGATGCTAAAAGATGTCTCCAAAAGGCCTAAAATGTCACCATGGACACACAGCAGGTTCTTGCTACTTTTGGTATGATGGGGCATGTCTGTCCAATCAGAGAGCGAGAGACTGTACAAGTTTAAATTTGATGGTGTATGAGGAGGAACCATGAAGCTCAAACTGATGTTTCCCAGAGAGAACGTAGACAAAGACCAGGACATCTGAAGCAATGTTCTTTGAACACATTAGTCCAGGGGCGTCCAAGGGGCCATTTCCCGTCCTTGGAATGGCTCTCTGGCCCCCTTGTCCACAATTCAAGAATAGCACAGATTTATTTTACCCAACTGTTGATGGTGATACGCTTAAAATGATGCAGACAAATTAAAGTAGTCTTAAAACGGAAAACTTAAGCAATGACACAAACTGTTCATCTTTTATTAACCACATTTTTGCTTTAATTTTATTTGATAGTACATACCACTAGTAACTTTTGCTCAAAAGTAGAATTTGGGTGTACCCATTTATTAAACTGGGCAAAATAAGAATAAATAAAATAAAGAGAGGCTCGGATCATGTTCTTGTAGCCTAGAATACATTTAAAATGATTTACAGATTCTTTCTGATGGGAAAATCAGATTAGTACATTTCATTAAAATATTGTGTATTTAGTTTGTTTATATAATAGAATTGATTTTGCATTTTTATAATAAAAGAGGTCACATCTTTGTGGTCCACGACTAATTTTAACTTCCCAGTTGTGACCGCTGCATTAGTCCACAACTAATTTATTTGTACACCAGAACAGAAAAGATTTTTGGCATAAACCAAACACAGCATTCCAGAAAGTGAACCCTGGACCAACTGCGAAGCATAGAGGTGGAGCTGTAGACCAGTAGATGGCTACAAGAAGCACTGAAGATTGTTCAACCAACAAGGGTCCTACTAGAACTTTGTTCTCACTTAGAATTGGGGATGCACGATATATTTGCACTAACATCAGTATCAGCTGATATTAGCTATTTTTTAACATATCAGAATCAGTCCAATCGGCCATAACAGCACTATTAATATCACATATCGATGTCGGCTCAAATTTTCAAATTGCTGCATTTTTACTTAGAATACAAAATTCCTATGATGTCTGTTGTTTTCTGAGTAAAACCAGGTTCAAATTCTGGTGTTTACCTGTAATTAAATCACTTTCTATTCTAGAAATGAAAAAAAAAACAAAAAAACAAAAAAAAAAACATTTATGTGGGAGTATGTAACTCTTTACATACTGTGGAATCTTTTATTAGGGTGTCCTAATTTGTTCATGTAGCTTAATGTACCCTGAGTGGCTATGCATGACATGACAGACTGGTTCAGGTTGGGACATGCTGTGTAGAACTGACTGGATAAAAAGTACCACCTAAACTATGGAGTTCCATGAATCCTTCAGATAACTCTGTGACATTGCACCTGTACAATTTGTTAGAAATTATAGTTGTCTGATCACCTGTTGCAGTGCTAAACATCTGATCTTCTAGCAGGGCCTCGTGGTGCTTGTTACTCTGCAGCAGTGCTCACGCTCAGCATCTGCTTGGAAACACTTGTGCTCAGGCAAAGGCTGCATTGGAGCTGTGCAGACACAGAGCCAGGCCTTTAGAAACAGAGGAAGGGGAGGGAGGAGGGGTAACTCAGAAAGAACATTCAGTACCAAAGTCTGTGGAGGAAGGAACTGAGATATAGATAACAAAGACCAAGGAAAGACGTTCCAAAACCTCAAAAGATTGTAGAAAATGGTTTCTATCTGAACAAACCCTGTGGTGTGAAGCTGGTATGTGTCAACAGGATAGGAATAGATAACCTTACTCGGAACATGCAGGCCTTTTGTTTCACTCTTGGCCCAGTTTCCATGTTCAGCTGTGAAAAGTGAAGTGGTCAGTTGGCTATCGCTGACATGCATCTATCTGTTTGTACTTCTGCACAAAGAAACATGTTATAAGGAGCTATGCTTAAGTATTTATATTCCCTGAACTTTTAACATTTTGTGTCATCATAACCACAAACTCCAACGTATTTTATTGACATGTTATGTAATAGACTAACACAAAGTGGTTCATAATTTTGTAAGTGGATGGAAAATTATTGATGTTCTTCTAATTATTTTACAAACAAAAATCTGTGATGTGTATTTGTTGGAGGAAGTTAGAGTACCCAGAGAGAGCCTATGCATGAACAGGAAGAACATGGCCACACAGAAAGACTCAGGCCTGAATTCAAACCCAGGACCTTCTTGTCACAAGGCAGCAGCGCTACCAGCTGCACCACTGTGCAGCCTGCTCCCAAGCACCGTGCAGCCCCATAACCTAACAGGCTCTTGAGAAAAATTTTTCCTCCATTCAGTCATGAATTCAGTCATTTCTGACATAACTAAAATTCACCCAGCAGGGATGGTGTAATTGTGATGTGATGCGCTTCACTGACAGAATTTTTTCTTCATTTCATGATTATAATTTTCAGCCATTGTTTACATCCAGATGTACTGCATCTGGCCTCTTCTGGTGCAGAATTATGACGCATGTCTCACATCAATGAAATAAAAGTTGGATGACATGCAACATGACCGTTTAGACTCCAGACGCTTTGAAAACAGTAGGATGCATATCTGATTTAGTACTATATATGGAAGTGGCACAAATTGGATTTGGGGGGGAAGATCAGAATTGGGCCATTCAGACTGCAATGAAAAAGTTAAGTATGGGTTTAAAATGGGCAAAAAAAAAATGGATTTGGGACACTTTTGCCTGCTGTGTGAATGTAGCCCTAGATGAAGTGAATGTTGCACTAAGTATGATCCCTACTGTGACCATCAGAGAAAACAGTGAGTTCAGCACAGCAACAGTGATCCTTGAGATGCTTGGCAAAACTAACTTCCAACGAGGCTGGAAGCCAAAATTAAGGCAACACGGAAATTTGGCCAATTGCCAGAACTCCAGAAACTCCAGAAAATGTTTGCATCCAGAAAGGGAATACCCCAGAAAAACAAACAGATGCCCATAGCTGAGGCCCTGGAAACTGCCAAAGACTCCAAGCCTTGGCTGCCTGACTGAAGAGATACAGAAAGGAGATAGAAGCCAGATGAATAAACAGGCTGTTCTTCACCAAATCACCTAAAGTGTACTCCCAGTGGCAGTGTAAACATACCAAGGCTGGAGACTGAACAATACTGGAAAGGTACTTGGGAGAAAAAAAAAGCATAGCATAACAATGATGCACAGTGGCTAATAACCTATTAGCAGATCACACTATTCTGGAAGGCACTAGGCCTGGACATGAGCCATGCCTACTGGCTACAGAAGCTGACTTCTCTTCATGAGTGCCTAATGGTACAAAAGAACCAACTGCTGAAGAATGGAACCCACATCGAATACCTGACCAAGGGCCGAACAGTCCTGATTATGAAAGACCCCCAGAAGGGAACAATCCCATCCAGCTATCAGCCAGTAACCTGTCCCTCCACAACATGGAAGCGAGTGTCAGCCATCATAGCGACTAAGATAGGTGGGCACATGAATCAATACATGACAGAGGCACAAAATGGCATTGGTAAAAACACCAGAGGAACCAAACACCAGCTGACTGTTCTGTCAACCAGCAGCATGGCAATATTTTCATCCTGAAGGTGGAGTCTTTGTGGCTCCTGCTTGGCATCTGTTAGCTAGACAGCTGGTTGAAGACAATGACCAGAAATAATACAGAAGTGTTAGGAGATAATTGTTTTCTTTAATATGATGGTCCAGGGTCATTGAGCATGGTTGTGAATGTTGGCGGAATCAGTACAAACAAAAATGAATTGAATATCACAATACTGTTAAAGTGTTGATTTTATTGTCTGATGATGGTATCGGCCTTCTTCTGCATGTGTGTGTGTTTCCTGGGCGACTCGGCTTTCTTCTTCCTGCTGCTGAGACTGTTCTGCTGAAGTCTGTAGGTTTTCCTGGCTTGGACTCTCTCCTTCTCCAGAACCTCTGTGTCATCTAGAATTTCCAGGCCTGGGATCTGACTTATCACATAGAGTCTGAGGGGAAAAAGGCCAAAGGTACAATAACAATCCAATCAAGTTGGACAAGATGTTTAGTTGCTAACATGATGGCATATTTAGTTACGTGGGAAATGCCATAAAACCGCCTTGGAAGACGGATCAGGGCTTTAGAGTTGGTGTTAAAAAGATGAAAAATTAAGTCATCTAATCTTATTAGTGCTGGGTTTTAAGGTTTTCAATTTGTATTATCAAACAGTAATTACTCAAACTTTAAACTGTATAGAGGCCAAGGCCATGTATCTGTTTGTCTCGTTATTGTCCATAGTATACCTGCTTTGGGCCATTATGGTCATAAATTGGGCAGTTAGGAAATCTGAGTTACTATCACTGTGAATATTCTGATTAAAAGTTATAAGCCTCTTACTTTTTACTATGGTCATCCTTCTGGATGAAATGTGAAACATCTTCAAGAAACAGTTGCGTCCTGCTTAACACTTAGGATTGTCATATATTGGATTACTGAGAATGTACACCTGTGGAAATCCAGTATTTTATTAAACCAGAATACTGTATAAAAATCCTGTATAAAACTGAACTCTATATACATGCAGTTAAAGACTTCTTTCATATCTAATAATCCATTGTACAGTACTACACAAAATTTGGCCTAGTGCTGTTGCTGTTTTAGGCCACAAGGGGGTGCAAATGTAAAAAAAAAAAAAAAAAAATCAAGTTCCACTTTTATTGTTCAGTTTCAAATGACATCAAAGTAATTTGGATCAGTGGTGAGAGGTCTAGGCAGGATGGCATATTTAAACGGAGTCAACAAAATATCGACAAAACGCTTAAAAGCTATTTATTGTATCACTGTCTTTTCTGAGAAGAAAAAGATAAGTTTTAGGTATAAATGTCCTCTGTCTCATCTGTTGAAAAAATGCTCGCACTCTTTTAACCTCCTTGAGAATACCCTCTCTCCCCCTATTTTAGCTAAACATCCTAGAATCTCATTTTGAGTGCTTTTGCTGGTGGATTTTCCATTTCGGGGACTTCAGGCATCAGGTTTGCTCATAAGACCTAAGCTCTCGTTAAACTGACCTTGTTTTCTGAGGTTTCTGCTTCATCATGGCCTCATCGGGAAATGTTTTGAGTCAACAGCAAAATTTCCCCCAGAGCTTGAAAATAACTCAGCTTTTCAATTATTTGTTTTTTAATTAAAATCTCCCATCATTCTCGGTACAGATATATTTTTGTATTTTTCATAGCCATACTTTCATGCTGACTCTATGCTGTTATGGCAGTCACACGTCGCCTGTAGAGATGGGCACTAACTACTTACATTTACTCATTTACTTGAGAAAAAAATACGTTTCGTAATTTTACTGCACATACTTTTTATTTTTACTTAAGTAATATTACTATGAAGTATTACTACTCTTACTTGAGTTAAATTTCTGGATCCCTTACTCAGTGTGAGTAACTTTACTGAATGAAGAACCAACATGTTTTAACCAAAAATGCACCACAGACCTACAGTTTACGGTTTAGGTTTTTTAATGATCTAAGATTATACTTACAATTCTATATTTTTGGTGAATTAACATTTAATTTGAAGGCTGTAAGAGGCCCCCCAGTGTAGATCCACCCCAATTTGGATTATTACAAACACTGTCAATGATGTAATGATTTCCAAACTTTAGGTATCTTTAGAATATAGAATATCAAAGTTTGTTCCAGAATAGTATTTCTTCTATTATTCCTATTGTGGGTGCATCAATAATGTCAGAAACAACATATAGTAGCTAGTTAGAAACTGGAGTTTCATATACACATTTTAACAAGCTGTTATAACAGTTGAAACCCGATATTTACATGCATTGTATGAAAATACACGCAATCATTTTTTTCGTGCTGTGAGACATTAAATGTGATTAAAAGTTTCCTGTTTTAGGCCAGCTATTGCTGCCAAAATTATTTCTATTTTCTAAATGCCAAAATTTTGAAAGATTTTTATATTTCATTCTTCAAAGTCAGAAGTTCACATACACTAAGGTTATTGTGCCTTCAAATAATTTGGAAAGCCCAGATGATGATGATTTCAGGGTTTTCTGAACTTCAGAACTTCATAATTCACAAAGTCTGAGCTCAATGGAGGCACAAAGGTGGATTCTAAGGCAACACCTCAAATAATAAAATCCGAAGAAACAGTCAAGATCTAAGGAAGGGAAATTTGGACCTGCATACGTCTGGTTCATATTTGGGTTCTATTTTCAGACGCCTGAAGGTTCCTGGTTCATCAGTTCAAACAATTACAGTTGAAACCCAACATTCACCTGAAAGGACACATATTTTTTTCTCACTGTCTGTAGTTAAATCAGACCAAACTTCTCTCGTTTTAGGTCAGTTAGAATCACCAACATTATTTCAGTGCTAAATGCCAGAAAACTAAGTTAGAACATTTTTTGAGATTTTTTAATAACTTTTTTTGAATTCAGAAGTTTACATACAGTTGGTCAGTATCAGGGATAATTGTCTTTTCAACTGTATGACTTGAGTCAAACATTCTGGGTTTCCTTCCACCAGCTTCTCCCAGTAGTTTGCTGGAGTTCTGGTCCATTCCTCCAGACAGAACTGGTAGAAATGAAGGTCTTTGTCCCTGTGTGCATCTGCAAACTACCATCTGGCTTTTGTATGTTGTATGTCCCTTTTGGCGTAATGGCTTCCTCCTCACTGAGTGGCCTTTCAGGACATGTTTCTCTGTGGACAATGACTCCGTCTTTCCAGCTTCAGTAGCATCTTCACAAGGTCTTTGGCTTTTCTGGGTCAATCTGCACGTTTCGGCCCGGAACCCGTTCATCCCTGGGACACAGAACCCGTCTCCTTCCTGAGCAGGATGGTGGCTGGACGTCCCCATCGTGTCGATACTTGTGTAGACTTGTTTGAACAGATGAACGCGGCAGCTTGAAGCGAGGACGAAGCAGGCTGGAGCAGCTCCATGATTCGTCCTGATATCTCGGCTCATTTCTTTTATTGAAACATGAAGCCCTCTCGGCTCATTTCTTTTGACTTTATAATCGTGTCAAACCAGAAAGCAGTGAGTTCCAGCTGTGGCCTTAAAATGCATCCACAGCTGAGCCCCAGTTAACTTCAATGCCTCACTTAACCTATCAGAGGTTTCCAGAGTCATGACATCATCATCTGGGCTCTCCCTCATTGTTTAAAGGGACAGTGATCATGTTGTATATAAACTTCTGAATTTGAAGAAAGTTACAAAAAAAAAAAAACTCTAAATAATACATTTTATGTTCTAAGTTTTTTGGCAATTAGCAAATAGAAAAAATTTAGGTAATTCTAACTGACCTAAAGCAAGAGAAGTTTGGTCTGATTTAACTTCAGACAATGAAAAAAAGGTGGATGTGTCTTTTTATTTGGTGGATGTAAACAGCGTTGGAATGTCCAGTCATCACACTGTTCAGGAGACGGATTCTGTGTCCCACAGATGAACATGTTTGGTGTGAAGTGTAAGAATCACCCACAGAACAAAAACTGGTTAATATGCTCCTGAAGATGGTAAGAGTGTCATTATCTGCTGTGAAATCCAACATAGGCTGAAAGGTCACTCAGGGAGGAAGAAGCCACTTCAGCAAAAGTACAGGAAGTATGAAGTACAGGAGTGGCAGCATCATGTTGTGGGTTTAATTGAGGAGGAACTGGTTCATTTCACAATACAGATGCAGAAATACTGGGTAATATCTGAAGACATCAGTCAGGAAGTTAAAGCTTGGACACAAATGTGTCTTCCAAATGGACAATGTCCCTCGGCATACCAACACATTAGTTACAAAGTGTGTGAAGGACAACAAAGTCAATGTTTTGGAGTTGCCATAGCAAAGTCCTGCTCTCAGTCCCAAAATTAGTGAGCAAACCTGACCCAGTTCCACCAGCTCTGTTAGAAGGAATGGGCTAAACTTTCAGCAAACTAAGTTTGTGGAAGGGAACCCAAAACCTTTGACTTGAGTTTCAAAGTTTAAAAGGCAATTCTATCAAACACTCAGGAAATAGATGTAAACCTAAACATTTCATACAGTTTGAAGAATGCAAAATTCTTCCTCTCTCATTATTTTTGGCATTTAGCAAGTAGAACTTATTTCTCTTAACTTGTTTAGCCTAACTGACCTAAAACTGGAAAATGCTGTCGGATTTAATGTTGAACAGTGAGGGAAAAAGGTTGTGTCTTTTTCTATGCTGTTTCTAAACATTTAGTTTCACTTTTAGTTTTTTTCTAGCGGATTGCTCATTGAACATGAGATCTATAGCAACCTATTATTTATCAAAAACCCCACAATCTGAAAGAAAAATGAAAAAGAAAAACCCACCTGTAGTCTATATACTGAGACAGACTTCCTCCATTGAAGTAGCTCGGTGCAGCCTCATTGTTCATCATACTGAGGATCCTGGATTAGGGAAGGAACAGAGACGTGCATCAGAGAACAGAAGATGCTCTAACTCAGCTCCCTGCAGAATCGTAGAAAAAGGCTAACTTGATGTTGGGGAACTTTCGCCGGATTTCGTCCACAAACACTGGGAGGTTGTTGATCTTGTTCTTGTTGATGCACACTGTGGTGATGCTTGGCATGTAGGGAAACTTGACATGGGACGTGTAGTTGTTAGAGTCCAGAATCAGAGTGCTGAGCTTCTCCAGCTGCCCCAACAGAGCCGGGTTCCGGTAAAGACTGAGTCAAGGAGACCACACTTGGGGGAAAAAGGAGACCACACTGAAAACTGCGATGGCCTCAGTTCACTGAATGTTGAACTGCTGGCAAAACATGAAATCACCAATCACAGATACGACACACATCTATGTATTGTTACCACAGTAACAATGTGTCCATGCTGGTGCACAAGCAGACCAGGAATGGCTATTTCATTCATCGGCAATAACACACATCAAACGGCATATCCATCCATCCGTCTTATTATAAATTAGAGCAGAGACTGTGAGTCAGGCCTTCTTGTCCACCATCACTGTCTGACCTCACAAATGTAATCTGGAAGAAAAGTCATAATTCCTATAGACACTCATATAACCTGTGGAAAGCTTTGTCAGAAGAGTTGAAGCTGATATAGCTGTTAAGGGTGGACTGACATCCTGTTAAACCCTATGGATTATGATTATGTTCATATGTGTGTGAAGGCAGAGGAGCAAATATTTTTGGTAATAAAATGCATTTTGTCTCACCGCACTTTCTCTCAGCTGAAAACTCAGAGGAAGTGTGAACATATTGTACTGGAACCAATAAAGCGTTTGCACTAAATCCACTCATTCATTCTCAAAAAATGCATCAATAGCTTATTAAAACATCAACAACATCCTGATTCCTGTTTTTGGAAACACTTCTATTCCTAAATTCTATTTTTAAGGAAGTTTCCAGACCAGACGTCTCGACATCACCTGATTCTCATCAGTCACTGAACTTCTTTAACCCAGTAAGTCACCACTACGTGGCATTTATTTGAATAATAAGTCAGTGTTATTATTATAGATTGTTCTGAATAACCTCAGTAAGCCAAGAAAGTGGGTTAAAAACACAGTTTTATGACTTTATAGGATTTATGCCAACGTTTGGTTCATTCACACTCAAACGTGTGAATACACCAACTCTTTTCCTGTGGAGGGAAACTTTTTGCAGACTGTAAAATATATTTTACGCCTTCTATAAAAATGGCAATGTGTATTTATATTCATTCACCCTGAGTCAGTACTTTGTAGAATCACCTTTGTCTTCAGTCCCAGCTGCAGGTCTTTGAGGGATTGTCTCGAAACATCTACAGACTGATGATTTTGCTCCTTCTTATCTGGAAAATATCTAAACCTCAATCAGACTGGAAGAAGAACATCTGTGAATATCAGTTTTTAAGTTCTACCATAGATTTTCAGTTGGTTTTAGTTCTGAACTTTGGCTAGACCATTCTGGATATGCTTTGGTGTAAACCACTGCATTGTATCTCTGGTTGTGTGTTTATGGTGGTCGTCCTGCTGGAAGGTGAACCTCCACCCCAGCCTCAGGTCTGCAGCCTCCAACAGGTTCTCCTCCAGGACTGTCCTGGATTCATAGCTCTGACCAGTTTCTCAGTCCCTGCTGAAGAAAATCATCCCCACTTAGCATGATGCTGCCACCACTATGAGTCACGGTGGGAATAATACTGTATGTTGAAAATGATTTACTCTCAGCTTTCCTCCACATACATTTCCCATATAGAGAACTTTAAACAAGACTTATTTGTTTCTCCTTGGAGCTCTTCCTTTAACTACTATCTGTCAACAGCTGAGCTGTGGATCTGCAGCTCCTCCAGGATTACCATGGACCTCTTGACTGTGTCTCTGCTTAATGCTCAGTTTAGGTGGACGTCCGTGTCTTGGTAGGTCTGCAGTTAGTCCATCCTCTTTCTATGTCCAGATCCTGGATTGAACAGAGCTCTGCATTTATAATCATAAAATTACACATAACTTGTGTTTCCATCATTGAAGAGGATGGTCAGGGTTGTCCATAATTTTCTTGATTTTATGTAAAATCTTTCTTTGCATCATTATCTCCAGAGGTTCCACAGTCGTCCCCAGAACAGAACCAGCCTGAGAGGCTTAGAAAAATTTCCAAGTCCAAACCTCCAGCACAGAGAGGAGGACTGTCAGCCTGGAGCAGCCAGCGAGAGGCACTCCAGGCTGGGAGTGGTGAAACACTCCCATCCACCAGTGGAAGGCTCAGAAAAACGTCAAAGTTCAAACCTCCAACTTGGATGAGATGTGTGGTCCATGCTACTTTGAAAACACACCTGATTTGTATTTTCTTTTTTTTTTTTTTGCGACATTTTTGCTCACAATTCGCATGATGATTGGATGAAAACATGGCAATTGATATGTTTAATTTTACTAATAAGGTGGCTTCTGAAGGCAGTTAGTTACTTTAGATTTTATTTTGGGATATCAGATAAAAATAAAAGTATGTCATACTTTTCAGATTTTTTATTTGTTAAGGAATGGATGTTATTACTGAATATTACTTTTCATTTCAAAGAACCAGAAATCCATGCCATATGTACACCCCTGCTGACTCTGCCCTCAACTCAACAGGAAAAGGATACTCATCCAGGATGTTGTAACTCAGGTCCAGCACCTCCAGCGCGTCTGTCTGCGTTAGTATGGTGTCATATGGGATCTCTGTCAGGCCCTGGTAAGCAAAGGAAAGCCAGTGGAAACCTGAGGCTTGGTTGGCCTGCTTGTGCTCAGCTGAGTTCTGAAGCTCCATGACAAAAAAAAAAAGAGAAATGCAACTCTGTGACTTCTGCTGCTTCTTCCCACTTGGAAGATCACTCCATGACCAGCCTGAAGAAGACACAAAACATAAAAACATAATGGTTAATATGCATCACTGAGCACCCTGAATGACATGCAGACCTACACTGTATTTTATTGATGTGTGTTTTGGTATTTTACCAACTCTGTTACTGCAGACTATTTTTGCATGAAGACTGTGGAAAGTACTTTGGTAGAGTAACACACAAACACACAGAAAGACATGCTGCAAACCATAGTCAGCGACTGTAGTGGATGATTCCCCATAAATAAAAGGAGAAGCTCAGACAGTGGAAAAAAACAAGTGGACCCTCCATCTTCATTTTTTTTAGCTTTCTACACAGCTTTATTAAGGTATTACAGCTTTTTTAATTAACTTAAAGGCTAGACTTTGATTAGGCCATTGCAACGCCTTGAGTGTTCTTTTTCAGTCATTGTGTTGGAGACGTGAAGCTGTGTTTGGGGTCAATGTCCTGTTGATGACCCAGGGAGGGTCAAGCTTTACCTGTCTGACACATGGCTTCATAACTGACTGCAGAACACCTTGGTATACAGAACAGTTCTTCATCGACTTCTTCGCCTTAGATGCCTAAGTACTCTGACTGCAAAACAAGCCCACATAATCACCCCTGTACTGCTGTACTTGACAGTTGAGGTGCTGCCTTTAGTTTTTTTTTTTTTTTTTTTTTCAAACATGTCAGGTCTTTCCAGAAGTGTTTTGTTTCATTCAGATACAAATTTTCAAGTCATGCTTTTTAGACAGAAGGGAATCCTTGCAAACAAGCCATGCTTGTTCAGTCTGCAACTACGCTATCATGATTAGCCAGTACAATCTGAGATGCTAGAGGATGCCTGCAGCAACATTAGCTGTTTTTGGGTTTTTTTTTTTTGTTTGTTTTTTTTAAAAAAAAGGTCTTCTGTAAAACTTCTTTTATCGTGTTCCACTGAAAACTCTGAAAAATCAGATCTTTAAAGGTCCTTGATGAAAATGATTGGACTGTAAATGTGATAGAAATTAGGAGGATTTTAGCAGACTTCTGAAAGTATCCAAACAAATAATCACTTCTGACTGTTCATGACATATTGATGAATTATGACTAATGTATTATATTCCCACATGTTCGAAATAAATTTTATCAACTCCAATTTGAAATTTGTTTATGTGAGAATTACAAATCACTCTCACCTCACCTCCAAAGACTGAAACGAACCTTTCGTAAATACCTGAAACAGCAGAGTTAAACAGAAAACGTGGACGCTACAAAACCCCAACCCTCAACCCAAAACATGGAACAGTAAAAGTCTAACAGAAACTTTATTTTCCTGTCAGCTTTTCAAAGTATAGCAATGTCACAAAAGTTTTATGCAAATTTTGCAGTTTGACTTTTTGAGGTGGCAAGTGCAAAACAGACTGATGTGACCACCAGTGCAGAGCTTGCTCAACATTGGCAGCCAGCAGAGTAAGTGGTAGCATGCTGACGTAGGGCAAAGAGTTTTGGCTGTGGCTTTGTGAGGAGAGAGGCAGCAAGGCCACCACTGATATCTGCAACTTGCCACACCAACATTTATTCAAATATTAGTTGGGGTGTATGTTGTTACATTTGAGCTTATATGTGCAATTTTGAACTGAATTTGAACTATTGGATATTAATTGGACTATTTTGTTTTGTAACATTTGTGATGACATTTTGAATCAGAGCTATATAAATAAAAGGAAGAAAATTGAATTGAATAAAAAGTAGGAGTTGATGTTTTCTGGCCAATCACTGATCTTTAAAAAGCCTGAACAATTCCACTTTTGGTCGATATCGAGTTTTTGGTCAGAAAAGTCAATATGTTGGCAACAGTGGTGTGGCTATTGTTAAACGTGCACGTGTGGGCGCGTCTGTCAGTCAGCCCTCTCTCATGACAGAGCAGAGGGGGACAGTGGCTGATTTTCAGACGTTTGCAGAGGTAGATAAGATCAGTGGAT
Organism: Anableps anableps; assembly: GCA_014839685.1. Classification (NCBI taxonomy): domain Eukaryota; kingdom Metazoa; phylum Chordata; class Actinopteri; order Cyprinodontiformes; family Anablepidae; genus Anableps; species Anableps anableps. The sequence goes on along the minus strand of CM026085.1, from coordinate 2,801,702 downwards.
AGGATCAGTTTCACATATAAGTATCGGATGATCACTGATCTCCCAAAATTAAGGAAATCAGGATTGATTTATTGGTGCACCACGAATAAAAAATTCTTCCCAGAGCAACAGTTCTGGAATAATTTGGTGATCTGTGTATTTGTCAGCATGATGGAGGATAATGTAACAAAGTAAAAGGGAGGATAAAGTTATTCAAGGATTAAAAACTCAGACACGTTGGACATCTTAACTTCCACTTAGAACCTGTGGTCAGTTCTCAAAAAGCAGGTGGAGAAATTGAAGCCAATACATTGTAATTTCCCCCCTGGGGGACTAATAAAGGTATTCTTCTTCTTCTTCAAGCACCAAAAAGAGAAGAAAGGATCACTATCAGGCAGGACTTGGTCCAAAGATCATGTCTCTAGCATATGCATTTATATTCAATAAAAATAAAAAACATCAAAAACAAGTTTTGGTGTCTTATAGAAATCGTCAAAAAATCTCAATTTGGATGTACTGGTGTTGATGTTAACATTATTTAAATACCAGTTAACACAAAACGTCATTTAAAAACATGCATCTGCCTGATTTTTTGTCTTATTTCTGGCATATTCAGAGTTTGCTGAAAAACACTTCTTAAAAAATCAACCTCAGTTATCTGAATGCTTTAAATCTTCCCAAGAACATTTTGAAGTCAGCTGCAGAAGAAAACATGATTTTCAGGTTTCTCGGCTACATTGCAAACATACATCTGCATACATGTTTTGTCAGTTTCAGCTGGACTCACCGAGCTGAGGACGACATGCTGGATGTCTCCACTGCCTGAGAATGCCTGCGAACTGCTCCCTGCCCATGTAAAAGGCCTTCTTTCATGCCCCGCTGGGAGATCACATGATGGAGATAATCACATTGCTGCTTAACCTTGTGGTTCAAACCCACCAGCCCTGATCTCAATAATGCAGCCTGGGGTTGGACAGGAACTTACAACCAATTAAACAAACATGACATGAACAGCTTTAACCCCTTCATGTCTGAATTTATATTTAATACAAAAAATATTGTGTTAAATTACTAAGAGATTAATAGATTTGAACATTGCATCTACCATTAGTGTAAATTTAGGTTTGATGCTCATTCGATCCACTAGGGACTTAAGGAATGAAACACACAGTTTAATCTTAGTATGTTGATCATTTTATTCAAACTGTTATTGCTCAAATATGTTTTTGAACAATCATTGCTTTTCATCATTATAATAATAAATATAGCTAAATACTGCCAAATTCAATTACTGCACAATTACTCCTAGTCCCTTTTTTGCGATATTAAATCAGTGTTACAAATTGAATTTCAATATGCATCTTTTGAACAACCATTGGTGTTCATCCTGCAGTGTTTTCAGTGCAGCCAAATACTGTTCAGTCTTAGAAGCTTTTATTCTCTTTCACGATAGAAGAAAAATGCATCAGGGTATATACTTATGAAAATAATTATCTATTCGTCAGTATTTACACATTATTTCTTGCAATCTAATGTAATCTTTTGATTCATAGGTGCATACTCAAAATACATACACATAATTTTTTTTATCTTGCTAGTATTGCTTCCCAATACTAGTATTACTGATTTCCATTTCCTAGTTTTGTAGTATTTCCAAAAGAAAAAATAATCATACCCAAAATTAGAAATAACTCAGAACTTATGTCTATCATATGTCATGTGTAGAAGACATTACTAAGCCTACATATATATATTTTTATTGCACAACCTAGTTCAGGGTTAAGATTATTTACTGAGTTTATCAGCAAAATTCCATGTGGTCTAACTATTGCACACTTCCACTTTCATGTAGTTCATACTTCGTCACTAGATTGGTAACAAAGCACTTCTAATCGTATCCTTAGTATGAGATGCATATATATCAACCAACATTTTTAGTATTCATACACCCCTTGGCAGTAGTCTCAGTGAAAGAGGTATGAAGCTAATTTGCTTCGCTAGTCCATGAGGGGTTAAATGTAACGATAGCTCTTCTATGTGAGTGATTTCTGCACATTATTGAAACAACTTTGATGATTTCTAAATACTGATTGAATTTATTTTGATGGGGAATTATACTCTGTAAATGCAAAGTAAATACAGAAACTGAGATGCTTCTTAAAAGCAGATGTTGATTTTGTTCAACATCTGATTATCCCTTGTTTGTTATTCCAAGTTTTTCATACAACTTGAATGGAAACTAAACACAGTGTTGCTGGGGAGCCATTAAAGAGCTGATAATCTGACTGTGGTTGTTTGGTAGTTTCCAGTGTGGCAAAGAAGCCTGCATTGTTGATGCCTGTTTATAAAATGTGCTTCTTTTCTCCAATTTCTGCTTACATGTACAGTCAAATGACAATATGAGTTATTTTCACTTGGACATTTTAATGAACAAAAGCAAAGAATTTGACCATTAACATACAGTTAATTATTTCTGTTGTAGAAACATGTTAAACTCAGATTAATTAAGGAATATATATATATATATACAATAAAAGCAAAATATAAATAAATGATGTTTACAGAGAGATGAAATGTTCTGTCGCAGTTTGTGTGGAAATATTTGTTCTGGACATTTGGTTCACCAGCATCCCCTACGAATGATGCAACCGTTTTTACTCCAACAGAAAACCTAAAGTTGCTAAATACGTCTTTTATAATACTTTCATCGGTTAAATAAAGCACCTTGTACTAAAGTTGCTTTGTTGCTCTGTGTTGTATGTTCACAATAAATCATAAAAGTAGACCATAAAAAGATCCCAGTGGTCCTCAGTGAACAGTTATGTCCTGAGCATCAGTCCTTTGTCCCTTGGCTCGGGGGCCGTGGCTTCTCCTGGCCCCCCTTTAGCGGCACCACTGCAGCTGCTCCACAGTAACACCTCTTTTAAGTTGTTCTCAAAGTTTCACTGAGCACACAAAACGATGACCTCTGCTCCTGTTGCAGTCTCTGATTTGCCACTTGGCCCTTCGCCACACCAGCACACACTTCCTGGTTCCCTTCATCTTGGAGCCAGGGGGTGTCTTTTTCCAGTTTGTGTAGCTGACAGGCTCGCCGCCTGCCCACTCCCACCGTCCTTGACCCTCCCTATTGTTCAGACCTTAAATGATGAGACAATAACATGACATCACACACACAAAAAAGAAAAGCATCAATTTAGGCAAGTTGAAAGTGAGAATAGCTTTTTAAACGTATTCTGTCTAATGCAGTAGAGGTCCTGATGTTCTGGTGGGAGTTTCTTCTGAAGTTTCTACTGCAAAGCTGTTTCAGCATAGACCTGGGAACAGGCAAGTGTTTAGTAGACCTCAGTGATCAAATGTTTCAGCCTGTGACATGTAATATCTCCCCCTATCTATTGGCGACCTGATGACCCCCATAAAATATGTATAATTATTTCACTCTATATTTCATAGAGTGACATAATCATATTTATTTTTAAATGGATTTATATTTAAAAAATGAAATTTTATTATTTAATATCATCATTTAAAGGGTATATTTAAATATTTAATGACATATTATTGATACATTTATTTATTTCATAGTACATTCACATTTCATTATCTTATGATATAGTTATTCATTTAGTTTTTTCCTATTTTGGCACCTCAGAGATCACATCATGATGAATCTGGAACTCATCTTTCAACCCCCCCACTTGGTGTCTCCAACCCCCCCATGGGATCCAGACCCCCACTTTGGGAACTTCTGATCTAGTTAGAGTTGCAGTTCAAAGGTAACAGGGTGCCAGCCGATTCAAAGACTTAAAAACAAACAATATTAACTTGAAATCATTTCTAATATGCAAAAGCAACCAGTGGAAAGAAGCCATTATAGGAGTGGTGTGGTCTCACCTGTGTGTACTCGTTAAAGGTTAAAGTGCAGTCGACTGACACAATACCAACATGAAGACTACTGCAACAGTCCACGCAGGATGAAATGAAACCATGAATGACTTTTTCAAAGTCATTCTTAACTGATGAAAGCATTGATATTTCAAAGATCAAACTGTTATCCAAAATCACTTCTAGGCTTATGACAGAGGGTCTCAACTGCTCAACTGCTCTTCCAGATTATAAGTTCCACAGTATAAGACCTCTGTTGACTCCATTTACTTTTGGAAGATGTAGTGCCAGCTAAACATTCTCTAAACACTGAAAAAGGTCACTTAAAGGAGTACTGGCATCACATTGTATTGGTATGTAAACATATGTGTCATCCACATAGCGAGGAACTGTGATGCCATGCTTTCTAAAAAAAATTGAACCCAAAGGGAGCAAAAAGAAAAGGTCAAGATATCATCCCTGAAGGAGACCACAAGAGAGATGACCATGTTTAAATGATGCCTCAACACGTTGGGGAATGATGATTGTTTTTAAGAATAGGCTCCACCACAGCATACTTAAAATCAGCCGGAGCTACTCTGGACTATTAACAGGCAGAGAACTCATCCCTACATCTTCCAGTATGACTGTTGGCTGTATTTATTCCCATTACACTTAAAGTGAAACATAAAGTAAATCTTTTTTCCGCTTTTGCTTAACATTTTGTGTCAACAGACTCTCCTACATGAGCCTTAGATGTCTGCTGCTCCTCCAGAGTTACCCTGGCTTACCTTGGCTTCTTCTCTAAGCACTGCTGTTCTTTAGTACCAGCATTTCTTGGTAGGTTTGTCGCTACCAAGAGAGCACCCACAGAGTGAAGGGGGCTAAATACATAGTCATGCCACACTTTTCATATTATTATTTGTAGAAAATTTGAAAATCATGTAATATGAACAAACTCAAGGTTATGAATAAATTTGCAAAACACTAAAATAAAAAAATTTTGATCAGGAAAATTTTAATTGTAATATAACATCAGTCCAAATTTAATCTCAACCACCTTCACTGCAGAGCACTGACCTATCCAGAAAGGCTTTCTTCCACTGAAGTCCCACAACCAGTCCATGTCAGCTTTAGACAGAACACTTGCAAGACTTCCCCTGAACCTGACATTGAAAACAAATAAACAATATTAAAGCTTTAAAGTTACTAACCACACATTAAAAACAATAGTGAATGAGTTTGTATATTCATGGATTCCACCACACATTATCCAATGAAATCTGTCAACCCTGTGTGTAATCTGTAAGAACGTGAAAACAGAATGATTAATAATACCTTTCTCTGCAGGCCCTTTTAGCTGCACTCCATGTGAGCTTATGCTCAGTACTAAGGATGTAACAATGTCCTCCTTGAAAGGTCCAGCCCTGAGGACACATCTGAGCACCAACTATCTGTAGAAATGCAGAGAAAGAAACATCCATTGTTAAACTTTCAGCCTAACCAAGCTTGTTCTTCAATATCTATGCCTCATCAGTTCCCTTCAAAACTGTGACTGAAATAGAACTGGACCTCAGCAGTGGTTTCCTCCAAATGAGTCACAAGACAACAAAAATCTTTGTAATGGCATAATACCAATGACACTGAGTTATCTTAATGACAGCATTCCTACTGAAGATTGAACAGTTCTGGTCAGAGGTTTACATACTCTCCTGATTAGCATGAATGTCTTAATAGGTCTTTTAATGTTGCATTTGAACTGTTCTTTTTTGGGGGGTGTTGAGATCAAACAACACACAGCTGTAATTTATTTTTGAAGGTCACAAGCTGTTTCCATCAATGTTTTTCATGCGCATTTTGAAGTATTGCATTAGAAAAGGCTGCTGAAAACAGCAACATTTGAAATAACTCCCTCAATTTCACAAATAAGTTTTTACACTTGCTTGAGGTGGATTTTGGCTTTTCCAAAAAAGAGTTAATGCACTAAAGGGGAGATGGAAACACATTTGTCGAATAAGTTCTGATGAAGCAAACTTGCCCTATTAGAGGCACGAAACTCTGAAGATTTTCAAAGTTCAAACCTCCAGCACAGCGGGGAGGTCCGCCGGCCTGAAGTGGCTGGCGAGAGGAATTCCAGACGGGGATGGGAGTGATGGATTACTCCCTTCCACTGGTGGGTCTGTGCCTTACCAAAAGCACAAAATTCATCCAAACTTCCAGCTCGGAGGGAGCAAAAAGAAAAGATCACACATCTCATTATTCTGAGATGTGTGATCCATGCTAGTTTGCAACCTCCACACCTTGTTTACTACAGCCTTGGGTCACGTCAACTTTGGACAAAATTACGCTTTGCATAGCCCGGTTGATTCGATGAAAACACACCTAATTTGCATTTTCTTTTTTTTTCTTTTTCACGACATTTCAAAAGTTAGCTCAAAATTTGCATGACAGTTGGATGGAAACATAGCTGGAGTCACAAATATGTAGATACTCCCCCACCAATATTATTAGGAAATGTCCCAAAGCAAGGTATAAAGGAGTGATCCCAAACTGCAGTCCTTGAGGGCCAGAGTCCTACAACCTTTAGATGTCCCTTGTCTTACACACTTAAATTTAATGGTGAAACTGCCTCACTAGTATTCAGTCAAGCTCTACAGAGCTCTTCTAATGACTTAATATTGGAACCAGGTGTGCTAAAGCAGAGAGACATCTAAAAGTTGCATGACACCGACCCCTGAGGACTGGAGTTTGAGACCATTGGTGTGGAGGGACCTCAGTCATAAAAACCTTATGGGACAATTCTGTCTGGACATTTTACCGTTGTTCTTACCAGAGATGATGGAGTTCCTTTGAAAAGGTTGGTTTTCTGGCACCAACCTGACTGTTTAAGATCACTGTCTAACCAGCCAAATCCTTCAACCATTGATTTGAGGTGTACTTGAAATGTTTTGATACACTAGTACCTGCTGACATGAAGCAGACCCTCAAAATGATGTTGTGACCATTATGTTTGGCCGTTGGTACAATGGTCTGACATTTAAAAGCCTACCATGACCCCTTTAAACATTCTTCTTGTCATTGTAGCCTAACAGCTCAGTCTCTGTACCCTTTGACCACTGGTGTCCCAGCATCTTCCAGCTAGGGTTGTGTCTTGGTGGTTCCTTTGGTTTTTCTAAACATCCTCCCCAATTCCCTTTTAATTCTGAGATCAACAGTTTGACACATTTGGGTGTCCTAACTGAAAAATGATCCAAGGCTAACATTACGTTTCTGGAATGCTCCTGACCTTAACCTAACTGAAACTTCAACAGACCACAGTTAAAAACTGGATCCTTTGCAAAAAAAAATCAACTAATTTAAATTCACTCTCCTTTTTCTACCAAGTCAAATATCCAGCCAGGTAGGCCAGAACACTGGTGATGGATTCAAAAAGCATCTAGTTTCTTTGCATCCTGGCACAGCAACATTTATCCAAACATTAGTGGGGTAGTATGCTCATATATTTGAACTTATATGTACAATTTTGAACCTGTGTTTATACGAGGAAACTGCTTTAAAGTGAAATGTGTTCACTTAATTTTTTTTTTCTATTAACTCAAGTTATATGTTGTATTATCATTAGAACTTGAAAGAAGACTGATTTAAAACCATAGTTAAAAGGCTAGAATTAATAACATCGATGTTGATGTCATTAATTCAGTGGAAGTAAATACTTGTCTTGATTAAATGCTTCCACTGAATCCAGAAAGATTTCAGTTGATAGGTTTATACCTCATCAGTTGGTGCCCACGGTTTCCAGGAGACACCGTTGCAGTGAAGGAGCTGACTGGTGGAGTGGTTGAAATGTAGGAGTCCTGTGAGCTCTGGCACACATGCCTTGGGTACAGAGGTGTCGGCTATAGCCTATGGGTCACATTACAAGTATGGTAGTTACGTATACCTATTTCAAATAGAAGCCAACGATTAGATAAAAACATAGGGCAGAGAGAAAAAAGGAATACATCATGATAAAGCAAAGGTAATGGCTAAAGGTGCAAACATTCGTAGCAGAAAATGACTTTATGTCAATGTGTCTGAAAACTGAATCAGACCTACAGAGGTCTTATCGGCTCAACTGGGCTCGGCTTAGTAAAGATGCTATTGATGGCTGCTCACAGGTACCAGTGAACAGCAAAGCAATGTCGTGAGAAGCCTGAAATGCTTAAAAGTCTGAAGAGCAACTGACATGGTTTGACCAAATGGAAGCCATTATGGGCACCGACTGGCGAGCAGTCGGAAGGAGAGAGGCCTCAATTCAGCCAATGCGCAACTGGATCAGTGATGGATGATGGTAAGTGTTTTGTGACTAAGCATCTTCTATGTTTCTTAACCCATTGGTGGTGAGCTTAGTTTTAAATTTAATTTATTTTATTTTAAGTATTAGCTTCATGTTTCGTAATTCCATTAACCTTATCATACCAAATCAAAAGTGATTCATCCAACTGTTGGTTTCATCATAGTTTTTATAAATTCGGCATTCAATTTGTAATAAAGTCTTTGTAATAAGTATAATAAAAAAGTAGAGACACTTTCAATAGACAGAAGTTCATTGGTAAAATTCATAGTGACTTGCAATGATTCATGTTTGGTCTTAGGGTTGGGAACCTGCTATGCTCCAAAAAGATACCCAGTACTCCTATACTCTGAGTCTGTAGCTAGCTTCCACAGTGCAATGGCCCCTCTCTTCCTTAAGGGCACACATCCACGGAAAGTCCAGAGTTTATTGCACAGGAAGCCAAACGTTTTTTCAGACATCCTGAAGTTCTGAAACCATTGTGGATTTGTGAGACCAGGAACAATAATATCCCACCACTGGGAGGTTTGATTAAACACCCAGATCGATGGTCTGCAGCAATAATTTTGCAACAAGAGAGCCATCTGAAGCACAGACAAAACACACATATTACAATAATTAATGTCATCATCCATTAAGTTGTGGTATGCAGGACCTTTTGCATATATGACCTCTATAGCACGCTAGGATTGAGCACAATTAGCTTACCCTCACTCATCTTCTCTCTGGTATCCTTTCATCTTGGGACTGTTACTGCTCTGTGGCTTCCCACACTCTTCTACACTTTTCCAGACTCTTTTGTCTCACCACCTGCAACTTTTTCAGGTTCTCTTCTTTTATTTGAGTCTGACAAAAAGCATCAGACTGAGCAGCAGGTTTACCATTGCTTCCATGACCTCCATTGTTGCGTTGTGTCCTTGTAGCATACAAATCACGTCATGTTACTTTATGGACTCTGGGGCCACCTTGTTATGATGACCACAGCCACACTGAACAGTACTCGATTGTAAGAAAAAATGATCCAAACCATGTAGCGCCAATTCAAGTCAATCCAAGCAGATACTTATGTAAAAGAGCCAATACAGATTACAGATATTTCAGAGTACAGGCTGAAAAACATTACTCTCTTACAACAGTTCTTAAGTTCAGCCACCACTACAGGTTTCAAATCCATCCAGGACTAGCCTCCAATTTATGTAGTGAATCATTCTTTTGGTCCACAACTTAAAATGGATACTAAAGACATTAGAGACTTTTCTTATTGTTTAAAATAGGAAGGCCTTAAGTGTTTGCCATCACAAGTGCAACCAGCTTATGCTAGTTTAGGAAACCAGCTGGTTGGAGCACAACTGTGAGGCCACTGAGGACGTACAGGGGAGTAACAGACCCTAAATAAAACAAACAAAAAAAGATAGGAACAAATATCATTTGCAGGTTGGAATAGTATAGATGCAGACTCTTAACAAAACTCTAAGACCAAACACCACTCTAACATGCCACAGTTCAAGACCCCCTTGCAGCGTATGAATCAACTGGAGGTTATTTCCAGACAGTATTTCCAGTTGGGACATGCATAAAAGAAAAGTTATCCAAGTTCTCCTCCAGTTTATCACTTTAGCACTTTAGCACTTTAGCACATTGAACAACAAACAACATATGACTTATGAAATCAAGTTTTTTTAGGGCTAGGGTTAGGTGTCAAAGATAGATTTAGGGCATGAGGGCAAAGAGTGTAAACCAGAGAATGACTACGAGTGGTGGGGCAAAAGAAAACATAATTATTTAAAATGAAATTAAATAAAGCCAAAGTTACTTTTAGTTTAAATAAAGCTTAAATTCACTTCAGTTTTGATGACTTTTTTACATTTTGAATTTTTTTTTTTTAGAAATTTCAGTGTAAGACTTTATGCTTTAACATTGAAAGTTTAAGTTTAATGATAATTTTACAGAATTAAGTTCTGTTTCTTTGCATAGAAACTATCTTACTCCATCAGTGGTCAGCTTAAGGAGAGCCTGCAGCTCCAGCTTGACCTGATGAACCATTCCCACATACCTGCCTGTTCACTTCCTGAAATCTTTTCTGATACAGAGTATCTGTGCTGGATTTCAGTGAATTTATTGCTGATGTATTTATGGCACAACGTATGAATGTGGAAATAAAGAACTAAAAAGTCCCAGGTTCTCATTCCTGTAAATAGAGAGCTTAATTGGATCACAGAAACAACAGTTGAACAAATCCTATAAGGGCTGAAATGTATGGTTATATTAATAAATCTATATTTTAAAATCTACAAACCTTATGACCCTTATTAGGCTCCACAGAAAATTACAACATATAGGCTATGTTCACGCAGCAGGTCTTGATGCTCAATTCCGATATTTTGCTGTAATCCGATTTCTTTTGAGCAGTCGTTTGTACTGCATATTAAATGCGACTGCTGCAGACTTCTGTTTGAACGTTTTATGACCCCAAAGCAACTCGCATGTGCAGAAGAAGAGCATTGACGTCACACAGCAGCATGCTGTTTACGAAAGTAAAAATGAATGCTGCCGTGTATGACTCAGTTTTAAAGTTTATTCAGCAATGGGAGCCAACGGGATTGTTACAAGATCACAACAAGAAGAAAACTAATAAAAACAAAGTGCAGTTAAAAGCAACAGTGTTTTGTGAAGCATTGTCTGCAACTTTCGTAGAGAAGTCTCTGTGGATGAGTAGTCAGAGCCAAGAGTGGTGGGATTGTGAAGTGATACACTTCAGTGGAAGAGACTTCTTTCATAATTTCATTCTTAAGATTTTTTCTGCCATTGTTTATGTCCAGTCTGGCTTCTTCTGGTGCAGAATCATGACGCATATCTCACATCAATGACGTAAAAGTCGGATAAAATTCCACCTGACTGTTCAGACTGCAGACGCTTTGAAAACAATCGGATACATTTCCAGTTTAGTACCACATATGGAAGTGTCTCAAACTGGATTTTTTGGGGGGTGAAAAGTTCGGAATTGGGCCATTCAGAATGCCATGAAAAAGTTGGATATGGGTTGAATATGGGCAAAAAAAATCTGAATTGGGTTGCATTTGCCTGCTGTGTGAACAGAGCCTTAGACTGTCAAATCTGGACTAAAGAACTAATTACAGTTAATAAAATGCAGAGCTCACTGGGTCAATATGACTGACCAAACACAACAAAGATGGATTCTCTTTACTCACAATCAAACACATGCACCAAATAGCACCAACTCACATGTCCTACAGATCGTCCCTTCTTATGTGGTTCCAGTTCTTCTCTTGGAGAGTCAGACTTTGCTTCGGTAACAAGTCCAGGTAGCTGGTGCTGTGGCCCCCTGCTAACCACCCGGATGTTTGCCTTCCTGCTCCTTCTAGATGGGGACGTGTCATCCTCTACTTGCATTTGCATGATTCCGTGATACTAAAATGGAACAAACAGTGACACAAGATCTTTCTTTAACCTTCAGTGATATGAAGCTGGAATCAGCTGCTGCAGCTACTTACTGTGTAAATTATATCTG